>CM038670.1:875219817-877619817 GCA_021605145.1 Aegilops bicornis
AACCGGTACTAAAGGTCACCTCCCGCCATGTCATTTGAACCGGCACTAATGGACGCATTAGTGCCGGCTCGTATGCAAACCGGTACTAATATTTCTCATATTTGACCCTATTTCTACTAGTGATATATTGTTTTCAATAAATTGGTCAAACTTTACGAAGTTTGGATTCAGTTAAATCTTATATGCATAGTAAATAAAAATGGAGGGAGTACGAAGTTCAGCTTGCTCTGTCCATCTGAGGGTATCGAAGTGTTGCACACTGTTGAACACGTACAGTAGAAAGAAAGGAAGAATAGACTGGCGAGGTGGCCGGAGGAAGCATCCACGGCGGTGATTCGCATGCATGCACTGGAGGCGACGCGACCACAGCCTTCTACAATTCGCGGGGTGGTGTTGGTTCGTTGTCTTCTACAATCCACGGCCGTGTAGGTCAAAGTCGAGCGCTGCCGATCAGACTATCAACAGTAGGAGTAATTTCAGCTGTAACATCGAGTCCAACTCAACAAATTTGTTTATGTGGCAGTAAGTTAATAAAGAAAGAGATAGTTATAGTAACTTAGGCTGGTCATAGTGGGGAGTAATTTATACTAGTGTCATGCATATGACACTAGTCTAAGTTACTACCTTCATATGCAAAGTAATATAGTAGTAGTGTCATAGATGTCTTTATTTATTAGCTTGTAGACTCATCTTGTATTGAAAAGCGCTATGTTACAGTAACATATTATGTTACTACTTCTCATAAACTACTTGACACATAAGCAAAAAAAAATGGAGTGTGCTGTGTTACTCGCTAAGTTACTGCCCACTATGACTAGCCTTAGCTAGTTCTGTAACATCACATGTCCCAATGCAATATGGGTCTATAACCTAATAAATGAAGTACCACACTTATATTATGAAGATGGCAACATAGTCTAGGGATATGTTTATGTTACTAGTGTATGTTAGGGCATGTTTGGTTCCAATAAGTCACCTGACTTACAAGTCAGGTGACTTAAAACCAGTGACTTATAAGTCACGCCTGTTTGGTTGTCACCTGACTTATAAGTCACCCGACACACCTTCCCACACCAGTCCACATCATGCAGGTGGTGGGACCCACGTAAAAGGGGGTGACTTATAAGTTTTAAGTTGGGGTGGAGCAACTTATGACTTATAAGTTGGGGTGACTTATAAGTCAGGCCTGTTTGGCAAAATAATTCACTTTTTTCACTTTTCGATTTATAAGTTGGTGACTTATTTGAAACTAAGGGCATGTTTGCTTTTAATAAGTCACCCGACTTATAAGTTAGGTGACTTATAAGTCACGTCTGTTTGGTTGTCATCTGACTTATAAGTCACCTGACACACCTTTCCACATTAATCAACATTATGCAGGTGGTGGGACCCACGCAAAAGAGGGTGACTTATAAATTTTAAGTTGAGGTGGAGCAACTTATGACTTATAAGTTGGGGTGACTTATAAGTCGGGTCTGTTTGATAAAATAAGTTATTTTTTTTTTCACTTTTCGACTTATAAGTTGATGACTTATTTAGAACCAAACAGGCCCTAAACAGGCCCTTACTCATCATTGTGGCTAGTCTCGGAGCAGCACCGACACCTTACGACGTGCATGGCACCCAGCGTTGACCGTGACAAGTGGTCGTACAACACGTCGTATATGCACCCGGGGCCGCGGATGGCATGCCATGCCAGTCCTCGTAACAAAGCATGATCACAGAGAGAATGTAGAAAAACAACAAGAAGATCATGGTGAGGTGCTGTATTTTCTCTGTGGTTAACCAAATGCAAAGACAGATGTGTCTGGCACGGCTCCATGTCTCCGGCCGGTCCCGTGCGCGCAATGCACCATCAGGCGCGTGCAAATGCATAGAAGTTTATTGCAGTGACCAACCGACCACCACTAATAAGTTAGTACTCTCTCCGCCCCAAAATAAGTAACTCAACTTTACACTAACTTAGAGTTACACACGTTTTATCACAACCAACAGCGTACGTCTCGCTAACTGCCATCAGGAACCGCTCCAAGGCGATTCCGAGGCGATTTTTTGCCTGCCTCCCTCCGCCGTCGTTGTTGGGGGTCCTCATCCCTCCTGTCTGCCGTTCCGGTGGTTGGATTGGACGGGGACCCCGGCTATTCTCTCCGGCAAGAAGATAGGGTATGCTAGTTTCTTTCAGAGGTGTTGCATCAATGAAGGGGATGACACATCATCCGAATAATTTGCTTACGTTTTTCCTCCATCTCGGTGATGCTCTAACCAGCGGTGTCGGGGAGCAGATGGCTTGGTGTTCTTGCCGGACTTCGGATATGGTGAGATTTGTGTCTAGTGGTCGGTGCTTGGCACTCTTCTGGGTGGCATCGGCTGTTTTAGTTGTGTTTGGTGTTTTGCAGTGGGATACGTGGATGGCGGCAGACGGCGACGTTCCGCTTCTTCAACCGTGTTGGATGAAGTTGATGGCGCCGGGATCTAATGGACGCGGGGAAGAACCCCGGCCGACGTGCCACAAAGCCTCGGTCTCGTCGTTTGCGGCGGTGCGGTTCATCGGCTCGAAAAGCATCCTTATATATATTTCTTTTGAGAGAAACTTAGCCATAGTATTGTATTTGACAAATACAAATTACAAATGAGACATGAAGACTTCTATCAACAAAAAATATAACTAATTGAAAGACCTAGAAAAAGCCCCACGTTTTTGCTACAACATAGTCATTTATTATATTTGCTACAAATTTATACTGGCAACGATTCAACGAGGCACAAGGTTCTGCACTTGTGAAATTCTAGTTTTACCGGTAGGAGGATCTTTAGTGCAAAAGTGTAAGACACCTATGTATGTCTCATGTACTGACCGCATATATACTCTCGGTAATAAGTTTTTCTACTAATGGAATATATGTGGTTATTTCAAAAAAAAACTTAGTATAAAGTTAAGACATTTATTTTGCCACGGAGGGAGTATGATTTGTATTAGTTTTTACAAAAGTCAAATATGTGCTTGTTTGATCAAGTTTTTAGAAAAAAAGTATCAACATACACAGTACCAAATTATTATCGTTAGATCCATCATGAAAACTATTCTCATATTATATTTATTTTGTATTGTAGATGTTGATATTTTATTTTGTAATCTTGGTCAAACATACATAAGTTTGACTTGCACGAAAACCTATATACCTTATATTCTGGAATGGAGGGAGTACTTACTGTAAGTCCATGTCGTCTTGTGATGAAGACGGTCGGATGCATGCATTGCCGGAGATGTACGACACTAGACTAGTAGCAGATCAGAGTATGGATTGGGTGCACCTACGGCTACGGAGTACGTGCCAAAATACTGACCTCCAGCATACTTCATGCATGCATGTATTCAGGCCCGGTCCTGAGGAGGGGCAGCAGGGGCGGCCGCCCCAGGCCCCCAAAGGCCAGGGGCCCCCAGACAGCTGGGGTAGTGTCTACGTATTGGACCAAGTATGAACCAGTAAATTCTGTAGTGTACAACTGGCCTGCGGGAGAGTCTTAAGAAAAAAATGGCCTGCGGGAGATTAGGGCCCTGTTTGGTTCGTAAGTCTTAGGACTTTTTTTAGTCCCAACTAAAAAGTCCCTAGTCCCTAAAAAGTCCCTCCCTGTTTGTTTTCAAAGACTAAAAAGTCCCTAGTCCCTTACTATAGGTTATTAAATGACCATGTTGCTTCTAGTATATAGAAAAATAACAATCAAACAACATCATGGGGTGGCGGGCCAATGGATGCATGGAGGGGCATTGTTAGAAAAGTCCCAAAAAAGACTCCTTGAGAGTCTTCTTCATTTAGTCCCAAATGCCTAGTTTAGTCCCTAAAAAGTCCCTCCCGTTTAGTAAAAAAGTCTCTAAGAGGGACTTTTTTTAGGCCCTACATAAAAAAGTCCCTGGAAACAAACACCCCTAGATGACCACTCCGCTAAGTCGCAAGATGAGATCGCGCGTGTGTACCTAGAGATTGATTCTTTGTCTAAAAAGCAACAAGTGATCGATCTATTTCTCAACAGAAAACCTAGAGATCGATCTCGATCTCCTTCCTTTGGAATCAATCTACATCTCCTTCCTTTGGAAACAATCTCCATCTTCCTATTTTCACAAACAATCTGCATCTTCCATAATCCTCCATCTTCCTATTTACACAAACAATCTGCATCTTCCATAATCCTGATCGTTGTCCCTAGCTCGTTCTTAACCTGATCGCTAGCGCCTGGGGCTAGTATGCATCTCCTGCTCCTGTTTGTTGGACAATAGAGATAGATGGGAAATACCCAATCGTCTGCCCCATGCAGCCATGCCCAAAAGCGAGAGGCCGAGTCTCTGAAAGAAGATCGCATCAAGCCCACAGATCACTGTGAGGGTGCGGTTCCAATTCATAGAAGAAGGTGCATCTCTATAAGTAAGAAATCTGTGCGCTATGCAATTTGGCAATGATAATTGATAAATATTTTATTAACGATTCAATATTGCATCATCGTTCCGATAAGGCCGTTGATAATCGATCAATTGGACATTGTTTGTTGTATATTATCAGAGATTCGTCTTTTGTGTGTTCGATGTGATAATCAACAAGATTTTGTTGAGTTGATCCATTAGATTTGTGCTCCCTCCATAAAGAAATATAAGAGTGTTTAGATTTCTTTACAGAGGGAGTTACTTTGTACTATTTTTTGAATCACTAATTTCTTCCGCAAATTTCATCACTTCTATGTCATCCAAAAATTACGCATCTAGAAATATTAGAAAGAAAATGAAGGTAAAACTCTTTTTAATGCATTTTAGTGTTTTTTTGGTAACATTTCATTTGCACATAACACATACATTATAATTTTGATATATATATTACAGGGCCCCGGGTTATAGTTTTGCCCCGGGCCCCTGAAATCTCAGGACCGGCCCTGCATGTATTCTCACGATGCTAGCCTACTATACAACAATAGAACAAGATAATTATCTCAAACTTGTTGTCGAGTTAACTTTGCGTACACAAGAGAACAAGATGACTCTGCACTGCACATATTTGGTGACACATAAACGGATCGAGGCACCTGCCTACGTCCACCCATCTTTCGGGTCCCGGCCGGCATTATCATTATCATCGGTGAGATGAGAAAGGAAAACGATTGATGCAATCATGCATGCAAATTGACGTAAAGCTAGCCCCTCTCTCTCTCTCTCTACAAATGAGCCAGAATATTATGCCTCCATCGTTGTCATCATCCCCGTCAGTATCTTGCTCTCATTCTGTCTCTAGGAGTGTGCTCATATGGGCATGGAGTATATGTCGGCCCAAACCGATGAATCAAGTACAGTACTATCTACCAGTCAATGCTGTATGTTTGACTGGTTCGCCATGTGCCCACTCTACTTTCGTCCTGATTTATTAGTCCCTTCGTAATTTGTGCGTTTTGATTAAAGATTTAACTGGCAAAATGTACTACATAATTTTTGTTGACATGAATTAATATTTTATTAATTAAATTTATAATTAAAATTTGGGACAGATTATATTAGAAACCAATAAACCAGGACGGAGGTAGTAGTTGCAACTTGTGAAATAGATAAGCGCATGATCCCCAGGTCACACAGACTGATTAACAACGGGCATGTGCTTGTGCTTAAGGGCACAACGCACGTAGATTATGGCGAGACAATCTTAATCAACAATCGTACAAGACAAACTGCCAGGCTTGGTGCTAATCTTCTCTGATCTCGAGGCCCCTCCCATGGCGACTCGGTCCACACCAATGCAAGAGAAATGCTGGCTGGCGTCACCCAATGGAATCTAGCGCCAGGCTCATGCTCCTGGACCATTGTACACCCAAGCAAATGCAACTCGCTATGTGGACCAGTGAGCCAATTGTGACAGTTGCAAACCATCCACGCAATGTCATTCCAGGTCGCAAGGCCCCAACCACAGCAAGAGTGCAAGAGAGGATCCAAACTCTCGTCCCCCGCGTCGCCCTCCCTGGCGACACGGGGGAAGCCCTAGATCGAGGCGGCTCGTCCCTCTCGCCTCCCTCCCCTCGGCTCGCCGCCGCCGGAGGAGCGGCCGGCGAAGTCCGGGCCGGCTCCTGTGAAGGTGGCGGCGGGGCCCTTCTCCATTTGTTTGCCTGCATGCTTGGCGCGGTTGCTGCCATGGACGGCGCGGCGGCTGCCGGATGGCGCGACTGCTGCCATGGTCGGCGCGGGATGGGGCCAAGGTGGCGCGGGGGCTCTCGCTCGCGAGATATCTGGCGACAGCGGCCTGGCGGCGTATGGTGGAAGCTTCGCGCGGTGCCGGGCGCGATCTAGGCTCGCGGGTGGCCGGTGGAGCGGGCGCGGATGAGCTGGTCGGTGCCCCAGCTGGATCTGGCTGGGTGGCGGCGGTGCGCGAGGAGGTTGGGCGACATGGCGGTGAGGGCTCCAAGCCCGATCTGAGTTTAGGCGGTCTGTGCCCAGAACTTCGTGGCCGGTGGCGCTGGATAGGGAGGCGGGAAGCGGTGGTGCCGGTGGAATCTTTGGTGGGTTCCCCCCTTACCTGGCGTGTGCACGTCCGGCTCTGGAAGCGAGGCGCCGTCGACTGTTGGTGCTAGAGGAGGCTCGGCGAGACGAGATCCGGACGGAGGTCCGGTCTTTGCGCGGTGGTGCGGCGCGTTAAGTTTTGGTTTGGTTTCGCTTTGTTTGGTAGCGGCGGTGCGGGCGGTCTGCGCAATGGTTCTGCCGGTCTTTCTCTTGCGCTGCGGTGCGAATTCTCGCCCAGATCTGCGCACGTAGCCGGAGGATGGCCGGAGTCGATTTGGTTCGCCCAGGTCCTGTGAGCGGCGGTGCGGACCCGTCAGGTTGGCGTGTGCTCGCCTAGTGTCTGCGTGCGGCGGTGACTATCCCGTGTCTGATAGTGTATGCTTGGCCTTGTTCTGCCCGGTGGTGCTGGGTTGGTCTCGGATCCTGGATGGTTGGCAGAAGGCTTGGCTCCGGATGAAAATCTTGCATCGACCTCGTCGATGCCGACGGTAACGACATCTATGGATGTCGTCTTCTTCCTTCGAGGTACCGCCATGGAGCTCGTTGCTCTTCCCTCGCCTCATGGTTGAGGTCTTGGTGAAAACCTAAGATCTGGCGGAGCCAGATCGGATGACGGTGGTCTTCTCGATACCACTTCCTTCTTGGAGGCGTCATCTTGGAGGCCTCTGCGATGGATTCCGATGATTTGCACGGTTGCTGGCGGATCTTGGGTTTGTGTTGGTGCCGGCGGGTTTCTGTTTTCTTTCTTTTCTTTCTGCACTAGCCCTTTTGTGGTGCTTTCCTTCTTCGGAGGTGATCTTTGTTACTCTTCTTCTGATCAATGAATTTGACAGTGCTACTGCCAACGTTCAAAAAAAAAGGTCGCAAGGCCCAACGGACTATAGTAGACTTGTTTTTCCTTTTTGCTTCAACGGAAAAAAAAGTGAAGAAGTGCCCAATATGGCTTTGGCTACAACAATGACTATCTTAATCAAAATACAACAGAGGAGAGTGAGACTCCATACGTGCCAATTGAACAGAAAAAGGACATGCAAGTTTGGATTAACAAGCGGCTTGGCTTGTTAAGTCTTGGCTCATTAAGCCCATGCTTGTTAAGGCTCGGCTCGTTAGGCTTAATGAGCAAAAAAAACTATGTACAACTATGTTCATTAATTTAAAACTCGTTAAGTTCGTGAGCACTCGCGAGTGTTCATTAACAAATTACTATGTGTTATGGCCTATGAGATGAGAGTGTGGGTGTAATTTTAATGAAGGAATATGGTGACTAAACCAAAAGGTGCACCAATTTGCTTCTTCTTATGGGCTGGGATGGATCAATTAGGTTGGGTAGCAGATAGGTTAATGTGCTATGAAATGTTGTCATGTATGATAATATTATATATAGTGTTGTACTAACAAACTTAATGAGCTGCTCATGAAACTCATCGGTTCGTTTGTTAAGCTCCTTAAGTTTAATAAGTGGAAATCTATGATCGTCTCTATTTCATTAACAAGCCAGCTACGAGGTTAATGAGCTGAGCTATCAAACGTTCACTAGACTCGTGAGCTACGAGCTTTTGGTCTAGCTCCAAACACCAACAAAATCATGGACCATTAATTGCACTCCTGGCAAAACAAAGACACCTAAAGGGCATCTTAGATTAGCCTTCTTCTTTCTTTGATTATATGCCACTCACCATAGATTGAAAGTTCCACAAACCAACAGTAAAACAAAGGACATATTCAAAACGCCCTGCTATATCAGACTTTAAAGACCGCAATAGCCATTTTTCCTCGTCTATTGCTAGACAAGGACACACCTGAAATCCTGATGGAGCAGAAGATTAGGCAGCACTTTATCTCGCCTGTTGTGAGAGAAAACAAAGGCTCGCCTCTTCTGTTTAATACCTGGGCTGGTCCATGTCCTGTTTTGCTAGTTTCTTTTTTCATTTTTTCTTGAATTAATTTTATTTATATTTTTGAAATGAAAAATACTTTATTAAATTTCAATAAATGTTTTGGGCGTTAAAGAATGTTCATGCAGTCTTAAGAAATGCTCGTGCAGCTTTACAAATTGTTGATTGCATTCAAAGAAAATCTTAGTGACATATAGAAAATGTCCGCGCATTTAAAAAAATATTTTGTCACATTTTAAAAATATTAATATATTATTAAAAACCATTATTTTTAAAAAATGTTTCATTTAAAAAGAATGCACACATGTTTTGAAAAAATTGCTTATGACATTGAAAAACATATTTATACCACAATGTAAAACGATGTTCGTGTACCGCTGACCATTGAGTACACCGGAACCCTCAATATGTGCCAGACCTGCACGGCCAGCGTGGCAAGAACACGTACGGGTGCTACATGAGGCGCACCGCGCTGCTGACCACCGGCCGGTAGCACGTACGCAGGACGGCTGGTGGCCGGCCGGACGATTAGTGTATACTACAAAGCTAGCACAGTTTCAGACCCTAGAAGCTTTTTTGGATGATTGTGGTTTCGCTTCCTGTACGGCACCACTTAGGAGTAGTAGTTAGTGCAGATCGATGGAGCGTGTTCGCATAATTAGCTACTGTTTGTGTTAGGCTGGCCATAGTTGGGGTAATATAAGTAGTATCATGCAGTTGAGACTCACAAACATGCTTGTGTACTAGATAATTAAAGACGTATGTGCATCTGGGTTGGAGGGGGCATTGCCCATAACCCTAAGCATAATGTGAAGTTGAGAGAATTTGGTGGGCTTCGATGGGCAAGCGAAATATAAGACGGTACGCATGTACGCTCGATGAAATGAGTCGATCAACCGAAATGTCGAACGGGAGCGCATGTAGACCAAACACGCAATGCTTGGTCAAGAGCGCTTGCCCGTGTGGAACGATGTACGCACGCGCGCGTAGGTTCATGGCGGATTCCGTTGAAGACCGGCATTCACCAATAGATGCATCATCTGAAGATAACTAAAGGTGAAAAATATCACATATATTTAACCTCATAGACACATATGTGCACCTTGAGGGGGGGGGGGTGCAATTGCCCCAACCCTGGAAATAAATGTGAAGCTAAGGGAATGCACAACCGAAATATGTAATCAGCGTGCCATCCGCCTGCGAAACGAACACAACCTTCTATTCGCGGGGTTGCGTTGGCTTGTTGTCTTTAAACCATGACAACACTGCACACGCCACATCCGTCATCCTCGGTCAACGTCGAGCGCTACCGGTCAACAGCAGCACCGACGTCTCACGTCGTGCACGGCACCCAGCGTTGACCCTGACATGTTGTCTCTCACGTAGTATATGCACCCTGGGCCGCGTAACAAAGCAAGATCATACAGGGAACCTAAAAAAGAACATGATCACAAAGAGTCACTGTATTTTCTTTTTGGTTAACAAATTCAAAGACACACGAGGCCGGCACGGCACCATGTTTCCGGCCGGTCCCCGTGCGTGCAATGCATCATCGGGCGCGTGGAAATGCGTAGGAGTTTATTGCAGTGACCAACCGACTAGTTATAATGTACTAGTACTACTATGCGTTCATGTCGTCTTGCGATGAAGATAGCCGGATGCAATGAGTTTCTCGCGACAGATATGTGCATGGTCGGATGTACTACGCCTAAACTACACTGGTAGCAGAGAAGAGAATGGCTTCGGTTCGGTCACATTATTTAGGAACCGAGGAAGCTAAAACACCGAAGTACCAAACCGCTCGGTTCGGGGAAACCGAACGCCCACTCCTGAGTTGTACGTGCCAAAATACTGGCCTCCAGCATATTCCATGCATGCATCTAATCTAACCATGCTATAAAGTAACCCTGTAAAAAAGAAAATTGATGCTCCGTCTTAAAATAAATGTTTAAACTTTATACTAACTTTAATACAAAGTTGTACTAAGATTTAGACATTTATTTTAAAATAGAGGGAATACGTAGTGTGATCTAATTAAATATCTCTAACTTGTTTTCGAGTTAACTTTGTGTACTACCACGCCATAGCCGGCACCACCGCAAGGCTCCGTGGCCCTGTCATTTGATGGATCCTTCCATCCGGACGACGGCATTGCGGCGGCTGGAGTGGTCTTAAGGAACCACGAAGGGGTGATTCTTTTTGCAGCGTACAGATATGTCTTTAACTGCAATGATTCTTTGGAGGCGGAACTACACGCGATGATGCAAGGCATGGTGTTGGCTATTGAGCATTCTGGTGCTCCGGTAATACTTCAATCGGACTCTTCTGAAGCGTTGGCATGCCTGTCTACGGATGCCGTCCAACGTTCTGCTTATGTCCACTTAGCTTTGGAGATCAAGTACTTTTCTGGTATTAAGGAGTTTGTTCCTCAGAAACTTAATCGTTCTCAGAATAGAGTCGCCGATCGTTTGACAAACTATAGCCATACAGAGCGAGCTACCGCTGTTTGGTTACGCTCAATCCCTCCTTGTATTGAGGATGTATGGCCTCTCGACTGTAACTCTATGATTTTGCAATAAAACTCCCGTTACCCTCGCAAAAAATAAAAAAAGCTTTGTGTACACAAGAGAACTAGATAACTTTGCACTGCACTGCACATATTTGGTGACATATAAACGGATCGAGGTACCGGCCAGCGTCCACCCATCCATCAAGTGTTGCATGCATATTTTCCTTTCCGGTCCCGGCCGGCATTATCATTATCATCGGTGAGATGAGAAAGGGAAGCGATTGACGCAATCATGCATGCAAATTGACGTAAAGCTAGCCTCTCTCTCTCTCTCTCTCTCTCTCTCTCTCTCTCTCTCTCTCTCTCTCTCACGAGCCAAAATATTATGCCTCCATTGCTATCATCATCCCGGTCAGTATCTTGCTCCCACTGTCTCAGGCAATGTGTGTACTCACATGGGCATGGAGTATATGTCTACCAGTCAATGCTGCATGTTTGACTGGTCCGCCATGTGCGTGCTCGTTAGTAGGTTGCAAAATAATCAAGCGCATGATCCCCAGATCACAGACCGATTAACAACGGGGGTGCGCTTGTGCTTAAGGGCGCAAATCATGCAGATTATGGCGATAAGAAGTTAAATAGTTGTGGTACAAGGCAAATGGCTTGAACATTTATACGTATCCGATCAGCCAAAGCTGCCAGGCTTGAAGCTAATCTTCTGCGATCTCGACGCCCCTCCCATCGGGACTCGATCTGCACCAATGCATAAGAAATGCTTGATAGAGTTTACCTTGTTGTCTAGGTATTCATCATGTTTATTTCGTCGCATTAGTTTCGTTCATGCATGCAGCTAAGTTGAAGACTTCTGGCTGTGGCAGTTTGTGCACGTAGAAATGTGGGTATGTGTAAACATGCAAGCTAGATAGTGGTCTGTTAGTTGAGTGAGTCTTAGAACAAATGGATGCATGTGTGGGCGTCCGTGAGGTTACTAGCATGCACGTATTGCATGGATAAGATTAGTTACAACGGCTTAGTTGTGGACCTGGTAATCAGCAGCGTTGTTATCTCCAGCAGCGAGGAGATCGGCCGAAACCGAGTGGCCAGAGAGATGGTTATCAGCTGCCGTTTCTACCGGCTAGTGGAGCTAGTCGCGGTTCAGCCGATATGTGTGGCTTGACCGTGGGGTTGCATGCAAAAGTGAGTGTGCGTGGCTTAGTGGGTGCGTGGTGTTGTGTTTAGTCCGGCTACTTAAGACTTTGTAATCCACTTCATTTGAGTGTGAGAAGAAATACAGAAAAGGTAAAGTTGTGTGTGTGCCAAAGCCTGTGTGTGCTCTTCTTCTACCTTTAGTTCGCGTGTGAGTCTTCTTCTTCCTCCGGCTGCGCCAACAATGCTGGCTGGCGTCGACCAATGGAATCCAGCACCAGGCTCTCATGCTCCTGGACTATTGTACACCCAAGCGAATGCAACTCGCCATGTGGATCATGTAAAAATTATGGAAGCGTCTCAATCTCCATACATGAAGACTCGTGGTATATATATTGATCGAGGGGAGTTCGATACAGGAGGCAGCAGCGTCGAGGCTAACCACCAGAGATATTACAGGAGGGTTTAGGAGATAAAAGAAAGATAAACATGAAAAACTTAAACCTCCTAACTACTATGCCGTGGACCTCAAGGTCACGCCAACAACCTTGCACAATATATTATATGTTTAACAGATCAGTGAGCCAATCGTGACAGTTGCAAACCATCCACGCAATCTCCTTTGAGGTCCCAAGGCCAAACGGACTATAGTAGAGTACGTAGTTTCTCTTTTTTTGCTTCGCCGGGAAAATAAAGTAAAGAACTGCCCGATTTAGCTTTGGCTACAGCAACGACTACCTTAATCAAAGCACAACAGAGGAGAGCGAGACTCCCTACATGTCAATCGAACAAAAAAAGGGACATGCAAGTTTGCATTAACAAGATGCTCAGCTCGTGAAGTCTTGGCTCATTAAACCTGTGCTTGTTAAGGCTCGGCTTATTAAGCTTAACAAGCAAAAAAAACTATGTATGTCGCGCATGAGCGCTCACGAGCATTCGTTAGCAGATTACTATGTGTTACGGCCTATGAGATGATAATGTGGGTGTAATTTTAATGAAGGAATCATCTATAACACTAAGCTTTCTAGATTTAAAGGCCTCACAATCAATTGAGGTGTCTAATTTAGAACTGGTCATCAAATTTTGACCGGGTCAACAATTTCACAAGAAGCTCTCATTCGAATTTTTCAAGACACTATGCTTCCTAATTTTGGGCTCTCCTATTAGATTGAGGTATACAATTTTAATCCTTGACTTGACTCGGGCAATCATTAGTTGCGGCCCAATGAAATCTCTAACTTCATTAAGCTCCCTAATTTTTCAAGCCCCTCATTCAACTGAGGTCTTTAATTTGGATTGGATACACAATTGATTGTGTCGTTGGCCTGGGCTTTATGGTGGGATCTCTCGATGAGTGGGTCCCTTGGTAAGTGCTTAGGTGATGTGGGCCTTCATTGACAAAAATATAATGTCAACTATGACACATTTAGCATCAGCACAACACATGCGGTCAACAACATAGTAATTTTCTTATGTATTTGTATTAATTAAAAGGTGCCATCCAGTCACACAGTCAAAAAGACCCACCCAAACACCACAATAAAAAAATTGAAAAAGATACACTCACGGACGATTCACTGTGGATTGGTCATAACAAACACTCTCCCACCATTCACTTCCCAGATTTTTATCGTTGGGTCACTCTTTCCCTAATTTTCAACTAGAAATTGACACATTCATCTGCAACCATGATTCCGTAAAGTCCGTTCATAGGTGTAGCATCTCTGATAAAAAAACACTCCATTGTTTCCCCCACACGCAAAATCAACTAGCACGTAAATAATTTTTACAACTTACAAAAAAATTATCACGTAAAACAAAACATGTACAACCCTAAGAACATAAGCAGCGCAACAAAGCAGAAGGTGCACTAGTTTGCGTCTTCTTATGGGTCGCGATGGATCAATTAGGTTGGGTAGATAGGTTAATGTGCTATAAAATGTTGTCATGTATGATAAGACTATATATTGTGTTGTATTAATGTACTTAACGAGTGAAAATATATAATTGTCTCTGTTCATTAAGAAATGACCTACGAGCTTAACGAGATGAGCTATCAAGCGTTCACTAAGATAAACACCAACCAAATCGTGACCTCCCCCTAAGCATTCACTCCTCGCCCTTCCTCCTCCCCCGCCCCCAATCAAATAAAGACACCCAAAGGGCATATGAGAGTAGCCTTCTTCTTCCTCTGATTATATGCCATTCACCCAAAGGGCATCCGATTTTTCAGCCGGCGCGCCCCCAGGCGGCGCTATTTCAAGCCCCTGGGGGTTCGAACGGCTGGAGATGATATTATATGCCACTCACGATAGATTGAAAGTTGTACGGAACCAACAGTAAAAAAAGGACATATGCGAACGCTCCTATCATACCCGATTTTGAAGACCGCAATAGCCATTTTTCCTCGTCCGTTGCAAGATAAGGACACTCCTGAAATCCCGATGGAGCAAAAGATTACACAGCACTTTGTCTCGCCTGTTGTGAGACAAAACAAAGGCTCGCCTCTTCTGCTTAATATCTGTGCTGGTCCATGTCCTGTTTTGCTAGTTTTTTTTCTTTTTGGTTAAATTAATCTTATTTATATTTTTGAAATGAAAAATACTTTATTAAATTTTAATAAATGTTCATCGGGCGTTAAAGAATGTTTATGCAGCGTTAAGAAATGCTCGTGCAACTTTACAAAATGTTGATAACATTCAAAGAAAATGTTAGTGATATTTAAAAAATGTCCACACATTTAAAAAAAATATTTTGTCACATTTTAAAAGTATTAATACATTATAAAAAATACTCCCTCCGTTCCTAAATATTTGTGTTTCTAGATATTTCAACAAGTGACTAGTACATACGGAGCAAAATGAGTGAATCTACACTCTAAAATATGTCTACATACATCATTATGTGGTAGTCCGTTTGAAATGTCTAGAAAGACAAATATTTAGGAACGGAGGGAGTATTCAGTAATTTAAAAAAAATCTTTCATTTAAAAAAATGCTCACGTGTTTTGAAAAAAAATGTTTGTGACATTTAAAAACATATTTATACAAAAACAATGTTCATGTAAGGATACAAAAAAGATTTCATACACGATTCAAGAAATGTAAATGACACTAGTGCTCGTGCAGGGACAGTAGAAAACGAAACGAAGAATCGAAATATGGAATCACACGGTCTAGTGAGTGAGCGTGACACGTACGGTGCAAGGGAGGGGACGCGACGCGATGGCAGCCCTCTCTTGGGGCACAATGAGCACCTACGAACGTGTTTGTTGTGCTGTCTTCATATGTGCTCACATGGTCGTGTCTTTTCCGAGTGCAACCCATTGCAGATGACGACGACACGACGACGACCGGTGCAGATGCAGTGCCGGCTGTGTCCGGGTCGTGCCCATTCCCACCTCCTGCACGGTACGAGCGAACGGCGAGCAGAGGCCTTTGCCGCTTCTGCACGCGACGTCAGGCGGCCGGCCATGCCTAGAGCCCGGTCAACGTTGAACGTACAACCGGCCGGCCACCCGGCGACCTGCGTACGTGCTACCGGCCGGTCACGGTCAGCAGCGCGACAGGTCACAGGCGCCTCATGCTCCTGCCGGTGCAGGTCTCGCACATATTGAGGTGAGCTCCCGTGCGCCACAGGCACATTTTTCACTGGATGCAACATGCATGGTACCGGTGCACTGTTAACGATAGTGATATTTTGGACAGTATAATCAACGGCCAACGGTACAGCATAGTGTCTACAAGCCCTGCACAGTTTCAATCCCTACCTACCAGCTCTTTTTTATTGGAAGATTGTGGTTTCGCTTCCTGTACGGCGGTGCCGATGCATCATGGATGTATGTGATTGTCGTCCTTTCTAGCCAGTATTCCCTTCGTTCGGAATTACTCGTCGAAGAAATGAATGTATTTAGATGTATTTTAGTTATAGATACATCCATTTTTGTGTCAAGTAATTCCGAACGGAGGAAGTAGATGACAAGACAAGACAACACTTAGAGGTAGATAGGCAATTAAACACCAGGCTTAGGAGTAGTAGTTAGTGCAGATCAATCGAGCATGTTAGACCTCCTCCAATGCACTAGTGCTAAGATGAGGTGCTAAGCACATTAAAGAGCTAAGCAACTAAAGTCCTCAATGCAAAGGTGCTTAACTTATTGTAGCTAAGCATCCTTCATTTAATGATTTAGCAACTAAAATTATACATGCATTGGTGGGCTTTTTTCATTTAAGTGTTTTTCCTAGGTTCCCGCGCTTGGCGCTGTTTCTTCCTGAGGTCACCACACTCATCTCTCTCCTCTTAAATACATTGCCACATTATTTTTTTTGCCTACATGGCAGACTTAGCATCTGTACAAGATGGAGCATTGAGAGGGGCTTTAACATAATTGAGTATTTGTGTTGGCGTCACATCGCCTCTTACACGCGCATCAAGGATTGGTCTCATCTTTTAATTTGTCCGCCGGTACGTACGTACGGTGATATGATTAAGTTTCCCGCGTGGCTAGCTTCGGCATTCCTTCAAGGACAGAGGCACTATTCCGCGGACATGAACGCGGGAGTCGGTCATCCAACGCTTTTCACATACATTTCAACCAATGTTTGAATTAACTAGACGAAATTCATGCAAACATGACGAATTTTTAATATACATGACGAAATTCATTACATTTCAAATATTTTTAATTACATTTTGAACATTTAGGATAAACGAGGCCGAACCCAGTCACTGTCCACCTGCCACATTAGCCCTTGGAAGTTGGACCATAGCGCGTAGGGGGCGCATCTAGCGGCCTTCTCGACCTCGACGGCACGCGCCTGCTCCATGGTCAAGCCGGCATGCATCGGCGCCAGCTTCGACGCATTGCCGTTGTCAGATCCCGACTCCATTGTGGGGTCATTGTCGAAGTGCTCGGGGAGCTAACTGGCAAGCCGGCCTCGATCCGGCCGACATGGCGGCTCTGCCAGGTGGCCGCAAGGGCGGCAATCTCGTGCTTCATCTCCGTCGACAGGTTCTCCCACAGAGCGTTCCTGCTCGCGGTCATGGTGGATGTGATGCAACATAGGAGGGCCGGTGTGGAGTGGATCTGCGGATGTGTTGTGGTGTCGAGTTTAGCCGGGTGTGGCCGCCTTTAAATTGCGGGTTCCGGTAATGCCTGTCCGGGTGGCTTAATGCGCATCGCTGGAGTTGGTTCCTCGACCGGCGAGCCTGCTTAATGACGGCATACGGACGGTCGACACTGAACGGGCGTTGTAGATATCTGTCCCGTCTCGTACTAGAAATGTCTCTCTGGCATTGAACAGACACAGACAACGGGGACACGCGGACGGCGCGCCGCATTAATGCTGACACTAGTGAGAGGTCACGTCCGTTCTGGGCCGGCCTCAATGCAGAGCGGCTGCTCTACAGCGGTATGAACGCAGGCAGCTGGCGCCGGGCGAAAACGCACACAGGCAGGCAAAGGAGGAGGGATTTCAGTGAGTCAGGATAGCCAGGAGCGGGTGTAGTAGCATTCCGGATGCCCACAACACCCACCCTCCCCTCCCCCACTTTGTCTCTAATTTATGCGTTAAAAGAGTGTGTTCGAATTGACGAGCTGACCAATACATGATCGTGTTAGATGGCTTTCCGGTGCGAACGTGCGATCCAGGGCGGTTCGAGGGTGTGCGTTGCTTATCTGGTCATACGCACACATGATGACGAGACAGCGCTTAGAGGTAGATAGGCAATTTGATTAGTAGCTAGTTGTGCCGTCTCATCTTTTAATTTGTCCGGCGGTACGTACGTACGGTGACATGATTAAGTTTCCCGCGTGGGATTAGCTATCTGCTTTATTAGTTAATCATGCATGCGTACGATGAATCAAACGAAACAGGGTAAATCTACGTACGGGCCATGCATGCATGCTTAGCTTAGAGATCATTCCACGTGGAAGTGCTACTTCAGCTTGATAGACTAGCTGCTACTAGTAGTTGTACCGTTGAACACACACAGTCGAAAGAAAGAAAGAATCGCATCTCATGGAGGAGTGAGCATCCTCCTCCACGGCGGTGATTCGCATGCACTCGATCGACGGGACGGGACGCGACGGCAGCCTTCGATTCTCTCGGAGACTCACGGTGTTGGCTCCTTGTGCTGCGTGTCTCCGACTCCGTGTGTGTGCAGACATAGTCGTGTCTTTTCTGGGCGCAAATGCAGATGCATATGATCAGCCGGTCAACGTGTAGCATTCCGAGTCAACAGAAGCTGCAGCAGCGTTGACGCTGACCAGTGAGCCGCCACATATTTCCCTTTTTTCTTCTTCTTTTCCTTTGGTTAACCACCAATTACGCATGTATCGCATGCAGGACCAAAAGAAACATTTTTGTTTTTGACAAATGCAGGACCAAAAGAAACTAACTACTCGTGCTAGTACACAAGGAAATGATTCAAATGGCACGACGGCTCCATGTCTCCGGGCGGCCATCGCGCGTGCAAGATGCAACTCATCATCAGCGTGCGTGCAAACATATTGGACTGCAGTGACCAACCGGCCACCACTAATTAATTATACGAAAATACTAACGCCCACATGTGTGGCAGTTTTGTAACTCGCCCATGCGCATGGATCACCGTCTAGTCGAATTTGCACAAATCTTGACACATTGAGACAGAATTTACGTGCCACGTAAGACGGGGCTAGTGGTGGGCAATTCTAATGTTCGCCTACACACAGTCCGTATAGGCTGCCTCCTGCTCACGCCACGCACGGTATGTGACATGGCTAGTATACCACACGTGTGGGCGTTGTCGGCCTCCTTAATTATAATGAACGTGCATGACGCCTTGCGATGGAGATGGATGTACACTGCCAGCAGCACAAGAAATTGCTCCATCCGACGAGCCAAAATAGTTGCTTGAAACATTTGACGATGCTATATACTCCCTCTGTTTTAAATATTTTTTTTAGAGATTTCAAATGAACTACCACATAGCGAACCAATCTATGGTTGGATAGTTAAAGAGACAGTGGTATCCCCAACCCATCAGGGTTCAAATCCTGGTGCTCGCATTATTTCTGGATTTATTTCATAATTTCCGGCGATGCACTTTCAGTGGAAGGAGAAGTTCTCGTCGATGAGGAGACGCCTACAGTGACTTTGTAAATCTTAAGATGATATGCCGGCTCAGTCTCTCGGAGGTGCTCATCGGAGTAAGGTGTGCGTGTGTGCGTTCATAGAGATAAGTGTATGCGTGTATGTATGAGCGTTTGCGTCAGTACTGTGTTAAAAAATGAACTACCACATATAAATGTATATAAACATATTTTAAAGTGCAGATTCACTCATTTTGCTGCATATGTAGTCACTTGTTTAAATCTCATAAAAGACAAATATGCAGGAGTGGAGGGAGTATATAATATAAAGTATAGTTTGTTGCGTGATCGTCTTGAACTTGTCAACTTATAACATTACATAAGAGAACAAAAATAACTCTGAAAAAATCTGGCGATGAATGGATTGAGGTATACCTGCGTCTAGGGCGTCCATCCATCTATCCATCAAGTCTGGGATATTCCTCACTGTCCGGCATTATCATTGGTCAAATGAGATGGAAGCGATCGGTTGATGCAATCATGCATGCAAATTGACGTAAAGCTAAGCCTCCTCTGTTCCTGAGCCGGCCGGCCGGAATATGCCTCCATCGTCATCATCAAAATCATCATCATCACCACGGTTAATTAGTCTCTTGCTCTCGGGTGACTCACATGGAGTAAGTATCAACCCAGGCGAATAAAGGAATCAAGCATGTGTACTAGTCAATGATGCAGGTTTGACTGGTACATTTTTTTTTTCGATCAGAGGGGCCCCATGGCCCCCATTTTCATTACGAAAATGGAGTCACAACATACAAAGCAAGTTTCATACAAACTTAACATTTTCGATGCCTAACATCTGCACCATGAAACACTACTCATACATCTAGAGGCACTTCAACTGCACCTACAGGATGCTACAACAGAAAAACGCTCCAAAGCATCATCGCTACAAATGTTGCCTAATATTTTGCATCAGGGAAATAAACTCCTACACCTGAGATATCAAAATCTGCACCTACAGGGTGCTATATCAAAAGAACAAGAGAGATAATCGCAAATGCTACATCTATCAACACTTGATCAACAGAGCCTCCGTACAGCAGGGCCCCACCCGTAAGCACGCTTGAAGACGTCCCTCGCTATCTGGGCCAACCTCTTGGTCACTTCCTTAAGAGTTTTTGCACCCCTCTTTTCTGTAGCACACCCTACCTAATCCAACACATAACATAAAGAGAAGATAATATCAGTAGGATCCTTAGGTAAAGAACTTTGAAAGCAGGATTTATTTCTTGCTTTCCAGATCGACCATAACAAAGCAGCCGTACCAATAGCTATAACCATTCTATCTTTCCCAGTATACTTAGGAAGCCAATTTTGGCAAAGGTCAAAGAATGACAGGGGTGTTTGGGGATTTCCCAAAGCACTCCCAACTATATTCCAAAGAAACCGAGCAAGAGAACAAGTGAAAAACAGATGATCAATACATTCATTGGCATCACAAAATTCACATTTGTTGGTGCCTTTCCAGCCTTTTTTACACAAGTTGTCCTTGGTCAGGATCCTACTTTTGATAACTAACCATATAAAAGCTTTAATTTTCAAAGGTACCTTCAGTTTCCAAAGAAACTTAAAAGGGAGCACTACTCTCTTAGCAATAATATATTGATAAAGAGATTTAATAGAGAACTGACCAGAGCTAGTCAAAAGCCATTTGACTTTGTCAGGTTCCTCAATCAGAACAACCTGACTGCACATATCCAGAAGCTTATTCCACGTGTCCAGTGTCTCCCCATATAAACATCTCCTAAATCTAACGCAGTTAAAATCCTGTTCAAATGCTTTAGCAACCGTAATGTTTTGATGAAAAGTAAGCTTGTACAAGCGAGGAAAAAGTTGACAGAGAGGCTTGTTGTGGATCCAAGCATCTTCCCAAAATCTAGTTTTATGCCCATCCCCAACAATTCTCGACAACAGTTGTAAAAGATATCTTTAACACTCATGATACCATTCCAGAAATGAGAGTTGGCAGGAGATGACTCACATTGAGACAGAGTTTTCCTCTTCAAATACTTTGCTCTAATCATCTCCTGCCAATCCCCATCTTCATTCTCAAGTTTCCAGAGCCACTTACACAAAAGACTAATATTCTTGATATCTAGATTAGTAACACCCAACCCCCCTTGGTCTCTAGGTTGACAAACGTCAAGCCAGTTAACTAGATGATACTTCCTAACCCCCTCTCTTTCTTGCCAAAGCACCTGCGCTCGAAAGAAATCGATTCTTTTGCCTACTCCTTTTGGTAGACGGAAAAAGTTAAGTAAATGGCTAATGATGTTACTCAAGCAAGTTTCAGTGCGTATAAGCCTACCGCCCATAGATAAAAGACCCCCCTGCCACGCTGCAGCTCCTTTCTCTACTTTTTCTTCCGCTGGTTTCCAATCCGCATTACAAAGTTTTTTATAATGAAGGGGAAGACCTAAATACCTAAAAGGGAAGCCCCCCAATAGCGCAAGTAAAAATGCCGGCATAATCAGCTTGTTTCTCCAAAGCTTTACGAAACAGAATATTTCACTCTTTAAAAATTAATCTTGAGACAGGTCAAATGCTCAAAAACACATAGAATAATTTTGAGGTTCCTAGCCCCTCAAGGTCATCTTCAAAACAGAAAATAGTATCGTCCGCATATTGCAAAATATTTAGACCTCCTGCATACACCCTAGGCAACACTCCCTTGATAAATCCTTGTTCTTGCGCCCTTTGCACCAGGGTAGCAAGAACATCAGCTGCCAAATTGAAAAGCAAGGGGGGAAACGGGTCCCCTTGCCTCAAACCCTTCCTAGTAACAAAATACGGGCCGATAACATCATTAATAGTGATGGCAACCTTTCCATTACTAACGACATCTTTTGTCCATTGGACAAAACGTTCAGGGAAGCCTTTCATCTTTAGGACATCAAGCATGAAACTCCAATTAATTTTATCGTAAGCTTTTTTGAAATCAACCTTAAAAAGCACAGCAGAACATTTATTTCTATGTAAAGAGTGGATAGCTTCATGAAGCATAAGTACATTGTCCAGGATGTAGCGCCCTTTTATAAATGCAGATTGAGCTTTGGAAATTGTTTTATCCGCAATTTTCATAGCTCTATTGTTAAGAACTTTTGTAAAAATTTTAAAAGGTACGTTCAGCATACAGATGGGGCGGTACATTTGACTGGTACATGTGCGTGCTCGACCATTACCTAGTTGCAAGTTAACCTGCTTCCCAGATCACAAAGAACAATTAACAAGTGGTGTATGCTCGGGCTTAGGGGTACAAATCATGTAGGTTAGCACAAAACAAACATAATTAGCAGTAGTACAAGACATCTGTACCCAATCAACCAAAGGTCCGGCCGCGGCTTGATCTTGCCCCGATCTCGAGGAGCCTGGTGACTCGATCTGCACCAATGCACGACGGAGATGCTGGTGCCAACGAATGGAAATCCAGCGCCCAGACTCATGCCCCAGGATTATGTTTACACATGCTACATGTGGATCAATGAGCCAATCGTGACAGTTGCAAACCATCGACGCAATGTCGTTCCACGTTCCAAGGCGCAACGGACTGTAGTGGACTATTAGTTTTATTTGCTTCGATGGGAAAAAACAAAGTGATGAAGTGCTTGACTTGGCTTTGGCTACAGTGACTACCTTAATCTAAATACAAGAGAGAGCGACATTGACAGCGTACCTAGAAAAAAAGAAAAGAGAGATGCAAGGCCTAGCGTGTAGTAAGCCCAATGCCGTACAAGCACAATTTGGCTATCGTGTGTGTATGCATCTGATATGAAGAAATAAATTAGTAATTAAAAAATCAAGTCCAAAAAATTATGATTTTTTTGGAAACAAACTTGTCCATCTATTGTATTTGTATAAAAAATATCACCAAGGATTATCATTCATTGTATTCTGGATGAAAAAAAACAAAATCAATACTATGTACAAGTTACTATTCATAGTTTTTGTCCTTGTAATTTTTTTACCCACAAATTGACTGGAGAACTTTTTACACAAATACAACATAAGGTCAAGTTCGAATCCAGAAGTTTCGGATTTTTTTCTTTTTTGAAATTAGTACTGGTTTCCTCATAACAGGTGCATATACACCTGAGAGTTAGAGGGTATTTGCCGCCCAAAGCCTAACAAAATGGGAAAAAAATGATGAAGTGGAAGAAGATGGGCAGAGTGGGGTGTTTTGGTGGCCGAGCTACACGGAACCGAAATTTGTGCCATCTAGAATAGCGTTGCGATGTGTGCTGATTTGTTTTCTCATGGACACAGGCTGGCTATTAAATTGCAATACAATGGTGCCATGGGATGCGGTGCTGTGATTGTACATGGACCTCGGGTACACAACGTTATGCATTCACGTCATGTACCTATTGGGCTGTTTTGAAACTCACATGTAGCTCACATTGGGAGCAACTAACTGACGGGTACCCCTTGCGGGAGCCTCTCAGAGCAAGTACAATAGGGTGACATAAGCAGCCTATAAAGATTAGAATAATATATTTTTAATTAGTTGGAAAAGATAGAAGAGGAGAGAGAATAGAAGCGGGCTCTTGGTTAGTAGTCAGCTCCAACACGAGACTTAAGACGCTTTGTAAGGATGTAAAGTGGGCCAACTATTGATAAGCTAGTATATATTTAAAACTTATTATTGTACATGTCGGTTAAGAGGTTGGCTGTAGATGACATGGCAACTCCCTATAGCTAAATGTTGGTTGTATTATTAACCATGCTCTCAAGGGTTACTCTTGTTGGGCTGAGAATGCGTTATTTGGCGTGGTCTCACCCACGTCACGTGCCGTGTGCTGGGCACTTTCTCTGTATTTTTTTTTCATTTTTCTACACGCATTTTTTATGAGCATTTATTTTTTTCCAGGTTTTCCCTAGGTTTTGATTTTTTTGCATGAATAATATTTTTTTTCTTCCGCGAGAGGCACATACTTGCTCCTGTTTTCCAGGTTTTTGGTTTTTGCCAGGTTTTCCCTAGGTTTTTAATTTGTGTTTTTTTTTCAATTACGCCACATTTTTTAAATCTTGAACAGTTTTTTAGATTACATGAACATTTTTTGAATTTCTGAACATTTGTTAAATTTGAGATTTTTTAATGCGTTAACATTTTTTGAAGACAATAACGTTTTTAAAAATTTATGAGAATTATTGAATTTCGATTTTTGTTTGAAATCCTGTTTTCTAGTGTTGCAAATAAAAAGCAGGACAAAAAATAAAAAAAAGAGAAAGGGACACACCTCATGTTCATTGTCTGGCCCTATACCAATCAAAAAAAAAAGAGACATGGAGGCTTGGAATTTTGTCCTAACGTATAGCAGGCCTAAAATCCAATGAAGGGCGGTTAGGGTTAGTTTGAGGGCAACTAGTTGAAGAGCACTTCTTCGGCGTGGCCGTGCCTCTCGCCCCCGCCACTTGCCGCGCTCTCAGTGCTTTCTCCGGAATTTTTATTTTTCTGCACGTGTTTTCGGCTTTTAGATGTTTTTTTCTGTTTTTTTTTACTTTTCGGTTTTCACCGGTCTTTCTTAGCTTTTGACAAAAAAATGATTTTTTTTATGAAAAACGTGTTTGTTTGTTTTCTTTTCTTTCATGAGAGGCACAGATTTGCTTCCACCAGAAGCACAACCATGCCTCTCGGAAACAAAAATAAATGCATTTTCTTCGGTGAGAGGCACGACAATGCCTCCCGGAAATGGGACAAAATTTGTTTTCTTTTTTTGTGAGAGGCATGGCCGTGCCTCTCATAAACAAAAGAAAACGTGTTTTCTCTTTTTTTTCATGAGAGGCATGATTTTGCTTCTGCGAGAGGCACGACCGTGTCTCTCAGAAACGGAAAAACGTGCTTTTTCTTTTTTTTTCTTCCATGAGTTGCATGGTTTTGCTTCCGCGAGAGGCACGGTATTACTTCCGCGAGAGGCACAACCATGCCTCTCAAAAACGAAAAAAGAACATGGTTTCTCTCTTTTTTCTTTCATGAGAGACATGGTTTTGCTTCCGAGAGAGGCACGGATTTGCTTCAGCGAGAGGCACGGCCGTGCCTCTCGAAAAATGCTCCCGGTTCGGGTTTTTTTGTGAAATAAATTAAACGCACGATTTAAAAGATAAAACATTTTAAATAAATGGATCTACGAAAAAAGTTAAACTGTCATGTTGCGACAAGTGGTGCGCATGCGCGCCACTTGTCGCAACCATGATCTTTGAAAGGAGTACTTCTCAATTGTTGATTTCGGTTTAGTTCTTTTGTAACTTATTTGAGACTGCGAAAATAAGATGCCCTTTACCCATCTTATTCTAGACGCTGAAGGTAAAATATTATTTTAGAAGCCTACTAATTAACGGTTAACTAGCAGGTTTTTAAAATAAAATTTTAGGTTTGACTTCTAGATTAAGTTGGGTAGAGTGTGACTTATTTCTACAGTCCCTAATAAGACACATAAGAATTAGCCCTTAATAACCCTCTTGAAAATCCGCTCCCATGGTGCCGATAACAACAAATAGCTGACCGACCTTTTTGCACGGCCCATTAAGAGGGCTTTTGGAAGGTAAAAATGAGTTGTTATACACAATTTTCTAATACGAATATCCAATGGCAATGGTATACTGCCTACCAAAAATATCCATGTCTTATCTCCTGAATTTATGTTGAACTCATTACTAAAAAGTAAATAAACATAGTCCCATGTTATAATTAATATTTGCACATATGAATTTCTTTGTTACTATTATAATTCTAAAATATTTTAGTATTTGTTTAAATATTTTATGTAAAACGTGTTTATGTCTAAAAACTAATTTGTTAATTGTTTTATGTAATTGGAGAGTCAACATATTTAAAATAAATGTTCATACTCTTTAAAGATATTCATGTTTTTGGAAAAAAATATGTATATAGTTGCAAAATTGTTCATCTATTTTTAGAACAAAATTTTGCATGTCAAAATTCGTTATTAGATTAAATAAAGAAAAAATATACAAGGAAAAAAAATAAAAGGTTGTAAAACGAAAAATAAAACCATGGAAAATAAAAGCAACAAAAAGACATTGAAACAGACGCAAAACTAAACAATAGCACGAATTCCGCACCGCACTGTGTAAAACTGGGGAGATAACCAAGATATGAAGAACAACAAAAAACCACGTGGTGCTCTATGTTACTAAGTCAAGTCAAGTGGGCCCACAGGATAGCAAGCGCTCACTAGCTCACAATAAGGGAAGTATAATGTTTGCGGTGTAGAACATGTCTATATGACTATATCAAATGTCATTGCTTCAGGCTGCCATGGCAAACAAAATAACACAATGTTGTTCGCAGTCGCCCAATGTTATCGGCCCTACGCGCTGGTGGTCCATCCACCACCAATACCTCATCAAGGCCAGTAAGTGATGTGAGGATGAACTCTTAATCAGCCTGAACGAGAATTGCAGCGGCCGTGGGAAAGAGTAGTGTCACCAAAACCCTAACGGAAGGAAACTAAGATGTTGTTCACAATAAATGTTTGCTTGGGAAACACTTGTAATTTATTCACACTCTACGTGTATGTTGTTTTGGGTCTAAGATCCAAGAAAATACAACAACTATGAAATCTTTCGAATAAATCTTCTATAAGATATCAAAATCTATGCAAGACAACACTCCCAAAACTTCAATAAAGAGGCTCGAATTAGACCGGAGCAACGATATTTGCACTCTTTAACCCACACAATTATCAATGAAGGTTTCTGAAACCCACTTGAGTCGCCCCATCCAAAAGTCGTGAAGCTTTGAGGAATGAATGTACTTGGGCTGGGGATGATCCAGTAGAAGTGTAGGCCGAATCGCAATATCTCCACCATGATGTCGATGAAAAATTGCAACTCCACAAATATCAAATAAACATAAGAACTTGACACAATAATATAAACTCATCATATCTGAATAATCAAATCTACATGGGCAAAAACGGAACGAGAAATATTTTATTTGCATAAATTACGGTCATGAATGAACGTTGACGAATAATACAAAACTCTTATATAAAGATCCCATCACCTCGGTGCTAAGATGGGAGCCGGAGGCAAGGACCAAGCTTTCTCCGCCGGTGGCGATGACGGCGATGTCAACAGTTTCCTAGGAGCAACTAATCAGCAAGCACTCCTTCGGGAGCCCTCGCAAGGGTCACTTTGGGTGGGCTAGGAATGCGCCACTTGGCACATTCTCAGCCGCCGCCATGGGTCGCGCTCTGGGCGATCTTTTAAACATTTTTCTGTACGCGTTTTCGGCTTTTAGATATTTTTTAAACAGTTTTCAACCAGTTTTTCCTAGGTTTTGGAACATTTTTTTTTGCATGAAAACACGTTTTTTTCTTTGCATAAGAGGCACAAATTTACTTCTCGTGGAGACACGGATTTGTTTACATGAGGGGCATAGTCGTGCCTCTAGCCAAAGAAAAAAAAAGCATCTTTTTTCCTTTCACGAGAGGCACGGATTTCATTCCGCGAGAGGCACACTCATGCTTCTCGGAAAAGGAAAAAACGTGTTTTATTTTTTTCGTCCCACGAGAGGCACATATTTACTTCTCGTGGAGACACAAATTTGCTTCTGCGAGAGGCAAAGTCATGCCTCTAAAAAAAAACATGTTTTTTTTCTTCCGCGAGAGGCACGAGTTTGCTACTGCGAGAGGCATGAATCCCGGAAAAGGAAAAAAATGCATTTTCATTTTTCTGGCGCGAGAAGCACGGATTTTGTTCTCATGAAAAACGTGTTTCCTTTTTTTCCTTATGTGAGATGCATAGATTTAGTACTCATGGAAGCACAGAATTGCTTCCGCGTATTGTGCCTCTCAAAAAAGGAAAAAAAAAAGTGTTTCTTTTCTTTACTTTCATGAGGGGCACGAATTTACTTCTAATGGATGCATGGATTTGCTTCCGCGAGAGTCATAGTTGTGCCTCTCCAGAAAAAAAGTGTGCTCCTTGTTTGGTTTTTTTCGTTAAAAAAAGTTTGTCGAAACCTATCAACATGAGATCTAATTTTAAAAATCTCGACACAAGAAATCCAAAAATGAAAATGGTTTGAGATTTGGATGCACGATTCACTAGTAGAAAACGAAGCTTTAGTTTGTAAGGGCCTTTAGTGCCGGTTATGGAACCGGCACTAAAGTGTGGGCACTAAAGCCCCCTTTAGTACCGGTTCGGCACGAACCGGCGCTAAAATGCCACCACGTGGCGTGAGCTCATGACCTAGTATGGGGACCTTTAGTACCGGTTGGTGTTACCAACCGGTACTAAAGGTTTTATTCTTTGAAAATTTTGGAAAAAATTGATTTTTTTGATTTTTAATTTTCTGATTTATTTGATGATTTTGTCTCTAATCACCTCTCTTAACTGCTCAAGTGTGGATCACTCATTCCAAATCATCTAACTTCCCGACCGGTCATCCATCCCTCTCACTACTCCAGCCCGAGCACGCTTAACTTTCGGGTTCTATTCTCCTTCGTTTCCAGTGCGCACTTGTTGTTTTCCTAACAATAGTAAGATGTCAATCCTATTAACCCTCAGGAGTTTAACTTGAGCATGAAGTCACACATTTCACCGTTTGAGTTTGAAACTATTATTCTAAAAAAACAGTAATTATTTAGTAACGCTAATATTTTTTGAATAAGTTTGACCATAGTTTGACCACAGTTTGACCATAGTTTGACCAGATTTGACCAAGATCCAAAATTCTTGAAATAATTATTTAGTAACACTAATATTCTTGAATAATTATGTAGTAACATTAATACTTCTTGAATCAGTTGTTTGACCGGTTTGACAAGATTTATTCAAAATTCAAAAAAACATAAATTAGAGCATATCTTTTTTTCCTTTTACAATTTTGTCATTTCAAAAATTGTCCTAAACTCTAAACTCGGGACTTAAAACATCGGAAACTCTATGCTAAACAGTAAAAACTAAGGGTTTAAACCATAAAACCTAACCCTAAACTCTGAAATCTAAACCCTAGCACTAAACGCTAAAAACGTCTAAAAACGTCTAAAACGCCCAAAAACTCTATTTTCCCTTTGGAATTTTGTGATTTTAAAAAATCGTCGAAACGGAAAACTTGGTGTTTCAGCGGATTGATCTTTTTGTTCTGCCAATTTTGATATATTATATGTATTTTTCTGAATTAGGATGATTTAGTTATGATTTTTTCAAGTTTGAAAATTGCCCTATAGTCCCGGTTTGTGTCTCCAACCGGGACTATAGGTTAGACCCCTTTAGTGCCGGTTCGTGGCGCGAACCGGTACTAAAGGTTGGCTGTTTAGTACCGGTTTGTGCCACAAACCGGGACTAAAGACTCGTGGGCCCTACCGACGGCCTTGACCTGCCACCACCCCTTTTAGTACCGGTTCGTGGCACGAACCGGTACTAAAGGTTCAACACGAACCGGCACTAATGCATAGCCGTTCAAACCGGTACTAATGATACCATTAGTACCGGGCCAAAATCGAACCGGGACTAATGTGTCTCACATAAGGTCATTTTTCTACTAGTGGTTTAAGAGATAAAATGTTTTAAATAAACGAATCTGCGAAAAAGGGGAAACTCTCGGGTTGCGACAAGTGACGTACTACATGCGCGTCATTTGTCACAACCTAAGAAGGTCGGAGTGATCTTTACAAAGAATACTTCTTAATTAGTGATCTCATAGTTTTTCATGAGATCTGTGTGGGGGCTTCATGGAAAGAGTTTCCTTGTTTCTCCAAAGGCTTTCCCACAAACTGTCCGATCCATAACGAGCGACTTGGACGCCGGCATCGGCGACCCTGCAGAGCAGGTGAGCCCTCCAACCCTAGGTTTCTCTCTCTCTAATAGAAATCTGGAGCCGCGGGGGTAATGGCTGCATGCATTGTCCTGATGCAAGGTCGGGGTCGTCCTTTTCGGAAAAAAGAGAGGCTCGTTCATGCGGCGAGTTTTGGCGAGGCGATTTCGGCTCTAGGAAATCAATTGCTAGAACTAGGCCGGGCGTCTTCGGTTTCTTTCTTCGCGCGGAACAGATGGAAGGTGCAATCCCATTGTTTGTGTTATAAACACGACAGAATTAAGTATTACATGCCGTGTAGGACAAGTTGGGCACCGAGTAGGCTAGCTCCTGTTGGTTAGCTGCTATATATATATGTACCTAGCTATACCCCCTTGTAATAAACTTGTATCGTGAATCATTATGGTAATCCAATTGTGTTGCGTGCTGCTGTCTATCTTTGTTAGCTACCAGTAGATCGATTAGGTCAATTCCGGCTAGCTAAGTACGTACTACTAAGTTCACGTCCAGAGAATCGATCAGGAGGAGGAGCCAGCTTTGCCCTTGCTCATTGTACTCGCCGCCGCGAGTTTCTCGGCGTCGGGCCTGGACCAACACCCAATTGCTTAAGTTCGCTTGGTTAATTGGTTTCTCGCCAGGAAACATGGCTAAGCTGCTATACGAAGCACCTATTGGCATCGCAATTTTCTCTTTTGATGGGGACTACCTCAATGATCCAGTGAAGGTACTCTTTTTTTCCTTGCAGATGCTCCTTAGTTTTTAGCTATCATCAACGAGAAATTCAAGATCATCTAATCGATTTCTCTTTTTTATTCTACAGAACTTCTGGGAATGCTTACCACCGCTTGTTAGTACCGCTCACATTTACTCTCTTATTACTATTTCTTTTTCCGTATTTCCTTACGCCTTTTGTTGCCAACTCTAGACTTTCCAAAGTTAGCTGCAATGTTTCACCAGTGCTTATTGTCAAATTTTTGTTGCGATGAACGGGTACAACATAAATGGTAACCCATGAATTGGTAGTTGATTTTGTAATTTAACTGATACGGAGTCGAATCAAGCTGCTCGACCTCGTTACCATAGGTTTTAGTGCCATTTTTCACTTCCTTCACGTAGCCAGACGTTTGTTAATTTTGTACTAAGCACTACTAGGAAAAGGCCTACTAATGGCGCACCTAATTTGGCCATTAATGGCGCATTAGTGGTGCGCCATTAATGCCATGCCATTAGTATATTTTACTAATGGCACATCACTGATGCGTCATTAGTATCTGGTATACTAATGGCGCACCACTGGATGCGTCATTAGTATATATAACAGTGCGCCATTAGTATGCCTCCCAGGGGACCATGTATACCCAGGTGCTTTGGCATACTAATGGCGCACAACAGCAAGATGCGCCATTAGTAACTTCGGCATACTAATGACGCACTGTTTAATGATGCGCCATTAGTATCCTTTGGCATACTAATGGCGCACTGTGATGTGATGCGCCATTAGTATGAATATTAGGTTTTTTATTTTTTTATTTTCTGTTTTTTGCACAGGTTACAAAATGTATAATTGGACAAAATATAGACAGCACACATCAACAACAGATTCATCGAATACAATAGAAGATTAGTCTCTGAATACAATTCATTATATTAGTCTCTGAATACAATTCATCATATTAGTCTCCGAATTGAAAAGACCGAACAAAGATAGAACATTATATTACAAGTCTCGAGACCGCGAGTAGCGAGTTTGTCTTCACATTACAAGTCGATATCGATCATCTAAACTACCATCACATAGAAGAGAGCTGCGGTCATCACGATGAGCATCATCACGATGAAACTTCGTCTTCATCCGGTTCCTCCAACGCTCCCTCCCTCTCCCGCTAGATAGCGGACGTATCTAGATTCGGCCTCGGCCCTAGTGGTGTACCCTTTGTAACTGTTACCGCTGAATCGGTGAACCTGTCTCCGACACTTCTCCCAGTCGTCGTAGACTCCGGGAACCTTACCCTTGTACACGACATACGACGGCATCGCTATGCACTAGCCAAACGAAACGTAAATACCAATTCACAGACAATACATAAGCAATATATAAGTATGCAACAGAACGATCGGAAGAGAAAAGCAAGACATTAATAGCATCGATTACATCTAAGTTGAACGACTCTCGAAACCAAAGAGACATACTACAAGTTCATTAAAGTTTAATTACAACATGAGCCAATCGATGTTTAATAACTAGACACAGCATCACCGCTTTCGACTCGACTCAATGGACCGGAGCGTGGATGAAGCCGCCGTATATCATGGGAGTCATGAAAGAACGGGCGTTGTCAGCCTGCATTTGTAGCATTGTGTCGATGCCACTTTGTTGGACGGTTGATTTACGAGGTAGAACTGCCCGAGGTACGAAGCGACATCTTGATGGATGATTTCCGCAAACTCCATTTGGATGCGAAAGAATTCTTGTCCGATGTCCGCGTCTGGATTGCCGACACGCCGCGGCCCAATCTTTGAGTTTACTCGGTAGCAGAAGTTGATGATGGTCCCGCACGATCGCCGCATGTGATGGATGGCGTAGTAGGCACCCTTCGACCGCCAGCGGCTGCTTGACGCAGCGAGCGTCGTATTTTGGGAGAATGCGTGCTTGCCGTCCTTACGAATAGGCCTGGTGAAGGTGCCTCCAGATTGGGCGTAGCCGGGGAGAACATCATCAAGAACCTTCTTGACATTTGTGTAGTCTACGTTCGACTGACGGTCCGGGTCGAAATACGTGGCCATGGAGTATTTGGGGCTTAGGAGGATGAGCGTGCAATGTGTGCCACTGCAGAAAACACAGAATGTTAAAAGAAAAATGATCAAAATTTAAGAATTCATATGTTACGGGCCGGTTGAGGGGAGGACTTACTCAGGAAAGTAAGGCACGAGGAAGTTATCCTTATCTTGGTTTGCAAGAGTGACGCCTTCGAGGTAAGAACTCGCGACTTGCCGGTCCCCAGCGCTGCCCAAGATCTTGGCATGCATGTAGAAGGGGTCGACTATCACGATGTCCGGGGTCTTGTCGCGAATGATCCGCATCTCCATACTCGGCGAAAATAGCGAGCGAAGGTGTAGTGCAGCGGATGAAGGTTCATCATAGCGTGGATGTCATCAAACCGCAGGACGATCGTGACGCCCGATGGAGTTATCCACAAAGCCCTTGCCCTCACGGCACCTTGGCCGCGAAAACCGGGTATGCCACATCCTTCTCTACGAGACGCCGCTTCTCCAAAGAAAGAACAACATCATGCAGACTCCGCATAGCACCGGTTGCAGCATTGAGCATATTTGTCGGTAGCATCGCCCTACCCGCCACATGCACCCTCCTCGAGATATCCGCGGTGAAGGTGGCCCGTCCTGAGCACGGATCGTACTCGGTGCCGGCTGGCTCGCACCCTTGTTAGTCTTTCTTTTGCGTGCCTTCTTCTTCTCCTGTAATGGGACCGAGTTCTGCTCACAGACCGACTTCTTGAGTGTGTTTGGGCTGATAATATTTCGCACCTCGCCTATCTGAGGCTCGGTGAAGTCGGCAGCTGGAGGCGTCTCCTGAGAGCTGAACGACAGACCACGCCTGTTGCAACTTGGCTTCTCCGCGGTACCAGCTAGATCGCGCACGTCTTTTGTTGGGTTGGGTTCTTGAGAAGGAGGCCCCATGAAGTCGCCATCGTACCCATGTTCGGCAAAGTACTGATCGACGTTGCCAAATGTATCATCGTCGTCGCTGCTCGATCCTGTGCCATATGCATGTTTGGATCCAGTGGCATAGGGATGTCCGCACCGTTCTTGGCGGCGGTCTTGCCATGGGGCCGACTTGGCGCCGACACGACCGGGCGGTGTTGTCTTTGGGGTGGTGTCCCCGCCCCAAACGAATCTGGCTCTTCGCCAAAGCAGGGCCAGCTCAAGCGCGCCGAGGGTCATCACGTCATCATCGTCGGCCCCGACGGGTCGAATCGGAGGTAACAACTCGTCGCAGCCTGGCAGCACCCGAACCAGTTCAACCCTAAACAAGTTGGGTGGCATCTGGGTACCGTGGAACAAGGGTTGCCCGGTTGAACGATTTTTCCCTTGGCGACATCGACCAACTCGTTGTTCACGAAGTGCGTGAGAGTGCACGGAACGTCGGCGGCGCCTGCGAAAACATGTAGGGCGTCGAGGATGCCGATCAAAGGCAAAAGGAGATGAAGTCCTCGGCCGAGAGGCTTAATTAGTTACCGTGATGATGGCGTCAAGCTCGGCTAATGTCGAGGCACTGCCAACGGCGGGCGTGCAACTGACAGAGGGGCCGCTTGCTGGCGAGGTGCCGGCCGGTGTACACCCGGGTGCATTAGGCTCCAATGTCGGCCGTGCCGGCGTCGGAGACACCAGTACCGCCGCCGCCGGAGACACCAATGGCCCCGCCATCGCATTCTGCGAAGTTGCTGGCCGTGAAGCTAGGAATCGGGGCGGCCTGTTGGCCGCCCGCAATCCACGCACTCAACCCCTGGATCAAGGTAGGCACAATGGCGGTGATCGTCGCTCCGAGTTGTTGTTGCACTTGCTCTTGGACAATCTCAGGAATCCGCGCCACCGTGCCTTGAGTTCTTGAACCTCGCTACGCTGGCTTTCCGAGCTGGTCTTTTTCTCCTTCCGCACACCAAATGTATAGTATGACCCCATTTTGTGGACAAGCCTTTGCCGCCACCACGACCAGGTGACGTCGGCTACGAGCTTATCCTTGTTCTTCATTACATTCAACGCCCTATTTAGAGTGGTGTCCCAAGGGTTGCTCTTAGTCGACCCAGCGCCATCGCTTTCGATCGCTGCGGAAGGAATGTGAACCATTTAGAAATTTGGCTTCATTAATTAGAATGCAACCATATGGAGCTAATTACAGCGGGGTGGTATTCCTTACAGAACAAGCTCAAGCGCCTGGTCTTCAGATCCGTGGTAAGCTCCTTTGTTTTCGGGTCCTTCTTGTACCGGGCCACGACAAAGTTCCTAGTCTGCTTGTCACCGTATTTATCGAAGAGGGGCGGTAGGCCTTGCTCGGCACGCTCCGCGTCCTCCTTGTCCCATATAGGCTCCGCCACTCTGTAACCGCCGGGACCGAGTTTGTGTTCCCCTAAGTTCAGCTCCCGCATTTCTTTCCCCCACTGACTTGATTCGGAGTTTGCGGTGCTCGAGCAATTGATCTTGAAGTCGTTGTAGTCATCTTCGGTGATCGAAGGATTTTTCTCCTTGATCTTCTCATAACTCTCACCTTTCTCGATCATTCTCTTCACATTGCTTTTCCAAGTAGACAGGGCCTTGCTCATCTTCGCGAGGGCAGCATTGTTCACTTTATTACCTTTGAGGCTTGTGTTTTCAAATTCAGCGGGGAACTTGTATCGTTCGTGCAGCTTCGTGAAGAGGAGGTTGCGCAAATTCCCTCGGTCAGGATGCCTCAGGTTCTCGGTGTTGATCGAGACGGTGCTCGGAGAATGCACCCGAGCTGAAGCGAGTACCCTTGACTATTCGTTCGGGCGCGTTGGATTCCGTCGAGTCCACTTGATAACTTCCTCCTTGAGGGTGCGGAGCACGGTCGGGCGCCAGTCCTTCCGTTGCCTCTTCGGTTGGCTGCCATCTGCGTGCGCCGCCATCATCGATGATGGCATCCTCGGCGGCACCATCGGTGGTGGCATCGATGGGGTCATCCTCGGCGGTACCATCGGTGGTCTCGGGATCGGTGGGGAAGGCGGCGTCCTCATACAAGTGAGGTTGTTCCTCCATCTCCGGGACAGCTCCAGAATGCCTTGCCGCTCGAACCCCGGCCTCATCGTTGTTGGCCATGTTTCTCTCTAAATAGGAACAAAGTTTGGTCAAAAGTTGGTTATTGTCAAGGAACAAGATCATGGTCTCATCATTTAGGGTTTGTCGACACCGAGGCATCCTAAAAGCTAAGCTTTTATCATTGAGGGTTTTTCGACGCCGAGCCACCCTAAAAGCCTAAGCTTTCATCATTAGTCACAAGTACCCCGGCCCATGCATTAGTCACAAGTACCCCATATATATGTCCTATTTTTAGCAAAGTCATGCTAAAATTCACGGAAAATTTCAGCATGACCTTTGCTGAAAATAGGACATATGGAGTACCCGAATTTGCTGGAACGGAAGTTAATCGACATTCCAGCAAACTCAAGGGCCTCTCGGGTGGACAAGGCAAAAAATGCCTTCATCACAACATGGAAAATACATTGGCATGTGAAGAGGTGAAACAATATATGCATCTCCAAGCAGTATCATTCAACATTTTGGACAAACCACTACAAGCAATCTTTGGATCAGAATGTTTTTTATACATAACTGCTAAAACCCTAGGAGTTAACCGAGCCACCAACAGAATGTGGACTTAAAAAGAGAGAGTCACGGACAGTGACATGATACATTTTCATAAAATTAGCTAGTTTTACTTATGGTGCACAAAGGAACAAGTACTGCAGTGCACTTAGAAAAAATGAGCACCGCAAAACAAGAAGACTCATTTCAGGTAAACGGAAGCTGTCGGCTCCATCAAGTGGAGGCAAAAACAAGTGTAATTGCAAATGAATGCAAACCACGTTAAGACTTAACTGCTAAGGCCTAGTTTGGCAACACAGTTTTTCCAAAACCATGGTAATTGAAAACCTCGGTATTCCAATGTGTGGGCAATGAATACTTTGGTTTCTAAAACTGCAGTTTTTCTCAGTTTTAGCAAAACTATAGAGATGTTTGGCAAGTGCAGTTTTTCTTAGTTTCTTGGTTTTGACCACTCGTTGCATGGATAATCCTAGATACAGCTAGCTGAACCAAATTGAGCTATAACAAAGGAGTTATACAACGACGTGATCAGCTTGTCACCTGCCCTGTGAAACCATCTCCTCTCGGGCACAAATCACCATCAGTATTTTTTTCAAGAGACAACATGCATGAAGAATGGCTTTAATCCTGTTCCTTTTCGATTGAATATAAAAAAGAAGGGAAGATGCTACTATCTATGAAAAAGGAAATGCAAAACCATGCATGTAAAATTAGACCATATCAAAACAATCAAGTAACTCGTCGATAGGAATTACAACCAAGTTGTGTGCAAGTGCACTAGTTGGCTTTCGTCAGATCATAACTTTGATCAACCAACTTGGCATAGGTAAATGTTCATGATATACCCCTACTAACCCTCTAACGATGGAGGTTATTAAGCAGATGAGCTACTACATATCCTGATTAATGTTCTTAGCCCATGTTAATGTGATGCACTGCACATGATACTTACTTCTCACCTACATCTCCCTACATTGCTGCTACTGATGTATCTGTCACCTACGTACATCAATCCGAAAACAGAGACACTACATTGCAAGGGATCCATCCAACTAATACACCAGATTATCAGTGACTCAATGATAATATTTAATTTGCTCATCATGTCATCTACTACCCCTAGTCAAACTTCATCATGCAGTAACAGCAAACATACAATCAAGCTGGCATTTGTCATACTCATGTCATCAATCAATCATGCCATTTGAACAGATTTGAACAGCGAGGGGGAGAGGGGGAGAGGAGGAGGGGGAGCTCACGGGGGCGGTGGTGTGGACGGGGCGACGAGGTGGGGCGACGAGGTCCGGGTGGTGGTGGTGCGACGAGGTCCGGGAGGCGACGAGGTCCGGGTGGTGGTGGTGCTCCGGCGACGGTGTTGACGGGGCGGCGTCCGGGCCACCGGCGACGAGGGCGGCGGGGCGATGGCGTCCAACGAGGTGGGACGACGGGAGAGCGGTGCCGAGGAGACGAGGACGACGGGCGGCGGGCGGGCGCGCTGGAGAGGAGAGGGCGCGGCGTCAAGGGCGCTGGGCGTCAAGGGCGGAGACGAGGACGACGGGCGGCGCCGAGGCGGCGCTGGGCGGCGCCGAGGCGGCGGGCAGCAAGGCGCTGGAGAGGAGAGGAAGGGATCGAGGGCGAGGGGCGAGGGAGAGAGAGGATAGGTTTGGGCCGGGATATGGATGGGGCGGCACAATACTAATGGCGCACCACCCTCGGTGCGCCATAAGTACATCCATACTAATGGCGCACCTCGCCTGGTGCGCCATTAGTATTTTTTGATTTACGCTCGAGCCAACAGGTTATCTTCCACGACCTGATCCACATCAAGTTCCTCTACTAGCTCGACCGGTCAGCAGCCAGTTCTCACACCAGGAGGTCCCGGGTTCGATTCCTGTGCTCCACAATTTTTTTTATGCATTTAAAATATTGTTTGATACTTATTTGTGTTTAAATATGTTCAAACTTGTTTAAATCATAACAGTAATATTTTTTATAAGACAGTAATAATTTTTCTAAAAATATCATCAAACAGTAATGCCGGTGGAGCCGGGAGGTGCGGGGTGCGGGGTCGGCGGGCGGTTGAGTAGGGAGGGTGTGCGGGGTCGGCGGCGGTTGAGTAGGGGAATCGAGGGTGCGGGGGTCGGGCGTGGCCGATGGACTGGGGGTGCTTTCGGCGAGGCGGACTGGATCTGGTGAGGTGGGATAGCGATCGAGATGGAGGGGGATCGAGATCGAGTGTCCATGAAATTTAAAAATATTCATGATAGTTCAAAAAGTGCCCATGAAATACAATCGAGAAATGAAGGCTACGATTTAAATACAATCGATCTTAGCTAGCTATCTGTTCACAATCTTCTTGCCCTTCTTTTCGCAAATGGAGTTCTTACGTGGAGCAGACGTCCTTTAGGTAGGGTGGTCCTGCTTCTTCTAGTGGTGTATGCTGCTACTTCATCATCGTCGTCATGTTCGATCCTCGGGTCGCCCGTACTTGTCGAAGTCTTGCTCATTGGCTACTCCATCCATTCCGATGATCTTCCTTTTGCCTCTCCTCACGACAACACGATTGGGCTTTGGTGGGTCGGTAATGAAGAAGCATTGGTCCACTTGGGAAGCCAGTACCCATGGCTCATTTTTCGCGATGACGTTTGCGCCCATGATCTTGGATTTAACCGGGTATAACCATGGTGGTGAAATATCGGTCTTCTTTTAGGATGCTCTTGGCCCATCGACACGGAACATCGGCACCTTCTCTCGGCGTAGCTCAGCTCCCAGATCTCCTCGATCCTTCCGTAGTATCTGTCCTTGGCCTTACCGGTGTAGGATTCCATCGTTACCCGGAGTTACGATAACCATCGCTCTTCATGTCCTTGTCCTCGGTGTAGAATGTGTAGCCGTTGATATCAGACGCCTCATAGGTCATCAGGTTGTGCTCGGCGCCTGTGACAAGGTGAATATGAGTTGTTCTTCCGCGGAAGAATCTTCATGTAAAGGGTACGAAGCTTCGCTTGAACCAACGCGTGAAACATGAGTTGTGCTCTTTGAGTATATCTCCGTCCGTCCTCTGTTGGCCTCGGTCATTGTCGTCTTCTCAATAAAGGTTTTGTGCTCTACCACCCAAGGATCGACCACGTCTATGTGTTGTAGCGCGACTAGGTTTGCTCTTTCAAAGTCGGTAGTCGACCCTCGAAGTCGACATGCATTTCGCGGCGACCCTCACGGTGACCCCATCCAGCGAGCCTGCCGAGGTGCCTGCTGACGGCAGACCAGCGGGTTCTCGATGCCTAGATAATTCGTGCGATAGGAGATGCTCTCTTGGTCGAAAGCCCGGCTATACTTCCCTCTGGACGTGACATGTTCCGAACGTATCCTTTGATGACACCATTCATCCTTTCGAACGGCATCATGCTGTGCAGGAACGTCGGCCCGAGTTGGATGATATCCTCCACGATATGGACCAGCAGATGCACACCATAACGTCGAAGAATACGGGCGGGAAGTACATCTCAAGCTCGCATAGTATCACCACGATCTCTTCCTGTAGCCTTCTGAGTTGCCTCACGCCAATCGACTTCCGAGAGATGACGTCGAAAAAGTTGCATAGGCCAAATAGCGTTTCACGGACGTGCGCGTCCATGATCCCACGGATTGCAACTGGAAGTATCTGCGTCATCGGCTCGTGGCGATCGTGGAGACTTCATCCCGCTGAACTTCTACTACTGGGTCTAGGTATCAGCTTATCTTCCCAGCGTAACCGTAAGGAAGTTTTACTCCTAGGAGGCAGGTGAAAAACTGCTCGATCTCCTCCCCGACTTAGAATGAAGCAGCGGGAGGGTAGTCATTTCCGGTCTTCTTGGCCTTTTTGCCTTTGGCGACGACTTTACGTGTCCTGCTTCGCCTCATCATCATCATCATCATCATCATCATCATTAGCGTGAAGCTCCTGCACGATGCCCATTGATTACAAGTCTTCCCTTGCTTTCGGCCCATCTTTTGTCCTCTATGGCATGTTGAGCAGGGTACCAAGCAGACTCTCGCACACGTTCTTCGTGATATGCATGACATCAAGGCTGTGAGGCACACGGTGGATCTTCCAGTACGGCAAGTCCTAGAAAACAGACCTCGTTTTCCATACCTTCAGCAGCGGCTCTGGCGCCTTTCGCTTCTTTCCCGGCTCTGGCGACTTTTTCTTCTTTCCCGGCAGTGCAGTCTTTCCAATTTTTCAACAGCTTGTCTATTTCCTCGCCGCTCCTCGTACACGGGCGTTTTCGGGGTTCGGTTTCACCATCGAACAGATCCTTGCGTTTCCTCCACGGGTCATCGTCGCGAAGCCACCTTCGATGTCCCATGAACACGGTTTTCCAAGACCCGGGATCTCTATCTAGCTGGCGATACGTTGTGTCATCCATGCACCTTACGCATCCGGAAAATCCGTGGACTACCTGCCTCATGAGATATCCGTAACCGAGATAGTCGTGCACCGTCGTGAGCAGCGCGGCTCTCATAGGGAAATATTCTTTCTCTGCGGCGTCCCATGTATTGGCTGGCGTTTTCCACAGCGTGTCCAGCTCCTCTTTCAGCAGCCCCCGATACAGATTGATGTCGTTCCCTGGTTGTTTCGGCCCTTCAATTAGCATACTCATGTGAATGTACTTCCTCTTCATGCACAACCAGGGGAAGGTTGTACATCCACACAAACACAGGCCAGGTGCTATGTGTGCTTCTCACGGCTGCCAAACGGATTGACTCCATCGGTGCTCGCGCCCGGCCACGATGTTCCTTGGATCGTTCCCAAATTCGAGTCTTGAAGTTCAACGCTTGTCACCGCTCGCATCCTTAGGGTGACTCAGCATCTTGTCTTTTTATCTATCTCCGGATCATTTGCGTCATCTTCGCTTCTTCTCCTCCCTATCCGGCGTGCCAACGCAGGAGCTTTGCTACCTTAGGGTCCGCGAAATACCGCTGCAGACGAGGAGTGATCGGAAAGTACCACACCACTTTTCGAGGAGCTTTCTTCCTCTTCTTGTATCGAGTGACGCCGCACACCGGACATATGGTAGACTCCCGCGTGCTCGTCCCGATAAATGATGCAATTGTTCATGCACACATGGTATTTCACGTGCGGTAAATTCAGAGGACACACGATTTTCTTTGCCTCCTCCAAACTGGTCGGGCACTTGTTCCCCTTGGGAAGACGTTCGTGTCAGAACGACATGTTCTCGTTGAAACATGCATCGGTCATTTTGTGTTTTACCTTCATCTCCAGAGCCATGAGCGTTACTTTCAGGCGGGTATCCTCGGGCCTGCATCCTTCATACAATGGAGTAACCGCGTCTAACTCAAGTTGATCCATATTGGCTTTCTCTCGGGCGGCAGCTCTTGTGTTATCCGTCTGCTTGAGAAGCAGTTCTTGAATATGAGGGTCCTGCACCCAGCCCATCGATGGTCCAGCGTCGTCTGCTCCGCCGGCATCATCATCTTCATCATCATCTTCCTCATCATCATGTCCTGCATCTTCTACATGATGACTGTGTACAGCATCACCGTCGTGATCATCTCCTGGGGATTCTTCGTCTTCTCGCCCGCCCGAGCCGCGGTGGTTGTCTTGCTGCCCTTCCTCATTTCTTGCCCGGCCCCCATGGTCGACCTCGTAGTCATCTTCATCACCTTGCCACCGATAGCCATCCATGAAACCACGCAAGAGCAGGTGGTCCCGCACCTGCCGGAATCCGGGTTCGCAATAAGGCTCTTGACTTGCATCTTCGACACGGACATCTTATCTCCGTCTCGTTCTTTTGAAGCATCTCGGCCTTCGCGGACCTCAAAAACCTATTCACGATGCCTTCGGTCATCGTATGCGGACCATGGTCGCTGGGTAGAGCAAAACGATATTTTAGAACCAAGAAAAAATTTGGCATGACTTTCCCTAAAAATATGACCAAAAAGAATGCTTAATGCCAAAATTCTCGTCGAAAAGGAAATGAATCAACATTCCGACAAAATATTGGCATTGCATTTCAAATACCGGTACACCTCCAAACACAAACACATATGCAACACCACAAACATATGCAACACCACGAACATACATAGATCTAGCTAGGCCATAAAAAGTGCATGTGCACATTGTTTTAGGGAGAACAACATAAATATAGCTTCCCCCCTTACTTACCTATCAAAACAAGGTAATTTAACCACTTAATTTGAATGAATCTATGATGGAAATGAGGTGAAAAAGAGGAGGCACCCGAGACAAGGAGGAGGTGGAAAGAATGAAGTGGGGAGAAAGTGAGTGTGGGTAGGAGAGGCTGTCCAAAATATCTTGTTGCTGTCCACTTACTACTGGCGCACCAGCACTAAATGCGCCATTAGTAATCCAGGTTACTAATGGCGCACCTTCTGGCGGTGCGCCATTAGTAGTTTTGCAAAAAAAAAATACTAATGGCGCACTGATCTACAGTGCGCCATTACTAGTTTAAACTAGTAATGGCGCACGGTTGAACAGTGCGCCATTAGTAGTATTGCAAAAAAAAGAATAAAAAATATATTAAAAAAACAATATTAGTGGCGCACTTTCCGACGGGTGCGCCATTACTAGTTACAACTAGTAATGGCGTACTGTGTCTGGATGCGCCATTAATATGTTTGGACAGGCGCACTAGTTCAAAAAAAATTTGATACTAATGGCGCACCTTGAGCCAGGTGCGCTATTAGTAGTTTCAACTCTAATGGCGTATCAGAAGGTGATGCGTCATTAGTATATACTAATGGCGCACCCCTTGTCTGGTGCGCCATTAGTGTCAATCCCATCTATAACCCTTTTTCTAGTAGTGAAGTGAGCCTAGCTAGGGGTGAATGAGCCCTGACGATGTACTCCTACCAAGAACGACACAATGGATTGTTTTGAAATGTACTAGTAACATCTAGCTCTAGGCATGAACATTTTCGGAGCACCACTGAGAGAATCGTACACATGAACATTCATGGGACACTATATTTTATTGTTGATGCATGGCTATTAAATTTCCCTGCCTTCTTTCATATTTAGAAACTTGCATTTTATTTGACAAAATTTTTAATTATCTTCTGTGTTTATTTCTTAGGGTCTGGAGGAATTCATAAAAAATGAGACGGTGCCTTTCCCCATTGACACCACGAATAAAGCTATTGACGATCACCTAGCCAAGAGGCTCACCGAGCTGTGTGGTTCTGAGAAGAAACTAGTTGTGGGGAATGCTGAATATAAAAGAATAATTGAAATGAACCTGGTTAGCATACTTAGTAATCTTTCTTGTAGCTTATGTCTTGATGAACAATATTGATCACTATTTTCTTTTTTCAGAGAATAACATGTCGACATGTTCATGTTCCGGATTGTGGGGTGATTATTTGCAGTCTGGAGAATCTCATGTATCCTTTATTGCCTAGAAAACTATCAAATCCCAATGAAGATTTAACATTATTCTTAAGGCAACATTACATTGATTTTAAGCCTGAGATGGTGAGCTTACGCTTGTCCTTCCTTATTTCTTGCATGTGATGTTCTTCCTTGTCAATGTTAGTACTTTCTTTTCTTCTCTTTTGATCATTTATATAAAGCATGAATAAATATCCTCTTGTTATGAAATTCTAGATTTCTTTAACTGATTGTGTACTTATAGCCCTCTATCACCGACGGTCGAAGTTTTTCATATATAGACATATCATACTGTAAATTGACACCGAGAACCCCAATTTGTTCTATTCATCAGCATGCATAATGTCTCCAAAATTTCGTTACCTTCATGTTGCTTTCGTGATGAAGCAAATGCTCCTTTTTATCCAGGTTAATGACTCTATCGTTAAGAAAGCTCATAGCTTGCATGAAAACGAATCACGTGAAAAGGAATATTTAAAGTTCTTCCGACTTCTTCTAAAGGATTTTCTGGTTAAATCTTGCATTGACGCTAAGAACTGGATTCCAATCCACTTTGCAACAGCTCTGAAGGTGATCTGTTACCCTGGAGCATCATATAAAGTTTACCACCCTGATAAGGTGAATCATAATATTTTTAGATGTGTACTGAGTATGTGTACGCTGGAAGTTGTCAGTTAGCAGTGAACTAAAGTGTCTTTCTTTCAGATTTTACCACGTGGTGTGCATCAAAAGATAAAGGACCATGCATCTGGATATGATACAATGTTTTCTAAGATTGATGTCTTGTCTGTCTACAATGATGTTATTAGTGTAAATTCAGAAAAGTATTTACTATTGTCAAAATTGGACATCTTGGTTACAAAGGCTAAAGAAGATTTGAAGATAGCAGGCGATCAGATTATCTGAAGATCACTCTTCGGGAAAACGGAAACCCAATAGGATTGATTTAAGCCCTGACTCCAAATTTCGAAAAGAAGCTAGTACTAATATTGAACTGGATTTCTCTCGTGAGAGGCAAGAACATGATGTTAAGCAATCTTTCACTATATTGGAAGAAAATCATCCCGTGGAAAAGCCTAGCGGATCATGTAAGGAAGAAGAAATCTGCAACAAAGGGAATGAAGGGCGGCATTGGCTTAGTGAGGATTCTGAATTTTTTTGCCTGCTGTGTATTTTCAATAGATGATAGTGATGATTAAGCACACATTTTAGTCAACATATTTGAAACTGTTGCTTTTTATATCATACCTATGTATAAGTTTAGTTATGAAGAACAAGAGTAGAAAGCTAAGCAGAGCAAGTCAATCTATGTGTCCTTTCTAGGTTCGACTACATCCAAGTGTCCTTTCTAGTTTGGTTAGATTGAGTTGAATGTATCAACTGTGTCATACAATCCAATATGTTTCCCTTTCAAGTCACAGTCTGTCTTAAAATGCCTTAAAACTTGATACACATTGGTAATTTTATATTTACTTTCTGAACCTGTATTCAAATATCAAATAGCCTTTAAATGTAGACATTTTTCAGTAATATTTTCATGTGCATGCCATTTTTTTTCTACAAACAACTTTATGCTAAAAATAGTATCAGGGCATGTTTTGGTTGGATGCCGCAACATTCCACATCTAACCTGGACAACTTTGACTTGTGCACAGACAGACGGAACTACCCCGACCTCCCTCCTCAAGTCATGCGAAGGCTTTTGCACAGGTTAAGAATCATCCAGAGGAAGGAGAAAGAAGGGATAACAAATCCTGCCAACCTCAATGCATAGCTGGCCCAAAGCCCAACCAAATCGGGGGCCTATTGTTGACTGATTGATTGCGCGAAGAATCGACCAATATGAAAATCAACAGAAACTCAAACATGGGGCTCATACTATTGCTAGAAGTTCTCTACCCCTGTTTGTGGGGCGCCACACGTGGTTTGTGAGTCTGCCAAATGGCGCTGGAATTCTTGTACAAATAGCTCATGCATAAAGGGCAGATGATTACTCAAAAAAATGTAGCTGGTGATAAACCTAGCTTATGAAATCTTGTGAGCATCAGATGAGTTTGATTTAGTGTTGTTTACCGCCACACAACCAGTTTACGACATGGTATGGAAAAGAAAATGATGTTATCCAAATCCAAGACACAGAATTAAGGTGACAATATGTACAATACAAATGTCAACAAATCTAATAACAACAAAATGTGAAAATTAATAACAATATAGCCAAATTAGAGTAGGTAACAAAGAGAGCACCAACTGGTATCTTCTGATTACCAACTGAATAGAGGATAAGCTCTTCACAGCGGTTCTGGAAGTGTTTGTACCATCTGGATCTCTCGTAAGACTGAGCTCAGCAGTACCCTAATCTCCGACCCCCAGATGCATCACGCCTAGCCAAACAAAGGTGAGCAGCTCTCCTCCCATGGCCAGCCGCTGGGTGTGCTGCTCTGGGCGACACATGAACACTTCATGAGCGATCTGGAAACGGCTCTGTCAACGGAATACAGTTTGGCACAGCAAAGTCCAACCCCCGCGGATCTCCTAACGACGACGCGAATTTTCATCAAGGAGGTCATGGACTGATGTTTCACGAAACTGCTCCTCGCTCATAGATTCACTCACTAAGAAGGCTCCATGTTCCCCAGCGGTCCGTACGTGCAGTCCATCATCAATTCGCGTGCAGATATATTGCAATGACCAACCGACCATCACTAATTATAAGGGAAACGTTTCAGCGCGGTGCGCCGGCCGAACGATTCGGCCGGTCGCTCGCGAGCCACGCCATGAGCCCCCCATCGTACGCCTCGCACATCACCCTGGCCCACCTTATCTTCTACCTCTTTCTTCTTCCTTCCGATCCCGTCCTTCTCTCTCAGCCTAGCGCGCTGCTGGCCCTCTTCTTCCTCCCTCGGATCCCGCCGCCGGCCAGCCCTAATCCCGTGCAGGTCCCTACCTCCAAACTCAGCGCCCTTACCCACTTCTCCGCTGCTGCGCCCCCCCCCCCCCTCCCCCTCCCCCTCCCCCCGATACAAGTTCCCCCCCCCCTCCCCGGCGAGCCTGAGTTGGAAGCCACCATGGATATGCCATGTGCGAGCAGCTGTACACGTGCTGGAACCACCCACCGGAGATGCTACAAGCTCGGCGGCGCCTGCACCAATGTTACAACTGATGACCCAAAAAGCTGCAACCGATTGATTCAAAAGCTTCAACCGCTCATATATAAAGCTTCAACTGGATACCACGACTGAAAAAAGTTACAATCGTTCATACGAAAGCTTCGATCGTAGTTTGCCAAAGTTTCAACAGACCACCCATACAAACTGAAAAAGCTACAACCGTTCATGCGAAAGCTTCAAACTGTATTTGAAAAAGCTTCAACCGACCAAATAGATAGGTTTCATGCGAACACTACGAAAGAAAAAAAAGCTACAACCGTCGCCTTGGAAAGCTTCAACCGTGAATTGAAAAGCTTCAACCCGCTTTATACAAAGCTTCAACCAACTATATAGAAAGCTTCACACTCATGAGTACACAACGAAAAAAGTTGCAATTGTTGACATGAAAAGCTTCAACCGTACTTCTGAAAAGCTTCAACCAGAGACCGCGAAAAAAAGCTTTAACCATATTTCTGAAAAGCTTCAACAGTAATTCTGAAAAGCTTCAACCGTATTTCTGAAAAGCTTCAACCAGAGACCGCGACAAAAATCTCAAATCGGCAACTCACCATTGATGCAACTGACTACTGCGATGGCTTCCCGGCGGAGCTGCAACGGCGACGAACTCCAGGAACCGGCAGGGTCGAATTTTTGTTTGCTGGGTCCATTTTTTTGCTGCATAAGAGGGGTGAGGCCATGGGGCACTTGTGCTCCAACCGGCGAACGGTGACGGCGACGGCGAGCGGCGACGGCGACGGCGAGCGGTGACGGCGACGACGACAGCGAGGGCGAGTGGCGAACGGCGACGGGGTTGACGATGAGGTAGATGCCCATGGCTGGGTGTGGGTTGGCCCGTGGCGCTTGCCCGTTCCTCGATCTGACGCGGGAGGTAGACAACGATGCGGAAGGGGCTCGATCTGACGGTTGGGAGGCAGTGCATCGGACGGCCTGGGCTCGACCGGCCCAACTGTTGGGCCGGCGCACCGGCGCAGATCACTGCCCTAATTATAATATTCTTCCTCCGTATCAAAATATAAGATGCTACTCAACTGCAAAAATGTCTTATATTCTGTAGACAGGCAGTACCTGCACGTCTATCTTACGATGGAGTGGATGCACGCATGCATGTACACTAGTAGCAGAGCATAGTATAGCTTGGGTGCACCTACTGTAGACAGATAGTTTGCAATGTGATTTATTGATTAAGGGTGCTGGTGCACGTATATATAATACAAAGGAAGGCCTCTATCTCAACTATATAGGACTAGGAGGTGGACCACAACTCCAATATACATACAACACAAATACATATTCAACACCTACGGCTACTGACCTCGAGTGCATTTCGGCCGAGAAGGCCTCCATGTGGGCGGCGAGCTACATGAGCTCGGCGTCAGTCGGGCCGAAGCTTACGAGGCTGAACAACCGTCCAGAGATGGCGGCGCAGCAGGCTTCCTCGGATGCTCGACTATGCTGCCATCCTCATTGTTGACAGAGTATTACCTGTTGCATGCACTAGCTACACGTCCAACCTCTTCCTTCCTATACCCTAGGGATCTTATCTCTTCAGCTAGAATAGCTCAAGGCAGTTAGAGCATATCTCGGCTAGCTCAAGGCAGTTAGAGCATATCTCTAGCCGATCCTCTAACAGGCTATTTTATTTTACTCCTCTAACCGGTATCTAACGGATCCGCTAAACCGTATAGTGGAGTAAATATTTTGCTCCTGGGCTCGGTGGGCGCCTAAAAGCGCTCGGCTTTGACCCGGTCGAGTAAACTTTATGGCCTCTCTACCGCCTCCTCACACCCCACTGCTTCATCATTGGCGCATCTCCTGGCGACTGTCCACCGCCCCTGCCGCTTCCTTTGGTCCTCTCCGCCCTTCTGCCCAAGTCCGAGCCCTTCTCCGACCATCGATGTAGCCGGATTCGAGGTGAAACGCTGGCACCTTGACCGATTCAATGTATTTCCCTTGGATCTTCTTTCTCGTTGCCTGCCACCACATCTGATCGTGCTTACGGACCCTTGCAGGTCATTCCCATGCGCCGCCCCGCTAGTTTGGCCTGACGTTGCTGGCCGGCCGGTACACCACCTTGCAAGCGTTTGACGGTTTGACTAAGTAAGGTTTTTTTATTTTTTATTTTTTATTTCATTTTGTTTTGTACAATTGATTTGAACCGGGTCGTTTGAATTAAAGATGAAGAGTTTGAAAGAGATGATCTTCGAAGACTCATCATCATCCGAAGAGGAAGAAGACCACGATGACTTCGAAATTGTTCTTGGCATGATTTAAGCGACCGAGAAGAGGATTGTAGTTTGACCGCATACAACTCAACTTTGATAGAGAGGAGGGCCATACCAAGATTATGAGAGATTATTTCGATCCAAATCCAACCTATCCGGAGAAGTATTTTGCCGGCGCTTTCGGATACACACAAGTCTTTATCTCATCATTGCAAAAGCCGTTGAGAAGTATGATGATTGGTTGAAGCTTAGAAGGAATACATGCGGAGAGATACGTGCAAGCCCTATGATGAAGTGCATTGCAGCTGCTCGAGTTTTGGCATACGGGTGTTCGCCCGATACAATGGACGACTGTGTCCGCATTGCAGAAGATACACTCTTGAAGGCCTTTGGAGATTCACAAAAGCAGTGATCAATATTTTTGGACCAAAATAGGTTGTTTGCCACGACATGCTCACCCCCTCTTTATAAATTTGTACAAACAAGAAACAATACAACTGTGTTGCATTCTCTCTCATTGTCAATTCTCTACACTCATCATGGCATGACACGATGGCTGTCGTCGATCCCTTGAGAGGTGGCGAGCAGAACTCTGGAAGGGTGGGATCAAAGATGGGAACACGATATAGTAGGTTCTCCTCATTGGTCTCCTCGTCACACTTCTGATCCTCCGACGTGTCCCCGATGGAGGCTTCCGGGACGACGTGCCGCCTCTACAGTAGGCGCTCGATGCTCCTGGCCCGCGAGCGCGCGGGCCATGCCGGCGTAGTAGTGACCTCGTCGTCGCAGAGCTGCTCCGGCAGCCCGAGGGAGTAGCGGCCTAATACCCAATTTGCACCTACGGTGTAGAACAACAGAACCAATTTGATCCCGACGTAGCTGCAGTCGCTCAGAGTTCCCGTATCCACACCACACGCCAACGATCCCTCCGCAGCCGCATGACATGGCCACCATCTTCCGTCTCGTGCATGCAGACTCTTCTCGGATAGTTTCCGGCATGGCTCATCTTCCACGGGCGCTTAGCTCATGACAAACCCGACCTATAAAATATCGTAAGCATTCCATAATTTTCCACAACGCAAACGATATGTAGTACTGTACGCACCAGCCAGTTCACTCAAAATATGAACAATTATTCTAATTCAACAACTTGGTTGTTTTTCACATATAAGAACATTTTTTTAACAATAGATGAACACTTCATTTAAAAGTTAGGTTGAGACATGGCTGATTTTATTTATTTGTTCCATTTGGGTGCCCACATCATAATCAAGTTGCATATGTATGTTCTTTAACAAGCTCCAAAAGACATGACAAGGCAAGAGGATAATTTATTATTGGATTAAACAACGAGTAACAACATTCTGGGAACCCAATTATTGTTAACTAAGTAACCGATGGCCACCTATTTCACTTTGGTGAAGGAGAGGAGCTTGCATTTGTTTGTCAACTCCTGCTCATACACACTAGTGCAGAACAGGGCTATAGCCCCGGTTCGTAAGGGGCTTTAGTGCCGGTTCCGCAACCGGCACTAAAGGATGGAGACTAAAGGTCCCCCCCCTTTAGTACCGGTTCGGCCCGAACCGGCGCTAACGTGCCACCACGTGGCACGAGCCAGGCTTCGGTGCGTGTAGGACATTAGTACCGGTTGGTAACACCAACCGATACTAAATGTTTGGGGTGTTTTGGTTTTATTTTTTATTTTTACTTTTAATTTTGTATTTTCAATTTAATTTAGTGATTGTTTTACATTATAATGAGTTGTTAAATTATTAGGTGAAAGTACCGCAGATTAGTTTCCACTGGATGCATGTGGATCTTAGCTAAGTGATCAAGTATATGCCATATCCATATATTATACTTGATCACCTAATTAAGTGTATAATATGGATATGGCATATACTTGATCACTTATAGCTATAGGATCCATCCAACTGAAACTAATCTGCGGTTTCTTTCATAAATGATATAATAACTCATCATCATCATATTAATATAAAAACTCTTGCATCATATCATCACCAAGAACAGTATATATACTAGCTAGCTAAAAATCATCATAGTTGTCATTAGCACTATTTAACCATCAGAGTCATTACCGCTATCTAATCACCACCAACACTAGCTTAAAGAAGAAACATTCACTTGTACCAGAAGCAAAGATATCATCGAGTTCAACATGGTCATGATATTATAAGCATTCATAACACCACAAAAGCAAATCACTCTTTGAGATTAAGTTCAGGACGAAGAACATGGACATGAGAGGACAAGTACTAAGAGCATGAACTAGCTAAATCACTCCTGCTGCTCTCTCTCAGGTAAAATAGCATAGAACATGTATAGCTCTCCTGATTCATCGTACTGGAGCATGCAGATGAACCTGTCTCCTAATCGTGGGCTGCGCTTCTGATTGCTGCCTCCTAGTATTTCTCTGAGATCGTTAACAATTTTGCTCCAATCTTTCACTATTAAGCATTCATCGCTTTTAGAAATCCTAAATGCACTCATGTGCAATGTAGGATATCTTGGCCGTAAGCTAACCATTGACATGCGACCTTTAGTCTCGATTCACTGAGGCACAACTGTCATCGGGAGTCCCTGTTGAAGAATATCGTGTAGTAATTAATATACTTAGCAATGAAAGTTTAGCTTCAAAAATAATGTATGCAAAAGATGCCACTACAAGAAATATGTCAACTTGTGACCTTGACTATTGGTCACTGAATGGTCATTATTTTCCATTTGTGACCTTTTTGTGACCAAAAACAGATGGTCAAAAGCTGACAGTCGTAAACTGAAATTAACGACCTTCTCTGTGAGAAGGTCGTAGACGTTTACGACCAAAATATGCCTACTGTTTTGTTTTGGTCACTAGCAGCCTCCCCAGGCCACGTAGGCATCCGACATGGCAATCTGATGTGGCAGAAGAATCAGCCCGGGGTCCAATTCGGTGTTCTACATGGGCCGAGCCCATTAATTCAGCCCATTTATATATTTTTTCCTATGATTTTTTTGTCAGCTAAATGGACCAAGCCCAACATTTTTGGGCCATGGCCTTTTTTCCCAACAACTTCATTTTTTTCTTTTTTTTTAAATTGGGTTCACTAGTTAGGTGGGTCCCCATTGTCAGGTTCTAGTACTGGGTCCTAGCCGTCAGGGCAATATTCTTCATTTTTTTATTTCACACAAATAAATACCTGGTATTTAAATTGGCACACGGAAAACACACTAAGTACTTCAAATATTATCAAGCATCAAAGTGCTACATCATATAACACAGATACAAATGTGATAAACATCAAGTTTACAATCATATAACAAGCTCCACAAGTGTACAATCACATGAGCCAGTTCTGCTCCACAAGTGTACAATCACAAGTTCTGCTACATCATACACACATACGATCTATGCTTCGCGAAGAAACATGAGCAGTATAAAGGGCTTCATTAATGCAAAACTTGACAGTTGACAGCAATGTTAGAACTATGCTTCCTCTGACTTCTTTGTCCTGATCAGCATCTGCACGTTACAGAACAATATTGATCAATTATAAGCCACAACTTCAAATGCCCATACAATTTGTAGTTACTTAAAAAAAGAAAGCAAGCGAGTACTCAGGAGCTTTGGTTAAAACCCATCAAACAGAGATAAAAACTGGCAAACTATACATCCACTTACAACATAGCAAAAGGAAAGAAAATTACACATGATTAAGTAATATATATCATTCATGTTGGAACAAAGAGCAGCAGACTAACCCATGAGACTGATTGGATGTCAGTTTCTTTTACTGCCAGTACCTATTGGTAAATTAAATTACTAATCAGAGGAAATATTTAAGCAGCCCAATTACCTACTAGATCATTGTACTTACACTTCCTAATCAGATCACCTAATAGGAGATACTATTAAGAATGAAAAGATGATTGAACACTGAAAGAGGTTAGCAAGTTGCTTGTTGGTTTTATCACAAGTACCAGGAGTATTTTTAAACCTACGCAAGTAATTTTTAAACCTATGCAAGTACCAGGAGTATTTCAATCCTTTCTAGTGCAAGTACTCAAAATTTGTTTGAGTAGCAAATCTAGGAGTATTGGAGAACACCAAGTTAAATGTACTCAAAGCAACCAGCAAAATCTCTCAATACCGGTCCCAACAAGTAATCAGAATACAACAGCAACAAGTACCAGGAATAAATCACATAAGTAACTAGAACAGAGAAAGAAAATGTAGAAGTGGCAGCGAGGCATGAATGGTGTCCTGAGTTACTGCTGCATCGGCCGTAACAGAGGCCGAGGAACACGCTGTGATGGGTTGCAGCATCTGTGCTGATGCAGTCTCAGCCACAGGCTCCTCCTCACACCTAAAGTTAAACACGCAGGTTGGTCAGCAGAACTACAGCAGTTTAACTTCTGGAGATGACGAATAACTCAAATTACCCTTGATATCTGTTTCAAAAAAATTAACCTTCTAGTATGGCCATGTTAATAGATAAAATTAACCTTTTCCCTTTTACTTTCTATGGAAAAGGTAAGAGACCAGAATTCTACATGCATCTTCTATAGACATAAATCCAAGTGAAATACATCTCTGTAGTGTATGGCAATGGCAGTTATGATCAAGCAGGTTTTACATTCGAGTCCAGAAATATCAAGGTTCTATAAGCTTAAATTTCAGAGACCTGATTGACACTGTAGGTTCTATAAGCTTAAATTTCGGAGACCTGATTCAATTCAGAAAAGGAGTGTGAGCTTATTTTAGAGGCAAGTGAGTGAGTGAACATGTTATTAGGCTTAATTACCAGGATTTGGAAGACAATGCAACTCACTCGGACAATGCAATGTTTTGAAGCAAGCTCTATGCAGAGTAATGCAAACTTATGGGACAGATGAGTAACACACAAAATGGCAAGCACAGGTGCAGCGGTGGTAGCATCACACGTTCAGCGAGACACACTTAGACACACTTATTATTAATCTTTGGTAGAAACGGAAGCGGTGGTCTTTGCGACAATGGCGTGACATGGCACGGCAGGCAGGCGGAACATGCGGCGTGCATGGCAAAAAAAAAAGAAATACCAGGGGCCTGGACCTCGTGGCATGCCAGAAAAGGAGCATGTAGGAGTCATGGGTCCGAGGGGTTAGGGTACAGGAGAAGCTGAGGCAGGAACACCTCAAAGATATTCACAAGGTCTGCAGCAACAGCAGGACAACAGCAAAAATGTGGTGCTTCATTTAGTAAAAATCCTCAAAGTCAAGACTAGTAAACTAGTTCTGATATATCGATTTGTAAGGGTAAGCTTCTGTAAGTTCAACCCTGACCTTCCACGCACCACCCTGGTAAATACCTGCAGCAAGGAAACAGAGGAAGCGTACCAATTAGGCACCAAATGAATTTTTAAGTGCTAGAGAGAAGATTGAAGGATCAAAATGTTACCATATAACAGCAGACTAAATACCACTAAAAGAACACCACAATGACTTGAAAAGCAATGCGGCAGAGGCAGTTAACATATACTACTTGCAAACTGGAAAGATATTGATTGTAGAATCCCATCTGAACTTCTGAACCATGCATACAACACCGAGATTACCACGGACAAAACAACAAATGGCTTAACAAGGAGTTATTTTACAAAATGGAAAGCTAACGGCTCTTCATAGGGAAGTAAAAGCAGTTAGCAAGATGGAGTGGCCTAGAAAATGCAGCATATCGTTTCCAGAATACACAACCTCTTAAAGTCAGAGCACTACAAAACTCCAATTGCACACAAATGCAAGAGTTCACCTAGAGAATCCCACACTATGCAATCCTAAGAAATTGCACTAGAAACTTTGTCAGCAAGTGGCTCCGACTATGAATGGAAAACGCTCAAGCAGGTCAACAAAATGGGTGTATCACATCTAACGTAGTAGCTGGCAAGGCACATGAATTAGCAAGGTTGTATAAATGTTCCAGCTATCCACCTATTTACAAATGGGTTGTTGGTGAGCCACTTGCTGGCAGGCGAATCTTGCGAAACTGTCGGAAAAAGAAGCGAGCTATTCGATCAAATCTGGGTCTCGAGAAGGGTATTGCATATGATCTTGAATTTAGCATCAATTTCACGCAATCAAATCAGAAGAAGGGGGCAACAGAAGAGATGGATATACCAGAACTTGAACTCGGGGAGGCGGCGGATGAAGGGCTTGAACTCGTTGTTGCCGCCGGTGTGGAGCCTTGGGGCGGCCTGGTCGGCGCCTCGAGCTCTGGAGTCGACCATGGGGAGAGGAAGCCGATGAGGAGGTTGAGGAGGTAGATGCAGCGGCCGTAGGAGGCGACGTAGAAGCCCTACGTAGTAGACCAGCGGTAGCGTGAGCGGCGGCAGCCAGCGGCGTGCCGCCCACCGCCCGCCGTGTGCGGCCGGCGGCGGTAGCGGCCTGGCCGTCATGGCCATCGCGAGCTCAAGACGAGGATGGCGCCGCCTTGGATTAGGCGTTGTGCCTGCACTGCACTGCAGCGAGTCACGAGGGAGGAAGGGTGGGGTGGGGGATTGGTTGCGGTTTGATTGGTTGCGGATCGAGGAGAGGTCGACGGCGGGGTGGTGCGGCCGCTGTGGGCGAGGATGACGATGGGGTGGTGGCAGCCGCCGTGGGCAAGATCGATGGCGGGGTGGGGGCGGCGGTTGTGGACAAGCACGGTGGATCCGGGCGGGGCTGGGGACGGGACCGGGGGAGGATGGGATCTACACGAGGCCATCACAGGGGTTTGTGGCGTGGTGGAGGCGGCCGTGAGGAGGGAAGGAGGAGAGGCGAGGAGGAGGCGCCCGCCAGCGACGGGAAGCTAGGGTTAGAGAGGGGTGGCGGCGTCGATCTGGATCGGATCGAGATCTGAAGGAGGGAGAGGGCGGCGGCTGTGGGTGCGTAGGCGGGCGAGAGGACGAGTGATGCGGGTTGTGTTAGGGCTAGTTAGGTGAGACGGTGGGAGGTCATTTGAGGAGACGTCCTGATTGGTTGGAGACTATGGCTGTAATTTAAAATATAGTCTTTAAGTGCTAAAAACAAAGGGGTTTATGAAGCAACTACCAATAATATTTTGAAAAATGGAACCACTTAAATTTTCACTCAAGTTACACCACATTTTATGGATGATGATAACCAACTTGTTTTCATTCCCAATCGTTCTAGCCTTTTTTGGCCATTTAAGTTTTGTAAGATTCCACCCGCAGCTACGAACGGTTATGTCCATGGTTTTAATCGCGTTTTGAAATTGGCATAAAGAATTAAAGAAATCAAAAAATGGAAAGCCTTTGCATTGTGTGATCTAGTGTCTAGGAAAAACAAACTTCTAATACGATAAATACCTTTAAAAAGTCTGCTCAAATGGCATAGTCTGCTCAAATGGTCAATCTAATGGACACATTCTTGGCATAGTCTACTCAAATGACCTCATATCATGCACAAGGGTGCATCCTGAAATGGCAAACAATTTTGCCTAAGGAATCTTTTATTTTCTTTGGACGAAAAATCAGTTTTCCATTTTTTCGATTGCCAAAAATGAGTTTTTTTGTGAAGGACCTACCATATATTTGTTGCCAAATTGTACCTAATCAATTTTATAAAATACTAGGCCATATATAATGCACAATTGACAAATGGTTGGGTGTCAAAAGTTTTGATCCACCTCTGGTGAAAAAGACAAATTCCCGCTAATTCAGCTGGAAGCGGGTCAAATTTGAACTGTAGCTACCTCGTAGTTTTCTCTTTATTTTTTCCAAAAATCATTTCTAGGTACATAAGTATCTATTTAATCAGAGAAATACCCAAAAAAATCCAAGATTCAACCACTAGCTAGGAACGGTCATTCCCGGCGTTTTGACCGCATTTTGAAACGGGCATAAAAATTTCAAAAAAATCAAAAAATTGGAAAACCTCCGCATTGTGTCATTATATGTGACCAGGTTTCCAGGAAAAATAATAAACTTGTAATATGGTAATTATTTTTAAAAAGTGCTCTTAGAAATGAGCTACCATGCGTGAAGATTCATGGCTTTCAAGCCAAATGATCAATCTGATGGCCACATTCATGGCATAGTTTGTTCAAATGATCTCATACTGTGCACAAGGGTGCATATTGGAATTTCAAACAATGTTGCCTAAGGGAGTTTTCATTTTCTTTGCACGGAAAAAACATTTTCCATTTTTCGAGTGCCCGAAATGAGGTTTTTTTGTGAAGGACCTACCATATATTTGTTGCAAAATGTACCAAATCAATTTTCTAAAATACTAGGACATATTTAATGCACAATTTACCAAATGGTTGGGTGCAAAAAGTTTTGATCCACCTCTGGTGAAAAAGACAAATTTCCATCGATTCAGTAGGAAGTGGGTCAAATTTGAACTGTAGCTACCTCGTAGTTTGCTATTTATTTTTTCCAAAAATCATTTCTAGGTACATAAGTATCTATTTAATTAGAGAAATACCAAAAAAATTCCAAGATTCAACCACTACCTAGGAACGGTCAAGCCCGCTGTTTTGACCGCATTATGAAACGGGCATAAAAAATTTAAAAAAATTCAAAAAATTGGGAAAACTTCGCATTGTGTCATTATATGTGACCAAGTTTCTAGGAAAAATAATAAACTTGTAATATGTTAATTATTTTAAAAAAGTGTTCTTAGAAATGAGCTATCATGCGTAAAGATTCATGTCTTTCAAGTCAAATGATCAATCTTATGGCCACATTCATGGTATAATTTGTTCAAATGATCTCACACTGTGCACAAGGGTGCATATTAGAATTCCAAACAATGTTACCTAAGGGAGTTTTCATTTTCTTTGCACGGAAAAATCATTTTCCATTTTCCGAGTGCCCGAAATGAGGTTTTTTTGTGAAGGACCTACGATATATTTGTTGCAAAATTGTACCAAATCAATTTTTAAAATACTAGGACATATTTAATGCAAATTGAACAAATGGTTGGGTATAAAAAGTTTTGATCCACCTCTCGTGAAAAAGAAAAATTCCCGTCAATTCAGTAGGAAGCGGGTCAAATTTGAACTGTAGCTACCTCGTAGTTTGCTATTTATTTTTTCCAAAAATCATTTCTAGGTACATAAGTATCTATTTAATCAGAGAAACATCAAAAGTTTTCCAAGATTCAACCACTAGCTAGGAATGGTCAAGCCCGCCGTTTTGACCGCATTTTGAAACGGGCATAAAAAATTCAAAAAAAATCAAAAAATTGGAAAACCTTTGCATTGTGTCATTATATGTGACCAAGTTTCCAGGAAAAATAATAAACTTGTAATACGGAAATTATTTTAAAAAAGTGTTCTCAGAAATGAGCTATCATGCGCGAAGATTCATGGCTTTCAAGCCAAATGATCAATCTTATGGCCACATTCATGGCATAGTTTATTCAAATGATCTCATATTGTGCACAAGGGTGCATCTTGGAATTCCAAACAATGTTGCCTAAGGGTGTTTTCATTTTCTTTGCACGGAAAATCCATTTTCCATTTTTCGAGTGCCTGAAATGAGTTTTTTTTGTGAAGGACCTACCATGTATTTGTTGCAAAGTTGGACCAAATCAATTTTCTAGAATACTAGGCCATATATAATGCACAATTGACAAAATGATTGGGTGTCAAAAGTTTTGATCCACCTCTGGTGAAAAAGACAAATACTTCATGGAATTCGGTGAAGCGGGTCAAATTTGAACTACAGCTGCCTCATAGTTTGCTATTTATTTTTTCCAAAAATTATTTATAGGTACATAAGTACCTATTTAATCATAAATACATGGTTTGGTGGCGATACGGCGAGGTTTGGACAGTGACCGAGGGCCCCAACTCTAGAGCGCATAAACTCGCATGCCCGCTGCATGGTCACCGCGTGACCGTGGCGTTGCCATGTGTTCTAGGCGGCCTAGGCATGTCTAGTGGGTTGGGCACTCCCCATGTAGGTGCTAGGAAGAAAATCACAACATAAGATTCTCACGAGGAGACCGATCGATGCTCAAACATGAATAAGCAGCCAAGTGTTTGATTAGCGGTATGGGAAAGGCACATGGCTAATGGGCGTGAGTTTTGGCTGAGGATGATAAATTACTAAGAAGACCGTCTTCACAAATTTTCAGCTCAAAAGGAGGAGCCTAGGTGGTACTTGCTTTGCAAAGTACCACACTGGACATAAATACGAATGTTGAAGCTGGGCTCAAAATAATGAATGGATTGAGCTGGCATTTCGTGGAGGATGGTTTTTTGGGCATAGGAAAGCACTGTAAAAAATGGATACCATTTGGACATGCCAAAGTGGTACTTCCTTCACAAAGTGTTTTTCTGAACAGAATAGGAAAATGAATATTTTTGAATTATTTTGAACTAGGTAAGGAAGGTTTTTTACATATTTGACGAAGATATGACCCAAAGAATTTATGAGATGTTTTTGGGAATTTTGGGAATGACAGAAATATAGGTTGCTTCACAACCTAGGGCAAAAACTGCCACATGGACATGACACATAGCCAAAACTGATGAGGTGGCGCCTAGTCATAGCAACCCACCACAATTTACAAGGTTATGACCATCTATATTGGTCGTGATCAGCTAGAAATAAGGCAGCGGACCAGTGCTATCTGCTTTATGACCATTTCGTGTAAGGAAATTACGACCTTTCTTACCAAAATGGTCGTTATAGTTTAGGGTTTGGAGCCCCCCGAACAACTTTTGACCAATTGGTTTGAAATGGTCATAGATCTATGACCAATTCTTCCAGGGTCACTGACAGAAGGTCACTAGTTGACATATTTCTTGTAGTGTGCATTGAGGACAAATAGTAAAAATCTTACCATCTGTCCTAAATAGATGTGACCGTAGTTCAATACGATCACTATTGGTCGCACGTTTTGAGTACTAACATTTCTAAGTGCAGGAAGAAATTTGTCTTGACAGTATGAAGATCCTCACGCAATGAAACATAATGACTTATCTCCTTGCAGTTTAGTTCAGCCCCGGGACAGTGGTAGGTCCTGTCTACCAAGCGTTGGACATGTTTGCTTGAATGGAAATAAGCTGACAATAGAAATTAGTTGTCTACTATTTTTGAATAAACAATATCAAAGACATAGATATGGTTGAGAAACTCACATAATGGTAGAACTGGAGGTGTCTGCACATCGACCCAGATGTCCCTATTACCTTCAATATCATCTTCCGGACGAATATTAAAGGTGATAACCATATCAGGCTCAAATGCATAACCCTTGCATAGTGCTTGCCAAGTTTTGCATTCAAAATAGGTGTATGTGTCTGCATTGTATAATTTGACGTTGAAAGTATAACCATGCTCGGTCTTCAGGTAAACTCTCTTGACCTCCATAGTTTCCATAGCACTGAAACCTATCTTATCCAAGACAAAAATTCTTGCATGGCAAGGGATGCGCTGTAGAGTAGTGAAAATTTAAAATTATAAGTTGAAGCAAATGAAGCATATATAAGTCATGTCTAAAACAAGAAAAAAGACTTGTCGTTGTGACTTACTGTATCCACTTCGAAGGTCTCATCCAGCTTGATGCTGAAGCGCCTATCATCAACTAGGAAATTTCTGTCGCACATGACGCGCTGGTCTTCACAGTATTCGCACATAATGAAATCTTTTTCGTCGTCAGACGACATTTCCTATGTTCATATAGGTGAAACATTAAACACTTACTAGTTCTATTAATTCAACTAATTCAACTACTTTTATTAATTCAACTAGTTCTAGTTCAAATCTAAGATACCTAAACTTTCTTACTAAAAATAAACTAGTTCTATTAATTCAACTAATTAATTCAACTAAGAATTTACTAAAAATAAACTAGTTCTATTAATTTTCTTACTAAAATAAAGTAGCTAGCTAGTTCTATATAGTAATATTTTAATTAGATCATCAAATCTAAGATACCTAAATTTTCTTACTAAAAATAAACTAGTTCTATTAATTCAACTAAGAATTTACTAAAAATAAACTAGTTCTATTAATTTTCTTACTAAAATAAAGTAGCTAGCTAGTTCTTATAGTAATATTTTAATTAGATCATCAAATCTAAGATACTTAAATTTTCTTACTAAAAATTAAACTAGTTCTATTAATTCAACTAAGAATTTACTAAAAATGAACTAGTTATATTAGTTCAAATCTCATATACCTAATTCATGTAACATTCTTATCTACGTAATTCATCTAATTCGATCATCTAATTAACAATTTAACATGCATTAATCTAAACAACAGTAAACAGAAAATAAGTAAAAATGTGTGTGTGTGTGTGTGTGTGTGTGTGTCTGTTGTGTGTGTATGTGTGTGTGTACGAGCAGGGGGCGGCAGCGTACGGGCGGCCGCATGCGAGGCAATGACATAAAGGGGCCTGTGACAGGCGGCAGGCGAGACTCTGACGGCCTTGAGGCGTGTGTAATGACGTCTGGGCGGCGCAGCGATGACGTCTGACGGCGGCGACGAGACGGCGACAAGCAGGCGAAGGCGATGGCGGCGAAGCGTAGCGATGATGGGCCATGGTGCGGCGGCGGCGATATCGCGTGAAGCAGTTGAAGAAGAAGTGGGGTGATTGAAACTGAATTTTTCGTAAGTGCTATATATATATAGGAGAGGCCTTTAATACTGGTTGGAGCCACCAACTGGTATTAAAGGCCAATTTTGGCCAGGCGAAGCGGCGGGAAGCAACACCCTTTAGTACCGGGTGGTGGCTCCAACCGGTATTAAAGACCCACCCTCTAGTACCGGTTGGAGCTACCACCCGGTACTAAAGGGGTGCGGTGCCAGGCAACGGGCGCAAAGTTTAGTCCCAACTCACCGGGCGAAGGGCAGCCGCATTGGTTTATAAACCCAGCCGCGGCTGCTCCTTCGAACTCCTCTATATAGCAGGCTTCTGGGCTTAACTACGGCGCGCTCCCCTTTGAGCCTGTTGGCCCTTCTGGGCCTGAATTTGCACACCCTAGGTCTGGCAGGCCCACTGGACAGCACCCCAACAATTTTTATATAGTTTTTTTCTTTTCTGCATTATTTATTTTCTTCTATTTATTTTTGAGTAATTTTTATATATAGTTTTTTTTCTTTATTTATTTTCTTCTATTTATTTCTGAGTAGTTTTTTTGTTGTATTTAGTCTCTTTGTGAATATTTTTGCTTTAGGTATAAAAAATTACAAAATTTCTGTTAGTGCCAGTAGTTATCAATTTTGAATAGTTTAAATTTATTTTCTTCTATTTATTTTTGAGTAATTTTTTATATAGTTTTTTCTTTTCTGCTTTATTTATTTTCTTCTATTTATTTCTGAGTAGTTTGTTTTGCTTTATTTAGTTTTCTTTGTGAATATTTTTGCTTTAGGTACAAAAAATTACAAACTTTCTGTTAGTGCTAGTAGTTTTCTGTTAGTGCCAGTAATATGTGGGTGAAATGATGATACCATGCCAAGTGTCAACATTTTCAGAGTTCATTTTGTAGTGATTTTCAATTTCACGGTCATTTAGCTCTCTAAACAAATCGGTAAATGAATGAAAAACAACAAATGATGTCAGAACGGGTTGAAAATTGATGACGTCGCTTTGAATGCTTCATACTGAACGCACAAAAAGTCTGTAGTTCAAATAAGTTTAAAAAATGAAGTGCCCGTGTAACACATGAGTTCTCGTCCGAAACCCTGATACTCCGAAAGAGATTGTCCAGTTTATACATGAAATGCGTCCAGTTTTTGCCGTAACCCTCTCTACTCTCTTGCACATGCTATGTGGGTGAAATGATGATACCATGCCAAGTGTCAACATTTTCAGAGTTCATTATGTAGTGATTTTCAGTTTCACGGTCATTTAGCTATCTAAACAAATCGGTAAATGAATGAAAAATAGCAAATGATGTCAGAACGGGTTGAAAATTGATGACGTTGCTTTGAATGCTGCATACTGAACGCACAAAAAGTCTGGAGTTCAAATAAGTTTAAAAAAATGAAGTGCTCGTGTAAGACATGAGTTCTCGTCCAAAACCCTGATACTCCGAAAGAGATTGTCCAGTTTGTACATGAAGTGCGTCCAGTTTTTGCCGTAACCCTCTCTACTCTCTTGCACAGTATGTGGGTGAAATGATGATACCATGCCAAGTGTCAACATTTTCAGAGTTCATTTTGTAGTGATTTTCAATTTCACGGTCATTTAGCTCTCTAAACAAATCGGTAAATGAATGAAAAACAGTAAATGATGTCAGAACGGGTTGAAAATTGATGATGTTGCTTTGAAGGCTGCATACTGAACGCACAAAAAGTCTAGAGTTCAAATAAGTTAAAAAATGAAGTGCCCGTGTAACACATGAGTTCTTGTCCGAAACCCCGATACTCCGAAAGAGATTGTCCAGTTTGTACACGAAGTGCGTCCAGTTTTTGCCGTAACCCTCTCTACTCTCTTGCACATGCTATGTGGGTGAAATAATGATACCATGCCAAGTGTCAACATTTTCAGAGTTCATTTTGTAGTGATTTTCAATTTCACAGTCATTTAGCTCTCTAAACAAATCGGTAAATGAATGAAAAACAGTAAATGATGTCAGAACAGGTTGAAAATTGATGACGTCGCTTTGAATGCTACATACTGAACGCACAAAAAGTCTGGAGTTCAAATAAGTTTAAAAAACATTGATTATACATGTGAGGGCGTAAACATGTAAAACTATACATTGATTATCAATGATCTTTTTGTGTACAATCTGAATTGTCAATATGAGTAAACCGTTGGAGACTCATATTGCGACCAGAAATTCTACACATAGAGTTCAATGAAAACCAAGTGCTTGTGATAGTTTGAAAAGTAACATATTTAAGGTGGCAAAAATCCTGCTAGGGGAGTGAGGTGGGACTAAAAATAGCCTGCCACAACCTCTTTTCTATCGGTTTATACCACAAACCGGTACTAAAGGGGCTGGCCGGGCCCCAGCCTCTTTAGTACCGGTTCGTGGCTCGAACCGGTACTAAAGTATTGTTCCGAACCAGTACTAAAGATCTCCTCCCGCCTAGCCATTGGAACCGGCACTAATGGACACATTAGTGCCGGCTCAAATTCAAACCGGGACTAATGTGTCTCACATTTGACCCTTTTTCTACTAGTGACATCTTCACCTTGTAGTTGCAGTCTCCCCACACCAAAGTGTGTCACATCGATGATGAGCTCGTATGTCATGCCGGACACATGTTGTTGTCTGCCGCTCAGCACCTTCTTGACCTTCACCCTAGAATGCACGTCCTTGTTGAACTCCAACACCGCCCAGCCGCCGAGCTCCTGGATATGCTCATCATTTATGTTCTTGATTGGCTACCACCCATTCTCTATCATCGTGTGCCACAACTGATTTCGCATCGATTCGCCACACTCCGGGCCGATGCACTAGTGTCATACATGATCGCGACAACAGACGAGGAGGTGATGGTTGTCCTCATGGCGTATAAAGTTTGCGCCAAAAAGACTAATACTTGGTTAATGGTGTTTGAGCTTGAGATAAGAACTGTGTTTTGTGGGACTTTGGTGAACATGCAACATGAGTGGCTCCAAAAGTAGCGAGATGAAGGTGCTTAAATAGACATCACAACAAGAGGCAAACATTAATTGAATGCATATCCAAATGGACATTAATATGACATTTATGACAACCTTTAATGGGTGCAATCATTATTCAAACATTAAATGCAGCATAACAGAATATAGGGACACTCAATGAGAGATGATTACACCTTTTTATTGAGTATGACGATTAGACCACTATTTAACAATTATTGGAATGTGGCATCCGTTCCTACCTTTATTGCAATACTAATAGATATACACCTACATAGTTAACTAGTAGAAGACTAATTAGTTCAAAAATTACTTGGATGAATATCCAAATATGGAGCATTGGTTACCACTGTTGACCTAAATGCAAGCATCTAGAATGCACATATTTGAACATTTATTACATAGGCTATAGATATAATTTTAACTTCACTTAATATAAACTTGGTAGGCCTTGTAAGCTTATAAGAGGAAGTGGAAAGCATGTATTTAGACATTTGAGCAAAACTGTTAGTATGTTGACATGCAGGTTGATGGTAGGGATATTGTTGTTTTATTTATTATTATTGATATTTTTATAATATTTTACCATTATATCAATGCAAAAATTTAGGTTGCTTGCTATTACAAAACTAGTTACCTGCACAACATATAACATTGTGGGTTCTAACTAGATGATGATATGACCAATCTAAGTCATGTGGACCCTTTTTGAATCTCCTAAGGATGTGATGTTTGACCCAAATGAAATATGTACATTTTTTGTTTTTAATACACTTCTCTTCATCAGTATTTTTGGCAGTGCTTACCCGTCTTACTCTAGTTGCTCGACATCAACCTAACGCCCCTTCACATATTAATATAGAAGTAAGAAACACTCCACCCCTTAGTTCATATACAAACACATCCTCTCCCACTGTCCTTTCTCTCTCTCTCCCTCCCTCCCTCTCTCTCTCTCTCCCCCTCTCCCTCCCTCTCTCTCTCACACACACACACAGACACACAAACACACACACACACACACCTCAACACATGCGCTATCTCTCACCAGAATCCAAATTCCTTCCTCTATCCCCTAATCCATGCTCTCCTCCATCATGTACCACATCAGGCGGTGTGGTAATCCCCTCCACTGGATCCAACAACTTGGGACCAACTCTGCCTCTCTCCCCTTTGTTGAATTCATCCTTTAATGCACCTCAACACTATTGCAACTCCTGTAATAGTTGTTGGATTTCCCTCAAGAGGAAGGATGGTGTAGCACAACAATTGAAAGTATTTCCCTCAGTAAAGAACCAATGTTTAATTGAACCAGTTGGAGTTTACAAGCTAACAAGATAAGTAGCACCTGCACAAATAAATAAATAAATAAATGCTTGCACCCAACTTGGCAAGGGGGTTGCAAATCCCCTCATCTTGATAGTTACAAGGTTAAAAGCAAACAGTGATAAGGAAAAAGGTTGAAATGGTAGTAGTAAATAAAAGAGAAATTGAGCAACACATATACTAATAGAGAATGGACCCGGGCCATAGGTTCATAAGTGTCATCTCTCCTGAAAGCAGGTAATGGCATGGTAAACAAATTATTGCTGGGAATTGACAGATAAGCAACATTCATAACTATGACCATTCATGGCATAATCTTGTATAGGCATCAAGTCCATGACAAGTAGACCGTAATCCAACTGCATCTACTACTATTAATCTATCCCGAAACCGCTATCCAGCATGCATATCAAGGTATTAAGTTCAATGAAAAACAGAGTAACACAATAAGCAAGATGACATGATGTAGACAGTAAGAAACCTAGCAATAAGGTCAATCTCCATCGTTTTATCCTTAGTATAAACAACACATCACGTGCGTTCTCCCCATTCTATCACATGATATAGATCACGGCGAGGTTGAACATACTACCATGCACCACTCCCATTAAAGAATTACCCATCTATCTTGGCCAGAGAAAACAAATAACTCGAAAAGCACAGATACCTACTCAATTATAAAGCAAGGAAACCTCAAAAGATTCTATTATATTCAATGAACAATCTAATTTATAGGATCTCGGGAATTAAAGGATTTATAGGACGAATAATTAGGTCAAACGGAGTCTTAGGGGCCCCACATGGGCAGGTGGCGCGACCACCCCCCTAGGCCACACCACGCGTGCATATGCCTGGATCGTGGGTCCCCTCTGATCTCTCCCGAAGCTTCTAGGGCCCTTCGTTGTCTAGAAAAAATCATCAAAAAATTGGCATTGTATTTGGACCTTCCTAGATAATATTGATTTTCCATGAAACAAAAAACAAGCAAAAAAATAGGAACATATATTGGGTGCTTAATTAATAAGTTAGTCCAGAAAATAATATAAAATGGTATAAAAATTATATAGAAGTGATAATATAATAGCATTTCAATAAAAAGTTGTAGATACCTTGGAGACGTATCAACTATCCATGTTCAAAATTTTCCATCTTTGCGTCCAGGAAATCCTATTCTATGATTATTGTTTTGGATAGCTGCCATTTTCCCTAATGAGAGCGTTGTAGGGCCGACCCACATTCCAGGTTTTACTTATAATTTTTCACGTGCTTTTTCTACTTTTGTTTTGTGTTTTCACCTTTCATTTTTTATGTTCATTGTTTCTAGTAATATTTAATATGTACCTTTTATTGAAGCAAATTGCTCACTATCACTCAAGTAAAGTAGAAAAGATGAGGAATCTCCCTATTAGCAAGAATTTATTAGGCTGGTAGTTATCGGAACTGGTGCCACTATAAAGTCTTTTCCCTTTCCCAAGTCAATTGGCCGGTGGACTCCTACACGGAAAATCAGGGAGGCCACTTATATATACTCACCTCCTTTATAAGTTATTAGTATGAAATGCAAAACAAATTGTATCGACTAAATAGCTTCAGGACTATGTTCACACCACAGTATTTTATTGTTACTATTTTTATAATAACCATTATTTTTATGAAATTATATACTATCGTAGAGTTGAGACATTAATTGTTTTATATATGTGTTACATTTGTTTTCGCTCGACATAATCAAGTAGCATATGTATGTTTTGACAAGCTCCAAACCACATGACAACGTAAGAGGATACTTTATTATTGGATTAAACGACAAACTAACAACATTCCACGAACCCAATTATTGGTAATGAAGTAACTGGCGCCCCCTATTTCACTTCGGTAAAGGAGAGGAGCTGGCGTTTTTTCATCAACTCCTGCTCGTACAACTCCGCCTTGTAGTTACCGTCTTCCCCACCAAAGTGTGTCACATCGATGATGAACTCATAGTTCACGCCGGACACGAGTTGTTGCCGGCCGCTCAATACCTTGTTGAACTTAACTGTGCAGTTCATGTGCTTGCTGAACTCCGACACCGCCCATCCACCGAGCTCCTGGATGTGCTCATCATTTATGTTCACGATTGGCTTCCACCCATCGTCTATTGTCGTGTGCCACAATTGATGTCCCATCAATCTCCACAACGCGTGGCCGATGCGCTGATAGCATACATGACCGCGACAACAATAACAAGGAGGATGCCGGTTGTCCTCATGGTATATAAACTTTGCGCCGAAGACACTATTAGTTGGTTAATGGTGTTTTGAGCTTGAGATGGTAAGTCGGTTTATGAGGGACTTTGATGAACTCGCAGAGTGAGGGGTTCTGAAATAAGCGAGATGTGGGTGCTTAAATAGACATCACTATAAGAGGCAAACATTAACTGAATGCATATCCAAATGGGCATTAATAGAACATTTGTGACAAGCTTTCAAGGGGCGCAACCGTTATTTAAATATTAATAAGAAGCATACCCAAATATAGGGATACTCAATGAGAGATAATTACAGTTTTCTATTGAGTGCGACGACAACACACCACTATTCAACAATTATTGAAATGCGGCATCTGTTAATACCATTGCTGCAATATTAATTAATAGAAATACACCCACATAGTAATCTAGAATGAGACTAGTTAGTTCAAAGATTAATTGGATGCATACCAAATATGGTGCATTGGTTACTACTGCTGATCAAAATGCCAACATCTAGATTTCATATACTTCAATATTTTCTAACTTAGGCTGCAAATACAACTTTAACTTGACTTAAGATAAACTTGATAGGCCTTCTAAGCTTATAAGAGGACGTAGAAAGCACCCATTTTAACCTTTGAGGAAAATAGGTAGTATGTTGATGCAGATTGATGGTAATAGTATTAGTTATCTATTATTCATATTTTATAACATTTTACCATTATCTCAAAGAAAAAATTTAGGTTGTTTCTCTTACAAAACTAGTTTCCCGCGCAACATATAACACTAGGGTTCTGAAACCCAATGATGATATGACCACTCTAAATCATGTCGATCCTTTTTAAATCTGCTAAGGACGTTTTCATATATATCAAGTTTTCTTACACAAATGAAATATATACTCCATGTTCTATGCTTTTAGTACACTTGTCTTAGACCACTTTCAACACTATGTGCCTGTTCTTACACCACTTGCTCGACATCAACCTAACCCCCCTTTACATATTAAAAAAGAAGTAAGAAACACTCCACCCCTTAGTGCTCATACAAACTCGTTCTATCAATATCTCTCTCTTCGCCCCCCCTCTCTAACACACACACACACACACACACACACAAACACACACACACACACACAAACACACACACACACACACACACACACACACACACACACACATCCGACCCTCCTTTGCTCAATGCCCTTGCCACAACCCGAATTCCTTCCTCTATCCCCTCATCCACACTCTCCTTCAACATTTACCACATCAAGCAGTGTGGGAAGCCCCTTCACAGGATCCACTAGCGTGGGACCAACTCCGCCTCCCTCTCCTTTGTTGAGTTCTTCCTTCAATGCACCTCAATGCTATCCATATTCATCCGGGAAATACTATTCTACGCTAGCCCTATTCCCATCTTTGCATCCAAGAAATCCTATTATATGCCTCATGAGACTGTGGTAGGTCCAGCCCATGTTCTAGGTTTTACTTAGAATTTTCCATGTGCATTTTCTACCTTTTGTTTCATTTGTTCTCCTTTCATTTTTTATGTTAGTTATTTCTAGAAATATTTAATTTGTACCTTTTACTTCCATATATAATTAAAAGTATATTAATTTTTTCTTAGCTATTTTTAGTTTTACTCATTTCTTTTTAATTTTTTACGAAATACATCATTCTTTTCAAAGTATTATGAATATAAATATATTCATATGTGCATGATAAATTGTTTTTAATATATTAATTTTTTTAAAAAAATTAGACAACTTGGTTGTTTTTTTGGCATATAGAAACATACATTTAATATTAGATGAACATTTCATTTCAAATGCATAAAACATATATTGCGGTACATTAACATTTTTAAATTCAGGGTTTAGATGAACATTTTTGCTTACTATATGCACCATATGATTTTCTCGATATTTTGAACTTGATTTAACATTATTCTAAAATGTGTTAGATAGAAAAGCACATTTTCCCATAGATAAGGTAAAACAATTATGAGTTTTTTGGACGTGCTAGCCAAATTAGAAGCTACTGAGGCAAAATGCACACTACCACTCAAGTAAAGTATAGAATAGGAGGAGTTCCCCTATAAACTAGAATATATTAGGCTGAAAGTACGAAAACCAATGCCACCAGTGGTCTTTCCCCTTTGCCCCCCAAGTGTGGTAGGGCCAGCCCATGTTCCTAGTTTTACTTATAATCCTCACGTGCATTTTTACCTTTTGTTTCCTTTTTCACCTTCCATTTTTCATGTTGATTATTTTTACTAATATTGAATTCTTACTCTTTATTTACAATTAAGATTAATAATTGTATTTCCTTATGTTTTTAAATCAATTTTTCGTTTTTTATGAAATACATGATTATTTGTAAGAATTACTAAAATCAATATATTCATATGTGAATGATAAAAAATTCAATACATGAAGAGTTCTTCAAATTGGAACATCTTTTTCACAATAGATGAACACTTTTTTTTCAAATGTAGAAAACTTATAGTGGAATTATTTTTGTTTTGGGGTTTTAATATTACATGATTTTTAACATGTCTTGAACAAGATTAACATGATTCTAAAATGTATTAAACCAAGAACACATTTTCCCGTATACAATGTAAAAATATGTATGAGTTTTTTGGCCATGCCAACCAATTTAACAACTATTGAGGAAAAATGCTCACTATCACTCGAGTAAAGTATGGAATAGGAGGAATCCCCCTATCAACAAGAATATATTAGGCTGATATTTATGGAAAACAATGCCACCTTGGAGGTTTTCCCTTTCCCAAGTCAAATGGCCGGTGGATTATTGATGGACAACCAGCGAGGCCACGCATATATACTCCCCTCCTTTATAAGTTATTAGTATGAAACACACATGAACAAATTTGTATCTAATATAAAGCTTCAGGAATGTCTTCACACCACAAATATTATTATTACAATTTTTTATAATAACCATTATTTTGTATTAAATATAGATCTATAGTAGGGTTGAGACATTGCCGGTTTTATTTATGTCTTCCATTTGGCTTCTCTTATCATAATCAAGTTTTCTTTTGCGGGAAAACTTCTGATTTATTCAATAAACATCATGGTAGTACAAATAACACCAGAAGTAACAAAAGTTACATCAAAGTCCCTAGAACACCTAGCGATTGCTACAAGCATTGGAGTGAGCCGAAGGCACGCCTCCGTCAACGCCCCTCCTTCATCGGAGCCGGGTAAACTTGGTTGTTGTAGAAAGTCGGGAAGTCATCCGCTAAGGCCTTGATGGACTAGCGCACCAGAACAGCAACCTTCGATTATGAGAGAAGCGTAAATTGGAAGGATCCACCCATAGACACATGAATGCAGACGAACGAAGACCGGATCCAACCAGATCCACCGAAGAAAATCGCGTACCGAATCCCATGAGATCCACCGAAAACACACCTTCACGCCCTCCAACAACGTTAGACGTATCACCGGGACGGGGACAAGGGGAGGAGAACATTATTCCATGTTCAGAAAGTCATCGCCGCCTCTTCTTCCTGAGCAGGACATAAACCCCAAGCAAACTTAAAAACACATCTAATGCTCATAAATGTCATTTTTTTTAAATTCCAAAATATGCTCATAAATTGTAAAAATAAAAAGCTAAGAAAATAAAAAAGTAACTTGTAAAACCAGCAAAGAATAACCAGAAATGAAAAAAAAACTAATTCAGGGAAGGTTAGTGTTCCGAAAACCGATGGGAACACAATAAAACACATAAATGGCCGAATGGGCCGACCCTTTCTCGGGGGTGGGCGGTGCGCATTTGGTCGCTAATCACTGACCCGTGTGGTGAATATGCACGCGTATAGCAGGCCCAAGCCCAATTAAACAGAGGGTTGTTAATTGCGCTCCAGAAGGGGCGCTCCTATATGTTATCAAGTATGATGAATAAATTTGATGATGTATATGCAAATGTTAATCAAGTATTTAAAAAATATTGAACAAGTGTCTGAAATATGTTATCAAGCATTTGGAAAATGTTAAAATTGTATAGAAAAAATGTTGACTATGTATTAAAAAATGTTAATGATATATTAAAAAATTCTTAATCAAGCATTTTAAAAATGTGTATAGAAAAAATATTGTCCATGTATTAAAAAAAGTTTAATTTGTATTCGAAAAAAGTTAGACATGTATTAAAAAATGATGATGACATATGCAAAAATATAGAATAAAAACCAAAAGAAGAAAGAAAACCAAAAAAGAAACAAAATAAAAAAGGAAATGAAAAAAATGAAGAATTAAAATGCAAAAAAGAATGAAGAGAACAGAAAAGAAAAAGAAAATAAACAAACAAACAAACCAAAGAAAAACAAAAATGAAATAAAATGAAAAAAATGTAAAACAGAGAACCCGCTGAAAAAACAAAAACAGAAATCCCGGAAAAGCGTGTGGTAAATCAGCTTACTGCGCTCAAGTAGACCGCCCCTTTCTACGACATCATGAACTTGACCCTAGCCTTGTGGCTCATACGCCTCCTATTAACCAGCATACCTGGGATTTTATTCTTCTATTTATGTTAAGCGAGAGCTAATGAGCTGGCCTGTTACTGTACACACTTGCACGCGAGAGATCCTTCCATCTTGTTTAATGCGATATATAGCTACCGCGCTCCAGAAGTCCTGGATGAGCAAAATATCGGCTCTCGCGTGGAAGAAAGCGCCGCTGCCAGCTTTTGGGCTTGGCCCATTAAAAAAAAATTCTACTTTTTTTGAAAGGTAAAAGAAAGGTATGTATTCCATTTTTTATTGCATGATGATCAATTGTACATTGCTGACCAAAAAGAAAATCACCATGTATTTAACTAACTAATTTAATTTATATTATATTGTTTTTTTGCAAAGAAATAACATATTCATATGTTATAATGAAAATTTGCACATATATATTACTTCAATTTTTTATTCTAAAATGTCAAGTGTTTTAGAAAATATTTATGTAGCCTTTAAAAATATATTTATGTAATCTCAGAAATATATGGGCATTTAAATAAAATTAAGGTGTTCATGCTGTTTCAAACAAACATTCACGTTTTCGTAGAAATGTTTATATATATTTATGAAAAGTACTTTTAAAACATTGTTCTTTAGATGAACAAAAAAAGAATAGAAAATGGATAGAAATTGGGAGAACATTAAATAATAACAGCAAAATCGGACCCTAGAAAAAACTGTGAAGAAAACAAAGATAAGAAGAACAAATGCAAAAAATCATTTGGTGCCCCGCGTTACTAAGACAGCCCAAGTCGGACCACACTTGAGCGAGTGTGCACTACTGCTCACAATAAACAAGGTATAATGTTTGCGACATAGAACGGGCCAACATCAAATGTCATAGTTTGAACATGACATGCTAAACAAATCACACAATGTTGTTCGACTCAATGCAATCGCTAAGATTGATCGGCCCCACACACCGGTGGTCACTCCACCACCAACAGCTCACCAAGGCGTGACATGAGGATCACCCATTAATCGATCTTCCCAAACCAGAATTGCAGTGGTGATGGAGGTGAGCAGGTACATCAAATCTCAACCTCAAAGTTGTCTGCGAGAGGACTAAAACACTAACAAGAGCGAAACTAATAGGTTTTTTTATACAAACTACTCCTTTCGTTCCTTTATATAAGGTGTATTTGTTTTTTGATAAAATTTTACAATGTAAAATGCATTTCTTCTAGCTTCTCATAGTCCCATTTTTAGCCCCCAGAAAAAGGAAAGTATATCTCTCATGATTGCCTATATCTCTCCTTATAGAGGAAAAGGAAAGTATCTCTCTTCTAATTTCATGTATCTTTTCCTTTCTTGGCCAAATTGATTTACTTGCCACTAACCAACAAATTGGCCAATGATAATTTCATCCTAAATTATGTATAATGTTGCGAACCAACCTGTGGTTGAGATGGTTAGGTGGACAGTGGTATCCTCAACCCATCATGATTCAAATCCTGGTGCTCGCATTATTCCTGGATTTATTTCAGGATTTCCGGCGATGCGCTTTCAGTGGGAGGAGACGTTCCCGTCGACGACGAGGCGCCTACGGTGGCTTCGTAAATCTCAAGATGATATGCCGGCTCAGTCTCTCGAAGGTGCTCATAGGGGTAAGGTGTGCGTCCGTGCGTTCATAGGGGTGAATGTATGCGCGTATATATGAGCGCTTGTGTCAGAAAAAAATGCACCTTACAGTTTCTTGGTCACCGTGTAATAAGGTTGTCGATTAGAGAAGAGTATTAGAGCAACTCCGACAGATCCTGTATCCATAAAATAACTACCATCTAGGGGGATGTATGGCCAAATCACGTATCCAACAGATCCCATAAACATGAGTAAATTTACATGATTACGTAAACTTGCCTTTTGTTTAGTCAAAGTTTTCCTTTCGTAAACATTTGCCGGGTAATAAATTGACTTAAACTTCCCGAAGCACTGACGCTGCCCCGCCGAAATGCTGCCGCCCGCTCACCCACCGCCACCGCACTGAAAAGCCGTCGCCTCGCCGTCGGAAAGCAGCCGTGCTGCCACTACCCACCATGCCGCCACACCGCAGGGTCACCGCTGCCTGTGTTACTGCCTGCCTCCACGCCAGGCTGCCGTTGCCCCGCCCCGTGTCACCACACGACCTCTTGCCGATGGCCACCGCACTGCCTTGCGCCACCCACGCCGAGGGCCGTCACGCACGTCACTGGCTGGCTGACACCAGGCTATTATCTAGTACATTGTTTAGTGAAAAATAAAATGAGAACATTTTTATGGGAAGAAGTTTACCGGATCTGACAAAAGTAGCTCTCAAGAAATTTCCCCTAAAATTTAAGGACATCGTGTAAATACACTTTTACGGGAAGTTTTTTGGGGAACATTTGGAGTTGCTCTTCGGGAGAGATATGGGTTGAAACGTTACCACCACAAACTGTTGGCGGCTTTTTTTTCAGATGAACGACATGACTTTATTTCATTGTTCAACAAAAAATGGAATACAAAGATGTCCAGTGAGTTTGAGAAATGGAACATGACGCCCCATAGATGAAGGACATGACTTTATTTCTTTGTTCAACAAAAAATGGAATACAAAGATGTCCATTTGGGTTTGAGAAACCAAACATGACGCCCCACCGCATGCGTGGTCGCCATTCTAGCTAGTCTGTGAGCTTTCACATTGCTATCACGCTGCTCATGGCAAATTTCGACATGCCATAAATGGAACTTTGCAAGTTTTGATGTCTCGCAATTCTTTGACGACTCTCCAACAGTCGGATGCTATGTGAATATTATTGAGCTGGAAATCCTCTTCGAGAGTTAGAGGCTTTTTTTTTTCTGTAGAGAACCCAGAGCTAAGGCCCGGCCAGCCCAAGTCCAATACGATGTGGTCTACTTCATGGAAAACGTTTTCCTGTTTCTCCGAAGAGTTTCCCACAGACAGTCCGATCGATACCCAGCAACTCAGGCACCGGCGCCGGCGGCCCTGCAGAACAGGTGAGCCCTCCAAACCCCAAGAGAGGCTCTGGAGAAATCTGGAGCCGTGAGGGTTAGAAAGGAAACCCAAGAGAGGCCCGCTCATGCGGCAAGGCGATTTCCGCTCCAGGAAATCAATTGCTAGAACTATGCGGGTCGTCTTCGGTTTCTTTCTTCCCACGGAACAGATCGTCCAGAAATTTAGAAATAGAAACCCGACAGAAATATTCCATACGCGTACTTGCGAATTGCTATATGTGCATGTGTGTGTCCGTGTACGAGTAGTGTTGGACACCGAATAGGCTAGCTCCTGCTGTTTAGCTGCTATATATTCTATACTAAATCTGACCAAGTTTCTTTTTTCCTGTTTTTTCGACTTTTTCTTGCAGTGAAAACTCGGCCAATGGGGTAGTGACACGTTATTTATCGGGGGATATGAGCAGGTACATTATTGGGTGTCTCTAGCAGGTTTTCAATTTGAAATGCATGCCTGCCCGATCCTTCAGTTCCTATTGGGCTGCATGTGTGTATACCAGTCTTTTGTCCTCATTCAGTTGGCCGTGTATGCTCGACCGTTGAGTGCAGATTTGTTTATTTTTTCCTCCTCATTTTCTTTCTCCTGCATGCATGCGTGATGCGTGTGCCTACGTGTCGCGCGTTTGAGTCGGCAGATCGGCTCCTTTTTCCTGTTTGTTCGGCTGTTATACTGGAAGGCTGCCACGACAGCAGCTGATTACAGTTTGGCTTTGATTCATTACACGTGCGCCGTTGGCGTTGGATGTATATAGGCGGTTGCCGCTTAGATCGGCTGTTCTTGTCGTTTCGCGTCTAGGCTGATGTGTTCGATTTGGTTTTCCATTCTAACGGATCTCCTATAAATATAGGCCTTCCCAGCTGCTGTTTCATCCATCATGCTTTGTGTTGCTTACTCATTTTCATTGATGGTTCCTCCTAGCGTCATGCGTTCTTGTCGAGGCCGGCAGGGTCATCCTCCTGGAATACAGGCAGCCTTCATCAATCGCGTGCGAACGGCCATGGCCGTGTTCCTGCTGCAGATCGCTCTCCAGCCTCATGACGCCTTCCGCCAGTCTAATCTTCTGCAAGTAAGAAGTGTCGTCTCTGGTCGACCGCGTGTCAGCCATGAAGGACGACCTGTCGCTCGACGCGATTGGCGTGGTGGACGCCGCACTACGGGACATCAGGACTTGGGAGCGTCACGAACGGTGTGTGTCTACGCGAAGCGCGAAAGACGGACCGGGTGATGAAGCAGCACCGGCTGCTCATGCCGTGCAAGAGAGAGCTAGCGCCGCGGCTAGCCGTTCCCGCTGGACAAGGCCCTGACGGCGAAGGAGAAGCCGTGCGTGCGAGTGTAGAACCATCGAGTGAAGTCTATTTTAAACCTTGTATTCATACAACTCGTCCAAATTAACCTTTCAATCCCTCATGTTGGTACCCTCTACTCATTGATTCCGGTCTATTTCAACCTTGAACCTGTTTGGCGCACTAGGAAAAAGATGATCCCGACCGGGTTTAATCTGTACTCTCACTTACAACACTGGTCCACGTGTCATTTCCGTTCTTCAGTCTCCACCTTATCCCCAATTCCCCTCCTCTTTGTCCTAAAATGGTGGAACGGGCGGTCGCAGAACGGCGGAGGCGTTGGTTAGCGGCGAACTTGTTGAGGCAGAAGAAGCAGTTGAACTGCCGCCCCTGTGCACTGGAGCCAGACAACTCGTTGTACGCGAACGCATGCAGCAGCCCGTCAATGGTCGCGCCCAGGCCTGCTGCCGTCCCGTGGAACAACCGTTGCAGTTTTCGTGTTCCTAAACGGCCTCCGCCCTGGCATTGGCGCGTGCTGCTCCTCCCCTCGAAGCCAGCCCGCGTGCTGCTAACGGCAGAGAGAAGACGGGGCACGGCGAGCGAGTCGTGTTGGGTTCGGCCGAGTGCTGCACTCGCTGGCTCCTCATCCTCCTTGCGGAGGAGAAGATGGCGATGAAGAGCTAGAGCTTCACCTCGCCAAGCAGCAAGCACCACGATTGGGATCTATAAGTACAGGGTACGGATTTCAGGGATTGAAAGGTTAGGGTTTGATCCTGACTAGCTGTATGAATTCAAGGTTTAAAATAGACTTCACTCCTTCACCATCCTCATTTGTTTTTTCCATTAGTTTGCCTTTACATGCACCTGATATGGTACACTTCTATATATATGCTCCATTGTTTCATCATTGATCGAATGATTGTCGTACAAGCATAAGAGGTAATGCTCCAGAGCAAGGGTCTCGAAACTATGCAAACGATTTTTTGAGGAGCTGGTGTCATGTTGTCGATTTAACTTGGTCAGAAAATCCCTTCACCCACCACATACCAGGCAAGATATTTTTATTGCCAAGTGACTAACCTGATTGGATATTTTCTGCTTTTCTTTGCCTTTGAAGCAATTTGCTTTCCTTTTTAGGAAATAAAAATTTGGAATAACTGTGAAAGAACTTTATTATAGGGTGAAGATGAGAAAATTTATAAACAAGGGCCCCTCTTGGATCGCACGAGATGGATGGATTTTCACTGTACGTTACTGGCAAACATTGTAGCTTTTCAACTTCAGGTTGGTCAGTTTTCTTCCCTTCAAAGGGTGCATGGCGTGAAGTTATTGTTGATCTAACCTAGAAGAATTCCATAGGCTGTCCAACTGTCACGAGAGCTTGGTGCAATTTGATGCAAACTAGAACTAGATTATAGCAGTTCCAAAGATGAATGGAACATCAAAGTTGCATATGAAAGCAATCCTAACAAGTTTGCGTCATAGTTGCCTAGGAAGACGGGAATTCATTTGCTGTTGTACTAACTGAACTATTTGTTTACAGGCAACATGATTTTGATCATGGAAGGAAGCGGCTATTTTGATGATAACGTAATGCAGGATATCGGTTCTTAGATCTGACTGTATTGTAACGTAATACATTACTATGATTTTCTTTGCTGCTGCCGTACACATCTAGAATAGACAACAAGATGGTCTACCTACAAGAAGTTCAGTTCAGATGCTACATGCAAATGTTAAAATTTCCAAATGTTCGTGACAGAGTTAAATAGGGAAGGGAGAGAAGGAACGACCAAGATGCAAGCTTTGTGCTATCACTCAAATCACATACGGCTTACAATCTTCCTTATTCAATGTTCAGATTATTGTAATTATTGTACCTAAAAGTTCTTAACTATATTAACCGTGTATAATTTTCATATATTAACAGCTAAGTTCTTAAAAATTCTATGGAACAACCACATGTACCTCATGATCTACGCTACACATAGCTGAGTTAGCACTGCCTTTTGCATGCCATTCTTTGATGGGTCTTCATTTGTTGCTCGATGGTATCCTGGTCTACATGGTCGCATTTTGTTCCTTTGTCCTATAGAATGGTGTGTCGAGAATAAATGAAACTTATTAGAGATGTATCAACGTGTATTTTCCTTGTTTAGCAACATACAGCATGCATGATGCCAATAATATGCTTCTTTCCAGTTTATCTCTCTACATACAGGGTTCTCTTATATTAAACCAATAACATTTGTTTTAAATAGTAAACACATTTCATATGGATACAACGTATCGACGGGTGCGGCGTGCCGCCGCACAGGCTATGCTAGTATGTACCTATAGCCCCTGTAATCCAATTGTGTTGCGTGCTGTATATCGCCGCCAGCTATAGTAGTAGATCGGTTACTAGATCAATTCCGGCTACAAGCAGAGTACTACTAAGTTAACGTCCAGATAATCGACCAGGAGCAGAACGGCTTGCTTGAGCCTAGCTTTGCACTGCGTAGGTGGCACGATCAGAGGAGACAATTTTGCCTTTTCGCCGTTCATTGCGTAGCCGTCGTGGCATCGTCCGAAAGTACTTGCCATCGGGACTGGGCCAACACCCATTTGCTTAAGTTTGCTTGGTTATTAATTGGCTTCTCGGCAGGACACATGGCTATGCTACTATACCAAGCACCCACAGGCATCGCAATTTTCTCTTTTGATGGGGACTACCTGAATGATCCGGTGGAGGTACTCGTTTTTTGTTACTGATGTTCCTTGGTCATTGGCACCATTCATCATTGAGAAATTCAAGATCATCTAAGTGATTTCTCCTTCTTTTTTCTACATACAGGACTTCTGGGAATGCTTGCCACCACTTGTTAGTACCGCTCCCATTCTCGCTCTTACTGTTTTTTGTCATATTTTCTTACGCTTTCTGTTGCCAACTAGAATAATAGACTAAGACTAAGAACGATACAATGGATTGTTTTAGAAAATACTAACATCTAGCTCTAGGCATTAACATTTTGGGAGCACCACTGAGAGAATCGTCCAAATGGACACTTGAGTAGCACTATGCTTTATTGTCGATGCAGGGCTATTAAATTTCCCTGCCCCCTTTCATGATTTAGACACTTGCATCACATTTGAAAAGCCTTTTAATTCCCTTCTGTGTTTATTTCTCAGAATCTGGAGGAATTCATAAAAAATGAGACGGTGCCTTCCCCCCTTGACACCATGACTAAAGCTATTGACGATCACCTAGCCAAGAGGCTCACCGAGCTGTGTGGTTTTGAAAAGAAATTAGTTGTGGGGAATGTTGAATATAAAAGAATAATTGAATTGAACCTGGTTAGTATACTTGGTTATCTTTGTTGTAGCTTCTGTCTGAATGAACAATATTGACCACTATTTTCTTTTTCAGAGAATAACATGTCTGCATGTTCATGTTCCGGATTGTAAGGTGGTCATTTGCAGTCTGAAGAATCCCATGTATACTTTATTGCCTAGAAAACTACCAAACCGGATGAAGATTTAATATTCTTCTTAAAGCAACATTACATTGGTTGCAAGCCTGAGATGGTGAGGTTACCGCTTGTCCTTCCTTATTTCTCACACGTGATGTTCTCCCTTCTTAATGTCAGTACTTTCTTTTCTTTGCAGCATCTATATTAAGCATGAATAAATCTTATCTTGTTATGAAATGCTAGATTTCCTCAACTAATTGTGCGCTTATAGCCCTCTATTGCCAATGATCGAAGTTTTTATCGAAATATCATACTGCAATTTGGCACCGAGAACCCAAATTTGTTCTATTCATCAACACAACATATCCTACAATTCATTACCTCCATGTTGCTTTCATTGATGAAGCCAATGCTCCTTTTTATTCCAGGTTAATGACTATGTCATTAAGGAAGCGCATATCTTGCATGAAAACGAATCACTTGAAAAGGAACATTTAAAGTTCTTCCGAATTCTTTTAAAGGATTTTCTGGTTAAATCTTGCATTGACGCTAAGAATTGGAATGCAATCCACTTTGCAACAGCTCTGAAGGTGATCTGTTACCCTAAAGCATCATATGAAGTTTACCGCCCTGATAAGGTGAATCACAATATTTTTAGATGTGTATTGAGTAAGCATATGCTGGAAGTTGTCATTCAGCAATGTACTGAAGTGTTTTTCTTTCAGATTTTTCCATGTGGCGTGCATCAAAAGATGAAGGACCATTCATCTGAATATGATACAATGTTTGCCAAGATTGATGTCTTGTCTGTCTATAATTTTGTTATTAGTCTCAATTCAGAAAAGTTTTTAATATTGAGTGAATTGGACATCTTGGTTACGAAGGCTAAAGAAGAGTTGAAGATAGCAGGGGCGATCAGGTGCAAAGATCGTTCTCCAGGAAAGCGGAAAACCAATAGGATCGACTTACAAACTCACTCCAAAGTTCGAAAAGAAGCTAGTACTAATGATGATGGCATGCTTTACAACAAACTGGATTTTTCCTGTGAGAAGCAAGAACATGATGTTAAGCAAACTCTCACTATATTTGAAGAAAATCCTCCTATGGAAAAGTCTAACGGATTATGTAATGAAGAAATCTGCAACAAAAGGAGGAATCAAGGGCAACACTGGCTAGGTGAGAATTCGGATTTTTTGCCTGTTGTGCACTTTCACTTTTTCAGTAAAAGATAGTGATGATTAAACACACGCTCTAGTGTACATACTTCATATTGTTGATTTTTTTATAGCATTCTGTACGAATTAATAAGTTTAGTTATGAATAACAAGAGTAAAACGTTAAGCGGTAGAGCAGGTCAATCTAAGTGTCCATTCTAGGTTTGGCTACATCCAAGTGTCCTTTCTAGTTTGGGTAGATTGATTTGAATGTATGAACCATGTCATACAATGATCCAAGTTTTTTTCTTTTGAAGTGACATTCTATCTTAAAATGCCTCAAAAGTTTATATACATTGGCAGTTCTATACTTTGTTTCTATACCCGTAATCACACATCTGTTTCAGTAAAAATTTCATGGGCATGATATTTTTTTTTATCTACAAACAACTTTAAGCTACAAAAATATTAGGGCAGTTTTGGTTGGATGCCACAACATGTAACGTCTAACCTTGCCACCTTTGACTAACGCATAGACAGCCCGAACTACGCCGATGTCCCTCCTCAAGTCAAGCGTAGGCTTTTGTGCAGGGAGAGAATCCTCCAGAGAAGCAAAGGAAAAGGACGAGATGTCAAATCATGCCGACCTGGGCCCAACGCATAACTGGCCCATAGCCCAACCAAAGCAGGGGCCTGCTGTTGATTGATTATGCAAACAACATGTTGACGTGAAAACATCATACTACAAAGAAGGTTCAACATGTAAAAGGAAACTCAAACATGGAGGCTCATGCCACATTCTCGGGGCGCCACATGTGACTTGTAAATCCGTTGAATTGCATTGGAATTCCAGTATGAATAGTTTACGGATAAAGGGCAGGTGATTACCCAGAAATAATGCAGCTTGTGTCAAACTTAGCCTATGAAATATTGTAAGCATCAGATGAGTCCGATTTCAGCGTGTAAGTTTGGACTGGGTATTGTTTACTACACAAAACCAATTTACGACTACTTATTTGGAAAAGAATAATGTTGTCCAAATCTAAGACATACAATTAAGGTGATAATATGTTTTTTTTTTAAAGAAGGATTGCCCCGGCCTCTACATCAACTGATGCATAAAACCCTATTATTAAGCAAATTAGTCTCCACAAAGTAAGCTGCCACAACCGGCAAAAATAGAACAAGATAACTAGACACCTATCCTATGCTGGACCATCATCCAAACCAGTTGTAGGTATCTCGTGCTACCGTCTCCCAACGGTTTGATCCATAATACATATGCTCCCCATTTTCGCATGGCTGAGTAACGACCATGTACTGATCCATCCAGTCGCCCGGAAGATGACCTGCAAAAAATATGATGTTTTGTCTGTTAAAAATAAAATTATTCCGACAACTTCAAATAGCCCAAAATAATGCACACAGACTCGAAATATGCACTGCTGCCTTAGGCTCTACCCCGTTTAGCCATGTCCCAAAGAAAGTTTCAATGCTATTAGGAGGACTAGCATTAAAGGATACATGTATAGTACGCCACAATAATTTGGCTAGCAGATCTTTGAGGAAAGGATGTTGTATTGTTTCATCCCGACCGCAGAAGCAACACCGTTTACTACCTCCCAACGATGCTTTGCCAGGTTGTCCTTAGTCAAGATCACTTGCTTGTGTACAAACCACATGAAAACCTTATTAAAGGTACCTTGATTTTCTAAATATGAAGAGACTTTGGGATTGGCCGAGTGTTTATCAAATCTACATACATTTATTTAACTAAGAATACTCCTGGCACCAACTGGCGGCGGCTGGTATGATCCCTGCTATGAGCGCAGACGCTCGTACCAGAGATTGTCTTGTGCTCTCGATGCACAGGTGCAATTCTGCCCAATACGGAAGTTGCTCCATTTTGATTATACTGATGGGATTTTGATTGGTTTCCTTCAAAAAGTCTATTTTTGCACAAAAAAGAAATAACAAGTTTTCTTCTTTCTCAATGTGTACGGTCTGTTCGATATCAGGTACGGGTGAATAATGTGTTAACTGATTATTTTGTTCTGTCCAGGGGACTCAGACAGGGCGATCCTTTATCGCCATACTTGTTTTTGCTCTATGCCGAGGGATTGTCAAGCTTGATCATGTATGAGGAGGAGGCTGGTAATATTTTGGGAGTAAAGGTGTGCCGAGATGCCCCCTCGGTTTCCCAACTCTTATTTGCGGATAACTCGTTAATTCGTATGCGAGTGAATGCTTCAAATGCAACTAGTCTTCAACGGGCACTGGATGACTACTGTGCAGCTTCTGGACAATTGGTGAGTGAGGCCAAATCAAGTATCTTTTTTAGCCCACGTACCCCTGTTGATACTAGGGTGGAGGTATGCACGTCACTAAACATCATGGCGGAAGCAATCACGGACAAATATTTGGGGCTGCCTCCTATTGTGGCAGTGGGCAGAACGGTTGTTTTCAACACCTCATTGACAAAGTGTTGAACAGAATCAGAGGGTGGAAGGAGAAGCTTTTATCCTATGGAGGTAGGGAAGTGTTACTTAAGGCTGTCATACAGACAATTCCTTTCCTATGCTATTTCAGTGTTTAAATTGCCTAAGAAGATCTGTAATAGTATTACCACATCTATGTCTAAATATTGGTGGGGAGATGATGACCTGAAAAAACATATGCACTGGTTTGCTTGGTGGAAAATGTGTGTGCCAAAAGATAAGGGTGGAATGGGATTCAGATATTTGCATTGTTTTAATTTAGCTCTTTTAGCGAAGCAGTGTTGGAGGCTTTTGTGTGAACCAGAATCTTTATGTGCTAAAGTGTTGAGAGCCAAATATTTTCCTGATGGAGACCTTCTTAATTGCAGAAGAAAGGTAGCTCGTATACTTGGCAGAGTTTGTGAGTGGTATTCAGTCTTTTAAGAGAGGGCATATTTGGAGAGTCGGTGATCGATCCCAAATCAATATTTGGGAAGACCCATGGATACCTAGTAGCCCCTCTCGGAAGGTAATGACACCAAGAGGTAATATTGTGATTACAAAAGTTTCTGAGCTTATTGATACAGAGAATAGGGTGTGGGATGAACAGTTGATAACAGAGTTGTTTTGGCCTATCGATGCGCATCGCATTTTAAACATCCCACTGGCTTTGGGAATGATGAATGATTTTGTTTCATGGCACTGTAATAGAAGTGGTTATTTCACAGTTAGATCAGCATACCATAAAGAGTGGGAGCATCAGCACGGACGAAAGTTGAGGATGACTAACTCTATACAAGCCTCAAGTACTAGTTCAGTCTGGAGTACCATTTGGAAACTGTGTGTGCCATCAAAAATTAAAATACACATATGGAGAACTTTGCTTGGAGCTATCCCCCGCTATGGAGTTCTTGCCAATAGGCATATGATTACAAGTGTGCAATGTCCTATTTGCAGTTCAGATTGTGAGAGTATTAGGCATGCCATGTTCTTATGTCCTAGAGTACAGGAAATATGGAGAATCTTGGGGCTGCATGATTTAGTACAGGAGGTTTGTACGCTTGAGAGAGAGGGTGGATCGGTTCTTGCTGACTTGCTCCAATCAAAGAATTCTACCAACGCACTTGTGGCCAATGTGCGCCGCAATGATCTCGTGGCCACTGTAGTTTGGTATTCTTCGAACCGAGCAGGTCAGCACAAGCAATTATAACTCTTGCTAAGAATTTTTCTAAGGCCAAGTCGAAGAAGGTAAAACTTAAAAGGCACGGCTGGTGCTGTCCGCCAGAGGGAATTCTTAAACTCAATGTCGATGCCACTTTTAATCATGATAGTGGAACGGGAGGAACGGGTGCCATTTTACGAGATAATTTTGGTGTCTTCGTGGCAGCGTCATGCAGTGATATTTCATTTGTAGAAGATGCGACAACGGCAGAAGTTAGAGGTTTACGAGACGGGCTCCTACTCGGAAATGAAGTTGGGTGTAACAGAATTTGCGTCGAGGCTGACTGCTTGGAGGTCGTCGAAATCATGCAAGGTGGTGGAAATTCACTTGGACCGGCTGCAGCAATTTATGAGGAGTGTTCTTTTCTGGCTCGCAATTTTATTTCGATAGTTTTTTCTCACTGTCCTAGGGAAGCTAATGAGGCGGCTGATTTGTTGGCTAGGAACTCAGAGGTTTCTCGAACCATTGTTTGGAAATCGGAGCCCCCGGGTTTTCTACTGGATGTATTAACAAACGATGTATCGTTGTTTTCGCATGAAATATAAACCGCCATGATGGCTTTCCCTAAAAAAAAGGTTAACGATAGAAATATGTGAGATATATCGAAAATAGTTTGAAAACCATATCAAAATCCTATACTATATACTAAAAGAGGCAAAATATCGAGTCATTACATGGTGGAGACGAAGAAGAACATCAAGCTAGAAGAGAAGAGGGTTGATCTCACGTCCAACTCGGACGATGCCAAGATGCTGACGTTGAAGGCGGAAGACTTGGGTCCCGATTGTGCAAGCCTACCATGCAAGGATGTTCAGGCGCTTCGCGGCCAAGTTGGAGGAGCCGGCCGTTGAGGAGTAACCAACTGTACAGTGAAAAATTTGCCACAGATACCGGTTTCCTTGCAAAAATTGACGGTTTTTGCACGGACAACCGGACTGATAACTTTTGGGATTGGTTGGATGTGAAAACTTGTTGAAGATCCGAGTTGTGATGCATATGCTTGCAACACTTATTATATATGAAAAAAATGCTATTGATTCAACATATATATGTCAAACAGAGGAGGCTGGACATGAGGCAAACATTTAGTGCACATGGTTCGATGTCTGATTCTTGTATCCGTGTCCGTAAACGTGTCCGGGCATGTCCATGAACGTGTAGTATATCTGATTTAGAATACGCCATCGGAGATGCCCTCCCAAATTACAACACGAGCACGTGCACATGACCTAGCAGAGCACTGACCCACACGTTGATGGAGCTCAACGCCAAGATAAGGGTGTGGCCAATCCTGGAATAGCCACGCCTATTCATTCAAACCTTGATCTAGGTCGATAGATCTAGATCGGAGGTCGATGATATTTTTGACAAAGGGTGGATGTTATTGACATAAAATGAAGCATCAAGAGGATACAAACATAATGAGCATACATTCGCTCTCTGTACAGATAGGATACACACAGTCAACACCAACACAATCATACAAGAAATATGTCGACAAATAGCAAAGTCATATAAAACCAATGCTATGTGTAGGCAAGGAAAACAAAACTTGATGATTAAATCTGCGATTAGCAAATTATAACAATGATCATATCCGCACCAACCATCTCATGACACCATATGGATGAGAACATTCTTCAACAACAATGCCGTCAGAAAGGGAGCGACGATCAAGCGCCGCAGTCACCGGGTCCAACCATCCAAGACCAGAATTTAGGTTTTCACCCAGAAAAATCAGTCCAAGCATATCCGAGCAATGCCTTCAATAAGGTAACGACATAAAAATATCGCATTGCTAGGTATAACCAACCCAGCTCATACCTAGGCTTTCACATCGGAGCTGGAGACTAGGCGAACGAATTAGGTAACTACGATTTGTACACCTTAGGTTACATAATACAAAGAGTTAAACAGGGAAAAGAACAACAAAACCAAATATAGATAGCACACTACTCACTCCGTCTGAAAATAATTGAAGTTCTAGGATTCTCCGAAGTCATTCTTCATCAAGTTTGATCAAATCTATCTGAAAATACATAAACACTGTAAAATAAATTTTATTCCAGTAGTTTAATTATGAAATGTATTTTCATATAATAAACATATTTCATACCGTTGATTTTTTCACATATGTCTATTCACTTGGTCAAACTTTATTATGTTTTTTTCGCGAATACGCATAGCTTGCGTATTTTTCATTGATAAAAGAAAAGTTACAACATGGGATTGCAAGCGCTCAGGAAGCCATGTACGCAAAGAGGCATAGAAGCAAGCGTTTGAAGCATGAAGCTAGGGGTTGCTCATCTCCAAATGAAACTAAGCTAACTCTCTAGGGTGATGTTTTGGATCCCGGTGGTGCCGGCCTTGGCCCAAAGGCGCCTCGTCCTTTATGATGATGGAGAGACGAAAAGTCGAAGGTCGATCACCATCGAAGATACAGCTGTTTCGATGCTTCAAGAGCCACCAAGTGGTGAGAATGATTAGGGAAGCCAGGCCCTTGTGAGTAGGGGCGGGTGCCTAGGCGCAGGAGGTTGCCCACCACATCTGGAAGGGCGTGTCACTATGTGGTAGGTCGACTGCTGATCTAGCCCATCCGAGGATGTCATGCAGACCTGCTAGGAGAAAGACCAGCCTGCCGGAAGATGCTGCATAGTTTCCTCTTCTTGGTCGCAGAAGGCACATCCGGACTGGTAGGGAAGACCGTGACAGGCAAGACAATTGGCTGTCCAATAGTGGTCCTGCATCGTAAGCCAAATGAAGAACTTGATGCGGAACGGTGCCCACGGTTTCCAAACTATATTATGTTTGACTAAGGAAAATCCTACAACTTCAATTATTTTGAAACAAGGGGAGTACGTTTGATTCGACCGAAATCCGGTTCACTCAATGCCGTAAAACTTCTTGTGTAATTCGTACTGGACCTTCCCATCGGGAAGAACCTCGCTTACACTCTCCCTTTCCCTGCACCTCTTCTCCCATCGCTTGAGCTTTGGGCATTCCACCTCGAGGTTAATCCCTCCATGTTGCTCGTACCCGTAAAACATGCTTGAGAATGGGATGAAGACCACGTCCAAGAATCCGAAATTGTGGCCAGAAAAGAAGCACTTGTCCCCGAGCACCTCCTCTAGACGTTTAAGATGCTCGACCAAGTCTTCCTTGGCCGCCTCTTTCTCCTCCCCCTTGCTCGTGAAAAACCTCGTCTGGCTGCTGAACAGCTAATTTCATCCAGGCCATCACAGATAAATGAACACGTCGACAACGAAATGGAATTTACTCCGGCTGAAAATTGAAGTGACAGCAGTTTGCATATATACCTTGTGGTCAATGAAGTCAGCCCAGAACCTGGCGTCGGCCCTGTCGGCCGGGTCGCCGGGGAGCAAACGGGTTTCCTGGCCCCATACCTCGTCGATGTACTCGACGATGTTGACGGAGCCACAGACCGGACGGCCATGGTGGATGAGGATGGGGATGGAGCGGTGGACGGGGTTCATGCGCCGCACCAGGTCGCTCCTCTCGCGGACGCGGAGGTCCTCCTCGATGTACTCGAACGGCACGCCTAGCTCGCGCAGCGCGATCCGCACACGCATGCCGAACTCGTTGCACCAGAAGTCGACGCAGGTCACCTCGCTCTGCCGCCCGGCGTCCATGGCTTTCTCCATGCCTTTTGATTGGGTCGAACTCTGTTCAAGGCAGCATGCAGACAACTGGGATTTATAGGCGAAGCAGCTCCACTCGATCCATGGCATCATCGCTGACGCCTATGTCAATGGACCCAGTATAGTTTAAACAATTAGAGAAAAGTAAAACATCGCTCAGCGAAGGGTACCCAGTCTAAAGGTTAATATTCTTTGGCACGCATCGGTCAGAGCTGTGCCGTGCAACCGTTCTGTGTTTATTCAATTGGAAGTTGTTTATGCAAGAAGGCAGCACATCTGAGATTTGCAGGAGATCCTGCCCCCTTCCGTTGCATGCATCATGGCTGACACCCACACTAATAAGTAAACACTTGATTAGACCGGTGTTGTTGTATATGCCCGACAGTGGAAAGTCGGTCCCTGTAAGGTGATAGATATCTGTTTTAACTTAACCTGTGAAAGAGACGAGGGAACCTTCCAAGTTCCAAGTAGCAAACGCATGCGTAGTTGAATATGTCCGATATGCGGCTGGAAAAACCGTAAAGATAGATGTTAGGCGGTCCCAACAGCCCACTCCCTGGATTTTTTAACTGTTGCAATTCGATTGGAACGATTAGTTAATTAGCTGGTTTGGACAATGACAACTTGTTTAAAGTTCTCATTTCTATCTTGTACTCCTTCATTTAAAAATATTGCGCGTATAATTTTATGGATTTCTTTTTTTTTTTGCGGCAAAAACTTTCAATCTATTCATCTTCAATCATGGTAGTACAACGAAAACTAGAAATAATAAAAATTACTTCCAAATCCGTAGACCACCTAGCGACGACTACAAGCACTGAAGCGAGCCGAAGGCGCGCCGCTGTCATCAGGGCCGGCCCTGGGGCATGGGCAGGGGGGCGACGGCCCAGGGGCCAGCCCAGGGTGGGGCCCATGATGTAGTGCACATATATAATATAGCCGAGCAAAAATAGGTGAGAAAAAAAATTATGAGAGAAGAAAAACGAGATGAGGTAGGCCCATCAGATAGCAGGTAGCGATTAGCGAAGCGTCACGCACGCCGCACGGCAGGGCCGCTCGTTTCGATTGTGAAACAAATCAATCGAAGATCTCGCGGACGCCTCGCTCGTCTGTTCGTCCTCTCGTCGCTGTGGTCGCCTCGGTCACTGCTGTGCGCGTCGCTCGCCGTGCGGCAATCCAGCAGCCGCAGCCCGCAGCAGTACGTATACGTACGTATGTGAGCAGTGAGCGCAGCCCACAGCAGTACGTATACGTATCCATGCATAACTCTCTGTACCATGTTCCTGATCCATCCCTGCAAACCCCAATTTCAGTAATTTCTTTTTTTAGAACGTATTCAACTATTCATCCATGATCCATCCTCTAATTTCAGTGTTCACGAAGTTCTAAATTTTAATGTATAGTTTTCGAATTCAATCTTTCATAGTATGTATTTAACCATCCTTTTTTTTTGTCATTCTATGCACATGTCTAGGGTTCCAATCATTCAAATCATCCGATGTATAAATTTCTAATTCCTTGAATAATTTTTTCATCATAATATTAGGACATTAGCCCGCCATATTGCCTAAGAAGCATTTGTCAGTTGCTCAAACAAGGAGAAAAAAGATAGAAAGGGATCTGAAGATTCAACAACTGAAGGGTACTTAAGTATTATTGTTATAGATGGAGTCAGTTGAATTTGGTTCTTATTTGAGGTAATCATATCATGTTACTTTCAATTCTCTATCTTTTTAGTATTTCTGTCGTAATATGACATTGTCCAACAATTATTATGTTTAAGTTTATGTACCACCCACGCGCATACATATATATGATCTTAGGACATAGGGGCACATGGCATCGAAGTTCGCTTAGGGCCTCCTCAAACATGTGGCGGCCACGGCTGTCATCGCCTCTCCTCATTGGAGCCGGGCAAACCTTGTTGTAGTAGACAGTCGGAAGTCGCCGCTAAGGCCCCGTAGAACCAACGCACCAGAACAGCAACCGCCGCGGATGAAGAGTGTAGATTAAAAGGATCCAACCTGAAAACACACGAACGAAGACGAACGACGAACAGATCCGAGCAAATCCACCAAAGACAGATCCGCTGGAGACACAACTCTACACGCCCACCGATGATGCAAGACGCATCACCGAACGGGGCTAGGCGGAGAGACCTTTATTCCATCTTCAAGGAGCCGCCACCGTCTCGCCTTCCTGAGCAGGACACAAATCCTAACAAAGCTCGAAAAAAGATCTAAAAACGGAGCCCTCCCACCGGCAAGGGCCGAGATCCACTCCGCCTCTATGGCCATACGGCCACCGGAGACGGGATGGACCGGCACCGGTGGGAGGCAGAAAGCTAGGGTTCTTGGAGGCGGCGGCTAGTAATTTTATGGATTTCATTACAGCATGACATAGTAACGCGCAACCCGACATCTTTATTTCAACCGATGTGCTGGTGATATCATTGTAGTGTGATAGTCATGGATGTGTGGCCGCTCGGCAAATAGAAGGATACACATGGTGTCGTGCTGAAAGAATACATACAATGTCGGTAATTTTATTACAGTCAAACTTTGCAAAGTTCAACCATGCAAGTTTGTAGCTATAACATCAAAATTAAATGTACCGAATAAATACAATATAAAATGATTCACCATGTATGTAATGATGATATTATTTGGTACTACTAATGTAGATCTTTGTCTCTACAAATTTGCTCAAATTTATGAAGCTTCATTTCTTTTATAAATAAATCTATAAGCACTAAATTTTGTAATGCACAGAGTATAGGTTAGGGAGCTCATGAATCTGTTTTGAAATTTCAAACAATTTCAATAAATCTGGACTTTACATTGCTTTTATAATTTTTCCTCTCTCATTTCTTATTTGTGTGTGAACATACACAGTATTGAAAATAAGTAGTTAAAAATTTTGAGTTTCATATTCAAACGCATTAATATATGGATAAGGCAGAATTTAAAGGAAAATTGTCGATATGCAACATTTAGACAGTTAAACTAATAGACATATACATGGCATTTAGATAGTAAAACTAAACTACACACAAAACGTCTTCGGCTTTGACAGAGGTGACATGGCGTATCCTGTGATGCTGCTTTTGCTTCTACGTGAGCACCAGCCTTGATGCGAGCAACGTACCGGTGGGTCATGGTGACGTGGGCCAACCCCATGGCAATATATGCTTTGTGTCTGTTGGCGTACGAGCGGGCACCATTGGTGTGGCATATGCCATGGTGCAAGCCTCCTCCTTGTCGGGCAGCTTAGCTCCTCATCATGGTGTAACATGGAGCTTGGCCTCTAGGGTCTTGAGCACCCCCATCAAGTCTTACTTGGCCTGGATTGATTTAGTTTACTCCTAATTAGCAGCGGTCAGCAATGACAAGCGATGGGTTGAGTTGACTTGATGGGGTTTTGATACCCTTTTTTGCAAGAGGGTTTTAGTATTACAATATATGAACTTGGAAGTCAATAACACTTCATCAAGATGTGTATTTTTTTGGTTCAACTACACTAACTCTACTAGCAAAAGAAATTAAACCTTGCAAGTATAATTTACAGTATTCTTGTACGTAAGTAACTCAGCCATGGCAGTACCCTTCTGTGCTTGTTCCCTAGCTTTGGGAGTTGCTCATGCAAGAAGGCAGCACATATGAGATTTACAGGAGATCCAGTGCCTATCCATTGCATCATCGTTGACACTAATTAGACCGGCATTGTTGTGTATGTATGTGTATGCTCGACAGGTGGAATGTTGGCCTTTCCTAAAAGATATACATTTAGTTAGTCTAAACAAAACAAAAGGTTACCTAGTCAGAGAGATGAGGGGAACCATCCAAGTAGCAAAGGCATGTGACGTTAAATAAACTAGATGATGATCCGCAAGTTGTTGCGGAATGTTTTACAGTATTTCAGTGATGTTTTGGTTATATGGAACATTAATATTTGAAATAATACGTTTTGAACAAGTATAAGAATTAAATGTAAGTAGCATGATATAATGGAATTTCGATGCATGCATGCTTGCATGTGGAGGTGGCTTTTTATTATACAGCTTTGCATGTTGAGGTTGGCCTTTTCCCATGCATGCTGGTGAGATGACATGCTTGCATGTTAGGAGACATGTTAGTGGGGGCTATCTATTTAGATATAGAAGATACATCCAATATGTTGGGGTCGAAGAACCGTAAAGGTACGGGAGGTCCCAACAGCCCACCCCCTGGCTTTTTTAGTGTTGTAATCCAATTGGACTGATTAATTAATAATTTATTAGTTGATTTTGACAATGACAACTTGCTTAAAAGTTCTCATTTCTACATCATACTTCCATTCGTCATAAATATAGCACATTTGTTTTTTCAAAATTCATGTTTCATAAAGTTTGACACGGTTTATACAGATAATATCAATAATAATAATATAAATAAATATAATTTAAATTAAGATATGTTTCACAATGTATCTAATGGTTATGTTTATTTGGTATTGTAGATGTAATTTTTTTCTCTATAAACTTGTCAAACTTCACAAAGCTTGAATTTTGATGAAAAATCTATATAGCTTGAGAACTTCTGGACTGCCCGATATATGAATCTCACTTTTGTAATTTGTTAGGCACTCATTCTCTGATTTAATTTTCTTTTGTCATGTCTTTGTTTCACTTAGAAGTTTAATTGTTTGTATGAGAGATATCAATTTATTTGTCTAAATGAACAAAAACTTAACTTAACATATAAGAGAGACGATGGGACCCTTCCAAATGGATATCACATGTGTCGTTAAATATGTCCAATATATGGGGGTCGATGAACCGTAAAGGTACGGGAGGTCCCAACTTACGGGTTGTCCACTCATTGGCATGTCCGAGTGTTGTAATCCAATGGGATTGACTAATTAAAAAGTAATAAGCTGATCTTGACAATGACAATTTGCTTATAATTTTAATTTCTACCTCATACCCCTTTCGTTCAATATAGTGTGTATATTTTCATAAAGTTTGGCCAAGTTGAGTGGCAAAGGGAACACACACGTGGGAGATAAATGCCACAGCCGGCATATAACCAGATTACATGCATGCCTACATAGATAACCTATTATTTTGTTCAGTTGGTATCATACTCCTCCTGGACGATCTCATACACCTTCTCAGGATCAGTAAGTGCCTTGGCCACGCTCTCGCGCCCCCTGCAGCGTGCGGCCCAGGCCACAATCTTAGGGCAGTGTTCCTCGACGCTGAAGTCACCGTACTTCTCGTAGGTGTAAAACCAGGGGGTCAAAGTCACGAACGCGATGTCCACAAAACCGAACGTCTCGTCGCCGAAGTAGACCTTATCACCGAGCTCGGACTCCAGGGTCTTGAGCGCCCCAATCATGTCTTTCTTGGCCTGCTCCTGGGCCTCCCCCTTCATCGTCAACAGGCGGGTCTGAAAGTCAACGATCTACAATTTCACATTTGGAATGTTAGTCCTGCATCCTTTCAACGGGAAAATAGGTCATGCACCCTTGTGTTAAGCTAAGTTTATGTGCTGGATTCATGGCAAGCTACATATGGTTCAGAAACCAACTGAGCTAGTACTAGAATGCTTGTTACTAGGTGTATAGAGAAATTTAACCCAACTTTGAGGTAGATAAATGAAGCGGCATAGCTTTGTTCTATTCTCTGTTGTCTTAATAAAGCGAGGCTCCATTGTCTATACCTTGTTGTCGATGTAGTCAGCCCAGAACCGCGCCTGCGAGCAGGCGTAGGGGTCCCGGGGGAGGAGGGGCGCCACCTCCGGCCACACCTCGTCGATGTAGCTGAGGATGATGAGTGACTCGCAGACAGGTCTGCCGCCATGGAGCAGGACGGGGATCTTCTTGTGGACGGGGTTGGATCTCAGCAGCAGCTCACTCTTCTGTTCAAGGTTCTGCTCACTGTACTCGTAGGCGACGCCCTTCTCTGCCAGCGCGATCCGGCACCGCTGCCCGAATGGGCTCGCCCAGAAGTCCAGCAGCACCACATCCGCCATTGTTGGTAGGAGGAAAGTGTGTGGGTGGCAGCTCGGTTGGTTGGTGATGCTGATTTTGCTGTGTGGGGTTCGAGGTTTCAGAGGGTTCTTACCCTCGATGGTGGCAAAAGGAGTTTTAGTTTACTCCGAATTAACTACGGTCAGCAATGACAAATGATTGGTTAAGCTGAATCTAAGTGGTTTTAGTACTACATAGTGTATGAACTTGGAAGTATATGGCACTTCATGGAGCTGTGTATTTTCTTGGTTCAAGTACACCATCTCTACTCGTAGAAGAAAGTATTTTAATAGTGAATATCTCAGCCATGGCTGCACCGTTGTGTGCTTGTTCCCTAGCTTGCGAGTTGTTCAGCACTGATTATACTATGTCCCCATCCCCCTCCCCCCGCGCCGTCTCCTCTGAGGCGACTCGGGCAACCTTAGCGCCGCTGGCCGCGCTCCTCCCTCTATCCTCCCTCCGCCACTGCCAAAGGGGCTCATGGCGCTTCATGTGACCGATGAAGGTGGCGGCGGATCCGCACCTCCTTCTGGGTGGAGGCTGCGGCTCGGCGGCGGCCCGGCCGGTGCCGTCGGCGTGGCCTGGCGGCGGGCGGCGCCGGCGGGTGCCGGTGGGCGGCCTCCACGGCTGCGTGGGAAGGTGGTGGTCGTGGACGTCGGTGCTGTGGTGGCGCCTCACTGGCCGCCGGTCCACCTTGGAGAAGCTTCGGCGCCGCCCGATCTGCTCTGATCCGTTCCAGCGCTGGTCCCCGGCGGCTGCGGTCAGCGTTTCTTGATGATTGCTGGCCGGATCTGGCGTTTCGGCAAGGATCGGGAAACCCCCGCTGGGCGGCCCCAAAGTCGACGCCTTTGGCGCCGATCCCCTTCTTGGAGGCTTTGGGGTGGCTCCTCTCCCATTCGCCTCCCCGAGCTCGGCGGAAGTCGGCTCATCCTCGATCTGGGCGTCGACGACACCTTGGTGCTGTGATCCTTCTTGAAGGCAGCGACCGGATGTGCTCTTGGGGTGGAGCGGCTGATGGCTTGGCTCAAGCATGACGGCCTGGTCTTCCTGCGACTTCATGCACGGCCGCCCGGTGCATAGTGATGCCTTCTTCGGTCTTCTCCATCGGTGTGCGCCTTCGTTTCTAAAGCTTGCGTCCCATGCTCCGTGCTGCCACCGCCGCTTGGTGCTCGCTTTGGTTGGTCCTCTGTGGTTCGCTGGTCAGCTCCGGCTCGCTTCCCCACGGCAGCTGGACACCTTGATTGGGCTTTGTGGTATCCATTCTGCTGTTCGCCGGTGCGACACTCATCGAGCCTTGGTGAAAGGGTAGTGGCCCTTTGCGACGGTGGAGACAGCTCAAGTGTTGCCCATGTTTGGCTTGTGGATGCAGCCGGCGCCTAATGCTTGCTCGGTGTGGCCCTCCTTCCGTGTTCTTAGTTGGCTTGTTGGTGTAGGCGTAGCGCTGGGCGTCGACATCAGTGTTCCTGCTGTTGCCATTGTGTTGTTCCATCAAGTGCCTTGTATCTTCCTTTCCGCTTTGCTTTGCATTTCATTTGTATCATGGTGCCTTTGTAATCCTGGCCGGTTGATGGCTTTGTTAATTCAAAGTCGGGCTAGGTTCGAGCTCTTCTCGGGCTCGGCCGGCGCCTTTTTTCTAAAAAAGCTTGCGAGTTGTTCATGCAAGAAGGAAGCACATATTAGATTTACAGGAGATCCAGCTCCTTTCCATTGCATCATGGCTGACACTAATTAGACACTTAATTAGACCGGCAGTGTTGTGTCTGTATGTGTATGCCCGACAGGTGGAAGGTTCGCCTCTATAACGTAACCTAAAAGATAACCATTCAGTTAGTCTAAACGAACAAAAAGTTAACATATGCGAGAGATGAGGGGAACCTTCCAAGTAGCAAACGCAGAAATACGTCCAATATGTCGGGGTCGAAGAACCATAAAGGTACAGGAGGTCCCAACAGCCCACTCCCTGGCTACTTTGAGTGTTACAATCCAACTAGATTTCTTAATTAAGAACTAATTAGCTGATTTCGACAATGACAACTTGCTTAAAATTCTCATTCCTACCTGGTACTCCCTTCGAAGCAAATATTGCGTGTATATTTCTATTTGATAGTCACATTTCATAAAGTTTAACCACGTTTTGATACTTCTCTGTTAACTTGGCTAAACTTTACAAATTCTTTAAATATTATAATTTAAAACAAAGAGAGTATAGCCCAAGAACTTCAGGAATACCTATGTATGGATGTGTATGAACTTACAAGTACGTGACACCTCACCGAGGTGTGTATTTTATTGGTTCAAGTATGCTAATGAAGTATAACATCTTGCCAACTATTACTCCCTCCGTTCCTAAATATTTGTTTTTATAGATATTTCAAATGGTCACCACATACGGATGTATATAGACATATTTTAGAGTGTAGGTTCACTCATTTTGTTTCGTATATAGTCACCATTATAAACCTCTAGAAAGACAAATATTTAAGAACGGAGGGAGTACATGGTTGCACCTACAATAGTAATTTTTCGGCTGGGACGGCCTGACTTAACGTCAGGTGACGTGGGGCCACTAGCATGTCAGACCGAAAGTCAGGTGACTTAGGGTCACTGATATGTCGGGCCAAAAGCTCGCTCGCCCACATGTTAGTGGCGCCCGACATACCAGTGGCCCTAAGTCACCTGACATGAAGTCAGCGAATATGTGCCAGTAATATTTGTGTTTATTATTTCTGGTAGAGTAGTAGTTTGTTAGTTGCTATAGCAGCCAAAGGTATGTGTTATCGGACATGTAAATAACACATAGTGTGCCCTCGGAAGTTGTTCAAGAAGACAGTAAATATGAGATTAACAGTAGATCCAGCTCCCTTTCAATTGCATCATAGCTGACGACCACACGAGTGAGACACATAGATCGACACTATTTATTTGGTATATATGTATGTGTATGCTCAACACATGGAAAGTTTTTTTTTAAACAAAAGGTTAACTTCATGCTTGAGAGAGATCAGGGAGCCTTCCAAGTACCAAACGCATGTGACGAACCGTAAATATGCAGAAGGTCCCAACTACCCAGTCCCTGGCTTGTTTGAGTATTTCAATTGGACTGAGATTAGTTAACTACTCACTCCAATTCAAATTAGAGTTCTTTTACGGTGATTGGCGAGTTACAATATGTAATTTCATGTAACTCCCTTTTGATTATTTCCCACCGTTGATTTGAACATGTTAATTAAAAATATTATGTTTAATCAATAAGGGCATTATGGTCCTTTTTTTTAGTAACTTTGTCAATTTGCTCTGTAAATCCCTCGCATCTCGTCCAACCCATCTCGCGAGAGGAAGGCGCCGCCGCCGCCGCGAGGTCCTGGAGGCGAACCCCCTGGGCTTGGTCGTAGTGGCCGCTCCCCCACGGCCCCGCGGACGCCGCCGCGAGGTACTGAGGGGACGGCGCTGTCGCGAGGTGCTGGAGGCGATCCCCCCGGCTGCGCTTGGTCGTCGTGGCCGCTCAACAGAGCAAGGTACTTCGCCCCCCGCCCCCATCTCTTTCTTCCCTCCTTCCCTGGCGGTAATCTGAATTCCCTAGATAAAATAATCTGGATCTCTGTCAGTACTAGTTTGGCAATGTAAACAAATGACCAAATGTGTTTAGACAGTACGTAGATTATAACTTCTGCCTATTTCTTGGTCTGAAACAAAACAATCTACCTAGTTATGCATTCATCTAGGGAATTCAGTGCTAGGTCGTTCAGTGATGCCAACAGCAGAGAAAATGAACAACAAGTTTGAGTTGTGGGTGGGATGTAGCAGTACAGCTAGCTTTATGGTTGGCTAAAACAATTCTTCAATTTTTTAGAAAACACATGCATGTAACATGCTATCTGAATCATCATTGTGGAAAGGGGGTGATCTTTTCTTGTAAGTATACTTAACTGAAGTGAGTCTGATGACCTGGGGGGTGATCGCCATGACCATCACGGCAGATACTAACTAGTTAAGACAAAAAGGTGGATAATTACACCGACCAGTTCAACATATGTTGCACATGCATGCCTTAATTTCTCACGCTTCCCCCCTTTGAAAATTTATGTGCAAAGAGTCTTGTCTGCTGTCTGAAACCATAGGTGGAAATTTCAGATGATTTATGGAACATTCAGCTTCAGAATGTGACTTGTTTCAATGAAACATCAATGCCCGATTGCATGCTACTACTCCCTCTGTTCATTCTAGAACGTCTTACATTAGTGAACAGAGGGAGTACATAGCAAGACACCTGCAATAACTAGACTGTTATTGATTTTCTTAGTGGCATATTTTTTCTTGTTAGAACAAAAATGGGTATTGGGTTGAGCTTTTCTCAATAATTTTCTTAGTTTTTCATGAGTTCACTATTATGTGATTCATTGCCTTTTCTACATGATTTTAGTTGTTTGACCGAGGCCTATTTTGGGAAACCACTTGCTTTGATGTTATACTTTACTGTCAACACGATTGAAATGCAACACAAGAGAGTTCATTTTTCATCTGCCACATGATCGACACCAATTGTTTATTTGTATGCTATGACTTGATACATCCGCATTTAGACAAATCTAAGACAAGAATTTTGGGACGGAGGGAGTATGCAGGAAGACATGGCCGATCAATCCTAACTATCCTATGTCCTTTGCAGGTGACGACAGTGTTCTCTGAATTGTGATCTCTCTCCGCATTGCTCTCATATCATCTCCATGGATGAAAAAGGGTGTATAGTGCCATCATTGTTCACCCTCTCCGTTTGTCACGAGCGTTGTCTAAATCAACTTAGCTGACAAAATGGCTACCTGTCTCGTTTTTCATCAGCCTTCACCTCTGTGCAGTTTTCTTGGCATGAAAAGTCAACAAATGTATGTGTCGATGGAATCTGGAGATCTAGAAAAAGGAAGTTTATATTACCAATTTTTGTTAATATTTTTGTCAGCTGTGAGTGCACGCACGCGATGGGTGGTCTAGCACGGAAATGATTTGCTGCTTCATGATGAGCAGGAAATGAATTGATGCTTCATAATGAGCAGATCAACATATTTAAATGACATGTTTGTGTTGGTAACACTATTTTAGTTGGAAGTTTAAAGATAAAACCAGTATTTACAAGGTGTTTCAGTTCAAGAGAAGGATGGAAGACAAATATTGGAAATTAGTCTGATATGGTCACTGCTTCCGTATGTGAGATTGTTGGATTATTTGTGTTGCATCTTTCACTTGCCAGTCAATTTTTTTGTATTTTTTTTCCAACTATCAAGGCTCAACAACATCATGTTGTGAATGTGGCAGCGAACTCCTCAAACACTACCACCGTCGATGTATTTTGCTTTAACATCAAACGGTAGCATAATGTGCCGAGAACTCCTCAAACACTACCGCCGTCCAAATGACCCACAAGTATCGGTAGTCTAGGTCGAGACGGCTCGTAACGGAAGTTGCGTGATAGGAGTACAGTACTGCTAGTAGTGGGACCGCCCACCTGGCCGCCATGTGAATCTAGTTCTGGGTTCGGAATACCCGTAGTTGGTGGTACTAGTAGAATTAGCATGGTGGTAGTGATGTGTCCGCGTGATCATACTCGTCGAGGGGGGGGGGGGGGGGGGCGACTATGACTCATCTTAGTCGTCCAAACCCACAATGATCATAAGATGAACCATACTACTAGTACAAGTGTCACACACCCAAACTGCTAATCGGGCCCACCTGGCGACCATGTGAATCTAGTTCTGGGTTCGGAGTACCCGTAGTTGGTGGTACTAGTAGAATTAGCATGGTGGTAGTGATGTGTCCGCGTGATCATACTCGTCGAGGGGGGGGCGACTATGACTCATCTTAGTCGTCCAAACCCACAATGATCATAAGATGAACCATACTACTAGTACAAGTGTCACACACCCAAACTGCTAATCGGGCCCAGACAAGTCATAGCGGTGATTCATTGACAATCCCGTTCGGACCTCCCTGTCCTGCTGCCGCTTGAGCTTCGCGAGCCGAGCCACCTCCGCCGCTCGGACTGCTCAATGGCAATCTAGAGCGCCTTGGCATTCTTCTGCCAGAGACGCCGTGCGTCCATCTCCGTGGTCGTAAGCGACCGATAGTAGACCCATTCGAGGAGCCGCTCGTCCTCGTCGGGCTCCGCCTCCCTTCTTGCCATTTTCTGCTACCGCTCACGGCAGGCGGCACAGGCCTCTGATTCCGACGTGCGTGTCCAGGCCTGCTGGGCGGACACAAGCACCCACCACTGCCCACATGGGGGAGCAGCAGCCAGTGGGGGCAGGGGACAGCGTAGGGGAGGCGCGGATTGGGCTGGCGGACTTTCGAAGCTGCGCATGGGCCGGGAGGGGCCAGCACCGACGTCCGAGTTGCGTCAGTGGGGAAGCTGCGTGTGCGGCGAGGCTACAGATCCTGAGTTGCCCCCTGTCTCCACCTTGGACCGCTCCAAGGCTATGCGAAGGGCAATAAGCTCATAGTCCGGATCCAGTCGGAGTCGAAGCGGCTGCCGGAGCTCGACATTGCACGGGATTCGATCGGAAACGGTGCGGGGAGAGGAGAGGACGGAGCGAGAGAAGAGAGTAAGTGAGTTAGGGTTTCAGAGTGATGAGCCGGATGGGGTTTTTTGTGGGACGGCCGTCGGGTCGGTGGTGGGCCGGACTTGTCAGGCAGACCCGCCCGGGCATGCCCGGGCCACCCCATATCCACTCAATTTTTGGGCTTGATATGAGGGGTGCCGATCAGCCCGAACGTTTGAGGCGTCCGTCTAGGTCAAAAAAATCATGATCGGTCAGTGACCGGGCTGGTAGCCCAGGCGTTTGAGGCCGATTTAGGGCGTCCGGCTCTAGACTCTCTTATAACCATCACAATGCTAGTGTTTCGTTGGTCCATATAAAATGCTTGGGACACACGTTGAATTAGATGATTGGAAATGATTCAGTACCATGCATGCTGTTATAGATTTGGAATAGAAACCAAAGAATTTGGAGGAGCACAAAAAGCTGATTAACGAGAGTTAAACCTGGCGTAATTTGTGGGTGGTTGCCAGGAAACAAACTGCATGCAAACTGCCTACCAGGCCCTCGTTGTATTATCCCATTGTACGCACTCAATTAACGAACAGAAGGAGCTAATATCGCGCGGCCTTAAACATCAGAACCAATGTCAATCTTGCTTTCTATCCTACGGGATAGCTGATGCCTAGTGCCCTAATGACAGATTTACCCTTTCACAAACTAACTGGTCCCACCTCAATTTTGTAACGGTCCCATCATTACATGTAATTTCTTGTAATTTCAATTTCGTAACTCGTCGTAACTCCTACTTTCCCACCGTCGGATCAGAGTGGATGAACGGCTCCTAAAATCGCCAATCACCGTAAAAGTTGTATTCAAATTAATGATGCAACTTTAGTACATAGTTAAAAGTTGAACATGACTACCATTGAAGCAACTTATTTGGAAATGGTCCGACTTCGACTCAAAGTTAGTTTCCCTATATTTTGTTGGTTTACCTGTACTTAGGTACACTGACATGTCCCGTAGTGTATTAGTTTTTTTTGTGTCAAACAATAATAGATGGAGTATTATGCAAGTTTACAAGCATGATAAGTTTTGACCACAATCTATCGCTCACTTCACTCTATGCCGTACCACTTCTTGTGCATCCTGTACACCTCCTCCTCATCTGGAAGAGTACTCTTGACGCTCTCCCTCTCCTTGCACCGCTTCTCCCACCTCATCAGCTTGGGACACTCCACCTCAAGATCAAACTTTCCCTGTTGTTCGTACGCTCGAAACATGCTCGATAACGGGATGGCGACGATGTCCAGAAATCCGAACTCATCGCCGGAGAAGAAGTTCTTGTCTCCAAGCGCCCCCTCGAGTTGCCTGAGTTGGCGAATTAGCTCCCCCTTTGCGGCTTCTTTCTCATCGTCACCTTTGCTCTTGAACAGCCTCATCTCTTGAACAGCCTCGTTTCTGTTGATTTGGATTTTCTTTTGTCATTTTTTTTGTTAGAAGTCACAACTTCTTGAGAGTTACTTTCCTTGCTTTTAAAATTATATTTTATTCCTCTAAGAGTCTTTAATTCCAATACAATGAATCAATATTGTTCTTCTGCTAGAAGGTTCAAAAGGCCTGATATTACGTGCATAGAGATGAAATATTTGGTGGAATTGGAAATTATGGTCAAGCTTCTAGACGCTAGTCGAAGCAAGCAAGTATGCCACTAGCATACGGAGGTTTGTATTAAAGCAAGTAATAGGTGACTAAAATAAAAGTGCAAGATTAAAGTAAAAAGGAGCAAGAGAATAATACAGGTTTTGAAATTAGTAGGGGGAATAGTATGCATCTATGGTGACCTATGCTAATCCATAGTTCTAGGTCCGGATCTCTATGCCACTTTACTTGTTTCTACAAGTGGGCGAAACCAAGTACAAATATGTGCATACATGCAACAGCCATATATCACATACGCCTTCACCATTCCTCCCCACATTCAGGTTTCGGCAACGATGATTAAGTGTCTCCTAGTGGACATAAATAAAGACGGTCTCCGGTAATACCCTATCAAGATGTCAGAGAAGGAGGAAGTTAGCTTATGTCACCCCAATACCTCCTCAAACCCACTATCGCCCGGATAGCAATAACCTTTTGTCCATAGAGGAAAATGTTGAGTCCAGTACTAGTGTTACTGAATCAGCAAGCGGACAGAGAGAAACGTGCCTTTACCTGTTGTTGATGGACTGGCAGTTGGAACCGGCTGAGACGACAGCGTGGTGCAGAGGCCCCTCGTTGTGGGTCGCAGCCTGCTGCCTGGAGCCCTAGTCGCCGTCTTGCCGCTTCGCTCGTTGCTGCTTTCGGCGTGCAGCGAAACAACCGCCGGCCCGCCAAGCCGAGCACAGCTGTGGCTGTGCCGAGCCGCGGTAAGCTTTTCGGATGGGAACGAGACAAGGGAATGGGGATAGAACGAAGCAAGGTTTTCTTCACGAGTTGATCTATCGAAGCAAATTTGGGTTGACATTTGCCTGGGCCACTGTTTCAGCCTGCTGAAATGAGCCGTTCCCATGAAATTGCAGCGACCCCGGCCGCTAAGCCATTTAACGCCATTTCGCGCCACCATTGTGGTCATAGCAGCAGATCGTGGAAAATTGGACATGGCGTCTGGGAAGGCTCTCCAGCCGCAATGGCACCTGTATTTATAGGTGATCCAGCTCCGTTCGATCGACGGCATCATGGCTGACGCCTACATCAAGGACCCAGTATAGTTTCAACAAGCAGAGAAACGTAAACATCAGGGAAGGGTACCCAGTCTAACGCTTAATGTTCTTTGACACGCACGGGGCGGCAGAGCTGGGCAGGCAGTCTTGTGTCGTGCAGCACCGTTCCCTTGGAAGTTATTAATGCAAGAAAGCAGCAAATGTGAAATTATTTGTAGGAGATCCAGCTCCTTTCCTTAGCAACATGGCTGACAGCCACACACTAATACACACTTAATTAGACCGTTGTTGTTGCATATGTCCGACAGGTGGAATTAAAGTTGGTCCTATCAGGTCACCTAATTAAAAGATATCCATTTTATAACCTATGAAAGAGATGAGGGAACCATCCAAATAGCAACTAGCAAACGCATGTGTCATTGAATATGTCCAATATGCCGGTGGAAGAACCATAAAGATGTCGGGAGGTACCAACAGCCCACTCAGTGATACGTTCGGGGTGTTGCAATTCGATTGGATCGATTACTCATTTCGACAATGACAACTTGTTTAAAGTTGTGACCACTCGCCAAATCGAAGTAGAGCACAATGCCTACGGACTATTAAGCAACTAGACTATGATTTCAAGTTAGTGGGAGAGAAGAGGTTGCTTGAAATTTGTGCTTTAGATAAATGGAGAAATGAAGCTGGTGAAAAGGCTAAACTGTCTATCTTTTATTTATCTATTGTATACTAAAGACAAGATACAGGGTTCTTTTGAGCCATTAGTTGGGCCACATAGGCTTAAATACGCCACTAATCTTTATTTTAGTGGTAAGATTAAAAACGGAACATTATATACTAATTGGTCGGACATGTACAGACATAAACCATCCGACATTGTTAAAGTTTTGAAAAATATCACCAGCTACATACATGTACACATCCATGAATCCAATACTAGAGGGGCCGCTGCATGTTCCGATGGAAAAGAGAACGGAAGGAAATACCATGTACATGGTACAAACAATTATCTACTACAAAGATAAAGGTCCCTAATATACATATGACGTCAGTTCTAGGGTGTGACTCGAGAGAACGATCGTTCCCCTATGGCAGACAAGAACGAACAAACGTTTTCGTTTGCTCAAAATACCCACTCCCAGCGAACGTTTCAGCATTGCCATATCAAAACAGGGGGGAAATGGTGTGTTGTTGTAAAGGAATTGGCATCTTCTAAAGTAAAAATTGTCATGTCATATAAAAAGATTGACAAAAAATTGCCATGTTGTAGCAGTGTACTTGCCATGTGTTTTTGGAGATTTGTTATGCTTGTAGCATGGAGGATTGGCGGTCTAAAAAAGGAAAATGGCAAGAATTGCCATGCTCAGGATTTGACATGTTGTCTGAAGGGAACTGACATGCTACATCAACATAAAAATGTGAGAATTGACATGCTCTACAAACATAAATTGTCACCCCTACGCTCAGATTGTCAACCTAAGCAAACCATTTAATGCCGTCGGCTCCTAGATCGTTAAGAGGGGTGTGTGGGGTGCAAAAGCTTTAAAATTTGCACATGAGATCCGAAGTACGAAAGGGCATTTATGTGGAGAACATTAAAATTTGCATCGATGACGTCCCTCGCCTTCTTGCTCCATCAAGACGTCGAGGTAGTAGATGAGTTCCGTCAGCACGACGGCATGGTGATGGTGATGGTGAAGTGATCCTCGCAAGGCTTCGCCTAAGCACTATAAAAAATATGACCGAGGGTGTAAATGGTGGAGGGCGGCGCTGCGCACGGCTAGGCAATTGTCTGGGATGTGCTAGCCCCCTCCCACATATATATAGGTGGGGAGGAGGGAGCAGCCAGGGGGTGCCCCAAGTAGGATCCGAATCCTACTTGGGGTTTCCCCAAGTGGCGCCCCTGCCTTTTTTCACCAGAGAAGAAAGGGAAGGGGGAAGAGAGGAAGGAAAGGGGGGGCGAACCCCCTTTTTCCTTCTCCCAATTCTCCCAAATTGATTCAACCCTAACCCTAACCCTAATCCTAGATAATGACAGAGAGGAGGAGGATGAGGCTTACCAAAGTACTCCATGTCCATAAGGTTGCCCCCCATGATGTCCTTGTCGGAGCTCTCATCCCCATCATTCCAAGAAGGCATCCTGGCCGGCGACGAGGAACGGAGGTCGTCGGCCACGATGGTGAGCTTGGCCAGGGGAAACAGAGCGAGGGGGAGAGAGTGAGAGTGAGTGAGCGCGAGGTAGACAGAGTGAGAGCCGGATCCGTCTTGACCTGGTCGGGACGGCTCGTGCGCTCTAACGGCCGTCACCCGCGTGTCGTCTGCCCTGTGGCCGACAAAACCCTGACAGGTAGGCCCCACATGTTATAAACTCACTTGAAATGTAAATGTTCGGCCACTTGGGTTTTTTGAAATAGCCCACCACTTTTGTTGTAGTTTTTTGAAAAATTAAAAAAAACGCTAGTTTTTTCTGAACGGTAGCCCGTAATGTGGTAGTTTTTTGCTATTCACTCATATTTAATGGAAAAGGACCCAATAGGGCAACCAAAAACATTAGCAAGCTCTACAGTTCCGTGGGGTGCTAGATTCAATGGAATGAGCTCACTTTTGTCATAGTTAATCTTCATCACGGACACTTGGTCAAAGCAGGTGAGGACCTATTTCATGTTAACAGCCAGATTAGGATCACTATCTACAAATAAGATAGTGCCGTCTGCATATTGTAGACTAACAACCCCCAGGCAAAACACCATGACATGGACCTTTGAGCAATCCAAAACATGTAGCTTTATTAAGCATTCTAGTCAACACATCCACTACAAGATTAAACAGCAGAGGAGAAAGAGGGGTCTCCTTGCCTCAACCCTCTACTAGTAGGAAAGAGTCACTCTCATAGCTGTTAAGTATATATTAATATTAATGTCATTGAAAATAAGTATATATGCCGGCGGTGTCTTATTGTTCTGCCAAAACTTATTCATCACGTTATATTACACAAGTGCATGCATGCATCGCAGAGATAGCACCCTAGATTAATTCAGCCGCGTACAGCTAGCTACTGAAGTCGGGTTGGCTACTCAATACCGTACCACTCCTTGTGAAATTCGTACATCTCTGTGTCATCCGGAAGAACCGCTCTTACACTCTCCCTCTGCTTGCACCTCTTTGCCCACTGCGTGAGCTTGGGGCACACCACGTCAAGGTCGAACCGGCCAAGCTGCTCGTACCCATGAAACATGCTTGAAAATGGGATAGTAACGATGTCTAAGAACCCGAATTCGTGGCCAGAAAAGAAGCCCTTGTCCCCGAGCACCTCCTCTAGGCGTTTGAGCTGCTCCACCAACGCATCTTTCTCCCCGCCCTTGCTCTCCAGAAACCTTACTTGGGCGCCGAACACCTAATTTCATTCAGATTCAGGTCATCACATGGAGTATAAATTAACGCAACGCATCGACGAAACAAAATTTACTCCAACAGAAAAGTGACAATACCTTGTGGTCAACGAAGTCAGCCCAGAACCTAGCGTCAGCCCTGTCGACTGGGTCGCCGGGGAGCAGACGGGTTTCCTCGCCCCAGACCTCGTCGATGTACTCGACGATGTTGACGGAGCCGCAGACCGGACGGCCGCGGTGGATCAGGATGGGTACCATGTGGAGAGCAGGGTTCATGCGCCGCACCAGATCGCTCCTCTCGCGGGCGCGGAGGTCCTCCTCGACGTACTCCAACGGCACGCCTAGCTCACGCAGCGCGATCCGCACCCGCATGCCGAACTCGTTGGCCCAGAAGTCGACGCACGTCACCGCGCTCTCGCCGGCGTCCATGGCTTTCTTCGGGCGTCTCTGCCTCTGGCTTCTTCAAGGTACAACTAGCTTTTTTTTTTTTTTGAGGGTTCAAGGTACAACTAGCTAGGAAATAGAAAAGCTTGGGTGGAACTTGTTGCGTGGAGGCATGCAGCAGGACAGCTGGGATTTATAGGCGATCCAGTTCCACGCTATGGCATCATGGCTGACGGCTGCATCAATCGACTCTCTAGGGTTTTGAACTTTGAAGTTTGAAGTACTTCTATAGGTATGACGGTCATGCACGGCAAGGTCCATGTCTCGATGCATGAGCGCACACTCGTACACTTTTTGTTGTTCCACGTTGCCGCCCGTCTAATACTCGCACTAGCTAGTCCGTGACAGATTTTGGAGAGGCTGTCAAAATGAAGTACTACTAGTATATATCTCTACTTTTAATGGAGCAGTTGATATTTTTTATTGATCAATTTTCGTCCTACCTATTATAGTTTTTTTCGTCCCACCCTCACTGGGTTTTTTCGTAGAGTTTTTTCATCCTCTCCCCACTTCACACACACACACACACACACACACACACACACACACACACACTATATATATATATATATATATATATATATATATATATATATATATATATATATATATATACTAGCAAAAGAGCCCGTGCGTTGCAACGGGACAGAAAAACACACACGTTCTTAACCCAATAACCACGATTGAGACCTTGATACGTAGACGTTCTTTATTTCAAAATTGCATCACATTTGTGTTCCCGGCGGTGGTCTCAATGCTCACACAACGAAAACGCATTTGAATATCGTCAATCCTAAGGCGTCTCTCTCTCTCTCTCTCTCTCTCTCTCTCTCTCACACACACACACACACACACACACACACACACACACACGCACGACATCAAGACGACGCCACAAGGCCGCAGACGCACACAATCATTGAGAATAAGATGAGAAAAATGTTGTTTTTTCCCGTGAGGTTTTTCAGAGTTGTGCATGCGTGGTTATCAATGTTTTTTTCCCTCTCAATCTGGTTTTAATGTGTGTTTATTTGCAATTTGGATCGCCGCCAGTGCGGAAAAAAAACCCAGACCATGCACTATAGATTATGTTTGCATCCAAATTAATAGTTTAGAAATATTTAATAGCTAAAAGAAACAACATATTTGGATTCTACACATTTTTCTAATCAAATTTCATATATAATATGTTAAAATCGGAGTTACGATTTAAAAGATATGGATAATTTTGTTTTAGATAAACTGCGGATTGATTAACCAAAAGGTTAGGGGGTTTTCTGTTAAAACACAAAAAAACGATTCGTATGACTTAAATAGCAGAAGTTGTTTCATATGCCAATGTTCACTTGATTGTAAAGTGTCCACATATTTTAACTGCTCAGTTGATGTCGTATGCACAAAATTCTAATCATTTTCTTGTGGCCAGATCAAATCTAAATCTACATGCAGAAGACATCTTGACCACATAATGTATAATCACTAAATTAAGTGGTTCAGCTTGAAGATATATGTTCATATGGTGTGTGTAGGACCCAACTCCAGCAACTTTGTAGCTCAGAGACATAATCAAATTAAGGTGAGGAGATGGCAAAAAAATGAAAGAAAGGATAGTCTGCTGACCTTATAGCCTTGTGGCGGTGGAATCAGGCAATTAAAGCGTCTCTCATAAGTAGGGCAATGATGCTCATGATGCTCCATCAGTTTTAAATCCATCTTCAACCTTATCTGATAATCAAATTCCTATCCAAGCAGGGGATTAGCTCAGAATGCCGATCATCGCATACCTTCACAAGGAAGGAAAAGAAAAACATTTAGAAAAATAATCATACATATTGACTGTTAACAATCAACTGATTGATGGTTCTGAACTCATAGGTAAGCCCTTGATCTTAACATCGTTTGTATTTATGTCTCTCAAATTATGTTTCAAAATTAGGTTGCTCAAGTTAAGTTACCAAAAATATCACCCAATATATACATAAATTGATGGACCTCTGATTTTCCTAAAGAAGAGAAGAAGGCATGTGCTTAAAGCATATCATTCACAAACAAACATAGATGTCTCCCTTTACAGAGAAGACCTTGGAAACAAAGAAAATGATAAACAGGTCCCTGTGGCAGATGCCTCTTTCCCATCATGTTGCTACCCCTCCCGGGTCGCACGCGCGGGTGACCCCGGGGGGACGAAACCCTAGCTAGCGAACCCTACCCCAGATCCACCCGGCCGCTGCCGTTGACATCGGCGGCCCTGGCGGTGGTGGCGGCCCGCTGGCCGCCAAAGGCGGCGGGGAGGAGAGCGCGCCCGCTGGCACTAACTTCACGCAGAGGAGGCTTCATCGGGCGACGTGCGGTGACAGTGCTGAGAGGCGACGGGCAGCGAGAGGAGGGTCCTGGTGGAGCAGCGTGCTGGCTGGCGGAGGATCCAGAGCTCGTAGGGAGGAGCGGCGGCGGCGGCGGTGTGAACAACGTGGACAGTGGTCCCATTCCGATGGGCGAGGAGGATGGTGTGCGACACAGACGAAAGTCTTTGCCCGTCTTCGGTCGGAGCCGGCGACGACGGCGTCCGTGGGTGTTGTTCCCCTCCTTGGAGGCGTCGCTGAGGTGTGTTGACACCGTACTCGCTTCATTCCGATTTGGTTGATGTCTCCAGGTGAAAGCCTAGGTTTGGAGTTGGACCGGCGCGATAGCGGCGTCCTTGACGTTGTCCCTCTGTTGAGAGTATCGTGTTTGGAGACACGGCTTGGAGGTCCTAAGTTGCTTTCCTCCAACGTTCGCTGCTATCTTCTTGTTGTTGTTCTTCTTGTTGTTCTTCTTGTTGTTCTTCTTGTTGTTCTTCTTGTTGTTCTTCTTGTTGTTCTTCTTGTTGTTCTTCTTGTTGTTCTTCTTGTTGTTCTTGTTGTTGTTCTTGTTGTTGTTGTTGTTGTTGTTGTTGTTGTTGTTGTTGTTGTTGTTGTTGTTGTTGTTGTTGCCAGTGTTGAGTGTTGTGACAGGGTTGTGCGCAACGGACTGTCATTTTCTTGTACTCAAACCCTTGCCTTCTATAAAGCTAAGGTACGCATTTTGCGTACTCTCGAAAAAAAAAACTATTGCTTATGTTTTCATATTGGCTAAAATAGGAAGCAGCTCATGAAATAATTATTTTTGCTACCATTGTCAAATTTGTTAGTTCGTATTTTTGAAATGCAGTGAAAATACTAGCGGCCTTGGTAAAAATGCTATTAGAGGAAATCATTTCTACTACATTTATCAGTAATACTGCACCATGTACTACTATACAAGCTCGAGCCCCTGAATAAGCTGTCCTATATCAATCTACTTCCCAGATATGTGGTCTATTTTATTCTTCAGCTCAGTGGAAAACCACGTCAAGTTCTGTTTTACCTTTATCTAGCTATACTCTATTTCTCAATGCATGCAATTGGTTTTATCTGGACTACATCATAGAACCACCAATAAAGGACACTGAAAAAATATATAGAGAAGCCTACGGTTCCTATCCTTGAGTAGCATGATTAGAGATGAGTAGATCTCCTAAACGTGTCCTAAGCACCTGCTGTTACTCTTGGAAGTAATGCAAACATGTAAAAGTTATTACTGTTGACAATACTACTCAAATATCCAACTAATTAATACACTAACTGCAGCCCAAATACTATCGGATATTTGGGCTGGAGCTTGATAAATTGAAAAAACATGGTAATAGTAAGAAAAAATCATTGCGTATCTAGCTTATGGTTTGGAAGTTTGCATTGTATACCCGAGACAAAGTAGCTCGCCTATTATTCTAAACTTAGCAATTCTAGATGGTTTTTCTTAGGCAAGGCCATGAGCTCCAGCACTCTTTATAAGTAGAAGAAAGTTGTTTGGTTATTTATAAATAAAGGGACAAAACCCATTTTAGATAACCATTGGGCAAAAATACATGCAAGAGGTTGTAGACAGAGTTAGTCTAGGCAGAAAGCAAAATCAAGGGGCATTATCCTAAGCGCAATTACAATTTTACAAATAGCATCAGTAAAACAAATAAACTCAAATTATGAGGCGAGATAAAACTGCATATGTATGAAAAGAAGTGGTCTACACTGTCAAAATTCAGAGACTAATTACCGTTAGACACATCAGCTATTTCGGTGTCGGTTCAGCAGCAATGTCATCTTTAATCACATCACTAGATTTAACAATAGCAGGTCCACTCCCTTGAGATTCTCTTTTCACTTAAGTACATGCAAATGACAGGGATTTGACAATTCTAGAAAACTTCTCAAAACAAACCTGAATTTGATGAACTCAATCTTGAAAATGACAGGGATTTGACAATTCTAGAAGACTTGTCTTCCTCTTGATATCTTGCAACTAAAAACTCACAAACATCTTTAAAGCCTATATTTTTTTTCTGAATGAACTCTTCCGTTGCAGCCTCCAACTTAAGCCAGACAGCCAGGTCAGTCTCATCTAGCTCCATACCACACCGGTCATCAACTGACAGCATAACAAGATCTTCACTGATTTCAATATCTACGATCGTCACTTTAGAAGTGCCAAAATTACTAAAGAATGAATACTAAAGGTTGTGTTGATATGGGTCAAATGTACAGCCTTGGTTGAAAGTTAGATTACCTTTGATTCTACCATAGGCATGCTGTGCAGCGGTACGGTGAGCAGAAGGTCGTGTCGCCGGTGTGGTCGCCCTCCGCGCAACGGTGTGCACACCTTCGCACCGGGAATCGGCCTGGAATGGCCTCGTCATGCAGATCGACCGCGTGGCAGCGCGACTATGCCCCGGTGCTCAGCTGGGTAGAAGACCGAGGCCGACGACGAGGGCGGCGTTTCTCTTCCTCGCCGCGCCGCAAAGCTGTGCCCGTGGTCGTCCCGCCCACATCCGGACGGGCCAGCTGCGTATCCGGCACGAATGGAGAGCGGCGAACCCTTCTGCACTGACCGGCCGGATCTGGCTACACAGGATGCCATACCGGCGAGCGCATGGGCTCGCTACCGAGGTGGGGAGAGGAGGGGTCGGTCAACGCCGTGGCAGGAAGAGGAGGGGCCGGACGACGTCGAGGGAAGGGGAGGCGCCATGGAGAGGAGTGGCTGAGAGCCTGAGGGAGAGAGGAGCGGCTGTGAGGGGAGAAAACGAGAGCAGTAGCTGCGGTGGACATCCAACGAGAGCAGTAGCTCAGTTGACTTGCCTTGTGTAACATGCGCCTATACATCCAACGTCCATTCCATATCCAAGGGACAACAAAGATTAAAGGCCAAAACTACCGAGACTTAGGCCAACTCCACCGCACGACTACAAACGGGGGTCTGTTTTGTCCGGATTTTGTCCATTTGAGTTGCGAAAACAGACCGGTTAATAGCCTGAATGTGGTTTCTGCATCCAACGTGGTCGGCGCATCTCCAAATTTGCGACCAAAAGAAAGTTAAAAACCAAAATAAAATTTAAAATAGATAAACTTAATAATTTAAATGTCCCCAAAGTCCACTTACATAATAACAACTTAAAATAATAATAATAAAAGATGGCGGACAGCGGATCTAGGGTGCATCTAGGCGTTATCGTCCTCGTTGGTGAGGTCGACATACTCCGGCGCCTGCGCCCACAGAAAGGCTTCCTGGTACTCATCCAGAGCCTCCACCTGCTGGGACGCCTGAGTCGTCGGTGTCTATGCCGTCGCCACCCTCTAGGTCGCCTCCTCCTCGAGCTCGCGGCGCTCGGCCTCTGCGTCAAGGTCTAATTGGCCTCCACCTGCATCATGCGCTCGCGCTCCGCCTCCATTGCCCGTGACTCCCATTCCAGGAAGTGTTGGCGCAGCACCTTCTCCGCCACGCCCGGCCAAACAGGCGAAGCAGCCACATACACGGGCACGCTAGATGTCGCCCACATGTACGTTTGGCCCTCGGCCCGAGGAGGGGGTGGAGGCGGTGGCCTCCATGCTTGGCACGGGAGGCGTCGGCAGTGCATTGGCCCCAACGTCGGCAACGCTATCGGCCATCGCCTGCGCCATGTGAGGCCAGTATGACTCCTCCAAGCATTTGGACTCCACAATCTGGCGTCGGCTGGCTTCCTCAAGGGTTGCCACTTGCGCGACCTCCTCCTTTTCCTCCTCCTTCACGACCACCGGCGGTGCCGGCGTAGACGGTGCAACAGAAGGACCCAAGCTTTGTCGCTGCCAGGCATTGTTTATGATTTATATGTTTCACATTTGTGGAACGGAGATAAAACTAATGGATTTTGATCTGATGGATTCGAATCCTGATTTGAAAATGTCGACTAAGATAGGCACTGATTGATGACATAGACTCACCTAAGATTCTTTGCACATTACCGTTTCTATCACAGTACAAGTAACAGAGATTTCAATTATTACCCGATTATTACTCATATTTTTATACATACGAACTTTAACATGCATTATGTATATGTAATTTTAACAAATTATTTTAAATGCCCGTGGCAACGCACAGACATTCTACTAGTCCTTTTGGTTTGTCTGCTAGACTCCGGCGATCCACTCATGGATTTGGCGCAAAACACTACGGTATAGCCTAGCTAAGCTGGACTAATTCTGAGGAAGGGAAAATCGTCGGATCATGGCAAAAGTGAGATCGACTATGTTTGTGTGCAAGTTGCCTGGTTTTTGTTTTTGTATCAATCGATTTGGTACCACAAAAATACGGCTAACCACAAACTTGTTTTAGGTGATTTGCTTAACCAGCCCAAATCAACCCTTTGAAAACAACGTAATTAACCCCCACACTGAGGCAAAAACAAAGCACGATACATATACGATGGGAGGTCCTAATCAGCGCTTTATGCGCCCGGTACCATAATGGTGCTCACACACAAGCTCCGTAGGCTGGCCCACACTAGTGCAGAACTGGGCTATAGCACCGGTTCGTAAGGGCCTTTAGTCCCGGTTCTGTATGAACCTTGGCGATTTTGTCTCTAATCACCGCCTCTAATCACTGCTCATCATTGCTTTAATCACCCCTCATCATTCCAAATCGTCTAACTTCCCGGCCGGTCACCCATCCTCTCACTACTCTAGCCTGAGCATGCTTAACTTTCAAGTTCTATTTCCCCTAGTTTCCAAGTCTACACGTGTTGGTTACCTGACAGTAGTAAGTTGTCAATCCTATTAACCCTCAGGAATATATATTATGCATGAAGTCACATGTTTCACCGTTTTAGTCCCGGTTTGAGACACGAACCGGGACTAAAGGTCTAACCTATAGTGCCGGTTTGTGTCACAAACCGGGATAAAATGAGTCTAACCTTTAGTCCCGGTTCGAGCGGCCCCGGCCTGACGCCAGCCTGCCAACCCTCATTTAGTACCGGTTCGTGCCTCGAACCGGTACTAAAGGTTCAATACGAACCGGGACTAATGCATAGCCGTTCGAACCGACACTAATGGTCACATTAGTGCCGGTTAATTTACAAACCGGGACTAAAGGGCTGAACATTAGGTCCTTTTTCTACTAGTGCCAGCAGCGACAGCTACATTGAATTTCACGGTTGACTGCTTACCAGTCACCGTTGACCAGTTGATGGTTTACAAAAAGAATCTAGAAAATTTAAAAACATGATCTTATCTTGAATACATGAGCTTTTCAAATTTTTGCTATTATTTGAATTACAAACATTTTTCAAATCTGTGGACATTTATTCACATTTTTGGAAATTTTTAATAGAAATAAATCCAACCAAGAGATATCGTTTGAGATTATTAAAACTAACTGGCATAAACAACCAAAGAAAAAAATAAAGAGTGTGTCATGGTGGGAAACAATTGTCTCATCGTGGGATGGGCCTGGCCCATGTACCTCGTCTGTGAGAGATTGTGGGTGATCGCTTGCATATATAATAGCGGATAATAGTACAATTTTTGGACTCCATTGTTATTTACACACATGTTGTATAGTATTTGTATGTATATTTACACACACAAGAATATATAAAAAAAGAAATTATCCATGAAAAAATGAATTAATGACCTTGGTATTACCCTTTAAGAAAAAAGAAAAGAAGAAAATGTTACCCATTAAGAAGAATGAAAAGAAAAACATAATGAATCTTTTTGCAATTAATTTACCCATAAATTGCTCTTTTTATGATACACAAGAATAAGAATATAATTGTGGAACTTCTGCAAGAAAAATGTTTTGTAAGAACGACGAATTAGTGGCATTCACTACTAGAAAAAGGCCCGTTAGTGGCGCACCTATTTTTGCAATTAATGATGCACTATAGGTGCGCCACTATTACCACGCCACTAGTAACAAATACTAATGGTGGTGCACCATTACTACCTGACTTAGTAATGGCGCACTATGGCTTAATTTCGGGTCAATATGTTTAATCTCAAGTCAAATCGCATTTCATGGTCAAACTTCCCGGAAGGTCACCCATCCTCACACTACTCCAACCCACAGCACCAGCTCACTTAACATGCACTTGTTGATATATCTATTATATCAATCCTATTAAACCTTGTTGATGTGTAGGACTTTGTTCATGTTCATGATTGTGATGAAATTTTCAAAAAAAAATCAAACTTCCCGGTCATATTAGGTATCATATTTTGAACATTTTCCCAAAAAAAAAATTTTGTAACCAATATTTTTTTTCTGTTACTAGTGGCGCACCGAGCAAATGGTGCGCCATTACTAAGTTTAAATTTTTTTTCCATTTCCCCCCCTCTAGATCTTAAAAGCATGTATCTTTTTTTCTGTTAGGTTTTTGGGGATTCTGAAAATCTTCAACGGAGTTCCCCCGGTAGAATTCGGATGTAACTTTTCGAGTATATGATTTTTCATATAAAAAACTTTTTAATTCAAGTTTATATGCAAAACTTATGCCTATTTTACTAAATTTCAGAGAGATTTTGCAAATAAATTCGAAATTCATATTTGTAAATTTTCCCAACAATTAGACCACATATCACATGGGAAACTTATTTTCTTTTATTTTTTTGACATTTCCATCATTTTCTTTTATTTTTTTAAACTGAAAAGGCGGTCCAGGGGTGCATTTGGTGGAATTTTTTTATCAAAGTTAGTAATGGCGCACCGAGGGTGTGCTGCGCCATTACTAGTTTTAAATAAATAATAATAAAAAATTGTTAGTAGTGGCGCACCAAGGGTGTGGTGCGCCATAACTAGTTTTAAATAAAAAATAAATAAATTGTTAGTAGTGGCGCACGGTGCGGTGCGCCATAACTAGTTTTAACTAGTAATGGCGCACTATCCCCTGATGCGCCATTACTAGTTTAAAAAAAATTGTTAGTAGTGACGCATTATGGATGTGGTGTGTCATTAGTATTTGGAGTTTAATGACGTACCTATATATGGTGCGCCACTGCTATATAGCAGTGGCACACCACATACGTGGTGCGTCATTAATTCCATTTTAGCTATAGCCGTTTTTCTAGTAGTGATTAGTTTATGCACTTTTCTTTGTTGAATCTGATGCACTTGAGTAAAACAATTTTTTTGAATTGTCACCGAGGGGGAGTGAGTCCCACGTGGATAATTTTCATTCATAGTTTCTTATAAGGCTTTATAGACTAAACAAAGAATAGGTTCAAATGAACGAGACTTCATAGGGGGTATAAGAAAAAAAAACACACAGGAGTTACTTCGAGAACCTTCGGAAACAGTTGATTGACGAGAAAACTCATCACGACCCAAACCCAACAATCACAAGGGAAAGCCCCCAGGACATGACAGCTTCGGGAGAGACTTTTCGTTAGAGGTAGCCACTTAAACGATATTTCTCTTCCATTCATGGTAGAAACACACATGAGAATGAGATGGACGCATGTGACTGACTATTCCGGTAGAGAGCCGTGACCATTCAAGTCCTTAGAGTATAGATGTAACACTTCTTCTTGGGGAGCGGGCCAGAAATTTGATTCAAGTGCTAGCCTGCCTCCTCGTTTTCTTGATTTGATGTTCCACGTGTAAACATAACAAGTTAGCTAACGTATCTACCACCCCGTCTTTGCGCTGATGGTCATCGAGAGAGTCGGTCTAACTCCAAAACTCCTTTCCTGCTCATGCATGGAGCTCATTTGTTGAATGAAGCTCTCAAAGTTTGACGCGAAAAGAGAAAAACATGGCCGCGCGCTGAGAATATTCCATCCCAGCTGCAGCATGTGGTTGAGTACTGAACGTAACGGGAAGCAGCTCTGCTTTTCCTCCTCGATCTTGACCTTCACATAGTACTACAATCTACAAATCCAGACGATAAATAGCTACGTAGAGCCCAGCTGCTAGCTAGAGATCGACCATGGCAATCGCATTGGCAGCCTTCCTGCAGCTGCTCCTCGTACCGCTCTTATCCCTCGCCGCCGCTGTCTCCCTCCTGCATGCCCGTGCGTCGTGGAGACTCCGCAAGCCGGCGGCGCCCTACCCGCTGCTGGGCCACCTGCCCCAGTTCCTGGCGAACCGGCACCGCATACTGGACTGGATGACCGAGGTGCTCGCGCGCCAGCCCACCTGCACGCTCGTCTTCCACCGGCCCGGCGGCGAGCGGGGCGTCATCACCGCCAACCCCTCCAACCTGGAGCACGTCATGCGCGCCGGCTTCGGCAACTACCCCAAGGGCCCGCGCTTCGCGTCGGCGCTCCACGACTTCCTGGGTCATGGCATCCTCAACGTCGACGGCCATGCGTGGCGCGCGCAGCGCAAGGCCGCCAGCTACGAGTTCAACACGCGCTCGCTGCGCCTCTTCGTCGCCCACACCGTGCACGGCGAGCTCCACGGCAGGCTCCTCCCGCTTCTGCGCCGCGCCGCCGGCTCAGGCCGTCAGCTCGACCTGCAGGACACGCTCGAGCGCTACGCCTTTGATAACATCTGCCGCGTCGCCTTCGATCACGAACCCCGGCAGCTGCCGGACGGGGATTCAGACGAGAGCACCGCGACGGCGACCGAGAGCAGCAGGTTTGCCGACGCGTTCCGCGACGCCGCCAATCTCAGCGCGGGCAGGTTCCGTTACGCGGTCCCGGGGCTCTGGAAGGTAAAGAAGGCGCTCAACCTGGGTTCCGAGCGCCGGCTCCGCGAGTCCATCGCCGTGGTGCACGGCTTCGCCGACGGCATCATCCGGTTGCGGCGGGAGGAGATGAGCACGGGCTGCGAGAAGCACGACCTCCTGTCACGGTTCATGGCGAGCCAGGGCGAGGGCTACACCGAGACGACGGCCCTCCGCGACGTGGTGATCAGCTTCCTGCTCGCCGGCCGGGAGACGACCTCCTCCGCGCTCACCTGGTTCTTCTGGCTTCTGTCCTCGCGCCCGGACGTGGAGCGCCGCATCCGCGACGAGGTTGCCGCCGTGCGCGCCCGCCGTGCAATCTCTGATTTTAACAGAGCCGGGTTCGACCTCGAGGAGCTGAGGGAGATGCACTACGTGCACGCGGCCATCACGGAGTCGATGCGGTTGTACCCGCCGGTGCCGGTGAACTCGGTGCAGGCGCGGGCGGCGGACGTTCTGCCCGACGGCACGGCGGTGGGGGCGGGGTGGTTCGTGTCGTACAACGCGTACGCGATGGGGCGGATGGAGTCGGTGTGGGGCGAGGACGCGCGGGAGTACCGGCCGGAGCGGTGGCTGGACCCGGTCTCGGCGGAGGGGACGTTCCGGCCGGAGAGCCCGTTCCGGTACATCGTGTTTCACGCCGGGCCGAGGACCTGCCTCGGGAAGGAGATGGCGTACATACAAATGAAGTCCATCGTGGCGTCCGTGGTGGAGGAGTTCGAGGTGGCGGTGGACGGCCGCTACACGCCGCGGCCGGTGGCCTCGCTGACGTTGCGGATGGCCGACGGGCTCCCGGTGAGGGTCAAGGCTCCTTCCCGTGCGTAGAGGGAATTGAGTACGACGGGTTGGAGGGAAAACTATGGTTTTGAACAAGACTTTTCCCCGTACAGTGCAGTAGAACGTCAGTGAGTCAAATTGGATTCCGTGTCCGAAAATATACTATATGCTGGTACTCCCTCCGTCCCATAATATAAAAACGTTGTTTACACTACACTAATGTCAACGTAAATTACACTAGAGTCTATAAATTATACTATTATATGTTTATTCTTTTCATATTACAAAAAGTGCAATTTCGGCTTATTACTACTTGCTAAGAGAACGTGAAGCATCTGCTCCTCTCCAAGAAAAGCTTAGGGTTTCTCCGCCTCCTGTCGGGTTTGTCTCCTGCTTAGGAGGGCTCCCTTTTTAGATGTTTCTTCAAGTTCTGTTAGGGTTTGTGTCTTGCTCAGGAAGACGAGACGACAGCGGTCTCCTGAAGATGGAATAAGTTTCTCCCCGTCTAGCCGACATTCCGGTGGTGTGCCTAGTATCATCAATGGGTGGGGGGATGTGTGTCTCCGGTGGATCTGTCCTTCGTGGATTTGCTCGGATCTGGTCATAGTTCGTCTACGTTTATGTTTCTTCAGGTTAGATCCTTCCGATCTACGTCACTCTTCATCGGTTGTGGTTGTTGTTCTGCTGTGATGGTCCTATGGGCCTTACCACGACGACTTCCCGACTATCTACTACAACAAATTTTGTCCGGCTCCGGCGAGGGAGGGGCAATGATGGCGGCGCGCCTTCGGCTCTGGAAGTAATTTTTATTATTTCTGGTGTTGGTTTTATTGCCACTATTGAAGATGAATAGATTGGATGTTTTCTCAAAAAAAAAATGCAATTTCAGTGTAAACTTGTGTGCAAGTTTTTTTTTTGCTTCTTAAAGGTTAATCTAATGTCGTTAATTAATTATTCTTTAGAAAACTTCATTCTTCTGATTTTGTTTCATTTATTAATTTTCTTTCTATCTAAATATCAATGACACTAATTCATTCTTTTTATAATAATTTTTAATAATTTTATTATTATATGCTTATTCTTGCATATATAAAAAGCGCAATTTCTATGTAAATTTTGTGCATTTTTCATTAATTTATTTTTATTTTATTTCTACCTGAAAGGTAATACCACTGACACCGATTCATTCTTCTTTAGAGAACTATCCTTTTTATTTGTACTTCGTTTTTTTTTCATTTATCTATAATACATAAATAGTTCATCCCCACTATGTTATTTCTCTTGACATGCAGCTATGCCACATCACTACAGATGCCACCTCAGCTTTTCCAGCCAACCACGTCCTGACATTTGTGTTGATATGCACCGCATGCATGCATTCTGCCCGATTAGCTTAAAGGTCATCATTCCTGGCCACTAAACTTCAAATCCACTAACAGCAAGAATAAAGGAAACTGCAAATCCATTATTCGTCTTAACTTCCCCATACATGGCATCTGAGAAGTCATTTGGAGATGCCTCACCTCCTACGCTCATCCTCCCTCCCCAAGTGTTCCCCATATATATATAACAGAAGCACCTTCCATTGTCCCCTGTCATCCTCTCCATGGCGTCATTCCTAAAATTTCTCTTGACGCAACAATTGCATAGGGTGCACCGTGCACGCCCTCCACTATCCCCATCTTCTCCACGTACATACCTATCTAGGATTTTAGTCATTTGTATCCGGCGGCTGGATAAGATGTCAGATCGGATGAAGGGCATGGTGACCACAAGGGGTTTGGCTGCATCTCCCCGAGGACGGCGTCGGGGAACTCTTTGCTCACCAGCCTCCCTCAAGTGCAATGGTTTAGCACCAAGGCCATCGACGTCACCGATGTCGCTGGTGCCGCTCTCCTGGTGGCTCGATTCCTAGCAGCTGAGGAGATTTCCGATATGGATGCGGCAGTGGCAGATGCTCCGGAGTTGGCGACGACGGCGATCGTTACAGTGGCGGTGGCAGCGATGGCTCTGGCAGCGGGGGAGGCGGTGGTGGTGGAGGCCAGGTCGTGGTTGCAGTAGTGGTGGCCGTGGTTGCTACAACTGCAGGTGCTTCACCATCCCATTGGATCAGGCTCCGATATAGTATGTTGTTTTTTATTTTTTACCTCCTACTTTCCTTCCTGATTATGCATGAACTCACAACAGCCTTATCATGTATTATATATAATGTTATGTTCCTTGCCCTGCTCAGAGGGAAGAAAGAAGATGTCATGGGATATATTTATGGATGGATCCATGTATGGGAGTTCAAGTGATTTCTGTTCTATGTATTTTTTGTTACCGTGTTTGAAAGACAACCATGCATGGACGCCTTTATCTTCTCCGCCCTTCAATTTATGAAACAGGCCGTGCTCAACTAATGTGCAGAAACTGATCCCATTGAACTCACCTTCCTCGCCCTTTCTGTAGGTAAAACCTCCCCTCCTTTTCAGGTCCCCCCACTCCAATATGGGACACGTGTATATCAGCCCCCTGAGTCTTGATCCTTCCCTTCTCTTTGCTCTCTCTCTCTCTCTCTCTCTCTCTCTCTCTCTCTCTGAACTCCCCGTAAATTTCTTTAATTATATGTGTCACTGCTGTCATGTAGATATGATACATTGAACTGATATTCTCCGGAGAAGTTTTGATTTATCTTACTTTTGCAGCAACTGCTGCATATCTCTGGTCGCAATGTGCAGAGGTTGTAATCTATGTCGGGCAAGGTCTTCTGATGAATATGGCACAACATCATTGTGGCTGAAAAATAAATATACATAACCTTTATGGTTTGCTGTCTACTCGATGTGTCTTTTGAAACATTGATACAGTCACTGGTAACAAATTCATTATAGTTCACATACAGTTCACAATTTATAATTTTGGTAAAGAAAAAATCAACAAGTTCATCATCCCTATCTATCTAGCATCGTAAAAATACTATCTGTTGTCTCTTCTTGATATGTATGATATATTTATATCTTCATCCATAGATCGAACGATCAATTCTACCACAATTAGTTATTCGTGCAAACCACATGACACATGTGGTAAGGAATCCAAACAATTCCAAAAAAATTAGTTATTCGTGCAACAGCTGATTTTGTTGAGAAAAACTTTGCTATATATTTCTATTATTGATACATGTCCTCTATGCAGATTATTTTCTGATTTCTATCGACAAGTTGTTTGATAAAAAATGAAGTAGATAGGCCACCAATCTTGCTTAACTATATAATAGGAGGGTCACATGCAATTGTTTGCCCAAGTATGATGCATACATCCAAAAAGCATGCTATTTGAATAGATTCTATCCTGCGCTAAATATATTAACACACTATCAGGTATATGTTCATATTCTTCTTTTGCCCATTGATGCACTAAGGTCATCTCTCTTTTGAATTAGCTATCCTATATTTATTTACAGTAACATATATAGGTGAAGCTCAAAGTGCCGCAACGCAAAGATTGAAGCATGCAAGCAGGCTTGCCAACACATGGTGTATTTTATTTTCTTATGTATAATGTTAGGACAGTAAAATTATTTTTATTGGGATATAGTACTTTGTTGTACATATGCTTATATCCTAAGATCTAGAGTAATATCTCCCCCGTGCAACGGATTATGTGTATTAAACTGATTTGTATATATGTATGGAATTCGGTTATCCCATTCAATTTATTTAAATCTTGACATCATGTTTTGTTTTGGATCTGTATATATCTTCGTACAGTAGATCAAGTTTACTTAATCTGATTTCATTGTTTATACTCCCTCCGTCCGAAAATACTTGTCATGAAAATGGACAAAAAGGGATGTATCTAAAACTAATATACATCTAGATACATCTTCTCTTATTCATTTTGATGACAAGTATTTCCGGACGGAGGGAATATATGTATGTTCAAACCTAGCCAGATTTTTTCACATGTATGTGTTGTAAGTGTGCTCACATGACCAAGTTGTTCTGGTTCGTGAAGTGAATTAATGTCAATAAAACATACATCTAATTGTTGGAACTTTGCCATGAGACTTTGCAGGATGAAAGCCTTACTACAATTGTTCCATTGGATTGACAACCTTTCTGTAATTTGCATGATTGAAACAACATAGAGTTATCATTTCGCAAATGTTGTTTGCGTGAGCTCACAAGCATCCCACTTTAGTGCTAAAATTCCATTTCCTTCATATCTATTATTTGTCCTCTAAGAATACACCTCATGAGTTTACAACTTGGAATACTAATTTCCCGCAGCAATGCGCGGGGTGTTATCTAGTTCTTTAAGGTGGCACAACCACAAATATTAGAATTTCAGGCGACTGGCAAGAATGGAGTTTTGGCTCCTGGGAGCGCGCGCTCCCGCGTGAATAGTAAACAAAAAATATAGTAAATGTTTTCAAAAAACTTATAATTTCTTTTGTAGATGTTCGTGTTAATATCGCAAGCATTCTTGAAAATTTTCATGCGAAACAAAGCGGCGGTGTTTCGCCGGTGAAAACACAAATTTAGAACGACACTTTGGGGTAACATTTGTTTTTCTTCACATGCCAAAATATTTAATCTTTTGCTTACAAATTTTACGTAGCATTTGTATGTGACAAAGAGCACATAGAATTTTTATTGGGATTTATTTTTTAACATTTCAAATAATATTTTCGCGCACAGGAGCCCTTTATCTTCTTTCGGTCACTGTGTCTGTTGTGTATCTCGGATAGCGAGCGCGTGACGCGCTGCTCCCCACAATATCTCACAGGCAAGGTGCATGAGCCAGGCCCATCGAGCGATGAGACGCGTGTCTCCAAACAGGACAAACACTTTTCTTTTCTTTGGTTATTTATATGCCAATCCGTTTTTTCACCTCAAAAGATATATCTTGGTTCGATTTATTTTAATTAAAAATTGTTCACAAATATGAATAAATATCCTCGGATCTGAAAAATGTTCACAATTCAAAACATGTAAGAGGATTCAAATTTTTATTGTAAAATTCAAAAAATAGCCACGAAGTAGAAAGAGTTCATGAATTCAAAATAGTCCATGAATTAAAAAAAACCTTTTATGGATTTTCTGAAGAATTTTTTAAATGCGAACAATTTTTAAAATCCTGAACAAACTTTAAATATGTGAAGAATTTTAGAAAAGCATGAACAAAAACAAGTAACCACAAACTTGTTTTAGTCGATTTGCTTAACCAGCCCAAGTCAACACTTTGAACACAAAGGAAAAGACGCCCACACTCATGGGCAACTATTAATTAGATGGGTGGCAACGTGGAACAACAAAAGTCTACGCTCGTGCATGGACGTGATACCTACAAACATACTTGAAACTTCAAAGCCTACATATATAGTCAATGTCAATCGAGATGCAGCCGTCAGCCATGATGCCATAGCGTGGCTCTGGATCGCTTATAAATTCCACGTGTCCTGCTGCCGTTCCACCCAAGCTTTTCTACTTCCTACCTAGTCCAGACACCCCAAGAAAGCCGACGGGTGGACGCCGGCAGATAGGAGTTGAAACTATAGTGCATGTAGGAGTCCTGCTTGAAATTTTTGTCCATGAATTTAATTAACTCCTACTCCCTCCGTTCCTAAATAGACTACATACGAAGCAAAATGAGTTAATCTAGATTCTAAAGTATGTCTATATACATCCGTATGTAGTCCATAGTGGAATCTCTAGAATGTCTTATAAGTAGTATTTAGGAACGGAGGGAGTAAAATTGTAGTTTGACACGAGTTAAATACGGCAGATAGGAGTTAAAACTATAGTGCATGTAGAATTATGAACTGCAACTATCTGCTGAGCAACAACACACCCCCCTGGGTGATATTGACAGTTAGGTGCAAACGGCCACTTAATTCTCCAATCAAAGTTCAAAACCTGGATTTGCCCTTCACAGATCACACTGGCACGTTTCAAACTTACAACTTGCTCCTAGGGAACGCCCCAGACTGAACTAAGGTTTGAAGCAGAATGACCAAAGAAGCAAAATCGACAGGTGCAGCAACAGTGGGGGCTAAACCGTCTTTCTCTAATACTGAACTGCAATGCTTCAGAAAGAAAAGAAAAAAAGGGAGGCATGAAATTGAAGAATATCACACAACTCCAAGATGATCAAGCATTACGTCCAAGCGCCGTATGGTCATATATAAATCTCCCGTTTATAGGCGCACCAAATGTCAAATTGCAATACAGAGGCTCAGCCTGTCATGCACACTACTGTACTATACATACATCTCCGTTACATTTTCTTCAGAAAAGAGCAGTTCGCCATGACGATCTCAGTGACAAGACTGGGCGTGCCCATGGTTTCAGCCTTTTTACCAGGTTCGCTCTCACCGGCATGTTGACGATTTATACCGGAGAAAGAGCACCGGTTCCTACAGCTGATACACTCTGCTCGCTCAGCCAATTTATATTACTCATGGTTGACATACATCATCAAGGGCCGCACGCCTTCTTCAAGGCCTCGAAGACGCCTTTGAGTGTCGCGTCCTGCACTAGCACGACCTTCTCCCTCGATTTCGAGCCGGAGCCGATAGACACCTCTCTTTTCTTCACCCCAAGCACCTGCATTCATGCATTGCACATTTACCGAAAAATGAAGCATCAAAGAGTGACTTCATCTGTACCGTTAGATTATCATGTCAAACCAGTGAATATACACTTCCAGCAAATAAGGCGCCTATTGTCTTGATTAATGAGCTAAACATTGGAAAATGCACCTATATATTGTCTCAATCAGCAACCCATAAGGCACTACCCAAAGATATAGCTGCCATTTTTGTCCATGAATTCAACCCCTTGAATTGCAGTTTGACAGTGACTGTAACTATCTGCTCAGCAGCAACAAACCCCTGGATGATGATGGCAGTTAGGTGCAAACAGCCACTGAATTCTGCTGATTCTCTGGTAAAAGAAAGAACCAGCGTTTATTTGTGGTCTTAGAACAATCGCAGTTGAAATCCTTGGATTGCCCTTGACAGAATCATACAGACACAGGCATCAAACTCACTGAACTTCGATGCTATCTTCCTCCTAGTGAACGCCCCAACAGAACTAAGGTGGCCAAGTCTGAAACATAATGGCCAAAGAAGCAAAAACTAGCAGCTGCAGTAACACAAGGCATTTAAAATCCCCTACTCGATTGCAATGCTCCAGGAAAAATATAAAGGAGATTTAAAACTCAAGAAAGAACACCACGCATCTCCAAGTTCAACAAGCTTCACCAATCCATGCCCTCCACGGTCTGTTCAGTACTACTCGCACTTGTTTCACATGCTTCAACAATACTTCCTATAACATGCTTAAGGTCTGAACTTTGATGGAGAAGATCTCAGGCCATCAGTTTGCAACAGTGAAGTGCATCAGCAATCAAAGCAAACCATACCATACCAAACTTAATCCTTGTTCAATCTACTAGCTCACAGCTATACCATGGAACTACCAATCATCATCTAGGCGGGCAGTTCGTCCAGATCAAGCGGTAAATTACCGAGCTGATGAAGTCGACGAGGGCGGCGTTGGCCTCCCCGTCCCTCGCCGGCGCGTCGATCTGCACCCCGACGGCCTCCTCCCCGATCTCTGCAAATCAACCCAGGAGTTAGGAGCGGATCAGCGAGGACGAGGACTGGGTGGGGGACGGAGTACTGTACAGACCGGTGATGGTGGCCATCTTGGAGCCGGGCTTGGCGTGGACGGAGATGGCGACGGTGGACGGCGGCATCAGGCGGAGGCACCCCGGGAACTCCCCGCCGGCAGCACCGCCGCTCGCGGCCGCCGGCGCCGGGGCCCCCTTGGCCTTGCCGCCTCGCTTCTTCCCTGGAGCCATCTCCTCCGGGTCTTCACTTGGGCCGGGCCCGAGTCCATCGGCACAATATATCCCGTGGAGGCCCAGGAGACGGCCAGCCTCAGCACAGCACGATGATGGCTCAGCTCCAAGCCACGCCGCTGAGAACCCTAGCCCTCTCCCGCCGGCGGGGCGCCGGCGCGGCGGCGCGGCCGATGGCGGGCTCCGTGCGGTGCTCCGCCGCGGCCAGGAGCTACAGCATTACGCTCCTCCCCGGCGACGGCATCGGCCCCGAGGTCGTCGCCGTCGCCAAGGACGTCCTCTCCGTCGCCGGCTCCAAGGAAGGTAGGCTCACCTGAACTCCCTCCCGAGCTTTGAGTACTAGCAGGGGGACGACGATGATGGTAGCCCGTTTGTTTTCCTTGCTTCGCAGGCGTCGAGCTCAGCTTCCAGGAGATGCTGATGGGCGGCGCGGCGCTGGACGCGGCAGGCGTGCCGCTCCCCGACGAGACGCTCGCGGCGGCGCGGGCCTCGGACGCCATCCTCCTCGGCGCGATTGGAGGGTGAGTGGAAATTTTCTCTTGACAGCAGCAACATCACTCTGGATTGCATTTTGCTCTGGTCAGACTTTGTGATTTGCACCTGCATTTTTTCTTTCAGTAATTGGATCTGATGATTTGGTCTGCAGGTATAAGTGGGATAACAATGAGAAGCATCTCAAGCCCGAGACCGGGCTGCTCAACATCCGTGCCGGGCTCGGCGTGTTTGCCAATCTGCGGCCAGCCACCGTGTTACCGCAGGTATATCAACATGCCGTTTTAGTTCGACAGCACCGCAGTTGGTACTTTGGATAGCTTTTTGGCTTAACTTGCATCTGATGCCTTGTATCGAAGGCATCAGAATGTGTCCTGCGTCCCGGCTTAATCTGTACTAGTAGTAGTAGTCGATTAACTTCTTTGTTCCGATTAGTACTAACAACATTGTCCTGTTTTTCTATGGTACTACTCAAAACTCTGCCTTTCATACTTTAGCTAGCTAGTTAACTATATGGCCTACATCGCTTAGGTTGCATCCAAGGCCATGTATCTAAGGCATCGGAGTGTCTCCTGTCTCCTGACATGATCTGTACTAGCAGCACATAGTTTCAATAAGCAATAAAATACTAGCAAATGAAGTCATAGCTGCAAAATTTGGGCTGAATGGACTTGTTTGCTTCAATTATTACTGTTATATACTTACAATAATGTGATGATTTGGTCATATGTTCCCTTTGTAATTACTTCTCTCTTTGGCCTCACACTTTTGTAGTTAGTAGATGCATCTACTTTGAAGAGAGAGGTAGCTGAAGGAGTTGACATCATGGTTGTTAGAGAGCTTACTGGAGGTAATGTTGACTAAACTACGATAAAACATGGCTGGTTATTCCTCTTTCGTTGCTGATTTATATATTTCCAGATGCATTCTGATGACACTTGAAACTTCTACTGGTATTTTATTATTCTGCATGGCAGGGATCTACTTCGGCAAGCCTAGGGGTTTTGGAACCAATGACAAGGGAGAGGAAACTGGCTTCAACACTGAAATATATTCAGCTGCTGAGGTGACTCCACTGTTCCTCTTACATTTCAACTATCTCCCTGATAAACTATTTCCTGAATGAGTGATAGTTCCTGCCGCCCCCGAAGGCGTAAATATGACTAAATCTGTTGATCATTTTGTTTCTCTGTTTCTTTCCTCTATAATGTCAGTATGTATTTCCTGGAAGAACACTCTATCTCCAGATCGATCGTATTGATTATAGTGCATTAACTATTTGTTTGAACAACTCTATCTCCAGATCGATCGTATTGCCCGTGTTGCATTTGAGGTTGCTCGCAAGAGAGGAGGAAAACTATGCTCGGTGGACAAGGCAAATGTGCTTGAGGTACTTAATTATATGAATCCCAAATATTTTTCAGTGTCCAAAACATTTGGAATAATCCAAATGTGTATGGAAATTAGAACTGAGCCATGGAGCATATTCGAGACACTATTATACTTAATGTTTTACAACTCCTTAAATATTTAGTTGGATGCAACAACTATGACCTATCATTTTGTTGAGTCTAGTACATCAATTTTCATGTTAAAAAAATACATCATTTTTCGTAATGCTATTGTAGGCATCTATGCTCTGGAGGAAACGGGTAACTGCAATAGCTTCTGAATTCCCTGACGTAGAGCTCTCACACATGTACGTTGATAACGCTGCAATGCAGCTTGTTAGGAATCCTAAACAGGTTTGTTTCTTTGTATGTAACTTATCTCACCCTGAGCTAAGCAGTTTGGAGATGTGCTGACCGCCTGTACTCCCTTCCCTTCATTATCACAGTTTGACACGATTGTGACAAACAATATTTTTGGTGATATATTATCGGACGAAGCATCAATGATCACAGGAAGCATTGGAATGCTGCCATCTGCCAGTGTTGGTGAATCGGTAATATAAGTTGTTTTCAGAGTTCAGACGCACTTATTTTATGCCGAAATTGCTGGAAGTAAAGTGCTTATCAAGGATCTTCTTTTTCTGTATAGGGACCGGGTCTTTTTGAACCCATTCATGGCTCTGCTCCTGACATTGCTGGCCAGGTTGATATTGCTCCTAATTTCAGAACAATCCTTGGATACTACTGCGTTGCCTTTTGTTGTCTAACTCTGTTCAAAATTCTGCTCCCTTCTACAATTTGCTGAGTGCAGGACAAGGCAAACCCGTTAGCTACAATTCTTAGTGCGGCGATGCTATTGAAATATGGCCTTGGTGTAGAAAGTGCTGCAAAGAGAATCGAAGCCGCGGTTACAGAGACACTGGACAATGGGTTCCGAACTGGGGACATATATTCTCCTGGAACGGTAAGATTAGTCCATGTAACATGTTCAATAATTGCTGCACTGAACATGTGCTACATTTATGTTGGAAGAGAAATCCAATATCTACTTATGTTTCTGCCAAATTAATAATTAAATATTCATCTGCTTCAGACAGTTGTACTTAGATTGTTCTCTGCTGGCACATCATTTACGAGTACTTAGATTGTTTGATAAATAGAAGGATTTGGTCCTCTGTTTCTTAGCCTGACAAACTTCTGACCTGTGACCACTGGTTGTGGAATATACTCATTAGCAAGCGCTACTTTTTGCTCTTGTTTTCCGGACTTACATAGTTATGTTCTTCCTCTGCAGACATTGGTTGGATGCAAGCGAATGGGAGAGGAAGTCTTGAAGGCTCTGGAGTCGCAGAAGTAAACAGTAAAGCTATAGAGGGTTGAAGAAGCCTGCGGCATGGGATGGTCGAAAGCGCACCGGGATCTGATCTGACCTTACCCCGCCAAAGATCGTCGATTGTGTGATTTTGTTTTTGTGTTTGCCTGCTTCCGCCCTTGTAGTTGGGTGCAGGAATTTAGCGGATCGTCTTTTCCCTTTCTCGTTGGAAAGATTTTTGTGTGCCTTGATTGAATGAATTGTGTTGGTGATGGGTAGAAAATTTGGGATGGTTCCCTTTTGCTCCTGGCTGGAATGAAAAAGATATTGGATTTTGTGGCACTGTCATTTGGGATAAGTCAGTACATTCCTGTCATGCCCCATCTATTCTGTCTTAAAAAAAAACAAGTGGATAGCAGAACTAATCATCAACTAGATTTTGGGGTAACACTCATATCCCAATGTGACTTTGTGAACCTAAAATCTCCATCAATATGACTTTCCCAGAGATTTATTATTAGCTATATCAAAAGTAAATAAAGTGGAAGAAGATGGATTTATTTTTTGGGGGGCATTCAAAGATTTAATGATTATAATAGAAGAAATCCGACCTATACTGGACGGGTTTAAGTTTTTGTGCGCCTACATTTGGGGTAAGATTGGCCTGCTAATCCGATGGTCTATTGAGCAGCAAAATTCAAATGGCTTTCTGAAACTGAATCTCCACCCATATTTTCATTTCCTATTTGAAAAGATTCACTCTACGTTTCAAAAGATTCTGAGACGAAACGATAGAGTGACCAAAGGAAATAATGAACCTGAAACTGAATCTCCACCCATATTTTCATTTCCTATTTGAAAAGATTCACTCTACGTTTCAAAAGATTCTGAGACGAAACGATAGAGTGACCAAAGGAAATAATGATTCCAACGTGACTGAACCTGAAAGATTCTTAGATGAAACGAAAGAGACTTTTGTAAAGAGGTGGATTTTTCAATTTTTGTATTCATATATACGAAGAATAAAATAAAAAAAGAAAAAAAGAAAAAGGGAAAAAAATCCGACCTACCGGATTCGAACCAGTGACCTAAGGATTTAATCTGCATCCACTACAGTCCTCCGCTCTACCAACTGAGCTAAGGTCGGCTTGTTGTTTATCTTCCTCCCGTTAAGCTTTTAACAGCCAACACGTAGCTCAGCGCAGCTATGCCACCGACGTCCCCAACAATTAGTGACCGGCAGGAGGCGGTTTAGCCAAGCAGCAGAGTATTTTGAGATGGAACCAGTCGACAAATTCATTCAGGCAATGATGCTCTAAATATATATATATATATATATACATTCATTATACCTTGAGGCGACCCAAGAACAAGCAAGTCCTTCGCTCGGTACACCCAACATCCTCCTTCAACTGAATTCAGCAATGCGCGTACGTACTCCACTACAGTAGGTGAGTATAGCATTCACCGTGCTTGTCTCAGAAGTCAGGGCTGTGCTTTAACCAGACTGTCTGGGCACAGATCTTGATCCAGAAAAGACCGTCATTGGATCAGATCAGCTCAGATCAAATCAGATTGTATGTGTGTAGCCTGGAGCCTGCACAAGCACAACTCCAGACAGACCGAATATCTCGACGGCTAAATGAACAGCCCACCGCTCTCGTCAGCAAAAATCGAGCTCTTCTGGGATGTAAATATCGCAAAACATCAAATTGCACGGGAACTGCAGGGAATATGATAATAACGGTGAGTCAATTTCCAGCCCCCTTGCATTGCACTCCAGACAGATTCATTCAGACAAGGACGCATGAAAGGAAAAATCGAAAGGTTTACAGCAGGGGGGTCAAGCTGCCCACCTGAACATTTCATCAACGGCGGCAACGCACTAGGGGTAGTGTCAGCACTCAGCAGTCAGCACACGGGTAAACCGCGGTTTGCTGGGCAGGTCAGCCAGCATACAAGGCCTAAGGAGCCAGACAGAGACACAGCAAGGAGGGCAGGCCAATGCATATCAGTAGGGCCAGTGGCCCCCAAGAGGAACTCGCGCCTCTCGGGGCATTCGACATTCTCCTTCAAGTAAATTTTCAGCAATGTACGTTACGTACGTACCTGGCTAATAATCCATATATAGATGCTGAGGTTGCTCGTGAGGCTCAGTAACTGGCATTCACTTTGCCGCGGCCCGACAGACCACCGAGGCCAAAGGAAAGCACAAAATTTCAGGGCCATGCGAGCTCCCCGGGACTCTGTTTTAGCTGAGGAACCAGCCGGCATCATTCCCCCAGTAACTCACTCGCACTTGGAAAACAAGTGATCTGCATCCACCCCTGTTTAGTCCTGCATACAGAAAGAACAAAGGGGGCTTCCTCCTCCTTGTCTTCACACGAGATCGAGCTGCCAGGATACTGTGCCCGAATCAAATGCTCAACTTCACTTGGGCATATGGCAATTGCCAAATCTTCTTCCTGAAAGGACCATCATCAGATCAGATTTTATCTTGCCTGCAGCCTGCACAACTCTGGGCAGAGCGAATATCCTGATGACACGCCAATGGATGGCCATGTTGCCTAGCATCTCGGTGGTAAAGCCGTTTGTGTTTCTTTTCCCTTTTGTCAAGCCAGCCTATGAGGTGTGTGTTTCAGTGTGACTTGTGTCACCAGTAGTCTCTGCAGGAGCAGGCGCCATCCTGGAACCTGTGGAACCGGTTGGCGTCCCTGACCACCATCGCCCGCCCCACCACCCGCGACAGCCCCTTGAAGAACTCATGGCAGTCGCCGCACACCCGCAGATTCTTGTACACCCTGATCACTTCCTCCCCGTCACCGTGACCATGCTCACGGTGGTGCAGCAGCCACAGCCCCACAGCCAGCCGCTCGCTGTGCCCCGCAGGCCCTCGGCACGCGACTCCTCGTCCACGTCATGCAGCCGTGTGCCGTCACCGACCACGGCGCCTGGGGTGTACCCAAGCTGCTCCCTCATCATGCTCTCCACGTCCAGCAGGACACTGCGGATATCAGTGGTGCGCGGGTGGGCAGCATCGCCGCCGCCGTAGAAGAAGTGCGCCTCCTTGCCGACCTCCACCCAGCTGCACCCACCCTGCTTCCGCAGGCCCCGGTGCCGCATGGCATCGCGCACCTGCTGGTGCTCGTGCCACTCACCGGCCTCGGCAAAAATGTTCGACAGCATCACATAGTTGGCCGGGTTGTCGCCGTCCATGGCCAGGAGGGCCTTGCCCGCCTCCCTGGCTGTGGTGACGTCCTTGTGCACCCTGCAGGCACTGAGCAGCGTCTGCCACACGCCGACGGTGGGCACCATCGGCATCGTCGCGACAAGGTCCCTGGCCTCCGCAAGCTCCCCAGCACGGCCGAGGAGGTCGACCATGCACGCATAATGCTCAGCCCTCGGCCTCAGCCGCAGGTCCTGGCGGATCAAGGAGAAGTACCGGCGGCACTCTTCGATGAGGCCCGAGTGGCTGCATGCCGACAGGAGGGCCAGGTAGGCCACTTCATCGGGCTCGACACCTTCTGCTCGCATTTCCTCAAACATATTGATGGCTTCACAGCCATGGCCATGCTTCCCAAGGCCGTTGATCATCGCTGTCCATGAGACGACGTTCCTCGCCGGTGTCTCCCGAAACCGCCGCTCTGCCTCATCGGTCAGCCCACACTTATGGTACATGTCCACCAGGGAGTTGGAAACTGACACATCCAGCCCAGCTGGGTTCTTCACCGTGTAGCAGTGCACTTGTTTCCCCTGCTCGATGAGTGCAAAGTCCGCAAACATGCCGACAACGCTGGAGAGGACATGCCCATCAGCGCGGACGCCGGAGCTCCAGAACCGCCGGAACAGCTCCAATGCTTCCTTCACCTGCCCTTCTTGTGCGTGACCGACGATCACCGTCGTCCACTGGATGGCATTCTTCCTTTCCAACCGATCAAACACCTGCATTGCCGCCGGCAGGCACTGGCATTTTACATATACATCAAGCAGCGCACCGGCGAGGATGGCACTGGATGCCGTGGAGACCCCTCTGGTCACCATGGCCGCATGAGACTGTGCACCCTCACGAGCCGCGCCTAACCCGCTGCAGGCTTTCAGCAAGCTCGCGAAAGTGAACTCGTCGGGCTGACAATCCTCGTCACCTCGCCGCTGCATCTCCCGGAAGACGAGCAGCGAGTCCCTGCCTTGCCCGGCGTGCGAGTAGCCGGAGATCATGGCGTTCCAGGTGACGAGGTCCCTGAACGCAGCAGCGCCATCAAACACCCGCCGCGCGTCGCCGATCCTCCCGCCCTTGGAGTACACGAGCACCAGCGAGTTGGCGACGACGCCGTGTCCCTCAAACCCCATCCTGACGCAGGCCCCGTGGACCCGAACAGCCGCGCCCGTGTCACCGACGACGCCACACGCCTTGAGGGTCGCCGAGAGGGTGAACTCGTTCGGCGGGACCTCCGAGACCCGCCGCATGGCCCCGAAGAGCCGGAGGCACTCCCCGGCGCGCCCCTGCTGCAGGAAGCCCACCATGAGCGCCGTCCACGAGACCACGTTCCTCTGGGGCATTCCGTCGAACACCTGTCCGGCCGCGTCGAGGCGGCCGCACTTGGCGTACATGTCGACCAGGTTGTTGCCCAGCATGGTGTCCGACCCGTGGCCGAGCTTGATGAGCGCGCCGTGGAGCTGCGCGCCGCCTCGGAGGTCCGGGCCCCTCGCGCTCGCCCGGAGGAGGTCCGCGAGCATCCTCCGCCGCTCCATTGGATTCGCGGGGGAGAGTTGGAAGGGAGACGGCGCTGCGGAGAGGGCCCGGCTTGGGCGGTGAGAGATTGCGGCGAGGTTAGCATATGGAGGAATGCCGGCGGTGCTCGGCGCCGGTCGTGGGCGCGTCCAATGCGCGCTGGGACGGGGAAAGAGAAGAGGGAGAGGGACAAGTGTGGTATTTTTTTTCCTCTGTAATTTCTGAAGTGATGGAATGTGAATTTCAAGGTTCAGTACTGATTTGGCCCAAAATCAGCCATATTCAAATGGAAATTTTGAACTTGGTGGCATGCTTTCATTTTCAGTTTATCTGGTATTGGCTACAATGTATCTAGACATATTTTAGTTCTAGATATACTATACATTTTTATCCATTTATGTGACAAGTAATTTCGGAAGAAGGAGTATTGTTTTCTTACATTCCAAAAACAAACTAGCCTCCTTTTTTTCTAGTATTTACTACTCCCAATGTAAACTAATAAAAGAGCGCTTAGATTACTAAAATAGTGATCTAAACGCTCTTATATTTGTTTACGGAGGGAGTAGAAAATTTGATCCTTTTTTTTTCCCTACGTAATGACAGCAAAGATCAAAATAAGAAGCGAATTCCAGGTTAGTTGTCATTTTCCTTTACGCTGGTAGACTTGCATCCAGAGTTTCCTTGCATTATATCACACATTCACATTTCTCCATACAGTAGGTCAAGTACAGTAAACTAATCAACCAGTCCTAAGCTTCAGATACCGAGCAGTCCTACAGGCTACAGTTAAATGGCACGAAACTGTATATCTGTAAAGTACAAACATTCAGATCTATGCTGCCACTATCTGAAGCCAACACAAACAAGCAAACAGATCCAATGCTTCAGATGATACTGCAACGCAGAGCCAAAATCCTCTTCAGTTTCAGCGTGGCAGCTACGGTCTGAGGAAGCCGTGGTTGATGAATTCTTGCAACGACAGTCGCTTCACTGAAAACAAAACAGCCGTCCAGACGTCAGCTATGTATAACCATCCGGAGTTTCAGCATTTTAGTTGGCGGAAGAGGCGGCATGACCAGCGTCGAAGACGGACCTGGATTCGTGCACAGTAGTCTGGTGCATATGTCGATGGAATCAGGATGCAGGCTGGGCACAACGAGCTGCGAGAACGGAAGGGAGCTACTAGTTCTGTTTATGCACTGAAGCATCTGAAGAGAGGAACGTGTGAGACAAGGAGGAATGTTGCGAAATCTAAGTTTCTGATAGGATGATTCAACACAATTGGCGAGTGAAAGGGGCAGCACCTGCACATTGCTTCTACCACGGAACGGCGGGTAGCCATTCAAGAGCTCAAAGAGGATCGCGCCGATACTCCACAAGTCTACCTGCGCAAAGGAGATGTTCAGATTTGTGCCATTCGTGTGGCCAAAAATGCTGGGCATGTGAGCATATAAGGCATACCTTGTCATCGTACTTCTGAAATAGCATGACTTCAGGGGCCATGTACAAGCGGGTGCCGCAGGCTGTCTCCGCATACTCCCCAGGATGAAGAACCCTAGTAAACAGAGCAACAAATGTGACTGGATTTCAGTTTGTCCAGAAACTTGATTGCGTAACTAACGAGCCTTACTTATCACGCTGAACCACTCCACCATGTTTAGCATCATTACATGTTTTTTTGGTTTCTGCTACTCTGATGTGGTTCAGTAGCTAACAGATGTTGAAAAACGTCTAATGATCGATTTCACAGTTGACGGAAAGAAAAGCAGAAGCTGCTAGGATGAGTGGCATATTTTCCTTTTTCTACACACTACTCATCCATGACTAAAACAAATTATTGTCATGAATCCAAGAGCTCTGCATTGTATAACATACCTGGACAGGCCGAAATCGGATATCTTGAGTATCGCGTCGCTGCCAGGACAAGAGAGTAGGATGTTCTGCAACAATTCATTCAACAGTTTTATCAATTCAAAATTGACAGTTCAACCTAGTTAAGAAGCATCAAACAAGGAATTTAAGAAGGGATTTCAGTCCCTGGACCTCAGGCTTCAAGTCCCGGTGGACGACGTGGTGCCGGCGGAGCACTTGCAAACCAGCTCCTGCCAGCCACAGGGGGCAAGCTCCAGTTTTCACACATCACATCGAATCGAAATCGATGGTGGAAACAAAATTTCCTCGAGCAATTGGGGACACAGTAGATGATAGGGTGAATTACCGATCTGTCTCATGAAATTCCTGGCGACGCCCTCCTCCACCCTGCCGCCGGTGCGCTGGATGTAGGTCGCCAGGTCTCCCCCCTCGCACAGCTCCATGACGAGGTAGATGCAGCCCGGGGTCTGTCCGAGACGGAGCGTAATAAGCCACTCGATTGGTACAAGAAGAGAAGGGGGGCTTGGGGGCGTTCGTACCCGGACGACGTCGAGGAGGCGGATGATGTTGGGGTGGCTGACGGCGGCGAGGAAGCGGAGCTCGCAGTCGAGGCTGTCGCGGAGGCGGCCGGGGAGGCCGGCCAGCCGCACCTGCTTCACGACAGCGGGGGTGCCCGTCGAGAGCCGCACCGCGCGCCACACCGACGTGGCCGGGGGCCGCCCGCCCAGGCGCTCCCGCAGCTCGTAGCCGCCCACCACCGTCGGCGCCGCCTCCGTGCTCCTCCCTGCCATCGAGAACCAACTGGAAGGCCGCACCAAGCGAGACAAAAAAAAATCTTGGAATGAAATTCCGCCGAGAGCACCATTATCTCAAAGGCCGTGAGCCCAGGATGAGAAAGCTCAAACTATTAGCAAAAGCCCATTATCTACTCTTTTTTTTTATCAAAAGGCCATTGGTTTCTAAAAAAAGCCCATCGATTATTCCCCTAAAAAAATGAGAGCAGCTAAATGGAGGTTATCCTTGCGGGGATCGGCAGGTCGCGGGAGCATGCCAAGTGGTGCATCTAGCCGCCGTCACATGTCACGTGCTGGTTGCTCCCTCTGAATTTCGTATTTTATTTTTCTACATATGTTTTCGGGTTTATATGGTTTATTTCTGGTTTTTCGGTTTTCCATTGGTTTTTCTTAGGTTTCATAAGAAAAAATCGTGGATAATTTTCAGCGCAAAAAAACTAAATTGTGCTCCCATGAAAAAGCATAGATTACTTCTCGTGGCGACGCAAAATTGCTTTCGTGAGAAGAAGAAAAAATGTGCTTCCAGATTTATTTCTTATGTAGGATGATACGTCTCCAACGTATCTATAATTTATGAAGTATTCATGCTGTTATTTTATCATTCTTGGATGTTCTACAACCATTTTATAGCAACTTTATATCATTTTTTGGGACTAACCTATTGACCAAGTGCCTAGTGTCAGTTATTGTTTTTTTCTTGTTTTTTACATCCCAGGAAATCAATACCAAACGGAATCCAAACGCAACGAAACTCCACGAAGATTTTTTATGGACCAGAAAGAACCCAATGGGCCAGAGCTGCACTTAGGGGGTGCTCGAGGCACAACCCACTGTATGCGCCAGGCCCTGGCGCGCCCAGGTGGGTTGTGCCCACCTCGGTGGCCTCCCACACCCCCTCTTTGCCCTATAAATTCACAAATATTCCAAAACCCATGGGGGTAGCCCTAGATCAGAAGTTCCGCTGCCGCAAGGCCTTTGTATCCACGAGATCCAATCTAGACCCCGTTCTGGCACCCTGCCGGAGGGAGGAATCATCTCCGGTGGCCATCTTCATCATCCCGGCGGGCACCATGATGAGGAGGGAGTTGTCCATCCTCGGGGCTGAGGGTTTGTACCAGTAGCTATGTGTTTGATCTCTCTCTCTCTCTCATAATCTATATCATGGGCTTTGTGAATATAGTCGGATCATATGATGTTTCTCCCCTCTATACTCTTGTTATGATGAATTAAATCTTTACCCTTCAAAGTTTTGTCTTGTCGGATTGAATATTCAGAGATGAGAACACATGATATATGTTTTGCAATATGAATACTTGAGGTGACAATGAGGTATCTTATTGGTTCACTTGATATGTATTATGACATTCAACTCGCGGATTCCCGTGGTAATATTGGGGTAATCTATGCATTGGGGTTGATGCACGTTTTTCTCCGACGGAAACTTTGGGGTCTCTTTATAGTTCTTTGTGTGGATTGAGTATTATGAATATGAATTTGCTTTGGTGTTATTCTAGTACGAACTCTAGGATAGATCGAGCGGAAAAAATAGCTTTGTGTTATTTTAGTACGAACTCTTGAATGGATCGAACGGAAAGAATAGCTTTGAGGTGGTTTCGTGACTTAGAAACAATTCCTATCTTTTGTTCTCCGCTAATAGGAACTCGGGAGTGATTCTTTATTGCACTTTGAGGGATAATAATATGATCCAACTATGTTAGCATTGTTGAGAGGTTGCACTAGCGAATGTACGGACCCTAGGCCTCATTTTCAAGCATTGCAACACCTTTTTTGTGCCCTTTTACTATTTGCTACTTTGCTATTTTTATTCATTCAGATTATAAAAATATATTTCTACCATCCATATTACACTTTATCATCATCTCTTCGCCGAACTAGTGCACCTATACAATTTGCCATTGTATTGGGTGTGTTGGGGACACAAGAGATTTCTTGTATTTGGTTGCAGGGTCGTTTGAGAGATACCATCTTCATCCTACACCTCTCACGGATTGATATACCTTAGGTCATCCACTTGAGGGAAAATTGCTACTATCCTACAAAACTCTGCGCTTGGAGGCTCAACACATGTCTACAAGAATAAAGTTGTGTAGTAGACATCATAGGCACACATTTGCTTTTCTGAGAAACACATATTTGCTTCTTGTGGAGGTTCCAAAATTGAATGGTGGAGCTGTCAGTTGGTGCAGTTCCAAGCAGAGCGTCGTGGCGGAATCTACGTGTGAAGCAGAGTACATAGCTGCTTCGGAAGTAGCAAATGAAGGAGTCTGGATGAAGGAGTTCATATCCGATCTAGGTGTATACCTCGTGCATCGGGTCCAATGAATATCTTTTGTGACAATACTGGAGCAATTGCCTTGGCAAAGGAATCCATATTTCACAAAAGACCAAACACATCAAGAGACGCTTCAACTCCATCCGAGATTTGGTCAAGGAGGGAGACATAGAGATTTGCAAAATACATACGGATCTGAATGTTGCGCACTGCCGACTAAGCCTCTTCCACGAGCAAAACATGATCAGCACCAAGACTCCATGGATGTTAGATTCATTACAATGTAATCTAGATTATTGACTCTAGTGCAAGTGGGAGACTGAAGGAAATATGCACTAGAAGCAATAATAAAGTTGCTATTTTATATTTCCTTATTCATGATAAATGTTTATTATTCATGCTAGAATTGTATTAACTGGAAACTTGATACATGTGTGAATACATAGACAAAACAACGTGTCCCTAGTATGCCTCTACTAGACTAGCTCATTGATCAAAGATGGTTAAGTTTCCTAGCCATAGACATGAGTTGTCATTTGATGGATCACATCATTAGTGGAATGATGTGATGGACAAGACCCATCTGTTAGCTTAGCATAATGATCGTTCAATTTTATTGCTATTGCTTCGTTCGTGTCAAATATATATTCCTCCGACTATGAGATTATGCAACTCCCGGACACTGGAGGAATGCCTTATGTGCTATCAAACGTCACAATGTAATTGGGTGATTATAAAGATGCTCTACAAGTATCTCCGAAGGTGTTTGTTGGGTTGGCATAGATCGAGATTAGGATTTGTCACTCCAAGTATCAGAGAGGTATCTCTGGGCCCTCTCGGTAATGCACATCATATGAAGCCTTGCAAGCAATGTGATTAATGAGTTAGTTACGGGATGATGCACTACGGAATGAGTAAAGAGACTTGCTGGTAACGATATTGAACTAGGTATGAAGATACCGACGATCGAATCTCGGGCAAGTAACATACCGATGACAAAGGGAATAACTATGTTGACATTGCGGTTCGACCGATAAAGATCTTTGTAGAATATGTGGGAACCAATATGAGCATCCAGGTTCCGCTATTGGTTATTAACCAGAAGGGTGTCTCTGTCATGTCTACATAGTTCTCAAACCCATAGGGTCCGCACGCTTAACGTTCGATGACGATTGGTATTATATGAGTTGTGTGTTTTGGTGACCGGTTGTTGTTCGAGTCTGAATGAGATCACGGACATGATGAGGAGTCTCGAAATGGTCGAGAGGTAAAGATTGATTTATTGGAAGGTTACATTCGGACACCAGAATGGTCTCAGGTAGTTTTGGATGTTTTTCGGAGTACCGGGAGGTTACCGGAACCCCCCGGGGAATTGTTGGGCCAACATGGGCCATAGGAGAGAGGGGAGGCAGCCCACAAGAGGAGGTCGTGCCCCCCGCCCATGGGGAGTCTGAATTGGACTAGGGGAGGGGACGCACCCCCTTTCCTTTTCCTCTTCCCTCTCCCTTCCTCTTTTCCCCCTCCGGTTGAAGGAATAAAACAGGGGGGGGGCGAATCCTACTAGGAGTGGAGTCCTAGTAGGACTCCCCCCTTGGCGCGCCCCCTTGGTGGCCGGCCTCCTCCTCTCCTCCTTTATATCGGGGGCGGGGGGCACCCCAAAGACACACCAATTGTTTAGCCGTGTGCGGTGCCCCCTCCACTGTTCACTCCTCCGGTCATATCGTTGTAGTGCTTAGGCGAAGCCCTGCGCGGATCACTTCACCAACACCGTCATCACGCTGTCATGCTGACGGAACTCATCGACTCCATTGACACTCTGCTAGATCAAGAGTTCGAGGGACGTCATCGAGCTGAACGTGTGTAGAATGCAGTATGTTCGGTACTTGATCGGTTGAGTCGAGAAGACGTTCGATTACATGAACCGCGTTAAGTTAAGGCTTCCGCCTTCAGTCTATGAGGGTACGTGGACACACTCTCCCCCTCTCGTTGCTATGCATCTCCTAGATAGATCTTGCGTGAGTGTAGGAATTTTTTTGAAATTGCATGCTACATTTCCCAACAAGGGCATCCAGAGAGCGCTTCACTTTTACCGGATCTATTTTCTCATTTGGAGGTGGACGTTTCGGTGCAAGTTGGCATTTCACATCGGCAGTCGCAATGTCCTTTTTTTCCTCGTCAGTCATCTCATATGGTAACTTGGCAGGAGCCTTCTTGACGCTTGGACCTGCTCTGGATTCCTTCCATGTTTGTATTAGCCGCCGAGCGGGCGGGCGGCTCTCTTCTGCCATTGCCGAGGCGACGGAGGAAGCAGAGTCCACTGATGCGGCAGAGGAGGCGGAGTCCTCTGACGCGGAGGAGACGGCTGAGGGAGTGGAGATAGAGCTGGACTATGAGGAGTCTGCTAAGGGGCCTCCTTCGACTGACTATGCTGAGGCGACGTCCAGTTTGGAAGCATGATGTTTTCCTTCATCCATAGAATGGCAGTCCTTAAGGCATCTACCAGATGAGTCTCCCCTTCACCTATAGGGTACTCAAGGTCCAGCCCCTCGAATCCATTAGTAACTTCATCCACCCCGACAACAAAGAAAGCCATCCGGAATCGGATTGCAATAGAAAGTTCCATCAGGTGTAGGAGGTAAGACATAGCCGACCGCAACCTTCAAGGTTAGATTCATGCATTTCGGCATTAGCTCACAATGTCACTCTCCGTGATATCATCCACGGGGTAGCGAGTAGCCGTGATATCAGGCCGAACAAGCTCCATGGAAGCAACGCTGCTTCTCCGCTGAGATGGTGGGGTAGCTCCGTGGGCAGTATCCAATGAAGGATCTTCATGTCGTTGAGATGGTGGGCCGGTAGCTCGCTAGCTCTCAAGTTCCTCTACTTTCTTCTAAATTAACGCTAATCTTGGTTCTACCTTTCCGCGGCTCGCATCTTTCTTCTTTCTCCCTCGACTTCTATAACCAGTGTTGTCGGGAAACCCATGCTTCCACGAAACGAAGCCTGATGTGCCTCGTGTTCATCCAGGGTGTTCAAGATTCCTGAGGGCCTTTGACAGCTTGTCCGTCTCTCTGTCGGGATGGAACCTCCCTTCCCGCACTTCCTAGATTGCTTCCTGAATCTTTTTTACATGTGCTTCAAGTTGAGCTTTCGTGAAAACACACTTCCCTATTTCTAGATCTAAAGTTCCCCCATGCCCGGAGAACCAAGTCCTTGATCGTTCGGGCCAGTTCAATGTCGCTGGTTGGACCTGTAAGTGCATCTAGTGCCACCCGTAGTTGGTTTTGGAGTATTGACAACAAACCTGGTTGAGGGACTAATGCGTTTGTGAGAATTGCAGGATAACACAGGTAGTAGTCCCTCATTGATTCGGTGTACCTACCGGAGATGACCCCTAAAAATGTGTGAAGACATTGAAGACAATGGTGGTCTGCGAAGCTATTCACGTTGAAGACTATGACATGAGAAGACATCGAATGAAGAATATGGAGCGCGAAGACTTATTGTTTCGTTGTTTCCTTTTCTTCTTTGTTGAGTCATAGGGACCACCGCACTGTTAAGTGGGGTCCAAGAGAACAAATTCAGAGTGACTAAAGTGATGCTCAACCAAATCCTATGTCTTCAAGCGAAGAAAATGAGAGCAAATCTTATCCAAGAGTCGGATGAGTCAGATTTACTTGTAGCCCAAGTCAAGCTGCCGCGTGTGTTTGAAATCTGACCGTTAGGACACGTGTCAGTTCCTTAGTGACCTAGGTTCATTTCGGGCATATCAGGTCGGGTTGCCCAGTGGCTATAAATAGCCCAACCCCTACACCATAAATTGGTGGCTGCTCAGAGTAAGTGCACGGCTTTTGTCGTTTGAGAGCAACCCACCTCCGAAGCATTTGAGAGAGAATCCTTGCGAGGACAAAGCCCAAACCACCCAGAGACCAAAGAGTGTTTGGCATCATCAAGTCTTTCCGTCGCGTGATCTCAAGACTTGTTACACTTGAGGACTGTGAATCCTCCACCGGTTAGGCGTCACGCTCTGAGCATCCAAGAGTCATTGTGGATTGCCGGTGAACAAAGTCTGTGAAGGTTTGGAAGTCTACCATGAAGACTTACGAGTGATTGGGCGAGGACTAGGTGTCCTTAGCTCAAGGGAATAAGGTGAAGACGCGGTCTTACGAGTTGAATCGCAGCCTCCCTAACTGCAGACGACAGTTGTCACAAAGAATCGAACTGGTCGAACAAATCTCTGTCCTCTCCAAGCTACTGGTTCTATCTCTCACTTCTCTTTACTTACAGTTTGTCTTCGTGAAGTCATTACCTGCTTGCATGATCTGTTTGACTTCACTGAGTGACTACTTGGTCTGGTTGGCTTCATACTATCTTCCATCCTGATCCTTACTACCTAGCTGCTGTTAGTCCTCGTGCTTTCACTTCATTGAATACTTGACTATGGCTTGCCTAGTGCAGTCTACCTTCCGCTGCATACAAATAGTGTCATTTCTATTGTTTGTCTTTGAAACTTCCATGTTTTGAAGACTTTCATAAAAATCGCCTATTCACCCCCCTCTAGTCGATAACTAGCTCTTTCAATTGGTATCAGAGCAATGTACTCCCTTGTTCTATGTGACTCGGTTTAACCACATGGAGTTATAGATATGTCGATCGCAGGATAATCAAAGTCTCCGCTGCATGCCCCATCTTCGATGGAACTGTATATCCCTACTTGAAGAATAAGATGCGCATGCATCTTGAAGAATTTGATGTCGATCTGTGGTATGTCATCAAGAACGGCGTTCCAAAGACCGGTGAAGGTGTCACCCCTGCTGATGTCAAGAAGTTCATTCAACTGGACTCAACCGCCAAGAACATCATCTGTGGTCATCTGACCAAAGGACAATATGGCCGTGTGATTGCTCTGGAAACATCGAAGCTAGTCTGGGACTGGCTCTCCAAGGTCAATGAAGGCGTCTCAACTCAGCGAGATCAAAGGATCAGTGTCCTCCGCAACCTCTTCAACCGCTTCAAGAGACACGACAATGAGAACGTCCAGCTCACATTTGATTGCCTCACTGATATCACTAATGAGTTCCAAGCACTCGGAGCCACTGAGATCATGAAGCATGAAGTAGTCAAGACACTACTGAGATCACTTGACAGCTCATTTGACACCTTAGCCCTGATGATTCAAGAACGCCCTGACTTCAAGACTCTTGATCCGTCTGACATACTTGGGAGGCTCAACACACAAGAGTTCCAGCTATCTGAGAAACGAGATATCTATGGCGCCAACTATGGCCGAACTTGCGCTTTGAAGGAAAAGGTTGTTTCCTCATCTGAAGAAGAATCTGACTGCAGTTTTGGTGATCCTGAAGACATTGGAAAGGAGTTTGCTATGCTTGTGAAGAAGTTCCAGAAATTCACCAAGAAGAAAGGCTTCATAAAGTCTTCACGATCAAGCTCAAGAAATGATGAAGCTTCCACCCATGACCACAAGAAGAGAACCTGCCACAAGTGCAAGAAACCTGGTCACTACATCTCTGAGTGTCCACAGTGGGACAATGAGAAGAAGAAGAAGAAGAGCAAAGAATATGATTCTGATGACAAGAAGTAGAAGAAATCCTCAATGTCTTCTTCCAAGTCTTCATCACACAAGAAGAGCTCATCTGGCAAGGCTCGTGCTTTCGTTGGCAAGGATATGGATTCAGAGGAGGAGCTTCTAAGGAGGCGGAGGTGGAGTCTGAGGAGGATTCCGACTCTGGTGTTGTGAGTCTGGCTCTAGCTACAGCCTACGTTGCCAAGTCCATCTTCAACACTGAAGAGAATGGCTCCATCACCAACACTGATGATAAAGACAAGGACGACCCGGCTCCCACCTACTTCTTCATGGCACGTGGTGCCAAGGTAAAATCACGTGATGCCTACTTTCAAACATCAAGTGAAGCTGACTCTGATGGTGAATCCAAACCTAGTTACAAAACACTTGCTAAAATTGCAAATCGAACAACAAAAAGCTATGGAGTATATTCAAAACTGTTAGACAAAAGCGATGACCTGTTGGACGCGGAAATGACCCGATCTCAGTCCTTAATCGAAGACATAAAAATCTTCATCTTAAGTACGAAGAACTTGAAAGTCGTCATGAATCACTCACAACAACTCATGAAAAGCTTTCCTACGATTATCTTCAAAGGAAGCAAGATATTGAGAAATTGAGAGCGATTCATGAAGATCTTCAAAAAGAGAACGAGTCACTTCGCGCTCAACAGATCAATCCCGCTCAGGAATGATTTGAACCACCATGTCTAAAATGCATTGAGCGTGATAACACTGCCTCTGTTGCTGAATGTTCTAATGCTACTCCTATTGCAATATCTTCAACTGCCAATGTGGTAACTAACCCCTCTGCTGAGGATACCACTACTATTGCTGATGAGAATGCTAGGTTGAAGACACTGCTTGAGACAGGGATGTACAAAAGTCTCAAAGGGCATCAAACATTATGTGATGTCCTCAAAAAGCAGATTCTGAACTGAAACCCTAGGAAAGAGGGTGTTGGGTTCGAGAGGAAAATGAATGTTGATGGATCTTATTGGAAGCACAGGCAGTACCCCAAAACCACATGGGTTGCTACAAAGGAACCTTGGTAGATCCATCCACCTTATCTGGTTTCACTTGTGCCACTAGTAGAAAGCAGGGCTACTGCTCGCTCGGCCAGCCCATTAGTCGGTTCTTGAAGAACCGGGACCAATGGGGGTATTAGACCGGTTCGTGAGCCTGTGGGCCGGCCGGGCCTCGTGGGCATTGGTCCCAGTCAGGTGGAACCATTTGCCCGGTTCGAGGCACGAACCGGGACCAATGGTCCTCGCCAGCCCAAAACCATTGGTCCCGGTTCATGGCTTGAACCGAGACAAAAGGGGTGGCTCTAGTCCCGGTTCATGCCACGAACCGGGACAAATAACTTGCCTACATATACCCACCGTCGCGGCAGAGCACTCCAGAGTGCTCTGTTTTTTCAAGCCGGCGAGGGGAGGGCATTTGGGTGCTCTAGTTCACCTCCTATGCACATGAGGTGTTCGATGAAATGCCCGAGCCACACTAGTTAAGCTTTCTCCTCTCAAAACTTGACCTCCGAGCTCCATTTTCAACGAGATTTGTCTAGATTTAGCGGTCCGTCACGCCCGTCCCTCGCCTGCCTTTCACTGCCGTCGATCGCTGCGCCGATCTCGTCGCCCGGCACCATCGTGGTGAGCCTCTTGTTCTTATCTTCTTTACGAAAGAAAAAATTCCGACTTCAGATAGATACTTGTCTAATTTTCTTACTTTTATTATTCCTTGTTATTATATAGTGCGATGGTTTTGGTATCCGCCTCGCCGGCCCTCGTCACATCTATGATTCAGATGTGGTATATATTATCTTTTCATAACTATTTGGTTCATTTATTGTTTATGACAATTATTCCGACCAATGTGACATAGATTTTATTTATCTAGGAGGTTGTTGAACCGTAAATTCCAACCGACCCTATTGTCGAGAGGTTAAATTTAGTTGAAGAAGAAAACAATTACTTGAAGGAAAAAATAAGAAAAATTGAGGAGGAGAAGATAATATTGGAGTTGCATGTTGCGGATGTCGTCGATGATCACAAGATCAAGATGGATGTAATGCCACTAGTAGAAAAAGGGCCTATTGTCCCGGTTGGTAAGGGCCTTTAGTCCTGGTTGGTGAACCGGGACTAAAGGGTCGGTACTAATGCCTCCCCCCTTTAGTCCCGGTTCAATCCGTAACCGGACTACTAAAGGTCATGACCACGTGGAGCTCCACCTTTAGTCGGTTGGTAACACCAACCGGGACTAATGGAAATTTTATGATTTTTTGAATTTTTTTTTTGAAATTTTTTTGAAATTTTTTTGAATAATTTTTATTTGCAAATTTACTGAATTATTTTAACCCCTAATCTCTAATCAAAGACCCCTCATCACGCTCAATTTATCCTCTTCTCTAATCACCCTCATCATTCCAAATCACCTAACTTCCTAACGGTCACCTATCCTCCCACTCACCCAGCTGAGCACGCTTAACTTCCGGGTTCTATTCTCCCTCGTTTCCAAGTCTGCACTTGTTGTTTTCCTGACAATAGTAAGATGTCAATCCTATTAACCCTCAGGAATTTTGCTTGAGCATGAATTGACACATTTCATTGTTTGAGTTTCAAACTATTTTTTTCAAAAACAATAATTATTTAGAAAACAATAGTTATTTTGAATAATTAGTTTGACCATGGTTTGACCATAGTTTGACTACAGTTTGACCAGATTTGACAAAAATTCAAAATAACTTAACAAATTATTTAGTAACACTAATATTCTAGTATAATTAGTTTGACCATGGTTTGACCATGGTTTGACCATAGTTTGACCATTGTTTGACCATAGTTTGACCACGGTTTGACCAGATTTGACCAAAAATCAAAATAATCGAACAAATTATTTAGTAACACTAATATTCTAGAATAATTAGTTTGACCATGGTTTGACCATTGTTTGACCACAGTTTGAAATTTTTCGATTTTTCCACTCTAGATATTAAAAGCCCGTAACTTTTTTTTTCGTTAGGTTTTGAGGATTTTTAGGCACAAACCGGGACTAAAGGGCATGTGAACCGGGACTAATGCCTTAGCCGCACGAACCGGGATAAATGCTCACATTAGTCCCGGTTCTAGATTGAACCGGGACTAATGGGCTAAACTGGCCTGGACGAAAGCCCTGTTTTCTACTAGTGTGCGGTTGAAGATTAAAAAGATTAGAAAATATGCCATTCATACCGAGGCTTGGTATCATTATGCAGTTGGATCAGTTGTTACCTTGGTTGCGGTTATAATCGCATTTGTTTTTGCATTGAAATGTTTTACATAATTTCAATGTATGGTTTAATTAGATGCTCTGGAGAGCTATATGTTGTTCAATGAGAACATTGTATGTACTTTGGTTTTAATGCTCTGGAGAACTATGTATGTACTTTGGTTTTAATGGTGCATTTTGAACACAGAAAAACAAGGGAGTTCAAATAAGTTCAAAAAAAATACCTTTGTAATGCATTTAGTTTCCGTATGAAACCACGATACTTGAAAGAGATTGTCCGTTTTGTACACTAAGTGCATCCAGTTTTTGCTGTAAGCCTCTCTACTTTCTTGCACATGCTATGTGGGTGAAATGATGATAACATGCCAACTTGGAACCTTATCAGAGTTCATTTCAAATGCTTTTCAATTTCATGGTCTTATAGCTCAAAACAATCAGTAAATGCATGAAAAATAACAAATGAAGTCAGAAAGGGTTGTAAATTGATGATGTCGCTTTGAATGGTGCATTTTGAACACAGAAAAACAAGGGGGTTCAAATAAGTTCAAAAGAAATGAAATCCCTTTGTAATGCATTTAGTTTCCGTATGAAACCACGATACTTCAAGGAGATTGTCTGCATTTTGTACACGAAGTGCATCCAGTTTTTGCCGTAAGCCTCTCTACTTTCTTGCACATCCTATGTGGGTGAAATGATGATACCATGCCAACTTGGAACCTTTTCAGAGTTCATTTCAAATGCTTTTCAATTTTATGGTCTTATAGCTCAAAATAATCAGTAAATGCATGAAAAATAACAGATGAAGTCAGAAAGGGTTGTAAATTGATGATGTGGCTTTGAATGGTGCATTTTGAATACAGAAAACAAGGGGTTCAAATAAGTTCAAAAGAAATGAAATCCCTTTGTAATAGACGAGTTTCCGTATGAAACTCTGATACTTCGAAGGAGATTGTCTGTTTTGTACACGAAGTGCATCCAGTTTTTGCCGTAAGCCTCTCTACTTTCTTGCACATGCTATGTGGGTGAAATGATGATACCATATATGTATGTATGTATTTTTTAGATATATGTATGTATGTATGTATTTTTACATGTTTTTTGTATGTATGTATGTATTTTTCATTTGTAATTAATGATGTTTTAAAGTATACATATATGCAAGTTAGATTTAGTACATTTTAGGTTAGTTTAATTTTTAAATATCTAGCTAGGAAAGGAAGAAGATTTAGTACATGATAGGTAGAAGAGTTTTATCTATATATGTTCTCTGATTTAGTACATTTTAGGTTAGTTTAATTTTTAGAATTTTTTTAAATATCTAGCTAGGAATGGAAGAAGAAGAAAAATAATGAGAGGAGAAAAAGGAAAATAAGAAGAGGAAGAAAGGAGAAGAAGAGGAGAGGAAGAAGAGGATAATAAATAAGAAGAGGAAAAAAGAAGAAAAAGAAGAGGAGAAGAAGGAAGGAATAGAGGAGAAAGAAGAAAAAATACAAAGGAATAGAGGAGAAAGAAGAAAAAAATAGAAATTTATATATCTTTCTTTTTTCTCCTCTATTCCTTTATTCTTCTGCTTTTTTTCTTCTTTTTTTCTTCTCTTCTATTCCTTTCTTCTTCTCCTCTTTTTATTTCTTCTTTTGTCTTCTTATTTTTTATCGGGTATGTCATTGTTGATATACCCCATCATGAGAACTTCAACACGAGGGGGGCGGGTACCGATATACCCCTCCATGATAACATTATTTTCCCATGTATATGTATGTCGCATCGTTGTCGATATAACCCCCTCCCGGATAACTTCGACATGAGGGGCGGTCGATATATATACCCCCTCTCGACCGTGATAACTTATACCACGGGAGCACCCCCCTCGGCCCTCTCGCTCGACCAAAACTCTCGAGGACACCCAAACTCTAGAGAAAAACGATGTTGGTCTCCTACCCCCTCCCGCCACGCCCCTACCCGACAAACTCTCTCGAGGCCACCCAAATTTACCAAGTTAAAAGAGCGTTGTCATCGAGGCCACTCCGAACCCTTGAAGCGTTGTGTCGAGGCCACCCCAAACCCTTGAAGCATTGTCTAGGCCACCCCAAACCCTAGAGAAGCAGCGTCGAGGCCACTAACATGATTCCTTATTGTGATTAGCGAGCCAGTTCTATGTTTGCCACTAATATATATCCATCTGTACCATGTTTGAATAATAATTGACATGTTGTAAATATTTGCAGAAACTATGGAGCACTCCCGAGACGAAGCAATGAAGCGATGTTGGGGAGATAATCGCACAAGGAAGTGATGTCGTTGCGTAGTTTCTCAACGACACCGATGGTCAGGAAGGACTGGGTGAAGAAGAGGGCGATGCTCATGATGGCTCCGGTGACCCATTAATGCCGGTACAAGAAGAGGGCTAAGTTAATGATGGCTCCGGTGACCCAATGGAGGTATAAGAAGGAGACCGTGATGACGGCTCCGGTGACCGAACCGATTCCGGCCAGGTATATATATATATATATATATTAGTTAAGCCCATGCTGACTAGTTAATTGATGCATTCATTGTTTTCATATGTACACATATTAATTAATTCTCGTCTTTCTTCTTTTTTCTCTAGCCCTCCGGATCGAGCTCAACTTCGGTAAAGAAACGAGGCTCGAAGAAAAGTTGCGCCGGATGAAAGGTTTGAGATCACAGCAATCGCTGCGTGATGGCAAGCCGATTGAACCCATCCGGACAAGGGATGCATTTCGTGCTCGGTATGGGTTCTTGTTAGGGACAAGATCCCGATCAAGATATCAAGCAATGGTTAAAGCCAAATAAGAAAGACCACGAGGTGCCGACGCCTTATGTCTTCGATATGCAGAAAGAAGATCTTTGGACAATGCTTAAGGCAAATTTCACCCTACCGCCAGAGGAGGATCCAGAGAAGCCAGTTAAAGAGGAATTGATCAAGTCTCATGCTCTTAAGAAGATGGCAGAACTATTCAGGAGGTGGAAGAATGAGCTGAAAACGTTTGTCGACAAAGAAGAGACACCAGAATTCACCGGCCGGTTTGAGAAGATCAGAGATCAATGGCACGCATTTGTGGCCCACAAGACATCGGAAAAGAGTAAGAAGATGTCAGCGACAAACAAGATTAATGCTGCGAAGAAGAAGCATCACCATCGCATGGGGTCAGGTGGTCACCTCAAAGCCCGACCTTGGTGGGACAAGGCTGAGAATGACCTGATTGCTAAAGGGGTCGAACCAGAGACATTGAGATGGCCAGACCGTTATCGGACTTGGTTCTTCGGGGTTGGCGGAACCTTGGACCCTGTATCAGGGAAGTGTGTTTGGATGGAAGAGCAACTGTGAATACCCGTCAGGAAGCTTCGAGAGTATATCGAGAAAGCGCAGGAAGGAACGTTCGTTTATGTTTGTGGCATCACTAAAGATGTTTTGAAGCACCATCGAACAAACTAATGAACATATCTCCTAATAATACTTGTATGTTGCACAAAACAATAACTTTCTACAATATACTTTTTTGTGAGCAACATCAAAGTAGAGAACTGTTGGGGAACGTAGTAATTTCAAAAAATTTCCTACGCACACGCAAGATCATGGTGATGCATAGCAACGAGAGGGGAGAGTGTTGTCTACGTACCCTCGTAGACCGAAGCGGAAGCGATCACAACGTAGAGGAAGTAGTCAGACGCTCTCCTCGCGATCCAACCGATCCCAGCGCGTTACTCCGGCGCCTCCGAGTTCTTGGCACACGTTCAGCTCGGTGACGCTCCTCAGCTCCGATCCGGCAAAGCTCCGGGAGAGAGTGTTCCACAAGACGACGTGGCAGGACGATCTTGATGTTCTATCGACGCAGGGCTTCGCCTAAGCACCGCTACGATATGACCGAGGTGGAATATGGTGGAGGGGGCACCGACACGGCTAAGAGACCCAAGAGATCAATTGTTGTGTCTTTTGTGCTAGCCCTGCCCCTCTATTTATATGTTGAGCCCCGGTCGAAACTTGGAGCAAAAGCCTCCTCAAAGTCGGTTTTGCCCGAAAGGCAAGAGTCCCACTCGGACTCCAGGACCAAACGCCACAATCCTTGGCGTTCGCCCAGACGCCATGGGCCTCGGCGTCGGCCCAGGCCGACGCCAGGGTCTCCGGCGTTTGGCCCCCTGGCCTCCGCAAAACTCCTTTTGCACCGACTTAAAGCCTCATGGGCTTGACCCCTTGGCCTAAACATATCATCCAATATATGAATCTTTACGTCTCGACCATTTCGAGACTCCTCGTCATGTCCCCGATCTCATCCGGGACTCCGAACTCCTTCGGTACATCAAAACTCATAAACTCATAATATAAGCATCGCCGAAACCTTAAGCGTCACGGACCCTACGGTTCGAGAACAATGTAGACATGAACGAGACACGTCTCCGTCAATAACCAATAGCGGGACCTGGATGCCCATATTGGCTCCTACATATTCTACGAAGATCTTTATCGGTCAGACCGCATAACAACATACGTTGTTCCCTTTGTCATCGGTATGTTACTTGCCCGAGATTCGATCGTCGGTATCCAATACCTAGTTCAATCTTCATTCTTGGCAAGTCTCTTTACTCGTTCCATAATACATCATCTCACAGCCAACTCATTAGTTGTAATGCTTGCAAGGCTTAGTGATGTGTATTACCGAGAGGGCCCAGAGATACCTCTCCGACAATCGGAGTGACAAATCCTAATCTCGAAATACGCCAACCCAACATCTGCCTTTGGAGACACCTGTAGTACTCCTTTATAATCACCCGATTACGTTGTGACGCTTTGGTAGTACCCAAAGTGTTCCTCCGTAAACGGGAGTTGCATATTCTCATAGTTATAGGAACATGCATAAGTCATGGATAAAAGCAATAGCAACATACTAAACGATCGGGTGCTAAGCTAATGGAATGGGTCATGTCAATCAGATCATTCAACCAATGATGTGACCTTGTTAATCAAATGACAACTCCTTTGTCTATGGTTAGGAAACATAACCATCTTTGATTAATAAGCTAGTCTAGTAGAGGCATACTAGTGACACTCTGTTTGTCTATGTATTCACACATGTATTATGTTTCCGGTTAATACAATTCTAGCATGAATAATAAACATTTATCATGATGTAAGGAAATAAATAATAACTTTATTATTGCCTCTAGGGCATATTTCCTTCAGTCTCCCACTTGCACTAGAGTCAATAATCTAGTTCACATCGCCATGTGATTTAACAGCAATAGTTCACATCACCATGTGATTAACACCCATAGTTCACATCGATATGTGATCAACACCCAAAGGGTTTACTAGAGTCAGTAATCTAGTTCACATCGCTATGTGATTAACACCCAAAGAGTACTAAGGTGTGATCATGTTTTGCTTGTGAGATAATTTTAGTCAACGGTGCATCACATTCAGATCCGTAAGTATTTTATGTAATTTCTATGTCAACAATGCTCGCAAGGAGCTATTCTAGCTAATTGCTCCCACTTTCAATATGTATCTAGATCGAGACTTAGAGTCATCCAGATCGGTGTCAAAACTTGCATCGATGTAACCCTTTACTTACCTAACTCTTTGTCACCTCCATAATCGAGAAACATATCCTTATTCCACTAAGGATAATTTTGACCGCTGTCCAGTGATCTACTCTTAGATCACTATTGTACTCCCTTGCCAAACTCAGTGTAGGGTATACAATAGATCTGGTACACAGCATGGCATACTTTATAGAACCTATGGCCAAGGCATAGGGAATGACTTTCATTCTCTTTCTATCTTCTGCCGTGGTCGGGTTTTGAGTCTTACTCAATTTCACACCTTGTAACACAGGCAAGAACTCTTTCTTTGACTGTTCCATTTTGAACTACTTCAAAATCTTGTCAAGGTATGTACTCATTGAAAAAATTTATCAAGCGTCTTGATCTATCTCTATAGATCTTGATGCTCAATATGTAAGCAGCTTCACCGAGGTCTTTCTTTTAAAAACTCCTTTTAAACACTCCTTTATGCTTTGCAGAATAATTCTACATTATTTCCGATCTACAATATGTCATTCACATATACTTATCAGAAATATTGTAGTGCTCCCACTCACTTTCTAGTAAATACAGGCTTCCTTCGCAAGTCTGTATAAACTATATGCTTTGATCAACTTATCAAAGCGTATATTCCAACTCGAGATGCTTGCACCAGTCCATAGATGGATCGCTGGAGCTTGCACACTTTGTTAGCTCCCTTTGGATCGATAAAACCTTCTCGTTGCATCATATACAACTCTTCCTCCGTAAACCCATTCAGGAATGCAGTTTTTACATCCATTTGCCAAATTTCATAAATTGTGGCAATTGCTAACATGATTCGGACAGACTTAAGCATCGCTACAGTTGAGAAAATCTCATTGTAGTTAACACCTTGAACTTGTCAAAAACCTTTTGCGACAAGTCGAGCTTTGTAGATAGGAACACTACTATCAACGTCCGTCTTCCTCTTGAAGATCCATTTATTTTCTATTGCTTGCCGACCCTCGGGCAAGTCAACCAAAGTCCACACTTTGTTTTCATACATGGATCCCATCTCAGATTTCATGGCTTCTAGCCATTTAGCGGAATCTGGGCTCACCATCGCTTCTTCATAGTTTTAGGTTCGTCATGATCTAGTAGCATGACTTCCGAACAGGATTGCCGTACCACACTGGTGCGGATCTCACTCTGGTTTACCTACGAGATTCGGTAGTGACTTGATCTGAAGTTACATGATCATCATCATTAGCTTCCTCACTAATTGGTGTAGGAATCACTGGAACTGATTTCCGTGATGAAATACTTTCCAATTCGGGAGAAGGTACAAATTACCTTATCAAGCTCCACTTTCCTCCCAACAAGGGCATCCAGAGAGCGTTTCACTTTTACCGGATCTATTTTCTCATTTGGAGGTGGACGTTTCGGTGCAAGTTGGCATTTCACATCGGCAGTCGCAATGTCCTTTTTTTCCTCGTCAGTCATCTCATATGGTAACTTGGCAGGAGCCTTCTTGACGCTTGGACCTGCTCTGGATTCCTTCCATGTTGTATTACTAGCCGCCGGAGCGGCGGCGGCTCTCTTCTGCCATTGCCGAGGCGACGGAGGAAGCAGAGTCCACTGATGCGGCAGAGGAGGCGGAGTCCTCTGACGCGGAGGAGACGGCTGAGGGAGTGGAGATAGAGCTGGACTATGAGGAGTCTGCTAAGGGGCCTCCTTCGACTGACTATGCTGAGGCGACGTCCAGTTTGGAAGCATGATGTTTTCCTTCATCCATAGAATGGCAGTCCTTAAGGCATCTACCAGATGAGTCTCCCCTTCACCTATAGGGTACTCAAGGTCCAGCCCCTCGAATCCATTAGTAACTTCATCCACCCCGACAACAGCAAAGCCATCTGGAATCGGATTGCAATAGAAAGTTCCATCAGGTGTAGGAGGTAAGACATAGCCGACCGCCACCTTCAAGGTTAGATTCATGCATTTCGGCATTAGCTCACAATGTCACTCTCCGTGATATCATCCACGGGGTAGCGAGTAGCCGTGATATCAGGCCGAACAAGCTCCATGGAAGCAACGCTGCTTCTCCGCTGAGATGGTGGGGTAGCTCCGTGGGCAGTATCCAATGAAGGATCTTCATGTCGTTGAGATGGTGGGCCGGTAGCTCGCTAGCTCTCAAGTTCCTCTACTTTCTTCTAAATTAACGCTAATCTTGGTTCTACCTTCTGCAGCCTGTCTGCATCTTTCTTCTTTCTCCCTCGACTTCTATAACCAGTGTTGTCGGGAAACCCATGCTTCCACGAAACGAAGCCTGATGTGCCTCGTGTTCATCCAGGGTGTTCAAGATTCCTGAGGGCCTTTGACAGCTTGTCCGTCTCTCTGTCGGGATGGAACCTCCCTTCCCGCACTTCCTGGATTGCTTCCTGAATCTTTTTTACATGTGCTTCAAGTTGAGCTTTCGTGAAAACACACTTCCCTATTTCTAGATCTAAAGTTCCCCATGCAGGAGAACCAAGTCCTTGCTCGTTCGGGCCAGTTCAATGTCATTGGTTGGACCTGTAAGTGCATCTAGTGCCACCCGTAGTTGGTTTTGGAGTATTGACAACAAACCTGGTTGAGGGACTAATGCGTTTGTGAGAATTGCAGGATAACACGGGTAGTAGTCCCTCATTGATTCGATTGTACCTACCGGAGATGACCCCTAAAAATGTGTGAAGACATTGAAGACAATGGTGGTCTGCGAAGCTATTCACGTTGAAGACTATGACATGAGAAGACATCGAATGAAGAATATGGAGCGCGAAGACTTATTGTTTCGTTGTTTCCTTTTCTTCTTTGTTGAGTCATAGGGACCACCGCACTGTTAAGTGGGGTCCAAGAGAACAAATTCAGAGTGACTAAAGTGATGCTCAACCAAATCCTATGTCTTCAAGCGAAGACAATGAGAGCAAATCTTATCCAAGAGTCGGATGAGTCAGATTTACTTGTAGCCCAAGTCAAGCTGCCGCGTGTGTTTAAAATCTGACCGTTAGGACACGTGTCAGTTCCTTAGTGACCTAGGTTCATTTCGGACATATCAGGTTGGGTTGCCCAGTGGCTATAAATAGCCCAACCCCTACACCATAAATTGGTGGCTGCTCAGAGTAAGTGCACGGCTTTTGTCGTTTGAGAGCAACCCACCTCCGAAGCATTTGAGAGAGAATCCTTGCGAGGACAAAGCCCAAACCACCCTGAGACCAAAGAGTGTTTGGCATCATCAAGTCTTTACATCTGCGTGATCTGAAGACTTGTTACACTTGAGGACTGTGAATCCTCCAGCCGGTTAGGCGTCATGTTCTGAGCATCCAAGAGTCATTGTGGATTGCCGGTGAACAAAGTCTGTGAAGGTTTGGAAGTCTACCATGAAGACTTACCAGAGTGATTGGGCGAGGACTAGGTGTCCTTAGCTCAAGGGGAATAAGGTGAAGACGCGGTCTTCTGAGTTGAATCGCAGCCTCCCTAACCAGACGTACAGTTGTCACAGCAACTGGAACTGGTCGAACAAATCTCTGTCCTCTCCAAGCTACTGGTTCTATCTCTCACTTCTCTTTACTTACAGTTTGTCTTCGTGAAGTCATTACCTGCTTGCATGATCTGTTTGACTTCACTGAGTGACTACTTGGTCTGGTTGGCTTCATACTATCTTCCATCCTGATCCTTACTACCTAGCTGCTGTTAGTCCTCGTGCTTTCACTTCATTGAATACTTGACTATGGCTTGCCTAGTGCAGTCTACCTTCCGCTGCATACAAATAGTGTCATTTCTATTGTTTGTCTTTGAAACTTCCATGTTTTGAAGACTTTCATAAAAATCTCCTATTCACCCCCCCTCTAGTCGATAACTAGCTCTTTCAATTGGTATCAGAGCAATGTACTCCCTTGTTCTATGTGACTCGGTTTAACCACCTGGAGTTTTAGCTATGTCGACTGCAGGGATAATCAAAGTCTCCGCTGCATGCCCCATCTTCGATGGCACTGAATATCCCTACTGGAAGAATAAGATGCGCATGCATCTTGAAGAAATTGATGTCGATCTGTGGTATGTCGTCAAGAACGGCGTTCCCAAGACCGGTGAAGGTGTCACCCCTGCTGATGTCAAGAAGTTCATTCAACTGGACTCAACCGCCAAGAACATCATCTGTGGTCATCTGACCAAAGGAAAATATGGCCGTGTGAGTGCTCTGGAAACATCGAAGCTAGTCTGGGACTGGCTCTCCAAGGTCAATGAAGGCATCTCAACTCAGCGAGATCAAAGGATCAGTGTCCTCCGCAACCTCTTCAACCGCTTCAAGAGACACGACAATGAGAACGTCCAGCTCACATTTGATTGCCTCACTGATATCACTAATGAGCTCCAAGCACTCGAAGCCACTGAGATCATGAAGCATGAAGTAGTCAAGACACTACTGAGATCACTTGACAGCTCATTTGACACCTTAGCCCTGATGATTCAAGAACGCCCTGACTTCAAGACTCTTGATCCATCTACTCAACACACAAGAGTTCCAGCTATCTGAGAAACGAGATATCTATGGCGCCAACTATGGCCGAACTTGTGCTTTGAAGGAAAAGGTTGTTTCCTCATCTGAAGAAGAATCTGACTGCAGTTTTGGTGATCCTGAAGACATTGGAAAGGAGTTTGCTATGCTTGTGAAGAAGTTCCAGAAATTCACCAAGAAGAAAGGCTTCATAAAGTCTTCACGATCAAGCTCAAGAAATGATGAAGCTTCCACCCATGACCACAAGAAGAGAACCTGCCACAAGTGCAAGAAACCTGGTCACTACATCTCTGAGTGTCCACAGTGGGACAATGAGAAGAAGAAGAAGAAGAGCAAAGAATATGATTCTGATGACAAGAAGAAGAAGAAATCCTCAAAGTCTTCTTCCAAGTCTTCATCACACAAGAAGAGCTCATCTGGCAAGGCTCGTGCTTTCGTTGGCAAGGATATGGATTCAGAGGAGGAGCTTCTAAGGAGGCGGAGGTGGAGTCTGAGGAGGATTCCGACTCTGGTGTTGTGAGTCTGGCTCTAGCTACAGCCTACGTTGCCAAGTCCATCTTCAACACTGAAGAGAATGGCTCCATCACCAACACTGATGATAAAGACAAGGACGACCCGGCTCCCACCTACTTCTTCATGGCACGTGGTGCCAAGGTAAAATCACGCGATGCCTACTTTCAAACATCAAGTGAAGCTGACTCTGATGGTGAATCCAAACCTAGTTACAAAACACTTGCTAAAATTGCAACTGAACAACAAAAAGCTATGGAGTATATTCAAAAACTGTTAGACAAAAGCGATGACCTGTTGGACGCGGAAATGACCCGATCTCAGTCCTTAATCGAAGACATAAAAAATCTTCATCTTAAGTACGAAGAACTTGAAAGTCGTCATGAATCACTCACAACAACTCATGAAAAGCTTTCCTACGATTATCTTCAAAGGAAGCAAGATATTGAGAAATTGAGAGCGATTCATGAAGATCTTCAAAAAGAGAACGAGTCACTTCAAGGCCAACAGATCAATCCCGCCAGAATGATTTGAACCACCATGTCTAAAATGCATTGAGCGTGATAACACCGCCTCTGTTCGAATGTTCTAATGCTACTCCTATTGCAATATCTTCAATCGCCAATGTGGTAACTAACCCCTCTGCTGAGGATACCACTACTATTGCTGATGAGAATGCTAGGTTGAAGACACTGCTTGAGACAGGGATGTTCAAAAGTCTCAAAGGGCATCAAACATTATGTGATGTCCTCAAAAAGCAGATTCTGAACTGAAACCCTAGGAAAGAGGGTGTTGGGTTCGAGAGGAAAATGAATGTTGATGGATCTTATTGGAAGCCTGGGCAGTACCCCAAAACCACATGGGTTGCTACAAAGGAACCTTCGGTAGATCCATCCACCTTATCTGGTTTCACTTGTGCCACTAGTAGAAAACAGGGCTACCGTTCGGCCCTGGCCAGCCCATTAGTCCCGGTTCTTGAAGAACCGGGACCAATGGGGGGTATTAGACCCGGTTCGTGAGCCCAGGGGGCCGGCCGGGGCCTCGTGGGCATTGGTCCCAGTTCGTGTGGAACCATTTGCCCCGGTTCGAGGCACGAACCGGGACCAATGGTCCTCGCTGCTGGCCCAAAACCATTGGTCCCGGTTCATGGCTTGAACCGAGACAAAAGGGGTGGCTCTAGTCCCGGTTCATGCCACGAACCGGGACAAATAACTTGCCTACATATACCCACCGTCGCGGCAGAGCACTCCAGAGTGCTCTGTTTTTTCAAGCCGGCGAGGGGAGGGCATTTGGGTGCTCTAGTTCACCTCCTATGCACATGAGGTGTTCGATGAAATGCCCGAGCCACACTAGTTAAGCTTTCTCCTCTCAAAACTTGACCTCCGAGCTCCATTTTCAACGAGATTTGTCTAGATTTAGCGGTCCGTCACGCCCCGTCCCCGCCCCGTCTTCACCGCCGTCGATCGCCTGCGCCGATCTCGCCCGGCACCATCGTGGTGAGCCTCTTGTTCTTATCTTCTTTACGAAAGAAAAAATTCCGACTTCAGATAGATACTTGTCTAATTTTCTTACTTTTATTATTCCTTGTTATTATATAGTGCGATGGTTTTGGTATCCGCCCCGTCGGCCTCGTCACATCTATGATTCAGATGTGGTATATATTATCTTTTCATAACTATTTGGTTCATTTATTGTTTATGACAATTATTCCGACCAATGTGACATAGATTTTATTTATCTAGGAGGTTGTTGAACCGTAAATTCCAACCGACCCTATTGTCGAGAGGTTAAATTTAGTTGAAGAAGAAAACAATTACTTGAAGGAAAAAATAAGAAAAATTGAGGAGGAGAAGATGATATTGGAGTTGCATGTTGCAGATGTCGTCGATGATCACAAGATCAAGATGGATGTAATGCCACTAGTAGAAAAAGGGCCTATTGTCCCGGTTGGTAAGGGCCTTTAGTCCCGGTTGGTGAACCGGGACTAAAGGGTCGGTACTAATGCCTCCCCCCTTTAGTCCCGGTTCAATCCGAGCGGGACTAAAGGTCATGCCACGTGGAGCTCCACCTTTAGTCGGTTGGTAACACCAACCGGACTAATGGAAATTTTATGATTTTTTGAAATTTTTTTGAAATTTTTTTGAATTTTTTTGAATTTTTTTGAAATTTTTTTGAATAATTTTTATTTTCAAATTTCTGAATTATTTTAACCCCTAATCTCTAATCAAGACCCTCATCACCGCTCAATTTATCCTCTTCTCTAATCACCCTCATCATTCCAAATCACCTAACTTCCCGAACGGTCACCTATCCTCCCACTCACCCGGCTGAGCACGCTTAACTTCCGGGTTCTATTCTCCCTCGTTTCCAAGTCTCGCACTTGTTGTTTTCTCGACAATAGTAAGATGTCAATCCTATTAACCCTCGTGAATTTTGCTTGAGCATGAATTGACACATTTCATTGTTTGAGTTTCAAACTATTTTTTCAAAAACAATAATTATTTAGAAAACAATAGTTATTTTGAATAATTAGTTTGACCATGGTTTGACCATAGTTTGACCACAGTTTGACTACAGTTTGACCAGATTTGACCAAAATTCAAAATAACTGAATAAATTATTTAGTAACACTAATATTCTAGAATAATTAGTTTGACCATGGTTTGACCATGGTTTGACCATTGTTTGACCATAGTTTGACCACAGTTTGACCAGATTTGACCAAAATTCAAAATAACTGAACAAATTATTTAGTAACACTTATATTCTAGAATAATTAGTTTGACCATGGTTTGACCATTGTTTGACCACAGTTTGAAATTTTTTCGACTTTTTCCACTCTAGATATTAAAAGCCCCGTAACTTTTTTTCTGTTAGGTTTTTGAGGATTTTTTAGGCACAAACCGGGACTAAAGGGCACAGGTGAACCGGGACTAATGCCTTAGCCGCACGAACCGGGATAAATGCTCACATTAGTCCCGGTTCTAGATTGAACCGGGACTAATGGGCTAAACTGGCCTGGACGAAAGCCCTGTTTTCTACTAGTGTGCGGTTGAAGATTAAAAAGATTAGAAAATATGCCATTCATACCGAGGCTTGGTATCATTATGCAGTTGGATCAGTTGTTACCTTGGTTGCAGTTATAATCGCATTTGTTTTTGCATTGAAATGTTTTACATAATTTCAATGTATGGTTTAATTAGATGCTCTGGAGAGCTATATGTTGTTCAATGAGAACATTGTATGTACTTTGGTTTTAATGCTCTGGAGAACTATGTATGTACTTTGGTTTTAATGGTGCATTTTGAACACAGAAAAACAAGGGAGTTCAAATAAGTTCAAAAAAATTGAAATACCTTTGTAACAGACGAGTTTCCGTATGAAACCCTGATACTTCGAAAGAGATTGTCCGTTTTGTACACGAAGTGCATCCAGTTTTTGCGGTAAGCCTCTCTACTTTCTTGCACATGCTATGTGGGTGAAATGATGATAACATGCCAACTTGGAACCTTTTCAGAGTTCATTTCAAATCCTTTTCAATTTCATGGTCTTATAGCTCAAAATAATCAGTAAATGCATGAAAAATCACAAATGAAATCAGAAAGGGTTGTAAATTGATGATGTGGCTTTGAATGGTGCATTTTGAACACAGAAAACAAGGGGGTTCAAATAAGTTCAAAAGAAATGAAATCCCTTTGTAACAGACGAGTTTCCGTATGAAACCCTGATACTTCGAAGGAGATTGTCTGTTTTGTACACGAAGTGCATCCAGTTTTTGCCGTAAGCCTCTCTACTTTCTTGCACATGCTATGTGGGTGAAATGATGATACCATGCCAACTTGGAACCTTTTCAGAGTTCATTTCAAATGCTTTTCAATTTTATGGTCTTATAGCTCAAAATAATCAGTAAATGCATGAAAAATAATAGATGAAGTCAGAAAGGGTTGTAAATTGATGATGTGGCTTTGAATGGTGCATTTTGAATACAGAAAAACAAGGGGGTTCAAATAAGTTCAAAAGAAATGAAATCCCTTTGTAATAGACGAGTTTCCGTATGAAACTCTGATACTTCGAAGGAGATTGTCTGTTTTGTACACGAAGTGCATCCAGTTTTTGCCGTAAGCCTCTCTACTTTCTTGCACATGCTATGTGGGTGAAATGATGATACCATATATGTATGTATGTATTTTTTAGATATATGTATGTATGTATGTATGTATGTATTTTTACATGTTTTTTGTATGTATGTATGTATTTTTTCATTTGTAATTAATGATGTTTTAAAGTATACATATATGCAAGTTAGATTTAGTACATTTTAGGTTAGTTTAATTTTTAAATATCTAGCTAGGAAATGAAGAAGATTTAGTACATTAAAGGTAGAAGAGTTTTATCTATATATGTTCTCTGATTTAGTACATTTTAGGTTAGTTTAATTTTTAGAAATTTTTTAAATATCTAGCTAGGAATGGAAGAAGAAGAAAAATAATGAGAGGAGAAAAAGGAAAATAAGAAGAGGAAGAAAGGAGAAGAAGAGGAGAGGAAGAAGAGGAGAAATAAATAAGAAGAGGAAAAAAGAAGAAAAAGAAGAGGAGAAGAAGAAAGGAATAGAGGAGAAAGAAGAAAAAATACAAAGGAATAGAGGAGAAAGAAGAAAAAAATAGAAATTTATATATCTTTCTTTTTTCTCCTCTATTCCTTTATTCTTCTCGCTTTTTTTCCCTTCTTTTTCTTCTCTTCTATTCCTTTCTTCTTCTCCTCTTTTTATTTCTTCTTTTGTCTTCTTATTTTTATCGGGTATGTCATTGTTGATATACCCCATCATGAGAACTTCAACACGAGGGGGGCGGGTACCGATATACCCCTCCATGATAACATTATTTTCCCATGTATATGTATGTCGCATCGTTGTCGATATAACCCCCTCCCGGATAACTTCGACATGAGGGGCGGTCGATATATATACCCCCTCTCGACCGTGATAACTTATACCACGGAAGCACCCCCTCGCCCTCTCGCTCGACCAAAACTCTCGAGGACACCCAAACTCTAGAGAAAAACGATGTTGGTCTCCTACCCCCTCCCGCCACGCCCCTACCCGACAAACTCTCTCGAGGCCACCCAAATTTACCAAGTTAAAAGAGCGTTGTCATCGAGGCCACTCTGAACCCTTGAAGCGTTGTGTCGAGGCCACCCCAAACCCTTGAAGCATTGTCTAGGCCACCCCAAACCCTAGAGAAGCAGCGTCGAGGCCACTAACATGATTCCTTATTGTGATTAGCGAGCTAGTTCTATGTTTGCCACTAATATATATCCATCTGTACCATGTTTGAATAATAATTGACATGTTGTAAATATTTGCAGAAACTATGGAGCACTCCCGAGACGAAGCAACAGAAGCGATGTTGGGGGAGATAATCGCACAAGGAAGTGATGTCGTTGCGTAGTTTCTCAACGACACCGATGGTCAGGAAGGACTGGGTGAAGAAGAGGGCGATGTTCATGATGGCTCCGGTGACCCATTAATGCCGGTACAAGAAGAGGGCTAAGTTAATGATGGCTCCGGTCACCCAATGGAGGTATAAGAAGGAGACCGTGATGACGGCTCCGGAGACCGAACCGATTCCAGCCAGGTATATATATATATAAGTTAAGCCCATGCTGACTAGTTAATTGATGCATTCATTGTTTTCATATGTACACATATTAATTAATTCTCGTCTTTCTTCTTTTTTCTCTAGCCCTCCGGATCGAGCTCAACTTCGGTAAAGAAACAAGGCTAGAAGAAAAAGTTACGCTCGGATGAAAGGTTTGAGATCACAGCAATCGCGCGTGATGGCAAGCCGATTGAACCCATCCGGACAAGGGATGCATTTCGTGCTCAGTGCGGGGTTCTTGTTAGGGACAAGATCCCGATCAAGATCCGACAATGGTTAAAGCCAAATAAGGAAGACCACGAGGTGCCGGCGTCTTATGTCTACGATATGCAGAAAGAAGATCTTTGGACAATGCTTAAGGCAAATTTCACCCTACCGCCAGAGGAGGATCCAGAGAAGCCAGTTAAAGAGGAATTGATCAAGTCTCATGCTCTTAAGAAGATGGCAGAACTATTCAGGAGGTGGAAGAATGAGCTGAAAACGTTTGTCGACAAAGAAGAGACACCAAAATTCACCGGCGGTTTGAGAAGATCAGAGATCAATGGCACGCATTTGTGGCCCACAAGACATCGGAAAAGAGTAAGAAGATGTCAGCGACAAACAAGATTAATGCTGCGAAGAAGAAGCATCACCATCGCATGGGGTCAGGTGGTCACCTCAAAGCCCGACCTTGGTGGGACAAGGCTGAGAATGACCTGATTGCTAAAGGGGTCGAACCAGAGACATTGAGATGGCTGACCGTTATCGGACTTGGTTCTTCGGGTTGGCGGAACCTTGGACCCTGTATCAGGGAAGTGTGTTTGGATGGAAGAGCAACTGTGAATACCCGTCAGGAAGCTTCGGGAGTATATCGAGAAAGCGCAGGAAGGAATGTTCGTTTATGTTTGTGGCATCACTAAAGATGTTTTGAAGCACCATCGAACAAACTAATGAACATATCTCCTAATAATACTTGTATGTTGCACAAAACAATCACTTTCTACAATATACTTTTTTGTGAGCAACATCAAAGTAGAGAACTGTTGGGGAACGTAGTAATTTCAAAAAATTTCCTACGCACACGCAAGATCATGGTGATGCATAGCAACGAGAGGGGAGAGTGTTGTCTACGCATTGCCCTCGTAGACCCGGCGGAAGCGATCACAACGTAGAGGAAGTAGTCAGACGTTCTCCTCGCGATCCAACCGATCCCAGCGCCGTTACTCCGGCGCCTCCGAAGTTCTTGGCACACGTTCAGCTCGGTGACGCTCCTCGAGCTCCGATCCAGCAAAGCTCGGGAGAGAGAGTTCCACAAGACGACGGCGTGGTGGACGATCTTGATGTTCTACCGACGCAGGGCTTCGCCTAAGCACCGCCACGATATGACCGAGGTGGAATATGGTGGAGGGGGCACCGCACGGCTAAGAGATCCAAGGGATCAATTGTTGGGCCTCTATTTATATGTTGAGCCCCGGGGTCGAAACTTGGAGCAAAAGCCTCCTCAAAGTCGGTTTTGCCCGAAAGGCAAGAGTCCCACTCGGACTCCAGGACCAAACGCCACAATCCTTGGCGTCAGGCCCAGACGCCATGGGCCTCGGCGTCTGGCCCAGGGCCCGACGCCAGGTCTCCGACGTTTGGCCCTCGGCCTCCATAAAACTCCTTTTGCACCGACCTAAAGCCTCATGGGCTTGACCCTTGGCCTAAACATATCATCCAATATATGAATCTTTACGTCTCGACCATTTCGAGACTCCTCGTCATGTCCCCGATCTCATCCGGGACTCCGAACTCCTTCGGTACATCAAAACTCATAAACTCATAATATAAGCATCGCCGAAACCTTAAGCGTGCGGACCCTACGGTTCGAGAACAATGTAGACATGACCGAGACACGTCTCCGGTCAATAACCAATAGCGGGACCTGGATGCCCATATTGGCTCCTACATATTCTACGAAGATCTTTATCGGTCAGACCGCATAACAACATACGTTGTTCCCTTTGTCATCGGTATGTTACTTGCCCGAGATTCGATCGTCGGTATCCAATACCTAGTTCAATCTCAATTCTTGGCAAGTCTCTTTACTCGTTCCGTAATACATCATCTCACAGCTAACTCATTAGTTGTAATGCTTGCAAGGCTTAGTGATGTGTATTACCGAGAGGGCCCAGAGATACCTCTTCGACAATCGGAGTGACAAATCCTAATCTCGAAATACGCCAACCCAACATCTGCCTTTGGAGACACCTGTAGTACTCCTTTATAATCACCCGATTCACGTTGTGACGTTTGGTAGTACCCAAAGTGTTCCTCCGGTAAACGGAGTTGCATATTCTCATAGTTATAGGAACATGCATAAGTCATGGATAAAAGCAATAGCAACATACTAAACGATCGGGTGCTAAGCTAATGGAATGGGTCATGTCAATCAGATCATTCAACCAATGAGGTGACCTTGTTAATCAAATGACAACTCCTTTGTCTATGGTTAGGAAACATAACCATCTTTGATTAATAAGCTAGTCTAGTAGAGGCATACTAGTGACACTCTGTTTGTCTATGTATTCACACATGTATTATGTTTCCGGTTAATACAATTCTAGCATGAATAATAAACATTTATCATGATGTAAGGAAATAAATAATAACTTTATTATTGCCTCTAGGGCATATTTCCTTCAGTCTCCCACTTGCACTAGAGTCAATAATCTAGTTCACATCGCCATGTGATTTAACAGCAATAGTTCACATCACCATGTGATTAACACCCATAGTTCACATCGATATGTGATCAACACCCAAAGGGTTTACTAGAGTCAGTAATCTAGTTCACATCGCTATGTGATTAACACCCAAAGAGTACTAAGGTGTGATCATGTTTTGCTTGTGAGATAATTTTAGTCAACGGGTCATCACATTCAGATCCGTAAGTATTTTGCGAATTTCTATGTCAACAATGCTCCGCAAGGAGCTATTCTAGCTAATTGCTCCCACTTTCAATATGTATCTAGATCGAGACTTAGAGTCATCCAGATCGGTGTCAAAACTTGCATCGATGTAACCCTTTACGACGAACCTTTTGTCACTTCCATAATCGAGAAACATATCCTTATTCCACTAAGGATAATTTTGACCGCTGTCCAGTGATCTACTCTTAGATCACTATTGTACTCCCTTGCCAAACTCAGTGTAGGGTATACAATAGATCTGGTACACAGCATGGCATACTTTATAGAACCTATGGCCAAGGCATAGGGAATGACTTTCATTCTCTTTCTATCTTCTGCCGTGGTCGGGTTTTGAGTCTTACTCAATTTCACACCTTGTAACACAGGCAAGAACTCTTTCTTTGACTGTTCCATTTTGAACTACTTCAAAATCTTGTCAAGGTATGTACTCATTGAAAAAATTTATCAAGCGTCTTGATCTATCTCTATAGATCTTGATGCTCAATATGTAAGCAGCTTCACCGAGGTCTTTCTTTTAAAAACTCCTTTTAAACACTCCTTTATGCTTTGCAGAATAATTCTACATTATTTCCGATCTACAATATGTCATTCACATATACTTATCATAAATATTGTAGTGATCCCACTCACTATCAAGTAAATAAATGCATCACAGCAAGTCAGTATAAACTATATGCTTTGATCAACTTATCAAAGCGTATATTCCAACTCCGAGATGCTTGCACCAGTCCATAGATGGATCGCTGGAGCTTGCACACTTTGTTAGCTCCCTTTGGATCGATAAAACCTTCTGGTTTCATCATATACAACTCTTCCTCCAAAAACCCATTCAGGAATGCAGTTTTTACATCCATTTGCCAAATTTCATAAATTGTGGCAATTGCTAACATGATTCGGACAGACTTAAGCATCGCTACAGTTGAGAAAATCTCATTGTAGTTAACACCTTGAACTTGTCAAAACCTTTTGCGACAAGTCAAGCTTTGTAGATAGTAACACTACTATCAACGTCCCGTCTTCCTCTTGAAGATCCATTTATTTTCTATTGCTTGCCGACCCTCGGGCAAGTCAACCAAAGTCCACACTTTGTTTTCATACATGGATCCCATCTCAGATTTCATGGCTTCTAGCCATTTAGCGGAATCTGGGCTCACCATCGCTTCTTCATAGTTCGTAGGTTCGTCATGATCTAGTAGCATGACTTCCGAATAGGATTGCCGTACCACTGCAGTGCGGATCTCACTCTGGTTTACCTACGAGATTCGGTAGTGACTTGATCTGAAGTTACATGATCATCATCATTAGCTTCCTCACTAATTGGTGTAGGAATCATCGGAACTGATTTCCGTGATGAAATACTTTCCAATTCGGGAGAAGGTACAAATTACCTTATCAAGCTCCACTTTCCTCCCACTCACTTCTTTCGAGAGAAACTCCTTCTCTAGAAAGGATCCATTTATAAGCAACGAATGTTTTGCCTTCGGATCTGTGATAGAAGGTATACCCAACAATTTCCTTTGGGTATTCTATGAAGACGCACTTCTCCGATTTGGGTTTGAGCTTATCAGGATGAAACTTTTTCACATAAGCATCACAACTTCCAAACTTTAAGAAACGACAGCTTAGGTTTACTGTTAAACCATAGTTCATACGATGTCGCCTCAACGGATTTAGATGGTGCCCTATTAAACGTGAATGCAGCTGTCTCTAATGCATAACCCCAAAACGATAGTGGTAAACTGATAAGAGACATCATAGATCGCACCATATCCAATAAAGTGCGGTTACGACTTTCGGACACACCATTATGTTGTGGTGTTCCATATGGCGTGAGTTGCGAAACTATTTCACATTGTTTCAAATGAAGACCAAACTCGTAACTCAAATATTTATCTCCACGATCAGATCGCAGAAATTTTATTTTCTTGTTACGATGATTTTCCACTTCACTCTGAAATTCTTTGAACTTTTCAATTATTTCAGACTTATGTTTCATCAAGTAGATATACCCATATCTGCTCAAATCATTTTGTGAAGGTCAGAAAATAATGATACTTGCCACAAGCATCAACACTCATTGAATCGCATACGTCGGTATGTATTATTTCCAATAAGTCAAGAGCTTGTTCCATTGTTCCGTAGATCGGAGTTTTAGTCATCTTGCCCAAAAGGCACGGTTCGCAAGAATCAAATGATTCATAATCAAGTGATTCCAAAAGTCCATCAGCATGTAGTTTTCTTCAAGCGCTTTACACCAATATGACCTAAACGGCAGTGCCACAAATAAGTTGCACTATCATTATTAACTTTGCATCTTTTGGTTTCAATATTATGAATATGTGTATCACTATGATCAATGAACCATTTTCATTGGGTGTGTAACCATATAATGTTTTATTCATGTAAACAGAACAACAATTTATTCTCTTACTTAAATGAATAACCGTATTGCAATAAACATGATCAAATCATATTTATGCTCAACACCAAATAACACTTATTTAGGTTCCACACTAATCCCGAAAGTATAGGGAGTGTGCGATGATGATCATATCAATCTTGGAACTACTTCCAACACTCATCGTCACTTCCCCTTCAACTAGTTTCTGTTCATTACGCAACTCCGTTTCAAGTTACTACTCTTAGCAACCGAACCGTTATCAAATACCGAGGGGTTGCTGCGAACACTAGTAAAATACACATCAATAATCTGTATATCAAATATACCTTTGTTCACTTTGCCATCCTTCTTATCCGCCAAATACTTGGGGTAGTTCCGCTTCTAGTGACCAGTTCCATTGCAGCAAAAGCATTTAGTCTCAGGCTTAGGTCCAGACTTGGGCTTCTTCACTCGAGCAGCAACTTGCTTGCCGTTCTTCTTGAAGTTCCCTTCTTCCCTTTGCCCTTTTCCTTGAGACTAGTGGTCTTGTCAATCATCAACACTTGATGCTCTTTCTTGATTTCTACCTTCGTCGATTTCAACATCACGAAGAGATCGGGAATCGTTTTCGTCATCCCTTGCATACTATAGTTCATTACGAAGTTCTAGTAACTTAGTGTTGGTGACTAGAGAATTCTGTCAATCTCTATCTTATCTGGAAGATTAACTCCCACTTGATTCAAGCGATTGAAGTACCCAGACAATCTGAGAACATGCTCACTAGTTGAGCGACTCTCTTCCATCTTTTAGCTATAGAACTTGTTGGAGATTTCACATCTCTCAACTCGGGTATTTGCTTGAAATATTAACTTCAATTCCTGGAACATCTCATATGGTCCATGACGTTCAAAACGTCTTTGAAGTCCCGATTCTAAGCTGTTAAGTATGGTGCACTAAACTATCAAGTAGTCATCATATTGAGCTAGCCAAACATTCATAACGCCTACATTTGCTCCTGCAATAGGTCCGTCACCTAGCGGTGCATTAAGGACATAATTCTTACGTGCAGCAATGAGGATAAACCTCAGATCACGGATCCAATCCGCATCATTGCTACTAACATTTTTCAATACAATTTTCTCTAGGAACACATATAAAAACATAGGGAAGCAACAACGCGAGCTATTGATCTACACCATAATTTGCAAAATACTACCAGGACTAAGTTCATGATAAATTAAAGTTCAATTAATCATATTACTTAAGAACTCCCACTTAGACAGACATCTCTCTAGTCATCTAAGTGATCACGTGATCCAAATCAACTAAACCATAACCGATCATCACGTGAGATGGAGTAGTTTTCAATGGTGAACATCTTATGTTGATCATATCTACTATATGATTCACGCCGACCTTTCGGTCTCCGTGTTCCGAGGCCATATCTGCATATGCTAGGCTCGTCAAGTATAACCTGAGTATTCTGGCGTGCAAAACTGGCTTGCACCCGTTGTAGATGGACGAGAGCTTATCACACCCGATCATCACGTGGTGTCTCAAGACATTTAACTTTGGCAACGGTGCATACTCAGGAGAACACTACTTGATAATTTTAGTGAGAGATCATCTTAAAATGCTACCGTCAATCAAAGCAAAATAAGATGCATAAAGGATAAACATCACATGCAATCAATATAAGTGATATGATATGGTCATCATCATCTTGTGCTTGTGATCTCCATCTCGAAGCACCGTCGTGATCACCATCGTCACCGGCGCCGACACCTTGATCTCCATCGTAGCATCGTTGTCGTTACGCCATCTATTGCTTCTACGACTATCGCTACCGCTTAGTGATAAAGTAAAGCAATTACGTATGCGTTTGCATTTCATACAATAAAGCGACAACCATATGGCTCCAGCCGATTGCCGATAACTTCGGTTACAAAACATGATCATCTCATACAATAAAATATAGCATCACATCTTGACCATATCACATCACAACATGCCCTGCAAAAACAAGTTAGACGTCCTCTACTTTGTTGTTGCAAATTTTACGTGGCTGCTATGGGCTTAAGTAAGAACCAATCTCACCTACGCATCAAGACCACAACGATACTTCGTCAATTAGACTCCGTTTTAACCTTCTCAAGGACCGGGCGTAGCCACACTCGGTTCAACTAAAGTGAGAGAGACAGACACCCGCCAGCCACCTTTAAGCGAGAGTGCTCGTAACGGTGAAACCAGTCTCGCGTAAGCGTACGCGTAATGTCGGTCCGGGCCGCTTCATCTCACAATACCGCTGAACCAAAGTATGACATGCTGGTAGGCAGTATGACTTGTATCGCCCACAACTCATTTGTGTTCTACTCGTGCAAAACATCAAACCATAAAAACCTAGGCTCGGATGCCACTGTTGGGGAACGTAGTAATTTCAAAAAATTTCCTACGCACACGCAAGATCATGGTGATGCATAGCAACGAGAGGGGAGAGTGTTGTCTACGTACCCTCGTGAGACCCGGCGGAAGCGATCACAACGTAGAGGAAGTAGTCAGACGTTCTCCTCGCGATCCAACCGATCCCAGCGCCGTTACTCCGGCGCCTCCGAAGTTCTTGGCACACGTTCAGCTCGGTGACGCTCCTCAGGCTCCGATCCAGCAAAGCTCCGGGAGAGAGTGTTCCGTCGGACGACGGCGTGGTGGACGATCTTGATGTTCTACCGACGCAGGGCTTCGCCTAAGCACCGCCACTGATATGACCGAGGTGGAATATGGTGGAGGGGCACCGACACGGCTAAGAGATCCAAGAGATCAATTGTTGTGTCTTTGGTGCTAGCCCTGACCCACTATTTATATTTTGAGCCACGGGGTCGAAACTAGTATCAAAAGCCTCCTCAAAGTCGGTTTTGCCCTAAAGGCAAGAGTCCCACTCGGACTCCATGACCAAACGCCACAATCCTTGGCGTCGCCCAGACGCCATGGGCCTCGGCGTCGGCCCAGGCCGACGCCAGGTCTCCGGCGTTTGGCCCCGGCCTCCGCAAAACTCCTTTTGCACCGACCTAAAGCCTCATGGGCTTGACCCCTTGGCCTAAACATATCATCCAATATATGAATCTTTACGTCTCGACCATTTCGAGACTCCTCGTCATGTCCCTGATCTCATCCGGGACTCCGAACTCCTTCGGTACATCAAAACTCATAAACTCATAATATAACTGTCATCGAAACCTTAAGCGTGCGGACCCTACGGTTCGAGAACAATGTAGACATGACCGAGACACGTCTCCGGTCAATAACCAATAGCGGGACCTGGATGCCCATATTGGCTCCTACATATTCTACGAAGATCTTTATCGGTCGGACCGCATAACAACATACGTTGTTCCCTTTGTCATCGGTATGTTACTTGCCCGAGATTCGATCGTCGGTATCCAATACCTAGTTCAATCTCATTCTTGGCAAGTCTCTTTACTCGTTCCGTAATACATCATCTCACAGCTAACTCATTAGTTGTAATGCTTGCAAGGCTTAGTGATGTGTATTACCGAGAGGGCCCAGAGATACCTCTCCGACAATCGGAGTGACAAATCCTAATCTCGAAATACGCCAACCCAACATCCGCCTTTGGAGACACCTGTAGTACTGCTTTATAATCACCCGATTACGTTGTGACGTTTGGTAGTACCCAAAGTGTTCCTCCGTAAACGGGAGTTGCATATTCTCATAGTTATAGGAACATGCATAAGTCATGGATAAAAGCAATAGCAACATACTAAACGATCGGGTGCTAAGCTAATGGAATGGGTCATGTCAATCAGATCATTCAACCAATGATGTGACCTTGTTAATCAAATGACAACTCCTTTGTCATTGGTTAGGAAACATAACCATCTTTGATTAATGAGCTAGTCTAGTAGAGGCATACTAGTGACACTCTGTTTGTCTATGTATTCACACATGTATTATGTTTCCGGTTAATACAATTCTAGCATGAATAATAAACATTTATCATGATGTAAGGAAATAAATAATAACTTTATTATTGCCTCTAGGGCATATTTCCTTCAAGAACATCATTATAGCCTTTATCCTTTTGCAATTTGTCATGCCATTAAGACCTATGCAACAAAAGACCACATGCTTGATAACAAAGCCATGAATCAAATTACAGTCAGTTAGAAGAACCTTTCAGCAGAAATATTATTTTAATCATGGACATCAGCTAGTGAAAAGACTTGCCCTTCCAGGATTTAACCTTTATTCAGTAGGTTTTTAACACAATGAAAACAAGTAGGTGATAGTGGACTTGTGGATACATGAGCATTCACAATCCTATTACTTGGCTGCAGAAGATGCTTCTGTTGATAAGAATTCAATGACATGTCACCAATGTTGTAATCAAGATTAACAAGAAAGAACTAGTACCTAAGGCAATGAGACTGCAACACACTGCTCCATACTAATCATGAAACTTATGTATAGTAGGAGTCTGCAATAGACAATCCAACAGATCAGAAAATTATGTTGAACTTCCCTCAAATGATTCCACCTAGTAATTATCATGCTCTAAATTATGATTTAGACAAGCAAAAAAAATTAGGTTGTGCGCATGGGGCCGGTGGCCACGGTGACGGGCCGAGGCAGGAAAGAGGGCGCAGGGGGCGGTGGCCACAGCGACGGGTCGAGACAGGAAACAGAGGGGGAAAGAGCGATGCTCACCGAGGGACTAGTAGCAGCAGACGGCAGCGGGGTGGACGGAGAATGGCGGAGGCGGCCATACTAGAGCTTGACGGGGGCGCGGGATCGATGAAGAATGGCATCGGTCCTCGTAGTCGAAGCAGCCAAGCTCGACGGGGGCGACAATGACAAGGAGGCATGACGACGAGGCCGAGCGGGCTCGAAGGCGACAAGGATCTCTGGCACAGCAGCCTGGCGGCGGGGTGCTGTGGTTCGGCGTCGGGGAAGGGAATGTGGGGAAATTCTCCTAAGTCCTGCTTATATAGCCCCCCTTTAGTTCCGGTTGGTGGCTCCAACCGGGACTAAAGGCCCCCCTTTAGTCCCGGTCGGAGCCACCAACCCGGCCCTTCGCCTTTAGTCCCGGTTGGTGGCTCGGACCGGGACTAAAGGGGGGCCTTTAGTCCCGGTTGGAGCCACCAACCGCAACTAAAGGGCTGTTCCTGGCACAGCTACGGTGTGGTGGGATTTTAGTCCCACCTCGCTTGGCGAGAGGCGCTCGCACTGGTTTATTAGCCCCACTGCGATAGCCCCCTCGAGCTCCTCTCTAAATTAGGTAGTACATGCCTAACGTTCCTCTCTGCCCTGTCGGTCCTACTTGCCCTGCGGGCCTGCATTGTGGCCCATGTATACTTGGGTTTCTAGTCGTATTCAGACCGTGGTGGCCTAGTAGATGGATTTTTTTAGTTTTTATATTATTTTTTGCATATGTTATGTCAATTTTGCTATTAAAGTTGTTAACAAAATGTACTTTGATAATTTTAGTTGCATAAATTTTATATAATTTTAAGTTAATATTATTTTGATCATAACTAGAGGTTTTATAAAATCTTTTTAGTTGATTCTTTTTGCTATTGAAGAATATTATAGTTTTGTTTTAGTTGATCATAACTAGAGGTTTTAGCTATCAAAGTTTTTAACAAAAAATGATTTGATAATTTTAGTTACATAAATTTTATATAATTTTAATTTAATATTATTTTGATCATAACTAGAGGTTTATAAAAGCTTTTTAGTTGATTCTTTTTGCTATTGAAGGGATTTCATCTATTACAAAGGGATTTCATTTTTTCCACTTATTTTAACTCCAGACTTTTTGTGCATTCAATATGCACCATTCAAAGGCACATCATCAATTTCAACCCATTTCTGATTTCATGTGCTATTTTTCAAGCAATTAATGATTTATTTTAAGCTAAATGACCCTGAAACTGAAAATCACTACAAATCAACTCTGAACAGGTTGAAACTTGGCATCGTATCATAATTTCACCCGCATAGCATATGCTAAAAAGTTGAGAGGGTTACAGCAAAAAATGGAAGCACTTGTGTACAAACTGGACAATATCTTCTGAAGTATCAGGGTTTGAGACGAAAACTCATCTATTACAAAGGGATTTCATTCTTTTTAACTTATTTTAACTCCAGACTTTTTGTGCGTTTAATATGCACCATTCAAAAGAACATCATCAATTTTCAACCCTTTTCTGACTTCATTCGAAATTTGTCATGCATTTAATGATTTAATTTGAGCTAAATGACCCTGAAATTGAAAAGCACTAAAAATCAACTCTGAAAAGGTTGAAACTTGGCATGGTATCATAATTTAACCCACGTAGCATCTGCTAAAAAATTAGAAGCTTACGACAAAAACTGGATGCACTTCGTGTACAGACTGGACAATCTCTTTCGAGATATCAGGGTTTCGGATGAAAACTCATCTATTACAAAGGGATTTTATTTTTAACTTATTTTAACTCCAGAATTTTTGTGCATTCAATATGCACCATTCAAAGGCACATCATCAATTTTCAACCCTTTTCTAACTCCATTTGCTATTTTTCATGCATTTAATGATTTATTTTGAGCTAAATGACCCTGAAATTGAAAAGCACTACAAATGAACTCATAAAAGGTTGAAACTTGGCATGGTATCATAATTTCACCCACGTAGCATGTGATAAAAAGTTGAGAGGCTTACGGCAAAAACTAAATGCACTTCGTTTACAAACTGGACAATCTCTTCTAAGTATCACGGTTTCGGACGAAAATCTATTACAAAGGGATTTCATTTTTTGACATGTAACTGCAGTGATATTCTAGATCAAAGCCATTATCAGAATAGTTATAGAGCATAACTATGACTTTCAACCCAGAATCAAAGGTGCAAAATATTCGGTTATCTTGTATATGTCGAATAGTTACTTGAACAATCGTACCATCTGATATGTTGTCTTCACTAGAGAGAAAGTCTTCACTTTTTCTTCGCGTGTGTCCCTTGCTTATTGCGTCGTAACCACAGATAATCTTCATTGTTTAACACGATGATTGGGTTAGCCTTCACTTTGAAGGGAGGAATTTCATGAAACTTTTCATAATCGTCAGACATGTCTGTCTTGTCCTCCACTATCATGATGTTTCTTTTACCTGAAAGAATTATGTGGCGCTTTGGCTCATCGTATGATGTATTGGCTTGCTTATCTTTTCTTTTTCTTGGTTTGGTAGACATGTCCTTCACATAGAAAACCCGCGCCACATCATTGGCTTGGACGAATGATTCGTCTGTGTACCCAAGATCGTTGAGATCCACTGTTGTTATTCCGTGCTGCGGTTCTACCTGTACCCTGCCTACTGACAAAAATTGGCCCATTTGCACTTAAACAAAGAGACCTTAAAATTATGTCCATAGTCAAGTTCCCATATGTCCTCTATGTAAACATAATATGTGTCCTCTGCCCTATTGGTGTTTGCTGCATCAAAGCGGACACCACTGTTTTGGTTGGTGCTCTTTTATCTTCGCAACCGTGTAAAATGTATTCCCATTTATCTCATACCCTTGGTAAGTCAATACAGTCGAAGATGGTGTCCTGGACAACAAGTACAACTCATCTCCAACAATCTTGTTACCCATGAGATGTGTTTGCAACCAACCGCTGAAAGTCCCGATGTGCTCATGTGTAATCCAGTCGTCATACTTCTCGGGGTGTTTATAGCATAGAATATTTTTGTGTTCATTGATATACGAGGCCACCAAGGCAAATTATGTATAACTGTGTAGTGTGCTTGCGCCCAAGAATGCTTGTCCCTACATATTATTGAATCCACTCCTAGCGTGCCTTTTTTCCACTCATTCTCCCCTCATGCCGCGATTGAGGAACACCAATCAGTTTAAGGTCAAGAATAAAGTCAACACAAAACGCAATGACCTACTCTGTTTCATGGCCCTTGGAGATGCTTCCTTCTGGCTTAGCACAGTTACGAACATAATTCTTTAAGACTCCCATGAACCTCTCAAAGGGGAACATATTATGTAGAAATACATGAACCATAATGGAAATCTCGTTGACTAGGTGAATTAGGACGTGTGTCATAATATTGAAGAAGGATGGTGAGAACACCAACTCGAAACTGACAAGACATTAGACCAAATCATTATGTAACCTTGGTAGGATTTCTGGATCGATTACCTTCTGAGAAATTGCATTGAAAAATGCACATAGCTTCACAATGGCTAATCGAACATTTTCTGGTAAATGCCCCCTCAATGCAACCGGAAGCAGTTGCGTCATAATCACGTGGCAGTCATGAGACTTTACGTTGTGGAATTTTTTCTCTGCCATATTTATTATTCTCTTTATATTCGACGAGAAGCCAGACGAGACATTGATATTGAGCAGGCATTCAAAAAAGATTACCTTCTCTGCTTTGGTAAGAGCGTAGCTGACAGGACCTTGATACTTCTTTGGATGCAGGCCATCTTTTTCGTTCATACATTGCTGGTCCTCTCGTGTCTCCGGTGTATCTTTTGTCTTCCCATACGCGCCCAAGAATGACACAGGGCCAAAGTACTGCTCACTCTGAAAAACGCTTTCCTGATGGATTTGGCCGATGGAAGCATTGTGAGGGAATATGATGTAGGCGATTGAAGAATTGCTTGATGCGTCCGGCTTGCTCCTCTTGCTGGTACTGCTACAAGAGTTGCAGAGTAGGAACACGATCATAGGGGCATAGCCATCCTGGCGCTAGCGCATGGAGAGCAGCGACGGCGCTGAGCACTGATGCGAGCCATCTTTCTGACCGTCGGCGTGTGGATATGAGCAAGGAGGAGGAGAAGGCGAAAAAGAGAGGGACTCACCGGCGAGAGACCGCAACTCTACGATGTACGGTTGCGGTGGGGACACTGATTCATCTCGCTAGGACAAAGGTAAGGTGGCCTCCTCGTACACCCGCGCCAGCTATGCCCGTCCATCTTAGGATATTGGATCGGGGCGATGCCAGGGCTGGCGGCCCTGGTGATTGCTTCGCACCTCGCTTGCCTCTCAACAACGCTACGGCTGCCGTCCTCAAGGCACCTGCTCGTCCAAATCATGGTGTGGACTTCGCCGCTCCATTTCTCTTCCCTCCTTGTCCCATCATCCCCATCAGCAGCTTCCACCTCGATGCATGGCCACCCACAGGCAATTCATGGTCTTTGTGGTGACGATCATTATTGTCGAGTCATTCTATCCTTTATTGGAGACGGAAACTCCCTTACACGTTGCTCTCGAGGTTTTAGTGATCGATTTTTGCGACCGCTCTTGAGGTTGTAGTGATCGATTTTGCAAAGCTGGTCGCGGCCAAGATATGCACTTCCACCACACTTGGTTTTCGGCGCACGGCCGCGCACATCCTGAGGACCGTCGTCAGGCCCGGCCCTGGGGGGGGGGGGGGGGCAAAGGGGGCCACCGCCCCCCCCTGCATATGTCGATGGAATCAGGATATAGGCTGGGTACCACGAGTTGTGAGAATGGAAGAGATCTACTAGTTCTGTTTATGCATTGAAGCATCTCAAGAAAGGCACATGTGAGCTAAGGACTGCTCCAAAATCTATGTCTCTGAAATCATGATTAAAAAAATTTGGGGAGTGAAAGCACATCCATCACCTGCACATTGCTTCTACCATGGAACGGTGGGTAACCGTTCAAGAGCTCAAACAGGATCGCGCCGATACTCCACAAGTCTACCTGCACGCAGGAGATGTTCAGATTTGTGCCATTCGTTGTGGCAAAAAAATGTTTGGCACGTCTGAAATAGCATGACTTGGGCTGGCATTCATCATAGTCGGCTGCTTACTTTTGACTGAAACATTTACTAATTTGCACTACATCCGTAAGAATCTGACGGAAAATGACTGCAACGCAATCAATTTCTCCCTTCCCCGTGCGCGCGTATCGTATATAGTTCAATGAGAAACAATGCTTTCTGATATTCACGAATTGGATTCGAACAAATGTCCCCCAACTCTACCAAATAAGGATCGTGATTCACATTTCCTCATTCTCTTTCTAGCTGCCCATATGGGTGGCTGCTATCATCCCGTTTTGTTATCTTCTTATCCGCATACGCTAGCATAAGCGGAATAGCCTGAACACTCATAGCGATTACCTCAACCCTTGTCTTTCCTTTGGCTCCGCTCAGTGGGGGGAACCCAATGTACCAATACTTTCACTCGACCCTGCTCCTTATTCTTTCTCATTTGCCTCTTTCTCTCTCTCCTGCTCCCCCCCCCCCCCCCGACTATCACTCTATGGAAAAGCTAAAGGGCCATGTACAAACGGGTGCCGTATGCTGTCTCTGCATACTCCCCAGGATGAAGGACCCTAGTAAACACAGAAACAAATATGACTGGATTTCTGTTTGTCCAAAAATCGACCGCCTAACTAGCGAACCTTACCCATCAAAAGAAACCCATTACCAAAAAAGGCTTTGGCCCCGCTTTATATTATAAAGCAAACCGCCCAAGCATCCAACAAAGTTCAACAAGATCCACACACACGCACACACATAGGTCCACAAGAGTACAAATAAGTCACAAGGGTTAATGCTGAGGGCACACCTCAACAAACCCTAGAAACAAAACACACACTCCACACAGCAACCCGAGCAGCTAGTCAGGTTCTGGGGGAGGGGGCGGAAGCAGGGGCGCCACGCGAAGAGCCATTGAGCGAAGGTCGGCGAGGAGGGCGGTGATGACGTCCTGGTCCTGGGGGAGGCTAAGCGGCCGCCAAAGCTGCAAGTAGCCACACATTTTGAAGATCGCTTCAGTCGCACGTTGAAGAGGAACTTTCTGAATAACAAGCTTATTGCGGATGGCCCAAAGCGTGCAGGAGCGGACCCCAACACACAGCCATCTAATATGGCGGTAGCGGGGAGGGGAGGAGCTCAACTCAGCAAGTAAGTCAGGGAAGTTGGTGTTGCACCACTGTCCACCGACTACCTCGCTGAAGCAGGCCCAAAGGAACTGGGCAGTGTGGCACGAGAAGAAGATGTGGTTGGCATCTTCAATCATGCCACAGATGGGGCACATCCCATTGCCCGGTTCGTTACGCTTGAGGACATCAACCCCAGAGGGGAGGCATCCACGGATCCATTGCCATAGGAAAATCCTGATCTTCAGAGGTTGGCGAATGTCCTAGATCAGGCTAAAAGGCTCCGGGGCCGCCGAGGGAGCAATGGCGGCGTATAAGGACTTCGTGGAGAAGCGGTCAGACAACTCGAGGCGCCAGGAGAGGGAGTCCGGGGTGTCCTCGACGTCCATCGGCATAAGAGCTATGTCCTGGAGGAGGGAGTCCCAGGCCGCGATCTCTAGGGGGCCGAAGGGGCGCCGGAAAGCGAGGTGCCCTAAGTCAATAAGGGCCGTCTCGACAAAGACCCGAGGGTCAATCGCAATGGCGAATAGATCGGGGAATCGCGTCGCGAGGGGGGAGTCCCCCAACCACCGGTCAAACCATACCAGGGTCGAGGACCCGGAGCCAACCGAGATGGACGTGCCAATGCGGAGGACGGGCAGGAGCTGGATCACCGACTGCCAGAACTGGGAACCACCCGAGCGCTGGCAGAAGGCAAGGGGTTGGCCCCTAAGGTACTTATCCCAGATGATGGTGAGCCAGAGACCTCCCTCCCCATTGGCGATGCGCCAAAGCCAGCGGGTCAGGAGAGCAATGTTCATGCGTCGAGAGGACAATATCCCAAGGCTGCCCTGGTCTTTGGGTTTGCAGATGTCTGGCCAGCTCACCATATGGTATTTCTACTTGTCCCCCTCGCCAGCCCAAAAAAACCTAGACTGGTATTTGGCCACCTCCTGATGGAGGGTCTCATGGAGGCCATAGAAGCTCATGAGGAACCAGAGTAGGCTAGCAAGCGAGGAGTTGATGAGGATAACCCTAGCTGCTTTCGACAGCCACCTCCCCCTGCAGGGTTCAACCCGGTGCTGCATCTTAATCACAGTCGGGCGGAGGTCAGCCACTATGAGCCGGGAGTCACTAATAGGTATCCCCAAGTAAGTCGTGGGGAAGGACCCCAGGTGGCAGTTCAGCCGATCCGCAATGGATTGAGCCTCCTCCGGAGGATAGCCAAGGACCATCACTTCGCTCTTATCGAAGTTGATGGTGAGCCCAGACATCTTCTGGAAGCATAGGAGGAGGAACTTCAGGTTGGCAATGTCAGACGCGGAACCCTGACCCCTCCCCCTCCCACTAGGTGGGGGACAACACTGCGGATATGGCCACAAGCTTTGGCCTTATCAAGAATGACCGCGAGGGCATCGACAACCATGTTGAACAGAAACTGAGAGAACGGGTCACCCTGGCGGACCCCACAAAGGGTGGGGAAGTAAGACCCGACCTCAGTGTTAATGTTAACCGCCGTTCGACCGCAAGTGACGAGCTGCATAACGTGGGTCACCCATCAGTCGTCGAAGCCCTTGCGTAGCAAGACTTCGAAGGAAGGGCCAATGGGCGGTGTCATGGGCTTTATGGAAGTCGAGCTTCAGGAAGACCGCACAGTGGTGCTTGGTTCGGACTTTGTGAAGGACTTCGTGGAAGACCAACACCCCATCCAAAATAAACCGGCCTTGGATGAAGGCGGACTGGTTGGGGTGAGTGACAGAGTCAGCTAGAAGGGTCACCCTATTGGCGTACCCTTTAGCCAAGATCCTGAAGATCACGTTGATCACTGTGATCGGGCGGAACTGACGAATATCCGAGGCCCCCGGGACTTTGGGAATGAGAGTAATGACCCCATAGTTTAGGCACCCAAGGTCCATGGTCCCTCAAAAGAATTCGTCGAAGAGGGCCATGACTTCCGGTTTGATGGTTTGCCAGAAAGTTTTGAAAAACATGACTGGCAATCCATCCGGACCCGGAGCCGAGGAGGGGTTCATTCCCTTGATCGCCGCGAGGACCTTGTCCACCGAGAAAGGAGCCACCAAGGCGGCATTAGCCTCGGAGGAGACTAGTTGGCCACCCGACCAAGTGTCGGAGGCCAGCGCGGCCCCACCCCGAGGGGTGGGGGAGAATAAGGCTTTATAAAAGCCATCAACATGGGCTCGGATGTCCGAGGGGCGAACAAGCTGAGAGTCGCCGTCCCATAGGGAGTGGATGGAATTCCGACATCGCCGCCCATTAGCGAGCGCCTGGAAGTAAGCCGTGTTAGCGTCCCCGCGTAACACCCACCGTTGTGCGCCGGGCTACCGCCAATAAGCCTCCTCGTCCGTGTAGATGATCGAGAGCTGATCCTCAAGATCATATCTCAACATACACTCGTCCGGAGATATCCCAGAGGTGTCCGTGCGGGCGTCCAGGGCTTGGATGGCACTCAGGAAGGATTTTTTGCGGTCCCGGAGGTCTCGGCCTAGGTTCGCACCCCAACCCATCATGAATTGACGTGCAAGCTTGGCGCAGAACTGCCAAGAATCAACGGCGGACATGGAGAGGTGGGGAGTCGCGCGCGTCGCGGTCCACTTAGCCGCAACTGCCTCGCGGAAACCGGCCTGGTAGAGCCAGAAGAGCTCGAACCGGAACCGGGGAGGGATGGGGTGGCGTTCGTCGACGGATGAGAGGAGGAGGGGGACGTGGTCGGACCCGATCTGAGTGATCGCCTGCAGCGAGGCCAGGGGACATCTAAGTTCCCACTCCGGAGAGACTAGGACGCGGTCCAGAACGGACCGCGCCGGGTTCGCCTGGCGATTAGTCCACGTGAACCTGGCACTAGAGCGCTCAAGTTCACGGAGGCCAAACTCCGCGATGCAGTCGTTGAACATCTGCATCCGCGGTCGATTGACCCGGTCATTACTCTTCTCATCCGGGGAGCGGACGAGGTTAAAGTCACCTCCCACAACTACTGGGAGGGAGGAGGCGGAGATCTTCTGTTGTAGCTCGGCGAGGAAGGTCGGGGAGCGACTGTGGTCCGCCGGTCCATATACAACGATGACCTCCCACTCAAAAAGAAACCCATTCCATCAAGTTTTTTTTTTGCGGGGTCATTCCATGAAGTTTTAACACCATGCATCACGGCGTATTTCAGGTTTCTGCTAGTCTCTCTGTTCACTTTTATAAGACCTTGAAAACATTTAAGACAATGTTCAAAACAACCCATTCTCAGTTTGTCTGAAACGACTTACAAAAGTGAATGGAGGGAGTACTTCTAATGTCGTTCAGCAGGTAACGGATGTTGTAAGAACGTCCAATGATTTCGCAGTTGACAGAAAGAATAGCTAGGGGGGTGCTACAGTGAGTGGCATATATTTTTCTCTGTAACTACTCATATGTGACTAAGATGAGTGCCTATCATCAATCCAAGAGCTGCGTATTTTAGAACTAACCTGGACAGGCCGAAATCGGATATCGCATCGCTGCCAGGACAAGAGAGCCGGATGTTCTGCAACAATATTCAAGAGGTGTATCAACTCAAATTTCACGGTTCAACCTAGTTAGAAAGCATCACAAAGGAAAATTATAAGGCATTTAACTCCCTCGACCTCAGGCTTCAGGTCCCGGTGGACGACATGGTGCCTGCGGAGCACTTGCAAACCAGCTCCTGCCAGCCACAGTGGGCAAGCTCCAGTTTTTACACATCACATCGAATAGAAATCGATGGTGGCAAATTAAGATGCTGCTGTCACTACTCACTACTAGTGGAAACAAAAATTCAGCGAACAATTGGGATACAATAGATGAAAGGATGAGTCACCAATCTGTCTCATGAAATTCCTGGCGACGCCCTCCTCCACCCTGCCGCCGGTGCGCTGGATGTAGGTCGCCAGGTCTCCCCCCTCGCACAGCTCCATGACGAGGTAGATGCAGCCCGGAGTCTGGGGCAGAGCAAACTAAGAGCATATCCAGCCGCGCCCCCAACAAGCCTTTTTCAGGCGTTTTTTTCTGCGCCGGCGCCGAGAAAACGCCCCAGGACGCCGAATTCCGCCGGCGCGGTCCGTTTTTACGCCCGGCGATCACAGGCCGAACCCGGCGCACTAGGGGGGGGGCGCTCGGGGGCTCCGGCGTAAGGAAAAAACGCTCCTGGGGCCACATTGTTAGGCGAAAAGTCAAGTCACCCGACCAGTTTTGCCTCCGACCCCCCCCCCCCCCCCGGTGCTCGGCCGCCACCCTGCCGATCCCGGCGCCGTCCACCGCCCACCGCAACTAGGTAGATCATTTCCCGCCGGGAAAAAGAAGCGGTTTCGCCGAGACAGCCTCTCCGCCGCCGTCCGGGCAACTTTTCTGGCATTCCGGCCGTGCATCAAGGCCTGTACGCCGGCGGGTTTGCGCCCACCTCGCCCCCTAGGTGTTCGTTGATTTGCCCGGCTCGGCGATGGACTCCGAAAATGAGGAGGCGCTCGGGCGTTGCTAAAAAGGAAGCCGAAGCCGATGTCCAGGAGCAGGAGCATCTCATGGTGCTCGCCGCACTCGCCGGCCTGCTCGCGAGCAGTGAAAAGCCGCAGCGAGGTGGCTCGGCGCCTGGGCGGGTGAAAGCAAAGAAGCGGCATCGTCTGGAAGGCCACTGCATGCTTTACTCAGACTACTTCGCCGACGCTCCATTGCACGGTGAGAAAACATTTCGGCGCCGTTATCGGATGAGCCGAAAGCTTTTCCTCAGGATTGTGAAATCCATCCGGGAGTTCGACAGCTACTTCAAGTGCAAGATGGATTGCACCGGCACACTTGGATTTACCTCAATCCAGAAGTGCACGACAGCTACGAGGATGCTTGCATACGGAGCTCCCGGTGATTCACTCGACGACTATGGGTGCATGGCCGAGTCCACCACCATTGAGTGTTTCTACAAGTTCTGTAGGGCAGTGGTGGCAGTGTTTGGACCGCAGTACTTACGAACACCCAATGCGGAAGACACTGCTTGGATCCTAGCACAGAATGCAGCAAGAGGATTTTCTGGGATGCTTGGAAGCATCGACTGCATGCATTGAAAATGGAAGAAGTGTCCATTTGCTTGGCATGGGTTGTACAAAGGCGCCAAAGGCGGTTGCAGTGTGGTACTTGAGGCGTCGTGGAGGGGAGTCATCCGCCGTTCAAAATCCGCAAGCTGGGCGCTCCGGCGGGTACGAGTTCAATTGTCGCTGAGGATCAGAGCGAGGCCATGGCTGCCAGGGACGTCAAGATCGGCGAGCGGATGGATTCCGATGGGGCCATTGAGTCGATGGCTGCCAGAGGCGGGCATGTGGATACAGAGATGACCCAATTCAAGTATGGCGAGCTTGCGGATGAGGAGCTTCACAAGGACAAGATGAACCCAGAGGGGGGGGAGGGGGAGGTCGAGATGGACCCAGGCAAATCAAACTCCATCATCTCCGAGCAGGAGATCAAGGAGCTCTGTACGCAGATGGAGGAGATGGTCGCTTTTATGAATTACAGGATCATACCATCAGCCCCACTTATCTGCAGCAGCAGCAGCAGCAATGAGACACAAGATGAAGAAGACAAGGCGCCGCAGTCCTCGGGGATCGACGGCATCTTACAGCGGCTAGCTGATATGCGGCGCGACATGTCCAAGCTCAAATCGGAACTGGCCCCTTTCTGGCATGAATACCCATATGAGAAGAAGTCGGAGCTGACTCCGGAGGAGGAGAGGGAGAAGAGGATCAAGTCCTGGCACGAGTATCAGAAACTGGACAACAAGGAGAAGGCCAGCAAGGAGATGGAGTTCGACGTGGACGACTTCGAGGGCTACTGTCAAGGCCTGAAATCTTTAGTTGAACACTTCGGATTAACAAGTAAGATATGGCCAACACTCCTATATAGTTAATCACACAGCAGTGTTTGTTTGCTTGTTCTCCAATTGCCAAGCACTAGATTCCCTCTTTCCTTGAAGCAAGTACCAATTAAATTCATGGTTTAGTAGGATTAATGTATACTAACTTAATTTTTGTTGACAAAATTGTGCGTGCAGCCGTAGTGAGCCCCATGCACTTTACACACTACACGCCCAGACAGGTCCCACTCGATCTTACTTCCAACAAAATCACCTTACAGATCTTCTCCTTCAAAATTGCCAACATCGATTTGGACCTGCAATGGCCACTCCTGGAATGGCCACTCAAAGTGTACGGCCTCGTCGCTGCACGAGACAATGTGGATCGCAGACGCAATATTCTCTTCTTGCGGGAAAGGGAGAATTTCCAAGAGATCACTCAAGAAGTAAGCGCCTGACGTATTCTGTTAAATTTCCTTTTATCTCCTCATTGTTTCATGCGTCTTAGTTCGTTGATCCCATTGGTTTGTTGCAATTAATTAAGCATGTGTAACAATGATGCCTGCAGAAACCCTTCTTGTGCTTGACTGGCCCATCTCGCGCAATTTTGGCTGAGGACCCTGTTACCTTTGAAGTTCAACTGAAACTTAAGGGCCCCTCAGAGTCTGAGGCCACAGTGTTGATCACTAAGAGATGGCAGCACAATCACTATCATGCCGAGAATGATTTATATACTCTTACCTTGGAGAACCGTCTTTGCACAACAGAGTTAAGCCTGCAGCAACTATACCGTGAATCAGTCCAAGCAACTTTCTTGCGCATCGGTGGCTTTGTTAAAGGCAGTACAACCCCTTTCATTCATGGAGGCCGAGTTGCTTGCTCCTCACCACCTAATGGAGGTCAAGGCACTGCCCCGCCCACCCAAGTTGTGTTGCTTGATTCTCGTTATTGTGATGGTGGGAAGATGCCAATAGGCGAAGAAGATGGTTACCTTGATCTGTCAAGGCATGTTGTTTCTGTTGAATTAAGGACAGTTAGTGATGATTCTGAAGAATTGGAAGAAACCTTGAATGTTTTCATAGAAGCCTACTCAGACTCTCCTCCTAATGTTTCTGCGAAAGCTGATTTCATGGTCAAGCCTCAGTATTGCGGCATAAGCGAACATGAATGTGTCCTTCACGGCTCTACGGTGAAGATTACCATTGCTTGGTCACCTATTCTTCGAACCAACAAGGTTATTCTGTGAGAGGGATAGATGTTCGATGGTGCTCAGGCGTGAATGTTATGAAGCATGATACCCACCGCCCTGTTATATCTATCTATTTCTCTGTTTTGCCAGTAGTTGTTTGTCTGTTCATGTATTCGATCAGTTATGTAAGATGTGGACCTATTGTTGTATCGATTTGCTATGTAAGATTTCGACCATGTGCGTATCGACTCTGTTTTATAAGTCATCTCTAGATGTGTTTCTACTTCTATTACTGCTATAACGTGCAAGTCATGCTATGAGAATTGTTTCTGGTTTGACTGTTAAGCAGGCACATTATGCAAAGTGTCTGAAATGTTTTGTTAATATTCCATGCCATGTTACTCTCTCTAGTCTAGAATAATATTTGCTTTCATTTTGTTACAAATAGAATCAGCTGGATATGCTCTGCTGGGAACTTGAGCTGCAGCAAAACGCCCAATTTTCTTTTTTGTCTTGCTTAAAACCTCTGCCCAGTCAATAGAAATATGGAATGTGAGCTCAGTTTCACTGGTGACATGGCATCAGTTGTACACTGTATGCAGGCATGTTACATTGCTCGTGTACTTGATCAGTCTTGTTTAACATGTGATCAACTTGGTGCACAACTATGCTGCAGAATGTTGTGACAGAAGATTGCTATCAAGTATGGTATGATACCCTTTGCCCAGTATGGTGCTCATCTATCTACTTCTGTTTTGCCAGTAGGTTGTTGTTTGTTTCATTGTTTGTTCAAGTACCAAGCCCAGTTATACCCTTTGCCCAGTTATATCTACCGACTACGAATTGTTAAGTTATGTTGTGTGAAATATTCTGTTTTGATTTCTACCATAACTTGTATTCTGTTTCTAATATTCTTCTTATCGAAGTTGCATTTAACTATTTACTGATTAGTGTTGAATCAGGGGAGAGAGGGGTGGCGGCTGGGATAGAAAGATGGCCTGGTATTGTATTCTATTGGAGTTAGGGTTTCCTGTACAAGGGGGCAGCACATATATAGGCTGCAGGGTTACATGGGCCACATGGGACACATGGGCCACATGGGCCATAAGCAAATACAGATAAGACACAGCCCAACACTCCCCCTCAAGAGGGATGATAGATATCTATCATGCCCATCTTGTCACAAGCAAGATTGCTCTCCTGGTTCCCAAACCTTTTGTCAGACAATCGGCGACTTGTTGTCCAGAGCTCACATGAGTTATCTTGATGATTCCTGCATCCAGTTTCTCTTTGATAAAGAATCTGTCTATCTCCACATGTTTTGTTCTGTCATGTTGCACTGGATTATTAGCAATGCTGATTGCAGATTTGTTGTCACACCACACATTCAGAGGATCTTGTCTGAGCACTTTCAGCTCAAGCAGAAGGCCTCTTATCCATAACATCTCACTCAGCCCTTGAGACATTGCCCTATACTCAGCTTCTGCAGCTTGATTTTGACACCACCGGTTGTTTTTTGCTTCTCCATGATACCAAATTTCCACCAACAAACACACAATAGCCAGAGGTTGATCGTCTATCATCAAGGCAGCTAGCCCAATCAGCATCGCTATAACCGTCAACATTCAAATGGCCATTACTCTTGAACCAGAGTCCCATACCAGGGCTGCCCTTTAGATACCTCATGATTCTATAGACTGCATCAAGGTGTCCACTTCTGGGGTCATGCATATATCTACTTACTACACTTACTGCATATGTAATATCTGGTCTAGTGTGACACAAGTCTGTAAGTTTGCCAACCAATTGTTGATATTTTGCTTTGTTAACTTGTTCACCCATCTGTGCTGTCAATTTGTGATTTTGTTCAATGGGAGTTGGGGCTGCTCTACATCCAAGCATTCCCATATCACTTAGGAGCTCTAAGGTATACTTCACGAGACAGGGCTATTCCCCTCTTTGATCTTGCAACTTCGATACCCAGGAAATATTTTAGCTGACCAAGATCCTTAACTTCAAATGCTTTGCCTAGGCATTTCTTTAGTCTTCCAATCTCCTCTTCATTGTCTCCCGTTATTATGATGTCATCCACATATACTGCAAGAATAGTAATCTGTTGCTTGGAATGTTTGTAGAAAACAGTGTGATCTCCATTGCATTGTTTATACTCCATACTGCAAACTGCTTGCCTGAACCGGTCAAACCAAGCCCTTGGCGATTGCTTCAAACCATAGAGAGATTTTCTCAATCTACAAACCTTCCCAACAGTCCCAGTGTAGAAAGTCCAGGAGGAATTTCCATGTAGACTTCCTCTTGTAGATCTCCATGTAAAAGGCATTTTTTACATCAAGTTGGTGTAGTGGCCATCCAAAGTTAGCTGCACATGAGATTAGAATCCTCACTGTATTCATCTTTGCAACTGGGGCGAATGTTTCGTCATAATCAATACCATACGTTTGGCTGTACCCTCTGGCTACCAGTCTTGCCTTGTAACGCTCAACCTTACCCTCAGGATTCTGCTTCACTGTGAAGATCCACTTACAACTGACTGCCTTCTTCCCATATGGAAGATTCGCTAGCTCCCATGTTTTGTTCTTTCTCAGGGCCTCCAACTCTTCCCTCATGGCTTCACACCACTTTGGATCTTGTCTTGCTTCTTTCCAGTCTTTAGGAACAATCACAGCTTGAAGTGATCGACAAATGCTCTAAATGAAGGTGATAGGGCTTCATAGGTGACATAATTACTGATGTCATGCTCAAGATTGCCCTTGCTCAAAGTTTTCCTTGCTACTTCCTTCTTGAGAGCAATTGGCAGGTTAGGTGATGCTTCTTCAGTACTTGAATTTTCATATGACTCCACTTGAGATGAGCTTCTGTCGCTTGAGTTTCTTCTCGATCGCTCCCCTGTTCCATAGTTTCTTTTGACTGCTCCTCATGCACTTGTTCCTCCACAACTCTCTTCCTTCTTGTATACACACGAGGATTCCTTTCCTCATTTGGTCTCTCGCCACCTCTGCTGTTCAGCCCCATCAACTACAACTGGAATGAAGGATCCCACTATTTTCGGGATTGGTATTGGCTGCTCCTTGTCGCCATTGGTGCTGCACTCACCACTCAAGTTGCACTCCCCCTCTTGACCACCCTGCATAGATTGTGAGTGGTCAAGTTCTTCGAATAAAGTGCTGAGATCTGTCTTCTCACCATAGAAAGGCTCAGATTCTCGAAAGGTGACATCCATACTTACAAATGTGCGCCTTTCAGCAGGACTCCAACACTTATAGCCTCGCTGCCCTGCAGGATATCCAACAAATATGCATTTTACAGCTCGTGGATCCAGCTTTCCCACTGCTGGTCTGTGATCTCTAACGAAGCAGGTGCACCCAAATAACCCGGAGGAACTGAGAATTTGTTCTCCCAAATAGCATCTCACATGGGGACTTCATACCAAGCATTTTGAAGGCATCCGGTTGATCAGGAACGTTGCAGTCATGACAGCTTCACTCCACAAGAATTTTGGCACATTCATGGTGAACATAAGTGATCGAGCCACTTCTAAAATGTGTCGGTTTTTCCTTTCTGCAACACCATTCTGAGCAGGGGTATCTGGACATGATGTTTGGTGCATTATGCCTTGTGCTGACAGGAAACCTCCAAATTGCTTGTTTACATATTCAGTTCCATTGTCAGATCTGATCACCTGCACCTGCACATTGAATTGGTTTCGCACATAGGCATAAAACTCCTGAAAACATTGGAATACCTCATCTTTATGTCGCATGAGGTACACCCAAGTCATGCGAGTGTGGCAGTCTATAAATGTCACAAAATATTTCATTCCACTAACAGAAACAACAGGACATGTCCACACATCAGAGTGAATCAGCATAAACGGGGATATACTCCTTAGCCCCTTACTCAAATATGAGATTCTTGTGTGCTTTGCATATTCACATGCATCACACACAAGCTTACTCTTGTCTACTCCACGCATTACATCAGGAAACATCTTACTCATCTTATCAAAAGCCATATGCCCCATGCGATGCTGATGGATCATCGCCATTGTCTCACTTACTCCAACTAGTACAGCCAAAATAGGACTAGCACCAGACCTAGACACATCACGATCCATATACCACAATCCACTACGCTTTGGTTCCTGTCCCAAGTTTCCTTCGGTCATCCTCTCCTGAATCAAACATATTTTCTTATCAAGAGTTATTCGCAATCTATCCGATCAATCAAAGCACTTAGAGAAAGCAAGTTCACAGAAAAGCTGGAACATGTAATACATCAGATAATTTAATAGTGGGTGTACATTGAACTGATCCAACTCCTTTAATCGGTTGTGAGGTGCCATCAGCAGTTTGTATTGTTTCACAATGTGTAATTGGGTACTGAGTATATGATTCAAACTCAGTTGAGGTACCCATAACATGCTTGGATGCTCCGTAATCTAATATCCAACTGGAAGGAAATCATGTGTGGATATAGATGCATTTGCAAAGTTACCTTCCCTGTGTAGACAAAGTGGGCAAAGTTCCCGAAGGTGTTGTCCTCTGGCTTCTACTCTTCGACTCCCCTTGAGAGGTTGTTGACGTCCCTTCTTCTTGCGTTGCCAAGTTAGCCAAGTTTGCTTTGAAGCCACTTTGGAATAATTGAACCCCTCGAGTTACCTCTGCCTCTAACTCCCAAGATCCACCTCGGCTGTAACCTCTTCCCCTACCACGTATTTCTCTGCGTTGTGCTGTGCAATTGATGCTTATGTGACCTTTCTCTCCACAGTTGAAGCACTCTCTTGTCTCCTTCCATTCAGACACAGTAAATGCTGAGCGAGATGCATTCGCTTCTCCAGTCCTGTTCAACTTCAACCTGACCTCCTCCTGTGCCATTGCTGCAACTGCCTCCTCAAGCGAGGGGAGCTTTGGCTGATGAAACAACCCAAAGACGCCTTCCTTCAAATTCTGAGCTAAGTCCCTTCAAGAATTTCATCACTCTCCCACGCTCTACCCACTTCTTAGTAGCAACTATACATTCTGAATGTGGTAACTCCGGTGGATCATAGTGGTCTAAGTCAGCCCACAAATGCTGCAATTCTGCTACATACTCCATCACCGACTTATCCCCTTGTTTTAGCTCATTTACTCTATCCTCAATCTGCGCCATAAGCATTATGTTCCCTTTCCCGGAGTACAATGTTTCCAGGGTTTTCCATACCTCTGCTGCATGGGGAAGAGTCTCCACGGCTGTTGCAATGGATGGGGTCAAGGAGTTCAGCAGCCATGCCACCACCAGGAGAGTCAATGACACTCCACTTCTTCCACTCTTCACTTGCCCTGTTCGCCGGTTCATCTACTTCCCCTCTGACATAGCCTTCCAGCCCCTTTGTCCTCAATATTAGCAATGCCCTTCTGGACCAGCTTAGGTAGTTTGTGACCCCTTCCATCTTGATTTCATTTGGCATCAGTTCTATTTTCTGTATCACCTCAGGCTGAGGAACAAGCGCACCTGGGGAAGCCACACCCTCTGCCTTGACAGTGATGAGCTCAGCTAGCTTCTCCAACGCCTTTACCAACCCCTGGTTGTCCCCCATCTTTCCAATCTTGAATCACACCACTAGCAACCTCCAGCAACCACTGCTCCCCACTTTCACCTCTCTACTACCTCCTCCCCTCGGATCTGGATTCCACCTCTCCTTCCACACAAGCCTTCTCCTCTCAAACAATCGCCAAGAAGCACAACCAGCCAACCACCATCACCACTGCTGGGATTGGGAACCCAGGCTCGACACCATGTTGAATCGGGGGAGAGAGGGGTGGCGGCTGGGATAGAAAGATGGCCTGGTATTGTATTCTATTGGAGTTAGGGTTTCCTGTACAAGGGGGCAGCACATATATAGGCTGCAGGGTTACATGGGCCACATGGGACACATGGGCCACATGGGCCATAAGCAAATACAGATAAGACACATCCCAACAATTAGTTTCATATTATCTCCTTTGTTCATTTTATCTTGTTGAAGCTTGCATGGAACAAGTCAATCAATTATACATTGTCTTTTATGGAATTCGCTTAATAATTATTTTATTTCCTATCTTACTGTTTCTATACTCAGTTTAGTTAACCATGTTTTTCATGCTCGGTTTTGTTAGAAAGAGATGGCGTGAACGTTTCATGGAAATTTGAATGTATTCATGTGATGCTTTCTTGGTTTTCCTTGCCAGATTAATATGAAGTCAGAAAAATGTTGATGCAGATCAAAGAAAACAAGACAAGGTCGTTACCACAAATTAGTTTTGAATTCTTGGAAACCATTGTATATTTGTAGATGAAGTTGAGCTATTAGGAATCCCTATATGAGCTCTGTTTAGAGAGAGCCGCACAAGTCAAACCATCAATGACCATGAAAATTATTCTATTCCATTACATCTCATTCATGTGATGTTTTCTTGCTTTTCCCTGCTAGATTCTTCAGAAATCAGAAATGTTGATGCAGATCAAAGGGAAGAAGACAAGGTGGTTACCATAAATTGCATCTGTGAGAGCTCTCATTCTCCACTTTTAGTTACTTAATGCTTGGAAGCCATTGAATTTTTATAAATGAAGTTGAGCTTTTAGGAATCCGTTATGAGCTCTGTTTAGAGAGAGCCGCAACAAAGGTTAGAGCCGTGGTGTTGGATAGTACTGAGCCAACAAATGATGGTGTGCTAGGGCCAGTTTCCCTTATCTGCTTTTATTTATAATCTGAATAAATAGGTAGGGGCAATACATTTAGTGGCATGATATGATTTCCAACTCTAGTGCATATTTGCACATTACCCAACCGTCTATCGATCTGATATGGTATCCTAGTCCTGTGTTATGGACACTTGGATGCAGAGACTGGGAGGCAGCAAGCTGTTGCGGGATTGTATGGCTCACTTATATTACCTCAACACATCTAGAGTAGCATGTTTTATGTGGAACTTGTTTGACTTTAATGCCAAGGTTGCTCATCGGCTGTCTAAACAAGCCAAACCAGCTGCCATATACTCATCCGATTTGAAGCGGGCAGCAGACACTGAGAGAAGAATAGCAAAAGTCTGCAATTTACCCAATGTTTGTTCATTCACCTTGACTCTTTCTGCTATTCAAACATTCCAGCCATACACCACGTTGCTTCCATGTAATTTTTGCTAGGAAATTTGTTTGATATAATCTTAATGAGCAAATGAGCAAGCAATTTGCATTACAGGCTGTGTTTGATCCTGCACTTAGAGAAATGCTCCTGCACTCAGAGAAAGGCACATAGGAGATGTGCAGGGCCTGTCGCTTCAAGATGCTGTCAAAGAAAGGCCAGAGGCATACAAAGCTTTTATGTTCCATAAGAGAAACCAACAAATTCTTGTAAGCATTCATATTTGTCTACTTTTGAGAAAATGTTATCAGTTTATTTTATTTTAACCGAAAGTTGATATTTGCTCACTGGCCAGTGGAGAATACTGTACTTAGAAATGTTGCAAACACATGGTTGGCCGTAATCGTAACCTTAAGATGTTACAACTTACAAGCAGATGATATGCATAGATGCTACATCATTCAGTGGCCTAGAGTCAACCATTTTGTAGGCTTGAACATGTTGAACATGGATTGATCTTCCAGTGGAAAAATAATGTTCAATTAATATGACGTGCTCCTAATCCTAATGAAATGAGGTATGAATGCAAGTCACTATTTTGCTACCCTGAAAAATACTTGCAGCTGCTTCTAAGGGCGACTTGACAGTCAACCAGCTCTGCCAAATCAAACTATCATTTGTTATTATGAACTTACACACGCAATAGGTTCATAGGTTTGTACATGAAAGACGAATTTTTATTCTAGGCCAATTATTACCATGCAGGATGCCCATACAGTTTCTCTCTAACCAGCTGTATGCCTGCATCAGTGCTTTGGTGCTAAGAACTGTTGTTTTTCTCAAGACATATATACCTGCATGCATTAGCTTGTCTTGAAAGATCTGTTTGGAAAGCAAACCACCAGAGCCACAAGATCCAACAGATAAGTTCACACCACACACACAGGTAGAAAGTACAGGGTTCTGTTTGTCTCAGCGAAGGGCCTGGCACCCGGCGTGTAGTTAACAAGTGGCCTCAGGTGTAGTCCAGGGATCATACGGATGAAAAAGTGAAAAACAATTAATAAAAAGCGCCGGCATTCATCATTAGGTCCCATCTCCTTAACAAGAGTGTAATGAAAACCGAACCTTACTCCTTCTAGAGTATCCGATTATTTAAACCGGTCCTAATGCTTGTCTTTTGGCGAGGTGCGACTAAAGCTTTGCCGAGAGCCAACCCACAGGCTCTCGGCAAAGCTGCGGTGCCATCATTGAGCCGTTAACCACTGTCACCACGTGTTACTACTTTACTGTGTCGTAACGCATCACTCTTGGTAAACAGATCGTTTGCCGAGTTTGGTTCTTTTGCCGAGTGTGCTTTTTCACATGTTATCAGAGAATACCTGCGTTTGCCAGGCGCCAGATATTGTCGAGTCCAACTCTCGGCTTCCTTCGCTTTGCCGAGTGCCCGTGACTTGGTTCTCGGTGAATGGCCTGGCACTCGGCATACAGTGAAATTCCAGTATTGCTTTCATGTCATGTTCTTACAAGACGAACTCATAACCGTACATGAACCAAAAATCCAAGCACATTGAACTATAATCCACTCGCAAAACATATAACCATATAAAACATAAAAGTATATCAAAACAACCGAGCACAAAATTATATACATAATTATATATAAGACGATTTACGCATGTCCCGCTGTTTGCGCGAGACAATGTGAAAAAAGGGTCTAGCTACTTGGGTCGGCGCCTTCTTTCTATCGCTGTGATTTCATTTTTATCTTTTGTTTGGTATATCGATGGCTTCCTTTGAACCTGGAGGCGGCCTGCAGGAACATGCTGCTTTTCATTAGTCGGAGGAACCCGTCAAATATTAACCAGAATAACTTCGTTTCATTTAGTTTTCAAATCACATCTTCTCATGAGCCTTAAGGCCTACAGATCCAGCAGGAACCTAACCTGAAAAGTCTGCAAGATATCTTCCAGTTCTGCGGTGATCTCAGAGAAAACGGGTCGTGTATGGGGGTTTTCTCCCCAACACCGTTGAATCAATTTAGACAATCTCGGATGCACGCTCGAGGGAATCACCAAGCGAATTCCCTGACAGACAAGGAGCAATGCTCACTTTTCATACTTGCACGTCCACTATCGACAGCTGATGAACAACACCGAGACTGTAATTTAACTTCGTTGGCATCAAATGTCATACCTGCCTTACTGACAGTGCCGCTTGCAATGGTGTCAGGTTCTCATACGGGACCTGTATAGCAGGACCAAGAAAGGTCGTTATTACCTTTAATCAAAGTACTGATGTTCGATGAACACCGAACACCAACGTTTTACCTTTGAAGTGACCAACTCCCATAGAACAATAGCAAAGCTGAAGACATCTGCCTTGTGATCATAAGACTTATGGTTTATCACCTGGCATGACAAGAAATTCTAATAAGTACATCACGTAGGCACAATGCCTGGGTTCCATAGAACCTGTCTTCTGAGCTCTGACGAAAGTGAGAGCAGAGATAGTACACAGAAATATGCATCTCTTCATAAACTTGCTGTGAAGAGTGGATGACTAATAAATAGCGAAGGAAAATAGGACAGGCTATTCGTTACCAAGTTATAGCACATAGTTTCCGCACGAGGTTCAGGGATTTAGTCTTGGTATATGTGTGTTGCAACAACAAAAGAGTGGTCGAGCAAATATAGGATATTGGATATTTTCTAGGAAGGGGAAAGGATGCTAAAGGACAATGAACAAACCGATAACACACCTCAGGTGCTATCCATCTATAGGTGCCATTTTCAGAAGTCATATCTCCCTCTTGCGAGACACCAAAATCTGCAATCTTCACGACCTATTTTGAAAGAACCACAACCAATTATCATTTTATAATCTTGAAATGAAAAGTACATGGCTATATAATGGTATGCACACTTGACCCTAAAAGAACAATATGCATACTTGATCATCACCAAGTAATAAATTAGCAGACTTCAAATCTCTATGGATGATGTTATTCTGGTGCAAATAATCCATCCCTTTCGAGATGCCAATAGCAATCCTAAGAATCAACGAAAGCTCCAAGGTATTTTTTTGCTTGTGAAGGAAGTCATACAGATTACCTCCAGCCATGTACTCTGAAGCAATCACACACAATAAAAAGAGCAAAATATCAGTTAACAGAAAATTACAAACTGCTTGGTAATAACTAAATAAATGAACTCTAGACAGACTTCTTTTTAAGTGGGAACCAGACAGAGGCCTCAGATTTTCACTATCAGAAACCTGAGAAGTAAAAGTTTGTACAAACAAACAGATAATAAAACATAAGCAGCTGATCAGTGCAGGGATCCGCCCCAACAGCGATCTACAAGTAATATTAGTGTCTGACCTGTTACAATGAGATACCATCGATGCTTTGTGCATGCCCCATAAAAGCGAATGACATTTTCATGATTAACACTCCTGGACATGATTATATTGTGTTAGCATCTTCTGGAACTAAGTCGTTTATGCGTCGCAGAAATAAAAAAAACATACCTTAAAATCATTATTTGTTGCAAAAACTCCACTTTTGAATCATCATTAGCATGTCCAGTTCTAAGGTACTTCATTGCAACATCCACACCAAGGTAAGTTCCTCGATATCTGCAAAATAAAAAAAAATACTGGTTACTGAATTGTCCTAAAGTTTCCACAAATCATAATACAGATGATTTCACTATGTTTGTTGGCAGTGTCCCTTGTGAACCTATTTCACTGTGAAAACATGCTAGAAAAGGGCATGAAATTCCCACTAGCAGAGTATAGCAGTTAAGTGGTGTCTGTCATTCTAAATAGTTAATTCATGTTACTCTTTCCTCTATTTACTAAGCAAGTGCTATGTAGTTCTTACAAGTCACCAGAAGATTTAGATGCGATACTTTCCTCAATCTGCAACAGATCCCAGTCGAATTCAGAATCTCCAATCTTTTCTTGCAGCTCTAGTATTCTCTCCGAGGCTGAAGTTGTTAGATTACATAATGAGGGCTGCGTACCACAAGGAAGTTAAAGTTGTTAGGAAAAGGTTAGACACAACTTGTTAATTCTTGCAATGCTTGCTACATGCATTTACAGCACAACTGCATTTGCATACTTAGAAAAGTTGAATTACCAGCACCTTTGTATAACTGACCAGGCAGAGATACCTAAGAATTTTAATTCACGTAAGTAATGTATAAGTAGTACTATGTAACTAAAAAAGAAGAGAAAGCTTACATTACGTTTCGCTGTCTCCTTGAGCTGCTGCAGCAAACCATCTGTCTCCTGCATATATATAGCGTCAGGTAATATTTTACTCAAAAAAATCTTTGGAACTTGGAAGTAACAATGTGTAATATAACCTACAGATGCTCCACTACTCATAAGAATCTACAGAGCACATTGGGAACTCGGTTACTCCGTCTTACCTAGGCATGCACTCCAAATTCATGGGCTAATGTCAAAATACAGCTCTAAGTTCTGTGACCACGTTATAAGCTAAATAGCTATCAACTAAGATGGTGCCCATGATTTTTTATTTCATTGACAATAACTAGGGGAAACACATAAACTCATAAGTAATTGGAACTACACAAATACGTCCACTTTTGAGTTATCGTTAAGATGTCGCACGTGTATAGATGTGCTCCACTATAACCATGCTCTAAGTTTACCTCTGTATCCCAGCCATCAACAACAAATATGCCCAAACACAATCCATCTGTTGTTGAGAACACGTGAGCTTCACGAATGTTCAATCCAAGATCGCATACCAACGAAGATAGCTACAAAACAATAACTCAAAATTTTATAGAAGTTGATACAAGTAGTATGACATGGCCGATGGACCGATACTCCTATGTCTTTACCTGACAAAGGAGCTTTGGCTTGTCATTAGAAGAAAAAATAATTTCATGAAGAAGGTCAATTTCTGTATCCCTCCTGTGGAAATTTAAACGGCAACTGAGGATCAAAATTCATTGCTGAGGCAGGTTTATGAAAAGGTAGCCCGAAATACGCCACTTGCCAAACTACTATGAAATACGCCAATGCCAAACTGCACGAAGATAGCCCACCACCACGCTCTCCTAGATAGTCGTATGGTTCAACTTCAATATATCATTCCAGATTGCAAATGAAAACATGCTATGCTAAAATCTTTCTGTCAAGTTATGAGAACCACTAATGGTTGTTTTTTTAATAAAAATGAGCTGCAACGCAGGCCAACAGAAAAGTAATCAGCATCTTTTGGTCAAGCCGTCCCGGATTTACAAATCAGAATAAAAGCAAGCTTTATATTTGAAAGAAGACCAACTTTTGTGTGTGTGTGTGCCAAAATGAAAGTCATCAAACAACTTTCCTCTAAAACAGATGATCAAGTGGCGTCAGCGGTACTACTTGCTCCCTCCCGAGATCCAATCTCCCTCCCGGGTCGCTCCTTCCCTGAGCGGCTTCGGAGGCACCCCCGCCCTAGAACTTTCTCTCCCCGATCTTGGCTCCTCCGGTCGCCGCTGCTGCCGGCGGTGGCGGCAGTGGCGACACCCATCCCGTCGAAGACGGAAGGCTGGAGAGGCACTGTGCAGTGGTGCTCCACGGGCGGAGGTGGGGCGCTGGCTGGGAGTGCAGGGCGGCGCGACTGTTATGGCCACGGCCTAAGGTCTTTCGGCAGAGTGGCGTCATGGAGGTGCTGGCGTGACGCCCGCGGACGTGTTGCTCCGATCTGATCAGGGCCAACGCGGACATGCAGGGCTGCCTTCTTCTCGACGGGCAGTCCGGCAGGGACCAGGGAGTTGACCGGTGGCGTGTGGGCCTGCTGGTCTTGCGTCTAAAGGTGGTTTGGACCTGCTGTTCTTCGAGTGCCAAGTCGTCGATCTGCTTCATGTCGGCCTTCCCGGTCTGGACGCCGAAGAGTTCCCCTCGGAGATTTCCGCTGATTGGCGCACGGCGCCACTGGACATCTAGATCGGATTCGATCCGGTCATGCGCGCCCTTATCTTCGGCCAGTGAGGCTTCATGTGGGCGTGGCGCGAAGCTTCGCGTTCTTGTTGGTGCCATGGGACATGTCTAAATATAGATTACTATGATATTGATAGTGGTGGAGAAAGTCATGATGATTGCGATCAGATGTTTGAAATGGCAGAGAGGTGTTTTGGTTGTGACCAAGACTGGTGGCACATGTTCTTCCCGTGTGTCAAGTGTCTGGTGACTTGCAGATGCAGCCTTGGTAAGAGGAGGTGGCATTACCTTTGGTGGTGGTTAGAGTGATGTTGTTGCGAGTTCAATCACCATGACGGGTTCTTTGTTTTCTGTTGCTCTCTATTTTATTTTATTTTTGGCTGTGTGCATCCATGATGTGTTTGGACATCTTGTTGGTGCAGAGGGCGAGTGTAATTCATATGTTCACGATATTAATATATTCCCTTTGTCGAAAAAAAAGATGATCAAGTGTAAACCAGAGGCGTTGGAGAGTGGGTGGGTGGGTGGGGTGAACCTATACGATACGTACCTCAAATCGGAGGCCATAGAGCCTCCACAGTTACCGTTTTCATTCGGAGCAGACTCTGCGTCGTGCAGTATGTCCTCATGAAGGTACTGCCCATGGAAACACAGCATAATAATACAGTAAGCGACACTGCAAACATCTTGTTCCAGTTTAATGGATGGATGGATGGATTACCCGTAGGAACCGTGCGTGGAAGACGGGGCGGTTGTCGGGGTCGGCGCACGCGGCGAGGATCCGGCGGTGCAGCAGCACGTCCTCGACCTTGTTCACGTCGAGGTCGATGTAGTAGCTGGACGGGAGGCGATCGTAGTGGTCCTCGAGCACGAGGTCCAAGAAGGGGTCGGAGAGCGCCTCCTGGTTGCCGACGGCCCGCAGGCGGTCGTAGACCTCCCTCCTCACGCCGGACAGCTGCACCGCGCGCGCGCCGCTGCCGCCGCCGTGGCCGGCTGCGGCGGGGGGCGGCCAGCAGCTCTCGCCCGCGCCGTCCGCCATCCGCTCGCGCGTGTGCGTGGGGCAACGCTGCGGCCATCGGGGCGCCCTTTATTTGGAGTGGGAGTGGGCCGGGGAGAGCGAGGGACGGTGACGACGACGTACGGCGGGCGCAGTGGGTTGGCCCGGCGAATCCGAGGGCGGTTTCTTGGCGGCTGCGGCCGGCCAGAATCTTCTAGAGGGCGTCGCCGGCCGGGTATTTGCAGTGGCGCGCGCGACCGAGGGGAAGTCCAGTACTTTGCCCTAGTGTATCTCTCCTCCGCGACAACGCGCGTGAGCGCCCAGCCCACCGGCGACGAGCCGATCCCGAACCCAGGAATGACGGAACCATCTCATGCGTCTAATGCGTAATGTGAAGCACTGATGCCCGAATTCGGCCGTGAAACAACAAAACCGACAGGTGAGGCCCGCCGTTGGGATGACGTGGTGTGCTTGTGTAGACAATATGCTGACTTGAACGGGGTCCTATCTGTCAATGACTAAAGTGTTTATTTTTTTTTCACCTTTTCTTTTTATTTAGCTCTCTTTTTTCTCTATGGGCATTTAACCGAACACGGTGTGAGCGAGCGCTGGACACAGACATCACCGGCGCCACCATCACAGAGGACATGTGCAGCGGTAATGCCTGCCCAACACCTCTCCTGGCTGCTGCCAACGAGCACCTCTGAGAGACCGGCTCGCGTCTACGGCCGCTTCGTGGAAGTGGTCGCTCGTCAGAGGTGGACGAGGACATGGCCAGAGCGGGAACTCGCCGGAGCTCAGTGTGCAGCCCCGTGTGGTGCGGACAACAAGGCGAGGTGCTGCAAATCCCAACTTGGCGTCAATGGCGGCCGATAGGGAATAGAGGGATGAGGCAGGGACACAGCGAGTGGGAGCAGCGCTGACAGCAGGGGACTTGCGAGCTTGCTCCGGGCCCGCATCGTGTGCTCCCCCGCCTCCTCGCTCCCACTCCCGAGCGTCGCCACCTTGGAGCTCCACGCCGCCAACACCGACCGTTGTCGCCGTTCAACGATCGAAGTGCCGCGGCGACATGCCTGCCTCCTTTTTCTCTTCCGGCCAAGTAGGGTGGGCGATGCAGACGAGCACCTCTCCACCACCTGAGTGTGGTGGCCTCTTTTTTCTGTTATGGAGCGTGGTGGCCTGCACCACTCCATGGCTGCCGTCGAGGAGCACCTCTCCACCGGAGCTCTCGTCCTCTGCGTGACCGATTGAAGTGATTAGGAGGAAGAAGACAATTGGTGGATGACAGGTGGGACCTAGGTCCATCTCAGCAAAATTTCCACATAGGCATGCCACGGCAGCCTTTACAGGTGGACCCAACCGGCCAGTTTGACTGTTTTCACGAGGTTATCCGACTGTCAGTGCTCCACGTTACGCATTAGGCATATTTCTAGTGGTTTTTTGTGCGCTTTCTTTAATGTGGTAACAAATTGTTACCCTAACCCAAAGTGCGATGATTTTGGATAAATAACTCCGGTAATAGAGGACGCGCCAGCATGGAACAGGAGAGACATGGTGACACGATCCTTGTTATGTTCCTCTAGATAACTCACTCAGGGAGATACAAGCAGATTAGGAGTGGCGGCAAGAATTGGGGATCCCTGCCATACATAATGAGAGGTAGTGACTACATGGCTCCGCAAGCCTATAAGAACAACACCAACGCAGATCCAAACATTTCCTCTCTTTTTTTCCATTCCCTGTTTTTGAATTTTTTGTTCAAAATTGCAGAAAATGTTCTCGAACCTGAAATTTGTTCGCAAATTCAAAAAACTGCTCGTGTTTTCAATTCTTTTGCAAATTTAAAAAAATGATCATGTTTTCAGAACTTATTTGTAATTTATTAAAAATGTTCAAAAACTTCAGAAATTCTTCGCACTTTCGGGAAAATGTTCTGGATTTAAAATTTTATTCATATTTACAAAAAATCTGATTATTTGTAAAATGAATGTTTAATGAAATGTGAACAATTTTCACTCAAACATTTTCTAAGAACGTGACATTTTTTGAAAATCATAAAGATTTTTTTCAATATGTATACATTTTTTGAAACTATTAACGAAATGTGAAAACGCGGACAATTTTAGAAAAATAGGAACATTTTTTTGAAACTTCTGAACAATTTTTAATGTTGAAACATTTTCTGAAAGTCTACGAACAATATTGAAAAATGGATTATTTTGGAAACACAAATGTGTTTTTGAAAACTTGAACATTTTTTGAAACTCCAGAACAAATTTCAAAACCTGTTCAATTTTTTGAAGCACGAATATTTTTTAGAAGTTATGAATAAATTTTTAAAACACGAACACTTTTGAAATTTGCGAATAATTTTGAAACACACGAACATTTTTTGGAAAAAAATTAAAATGAAAATAAAACGAAAAAGGAAATAAAAAGAAGAAGTAGAAAAAAGAAACAGAAGAAACAAACGAGGAAAACTAAAAATATAAAAAGAAATAAAGACAGAAAGAAAAACAGATCAGGAACCTTCTAGACGGTTCTTAAAACCGCGATCGATGAAGCGCTGAACGGTCCGGCCCAGGTCATCGCTCTGTTGTGAACCCTGTGCAATTGCTCAGTAACATGATGTAATGTACGTCATATAGGTTTTTCCCTTATTGGGAGTTATTCGCCAGAGATCTGCCAACGCGTGGCACACCATTGTCGGTTTCAAAAATTGGGCCCACATTTTTTCATATACACGGCACATTTTTTTATACATCTGAAACAATTTTTTTATATCCCTTGCAAGAAAAGAAACATTTTTTGTATACACATTCAATATTTTTTAAAATAGTTTTCTATACACAATTAATATTTCTGAAATGCACGATTAACATTTTTCAAATTTGTATTCAAAGGGATTTTTACAATAGATAGATATATTTAGAATATTTGAAAAATATAAGCAAAAGTCAAAACAATAAAGCAAAAATACAAAAAAATGGATTGAAAAAGGAGCACATGAGACCTGTGGTCCGCGCTGGGCAGGCCCATTTCGGCGGCTGCTTGAGGCAAGACATGCTACTGCTTCACATCAACCAAGACATAGTCGCGAACCAACTTGTGGTTGGATAGTTAGATGGACTGTGGTATCCCCAGCCCACCAAGGTTCAAGTCCTGGTGCTTGCATTTATTTCTCGATTTATTTCAGGATTTCTGATGATGCGCATTGTTCATAGAGGTGAGTGTATGCATGTGTATATGAGCGCTTGCGTCTGTATTGTGTTTAAAAAAACAATACATAGCCGCGGCCATCCTGTTGTGGCTACAGAAATGTTCTCTAGCAAAAATAGTAGAAATGTACAGTAACCAAATATGCCATTATCAGAGATTAGATAAGGGCTACCAGTTAGCAATGCCAACTGGGCACAGCCTAGACCCTACAGAGAATTTTTCCTCGATTCCTGCTGCTATCTACTAATTGTTATCAATTCCTACCAAAAACATCTGATGCCAAAGAAACTGCAAAAACATGTTAAATTATCGGATTCCAGGCAAGAAAAATATATTGAATAATACCAAAATGGAAAATGTGATGGCATTTTCATCTGTTCTTTCTTACAAGACCAACTCATCATTGTACATGAACCAGAATGCAAAGGGTACATAACTACCAGCCACTTGCAAAACAAAAAACCGTGCAACAAACAAAACTATATCACCTAGGTTATGTTGCGCGAGCATGCGACAACCTAACCCAGTTCTCCTGGCATGTATTTTAGGAGACCGAGCACAAAATTCAATATACATGACATATATACAGGGGACAGTCGACACACACACGATTATTCAACGCGACAATGTGAAAATAGAGGGTGTTCTGCCGACGTGATTTAATTATCTTTGGTTTGGAATGTCGATGGACTCCTTTGGAGCTGGAGGAGGCCTGCAGGCAAAACAACCAGAAGAATACTTCACTTTATTTGTCAGATTCCATCTTCTCATGAGCCTTGTGGCCTACAAATTCCAGCAAACATACCTGAATAGGCCGCAATATATCTTCCAGTTCTGCGGTGATCCTGGAGAAAACGGGCGCATATGTTGGTTTTCGCCCCAACGCCGTTGAATCAATTTAGACAATGTCGGATGCACGCTATAGGGGATGACCAAGCGAAGTCCCTGGTTAACAAGGAACAATGCTCACTTGTCAGACGTGTACGCCCACTATTGACAGCTCACTGCGCAATACCGAAGCTGTAATTTAACTTTGTTGTTGCTAAATACGTACTTGTGTCTTACTGACAGTGCAACTTGCAATGGTGTTAGATTTTTTGTGCAGGACCTGTATAGCAGGACCAAGCAAGGCTATTACTTTCAACCAAAGTACTCGATGTTTGAAAAACTCAGTAAGACTAAAAGTTCGAGAGAACACACCAAGGTTTACCTTCATAAAGTTGCCTTGTGATTGCAAAGCTTACGGTTTATCACCTGCCAGGACAAGGAATTCTAAATAAGCACATTGCATAGGCACAATACCTCTCAGTGCATAGAACCTGTCTTCTGAGCTCTGACAGAGGTTCAAGCAGAGATAGTACAAAGAAATAAGCATTTCTTCATAAACTTGCGGTGAAGATGTTGATGAGTAATAAAAAATGAAGGAAAACAATGCTGTTGGTTACCAAGTTATAGCACATAATTTTTGCATGAGGTTCAGGGATTTAGTCGTGTGTATATAATTTTTACAAGTTGCCACAATAAAAGAGTGGTCGAGCTAATATAAGGCGTTTGATATTTTCTAGAAAGGGGAAAGGACGCTAAAGGATAATGGGCAAACCGACAACCCACCGTGCTCGTCCGCGTTCATCCATGCATCTAGAAAGCACTGGAATAGGAGCGTGCCAGCGAGACCTTTTTTAAATATATATAGAGCTACCTTTTTTTTTTCTCTTGGAATGGAAATAGTAAATATGCCAATCTGGCCAAGAGATCCTTACCCCTTATGGGAATTTTTTTTCCTTCGATTCCTGCCGGCACTGAGAATTGTTATTATTTCCTGCAAAAATATAGGATATTAGATATTTTCTAGAAGGGAAAAGGGCATTCAAGGACAATGAACAAACATAAACAACACACAATCCTCCTCCGGGTTCCTCCCTGCCATCAGAAAGCGAATAGGAGCGTAGCAGCGAGACCCTTTTCTGTTTTTTTAGATCTACCTTCTTTTTTTTATTGGAATGGAAATAGCAAATATGCCAATTTGGCCAAGAGATCCATTACCTGAAAAGATGTATAATTGGTAATAACAAATGAGCTTAGCCCAATCCCGTACAAGATTTTTTTTGTTCTCTTCCTGCCGCCATCGAATTGTTGATTGTTTCCTGCAAAAATATGTTGCCAAAAGAAACTGCAAAAACTTGTTAATTTATCGTGTTCCAGACAAGAAAAATATATTAAATAATAACCAAAATGGAACATGTGATATAATGGCATTTTCATCTCATGTTCCTTACAAGACGAACTCATAATCGTACATGAACCAAAATTCAAACACACCGAACTATATAAGCCACTCGCAAAACAAATAACCACATCAAACATAAAACTATATCACTCAGGTTATGTAGCACAGGTGTGCTAATTTAACCCAGTTCGTCCTGTGAGCAATTTAGGGGGAATCAAAACAACCGAGCACAAAATTTATGTACATGACATATATACAGGAGACGGTGTGCGCATGTCGCGCTTTTTAGCGCGCGACAATGTGAAAAGTGGGCCCAGCTTTATGAGCAGGCGCCTTCTTTCTATCGCTGTGATTTCATCTGTATCTTTTGTTTGGTATGTCGATGGCCTCCTTTGGAGCTGGAGGCGGCCTGCAGAAATATGCTGTTTTTCATCAGTCGGAGGAACCCGTCAAATATTAACAAGAATAACTTCACTTCATTTAGTTTTCAAATTCCATCTTCTCATGAGCCTTAAGGCCTACATATCCAGAAGCAACCTAACCTGAATAGGCTGCAAGATATCTTCAAGTTCCGCGGTGATCTCAGAGAAAACAGGTCGTGTATTGGGGTTTTCGCCCCAGCACCGTTGAATCAATTTAGATATTCTTGGATGCACGCCCGAGGGAATCACCAAGCGAAGTCCCTGACAAACAAGGAGCAATGCTCACTTCTCATACTTGCACGTCCAGCCGTCCACTATTGACAGCTGATGCACAATACTGAAACTGTAATTTAACTTCGTTGGCATCAAATGTCGTACCTGCCTCACTGACAGTGCCGCTTGTAATGGTGTCAGGTTTTCATACGGGACCTGTATAGCAGGACCAAGCAAGGTTAACAAAGTACCGATGTTTGATGAACTCAATAAGACTTAAAGCTGCAGAGAACACCAAGTTTTACCTTTGAAGTGACCAACTCCCATAGAACAATAGCAAAGCTGAAGACATCTGCCTTGTGATCATAAGGCTTATGGTTTATCACCTGGCAGGACAACAACATCTAATAAGCACATCCGTATGCACATACCTCGGTTGCAAAAAACCTGTCCTCTGAGCTCTGACTAAAGTTCAAGCAGAGATATTACACAGAAATATGCTTTTCCTCATAAACTTGCTGGGAAAATGTGGATGAGTAATAAATAACGAAGGAAATATAGGTTCAGGGAATTAGTCTTGGTATAAGTGTGTTGCAACAACAAAAGAGTGGTCAAGAAAATATAGGATATTGGATATTTTCTAGAAAGGGGAAAAGGATGCGAAAGGACAAATGAGCAAACCGACAACACACCTCAGGTGCCATCCATCTGTAGGTGCCAGTTTCAGCAGTCATATCTCCCTGTTGCGATCGTTGACGAGAGACACCAAAATCTGCAATCTTCACAACCTGTTTCAAAAGAATAAATTATCATTTTACTAATATTGAATTGACAAGTGCATGGATTTATAACAATATGCATACTTGACCCTAAAAAAACAATATGCATACTTGACCATCACCAATTAATAAATTGGCAGATTTCAAGTCTCTATGGATGATGTTATTCTGGTGCAAATAATCCATCCCTTTCGAGATGCCAATAGCAATCTTAAGAATCAAGGAAAGCTCCAAGGTATTGTTATGCTTGCTGTGAAGGAAGTCATACAGATTACCTCCAGCCATGTACTCTGAAACAAACACACAATAGAGGAGCAAAATATCAGTTAACAGGAAATTACAAACTGATTCATGATAAATAAATAAACTCTACACAGACTTCTTTTTTAAGTGGAGACAGAGGCCTCCGATTTCCACTATGAGAAACCTGAGAAGTAGATGTTTGTATAAAGAAACGGATAAAACGTAAGGAGCTGATCAGTGCAGGGATCCCCAACAGTGATCTACATGCACGCACAAGACGAAGACGTAGAAGAATGCAGAGACGAAAGTGAACAAATTGTAAGCAAGCTTCAGGTAATGAGTATGTCCAGCAGCACATCTTCACAGTATCAAACTACTGGATGCCTTTCAATGCGCTTAAATACTTCACTTGACATACCAAAATTTACAGACTAAACTACTTTGAACTGACAAAAAAACAAAAAAACATCAAAACACATAAGAGGCCAATGCATGTCAGGGTGCTTTTGGGGTTGAAACAAGAGCACCACAATACCAGAAGCACTTGAAAATTGGCATTTGGCGCACATAAATGACATTGTGACTATATATTGAATTATACTCGGTTCGTCAAAATGTATTTAGGTCCATATGTAAATGGTGTAGCATTTCCAATTAAATTTCAAAATGCAACTTTATGTAATTATGGAAACAAATATTAATATCTCATACATGAAATAGTAGCTGCCAAATGAAAGGCATGATAGGCTGACTGAAGGATGGGCAGAGACCTGTCGATCTGATAGAAACAGAGCAACAAGATTCCACCAATCAGACATCTCTTGTATTCTGTCGACTTGTACTATGTTGAAGCACGATGTAGATACTCTTTATGTATGGGTGTAATAAGCAAAATATCACAACTTCCCTCTAGACTTATCTGCTCTTGAAGTCCCTACCAAAATGCATAGAAGACAGGAGTTATCCCCTGTCTTTCGAGCTCAGTTTTTCTTTCTTTCGCTTTTTTCTAAATCAAGCTTATCAAATTTGTTATTAATAGCTATTTAAGCATGACCTCCAATTTTTAGTCACCAATGTTAATCATGGTGTAAATGTGCCCATGGATAACAGAACTTTCATGTGAATCTGCACCAACAAGGATATTGATTGCTATTCATACTACAACAAGCAACATTAATGTCTTACCTGTTACAATGAGATACTTTCGCTGCTTTGTGCATGCCCCATAAAAGCGAACGACATTTTCATGATTAACGCTCCTGTACATGACTATAATGTGTTAGCATCTTCTTGAATTAAATGGTTCAGTGAAGTCGATTATGTTTCACGGAAATAAGAAACAGACCTTAAAATCATTATTTCTTGCAAAACTCCACTTTTGAATTATCGTTAACATGTTCAGTTCTAAGGAATTTTATTGCAACATCCACATCAAGGTAAGTTCCTCGATATCTGCAGAATGAAAAAGGGAGACTGGTTACTGAACTGTCCTGAAGATTCCACAAATCATAATATAGCTGCTTTCTCTATGTTTCTTGGCAGTGTCCCTTGTGAACCTATTTCATTCTGTAAATATGTAAGAAAAAGGCATGCTGCCCACACTAGCAGAGTAGCAGTTAAGTGGTGGCTGTCGTTCTAAATAATTCACTTCATGTTACTCTTTCCTCTGTTCCCTAAGCAAGTGTTATGTAGTTCTTACAAGTCTCCAGAAGATCCGGACGCAATCTTTTCTTCAATCTGCAACAGATCCCTGTCAAATTCAGATTCTCCAATCTTTTCTTGCAGCTCTGATATTCTTTCCGAGGCTGAACTTGTTAGATTCGATAATGAGGGCTGTGTACCACAAGGAATTTAACGTTGTTAGGAAAAGGTTAGACACAACTTGTTCATTCTTGCAATGCTGACTGCATGCATTTACAGCACTGCATCTGCATACTTAGAACAGTTGAATTACCAGCACCTATGTATAAGTGAACAGGCAGACACCTAAGAATGTGAAGTATTCACGTACGTAATGTAACTAAAAAAGAAGAGAAATCGTACATTACGTTTCGCTGTCTCCTTGAGCTGCTGCAGCAAACCATCTGTCTCCTGCATATAGCGTCGGGCAATAGTTTACTCAAGGAAATATTTGAAAGCAATTATGTGTAATATAACCTATAGAGGCTTCACTACACAAGAATCTACAGGGCACATTGATAACAAATTGCTAAGTGTAGCGATTAAGGTATCTGTCGTCAAGTGTGTAAAGTCAAAATGACTGCAGTTACATCATCTTACAAAGCATGCACTCCAAATTCATGGGTAAATGTCAAAATACAGCCAGGTTTTATAACTTCGGTATAAGCTAAATACCTACTGCATACTTGTATGAACTAAGATGGTGCCCATGGTATTTTATATTTCATTGACAGTAACTTGGGGAAACACATAAACTGCTTTTCTCTTTTGCTAACTGGCACTGTTATGTAAACAATTATTATGTATCTTTCAGGATCTTCTCTTACAAGAATCGGAAGTTTCCAAGGGCAAGTTATGCAGTTCGAGAGATGTGTTGACAAACAGACTAGCAATATAAACGGAATGACTGCACATATGACTGTTATCACCAAGAATTTGTGAGGAGCTCTGTCGATCGAGATCTCCTTGGCTCTGACCCCACACAACACAAGCGACATGATGTAAAGCTGGTGCGATTAATCGTAATGCTACCATAATTAATCGGCCACGTGTATAGATGTGCTCCAGTATAACCATGCTCTAAGTTTACCTCTGTTTCCCAGCCATCAACAACAAACACATCCAAACACAATCCATCTGTTGTTGAGAACACATGAGCTTCACGAATGTTCAATCCAAGATCCGACAGCAACGTAGATAGCTACAAAATAATAATTCGATTTTTTTATTAAAGTTGGTATAAGTAGTATGACATGGCAGATATGGAAGTCTAAATAAGCCTTTACCTGACTAAGGAGCTTTGGCTTGTCATTGGAAGAAAAAATAATTTCATGAAGAAGGGGAATTTCTGTATCCCTCCTGTGAAAAATTTCATTGGCAACTGAGGATCAAAGTTCATTGCTCATGCAGGTTTATGAAAAGGAAGCACAAAATACACCACTTGCCAGACTATTATGAGATATCTTAGATAAGTAGTAGGCACAAAAGCATGGAGAAAAGACATGCCGGGTGATTTGGAAGAATTATTATGCCAAACTGCACGAAGATAGGCCCACCACCACTCTCCTAGATAGTCTTATGGTTCAATATATGATTCCAGATTGAAAATGAAAACATGCTAGAACCTTTCTGTCAAATTATGAGAACCATTGGGCCACATGGTTGCTTTTTGAATTAAAAAATCAGCTGCATCTTTTGGGCAAATCATCCAGGATGGTTTACAAATCAGAATGAAAGCATGATTATATATTTCAGGCAGGGAGACAGTGGGTAAGCAAGCATTTCAACTGAATTTCAGAAGTTGGAGCTGGAGAAAGACCTTGCGGAGATGGCCTCGAAGTCGTCGACGCCTTTTCTTCGCCCCAAGCTGAGGTCTTCCATGAGCCTCTCGTCAAATCCTTTCAATCCGCCGTTGCTGTTGCTGTTCATCAACATATACAGACCTTGTCTTAGCAAGCAAGATTGTTTAAATTAAGCCCAACTAACTTTGTCTGGTGCCAAAATGAAGACAAGAGATGATCGCAAAATTTTCCTGCAACTTGATTTTTTTTAAAATAAACCTGTAACTTGAAATGATGATCAAGCAAGCGTAAGGCAGGGCATTGGAGAGTGGGTGGGGTGAACCTATACCTCAGATTGGAAGCCAGAGAGCCCCCACAATTACCGTTTTGATTTGGAGCAGACTCGGCATCCGTCGGTTTGTCGTCATGAAGGTACTGCCCATGGACATGGAGACAGAGCATATATATATAGCAGAGTAAGTGAGACTGCAAACATCTTCTTTCAGAAATACTCAGGGACAGCGTGTTGAATGAAATGGATGGAAGGATGGATGGATGGATTTACCCGTAGGAATCGTGCGTGGAAGACGGGGCGGTTGTCGGGGTCGGCGCACTCGGCGAGGATCCGGCGGTGCAGGAGCACGTCCTCGGCCTTGTTCACGTCGAGGTCGATGTAGTAGCTGCACCGTACCCGGCGGACGCAGACAGACAGACAGGCAGAGAGCTTGGTCAGAGAAACTGAAAACGCGGCCGGCGTGGGCAGCAAGGTTTGATCATTGATGTGGACGGCGGGCGGGCGGACCTGGCCGGGAGGCGGTCGTAGTGGTCCTCGAGCACGCGGTCGAAGAAGGGGTCGGAGAGCGCCTCCTGGTTGCCGACGGCGCGCAGGCGGTCGTAGATCTCCCGCCTCACGTCGGACAGCTGCACCCCGCCGCCGTGGGCGGAGGCGGCGGCGGCGGGGGCCGGCCAGCAGCTCTCGCCCGCGCCCTCCCCGTCGCTGCCGTCGGCCATCCGCCCGCCCGCGCGCGGGGGCCTACGCGGCGGCCATCGCGGCGCCCTTTATGGGTGTGGGAGCTGGCGACTCCCGGTGGGGGGTGGATGGTGAGTTGGTGACGGCGACGTACGGCAGTGGGTTGGATTGAGGTGGGGTGGCGGGCGGGGGGAATCCGAGGGGCGGCTCTCTTGGCGGTTGCGGTTGCGGCCGGCGAGAATCTTCTAGAGGGCGGCGCCGGCCGGGTATTTATAGTTGCTCCCGAGGGGCAGTCCCGTACTTTGCCCTGGTGTGGTGTGTCTCTCCTCCGCGACGACGCACGCACGCCGGCCGGCGAGGAGGAGCCGAGCCGGACCGAACCCAGGAATGGCGGAAAAGGAGGCCGGACGGACGGATCCTCTGCGGCGCGGGAGGGGAGGCGGCCCGTGGGCCGCCGACGCGTGGCGCCGGGGCCCACGTGTCCTTATCCGGTTCGAATACCTGGGCCCGTCCGCTGTTCCGGGAGCAGAGGAGGAGGCAGACGAGACTGGGCTATCCGGCCCCAGCCCGCAGTGAGAGAGGGGTAGGGGGGGATGTGAGATACCTTGTGGTACCCGAGATTCCGTGGGAGATTCCAGGCCCTTTGACCTCATCCGCTGGTCTGGTAGTACGTAGCGGTGATGGACGGAGATTCCGCCCGAGATTCCGTGCACGTTGCTCCGACCCGACCCGACCCGACGTGCCAACCACGTCGCTCTCGCCCCCGTACCTACGTTACGTACTCTTGTGCCAAGTGCCACAGTCTCCAACACACCAACTTGCAACGGATGGGAAGCAACCATTCACACAAGAACACCAAACAAACGGTAGAGCAACTGTTACAAGAGCATATACGGCCTGGCTCCCTCTGTTTTAAACGCTCTTATATTATGGGGCGGAGGGAGTAGTTTTTATGATTTTACTATTCATCAGGGAGCATTTAAGCTGGGACCAGATACTCAACTTCCGTTACATGAGCACTAGTTTGGTGTTTATTCATCTTTTTGCATTTAGAGGCTATGTTGTATTCTGTTTGGATATATAAAATTATCAGAATTACGAATTAGAAATGTCAAACACGAGCTTTCTCTCTCTCTCCTTTGCAGCATTTCTCAAAAGCTTAAGAGCTCGAATACCTCCACATCCCTCCATAAATCATTTTACTCCTTGGACCTGTATTTCCACATAATGAATTTGGGTTCCCCTTCGAGTTTATTGAGGATTTTGTTACTTTTAAAGGTTGGAGACTCTTAGGCGGTAGAAGACACCAAAGGGGAATCAACTTGTGATTTAACTCATTGCTTGTAAAGGTTTCGAGGCGGCCTCAAGGTCTACTGCTAGTGACTGGGAATCGCCTTTATGGTGATATCTCAAGGAGAAGAGGGTGTGCCTTCATGTTGTTGTTGTGCCTTCGTGGTAACTCCCACCCCTCCAACGGTAACTAGTTTCCCTCCAAGAATTTGGGATACATCTCCGTCTTCATTGTCTTCAATTAGCCCTACCTAGATCATTTAGTTTTGGTTTACTTATGTCACTTGACCTTGCAAGCATCATACATGTATATCTTATTCTAGCATTGTTTAGGCCCACACTTCATATTCTGCATAGTCTAAACTGGCTAACCTTTTTTAGCAAAAGAGGGTTACCCTCCGATTTCTATTAAAGAAACCACCGAAAACCATCGGAGCCGAGTGCAGTAGCGAGCAAACTTACAGACCATCTTCATCTAAGAGCTAAGCAGTTCAAACATAAACTACTGATAGAACTAAAGGAGCCACGAAAGTCTAAGCTATTACATCTCAAAATAACAACGAAGATCTTGAGCGGGATAACTAGCACTAGTAGAAAACAAGGCTTTCGTCCAGGCCAGTTTAGCCCATTAGTCCTGGTTCAATCCAGAACCGGGACCAATGGAGCTATTTGCCTCGGTTCGTGAGCCCAGGGGGGCGGCCGGGCCACGTGGGCCATTGGTCCCGGTTCGTCCGGACCTTTTGGTCCCGGATGGTGGGACGAACCGGGACCAATGGTCCTGGCTCCCAGCCACCACTATTGGTTGGTTGGTGGCTTGAACCGGGATCAAAGGCTTCCCTTTAGTCCCGGCTCATGCCACCAACCGGGCTAATGGTGCTGCCTATATATAGCCCCTCGCGCAAGAGCAGAGCTCATCGCCTGCTTTTTTTACGGCCGAGGGAGAGGGCTTGGTGGTGCTCTAGCTCACCTCCTATGCACACAAGGTGTTCGATGGAATGCCCGAGCCACACTACTTAAGGTTTCTCCTCTCCAAGCTCGACCGCCAAGCTCCATTTTCCTCAATATTTATCTAGGTTTAGCGGTCCGTCACGCCCGTCCCGTCTTCATCGCCGTCGATCACCCGCGCCCGACCTCATCGCGGCACCACCGTGGTGAGCCTCTTGTTCTTATCTTCTTTACGAAAGGAAAAATATTATTACTTGTTTGTTTAGATAGATACTTGTATTATTTTCTTACTTTTATTATTGCATCTTATATAGTGCGATGGTTTTGATATCCGCCCCGTCGGCCCTAAATCACATCTATGATTCGGATGTGGTATATATTATCTTTTCATAACTATTGGTTCATTTATTGTTTATGAAAATTATGCCGATCAACGTGACATAGATTTTATTTATCTAGGAGGTTGTTGAACCGGAAATTCCAACCGACCCTATTGTCGAGAGGTTAAATTTAGTTGAAGAAGAAAACAATTTCTTGAAGGAAAAAATAAAAAACTTGAGGAGGAGAAGATGATATTGGAGTTGCATGTTGCGGATGTAAATCGATGATCACAAGATCAAGATGGATGCAATGCGCTTGAAGATGAGAAAGATTAGAAAATATGCCATTCATACCGAGGCTTGGTATCATTATGCCGTTGGATCGGTTGTTACCTTGGTTGCGATTATGATCGTATTTGTTTTCGCATTGAAATGTTTTACATAGTTTCAATGTATGGTTTAATTAATTTAGATGCTCTGCAGAGCTTTATGTTGTTAGATGAGAACTATGTATGTACTTTGGTTTTTATGTGATGATGAACTTCTATTAATTTGGTCACTTAATTATCTATTCATGATGTTCTGTAATGATTTTCGACACACTTAATTATATATAATGCACGTAGATGAACCTGAAGGAAATATGCCCTAGAGGCAATAATAAAGTTATTATTTATTTCCTTATTTCATGATAAATGTTTATTATTCATGCTAGAATTGTATTAACCGGAAACATAATACATGTGTGAATATATAGACAAATCAGTATGTCACTAGTATGCCTCTACTTGACTAGCTTGTTAATCAAAGATGGTTATGTTTCCTAACCATGAACAAGGAGTTGTTATTTGATTAACAAGGTCACATCATTAGTTGAATGATCTGATTGACATGACCCATTCCGTTAGCCTAGCACTTGATCGTTTAGTATGTTGCTATTGCTTTCTTCATGACTTATACATGTTCCTATAACTATGAGATTATGCAACTCCCGTTTGCACGAGGAACACTTTGGGTGCTACCAAAGCGTCACAACGAATCGGGTGATTATAAAGGTACATTACAGGTGTCTCCGAAGGTACATGTTGGGTTGGCATATTTCGAGATTAGGATTTGTCACTCCGATTGCTCGGAGAGGTATCTCTGGGCCCTCTCGGTAATGCACATCACATAAGCCTTGCAAGCATTGCAACTAATGAGTTAGTTGTGAGATGATGTATTACGGAACGAGTAAAGAGACTTGCGATGTGAGATTGAACTAGGTATTGAGATACCGACGATCGAACCTCGGGCAAGTAACATACCGATGACAAAGGGAACAACGTATGTTGTTATGCAGTTCGAACGATAAAGATCTTCGTAGAATATGTAGGAGCCAATATGGGCATCCAGGTTCCACTATTGGTTATTGACCAGAGAGGTGTCTCGGTCATGTCTACATAGTTCTCGAACCCGTAGGGTCCGCACGCTTAACGTTTCGATGGCGGTTACTATGAGTTGTTATGATGTTTCTGTACGAAGGTTGTTCGAGTCCCGGATGAGATCACGGACGTGACGAGGAGTCTCGAAATGGTCGAGACATAAAGATTCATATATTGGAAGTCTATGTTTGGACATCGGAAGTGTTCCGGGTGAAATTAGGAATTTTACCAAGTCAGGAGGTTCTGGAACCCCGGAATACTAATGGGCCAACATGGGCCTTAGTGGAAAGGAGAGAAGGGGGCCCAAGTGCTGGCCGCACCTTCCCCCTTCCCTAGTCCTATTAGGACTAGGAGAAGGCGCCCTCTCTCCCTTCCCACTTGGGGAAACCTAGTTGGACTAGGATTGGGGAATCCTACTCCTAGTAGGAGTAGGACACCTGGCGCACCTCCCTTGGCGGCCAGCCCCTCCTCCTTCCCTCCTTTATATCACGGGCGGAGGGCACCCCATGACACACAAGTTGATCCTTGAGATCTTTCCTTAGCCGTGTGCGGTGCCCCTTCCACCATATTACACCTCAAGAATACCGTAGCGGAGCTTAGGCGAAGCCCTGCGCGGTGGAACATCATCATCGTCACTGCGCCGTCGTCTTGTGAAACTCTCCTCAACACTCGGCTGGATCGGAGTTCGAGGGGCGTCATCGAGCTGAGCGATGTGCAGAACTCGGAGGTGCCGTCGTTCGGTACTTGGATCGGTTGGATCGTGAAGAAATACGACTACTTCCTCTACGTTGCGTCAACGCTTCATTTGTGGGTCTACGAGTGCGTAGGCGACACTCTCATCTCGTTGCTATGCATCACCATGATCTTGCGTGATCGTAGGAAAATTTTGAAATTACTACGTTCCCCAGCGGTGGTATCGAGCCTGGTTTTATGCGTAGATGTCATATGCACGAGTAGAACACAAGTGAGTTGTGGACGATACAAGTCATCGCCTACCAAAGCATGTCATACTTTGGTTCAGCGGTATTGTTGGGCAGGGCGATCCGGACCAACCTTACGCGTGACGCTTACGCGAGACCGGTTCCTCGGCGTGCTTTGCACATAGATGGCTTGCGGAAGACTGTCTCTCCAACTTTAGTTGAACTGAGTGTGGCATACGCCGGTCCTTGAGAAGGTTAAAGCGGAGTCTATTTGACAAACTATCGTTGTGGTTTTGATGCGTAGGTAAGAACGGTTCTTGCTCAGCCCGTAGCAGCCACGTAAAACTTGCAACAACAAAGTAGAGGACGTCTAACTTGTTTTTGCAGGGCATGTTGTGATGTGATATGGTCAAGACATGATGCTATATTTTATTGTATGAGATGATCATGTTTTGTAACCGAGTTATCGGCAAATGGCAGGAGCCATATGGTTGTCGCTTTATTGTATGAAATGCAAACGCCATGTAATTGCTTTACTTTATCACTAAGCGGTAGCGATAGTCGTGGAAGCAATAGTTGGCGAGACGACAACGATGCTACGATGGAGATCAAGGTGTCGCGCCGGTGACGATGGGGATCATGGCGGTGCTTGGCGATGGAGATCACAAGCACAAGATGATGATGACCATATCATATCACTTATATTGATTGCATGTGATGTTTATCCTTTATGCATCTTATCTTGCTTTGATTGACGGTAGCATTATAAGATGATCTCTCACTAATTATCAAGAAGTGTTCTCCACGAGTATGCACCGTTGCGAAAGTTCTTCGTCTTTGAGACACCACGTGATGATCGGGTGTGATAGGCTCTACGTTCAAATACAACGGGTGCAAAACAGTTGCACACTTGAATACTCAGGTTATACTTGACGAGCTATGCATATAAGATATGACCTCGGAACACGGAGACCGAAAGGTCGGCGTGAATCATATAGTAGATATGATCAACATAGTGATGTTCACCATTGAAACTACTCCATCTCACGTGATGATCGGACATGGTTTAGTTGATTTGGATCACGTGATCACTTAGAGGATTAGAGAGATGTCTATCTAAGTGGGAGTTCTTAAGTAATATGATTAATTGAACTTTAATTTATCATGAACTTAGTCCTGGTAGTATTTTGCAAATTATGTTGTAGATCAATAGCTCGCGTGGTTGCTTCCCTATGTTTTTATATGTGTTCCTAGAGAAAATTGTATTGAAAAATGTTAGTAGCAATATTGCGGATTGGATCCGTGATCCGAGGTTTATCCTCATTGCTGCCTGAGAAGAATTATGTCCTTGATGCACCGCTAGGTGAGCAGACCTATTGCAGGAAGCAGATGAGGCGTTATGAACGTTTAGCTAGCTCAATATGATGACTACTTGATAGTTTAGTGCACCATGCTTAAATGGCTTAGAATCGGGACTTCAAAGACGTTTTGAGCGTCATGGACCATATGAGATGTTCCAGGAGTTGAAGTTAATATTTCAAGCAAATACCCGAGTTGAGAGATATGAAGTCTCCAACAAGTTCTATAGCTAAAAGATGGAGGAGAATCGCTCAACTAGTGAGCATGTTCTCAGATTGTGTGGGTACTTCAATCGCTTGAATCAAGTGGGAGTTAATCTTCCAGATAAGATAGTGATTGACAGAATTCTCTAGTCACCATCACCAAGTTAGTAGAACTTCGTGATGAACTATAATATGCAAGGGATGACAAAAGTAATTCCCAAGCTCTTCGTGATGTTGAAATCGTGAAGGTAGAAATCAAGAAAGAGCATCAAGTGTTGATGATTGACAAGACCACCAGTCTCAAGGAAAAGGGCAAAGGGAAGAAGGGGAACTTCAAGAAGAGCGGCAAGCAAGTTGCTTCTCGGTGAAGAAGCCCAAGTCTGGACCTAAGCACGAGACTAAGAACTTTTGCTGCAATGGAACTGGTCACTAGAAGCGGAACTATCCCAAGTATTTAGCGGATAAGAAGGATGGCAAAGTGAACAAAGGTATATTTGATATCTGATTATTGATGTGTATTTTACTAGTGTTCGTAGCAACCCCTCGGTATTTGATACTGGTTCGGTTGCTAAGAGTAGTAACTTGAAACGGAGTTGCAGAATGAACAGAAACTAGTTGAAGGGGAAGTGACGATGAGTGTTGGAAGTAGTTCCAAGATTGATATGATCATCATCGCACACTCCCTATGCTTTCGGGATTAGTGTGGAACCTAAATAAGTGTTATTTGGTGTTGAGCATAAATATGATTTGATCATGTTTATTGCAATACGGTTATTCATTTAAGTAAGAGAATAAATTGTTGTTCTGTTTACATGAATAAAACCTTATATGGTTACACACCCAATGAAAATGGTTCATTGGATCTCGATCATAGTGATACACATATTCATAATATTGAAACCAAAAGATGCAAAGTTAATAATGATAGTGCAACTTATTTGTGGCACTTGCCGTTTAGGTCATATTGGTGTAAAGCGCATGAAGAAAACTCCATCTTGATGGACTTTTGGAATCACTTGATTATGAATCATTTGATGCTTGCGAACCGTGCCTTTTGGGCAAGATGACTAAAACTCCGTTCTCGGAACAATGGAACAAGCTAATGACTTATTGGAAATAATACATACCGATGTATACAATTCAATGAGTGTTGATGCTCGTGGCAAGTATCATTATTTTCGACCATCACAGATGATTTGAGCAGATATGCGTATATCTTCTTGATGAAACATAAGTCTGAAATAGTTGAAAAGTTCAAAGAATTTCAGAGTGAAGTAGAAAATCATCGTAACAAGAAAATAAAGTTTCTGCGATCTGATCGTGGAGATGAATATTTGAGTTCTGAGTTTGGTCTTCAATTAAAACAAAGTGGAATAGTTTCACAGCTCACGCCACCGGAACACCACAACGTTATGGTGTGTCCGAACGTCAGAACTGCATTTCTTTATTTTTGATATGGTACGATCAATGATGTCTCTTACCGATTTACCAATATCGTTTTGGGGTTATGCATTAGAGACAGCTGCATTCACGTTTAATGGGGCACCATCTAAATCCGTTGAGGCGACACCATATGAACTATGGTTTAACGGTAAACCTAAAGCTGTCGTTTCTTAAAAGTTTGGAGTTTTGATACTTATGTGAAAAAGTTTTCACATGATAAGCTCGAACCCAAATCGGAGAAGTGCGTCTTCATAGAATACCCAAAGGTAACTATTGGGTACACCTTCTATCACAGATCCGAAGGCAAGTTTTTCGTTGCTAAGATGGATCCTTTCTAGAGAAGAAGTTTCTCTCGAAAGAAGTGAGTGGGAGGAAAGTAGAACTTGATGAGGTAATTGTACCTTCTCCCTTATTGGAAAGTAGTTCATCACAGAAATCAGTTCGATGATTCCTACACCAATAAGTGAGGAAGTTAATGATGATGATCATGAAACTTCAGATCAAGTTGCTACCAAACCTCGTAGGGTCTTCCAGAGCAAAATCCGCACCAGAGTGGTATGGTTATCGTGTTCGGAAGTCATGTTACTAGACCATGATGAACCTACGAACTATGAGGAAGCGATGATGAGCCCAGATTCCGCGAAATGGCTTGAGGCCATGAAATCTGAGATAGGATCCATGTATGAGAAACAAAGTATGGACTTTGATTGACTTGCTCTATGATCAGCAAGCCATGTTAAATAAATGGATCTTCAAGAGGAAGGCGGACAATCGATAGTAGTGTTACTATCTACAAAGCTCGACTTGTTGCAAAAGGTTTTCGACAAGTTCAAGGGGTTGACTACGATGAGACTTTCTCATCCGTAGCGATGCTTAAGTCTGTCCGAATCATGTTAGCAATTGCCACATTTTATGAAATCTGGCAAATGGATGTCAAAAACAACATTCTTTAATGGATTTATTAAAGAAGAGTTGTATATGATGCAACCAGAAGGTTTTGTCAATCCTAAAGGAGCTAACAAAATGTGCAAGCTCCATCGATCCATCTATGGACTGGTGCAAGCATCTCGGAGTTGGAATATACGCTTTGATAAGATTGATCAAAGCATATGGTTTTATCTGAGACTTTTGGAGAAGCCTGTATTTACAAGAAAGTGAGTGGGAGCACTACGACATTTCGATAAGTATATTGTTGATCGTAAATAATGTAGAATTATTCGCAAAGCATAAAGGAGTATTTGAAAGGAGTTTTTCAAAGAAGGACCTCGGTGAAGCTGCGTACAAATTGAGCATCAAGATCTATTGAGATAGATCAAAACGCTTGATGAGTTTTTTCAATAAGAACATACCTTGTCAAGATTTTGAAGTAGTTCAAAATGGAACAGTCAAAGAAAAGTTCTTGCATGTGTTGCAAAGGTGTGAAATTGAGTAAGACTCAAATCCCGACCACAATGAGAAAAATAGAAAAGAGAATGAAAGTCATTCCCTATGCCTCGATCATAGGTTCTATAAAGTATGCTATGTTATGTACCAGACCTATTGTATACCTTGCTCTGAATTTTGCAAGGGAGTACAATAGTGATCTAGGAGTAGATCACTGGACATTGGTCAAGAACATCCTTAGTGAGGACTAAGGAAATATTTCTCGATTATGGAGGTGATAAAAGAGCCCGTCGTAAAGAGTTACATCAATGCAGGTTTTTTACACTGATCCAGATGACTCTAAGTCTCAATCTGGATACATATTATAAGTGGGAGCAATTAGCTAGAGTAGCCCCGTGCAGAGCATTGTAGACATAGAATATTTGCAAAATACATACGGCTCTGAATGTGACAGACCCGTTGACTAAAGCTTCTCTCACGAGCAAAACATGATCATCCCTTAGTACTCTTTGGGTGTTAATCACATAACGATGTGAACTAGATTATTGACTCTAGTAAACCCTTTGGGTGTTGGTCACATGACGATGTGAACTATGGGTGTTAATCACATACGAGATGTGAATATTAGTGTTGAATCACATGATGATGTGAACTAGATTATTGACTCTAGTGCAAGTGGGAGACTGAAGGAAATATGCCCTAGAGGCAATAATAAAGTTATTATTTATTTCCTTATTTCATGATAAATGTTTATTATTCATGCTAGAATTGTATTAACCGGAAACATAATACATGTGTGAATATATAGACAAATCAGTATGTCACTAGTATGCCTCTACTTGACTAGCTTGTTAATCAAAGATGGTTATGTTTCCTAACCATGAACAAGGAGTTGTTATTTGATTAACAAGGTCACATCATTAGTTGAATGATCTGATTGACATGACCCATTCCGTTAGCCTAGCACTTGATCGTTTAGTATGTTGCTATTGCTTTCTTCATGACTTATACATGTTCCTATAACTATGAGATTATGCAACTCCCGTTTGCACGAGGAACACTTTGGGTGCTACCAAGCGTCACAACGTAATCTGGGTGATTATAAAGGTACATTACAGGTGTCTCCGAAGGTACATGTTGGGTTGGCATATTTCGAGATTAGGATTTGTCACTCCGATTATGGGAGAGGTATCTCTGGGCCCTCTCGGTAATGCACATCACATAAGCCTTGCAAGCATTGCAACTAATGAGTTAGTTGTGAGATGATGTATTACGGAACGAGTAAAGAGACTTGCCGTAACGAGATTGAACTAGGTATTGGATACCGACGATCGAATCTCGGGCAAGTAACATACCGATGACAAAGGGAACAACGTATGTTGTTATGCGGTCCGACCGATAAAGATCTTCGTAGAATATGTAGGAGCCAATATGGGCATCCAGGTCCCGCTATTGGTTATTGACGGAGAGGTGTCTCGGTCATGTCTACATAGTTCTCGAACCCGTAGGGTCCGCACGCTTAACGTTTCGATGGCAGTTACTATGAGTTGTTATGATGTTTCTGTACCGAAGGTTGTTCGAGTCCGGATGAGATCACGGACGTGACGAGGAGTCTCGAAATGGTCGAGACATAAAGATTCATATATTGGAAGTCTATGTTTGGACATCGGAAGTGTTCCGGGTGAAATTAGAATTTTACCAAGTACCGGAGGTTACCGAACCCCGGAATACTAATGGGCCAACATGGGCCTTAGTGGAAAGGAGAGAAGGGGCCCAAGTGCTGGCGCACCTTCCCCCTTCCCTAGTCCTATTAGGACTAGGAGAAGGCGCCCTCTCTCTCCCTTCCCACTTGGGGAAACCTAGTTGGACTAGGATTGGGGGGAATCCTACTCCTAGTAGGAGTAGGACACCTGGCGCACCTCCCTTGGCCGGCCAGCCCCTCCTCCTTCCCTCCTTTATATCTGAGGCAGAGGGCACCCCATGACACACAAGTTGATCCTTGAGATCTTTCCTTAGCCGTGTGCGGTGCCCCTTCCACCATATTACACCTCAAGAATACCGTGGCGGAGCTTAGGCGAAGCCTGCGCGGTGGAACATCATCATCGTCACCACGTCGTCTTGTCGACGAAACTCTCCCTCAACACTCGGCTGGATCGGAGTTCGAGGGGCGTCATCGAGCTGAGCGTGTGCAGAACTCGGAGGTGCCGTCGTTCGGTACTTGGATCGGTTGGATCGTGAAGAAGTACGACTACTTCCTCTACGTTGCGTCAACGCTTCCGCTGTGGGTCTACGAGTGCGTAGGCGACACTCTCATCTCGTTGCTATGCATCACCATGATCTTGCGTGATCGTAGGAAAATTTTGAAATTACTACGTTCCCCAACAGTAACCGGCAATGGATGTACGGTGGCAGACACACCTCCGAGTACATTAAGGGCGTGCATGATTTTCTCGAAGTGGCTGAGGCAAACAAGCGAGAATGGTTTTATGTGTTGTCCATGCCCTATATGTGGGAATCTGAAGTCTTACTCGATGGAAAATCCTTCACACCCACCGCTTTACAAGGGTTTCATGCCACCTTTGTAATGTTTGGACGAGGCACGGAGAAATAGGGGTTATGATGGAAGGCAGCGAGGAAGAAGGGTACGATGACCACTATGTGCCCCTGAATACGGTGATGCTCTTGAACATCAAGATGCACAGACGATGTGCACGATGGTGCTTTGGAGCAGGCGAAGCTGCTGAAGATCAAGAGAAACCAGATGATGTGCCCGATGATGATGATCTCCGCCGGGTCATTGTCGATGCAAGGACGCAATGCGAAAGTCAAAGGAGAAGCTGAAGTTCGATCGCATGTTAGAGGATCACAAAAAGGGTTGTACCCCAATTGCGAAGATGGCAACACAAAGCTCGGTACCGTACTGGAATTGCTGCAGTGGAAGGCAGAGAATGATGTGCCTGATAAAGGATTTGAGAAGCTACTGAAAATAATGAAGAAGAAGCTTCCAAAGGATAACGAATTGCCCGACAGTACATACGCAGCAAAGAAGGTCGTATGCCCTCTAGGATTGGAGGTGGAGAAGATACATGCATGCCCTAATGACTGCATCCTCTACCGTGGTGCCTACAAGGATCTGAACGCATGCCGGTATGCGGTGCATTGCGGTATAAGATCGCACGAGATGACCACAGTGATGTTGTGGCGAGCCTCCCGGAAGAGGGTTCTGCGAAGGTGATGTGGTATGCTCCTATAATACCACGGTTGAAACGTCTGTTTAGAAGCGGAGAGCATGCCAAGTTGATGCGATGGCACAGTGAGGACCGTAAAAAGGCGGGAAGTTGAGAGCACCACGACGGGTCGCATGATGGAGAAAAATCGAGAGAAATCTTGGGATGAGTTTGCAAAGGACCCAAGGAACGTATGGTTTTCTTTAAGCGCGGATGGCATTAATCCTTTCGGGAGCAGAGCAGCAATCACAGCACTTGGCCCGTGACTCTATGTATGTATAACCTTCCTCCTTGGATGTGCATGAAGCGGAAGTTCATTATGATGCAGTTCTCATCCAAGGCCCTAAGCAACCCGGCAAGGACATTGATGTGTACCTAAGGCCATTAGTTGAAGAACTTTAACAGCTGTGGAATGGAAGCGGTGTACGTCGTGGGATGAGCACAAAAGGAGGAATTTGACCTAAAGGCGTTGCTGTTCGTGACCATCAACGATTGGCCCGCTCTCGATAACCTTCGGGACAGACAAACAAGGGATACCACGCATGCACACACACTGTTTACTTGACACCGATAGTATATACCGGGAAGTTGCGGGAAGAATGTGTACCTGGGCCATCGTCGATTTCTTCCGACCAACCATCAATGTCGAAAGAAAGGCAAGCATTTCAAAAGCGAGGCAGATCACGGAAGAAGCCGCCATGCGTACCGGTGATCACGTACTTGCTATGGTCAATGATTTACACGTAATCTTTGGAAAGGGTCCCGGTGGACTAGCTGTTCCGAATGACGCTGAGAATCACGCACCCATATGGAAGAAGAAATCTATATTTTGGGACCTACCCTCTTTGGAAAGACCTAGAGGTCCGCTCTTGATCGACGTGATGCACGTGGCGAAGAACCTTTGCGTGAACCTGCTAGGCTTCTTGGGCGTGTATGGGAAGACAAAAGATACACACGAGGCACGAGAGGACCTGCAACGCTTGCACGAAAAGAGGGCATGCCTCCGAAGCGGTATGAAGGTCCTGCCAAAGAACGCTCTTACGAAAGAAGAGAAAGAAATATTCTTTCAACGCTTTCGATATGAAGGGCCCGGGGCTTCTCGTCGAATATAAAGGGAATAATAAATATGCGGAGAAAAAGTTCCAGAACCTAAAGTCTCATGACTGCCACGTGATTATGACGCAAGCTGCTTCCGGTTGCATTGAGGGGCTTCTACCGGAAAAGCGTCCGATTAGCCATTGTGAAGCTATGTGCATTCCTCAATGCAATATCTCAGAAGGTGATCGATCCAGAAATCGCATTACCAACGCTAAGGAGTGATGTGGCGCAATGTCTTGTCGATTCGAGCTGGTGTTCCCACCATCCTTCATCAATATCATGACGCACGCGTCCTAGTTCATCTAGTCGACGAGATTGTCATTACGGGGCCCATATTTCTACACAATATGTACCCCTTTGAGAGGTTCATGGGAGTCCTAAAGAAATATGTTAAATGTCGCGCTAGGCGAAGGAAGCATCTCCATGTGCCATCAAACAGAGGATGTCATCGGGTTTGTGTTGACTTCATTCCTGGCCTTAAGAAGATAGGTCTCTAAATCAGCGGTATGAGGGGACCGACCGAAAATGCACGCTTGGAAGAGACTCAATAATATGCAGGGGCGTATATTCTTGGTCTCAAGCACACTACAGTTCTCTGAGAACTCTACCTTAGTGACCCGTATGTCGATGGACACAAGAACAGTCTGCGCTCCAAACACCCGTGAGCAAAGGCGACGACTGGATTACATGTGAACACATCAGGACTTTCAGCAGTTGGTTGGAAACACGTCTCAAAGGTGACAGCACTGTTTGTGATGAGCTGTACTTGTTGTCCAGGGGACCATCTTCGACTGTAATGATTTGGAAAGGATACGCGATAAATGGGAATACATTTTACACGATTGACCAAGATGAAAAGAGCATCAACCAAAACAGCGGTGTCCGCTTTGATGCAGCAACCGACAAGGGAAATGACACATATTATGGTTACATAGTAGACATATGGGAACTTGACTACGGAGTAGATTTTAAGGTCCCTTTGTTTAAGTGCAAGTGGGTCAATCTGTCAGAGAGGCGAAGTGCAGGTAGACCCACAGTACGGAATGACAACAGTGGATCTGAAAAATCTTGGGTATACTGACGAACCGTTCGTCCTAGACAATGATGTGGCATAGGTTATCTATGTGAAGGACATGTCTACCAGACCGAGGAAAAGAAAAGATAAGGAAGCGAATACATCATACAATGAGCAAAAGTGCCACATAGTTCTTTCAGGAAAAAGGGACATCCTGGGAGTGGAGGGCAAGACAGACATGTCCGAAGAGTATGAAAAGTTTCATGAAATTCCCCCCTTCAAAGTCAAGGCTGACCCAAGCATCCTGATAAACGATGAAGATTATCCATGGCTACGGCGCAATAAGCAAACGACACAAGCAAAGAAAAAGTGAAGACTTTCTCCCGGCAACTATTATGATGATACCATGCCAACTTTGTAATGCATTTAGTATGATACCATTGTCCATTTTGTACATGCACATGCTATGCCAACTTTTTCAGAGTTCATTTGAAAACTATGAATTTGAAAACCTCGCCAACGAAGGGCGCTCACACCGGTTTATAAGCCCGTCCCTCTACACACCGTTTTTTGTAAGCGAAACAAAATAAAATATATAAAGCAACAAACAAAACAAAAAAAGTGTTTTCAAATTTGAAAACTAATGGCACTAACAGAAAGTTTATAATTTTTCTAAAACTAAAAGCAAAAAGAATTAAAAATAAAGAAAAAAAACAACAAAAAATAAATAATGCAGAAAACAGAACAAAAAACTGAAAAAATAAAAATAGCAACAATAAGTATTTTGTTGTAAGTAGAAACAAAATAAAATAAATAAAGTAACAAAGAAAACAAAAAAAGAGTTTCCAAATTTGAAAACTAATGGCACTAACAGAAAGTTTATAATTTTTCTAAAACCAAAACCAAAATAAACTAAATAAAGCAACAAATAAAACAAAAAAAAACAAAAAAAGTGCCACCTACTGGGCACCCACGGCCTGAATACGACTAAAAACCCTACCATGGGCCAGGATTCAGTTCGCTGGAGGCCCAGAGGGCCCACAGGCACATATTGCACGTTTAGGCCCGAAAGCCTGCTTTAGAGAGGAGCTCGAGAGGGAAGGCGCACCGCACCTTATAAACTGGTGCGGCTCCCTCTCAACTAGCGAGGTGGGATTAAACATTTGGCGCGAGGCAGCACAAGGCCTTTGGTCCCGGTTGGTGGCACCAACCGGGACTAAAGGGTGCATTAGTCCCGGTTGGTTTCACGAACCGGGACTAATGCCCCCCTTTAGTCCCGGTTGGTGCCACCAACCGGACCAAAGCGCCGCTTCCGCCCTTTGGGCTGCTTGAAAATTGGCCTTTGGTCGGTTGGTGGCACCAACCGGGACTAAAGGCATTAGTCGGTTTGTGCCACGAACCGGGACCAATGCTCGATGTATATAAACAACACTTGTGAAAATTTTCAGTTTCATCGCCAGCGCATTTGCCCCCGACGACGCTGCGGACCTCCTCGACGCCGCCAGCTGCCCGCCCGCCGTCGCCGTCGCCCGTGCCCACGCCGTCGGCCGCGCCCTCGAGCCCAGACGTCGCCACCCAGCCACCCGCCCACGCCGTCGCCACGCGCCGCCGCTAACGCCGTCGCTTGCGCGCGCCACCCTACGCCGTCCGCCCGTCGCCCGCCTCTGCCTCGCCGTCGCCTCTGCCTCGCCCCGCTCCGCTTTGGTCAGGGCCGGCACCGCCCCCCTCTTCCCCCTTTTTTTTTGCAAATATAGCTTCTTTTCCTGATTATGTGTGTATATGTGTGAGTATATGTATATGTGTATATCTGTTTATATGTCTTTTTTTAGATTTTTTTGTTTTTTGCATTTTTATAAAAATGTATATATGTTCTCTGTGTATATATATGTTTTCTGTTCATAGATTTTTATTTGAACATTATTTAAAAAAACAAGCAATACTACTTCATGTATTTTTAAGAAGGAAGAAGAAGAAAAGAATGAGAGGAAAAGGAAAAAGAAGAGGAAGAAAGGAGAAGAAGAGGGAGGAAGAAGAGGAGAAATAAATAAGAAGAGGAAAAAGAAGAAGAAGAGGAGAAGAAGAAAGGAATAGAGGAGAAGAAGAAAAATAGAAAATATTCTATTTTTCTTCTTCTCCTCTATTCATTTCTTCTTCTCCTCTTTTTTCTTCTTTTTTCTTCGATCTTCTCCTCTCGTCCATCGCCGATATACCCCTCCCGATAACTTCAACATGAGGGGGGGGGGGTCCATATACCCCCTCCCGATAACTTCAATACGTGGGGGGTCGATATACCCCCTCCCCGATAACATTAATTTCTCCCGTGTATGTATCTCGTCGTTGTCGATATTACCCCCTTGAAGCGTTGTCGATATTATCCCGGGTCGAGGGTTCTAGGGTCGAGGGATCGAGGGTTCCAGGATCGTCTAGGGTTCGAGGGTTCGGGGTCGTCGAGGTTCAAGGGTCGAGGATCGCCGAGGGTCGAGAGGGTTCCTAGTGTCAAAGTATTGAAGAAATCCATGGCTTCATCATTAGCGGAAGTAACCATGGCATGATGGTACGAAGTCCTCCAAAGTTATTACGGAATGGAGTCCCGGATAGGATAATTTGCCTTTTGTATGCAATTTCAGCAAAGGCCTTCCAAATAACGATATTCGGAAGGTTCTTGCTGAACTTTGTACCAAAAAGCGAATTATCCTATCTCGGGACTCCGCTCCAAAATAACTTTGGAGAGCTTCTGCATCCATCATGCACCTATTACTTTCGCCTAATGATGAAGACATGGTTTTGTTGAATCCTTTGACACTAGGCAACCTCCCGACCCTCGGCGATCCTCGACCCTTGACCCTCGACCGCTCGGCGATCCACGACCCTCTACCCTACCGCGGGCGTCGATGCCCACGTCACTTGTGGGACATAGATGTAGTGTTCAACGCCGACCCCCTCCCGATAGCTTCAACACGTGGGGGGGGGGTCGATATTACCCCCTCCTAGCTTGAAGCGTTCTCGAGGCCACCCCCTAACCCTTGAAGCATTGTCGAGGCCACCCCAAACCCTAGAGAAGCAGCGTCGAGGCCACTAATATGATTCCTTATTGTGATTAGCTAGCTAGTTCTCGTTTGCCACTAATATATCCATATTTGTCATGTTTGAATAATAATTGCCATGTTGTAAATATTTGTAGAAACTATGGACACCCCCGAGACGAAGCACAAGAAGCGTTGTTGAGGGACATAATCGCACAAGGAAGTGATGTAAATGCGCTTTCGTTGATGTTTCTCAACGACAACGATGGTCTGGAAGGAGAGGGTGAAGAAGCGGCTGGCTATGATTTACATGGCTCCGATGACCCAATGCCGTGCAAGAAGGAGAGGGTGAAGAAGTAGACCGTGAGGACGGCTCCGGTGATCACCAAACCGAGTCCGTCCAGGTATATATATTAGTTAAGCCTGTGCTGAATAGCTCTCGTCTTTGTTTTGGTATGTACACATATTAATTAACTCTCGTCTTTGTTCTTTTTTCTAGCCCTCTGGATCGATCACAACCCGGTAAAGAGACGAGGCCGAAGAAAAAGTTGAGCTCGGATGAAAAGTTTGAGATCATACAAATCGCAAGGCGACGGCCAACCGATTGAACCCTACCGCATAAAGAAGGCATTTGTTGCTCAATGCGGGTTACGGTTAGGGACAAGATCCCGATCAGCATCCACCAATGGTATAAGCCTAAGAACGAAGACCCCGAGGTGTCTTGTGTCAATGATATGCAGAAAAATGATCTTTGACCGAGCTGAAGTCAAATTTTACCCTACCGCTAGAGGATGATCCGGAGAAGCCTTAATAGAGCCATTAATCAAGTCTTTTGCTCTTAAGAAGATGGCAGAACTATTCAGGAATTGGAAGAAAGAACTCAATACGTATGTCGAAAAAAATGAGACACCAGAATTCAAGGGCAAATATGAGAAGATCAGAGATGAATGGCCCGCATTTGTGGCCTACAAGACATCAGAAAAGAGTAAAAAGATGTCGGCGACAAACAAGAGAAATGCTGCGAAGAAGAAGCTTCACCATCGCACGGGGTCAGGTGGCTACCTCGTAGTCTGCCTAAGTGGGCCAAGGCTGAGAATGATCTGCTTGACAAAGGGATCGAACCAGAGACAATGAATCGGCCAGACCGTTGCGGACTTGGTTCTTCGGGGCCGGCGGATCCTTGGACCCTCTAACGAGGAAGTGCATTTGGACGGACGAACAATTGGACATACTACCAAGAGGCTTCAAAGAATATATCGAAGCAGCAGCAAGGGAAGTTCGTTCTGCAGGGGGAGAAGGACGAGCTCACAATGGCCCTCGGGAATCTGAGCACCACGGATGAACCACGAGGCACGCCAGCTCCGCTTCGTGGAAGGCTGGATTTCGGACGAGGGGTTACAAAACCCATGAGAGGAGGAAGAAACTGGAGCAGAGCCTAATGCAAAGGCGCTGCGCGAAAGGGTAATGGGGCTAGAGGAACGAGAAGAGGAACGAGAAGCGGCAGATCACAACAAGCGACCTGCGAAGCTTCCCGGTTACCCCGCCATCTCAGCGGAGAAGCAGCGTGGCTTCCACCGAGCTGCTTCAGCCAGAGCAGCATGCCTTGACGGCTCCTGCCAGCTATCCCGTGGATGCTATCACGAATGCTGAAAATTGCCACCTTATGGCGCAATGGAGCAATTTGAAGGTCAAGGCGGCTGTTGGCTCTGTTTATCCTACTAAACCCGACTCAACTTTTCACCGCCGCCGATTCGAGAAGGATATGCTAAGGTGATGGTCGATGAAATAACGGAGGGATTTGAGGACCTCCGGCTTGACCACCCTACCGGGTGAAGGGGAGTATCGGCTGGGTTCTCGCTCAAGACTCCATGCCTATGGCGGAAGGATCTCATCAACCTTCCGAACTGGACGCCTCCGCCTCCTCCTCCTCCTCCGGCGAGTCAGGGCACTCCGCCTCCTCCACCACCTCCTCCTCCGGTGAGTGACGATCAGGGCACTCGCTCCTTCTCCGGCGCGTGGCGGCACTCCGCCTCCTTCTCCGCCTGCACCGGCGCGCCCGAGCAGCCAGCCTCCTCCTTCTACGCCTCGTCAGCAAGGGCGGAAGAGACCCGCCGCCGCTCCGGCTGCTCCGGCGCGTCGTAGTCCTTCTCCTCCGCCTCGTAAGCAAGGAAAGAAGACATCCGCTCCGTCTGCTCTGCCGGTGTCTAGCAGTACAGCCAAAGGCGGGAGGAGATACAGATTCGGTCCTTCTCTGAAGACTCCAGAGAAGTTACCGTACGAGAGGAGCGAGGAGGAAAACGCGAAGATCGCGCAGAACAAAGTGGATGACTGGTTTCAAGGGTTGAAAGCAAAGAGACATCCACCTCCGGAGGAGAAGGTAGATCCGGTGAAAGCGAAGCGCACTTGCTGCTCTCGACAAAACCACCCAAGCCTCCGCGAAAGGCAACTATGAGCGCATTATTGGAAAGGCATTTGCCAAAGCGGAGAGGTCGGGAAGTACTTGTCGGTGATCAAAGGATGAAAGAACAACGAGCTGGGAAACAAATTGCCCAGCTCGGCAAACAAGCGAAGCAATCGTGCCCCCGCTCAAGGTGCACGCTAGCGACATCGCCGATCCGAGGATGGTGCCCGGTTATGGCAATCCTGCAGATTACCTGCCCGACCATGTACATTATGATTTCTTGGAGGTGCAGATACAAAGATACGATCACGGAAAGCCTCTCACAAAGATGAAAGCTCTCTATCAACGATGATGCGAAGATTGCATGATTGGTACATGAAAACCTGCAAAGAGTCCGAGGGAGGAGTACTTTGTATGTGAGAGTTAAAAAGGAGCATGACCTCCTTGGAATTGAACCGTTTGCCTATTCCATTTGAGGAGTTCTATCAGTTTTTCAATCAATTGGCCCTCGATAAAGCAACGGTCACCTGCTACTGTCTGTAAGTAGTACTACTTCTATCATTAAGTATCTCTATATAACTCAGCTCTTTAATTGCATGTATTTATAAATATCCTCACTATATTATGCAGATTGAAGATCGCGAAATGAAGAAAAGACAAGTGGGTGATATTGGGTTCATTAACACATATCTCATAGATGCAAATGAGGTTAAATATCGTGCCGACGAAACCGAGGCCAACTTGCTACGATCGTTGGAAATAAATAAACACAAAAATATAATACTCTTTCCTTACAACTACGCGTGAGTGTTACTGTCTTGTGGCATATTCGGTTTCCCTTATTAGTCCAGGTTATAGTAATGTAATATTGATGAGTTATGCATGCGTGCGCATGTACCACTAAATTCTCCTAGAGATTAAGCTTGAGCAGGGAGTAGTAACTGTCTTAGACTCGAGACGAAAAGATCCCAAGGAGTATGCGGACATGACTGAAATGCTCGAGAAGTAAGTTAAATCGATCATTATCCACCATATCAGCAACTTTGTTCATTTCTGATATCAAGTAATTGTTTTCTTTGTATGGCAGGGCTTGGGAAAATTCACCAAAAAGCTCCGGGACTACCGAAGAAGCTGCAATTTAGACACCAAAGTAAGTACTATATAGTAGCATATTCCACGCGCATCTCCTAGTGATTCAAGCGCTAGTTTCATCAATACCATTTAGCATGCTTGCTAATTATCAGTTTGATTGACCTCTGTTTCTTGTAAAGTGGTTGTGGCAGGAACAAGGGAATGATTTCTGTGGATACTACGCTTTGCGAGTCCATCCGCCACACGACCTGTGAGAGGGGCTACTCCGACAAACAATATGAAGTGCGTAAATAAAAATATTCACAATTTGATTTTATTACCATCATTTGTGTTGAGTTTCATTCATATATATATATATATATATATATATGTATTGACCCTTTCTTAAAATTAGATGTTTCGGAAGCGGGATGAACTCCTAGCACCAGATCGCATGCGAGCAATTCAAGAGGAATTGGCGGCATTCTTTCTTGACCACGTGATCGCTGAAGGCGGAGAATACTATGTGGACCACGCGTCCGTATTGTACAAGATAATTATTGTATATATGTAGCCGGTAGTGTCGGATAGATATCGAGAACTTGTTGTTCGACCAATCTCTCGGAGAAGGAGAGGTGGTCGATATCACTTCTCTGTATGCATATATGTTCATGACGATCTTCTGTTTGCTTAATTACTAGCTAGCTAGCGTGTCTAGCTAGTCCTCTCTATACGTATGTATAGTACGTAGCGTCGACCAAGCACGGACAAAAGAGAGGACACTTTTCTCTATTAATTAGCTAGCTATAGCACAATATATGAAACACTTAAATTAACCCCCCAAAACCCCCCAAACCCCTCCCCCCCTTTCAAAAAACAAAAACAAAAACCAGAGCCATAGAAATGCTGACGCGTGGATGCCTATTGGTCCCGGTTGGTGCCACCAACCGGGACCAAAGGCCCTCCTGCCTGGGCTCAGCAGACAGGCCACGTGGAGGACCATCAGTTCATTTCTGGATAGAACCGGGACTAAAGGGCCAGGGTATTAGTACCGACCCTTTAGTCCCGGTTCATGAACCGGGACTAAAGACCCTCACTAACCGGGTCAATAGGCCCCTTTTCTACTAGTGTAGGGAGCAAACTGTTTTCCCCCCATTCAAAAGTGTGTCTTCATTCCTCCAGTTGCAACACTCCAAAGCGCCATCCTTGGGCCGTCCTGTAAATTTCACTTGCAACTTGCTCGATGTCTTGCTCCCAACATCAGTGTTTTTTCCTCTGGGTCCTTTTTCTGCAAAACAGCCCAATCGGTAATCCAATTACACATCATTTTCACTATCCCCATTAGGTCATTAATCTTTTTTTATCAAAAATAATGTCATTCCTACAAATCCAAATCGCCCAAATTAAGGCAGAGGTGCCAACCAGGATCAACCTCTTGTTACTTTTTTGAAATTTATTAAGCCAGTTTCCAAAACAATCATTCAAATCCCTGGGATTTGTTTTAAATCAAAAGCACACCCCACCAAATTCCATATCAGCCTAGCAACAGAGCAGGTAAAGAAAAGGTGATCAATGTTTTCCTCTTTTCCACACAGTACACACTGTTTATCACCTTTCCATCCCCTCTTCAGTAAATTGTCTCTAGTTAGGATGCTTTTTTTATTTAGCGGCCACGAGAAGAACTTGATTTTTGCTGGTACCTTTGTTTTCCACAAGAATTTTTGTGGGAAACCCATGTCAGTTTTAATGAGATGCAGGTAAAGAGATTGAACAGAAAAGTTTCTATGAGCAGATAGCATCCACATAGGTTTATCCCTTCCTCCATACATCAACACTTCCTCACATCTCCCATTAAGACTATCCCATAGTTGTTCAGTATTTCCAAATAGAGATCTTCTAAAGGTGAAAAGATCCCATCCTTTATCAATGGCATTTCTCACAGAGATCCCATGATCATTACTAATAAAGTAGAGTGAGGGATAAGCATCCTTTAAAGGTGTGTCCCCACCCACCAATCTTCCCAGAACCTGGTATTATTACCATCCCCAAGTTTCTTTTTCACATGAGGATAAAAATACTTTTTTAATTTTGATGAGACTAGACCAGAACTGTGAGTCTCCATTTCTATGTTCCACCCCAGAAAGACATTTATCTTTAACATATTTCTCTCTAATTATTTTTTGCCAAAAGCCTTCTTCACCTTCCAGTTTCCATAACCACTTGGCTAGAAGGGCAATGTTGAACATTTCAAGGTTAGTAACCCCCAGTCCCCCTTGCTGTTTTGGGAGACAACAAGTTTTTCATTTAACCAAGTGGTATTTCTTTTTATCTTCTTCAGACTGCTAAACCATCCTAGCTCTATAGAAATCTAACTTTTTCTTAACTCCAGCAGGAAGAAGATAGAAGGACATCATATATATAGGTATATTCAAAAGACAAGACTGGACTAATGTGACTCTGCTAGCTATATTAAGTACTCTACCTTGCCAACAGGCACATATTTTTTCAATCTTCTTAGTCACATTCTTCCACATATTGTTCCTAATTCTCTTATTAGAAACTGGTAAACCAAGATATTTCAGAGGCATTTCTCCCAGGATACATGTGAAAATTTCCTGCTATATATTCCTTTTTTCTCTAGCCTCCCCAAACAGATAATCAAAATAAAATTTGTAGTTGTCCATGTTCACCCCCTAGGTCCATCTTGATCTTTTCAGCAGCCACCTCCAGATCTAGGCGTCTGGGCTCATATCTGTGGCGCGACAGACTCCCCTATAGCTAGTCGAGCATGCGACCTTCCTCGTTGCACCAGCGAGGAGAGCCACCACAACAGCTAACCTAGGGCAGCCATCCCGACATCCTTTTGTGTGTTGCCTGCTGCAACAGTTGCACAAAACCAGATCCACATGTTCCCAAGCCGCACGGGTTAGATCCAGATGGATCTAGTAGTTGCAACGCCTCACAACCGCACTCCACGCGGTATCACCATGGCAGCGCCAACACCTTTGGTGCTCCGGCGTCGCACAACTTATGCACAAGTGCCGCTAGACAACAAGGTCTACCACGAGCTCCCCTTACCACATTTGAAGGTAAAGGTTCTAACACCGCAACAAGGGTTTCCCCAAGGGACGCCCGTAACAAGCATGCGGGGACATGGGAGGAGATACAAAACAACTTTTCGTTCCCATGGTCTGTCCTGTTAGTGAATTTGCTTGCTAGAGCCTGCTTTACGTGAATGTACAAGCTACTTGCTCACTACAACATGGCAGTGAAGGTGAATGGCCGGTGATTGATTTGGGCAGGTTCCTTTTCTCTCCTACGTATCTTCTCCCCTCTCTCTTTCACTTAAAAAGACATAAGGTTTTGTCGCCCATCCCTTAACTTTACATATGTATCTCCTCCCACATCCCTTGTCCCCTTTTTGATTTTTTTCCTTCCACACCTAGTTTTGTCGACAATACCCGGGAAGTATGTCTGACCTTGTCCATGACAATCGAGAAATCTTCGTGCATGTGCTCCTATGGTCAAGCGCCCGAAAAACGCAACCATCGCTGTTGAACCGATGAATCGATCTAAAGCACTGGACACCATATGTTGCCTTCGCCAACGCAGGTCGAGAAACCCTAACATCGCCGCCCAAGGAGACGACATGAATCTATGTAGGAGCTCCGTTGAATCCGTTCTGATGGATGAGCTCGAGAAGGCAAACTCGAAGGTGGGACACCGTCATCCGCCTGAGCGTCGTCCATGTGAATAAAAACCTAACCTAAACTACTAGCCAAAGCCAAGGCACCTAGACTCCCTCCCTGCCAACGGTCGTCGAAGTGGCGGACATAGGGAAGAAGAATCCATGGGCTGGTCGACGGAGCCGGAAGAGACTAGATCTGAAGCCACCACCCCCTCTTGCATTGAACTGAGGAAAAGATGCACGTCCCCTCCCCTTCCCCCACCCCACCTTTTATTGACTTAATCCACAATCACATTCGCATAAACACCTAAATAATTAGTTAATCTACTAAAATATTAGTTCCCATTGCAACAAACGCGTAATTATGTACTCCCTCGAATCCATAATAACTGTCGCAGCTTTGAGCTAACGTACCCAACCTTAGTTCAAAGTTTCGACAGTTATTATGGATCGAAGGGAGTACTTTATTTTTATTTTTATTTTTATTAAAGCATGAGACGGCGACTTGATGCATTGGTCGGTCTCCGACCCACGGGACGAAGTGAAAGGTCACATCATATGTCATCCATCACCATGGATAGAGCACTCCAAACTAACATAATTACATAAATAAAGCACGTAGAGTTGGCGTATACACATAGGTAATTCCATTGAAATTACCTCGCCGAGTTGGCATAGACAGGTACTCCTATATGGATAGAGCACTATAGCTCCTCATCAGTAAGATAAATGCAAACACATAGTACGTCGAGTTGGCGTACGTGCATAGGTAATTCCAGTGAAACTACCTTGTGGAGCTGGCATAGACGGACATAGATAGGCGGTAATTCCAGTGAGACATCTTGATCTCGATCTACCTAGCTAAGCTAGTGTTTCTTTCTTTTTCACCGGCCAGGCCCGGGCAGCTTCGTTACCACCACCGGGAAAGGGAAAGAGATCGCGGTGACGCCGGAGGAGATCAACCAATGTCGCTGCCAGTGACACGCTTAATTAATTGTTAAAAACACTCTTATATTATGAGACGGGGGAGTAACTTAATCAAATGGGTGTGCGACGAAAGCGAAAGCCACAGCGACGATTAATTAACAAAGCGATTTAACAGTCTCAATTAGCCTTTCAAACCTGCACACTAATGAGATGGATGTGCCGCCCCACGCACGCAACGCAAGCAAGCAGCCGTTGATGAACCGGCCATGACGGTGACTCGAAGGTCGAAGCACTCCATGTTATAAATTAGTACTTGCACGAAAGCTTAGTGGGCAGTGAAGACAATTAGAGTAGGAGCAACTGAGGGATTAGGTGCGTGTGGTTATCAAGTGGCGGGAATCCGACAGGGGATGCTGATCGGAAAGAATCCTTTGCCCAGTCATCTACGATTAGACTATGCGTGTGCGCCACGATGCAGCAAAGCAGTTCCCATTTATTCATTTTGGACTCCCACCGGACGCACCTATCCATTACGCAAACTGCTACGGACGAACCCTATATACTCCCTCCGTAAATTAATATAAAAATATTTAGAATACTAAAATAGTGATCTAAACACTCTTATATTACTTCCTCCGTTCTTAAATGTAGGTCTTTTTAGACATTTTAAATGGAATACAATATACGGATGTATGTAGACATATTTTAGAGTGTAGATTCACTCATTTTGCTCCGTATGTAGTCACTTGGTGGAATCTTTAGAAAGACTTATATTTGGGAACGGAGGGAGTAGTTTACAGAGGGAGTATAATGCAAGGTGTTTAGAGAGGTGCTTGTAAAAATTGATCAATCTTTATTTAAGCATCAGAGCTTATTGCTATACCGGAAGTGTATAAGTAAGCGTCTATATTGTATAAATGAGCACCAATATTTTTCAAAAATATGATTATTTGTTAGAAGGGATAGAGAGGGATTGACGGAATATGATGAATGTATTATTGAGCCTCGATGGCGAGTATATATTGAGTATAAGACTTGGAGGACAAGAAGGCCCTCCTGCAGATAAGGTAGGAGATGGATTATAAATTCTAGGCCATCAAATACATGTGACCCAAATATATCTCTAACATTCTTTTCCATAAGCACCTTGCATTGTACTGGTCGAGGGCGCACACCCAGAGAAAGGAACCGCATCGTCCTTTCTATTCTTTATTTATACTTCTTTATATGATTGTATGAGCATCTAATGGTGCATATTCAGACTACAGTGACAAGCATACTTGTAACAAGGGGCCGGAGAAGAGTACCCCTATCGCGGCCAGTCTCTGCTTATGGAGGGAACTATATTCCCCCAAGAAAAAAGGAAACGACTATAGATCTGAACCTGTTAAAACATTGAACTGTCTATTATATATGGGTTCACAGAGGGAAAGAGAATGTTACCCCCACCGATTAAACCACGCATGGATTCAGGATGCTACCAGGGCAAGGCATAAACAAGCAACCATAGCTCAACATGCTACAACTACTAAGGGCTCCTTTGATTCAAAGGAATTTTATAGGATTATTGGAGGATTGAAATCCTTAGGATTTTTTTCCTATGTGGTCCTTTGATTCATAGGATTGAATCTCATAGGAATTTTTTCTATGGAATCTTTTGTACTATATTTCATAAGAAATCTAACATCCACTCCAACCTCTTTTTACAATTCTTTGTTTTTTCTGTGCCATTAAACACTCATTGCTAATCCTATGAGATTCAAGTGGGCACGCCACTCCAATCCTATACTTTTCCTATTCCTACGTTTTCAAAATCCTACGAATCAAAGAGGCCCTAACTTTATACTAAAGTTAGTATAAAGTTGAGTCATCTATTTTGGAATGGAGGGAGTACTAGAGAAAATCTGTTCCCTCGAACATCACCGCACTGTGACGCAAGCGCACACGAAACAGCGGTCACTGATAACTGGATAGATGCCACAACTACTTCTAATTTGTTAGTAACCACCACCAAAGCATTAGTTAAATTTGGAAACAATAAACTGAAACCACCAACACTACTGCCTGGCCCCTTCAAGTTCAACGCACCAGACCCTGTTTGTTCCGGCCCATTACAAAAATGGTTGTAGCTGCAAGATTCAGTTTATAAATAGGCTCACCAGGGCAGGCGCATGGCTGGCCTTGGTCCAGCAAAGTCAAGCATGACATGAAACATATTCAAATGACAAACACACCATCGTGATCACAACTTTGAAATGTTATGTTTGTTTACATTGCATGCTTTCGCACGCTCCCAGTTTTCTATACACAACCAATACATACAGTTGTGCTTAAATAGTCCAAGTGTCGATTTAGTGTTGTATATACTTAACTATTGAAAGATTGACAAAACATCCCCTTGCTTCCCAAACCGCAACAAGTTTGCAAGTAATTGACGAGTTTGCAAGATAAAGAACACCCATGCATGGCAGAAGGAGGGGACCAAAAATGGAAGGAAAAGACGCAACTATGCTAGCTGCTCCACCCATTGACACTTTCTAGATGTAGCCAACCAACAAATATAAAGGAGATGTCTATTAGTATTGGTGTATCTTAGACCAACTCCACCGCGCAACCCTATCCTGTCCGCCCCCGTCCGTTTGGGGTAAAAGTGACAAACGAAACGGCCCAGCGCGCGGGCGCAAACGAACTTTTGTCCGCTTTGTGTCCGCTTTCGACCCATCCGCGGCCCAAGTTTGCGCCGCTTTTGTGGTGAAACGGACACCATGCGGACGCGCGGGTCGTCTGCGCGTGTCCTCCACTGGCCCGCCCGTCGGTGGCACAAGACGGGCCTTTTTCTATCCGTCCCCCTCCCTTCCTCCGGCCGCATCCACTCCACTCTTCCCCTCGCCGCCGCTGGCCGCCTGCTGCCATTGCAGCCGTGCAACTCGGACGCGCGCTTGCCCAGCCCCTTCCTCTCGTCGCCGCCGAGCTACCCAAGCACGGTCACCTTGTTTGCGCACCCGCCAGCCGGATTTGGGGCGGATCCGGTTGGTCTTGAGCTCGCCCGGCTGTGGGAGGCCGGGCCGCGCCATGGACTGGCCGGGCACCTCGCCGGAAAGGCCACAGCCGCAAGGCCACATGTGACGATGGCTCGTCCTCTAGCCGCTCGGATCTGCACCGTCGGTGGCCCGCCGGCAGATACGCGAATGGCGGCCGGCCAGGCTCGGTGCTTGCCCAAAAGCTCGTCGGCGCACCGTTGCCCCTCATCAAGTGCGACCACTGCCCAAGGATGGCCGTGCGCCGCGTGTCTACAACTCCGGAGCATCCCGGATGGGTGTTCATCAAGTGCTTAAACGATGGGGTATGTGCTCTTTTAGCATCGGTTTGTGCTCTTGGATTAGACTAGTGGTGCTAACTTTAAGTTTTATTGTGTAGAACGGATGCAAGTTTTGGTATTGGGAAGAAGAGTACATCGGTATGTTGATAGAGCGAAATGTATTCCATGTTCGTGCACTTTTAGCTAGCCTAGAGGCTTTAGATGAGACAAGTGCACTTGTTGCTAGATTAGCTAGGCACGATACTACGTGCGAAGAAGCAACAAGGCACGATACTACGTGTGAGGAAGCAACATCGACTTCTGGCTTGAAGAAGAAAGGAGGGTGCAACGTCATGCCTCCTTCACAGATCAACAATGAGTGCATCGAGAAGGCCCTAACCCAACTCAAGGGAGCAGTTATGGAAGTTGGGTATCTTCTCAAATGTATTCTTATGGTTCTTGTTTTCTTTGGGCTTACTTTACTAGTCAAAATATGGTGATGTATTGTCATGTACCAAAAATGAATGATAAAAAAAGTTTAAGGACTTGCAAAGAAATATACGCGGACAGGATGGGGCAAAAGCGCTGCACGGCCATCAGATCCTGTGACAGTGGACACGATTTCAAATCGCTACCCAAACGGACAGACAAAACGAACGTCTGTTTGGGGTCGCGCGGTGGAGTTGGCCTTAGAGCAAGTATATTAAGATGAAGTAGGCGGGCTGTAAGACTTAAAATATTACATTTTTACTGAGTTGGGGGAGAGATAAGAGGAGCGGGCTACAGGTTAACAGCAAGCTACAACAGGTGCCTCTAGAGACTTTGTGAGAGAGTAAGGCGGACCATGTATCAATAAAGTAGTACATATTTATATCTAACTATTATACTTGTCGGCTATAAATTTAACTATAGATGACATGACAACATCATATAGCTAATGGTTGGCTATACTATTAACCATACTCGTAGGATTATAGATGGCCGAAATCTCGAGGGCAAAGAAATTAAGCTTCGCGTGAGAAGGACATTTGAAATTATGGATGTGCCGTCCATCCGTCCCGGCTGCCATGGTTAAACGCGTCTCGTCGGTCGTCGTTTAGGTTAAGATGACATGCGGCGGATCCCGCAGAGGAATAAGAACTCCTAAAACAAGGAGGAAACGGCCCAAAGATGACGGTAAACTGACGGCAACAAACGGAGACGGTGTGCAGCTAATTTCTTTGAACGCTCTAATGACGCGGACCAAAATACGTAATTTTCAGTGATAGAACTTGAATGTGCAACTTCAGGGGTGGCAACCACCGTTTTTTTTCTCCATAAAACAATAAATACGAGACAAAATTAAAGTTTGTATGCATATCAGGGCTTGGTATGATGAAATGCAGGATTCTGTACCACACAATTAAACAAATAATAAAGATGTAAAGCGGGCTTAGACTACCCAAATGATCGTATATCCTTTAGCCGTAATACTAGCACAATGTTCGTGGGTTGCTGCGGAGTCATAAAAAGAAGAGGAGTTAACCATCGACTTAGGAAATGGTCAAAAAGAGGCTGCTTGCGGCTGTTGCGCGATTCATGATAAAATAAAAGCAAAAATACCTAAGAGGCGTGCAAGGTTTAAATTGACACAACAATCTGAATTTTAGAACATGGGAGAATGTGCAGTAGTAAGTTAATTGCTCAAGGTTGTGGATCGGATAGGGAAACAAGGTACTCTACATCACCGTGTTGGAATTACAGTTGGTTTGCTCTCCTATGCTGTGATATGTAACTTGAAAAACTGGTTGTCAAGAGAAACTAAAATCAAGATCATGATTTTGAGTTGGAGTCTTTTTTGCATTTGTTATTTGTGACTTCTACACGAGTGTTGGTCTAATGTACATTAGTAGTGAATTTGTTTATTTTTGTTAGGTCCCACATGTGAATAAAGCATACTTTTTTATATCTCTCTTGAATTGTTGATATTTCGTCTTGTCGGCAGGAGTGTATTTGTTTATTGAAGGTTGGGCCCACATGCGAATCACCCCACCAACTCCAACATTTATAGGTAGGAAAGGAACAATTATTACGAGAAAAAAAAGTCAAGTTTATATGCATATCAAGTGTTTAGAGTAACCAAACGATTGTACTTATTGAAGGTTGTTGGGCCTAGTGTTGGGCTTAGCACAATGGCCTATATCTCTCCTCATGTAAAGAAGAGTTTATTTGTTTATGAAAGGTTGCAGGGCTTATTGAAGGTTGTTGGTCCTATGTGTCTTTCACCGTCAACTCCAACATTACAAGGAATAAGAAAGAGGGAAGAGATGCATGGGTCCCTGAAGAAAATATAACGGAAAAGCTAACTGGCGACCGTTCGCCAGGGGGCCTATCCAGGCGAACGCGATCTCTCCCGTCGAATTCTTTGCACGAATCTTAGCTTGGGGATAGGGGACACGTCAGATTTATTAACGCGCTCGTCGTGAATAGAAAAGCTAGCGGACATTGTACTAAACAAAACATTACCTGCACACTGAACTGGCTAGGTACATGAGCCTCTACTTGGGAGATAATACTTCACATTCTGGCCCCTCCTTTTTTTCTCCTCTTTTTCACAAGATGGCAAATTATGCTCTTTTTTGCTTAGGTACATGACATTTTTTTTTCTAAAAGAATTTAACAAGGCAGTTTTTATAATATTTTGGAACTATGTCACATGGAATTTTTTTTCTAATGTTCACAAGTCAAGTTTGTTTTTGTACGTAAAAGTTTTTATTATTAATAACGTGGCATTTGTAGTAATAATAAGGATGAGAATTTATTATTGAGACGGTGTCATTTTTTTCAATGGCATGGTAGTCTTATTTCTAAGCGCATATAATGTTTATTAATAACAGAATGAAATTTCTATTACTAATAGGATGGCATTTTTATTATTTGAGAGGATCGCATTTTTAATGGAGGATGGCATTTCTATTTTTAATGGCAGAATATATGCTGTCTAAATTAACCCGACCAATTGATGAGTCAAATGGAAGTCTAATCAAGTTGACCTATATGTGACACAGGTAACAAAATGCAGATCAAACAACATACGGATACATGTGCCCAACACAAGTAATCAACGTGATTTAAACCTACTGCAGTTCCAAGTAATCAACGTATCATAAACATGTGCCCAACAGGCGTAAAAAAAACAAGCAGATTAGTTACCAGTTAAACACACTCATGATGTTCCTGTAAATGTGGCATTTTATCATCTAAACATAGAAAGGTCTACATCATTTGAATGTCTGAAACAAACTGACAAATCAAAAAACCAAGTTTGTAAGCACATGACATGGTTTGGTGTATCGAAATGGAAGATTCCATACAATACAATGTAGTCTGTGTGGTTATCGACAATTAAACAAGAAATATATACGCACCAGTGGGCTTACCCAAATGATGAAATCTTTTTCAGCAGTAGCAAATATACACCAGAAGAAAATATCAATGCGCAATATTTTGACTAAACATCCTTGCGTACACTGAATGGTAATAGTTCACACAGACACAGGATACCACAAGAGCGCATCTAAAAGGCAGAATAAATAGCAATTATGAGCCCAAACAGGCTTGTTTATAGAGTACAGTTTTGGAAACAAGGCCAATAATAATAGTAGAAATCGACCATGCACTCGTAAATCAAATCTGAGCTAGTTGTGCAGAAATGATAAACTAAAAGCTTGACTGGCTTACTCAAAACTTTCAAACAGGAGTTGGTCAGTACCTACAGGTAAGTTCTGAACAGCTATGTCCACTGAGGGTGCTCTACACTTCTACAGGTAGGTTAAGCGACATCTACCTCCTGGCTCCTATAGGTACAGGCGTACAGCAGCAAGTAATCGATACCACTCTAAATACGAAAACAAAGATGAAGCTAACAAACAGCATATGCAACTTCAAAAATGTTGGATATAAGCAACCATCCGACGCACCACTAATATATGAACATAACATGATCGTGTGCCCAACACACACACACACACACACACAAAAGCAGACTAGTTACCAGTTAAACACACTAATGTTGTTCTATAAATGTGCATTTTATCATCTAAACATACAAAGGTCTACAACATTTAATGTCTGAAACAAAGGACTGACAGATACGTTGATATCCATCAAGTAAAACAAAAACTCAAGTTTGCAGCTTGTGACAGGGGGTTTGGTGTATTGAAATGGACAGGGTTTGGTGTACCGAAATGGACAGGGTTTCGGGTATCGAACTGGATGATTCCAGACCATACAATGTAGTCTCTATGGCTACAGAAAATTAAACAAGAAATATAGACGCAATAGTTGGCTTAGAGTACCCAAATGATTACATCATTTTTAGCAAAAGTAAATATATCCCAGAATAAAATACAAGCGTGAGATATTTTGCTTAAACATCCCTGAGTACATTAAATCATAATAGTTCATAGAGGGACTACAAGACCGCATCTGAAAGGCAGAATAAATAGCAATTATGAGACCCAACAAGCTTGTTTAACATGTTCAGTTTTGGAAATAAGGACGATGATGACAATAGATGGCGTCCATGCACTCGTGAAGAAAAAACAAGCTAGTAATACAGACATTATAAACTAAAAGCTAGACTAGCATCAACTCAAAACTCACAAACAAGAGTTGGCCGGTATCTAGTCTACAGGTAAGTTTTGAACAGGCATGTCCATTAGGATCCCCTACATGTAGGTTTGGAAACTCTATCGGGGCATCTATCTCAGGGCTCCTATGACTCAAATGCATGACTGCCACGGTTAACAACATCAAAGTATTGAACAATGACCAGAGTTATGTACGTCCAATTAGTTCATATGCAGTGGCTCTGCAATCCGTGCAGCGAGTATGAACGCTCAATGCCTATATTAACCTGATCATTTGATGAGTCATGTATCAAATGAAAGTCCAAACAAGTTAACCTAGATGCGACACGGGTAACAAAATGCATATCAGAGAACTCCAAGCACTAACAGCAGTAGTAGTTAATGCCACTGTAAATACAAAAATAAAGATGGCATCACAAAAAAACAATATCTACAACCTTCGTAATGGTAGCTTGTAAAAAAGTTAAACCTAATCATCCAAATTTAAACCTATTAGGCTACTACAATTCTAAGCAATCGTCAGATGCACAGCACAAATATATCAAGGTACCATTAGCATGTGGGATGTGGCCAACACACATAAATAATGCAGACTAGTTACCAGTTAAGCACAGTAAATTTCGTTCCTATAAATGTGACATTTAACAATTTATCGTCTAAACATAGAACAGTCTGCATCATTTTAATGTCTGAAACAACGAACCAACAGATCATTTCATGTTCATTAAGTACAACAACTGGAAGTATTTCATCAAGCTAAGAACCAAGTACGATGTAAATAAAATGTATGGAGATATCAGTTCCTCTTCAGCAGTAGATGGATGTCCCAGATCAATGGAAAATCATTAGTTGAGCGCATTTAGTCACGCACCAGTCTGGGATATCTTTTTCCATCAGCCTCGCAGGTCACGGCATTGCTGTGAACCCACCATCAAACACAAAGCCGCGGTATACACCATCACCATATCCAGGAACACCGTCCACCCAGTCCCACTTGCCGCCGCTGCTCCCTACGTCGTCCTCCTCCCACATTGCCAGCTTCCCGCGGACGCGCTTTCCACCAAACCACACCTTGCCATCACCCCCAAACACCTTTACCTTGTTGTTGCCGCCGGCAACAGGGGCGGCGGGCATGGCGCTCCCCTGCGCAGCAGCCTCGCAGAGGCCAGTGAAGCAGCGGTACATATTGGGCGGCATGCGCCCAGCCTCGTCCCACTCCATGGTGGCCAGATCCAGCCGGAGGATGAGCACCGTGGAGCAGGGCGCGTCAAGGGCGAAGGACGACCTGAGGCCACCGATCATGAGGACGCGGCGGCCGCCCGCGCCGGCCAGCAGGCGGGGGCGCTTGAGGATCTCGAAGACGTCGCCCCAGGAGGCGCGCTCGACGGGCGCCCAGCCGCCGGTGAGCCTGGCGAGCGGGCAGGAGAAGAGCTTCCACTGGCTGCGCCAGGGGGTGCCGACGTCGCAGAGCGCGAAGACGGCGCGGGCGCCGGCGGCCAGGATGGGGCTCCGCGGCTTGGAGGGGAGCGAGAGCGGGTGCTTCATCCACTTGCCAGATCCCTCGGACGGGCTATAGGAGAGCGCGGCGAGCTCGGTGAGGACGAGCACGACGCCGCCGGGCCCCGCGAGCACGGTGCCGTGGCGCGCCCAGGCGGATCCGAGCGGGGGCAGCAGGCGGTAGGTGCCCGCCAGCGGGTTGCAGACGGCGAGCGCCTTGGGCGGGTGGGCTGCGGCGGGCGAGGACGACGAGGAGGAGGGTGATGGGAGGGGCGCGGGCGCGGGGGAGGTCTCGATCCAGAGGTAGAGGAGCGAGGCGGAGGAGGCGACGGGGGAGAAGGCCTGGTGCGGGAGGAAGGCGGTGAAGGGGAGGCGGAGCCAGCGGCGGCGGTCGGGGTCGAAGGCGTGGAGGCAGCCCCCGCCGTCGGGCCGCGGGTGGCGGAGCAGCAGCAGGCGGAGCGCCGGCAGCAGCGCGAGGAACGGCCCCGTGAGGGTCTCCCGGAAGAGTCGCGACACGGGGCGGCACGCCACCGCGTCCCGCAGCGTGAGCCGCAGCAGCACGTTCCGCAGCGCGTCGGGCGGCAGGCAGTGGATCGGCGCCGCCGCCGCCTCGTCGTCGTCGGAGCCGGCCATGGTCACCGGCGGTGGGTGAGAGGAGGAGGAGATGGGGGAGGGGAGGGAAGGGGAGAAGAGTGGTATATCGGGAAGGAAATCCGGGGGGCGGAGGGGCATTCCCGTCATTTCCCTGACGTGGAGTACAACATACCACGGGCGGGCCCAGCGCCCGGTTCGAGTGCATGCCAGTGGGGTCCGTCGTCTGCCGCCGTGCCGGGCCCACGGTCAGGGAGACGTGGAAGGAGGTACGGGTAGGCGCGGCGGTGCGTCGGGGAGCCTGGCGTCCGCGCGATCGGAGCCGTTACGGCTGCCGCGGGTACGTGGGGGTGCGTTTGGTGCGGTGGATGACGCGTGGGTCCGGACGGCTGTGGGGCGTGTGTGGCGTTGGCGGGGTGGGTGGGAGGTCGGGTGAGGGTGGTTAGCGGCGGGAATGGCGCGTGAACTGATAAAAGCGATGACGCGCCGTTGCCTGCCGGGTGGGGCAAGAATCATTCGGCGGGCCCACACGGCCGTTGAGATCGATAGGAAATACGAGCAGCTCTTTTCTTTTTTTAGAAAAACTGAAACAAATACCATAGTTTGTTTTATGCATTATGCAAAACAAAAACAATAGTTTTTTTTTTGAGGCAAACAAAAACAATAGTTTTCTTTAGAAGAACAAACAAAAACAATAGTTGACACTGACTGCAGGTCCCGTTTCTTCCTCGCTCTGATGAAGACTAAGGAGAACGAGTCCACGGCCCAAATTAAACTCAAACCGGGTCACCTCGTGGGCCTCCAGATCATTTTTTTTTACTTTTCATGTTCTTTCTTCTTCTTTCCTTTTCTTCCCGGCAAACTGGGGCTATTTATTCATCCACTACCAAGATGGAGTTCATATCGCCACCTCCCAACGGGGAGGTTGATGTCCTCTAAAGCAAGTCTCCCCGACAGAATGAAATGCAAATCATCGTGGTTCTTTCACTGCGGAAAGGAGTGATATGGAGCATATTGATCTCCAAAAGCACATCTCGCGGAGATGGCATGTGCTACAATGTTGGAGCTTTTGGCAACATGGATGGCGTGATATGGTCCTTGTCTTGGAATGATGAAAAAATCAACAAGAAAAGGATGAATTTTCCAATGTCCATGAATCTAAAGGACTTTCATTGGCCCTGGCAACATCTACAGAACTTCTTTGATCCACAAAAAAGAAACGTTATGTCAAACTAGCGCGAGAGTCGTGTGAGATGCAAGAAACATCGCCTGAGTCCCGGCTTGCAACATGGAGATAACAGATAAGGGAATTGACTTAGTAAAGACGTGTTTTGGAGTTTTTTTAGTAAGATTCCTAGAGGATTATTGTTTTTAGTAAGATTCCTAGAGGATACCTTTGAAGCTACACGAAGAATCACTCGGTGAGCCCACATGGCCGTTGAGATCGATAGAAAATACGTGTAGTTCTTTACTTACAAAAAACAATAGTTTTTTAGCGCTAAAACCTCTTTATTAATCAATAACTAGGTTTACAGGAATAATAAAAGGGTGAAAACAATACTTGACACTAACTGCTGGTCCTTCCTTGCTCCAGGGTAAAGAGAATGAGTCCATGGCCCAAAACTCCAATGGGGTCATCTCGCCGGTCGGCATAATTTTTTTTACTTTTCATGTTGTTCTTCTTCTTTCCTTTTCTCCTGCTAATGTGGGATATTTATTTTAGTCATCAACAACCAAGACAGAGTTGATATTGCCACCTCCTAACAAAGAGGTTGATGTTCTCTAAAGCAAATATCATCGATAGAGAGGGGGAAAATCACCGTGGTTATTGCATGATGGGAAGGAGTGATATGGAGCATATCAAACTCTAAAAGCACATATCGCGGGGGCATGTGCTACAGTTTTGGAGCTTCTGTGCCAACATGTATGGCATGTGTCCTTATCTTGGAATGGTGAAGAAATCGACAAGAAGAGGTTGAATGTTCCAATGTCCCCGACTTGAAAGGATTTTCACTGGCTCTTGCAGCATCTACAAGAGTTTTGTGATCTACAAAATATAAACATTCCCCAAGCTAGAGCATGAGCTATGTGAGATGCAAGAAGTATCGCTTGAGCCTCAACCAGCAACACGAAGATAACAGATAAGAAAATCGATTTTGTGAAGAAGTGTTACCGAGTTTTTTTAGTAAGATTCCAAGAGGAGCGACAACCCCTACCTAGATAGAGTTAAGGGTCGCGTCTAAAAACGCTCACGGTAAGACATGAAAAGAAAGTAAATGAACGACAAGGACATGATTGGGGATTCTTCCGAGGATTCCTTAATAGCTACACGAAGAAGAGATTTGGTGGCAAAGTAGATTTACATGATTGACCAAGATTTTTTGTTCAAGGGGAAATCGTTACAACCTTCCCAAATAATTGAAAGCAAGGTGAATAATTTTTTTAGTCTAGTATGTGAAAAGAATAAAATAATACATCGATAATGGAAACCCTGCCATATTCCTTGAGACCCCCTAAAGTTGCGAAAAGGCCGATGATTAATAATGGGGATAAAAGATACTGATGAAATGTATTCATAGATAAAATTTATGAAAGGACCATGCAGCCCTTTATGTGCTAATGATCTAACAACAGAGTTACATTAAATTCCGTTAAAAGCTTTAGCTAAGTCTACTTTCAACAACAACAAATAAGCTTTATGCTTCCATGATCAAAATCGAAAAGTTTGTGGGCTATAATGACATTATTCATATATTCTATCATCTCGAATAAAGGCTTGCTACGTTCCTAGTCAATAATGACATTATTCATATATTCTGTGTGAAGACATCTCAAAGATGAGTTGTAAATTTTGGTGGTCACAGCAAAACAATGAACAACGTGTCCATTGCGTGAGCATGGAAAATAGTGAGGCCTAAGGAGGGTGACAGGTTTTCGAGAGCTTTACTCTTTTAACATGGCATTATTAGCAAATCAAATAAGAGGATACTTCAGTCTTCAAACTTCCTTAGTGTACAGTCACGCAGGCCAAGTATTTCCCACAAGGGAGTATTCTGGATGTCCAGCTTAGCATGGGTATAAGGCTATGAGCTATGTAATGCGAAGTATTATAAAAGGTTTGGATGATATCACAACCGGCTTGATCTAGAGGGTTGGGTCAGGGGTACAGATTCATATGTACAAGGACCCTTGGATTCTGGAGGGATCTGCCAAACGACTGATGCTTGTCGAGGGGCATAATCTCCTATCTAAAGAAAGCGAGCTCATTGATCCTGAAACATAGAAGTGGGATGTTGACTTAGTATACTAAACGTTCTCTATGGATGATGCTCCATTTGTGCTAGAAATTCCTATCTACAAGTGTGCAGAGGATGATAATGAGTGACTTAGGAGGCGACGATGGTCAATGGCAGCAACTTAGAAAATTGCAAGCAAACACGGTAGATCTGAAGCAATATTTCGAAGGGAGCATGGCAACCATTGATATTTGAATTTGGTAGCGCTTCTTGGGGGTAGCATTTTAGAGAAATATTAAATAAAGCATAAGGTAATATCATCATGATTGTGAAGATATTATTATCAAGAGCTTAATTAGCACTAATTCTATGTTTCCCGTGTCTTTTAAGCAAATAATTATGAAAAAGTATAGGTTATATCACCACATGAACCCAATGCCTTTTAGATTTTTTCATATCAATATTCAAGAAATCGTTAACTGGTAGCTAATCGGTCGCTTTAGGAGTAGCGATTAATCGTTGACTCGGCCTATTAACTGGATTAATCTGTAAATTGAATAGGAACTCTCCAACATATATCTAGATTTTTTATGTATTATATCATACTCTTATGTTCCCAGCTATGTAATATACCAAAATATGTTGTCGTACACATATGAAAAGCATAGAGAGGAGCTAAAATTATTAATCCTAGCTATTAAGAAGTGCGATGGGGCTGGAAGGTGTTACAGGGCAAAATTTTGGGCTTTGTTTGCCCACCTGTTAATGGGCCAGCGGGGATTAATTGGCCTGACAACTGATTAATTGGTCTATTTGGTCAATTAATCGGCCTGGCAAGTAACGCGGTGAATAGGTGTTCGATTCGCCCATGCTATGAGTAGCGATTAACTGGACCGTTAACTAATTAACCGGGTGAATTCTTGAACAGTGTTTCATATATAACCTGAAGTAAGCTTGGTCAGAATTTTCTTTCATGATGGTCAATAAGATTGGCTTCTTGTTTATGATTTTGCAGGTGGAAAGGAGAAGGATGAATCGCATCAATTCATGGTTCTAAGTAGTTGGCTATAACCTTGATGTAGAAGTTTTCAACCCAAAATGCTACACTATCGTATCTATTACTCCTCGAATCCAGCTATTCCCGTTACTGCAGCAAACAATGGCGCTTTAGGCTTAGTGCCATAACATATATATCACTGCCATTCCATGTTAGTGGCAACATGCGAAAGCAACATCAATTTTCCATTCTGTCAACATAACTTGTCCAAAAGAACGCTATAGATAGCAAAAACATGTGAAAACAACTGCACCCTAGTCTATTCGAAATCCCAAACCCATGGTCTTTTATGTCTGTATTGGAAATATGCCCTAGAGGCAATAATAAATTAGTTATTATTATATTTTCTTGTTCATGATAATCGTTTATTATCCATGCTATAATTGTATTGATAGGAAACTCAAATACATGTGTGGGTACATAGAGAACACCATGTCCCTAGTAAGACTCTAGTTGTCGGTGTCAAAACCGGCGGATCTCGGGTAGGGGGTCCCGAACTGTGCGTATAGGCGGATGGTAACAGGAGACAAGGGACACGATGTTTTACCCAGGTTCGGGCCCTCTTGATGGAGGTAAAACCCTACGTCCTGCTTGATTAATATTGATGATGTGTGTTACAAGAGTGGATCTACCACGAGATCAAAGAGGCTAAACCCTAGAAGCTAGCCTATGGTATGATTGTTGTATATTGTATATATGTCGACTAGCCTGGCCCTGGTTTATATAATGCACTAGAGGCCTAGGACAACAAGAGTCCTAGCCGAATACCTGGTGGGGAGGAGTCCTTGTCTTGATCGCCAAGTCTTGTGGAATCTTCCTTGTATGCGGCAACTGTCCGGACTGGCCCATGAGTATACGGCCATGGGGGTCCTCGGCCCAATCTAACAGATCGGGAGATGACGCGGTGAGTACTCCCTAGTCCAGGACACCGTCAGTAGCCCCCTGAACCGGTCTTCAAGTTAGGGACACTCCTCGATTCTTCCGAACTGTTCTTCATCTTTGGTCGTCGGTCTTGAAAACTGGTTCAACAAATCTTCTCATCTTCGATCTTGAGGATCGCCGAAATGCATTCGACGAGTTTACACGTCGGGTATCCGAGGAGCCCCTTTAAGTTTACGGCCTTTATCAATGCCTTGTTATTTTTATGCCACACCTCGGGTTTGAAGTTATTCACGGGAGGCAGTGTCCTCTTGCGTCCGAGCTCTAACGCCGGACTACATTCGAGGTATGTTTTGCAGCCGAGCACCAACGCCAGACTGCTTCCCAGCTCTATCGCCGGACTATGTATCCGAGCTCCAACGCCGGACTATGTATCCGAGGTGTCGTAAATCACCTTTGTACAAAGAAGTTTGAAGGAGTTTAGCCGAGCTTAATGCCGGAAATGCCCTCTATGGAGCCAGCCACTAGCGTCCGAGCTTTATGCCGGATCGCTTCGAGGTGGTGCACCACCCGAATGTGGGCTGATGTTTGTCAATATTTTTGGTTGGTGCAATTTATTCTCTGACGAGATACATAGATAGTAGCCCTCAAGGTGGGCTACGGTCTAAAACCAGAGATGCACCTGAAGGATGACGTAAGACCGCTGATCCCAAAGAGTCAGCCGAGACTCAAAGTTGATTTGCAAAATCGGTCTGAGGATCAAAGTCCTAGCTCGGCAGAATACTTCGTGACACAAAAAGCGGTGTGCTCAGTCCTCAAGACTCAGGTTGGGTGCGGCCGACCAACCCGAGGATCAAAATCTCCTCAGAGACTGTATTACACTTAAAATTTTCTGCATTGGACAGGCGGCACGGTAGCCCCGAGACATTGGTCGGGTGGCAACACCAGATCGAGGATTGATGTGCCCCTTTAATATTTGTAAATAATAAGCCCGAAGCCCAGTAGCCCCCGAGCCTTAATACGGGCACGGGTGGCCGAATTAAGGATCGATATCCATAGTAAAATCACAAATTACGTGTAATGACTCTATGTATCCAAGTACGTTATGTCATTAATGCTCGGATCCGCATTGTACAAAACTTTGTTGACCGACCATCGGCTTCAACCTCCTCGGCCAAGAGTCGAGGAGTGCTTGTCCTACTTTATAAAGCCTTTATGAAGGCAAAGATTTACGACAAACAAGGCAATCTGGCCATACGGTTTTATAAACAAAGGTACGCAGAGAGATATGTTATATTACTGTTGAACAGAAGAAATGTCTTCCAAAGAAAATAGTCCCGCTATCGGTTCCTTTCTTTGGGTTGTCATGCTAAGCATGATCATGAAACCTCAGCTCCAATGTAAGAGCAAAAAATCAAGGATTTAGTTTGGGAGGCCAGTTAATAGCCCCCGGTAGTGTTCGGCTGACGATCGAGGTCAAGCCGAAACACTTCGCCAATGTTATGAATGGCCCGTCATTTAATATAGTCATCGGATCGCTGACCAGTTTACACCTATTGTGACGATCGGTTTTCGGCTTTCTCCTTTGAGGTGCTTGACCATGCGAGCTGGATGCACAATCGCATGATGGTTCTCCTTTGCACAACTAGCGAACAAAGCGGGCGTAGGAGACAAGCGCGGGAGACGGGCATCCCATCTATTGTCCGAAGACACAATTAGAAACTGATTCATATATAGCAATATCCGAGAATGTTTTTGCCGAATCTCTAAAGGTGTCCGGCGTTGCACTGCGAGACTTGTGCTGAAAACACACAAATGGTTTAAAAGTGCCAAAAGCTGGGAAAACCAAAAAACGTCAGTAAAAACTTGACGTCCGAACAAGATCAAGTGTTCGGCGCCAATCCGAAAATTGGACTTTAGAAAAAAAAGTGCTTCTGCCGTGCTTTAACTTTGCAACGACTAAGAAGAAAAACACATAGTATGAAACGGCTCAAATAAACATAAGAGCCCCCAAGTGACTTGGGTAAAAGTTGACTATATAATGTAAGGTGACATGTAGAATGCCTTCTAGCCGGATTGTAGATCGTTTGTCGTAGCGGACCTTTTCGCTTCAACCTCTGGACCCAATAGTCCGGAGTGTGTCCGAATACCCTCGCGGTTATAAAAACCGCGGCATGCGTGGAGACCAGGGGTAGGGGTCATTAGTGCTTTATCAGACAAGTGCCCAACTAGTTATGTTATATTACATGGTTAGTAAGAAACATCTTCCAGGGAGAATAGTTCCATTAGGGGTTCCTTTCCCTGGGAGGCATGCCCTAAAGTGCATGTCCGGACTGCGAAAAGAGCAGAAAAACATCTGGGGGCAGGTAAATGAATAGGTAAGAAATCATCTTTTAGTTCACCGACTGAGTATTCCCTTAAGAACGCTTAGCTTCGGCTTCACCCGGTCTGAGGTACACATCCGCTGACCCGGCAGTAATAATCACAGAGGTGCTCCTTTACCACCTAGCCGAATAATCGGGAGCGTGAGGGTAAGCACAGGAGCCGAGCAACCCAGTTTGGCCAAAACTTAAGTCATATCGATGCATATAATGGTGAATAAAAGGTACATGCGGAGGTGTGACACATGTGTTGGGCATAAAACCCGTATTAATAAGCTTCATTAAAGAAGCCCCGAGTATAATGAGCGATGGCGTGTCAAGTATGTGCAAACAAAGTTTGGACAAGGAAAATTTTTACAAGCAACTTTTTTCCAAAAAAGTATAATGCTTGGTCGAGCCGAACACAAAAAATTTAAAACTTTGAGCATGAAGGCAACTTAGCTGGTTAATGTGTTCGGTATTGACGACGCGGTCCGAGCTTGATGCGGGACAAGGTTCCATCCCCCAAGCCGATCCCGAGGTGGCGGAGCAAAAAGAGTTCGGCACTCCGAAGTGGTCACATAGCACGGTCAATGCAGGACGGCAGAGTGATGCCGAAGTCCCCTGCATGGGGTAATGAAGTGTTGACGCCAAAGGATATAGTCCGGCTGGATCATTTTCTTGTGCACAAAAAATAGTGCAGACCGGGGATACTAGTAATAATAAGAAAAAAAAAGGTTGCATAATAAATAATTTATGCAAAGTGAGTAATAAAAGAAATATGGCCTGGCGCCGAAGTCAATGTCGATGCAGGTCATCGGCGTAACGCAATAAAGGCATGGCAAGGCCTGAATTCACATGTCGGTCCGAGTTCCGGATGCGGCGTTCGCCGGACTATGTACGGAAACTGACCGAACCATCATGCGACCGTCGATAATGCGACCACCATTTGATAGACCTGTGTACATATGATGTACAAACCAGAGTAATAATTCTTTGGGAAAAATTAACCCAAACAAGCAAAAAGAAATACTAGGATTAATAGCACCTGGTTTATTTGTTGTAGCAATCCGAAGGAAGGTGATTTCCAAAATTGGGACTCGATCCGCGCACCTATTGCCTGGTCGGCTAGTGACGCCGAAGTGTCCGGAGTAGGTTGATGAAGAGATGGCGAAGCCCCCGGTCCAGCCGAGATGTCGAAATAGATCGGCGTGATGGACACCAACTTGAAGAAGCAATAGTGCGGCCCTGCCGATGCAGGTCGTGACGTGGTCGATGCCGGCTTGATGAAGCGACCGTGCGGCGATGCCGGTATGCCCGCTCTGTATAATCCGTGGGGCGGCGATGTTGGTGATGATTTATCCTTCGTGATGCCGGACTCTTGTTCGGCCTGCCGAGATGATGATCCGAAGAAGTTGAGCTCGGCTCAACAAAGTGACGACGTGTCTAAGCGCAGTCGGCGTGGTGGAGCAATATTGTCGGACTGGTTTGACACCAAAGCATGATGTTGAAGATCATGTTCAAAAGATTTTAAAGTTAGTGGGATGTGTTCGAAACAAAACACTATACCCCATACAAAACTTCCTTCAAAAAGATGTCGAAATCCCGTTCATAAAAAAGATGAACTCGGGTCGGATTCGTTTTCTTGTGAAAACAGATCCGAAAAGTGATGCACTAATCGGAAGGTTCCCGGAGTTTGGACGGTCGGAACGAGCTGAAATTTGGAGGGGTGGTAGATATAGGAATTCCGCAGCCGATCAACGGTTGGATCTTCCAAAGGAAGTCCGAGCTAGAAGCTGGACACCACGCCCTAAACTCGTCCGGATTCTCATCCAGATTCAATGCGGCTCCGGTATATCGGAGATTGCCAGAGATTCCTCCATCGGAACTCAATGAAATTTTCCAGGGTTGTTGTAGACTCAATTCCGCACAATTCCACCGAAGCAATCGTTAAAACGACACTTGAGTAGGCGGCGGCGGCGAACACAAGTCCGCTGTCCGTAAAAATAAAGACGGTCGCCGAGGGCAATGTTGACGTTGAGCCCCGGGCTCCTGGATGATTCCTCCATGATCTTGATAGAGATCGGAGTTGATGTTGATGAAGGCCCTCATCCGAACATGACGATCGGAGGTAGGCGCGATCCTTGGTCGAACCAAAGGCGACCGGTCGAGCTGGTGACGAAGATGCCAAGTCGCTGATTGATCTGTAGGCGAGCCATCGACCTTTGCGGACACAGAGGGACTCTCAATGAAAGCACCAATGTCGGTGTCAAAACCGGCGGATCTCGGGTAGGGGGTCCCCAACTGTGCATCTAGGCGGATGGTAACAGGAGACAAGGGACACGATGTTTTACCCAGGTTCGGGCCCTCTTGATGGAGGTAATACCCTACTCCTGCTTGATTAATATTGATGATATGGGTAGTACAAGATTAGATCTACCACGAGATCAAAGAGGCTAAACCCTAGAAGCTAGCCTATGGTATGATTGTTGTATATTGTATATATGTCGACTAGCCTGGCCCTGGTTTATATAATGCATCAGAGGCCTAGGATAACAAGAGTCCTAGCCGAATACGCCGGTGGGGAGGAGTCCTTGTCTTGATCGCCAAGTCTTGTGGAATCTTCCTTGTATGCGGCAAGCTATGGGGACTGGCCCATGAGTATCTGACCCTTTGGGGTCCTCGGCCCAATCTAACAGATCGGGAGATGACGCGGTGAGTACCCCCTAGTCCAGGACACCGTCACTAGTTGACTAGCTCGTTGATCAATAGATGGTTACCGTTTCCTGACCATGGACATTGGATGTCGTTGATAACGGGATCACATCGTTAGCAGAATGATGTGATGGACAAGACCCAATCCTAAGCCTAGCACAAAGATCGTGAAGTTCGTAAGCTAAAGCTGTTCTAATGTCAAGTATCTTTTCCTTAGACCATGAGATTGTGCAACTCCCGGATACCGTAGGAATGCTTTGGGTATACCAAACGTCACAACGAATCGGGTGGCTATAAAGGTGCACTACATGTATCTTGAAAGTGTACATTGGGTTGGCACGGATCGAGACTGGGATTTGTCACTCCGTGTGACGGAGAGGTATCCCTGGGCCCACTCGGTAGGACATCATCATAATGTGCACAATGTGACCAAGGGGTTGATCACGGGATGATGTGTTACGGAACGAGTAAAGGGACTTGCCGGTAACGAGATTGAACAAGGTATCGGCATACCGACGATCGAATCTCGGGCAAGTACAATACCGCTAGACAAAGGGAATTGTATACGGGATTGATTGAGTCCTTGACATCGTGGTTCATCCGATGAGATCATCGTGGAACATGTGGGAGCCAACATGGATATCCAGATCCCGCTGTTGGTTATTGACCGGAGAACGTCTCGGTCATGTCTGCATGGTTCCCTAACCCGTAGGGTCTACACATAATGTTCGATGGCGACGCTTAGGGTTATAAAGGAAGTTTGTATGTGGTTACTGAATGTTGTTCGAGTGCGGATGAGATCCCGGACGTCACGAGGAGTTCCGGAATGGTCCGGAGGTAAAGATTTATATATGGAAAGTTGTTGTTCGGGTTCCGGAAAAGTTAGGGTTTTTACGTATTGTACCGGAAGCTTCGGAAGGTTAGGAGGATTCCGGAGAGGTCCGGAGGTCCGGAAATTGTTCCACCACGTCCAATACAGCAGCATGGGCTGTAAGGGGCGCCCTAGCCTTAATGGGCCAGGGGCACCAGCCCCCCCAAGGCCCATGCGCATGGGAGAGGGGAAACCCTAAGGGGGAGGGCCTCCACTTGACTTGGGAGGCACTCCTCCCCCCCTTGGCCGCCCCCTAGATGGGATCTAGGGCTGGCCGCCGCCCCTAGGGGTGGAACCCTAGGTGGGGGCGCAGCCCCCCCTCTCCCCCTATATATAGTGGAGGCAAAGGGGCAGCCCAACACACGAAATTCTTCTCATGTTGGCGCAGCCCTACCTCTCTTTCTCCTCATATCTCGCAGTGCTTGGCGAAGCCCTGCAGGATTGCCACGCTCCTCCACCACCACCACGCCGTTGTGCTGCTACTGGATGGAGTCTTCCCCAACCTCTCTGAGGGAGTTCCGGACTAGGGGGTGTCCGGATAGCCGAACTATCATCATCGGCCGGACTCCAAGACTATGAAGATACAAGATTGAAGACTTCGTCCCGTGGCGTGGAAGGCAAGCTTGGCGATACGGATATGTAGATCTCCTACCATTGTAACCGACTCTGTGTAACCCTAACCCTATCCGGTGTCTATATAAACCGGAGGGTTTTAGTCCGTAGGACGGACAACAATCATACCATAGGCTAGCTTCTAGGGTTTAGCCTCTTTGATCTCGTGGTAGATCCACTCTTGTAACACACATCATCAATATTAATCAAGCAGGACGTAGGGTTTTATCTCCATCAAGAGGGCCCGAACCTGGGTAAAACATCGTGTCCCTTGTCTCCTGTTACCATCCGCCTAGACGCACAGTTCGGGACCCCTACCGAGATCCGCGGTTTTGACACCGACATTGGTGCTTTCATTGAGAGTTCCTCGTGTCGCCGCCATCGGTAGGATGCCTCATCTCGCCTTTAAAGACGATACTATCACCAAAGGAGCCTTGGCCGCTGGGCCGAACTCTTGACTAGGTGGTTTTCTTATGACCGCCACCGCCATCGCTACCGACGGCGATGACCTCTCGAGTCATCGAAACCAATCTCCGTGTTAGTTGAACTTGCCGAACAGTTAGATCGATCGAGCTCTCCTCCATAAACGAGCTCTTGGATCGCATCGCTGCCACAGGAGTCGCCACAGACTACGACCGGATCGGGCCTAAAACCGATCTGAGAGAGATCAACTCTCCCCAGGCTACCCATCGTGTTGCTGTGATAGAGCAACAATGCGGCGATTCTTCTTGTATCTTAAGGACTAGTTACGTCCGGATTCCCGATCCCTCCATGACGGATTCCCGCAGAGGGACGGATGTCGATCAAGCCCTGAACTTAAAGTCAGGTGGCGGATTGGACTCATTGGATAACACTCAAAAATCCAAACTTCCAAGTTCGGAAACTTCTCAGCCCTTGAGTCCTAAATTGGACGGGGTTCCGGATCTAGTTCCACCCGCCCACCCAAACATTAGCGATCTCTCTCGAATTCGGCAAGAGCCCGCTGAAACAGTACATCATTACTGGGCCAGATTCCTCCTGGTTATGAACAGGATAAAGGACTGCCGAGAGGAGGACGCAATCCCAATTTTCTACAATAATTGCACGGACGAGGGAATCCTAAACGCCATAAGTCGTCGCGAAATTACACGCTTTACTGACTTGGTGACAATAGTACAAAAGTACTGTGCGATGGAGAGCGCCTGGAAAATCGAAAGTAAATTTTGGGATAATCCGGCCCCGAATACATCCCTAGTCCGAAACAAAAGGGTGCATCATTATCAATCACCCGGGTTGAATACCAAAAAACCAAAACCCCCTAAAGGGTACGGAACCGTACTGGAGGGTTGGCTCAACGGACCCTGCAAAATCCACAGTATGGAGGGCGCCACTCCAACACACAACCTTCGAGCGTGTTGGATACTACGGCAGGTGGCCAAAAGTGGCGTAGGCTTTTTAGCCCCGGGCAACCAACCCAAAGAGTACCGATCAAGACGGTATTAACAGTCTTGAGACTTTCGCATCAAATAACATGCGGAAGCGAACAATCCGCAGCCTCGCGAAGTCTACCAAGTAGCAATAACAAATCCATGGAGCGACACGGCTATCACCTTCAACGCCAAAGGATTTAACCTAAATTCGAACAGCTAGAGCACCAGCCGCATTGGTCCTCGGTCCGATAGTGGACGGTTTTCGCCTTTACTTAGGTACTCATGGATGGCGGCAGCTGATTAAACCTCATCTATGAGGAAACTCTTCAAAAAATGGAAATTTACTGGAGCCGCATTGAGCGAAGCAGCACAACCTTCAGAGGGATAATCCCTTGTCGAGAAGTACGTTGCACAGGAAAAATCACACTAGATGTAGTGTTCGGCTCACCGGACAATTACAGTCCGAGGAGGTCACGCTTCAAGTGGCCTCATTCGGCAGCGGATATCACGCTTTGTTAGGGCGAGAGGCATTCACAATCTTCCAAGCTATACCCCATTATGGGTACATGAAGCTCAAAATGCGGACCCAATGGGATAATCACTCTCGCTAGTGATCCGGAATCTGACACTCCGGCTGAAAATAAGACAGCCAGACCGCCCTAGAGGCATTGTCCGAAGCCCTAGCGGCAGAGGAACTAACTACGCTGCGCTCCACGGTGGATAGGGACGATGTGATACTCAATAAGAGGTCCAAGTCCACCTCTTTTAAACCAATGACGAAAATAGTCAAATTTCAGGTCCATCCAACGGACCCCACAAAGACGGACTTCATTGGGGCACAATTAAGTCCCGATGTCAGCCAAGACTACGAGAATTCCTTCGGAAAATTGGGACATTTTGCACGGCACCCTTCAGACATGCCAGGAATCTCACGCATTTGGCGAGCACCTGACCTAAATATCCTAAAAAGGATTCAAGCCGGTCAAACAAGCTCTTGGCGATTTTCCGAACCCAAAAGACAGGCAATGGGAGAGGAGCTAGCCAAACTCTTAGAAGCCGGATTCATCGGAGATATAAAACATCCGGACTGGCTAGCCAACTTAGTAATGGTACCAAAAAGGACAAATCCTGGCGCCTGTGTCGATTTTAAAGACCTTAACAAGGCCTGTCCAAAGGACCCTTTCCCCCTCGTGATCGACCAAATCATCGATGCTACCGCAGGGCACGATTCATTGTGCTTCCTCGATGCATACTTCGGATACCATCAAATCAAGATGGCGGAGAAAGACCAGGCCACAACGGCATTCATTACTCCATATGGGCCATTCTGCTTCAACACAATGCCCTTCGGACTCAAAAACGCCAAGCAACATATCGGCGCATGATCCAAACATGTCTGGCTACCCAGATAGGCAAAACAGTAGAGGCATAAGTAGACGATGTGGTCGTCAAGACCAAACACGTTGGAACTCTAGTAGAAGACTTGAGGGTGACATTCGGCAACCTCCGAGCATATGACATCAAGCTCAATCCGGAAAAATGCGTCTTGGCATCGCCGGAAAGCTCTTGGGCTTCATCAGATCCGGTAGAGGAATTGAAGCAAACCCGGCCAAAATCCGAGCTCTGTTACAATTGGATATTCCAAAAGACCTCAAGCAGATACAAAAACTAACCGGATGCGTAGCGGCCTTAAGTCGCTTCATCTCCCGTTTGGGAGAAAAGGCTCTGCCCCTCTACCGCCTCCTCCGGCGCACCGAACATTTCGAATGGACGGATGCTGCCACAGCCGGACTCGAAGAAATAAAAGCCATATTGGCAACAAATCCGGTTCTGGCCGCGCCCAACCTGGGCGAACCTATGATTTTATATATCGCAGCAACACATCAAGTTGTCGGTAGCGGTACTTTCGTCGTTGAGCGAGAAGCGAAGGGCACAAATTCCCTCTTCAAAAACCATTGTACTACGTATCCTTGTTCTAACTCCATGCAAATCCGGTACCCACATTATCAAAAGATAGCGTGTCACGGTGTTCATGGCATCCGGAAGCTCCGACACTACTTTCAAGAGTGTTCAATAACGGTGGCCTCAAGTACCTCTCAACGATATTATAAACAATCGCGACGAACGGGCAGGATTGCAAAATGGGCTATCGAGCTCTTACCATTTGACATAACCTACAAACCACGGCGAGCTATAAAGTCGCGAGTTACGGCTGACTTAAATGCCGAATGGACCGGCGAACTCCCTAAAGAGTACGGCGCGTACTCCAACTGGATCATGTATTTCGACGGATCCAAAATGTTGGCTGGCTTGGGGGCTGGCGTCGTCCTGACGTCCCCAACTAGAGACACAATCCAATACATACTTCAAATAATGTACACGGACTCCAACAACAACGCAGCTGAATACGAGGCCCTTCTACATGGCCTTCGGATGGCAATATCCATGGGCATTCAACGCCTAGAGGTGCGCGGGGATTCAAACCTCGTAATATCCCAAGTAAATGGAGACTTTGACGCCAAAGATCCAAAAATGGCAGCTTACCGCAACGCCGTCCTAAAAATGTCAGCTCGGTTGAAGGACTAGAATTCCATCACGTGGCAGGGATAATAACCAGGCAGCAGACGTGTTAGCACGCATCGGGCTTGAAACGAGACGCCGTCCCTCCTAACATCTTCTGAACGGCTCTTTAAGCCATCCGTATTATGGGAAGAGGAGTCCGAAAATAACAATCCGGAGCCAGCTGCATCACCTAACTCGCACCATTACGACACAATCGGCGGCTCGACCAATGAAATAACACCTTGACTCACGAAATAATGGCAGTAATTGCCCGTGGACAGAACCATTCCTAGCCTACTTAATGCGGCAGGAACTTCCGAAGACCAAAATGAGGCCCGCTGCATAGTTCGGGCGATCTAAAGCCTACAAGGTCCATGAGGAGAACTTTATAAGAAAAGCACAACCGGAGTCCTTCAAAGGTGTATCTCCGAAGAGGAAGGCGAAATCTCTGGCTGAAATTCACGCCCGGACTCGGCGGGCACCACGCTGCAGCCCGGCCCTTGTAGGCAAGGCCTTCCGTACAGGATTTTATTGGCCGACAGCGGGCAGATGCTCAGGATTTAGTCCAACGATGCGTCGGTTGCCGACTCTTTGCTAATCGAGCCACATGCCACCCACCGCCCTCAAAACTATACCCATTACACGGCCGTCATGGTCTGGGGCTTGACATGGTTGGACCCCTTAAAGGGGAACCCACAAGCACAAATACTTACTGGTCATGGTGGACAAATTCACCAAATGGATTGAGACCAAGCGGTTAAAACGGCAGAATCCGGACCGTGATAGACTTCATATCCGGGGTAGTACACCGTTTTGGCGTCCCCCACGGCATCATCACCGATAGCAGCACGAACTTCACGGCCGACGAGGTTAAACTCTGGTGCAAAAACATGGGCATTAAGCTCGATTACGCTTGATCTATCACCCCAAACTAACGGTCAAGTCGAGCGAGCAAATGGTCTAATCATGAGCGGCATCAAACCCAGACTAGTGTGGTCCCTCAAGGAATCTAACACGCACTAGGTAGAGGAGCTCGACTCCGTACTCTGGGGGCTGCGGACCACGCCAAACCGAACTACCGGCTTCACACCATTTTTCATGGTATACGGCGCAGAGGCAGTCCTGCCCTGCGATATAATTCATGACTCACCTCGTAATGCGCATGTACGAAGAAAGAGAAGCCGAGCTAGATCGGCAGGACAGTTTGACGCCTTAGAGGAGGAGCGGACGTGGCAAAGGCTCGTTCCGCATTTTATCGGCAGCAGGCTCGAAGATATCAAAGCGTAGAAGTACGGGCCAAAACTTACAATGTTGGCGAACTTGTTCTCGCCTCACGGACAAGAAAAAGGACAAACTTAAGCCCAAGTGGGAAGGTCCCTTCATCATTGACCAAGTCCTGACCGGCGGAGCATACCGTCTACGTAACGCATCTGACAACCGACTCGAGCCGAACCCATGGAACGCAGCCCGTCTCCGAAGATTCTACGCCTAACGCCGGACTCTGGGTTCGTCTCACTCCCCCGTCCACCTCTTTTTTTTACTGTCTCTCGTCCTCCTCCTTCTTCCCACTTTTTTTTCAATACCTTTTATGGGCTGATTTGCGCTTTGTTCGGACACACTTGATGTGCTCCTGGCACTCATTATACCTGGGGGCTTCTTTAACAGAAGCTTATTCACACGGGCTTCATGCCCAACACATGTGTCATACTTCCGCATGTACCTTTTATTCACCATTATATGCATCGATATGACTTAAGTTTTGGCCAAGCTGGGTTGTCTGGCTCTGTGCTTACCCCTACGTTCCCGATTGTTCGGCTAGGAGGTAAAGGGAGCACCTCTGCGATTATTCTTGCCGGGTCAGCCGGATGTGTACCTCGGGACCGGGTGAAGCCGAAAGCTAGCGTTCTTAAGAGAATATTCCGTCGGTGACTTGAAAGATGATTTATCACTTACTTATTTATCTGCCCCCAGATGCTTTTTCTGCTATTTTCGCAGTCCGACATTGCACTTTAGGGCATGCCTCCCAGGGAAAGGAACTCTTAACGGAACTATTCTCCCTGGAAGATGTTTCTTACTAACCATGTAATATAACATAACTAGTTGGGCACTTGTCTGATAAAGCAATTATGACCCCGACGCCTTGTCTCCATGCATGCCCGGTTCTTTTATAACCGCAAGGGTATTCGGACACACTCCGGATTGTTGGGTCCCGAGGTTGAAGCGAAACGGTCCACAAAGACAAACGATCTACAATCCGGCTAGAAGGCATTTTACATGTCATTTCAAATTACATCGTCAAACCGACTGATTGTACTCCTCCTCAATCCCATCTAACAGGCTGTCTAATTTACAGTCTTGTTGGGAATATTTCACGGCCAGTTCTACTTGGCCGTACATCAAGCTCACAGGGATCTCCTTCCCATCAGGCCCCGCAGGTCCGACCTCGGCCATGTGGTTTGGGTCAGACTTCGGGTAACATGTCTTCACCATGGCCCAGGCCTCCTGGCGCTCGACGGCAGCCGATATCTTCCACAAGCGGAGGCGTCGCCGTGCTCCTGAAAGCTTCTCAACAAGCTCACCAAGGCCCTCGGGTAGGGAGGCGGATGGCCATAAAGCATGAACGACGCCACTCATCGCTGCCGAACACGTTCGAGCAATTGCACTAGCTCGGGAAGTTGGTCACCCGTTGACTCAGGCATTTCCTCCATGAGGCGACTGTGAGCACACCTAAAGACATATTTACGTCAATCGACTTCCTCGCCGAATTCTACTTTTCAAAGGAATTTGTTCAAGCACTTACTATAAATGCCGCTGACGAAGCCGCTGATTCTCCTTCACGGAGCAGTGACTTGGGCCCGAACACCTTTCAGCTCTTCTCCTTCTTTGGGTGTGGGCATCTTGGAGCTTGTTTCTCTCTGCTGCACCTTCATAAGCACCCTCTCGCCGCCTTTAGTCGACGCAGTAGCTGTTGCTTGTTCGGATCTAGTTCGGCGACCTCTGCAATATTATTGTCAGATTCACGCCACACTTTGCTAAATAATTATCTTTTCAAAGTACGTCTTACCAGCGGGGGTCTCTGTGGCGCCCCCTGTGGCGGCAGTCTTGACCTCAAGTTGGGCCTTGCACTCTTGGAGCTCACAGGACAGATGGGTATTCCTCTCCGTAAGACCTGCGTAATAATTGATCCTTAAATCAGTTATTTCAACTATTTTAAGTCTCGGGAGACTCTTGGCATATATAACTATTAAAACTACTTACCCGTATGTCTTTCACATACTGCTCCGTGGCTCTGGCTAACCCATCTTGAGCGGCACGGAGGTGCGCGTTTCCCGCTTTAAAGGCATTTAACGCCTCCGGGGAAAAACACACGTCACGAAGAACTGTCCGGCGACGCCTGTGATTCATGGCGCTCTCCACCTCAGACCGGGTGGCGGACAGCCTGTCGGCATCCTCCATCGGAGGAGCGTCCGGCTCACGCCTTGTATTCGCATCCCCTCCCGGACCATGCGTTGGAGCATGGCCGGCGGAGGCTTGATTGGCAACCTCTCCGGACACTGTCCGGCGAGCGCTCTTTCTGGAAAGGTTATGAGCATTAATATACCTCCTAGGGATCCTTCCCTTAAAAATAGCGGTGCTCCGTACCGTTGCGGCGACGTTTCGGTTCGCGTCGCGCTCCTCTTCCTCCTGCTGGGCCGGACTGACCCTTGTTGTCCGGCCGCCGCGGGTTCGGCTTCCCACCTTAAAGGCGCCTCCTGCGATGCACCATCAGTATGGGATGGTCAGAATTGAGCGCGGATCAAATGATGGTGTCAAGACCTTGGTCGTAGTCACTTGGGAGGCCGGAAACAAACCGGGGTAGTCAGCCGTAATGGCGACTAGGGCATTGTCTATGCTACGTTGGTGGAACACCCCGTCAATCAGCTCCACCTTTATGTCCGGATCCTCTTCGGAGGTCGGATCAAGGGATCGTTCTGGATCCTCGGGCTGTGGAGTTAGGCTTCGTATGCCCTCCACGTCCCGGCGCAGCTCCTGCGTCGAAATCGCAGAGTAAGATACTTGACTTTAAAAAAGTATGGATCGGGTAGATGAACATCCGCTTACCCAGCTCCGAGGGTTATTCATAGAATATCCATTCAATGGATTCTTGCGGAGGAAGTCCTCCTCCTCTCCCTTGTACAAGCCGGACAAGATCTTTGCGGATCGGCTGCCGAGCCTGGCCCTCTGCGGCCATGACGGGTGGCATCGTCTTCCCCGTTGAAATCCCACATAGGGTGGCCCCTATATTGGAGTGGCTGCACCCCTCGCATAATGCATGTGGCCATGACTCCAATCATGGTCAATCCGGAGTGGGCCAGTAACCTAATCCGGCCCATCAGATAATGGACGCTCCTATCATCTTCCGTTGAGGGCTCCGCGGGCGCCAACTCAGGCGTTTCTTCAAGGGAGCATTGTTGAACTCCGGGAGGCCGATCCGGACTGGATCCGGCAGAGGGGCGTCCTCCATATAGAACCATTCTGAAGGCCAGTCTTCGGACGCCTTCTTCGGGGTGTCGGATAGATATCCGGTCCCGGCGATGCGCCATATTTCGGCTCCGCCCACTTGATATATCGACCCCTCATGAGAACGGGGTACGAGACAAAACAATCTCTTCCACAGGGCAAAATGGGGCTCGATGCCCAAGAACAGCTCGCAAAAAGCTATGAAGCCCGCGATGTGCAAAATGGAGGCGGGCGTGAGGTGGTGAAGTTGGAGTCTGTAGAAATCTAGGAGCCCCCGGAGAAACGGATGTATGGGAAATCTGAGTCCCCTTATTAGATAGGGGACAAAGCATACCCGCTCCCCTTTGGAAGGGTTGGGGACGCCCTCCGCCTGCTTTCCGCCCTTGTAGGTGGCTAGTCCGGCTCGAACCGAACCATGACAGCTGGGGAAGATATCCTCGGTTTGGAGTACCACTAGCTCATTGTGTGGAATCGAGCATCTCCCCAATCTCACGGCTTAGGGCTGGGAGCGATAGGAGGAGCCGCGTCGGCTATCCATGATGGAATGGATTTTTGCCAGAGGCGCTTCGATGAGAACTTGCGGATGGAGGATGGTGTGAGCTGGATCTAGATCCTCGCCTCTCTTATAGGCGGCTCATTCGCACGGCTAGGGGGTAAAATGTAAAAATATCCCAGCCTTTCGCATTCGTACGACATGTGGAAGAAGGCCATTATTGGGCGTAGAAGCCAAGGAGCGCAACATTTGTAAAGAAGTCGGACACTATTCGACGGGAACATGAAGATTGAAGGAGAACCCGCCTTGCAATGCCGGGGGCTACTGAGGGAGTTCCGGACTAGGGGGTGTCCGGATAGCCGAACTATCATCATCGGCCGGACTACAAGACTATGAAGATACAAGATTGAAGACTTCGTCCCGTGTCCGGATGGGACTTTCCTTGGCGTGGAAGGCAAGCTTGGCGATACGGATATGTAGATCTCCTACCATTGTAACCAACTCTGTGTAACCCTAACCCTATCCGGTGTCTATATAAACCGGAGGGTTTTAGTCCGTAGGACGAACAACAATCATACCATAGGCTAGCTTTTAGGGTTTAGCCTCTTTGATCTCGTGGTAGATCCACTCTTGTAACACACATCATCAATATTAATCAAGCAGGACGTAGGGTTTTACCTACATCAAGAGGGCCCGAACCTGGGTAAAACATCGTGTCCCTTGTCTCCTGTTACCATCTGCCTAGACGCACAGTTCGGGACCCCCTACCCGAGATCCGCCGGTTTTGACACCGACACTTTCCCTCTCTCCTTGCTGGATCAAGGCATGGGAGACGTCACCGGGCTGTACGTGTGTTGAACATGGAGGTGCCGTCCGTTCGGCACTAGGATCTCCGGTGATTTGGATCATGACGAGTACGACTCCTTCAACCCCGTTCTCTTGAACGCTTCCTCTTAGCGATCTACAAGGGTATGTAGATGCACTCTCCTTCCCCTCGTTGCTGGTTTCTCCATAGATAGATCTTGGTGACACGTAGGAAAATTTTGAATTTCTGCCACGTTCCCAACAAAGGCATCATGAGCTAGGTCTATTGCGTAGATTCTTTGCACGGAGTAGAACACAAAAGTAGTTGTGGTCATTGATTTTGTTCAATATGCTTACCGTTACTAGTCCAATCTTGTTTCGACGGTATTGTGGGATGAAGCGGCCGGACCGACCTTACACATACACTTACGTGAGACAGGTTCCACCGGTCGACATGCACTTGGTGCATAAGGTGGCTAGCGGGTGCCGCCTCTCCCACTTTAGTCGGAACGGATTCGATGAAAAGGGTCCTTATGAAGGGTAAATAGCAATTGGCATATCACATTGTGGTTTTATGTAGGTAAGAAACGTTACGGCTAGAAACCCATAGCAGCCACGTAAAACATGCAAACAACAATTAGAGGACGCCTAACTTGTTTTTGCAGGGTATGCGATGTGATGTGATATGGCCAAGAAGAATGTGATGAATGATATGTGATGTATGAGATTGATCATGTTCTTGTAATAGGAATCATGACTTGCATGTCGATGAGTATGACAACCGGCAGGAGCCATAGGAGTTGTCTTAATTTATTCTATGACCTGCGTGTCATTAAACAACGCCATGTAATTACTTTACTTTATTGCTAACCGGTAGCCATAGTAGTAGAAGTAATAAGTTGGCGAGACAACTTCATGGAGACACGATGATGGAGATCATGATGATGGAGATCATGGTGTCATGCGGTGACGATGATGATCATGGAGCCCGAAGATGGAGATCAAAGGAGCAAAATGATATTGGCCATATCATGTCACTATTTGATTGCATGTGATGTTTATCATGTTTATGCATCTTATTTGCTTAGAACGACGGTAGTAAATAAGCTGATCCCTCACTAAAATTTCAGGAAAGTGTTCCCCCTAACTGTGCACCGCTATGTAAAGTTCGCTGCTTCGAAGCACCACGTGATGATCGGGTGTGATAGATTCTCACGTTCGCATACAACGGGTGTAAGCCAGATTTACACACGTGAAACACTTAGGTTAACTTGACGAGCCTAGCATGTACAGACATGGCCTCGAAACACAAGAGACCGAAAGGTCGAGCATGAGTCATATGGAGGATACGATCAACATGAAGATGTTCACCGATGATGACTAGTCCGTCTCACGTGGTGATCGGACACGACCTAGTTGACTCGGATCATATAATCACTTAGATGACTAGAGGGATGTCTATCTGAGTGGGAGTTCATGAGATGAACTTAATTATCCTGAACATAGTCAAAAGATCTTTGCAAATTATGTCGTAAGCTCGCACTTTAGTTCAACTGTTTTAGATATGTTCCTAGAGAAAATATAGTTGAAATTTGACAGTAGCGATTATACGGACAGAAGAAAGCTTATGTCCTTAGTGCACCGCTCAGTGTGTTGAACCCCAAACGTAAATGCATGGATGTTGCGTAACATCGGACATACACATTTTGATAACTGCGTGATAGTTCAGTTAAACGGTTTAGAGTTGAGGCATCAAAGGCGTTTTTCAAACGTCCACGGAACATATGAGATGTTTCGAGGGCTGAAATTGGGATTTCAGGCTCGTGCTCACGCCAAGAGGTATAAGACCTCCGACGATTTTCTTAGCCTGCGAACTAAGGGAGAAAAGCTCAATCGTTGAGCTTGTGCTCAGATTGTCTGAGTGCAACAATCACTTGAATCCAGTGGGAGTTTATCTTCCTGATGAGATAGTGATGTTTCTCCAAAGTCATTGCCACCAAGCTGCTAGAGCTTCGTGATGAACTATAACATATCAGGGATAGATGATCCTTGAAATATTCGCGATGTTTGATACCGCGAAAGTAGAAGTCAAGAAGGAGCATCAATTGTTGATGGTTAATGAAACCACTTGTTTCAAGAAGGGCAAGGGCAAGAAGGGATACTTCATGAAATGGCAAATCAGTGGCTGCTCTAGTGAAGAAACCCAAGGTTAAACCCAAACCCGAGACTAAGTGCTTCAGTAATGAGGGAACGAACATTGAAGCAGAACTACCCTAGATACTTGGTAGATGAGAAGGCTGGCAAGGTCGATATAAGTATATTGGATATACATTATGTTAATGTGTACTTTACTAGTACTCCTAGAAGCACTAGGGTATTAGATACCGGTTTGGTTGCTAAGTGTTAGTAACTCGAAATAAAAGCTACGGAATAAACGGAGACTAGCTAAAGGTGAGCTGACGATATGTGTTGGAAGTGTTTCCAAGGTTGATGTGATCAAGCATCGCACGCTCCCTCTACCATCGAGATTGGTGTTAAACCTAAATAATTATTATTTGGTGTTTGCGTTGAGCATAGACATGATTGGATTATGTCTATCGCAATACGGTTATTCATTTAAGGAGAATAATGGTTACTCTGTTTATTTGAATGATACCTTCAATGGTCTTGCACCTAAAGGAATGGTTTATTGAATCTCGAGCATAGTAATACACATTTTCATGCCAAAAGACATAAGATAGTAATGATGGTACCACTTACTTGTGGCACTGCCATGTAAGTCATATTGGTATAAAACGCATGAAGAAGCTCCATGTTGATGGATCTTTGGACTCACTCGTTTTGAAACGTTTGAGACATACGAATCATGTCTATTGGTGTATACGCATGAAGAAACTCCATGCAGATGGATCGTTTGGACTCACTTGATTTTGAATCACTTGAGATATGCAAATCATACCACATGGGCAAGATGACTGAAAAGCCTCGATTTCAGAAAGATGGAACAAGATAGCAACTCGTTGGAAATAACACATTTTGATGTGTGCAGTCCAATGAGTCTTGAGGCATCTGATGAATATCGTTATGTTCTTACTTCACAGATGATTCGAGTAGACGTTGAGTAAATTTAGTTGATGAAACACAAGTCTGAATTATTGAATGGTTCAAGTAATCTCAGAGTGAAGTTGAAGATCATCGTGACAAGAGGATAAAATGTCTATGATATGTACATAGAGATGAGTATCTGAGTTACGAGCTTTGGCACGCAATTAAGACACTGTGGAAATTGTTTCACAATTAATACACCGGAACACCATAGTGTGATGGTGTGTCCGAACATCATAGTTGCACCCTATTGGATATGGTGCGTACCATGATGTCTCTTATCGAATTACCACTATCGTTCATGGGTTAGGCATTAGAGACAACCACACTCACTTTAATAGGGCACCACGTAATTCCATTGAGATGACACCGTGAGAACTATGGTTTAGAGAAACCTAAGCTGTCGTTTCTTGAAAGTTTGGGGCTGCGACGCTTATGTGAAAAAGTTTCATCGTGATAAGCTCGAACCCAAAACGGATAAATGCATCTTCATAGGATACCCAAAATGGTTGGGTATCCTAATTCAGATCCGGAAGCAAAAGTGATTGTTTCTAGAAACGGGTCCTTTCTCGAAGAAAAGTTTCTCTCGAAAGAATTGAGTGGGAGGATGGTGGAGACTTGATGAGGTTATTGAACTGTCACTTCAACAAGTATGTAGCAGGGCACAGGAAGTTGTTCATGTGGCGCCTACACCAATTGAAGTAGAAGCTTATGATAGTGATCATGAAGTTTTCGATCAAGTCACTACCGTACCTCGTAGGGGGACAAGGATGCGTACCACTTCAGAGTGGTACAGTAATCCAGTCTTGAAGGTCATGTTGCTAGACAACAATGAACCTACGAGCTGTGGGGAAGTGGTGGTGGGCTCATATTCCGACAAATGGTTAGAAGCCATGAAATCCGAGATAGGATCCATGTATCAGAACAAAGCATGGACTTTGGTGGACTTGCCCGATGATCGGCAAGCCATTGAGATAAATGGATCTTTAAGAAGAAGACGGACGTGGACGGTAATGTCACCGTCTATGAAGCTCGACTTGTGGCGAAGAGTTTTCACAAGTTCAAGGAGTTGACTACGATGAGATTTTTCTCATCCGTAGCGATGCTTAAGTCCGTCGGAATCATGTTAGCATTAGCTGCATTTATGAAATCTGGCAGATGGATGTCAAAACGAGTTTCCTTACCGGTCTTACGTAAGGAAAGGTTGTATGTGATACAATCGAAAGTTTTTGTCGATCCTAAGGATGCTAAAAGGTATGCTGGCTCCAGTGATCCTTCTAAGGACTGGAGGAAGCATCTCGGAGTTGGAATGTGCGCTTTGATGAGATGATCAAAGATTTTGGGTTTATACAAAGTTTATGAGAAACTTGTATTTCCAAAGAAGTGAGTGGGAGCACTATAGAATTTGTGATGAGTATATGTTGTTGACATATTGTTGATCAGAAATGATGTAGAATTTCTGGAAAGCATATAGGGTTGTTTGAAAAGTGTTTTTCAATGGAAAACCTGGATTAGGCTACTTGAATAATAAGCATCAAGATCTATAAGATAGATCAAAATGTTTAATAATACTTTCAAATGAGTGCATACCTTGACATAATCTTGAAGGTGTTCAAGATGGATCAGTCAAAGAAGGAGTTCTTGCCTGAGTTGTAAGGTATGAAGTTAAGAGTTAAAGCTCGACCACGGCAGAAAAGAGAGAAAGGACGAAGGTCGCCCCTATGCCTTAGACGTAGGCTCTACAAGTATGCTATCTTGTGTACCGCACCGATGTGTGCCTTGCTACATATCTGGCAAGAGGGTACAAAGGTGATCAAGGAGTGGATCACCAGATAGCGGTCAAAATTAGCCTTAGAGGAATAAGGATATGTTTCTCGGTTATGGAGGTGATAAAGAGTTCGACGTAAAGAGTTGCGTCGATGCAAGCTTAAACACCTATCCGGATAGCTCTGAGTAGAGATACCAGATACGTATAATGGATCAACAATTTGGAATAGCTCCAAGTGGAACGTGGTAGCAGCATCTATGATATGACATAAAGTTTTGCGAAATACATAGGGATCTGAATATTGCAGACCCGTTGACTACAACCTCTCTCACAAGCATAAACATGATCAAACCCAGAACTCATTGAGTGTTAATCACATAGTGATGTGAACTAGATTATTGATTCTAGTAAACTCTTTGGATGCTGGTCACATGGCGATGTGACATGTGAGTGTTAATCACATGGCGATGTGAACTAGATTATTGGCTCTAGTGCAAGTGGGAGACTGTTGGAAATATGCCCTAGAGGCAATAATAAATTAGTTATTATTATATTTCCTTGTTTATGATAATCGTTTATTATCCATGCTATAATTGTATTGATAGGAAACTCAAATACATGTGTGGGTACATAGACAACACCATGTCCCTAGTAAGCCTCTAGTTGACTAGCTCGTTGATCAATAGATGCTTACGGTTTCCTGACCATGGACATTGGATGTCGTTGATAACGGGATCACATCATTAGCAGAATGATGTGATGGACAAGACCCAATCCTAAGCCTAGCACAAAGATCGTGTAGTTCAGATGCTAAATCTTTTCTAATGTCAAGTATCTTTTCCTTAGACCATGAGATTGTGCAACTCCGGATACCGTAGGGAATGCTTTGGTGTACCAAACGTCACAACAATCGGGTGGCTATAAAGGTGCACTACGGTATCTCCGAAAGTGTCTGTTGGGTTGGCACGGATCGAGATCGGATTTGTCACTCCGCAGACGGAGAGGTATCTCTGGGCCCACTCGGTAGGACATCATCATAATGTGCACAATGTGGCCAAGGGGTTGATCACGGGATGATGTGTTACGGAACGAGTAAGGAGACTTGCCGGTAACGAGATTGAACAAGGTATCGGCATACCGACGATCGAATCTCGGGCAAGTACAATACGCTAGACAAAGGGAATTGTATACGGGATTGATTGAGTCCTTGACATCGTGGTTCATCCGATGAGATCATCGTGGAACATGTGGGAGCCAACATGGGTATCCAGATCCCGCTGTTGGTTATTGACGGAGAACGCGTCTAGGTCATGTCTGCATGGTTCCCGAACCCGTAGGGTCTACACATTTAAGGTTCGATGACGCTAGAGTTATAAAGGAAGTTTGTATGTGGTTACCGAATGTTGTTCGGAGTCCCGGATGAGATCCGGACGTCATGAAGAGTTCCGAAATGGTCCGGAGGTAAAGATTTATATATGGAAAGTTGTTGTTCGGGTTCCGGGAAAAGTTCGGGTTTTTTCTGGTATTGTACCGGGAAGCTTCCAGAAGGTTCCGGAGGATTCCGGAGTGGTCCGGAGATCCGGAAATTGTTCCACCACGTCCAATACAGCAGCATGGGCTGTAAGGGGGCGCCCTAGCCTTAATGGGCCAGGGGCACCAGCCCCCCAAGGCCCATGCGCATGGGAGAGGGGAAACCCTAAGGGGGAGGGCCTCCACTTGACTTGGGAGGCACTCCTCCCCCCCTTGGCCGCTCCCTAGATGGGATCTAGGGCTGGCCGCCGCTCCTAGGGGTGGAACCCTAGGTGGGGGCGCAGCCCCCCCTTTCCCCCTATATATAGTGGAGGCAAAGGGGCAGCCCAACACACGAAGTTCTTCTCATGTTGGCGCAGCCCTACCTATCTTTCTCCTCATATCTCACGGTGCTTGGCGAAGCCCTGCAGGATTGCCACGCTCCTCCACCACCACCACGCCGTTGTGCTGCTGCTGGATGGAGTCTTCCCCAACCTCTCCCTCTCTCCTTGCTGGATCAAGGCATGGGAGACGTCACCGGGCTGTACGTGTGTTGAACGCGGAGGTGCCGTCCGTTCGGCACTAGGATCTCCAGTGATTTGGATCACGACGAGTACGACTTCTTCAACCCCGTTCTCTTGAACGCTTCCGCTTAGCGATCTACAAGGGTATGTAGATGCACTCTCCTTCCCCTCGTTGCTGGTTTCTCCATAGATAGATCTTGGTGACACGTAGGAAAATTTTGAATTTCTGCTACGTTTCCCAACAGTCTGCCCATGGCAGCTGCTCAACTGCGATAAGCAACCGACAAGTTGTTACCTTTTCTTTGAGTTTCTGCCCGGGTAGGATCCAATGTCCCAGCGAGGCAAGTGCATCTTCGATTATGCCCTTCAGATTCTCGCTCTTTCAGGCCAACACAAAAATCAAGTGATGTTCTTCAGTAGTCTAGTTAGTAGTTCATCATGTGAGTTAAAAGTAGCAGTTTGCGTATGCAAAAAATATTATACGTGTGCCTACTACACTAGAAGTTAATTACTACTTGTAATAATTTTAAAATAAATATTCCATCTTGAGTTGTGGTCATGGACAAGTATGGATGCTTCAAATTGCCATCGTTTCCCTGTTTTATCTAAGCGTGGCATCTTCTTTGTTGGTTTGTTTATCCTTTTCTCACTTTTGACAATTATCTGCAAATGGAAAAACACAATGAATTCGTGAAAACCACAATTTAAAATGTATCCTCGGGTTCAACATGGATAAAAATCAAGTTACAATTGCAAAGAGTATTTTGGATATGCTCCATTTATTTAAGGAACCTGCAAGGTTAGAAGCTCTCACATGGAATAGTTTATTACAAGAGCCACATCAAGAAAATTGGACACCTTTTGGAAGTCTTTCTTCTAGCAGCCACTCATCTTAAATTTGAATGTCCTTTCAGATTCAACCGTGGTAAGTTGAGTGATGGACATAATTGGGACATTTGTCACTAAGAATGGTATATCAACACTAAAGTATTAGGAAAGACGTTGCACTACTCTGCACTGGCAAAAGAACGGTCAAGACGCTCGTAAATAGGATAGGAGGAAACATGCATGGTACACTAGTTGTCAGTTAGGCCATGATAAACAATATGTATTAAGCCACATCATCTTGCATAGTGATTGAAATTGGCCATGATTTTGACTGGCCTTGCGTACTGCGATAGTTGCTCTTTTTTAAGGGATTAATGATATAAGCGAAACCACTCCATGCAGTAAACCCAGTTTCCCAGGAGAAGAAGACACAAACCTTCCGATATGACTTCAATTCCTCTAGTTATATGGTGGTTAGGATCTCCATAAACACAAACTAGGAAAAACAAAAGGTATAGTTATTATTTACAACCGAGACCAGGACTACATTCTAACTAGAGTAAGTTTTGTCTAGCATAAGATCAAAAAAACTATAACAAATTGGGATTTTTAAGCTAAATCCTTGGAAATGCTTCTTTGGCCTTGCATCCAGTAAGAAAGGATCCCCTCTCCCTCCCCAACTGTAAGCATCATGCTCTAACAGATGTTGTATGCATCATGTTCACAGTTAATGGTGTCTTTGGAATGCAAGCAAGGGAAAGGTCGTTGGAAGCTGAGATTGGTGACATCACCGGGCAGGTTAATGGGTTAGGGGTCGTAGCAAGGTTGTTTGGAGCAGAACTAGTGCTCTCTAGGCTTGGAGTTAAAGCCGACTAAATGTGCCAATATAGTGCAATTTAATACAACATGTTGATGCCAAGCACAAGAATGGAGAATAACCACCGGGAAGAAGTGAGTATGTAGGGTGTCAATGTGGATTCGGTTGACATGGAAAGAGAACATAATGGCGACTCTGTGTGAGAAATGCACATGGAGGGGTAAATAAAGGCTGACAAGAGTTAAGGTCTAAATAGTCAACCACACATGGTATCAAAAGTAGTATATTTAAATATATCGATTGATAAACTATTAACTTTTCAAGGCTAAATGTGGCCGAGAGTGTGATTTTATCTTGCAGATCAACATTTGGGCAACATACCAATTCTAGGAAAAGTTGACACGTTTCCTAACACATGTGCACAATTTAGCAGATTGAACTTTGCAAACCTAGTGCTGGTTAGTTGATCATCCACTTTGTTAAATTACTTGACGGTCTGTTCGAAGAAGCCAAGGGGTGATCAGGTGAGTGCAGTCGTGTAACTAAAGGGCAAAAGCCAAGTGGTAAGTGTGGTTGTGTAAAAAGTTAAAGATCAAAAGCCAAGTTAGTTCGTCAGTCATATCTCTTCTACAATATGGACGACAATCCAGAAACCGTGCAGTCAAACTTATCTAGCTTGGAGTATTAATCCAAAAAGGTAATTGCTGATTGTTGAAAAAAAAGTTTGACGGTAGTATGATTTGATATATTTTGAGCCCATATGATACATACCTTTTCCTATATACTCAAATCATACTAATTAACTAACCACATACTAATAGTACTAACGTCGAATATTTGAAGTCAAAGTTGCTTGTTGGGTCGTATACCTATACTTGAAACGCAAAAGTATACCCATTTACAACATCCTGTATTTTAGTTTTTAGACCATAAGTGGCACATGTGAATGGTCGATCGACATAGGAGAATGGATTTTATAGCTAGCCGGGACACACACAAATTGGCAACAAAAGATTGGGAAAAGGGAGCGACCAAATCATGAAGGGAGAAAGAGAGACGAAAGCAGGGAGAGAAAAAGAAAGAAAGGCAGAAAGAAAGCGAGGCCACTCGGTAAAGCAAGATCATATCGACGGAGATAACATAAAAAGAGATTAGGAGGCGTGTGGAGTGCATGCTTATCCCGCACTCCCCTCCAATATTTTTCTCTCTTCTCCCCAAACGCAAATGCAAATGCCAGCTTCTCTCTTGTTCATCATGCATGGTGCACGCCGATTCAGCACTCACTGCAACTGCAAATAATTTATTCCTTTTTCCGGCTCGATCGACCAGACTTGAATCGTGCTACCATGCATGCATCGACCTAATATGTTGACCTGTGCTGTGTGTTTGTTTATTTACTCATTATTCATGTCCTACTTTTTTCGGGAACAATTTCTATACCTACTTTTGTTGCGCTGTGATCAGAAATTTGTTTTGCTTGCTTGCAGAGCCGGGATGCTGCGTGTTTGCTCCTGGACTAGATAGCTCCCTTGTCATCTTCCCTTCAAAGTTTCTGTCTGCTCAAAGCACTGTGCCTTTTATTATTTCTTCTTCTTCTTTTTGTTTGTGGATGGCAAAGAAGGAACAACAGTGTCCACGAGAGGGATGCATGCATGCAAATTGCATGCACTTAGATCCCTCTGGATCTACTTTCCAATCAATGCATCCACTTAGTTTTTACCCTCTCTTTTTTGTTTACCTCTTCCATCCCAAGATAATGTAGATACTTATTTTAGACCAAATAATGTAGTTATTTTGTTTTTACCTTCTACTTATGTTTTTGTTTCTACCATCTACTTTTGTTCTTGTTATTTTGTTTTTACCTTCTACTTTCCGTAAATGATTACTATAATTCGTGAACTGACAAGATGCGGAGCATAAACATCGATCCATGATTCGCGATATGTTTGGTTCTTTGACAAGCAAAGAGACAACAGAGTAATAATTTAGTTAAATGATGATCGCCCTTTTTGAACTGGCAAGATGTGGGGTATAAACGTGGCGTTTCGATCGATTCGTGATATATTTGATTCTTTGATGACAAGCAAAGACACACCACAGAGTAAATGGCTACCCGGCTAGCTATAGCTAGATGCCAATGCCATTCCAAATCAAGCACAGAAAGACAGAGATGCTTGTTGAGTTGTTCCTCCTTTCATTTCTGTCTTGTGTTACGTGGTGCACGCAGCTACATCTCCAAAGTGTTTTTAGTAAGTGATTTGCAGCTCAGAGCTTGAGATGATACGGTTCCATCATGATAAGGAGAATCAGCTACGTCACGGCAGGTACGTTGGCTAGCTAGCTTGCTTTACACAAGAAAAAAAAAACACACTTGCTATATATAGCCGGCCACATGAATATGTCCATGGCTAGCTAGCGACAACATCTATCCCATCACGAAATAAATGCCATTCAGCCACTTCAATCGGTTGAACTATATGTGTAGCTTTTTTCCCATGTATGCAAAAACTGCAAGTGAGCATTTTCATCTAAATAAAGTTTGCAGCTTTTCTTTTGTCTATGTTATGGTTGAATAATACTCCCTCCGACCCAAAATAAATGTCTCAACCTTAGTATAGAATAAAGTTAGTACAAAGTTAAGACATTTATTTTGAAACGGAGGGAGTAGTACTAACTGATCGTTTTTGGCTATATGCATGAGGACTAAGAAAACGTAAGCTAACATGACCCAACCGTTCTTTTCCCAGGCGGTTTCTTTTTTGTCCACAGTCGGCAAGCCCATGGATTCCTCACCCATCTATCTACTCCTCCGGTGGCCGATGTGGTGGGGAATCCCGGTGCTCTATGCCTGGCTGGTAAATACATTAGGGTTAGTGTTTCTATACGGTGACATCTTGACGACGGTTTTGTCACCGTAGCAAAATAATGTGTTCCTTGCTCCTGCCCGTCACGGAGCTTCTTCTATGAGAGGCTCCGTGGAAAGCATATTGTACATAAGCTCGTCACGACTGCTGCTTGATGCAGACGATAGCATCCTAAGAGTGGTTGCTTTTTTGGCACTGGGTTGTGGGCTGCAGGTAGGCGGATCCGGTGGTTTTCTTGTCCACGGGACGGGAGTCGGTGGATCTGAGGCCCAAGGAGCACGGGGTTGAACCCCGGCGGACGCGCCACAACGATATGTGCTCTGCCATCTGCGGCGGTGCTTTGTTTCAGCTCACAAAACATTGATGTGATGGTGCTCCGACAACTCTTTGGCTTGTGGTGTCCGTATCCCACTCCTCCGGTAACGCTGGTGGGGGACGATGGACAACAACGATTTGGTTTAGCAATCGACCCCCTTAGTGACATGTTTATAAATTTATTTTCTACTGGGTGTGTGTTATTGTTGTGCCATGATGGTTGTACACTTTGGTATTGTCCAGTGTGGACCGTGCACGTAGTAATTGACAACTTCATATGATGAACAGTACATGTGGTTTCTCAAAAAAAAAAGTATGGAAAGCTTCCATTTTCAATAAAAAACGAAGTAATCATTGCACCTAAGAATGTTTAACTTTCCTTTTGTATATATAGCGGAGTATCTAATTAGGCAGGCTACATATGCATGGCTTGCAAATATATTCATGAGCATCATCACCATTTCAATGAACACTACTTACCAGACACAAAACAGGCAGTGGGCAGTGACATATACATCTGCATGCACTGCCGAGAAGCTAGCTGCCAGCCCACTAGGCCAGCACAAATTTGTCAAACAGGAAAACAGCCAGTCCCCCGTAACAGAAACTCTAAAGCCCGAGCCTCCCCTAGCTAGATCTCTTACACATATGCATGACGGCAATAATAATACTGATCGATACATACATATATGCAAGGAAAATCCAAAGTCCGATCGACGTGCCATGTTCCCTTGCCGATCCGCCACGGAACGAACTCGCCAAGCTCTCGAGAAGTTAGACAGGACCAGACGTCGTCGCCGGTCTACCCTACCCATGCATACGTTGCACCACACGAGCTGTGTCCGTGTGGTTGTAAGATATGGTCGATGTACACTCAGCAAGCACCATGGAATTCGGAATGGATGGGTTAATAATCTAGGTCTAGGTGTGTGGTCGATCGTGGTGGCCACGCGCGCCCGCCCAACACCGGATGTCAAAAGAGAGGAAAAGATAGCGAGAGAGAGAGAGAGAGAGAGAGAGGGCCGTGTCAATGGCATGGCGGCATGTACGCACTAGCCACACAGTCCCGGAGCGGCATGAAAGCTGGGAACCTCAGCACTAATGGGGGGAAAAGGTAGAGGGAGAGCGGCATGCCCACACGCAACACCCTCCGCACCTGACCGGGCAGAGCTCCGCTATAAAGCACGCCACCGGAGCGTGTGTCCTCCACACTACTGCCTCCTTGCTTGCTACCTGCCTGCCTCTCGCCACACACCACCGCCACCATCTTACTCTCGATCTCAGCTGCGAGCCATGGCTGTGAACGACACCAAGCTGGCCGACGCCGAGAACCCGGGCGCGATGTGCCGCGGCGGCGGCGACTCCGACTCCGACGTGGACTTCGCGGGCCGCGCCAACTGGCTGCGCGCGGCGGTGCTGGGCGCCAACGACGGGCTGGTGTCCACGGCGTCGCTGATGCTGGGCGTGGGCGCGGTGAAGCACGAGGTGCGCGCCATGGTGATCTCCGGGTTCGCGGGCCTGCTGGCGGGGGCCTGCAGCATGGCCATCGGGGAGTTCGTGTCCGTCTGCTCCCAGCGCGACGTGGAGATCGCGCAGCTCGACCGCGACGGCAAGCGCGGCGGCGACGAGGAGAGGGCGCTGCCCAGCCCGGTCCAGGCGGCGGCGGCCTCGGCCCTCGCCTTCTCCGTGGGCGCGCTGCTGCCGCTGCTGGCGGCCGGGTTCATCGTGGGGTACAAGCTGCGGGTGGCCGTGGTGGTGGCCGTGGCGACGCTGGCGCTGGCGGCGTTCGGCGTCGTCGGGGCCGTGCTGGGGAGGGCGCCCGTGGTGAGGTCCTCCGCCCGGGTCGTCGTCGGCGGGCTGGCCGCCATGGGGCTCACCTTCGGCCTCATGCGGCTCTTCCGGGCCAGCGGCATATGACGTGCCATCGGTGGACGAGGTTTTTTTGTTGCCGTCACCGATCGTCGTCTCGTCCATGCATGCTTTCCTCGTGATCCTACGTACGTACGTGGTGCCAACGTCTTCTTCCCCGGCCGGCTGATGGTCTGACGTCCGTGCATGGAATGTGCATGCCCGGCCGTACGCGCCTCTTCCCTAGTTAATTCTCTGCTGCTTAATTCTCTCCCTACTGTATTACTCACTAGTCTTTGCATGCCATGGCTGCCTGCCACGCTGATGTAACATTGGCCAGCTGCATGCATGCTATAGTATTTTTACTTGCACCGTGTAACGTTACTAGTAGTGATTGGGAGGTGGAAGAAGGTGACAAAGGTTGTTGCAAGAAAGGCAAGCTATATATATATAAGCTAATTAATTTGAATTTCTCATGCAAGTCAAGCCGTATGCATATGCAGACATGCTCATTGTTCAAGTAATCTTGATTGATTAATTAGCTTTATATCTTGAGAACAATATTAGCAGTGTGGCAGTGCAGGCAAAGAATCAGGTTGTTGCAAGAAGCCAAGTTCTACTAATTTACTTGATTACACGTACATGTTTGAGTAAGCTTAATAAACTCTAGCCATGTCTTGTCTTGAGACTTGAGAGGCAGTATAAATTACAGCAGCGTGACGGTGCAGAGGCAAAGAATCACGAGTCCACTCGATTGATCGATCACTGGGAGTGAGTCACTCCACACCACACCGTAGATAGATATGATCGATGCACCGTGTCAAATTAAAGCATGCATAATTCGCAATTTGCCACACAGCTACTCCCTCCGTTCCAAATTACTTGTCGCATGTATAGATATATCTAGATGTATTTTAGTTCTAAATACATTCATTTCAACGACGAGTAATTTGGAACGGAGGGAGTACGTACCTAGCTTAGCTAGAGAGCTAGGATATTATTTCAAGCTTCTTGTCAATCTCCCTTTTTTTCTGGACGTACATCCACTAAGTCGGGTCTGAGCTTAACAACAAAAACCTATATTGCTACGTACCCGTCACCGTCACGCACAAGTGGCGAGGTAGCAACTTTTGGAGGGCGTCAACGTCGCCGCATATAAACCCTAAAAAAACGTCGCCGCATATAACAGAAACCGCACCCCCTTCAACTACTTATTTTTTTTGGCTAAAACTTCAATACTAGACGAGTTTGACCCTTACATTTCCCCCTTTTTTTTGGCATATATTCATGAATTCATCGCTGTGAAGGTAGTGCAAAGAAATAACAGAAGTAACAAAATATACATTCAGATATGTAGACCACTTAATGACGACTACAAATACCGGAGTGGGCCAAGGGTGTGCCACCGTAATCAACCCCCCCATCCTCACCAGAGCCGGGCAAACCTTGTTATGGCAGATGGTCGGGAAGTCATCGTGCTAAGACCATACATGACCAGTGCACCAGAACAACACCGTCACCGATGAAGAGAATCATAGGTTCGAAGGATACAACCTGAAGACACGCAAGGGTTGATGAACGGAAACTGGATCTAAGAAGATCCACCGAAGAAAAACACCAACCGAATTCACGAGATCCACCAGATACTCATCTCCACACGCCGCCTCGTCTTCCTGAGAAGGACCCACACATTACCAACTAAAAACACACTAGACGTGGTAGACTAGTGACCAGCGGCAGTGCCAACGGAAAGCAGGGAACCTTAATTGCATGATCGCTTGGCGAGCGAGACAAAAGGGTAGGATGCGTTGTATCTCATTTCCCGACCCCTACATTCCAATACTACAAAAATTGGCCCTCGCCCTATTTAAAGCTGCACGACTGGCGAGATGCTACCAGGTGGAAAAGCAGAAACATTAGAAAATTTGAATGAAAATGAAGATATGAAGAGAATCTTTATTTATTTATGTTCCTGTAAAGAGTAAAAAAAAAATCAATTTTCCTGATTTTTTTAAATATGTGACATAAATTTTAAGTAATAGGAACATTTTTTTATAAATATCACAAATATTGTTTTTAGTATGTTATATGATTAATTTTACAAAATTGTGCAAATAATTTTTTTAAAGTTGAGAACTTTTCTTAAAATGTCATAATTTTTTTAAATGCTCAAACATTTTTTAAACGTGTGATTTTTTATAAAAATATCATGAATTTTATTTAAATGTGTGTACATATATTTTGAATTATACAATTTTTGTAATGTTATTTTCTAAAAAGGTCATGATTTTTTATTAAAATACATGGACGTTTTAAAGTTATGTGAACAATTTTAATTCTTTCTAATCTTTTAAAAATAGTTCTTAAAATATCGAAAAGGAGAGCTGGAAAAAATGGCTATAAGGAAGAAAATATTTGATTAAAAACTGCAACAATATGGGCCAAGATGGTTCTAGTTACAGTCCGACCAGGAACGTGACACAACAACGTAGCTGGGGTTTCTCGAAAAAAAACCGTAGCTGGGCTGTCCGACTGTGAAAGGGCGAGTGAACATACAGCGGAAGCCATAACCCGGCCATGCTCGCCCATAAGCGGAAGGCGGAGGGCGGCGGCGGCGGCAAGTATAACAATCTTAGAGAAACAGTCAACTCCCCCATCCCACAGACACGAGAACTGCGATGGCGGATGGCGGCGGCGAGTATAGCGATCTGGACAACCCCGTCCCCTCCCCCACAAGAACTGCGGCGGCATATGGCTGCGGGGAAGACGTGGTGGAGGGGAGGCCTTGTCTGGTGAGCCCTCTGCCGTTCAAAATCCGCAAGCTGGGTATGAGTTCAATTGACGCTCAGGATCAGAGTGAGGCCATGGCTGCCAGTGGTCGCAAGATCGGTGACAGGATGGATTCGGGTGAGCATGAGGTGGAGGAGGAGAAAATTTCCATTGGGTCGATGGCTGCCAGAGTACGGCATGTGGATACAGAGATGACCCAATTCAAGCGCGGCGAGGTTGCGGACGATGAGCTTCACGAGGACAAGATAACCAAGATGAACGGAGACGGAGGCCACAAAAGAGGCTTCCATGGCTCTAAGGCCACAAAAGACAAGATAGACCAGCGGCAGTGCCGACGGAAGGCTGGGAACCTTAATTGCATGTTCGCCTTGCGAGCGAGATAAAGGGGTAGGGGCGTTGTATCTCATTTTTTTGACCCTTACTTTTCAATACTACAAGGATTCATACCTCACCCTATCCAAAGCTGCACAACTGGTGACATGGTACTAGGTGGAGAATCAGAAACATTAGAAACTTTGAAGGGAAAATAAAGATATGAGGAGAATTTGTATTTATTTATGTTCCTATAAAGAGCAAAAATCTTTACTTTTTCATGATTTTTCAAACATGTGGCATAATTTTTAAGAGGTAGGAACATTTTTTTTTCATAAATGTCACAATTTTTTTAGTATGTCATGAATAATTTTATAAAATTGTGCGAATAATATTCCAACTTTCATGAAATTTTCTTAAAATGTCTTAAACATCTTTTTGAATGCTCAATTTTTTTAAACATGTGATATTTTAATGGTTACGAGTACTTTTTTGTGTATGTCATAGGCATTTTTTCAAAACTTCGCGAACACAGTTTTACATTGCACGAATATTTTATAGAAAATATCTTGATTTTATTTAAATGTTTGCACATTTATTTTGAATTTTATATTTACTATTACTATTAAAAAGTCATGAAATGTTTATTAAAACGCATGAAAGTTATTTAAGTTGCGCGAACAATTTTTGAAATACGTGTAGGCCATTTCAATTTTTTTTAAAAATATATTTTCAAAATATTTCCTAAAATAGCGAAAAAGAGAGCTGAAGAAAACAGCGAAAAGGAAGAAAATATTTTAGAAAAAAACCCCCAAAAAATGCGCAAAGACGGTTGTAGCTGCAGTCCGACCACGAACCCGAGACAATAACGTAGCTGGGCTGTCGGACTGTGGGCCGAGCGTGTTTTACATGTAAGCAATATAAGCCTGGCCTGTCCGAGCCAACATAAGCGGAAGCAATAACCCGGCCGTTCTCGTCCATAAGCGGAGAGCGGCGGCAGTGGCGGCGGCGGAGAGCGGCGGTGGAGGGTAGGCCTCCGCCGTTCAAAATCCGCAAGCTGGGTGCCCCTGGTACGAGTTCGGTTGACGCTCAGGATCAGAGTGAGGCCATGGCTGCCAGGGACCGCAAGATCGGCGACAGGATGGATTCGGATGAGGCCATTGTGTCGATGGCTGCCAGAGGCGGGCATGTGGATGCAGAGATGACCCAATTCAAGCGCGGCAAGGTTGCGGATGGTGAGCTTCACGAGGACAAGACGATCAAGATGAACGGAGGCAAATCAAATCAGCAGATGAAGAACAAGACGACCCCGGAGGAGATGATGGACCTAGGCAAATCAAGCTCCATCATCTCCGAGCAGGAGATCGATCGGCTCTGTGTGCAGATGGACGACATGGCATCTTTAATGAGATACAGGATCATACCATCAGCCCCACTCTGCAGCAGCAGCAATGAGACTGACGATCAGCCCGTGATCGACGGCATCCGAAAAGAGTTGGCTGATCTGCAGGGCAGCATGTCCAAGCTCAAATCGCAACTGAAACCTTTCTGGCACAAGTACCCGTATGAGGAGGACTATGTGGCGCCGGAGGAGGAGAAGGATCCCAATGAGCGGGCAAGGAAGGAGATGGAGGAGGAGCAGGAGGTCTTTGATTCCTACCGTCAAGGCGTTCAATCTAAAGTTGGACATTTTGGATACACAAGTAAAGATATTTTTTGCCAACACCAGTTCATTACTAAATAGTTAATTGCTTTCTATGATTCCTATCAATGCAGCTGATTCCTCCCTTGTAGCAAGTACTAATTCATGGTTTATTAGGATCGATCGCATGTTGACTATTTTTATTAACAAAATTGTGCGTGCAGCCCTAGTGAGCCCCATGCACTTTACACACTACACGCCCAGACAGATCCCATCCGATTATACTACTCGTGGGATCACCTTGCAGATCTTCTCCTTCAAGATTGCCAAGATCAGTTTGGACCTGGAATGGCCACTCCTGCAATGGCCACTCAAAGTGTACGGCGTCATCGCCGCACGAGACAGTGTGGATCGCAAGCGCAACGTTCTCTTCCACCGGCTAAGGGACAACTTCCAAGAGATCACCGAAAAGGTAAGCGCCTGCCGTATTCTGTTAACTTTCCTTTTATCTCCTCTTTGTTGCATGCATGTGTCTTAATTTGTTGATCCATTGGTTTGTTGCAATTCAGTGTGTGTAATGATGGTGCTTGCAGGACTCCTTTTTGTGCTTGACTGGCCCATCTCGTGCAATCTCAGCCGGATCCCCTCTTGAGTTTGAAGTTGAACTAAAACTCAAGGGCGGCGAAGCAAAGTCTGAAGACAGCGTGTTGATCAATAGAAAAGGCCATTACAATGGTTATGATACCCATAATGGTTTCTATACTGTCACTTTTGACAACTGTCTTTGCACAACCGAGTTAAGCCTGCAGAAACTGTATAGTGGAGCAGTCCAAGCCACTTTCTTGCGTGTCGGCATTGTTAAAGGCAGTCAATGCCCTTTCAGTTATGGAGGCAGAGTTGCTTGCTCCTCACCACCTCAGAAAGATGGTAGTGAAGGCCCTACCACTCCCACCCAAGTTGTATTGCTTGATTCTCGTTATTGTGCTGGCGGGAAGATGCCAATGGGCAAAGAAGATGGTTACCTTGATCTGTCAAGGCATGTTGTTTCTGTTGAATTACGAACAGTGAGTGAAGATTCTGAAGAATTGGAAGAAACCCTGAAAATTGTCATAGAAGCCTACTCTCCTGGTGGTCCTGTGCAAGCTCCTGTCATGGTGAGGCCTCAATATTGTGGCATAAGTAAGCATAAATGTGACCTCAACGGCTCTAAGGTGAAGATTACCATCGCTTGGTCACCTATTGTTAGCAGTGCTCTCACCAGAAAGGTTATTCTGTGAGAGGGATATGCTGTTGGATGGTGCTCATGTATTTGATCAGCTATTTAAGATGTGAACCTATTGCTGTATCGATCTGTTATGTAATATATGTTTGACTGTGTGTATTGACTATGTTTTATAGGCCAAGTCTAGATGGTGTATTTCTAGTTTTCTACATACATTACTGCTATAACTTGCAAGTCATGCTGTAGGAAGTATTCCTGGTCTGACCATTAAGCAGCCACTCTCTCTCTAGAATAATATTTGTTAATATATGCATGTTTCTCTCTCTAGAATAATATTTGTTTTCATTCTGTTACAACTAGAATCAAATGGATGTGGTCTGCTGGGAACTTGAGCTGCAGCGAAATGCTTAGTTTTCATTTCGTCTTGCTTAAAAGCTCTGCCTAGTCGGCAGAAATATGGTAGTGCGCTCGATTTTCATGGGTGAAATGGCATCAGTTGTACACAGTACGCAGGCATGTCAACTTGCTCCTGAACTACTGACAAGGTTGTTGCAAGAAAGGCAAGCTATATATATATACTCCACAAGGCAAGAAACCGCATATAAAAGAATACTACACAACTACTGACAAGGCTGTGCAAGAAAGGCAGGCATGTCAACGTCGCCGCATATAACAGAAACCGCACCCCCTTCAACTACTTATTTTTTGGCTAAAACTTTTTTTTTTGCGACTGTTTTTGGCTAAAACTTTAATACTCCCTCCGTCCCAAAATTATTGTCTTAGATTTGTCTGGATACCGATGTATCTAATACTAAAACGTGACTTGATACATCCGTATTTAAACAAATCTGAGACACGAATTTTGGGAGGGAGGGAGTACTAGACAAGTTTGACCCTTACATTTCCGGGTTTTTTTTTCCGGAATATCGATATATTCATGAATTCGTTGCTGTGAAGGTAGTAACAAAAAATAACAGAAGTAACAAAAAACAGTTAAGAGAAGATGCTGAATCTTGCAGCACCACTGAATCTTGCCTAGCTAAATTTAATGGTCTCGCTGCTGCCTGCTGAATTTTGGTGCCTGTGGTGTCTGCAGTCTGAATGAATCTCCTGTAAACAATGACCTCGAGCACAAGCCTTATTTTTAGGAGAAGGATCTATTTTAAAACTTCTTTAAAAAGAAAAAGAAGTGGGGCATCGCCATGACCCCATTAGAAATGAAGCCACCGCATTCAGCACATGAGCGTTAAACACGCGAAGAAAGCGAAGTACCAACAGCCAGCAGAAGTATGGCATAGATTACAAAAGCTCTGAAAAAACTACACACTCTGCAACACATCAGGCAGCCACAGGCCCTTTATTCTTCAGTTGCAATCAGGTGACTGAAATTAGTTGGTCTCTGACATAATCCGTGTTTGTTTGCTCGGTTTAGTTAGTCTAAAATATTTACTCTTGTTGTCCTGACACGTGAAAGTTTTGTTGACTTTGCTGCTTTCTCTGAACCTGAATACGATCTTCCTATATTTTACGCCAACGCTTCCTATTGTTGTCTTGTAAGTGTCATGACACTTCAGTGTCTAGGAGTAGCTACGAGTACTCCATGACAATATACCTTTGTCACACCAGTGCAAACTGAAGGCAAACGAGGCAAAGGAGCTGGCACTAGCATTATGATAATTATGACAAAACTGTAAGTTTGTGGTAACTGCTGAATTTTGATTTAGTTTGAATTGTCAGACTTGAAGTGGTAGTGTCAAGTCTGATTAATCTTGAATTTGTCTTGAATTGCATTTTGTCTTCAGTAGTTACCACAAAATTTCTGCTATCTTCTCTAGCAGTGTAAGGAGCAATGCAATTGGTAATTTCCTGCCATCTTCTCTAGCAGTGTAAGTAGCCATACAATTTGTAACACTGAATTTTGTTAACACTGCCTCCATACAATTTTTGGGTTGAATTAGTTTCTAGGGTTCTTGAATTGGTCCTCCAGCAACAAACAGGAAAGATTTCTGCGACGGAGTGCTTAAAAACAGTGTTCATGAATCAGCCGTCAGTTAAAATTGCAAATTGAGCTTGCTTTGCTCTTACTCTCTTGTCAGTTCAGTTCGGCTGTGGTTGGAGCTTCAGCCGGTTAGGTTAGGTCAGCTCTAAATTTCTGCCAGTAGGAACAGCAATTCTTGCTCCTTTTTTCAGGTAAAATTCAGCTGTGTAGTTTGTGTAGTTTGCTCCTTTTTTCAGGTAAATTTCGTGTAGTTTGCTTTCTTTCTTGGTTTGCTTTGTGTTGTTAATTCCAAGAAAGAAGAAGAAAGTTGTGCTGCAAAACGGTGTTGTCGCTTGCAATACATACTCCTAGTACTATACCACTGATACATACTCCAAAATTCAGCTGTGGATGCACCAAACATCTTCTTTTAGAAGAGAATCAGACCTTTTAGCAAGGAATTGCATTGCATTTGGCTCAATAGCCCTGAACACATGTTTATTTCCGAACGTGCCCTCGAGGCCCTGAACTGCCTATCCCTTTTGTGACATTTTGGTAACTATGCTTTTTAACAAGCTGTGTTCATGTTGGTAGGACAAGAATGGTGTTCCAAGTTGTGTTATCAGTAAATTTTCAGTACTAAATGAAAGTACTCCAAACTTTGGCATCTGTTCTCTCTTGTTGTAAATTTGAATTTTATCACTGGGAAGGGAATAAAGGGAGAATTCTTCTCATGATCTTTGACATGTTTCCTCAACAAACTAAGAACACTGAGAATCTGCAAAAAAAAAATCCTAGAATTGATATTGATCTTCTGTGCACATTCTTTCTAGGATCAAGCAGAGGAGCAGCAGCAGTACGGGCATGGGCAGAGGAGCAGCAGCAGCACGGGCAGAGCTCCACCAGCGACGCGTGGCAGAGCAGCACCACGGGGAGAAGGTCGAGCCCTCCTGGTCAAGGCGATCGAGCTCCAGGCGCGCGGGGGAGCTCAAGGAGGACGAGCTCCACTGGATCGTGGCAGCAAGTTCTGGGCGTGAGGGGATTACGGGGGTGCAGGTCCTTGGCTGCGGAGGCGGCGGCGGAGCAGTTCATGGACGGCGCCAGCAGAGCAAGTCCTGGGCGGCGGCGAATCACGCAGCTGGGCGGCGCCTGCCACTTGTCTTACACAATTTTGCAAGTACGAGGAGACAGGTCCCAGCGGTGTGCGCCATCCCCGCGTGGGCGGGGGAGAAGCGAACGAACGCTTTCTCAAGTATCGCAACACGATCTGTCCGAAACAACAGTTGATGCGGTGAGCCTGGGAAGCCACGTTATGCAAACAATGGTTACCTTCCAGATAATTGCATCGCCAGGCCATGTAGGGTGTGAAACACAGGGAGGCATCATATATTTTCAATTTTTATCAGTATGAAACAACACAGTGTTATACAAAAAACAGCTCATGATAATTTGTAATGAAGATCAACAGCTGAGTGGACGTGCATTGATATATTGAAGTGTGCAACAAGAGGCGTTCAAATAACTCCGCCAGCAAAAGTACGAAAACTAGAAGTCTTGCGAAAACTGCAGGACATCAATTCACATAAATAGTACTACTTGCAAATAAAGTTGGTATTTCAGTATCCAAGTGATCCACAAAGACAAAATCAGCATTTCAGCAAAGCATCAACTCCAATACATGGATAACAAAGGCTGTTGACTACCGAACACATCGACACACAGAAATAGCGAGTTAACTAGTTCAAAGAAAGTTCATATTTCATTATCCTCAGGCTACCCAGAAAGGATAAAGTGAAATTTTTCAGTGAAGTAGCAACAACATTACAATGAGCATAGAGGTAGCAGGCATGACGAAATGCTACTTCAGTAAACTAGCAGCCCAAGGCAGTATCAGCCAGCAATTCCGTGGTACACAAGGCACAAGCAACAAAAAATACACTGGGATAGCCTAAGGCAGTATCAGCCACAAGCTCAAAAACAGCAAAGCCACTGTCTGAGAAAGGACAAAATGAACAAATAAGAAGGCCAGTGTGATCTACGGCAGCCGAAATTACATGGGCTACCATCAGGAAGAAGCAGGGACATCATAGAAAAGGGCCATCAAGAAGCAGAGGCCATCATCAAGATTGAATCATCATAAGGAGCCAATTCAAAGCAATTGATATGAGGCAGGGACAACACAGCATCAAAGATTAAACTTCCAAAGCCTCATATGGATAACTTGGAATCAAGATTGAATCATCATAAGGAGCCATTTCTCAGCAAATCAGCAGCAATCAATAAGAAACATCAGTCAATCTGCACATAAACAGCAGATTAGAACAACCAACTTGGAAATGCAAAAGGACATACAACAGTGAGAGACGGGACTTACTTGCGGATATTTTTGTCAAAGTTCCGAAGCCTCATATGGATAAGCCTAACAACCTCACTATGGAACATCGGAGCATAAAGACCATCAGATCCCCTCAGATTCACATGCGGAGCGTAACTGTCAAATCCAACTAGTGCAGCTGCTAGTTCATCTTCAGTTTGGTAGCGTGATCTATCAGCCACGCTCAATTTCTCTTCTAGCTCATACAGCAATATCAATAGTGCCCCTAATGACAAATCCTTGTAATCATGAATAATATTATCCATCAAATCAGTGAGTCCAATTGGAACTTCAAAAGCATGCATTCCTTGAAAAGTCAACCTTTGGACAAACCCAAAGCGACTTGCCTCACAGACAACGACAAACAATGTGTCTTTTAACAATTCCCCAACAGCTACAGCAGAATTGCAAGTGTATTTGGAGAAGTACATGTATATTCGTCGGAAAACCTTGGGGTATATTCGCACTGATTTGCTGAGAAATGAAACAAGTGCAAAATTTATTAACAACTAAAGCAAAATCTACAAACATGACAATTGCTCCAAACTTTGTTCAAATAAGGAATTAAAGGACAAATGCAAAATCTAGATCAAGCACAAACTTACGAAGATTTGTAGCTCTCTGACAATCTAGATGCCTCAACGTTTGGAAATGCAGCACACTTCAAAAGGTTAATACCACCAAAAGAGGACCAAGGTTTGGTTTTTGCGTTATCATTGGCAGACAACACCCGGAAACCGACACAGTACAGGTTGTCATGGCGAACAGCAAATTGCAGGCGTGGTTCTCCAGGACCACCAACAAACTCGACAATGAAATATGATATATTCTACACACAAAGACAACTTCCATTAAAACCAAATCATTTGCAAGAAAGTTAAAAACTGTTCAAAAGCATTGTAAAAATTACTTCTATTAAACTTCAATTGAATGCACATGTAATCAAGATAACTTGTGATTCATCTCGAACCATGATGGAATGGTGATAAGGCAGAAAATACATACAGCCAGAAAATTGGCAATGTACCTTAGTCTGAGGCCTTAAAACTGGTAGTCCTTCGGCAATCTCAGGAACAAAGCCTTCCATGAATCCCTCCTCTGGCGCAAAGAAATCAACGTTTTTGTTGATAGACAGGGAAGCCACCTCCAATAGGTGATTATGGACCTCCGCATAAAACGTCAACAGTTCTTCATCTGTCGGCTCGCAGCTGAGTTGGATAATCTTAATTTGCTGTAAGAAAAAGAGAAGAACACTAAATAAGCAACTGATCAGGAAAAAGAAAGGGTTTGTCTAGTGCCCAAGTTATTGCACATGTAAGTGACCAAACCACACTGCAAAGAAAAAGGAAAAAGACAAAAGAAAATGTATGCACAAATTTTCATGTAAAATCAATGGTATGACTTAGATGTGCAAATACTTGGGCACATCTAAATGTGCTTTCGCAAAACTGAAAAAGAAATCAACATCCTAACCAATCAAGATAATACAATTACATCTTACATCATATGAGGTCTGATTAGGTATGTTTGCCCTGATGGCATCAACCACCATCTGGTGGGTCACCTTGAACAGATCAGGGTGAAGTCTTTGCTCCTTGGGGGCCATCTGAGAAAGCTTTCGTTGGAAGAAAGGCAGCGTCCTCAACAGATAGAACCCGCAGATGCAGCCTCAGTCCCGTCTTCCCGTCGACCTAACCAAATTTGAGATGAAGGGCTGTTGAGAGAGAGAGAGAGAGGATACAGGGAGGGTGGGAACTCGAAATGCAGGTCCGGTACCTTGGGCAGACGAGCTTGGGCTGGGGAAGGCCGCCTCCGAAACAGATCACCGCCGGGGAAGGCCGCCTCCGAAACAGATCACCGCCGGTCAGAACGACCTCACCACGTTCCCCCAAAAGCTATGGCGGATTGACGGCCGGCTGTTTGACCGAGATATGAGACCTAGGGAGAGAGAGAGATGATGGGAGGATAAGAGAGGGAGAGACGCGTCAAGTACCTCTGGTCACGGGGGGTTGAGGTGGTGGCGGCCGCCTCCGCCACCGGTCGCCGCCGCCGCCCCTCGACTCGACCTCTCGCCCTTTCCTCCCCCGAAAGAGAGAGACCGCGGCTGGGTCGGGAGGTGATGGCACCTGTTGGGCCAGATCCATCCATAGCCAGGCCCGTCCACCCAATAACGTCCCCGGTGGATCGCAGGCGGCGGGTTGGGCCCTGCGCACATCATGCGTACGGGGGGTAGCCTGGGCCGAGATCTGGCCTTTGGCCCAGTGGTCCGGATGGCGGTCTTTGCGTTTGCGTTCGCCCGTGTTCTCTGCGTCAAAAATTGACGGATGAGCAGGATGGATACAACTATACCCAGTCGATGGAACAACGGAGGTGAAAATTTATGCTTACCAGCGGAAATCCAATCCAATCCAATCCAATCCAATAGAGAAGAAGTTGCTTGCACCGCACAACATATGTGCCGTCCCGAGCTCCTTGTGACCGACCACTGCGCGAGGTAGATTGACACAGATGAAAACCATGGCCAAAAGATCAATCAAGGGAGCTGAAAAGACCATGCCTACCAGCCAGCCAAGTAGCAAAACGTACCTTCTGTCGCCGTGGTCGACGTCATTGGGAGCGCCGGCGCCGGCCTCTGTGGTGTGGTGTGGTCTCAAGGGGAGGGGGATCTAGAAGAGGAGGAGGAGGAGGAAACAAGTAAATCCTTGGTGAGATCCGGTTGTGGGATGGCAGGGGTGTTTTTTATACTAGTACGCGTGAGGCGCGTGGGCCCACAGCAATAATAATGTCGCTTTGCTCTCCACCCACCGGAAAACCAGATCTGGGCCGGCGCCGGCGCCCGTCCGTTCGCTTTCCTTTCCATTCCCAACGCGTCGCGTCAGACTCGGTCGGTTTGGCTCCCCCACGCGTTGGTCGGTTCGGTTCGGTCCTTGCTAATTTCGCCACCCGCCAGTTAATAAACAAACCGAATCCTTCTTTGTATTGACGTGGTAGCCATAGAATCGATTACATGAAACGTAGTCGTGGTGACCGGAGAAAGGAATGATTAATATTCTTTCCATACGTCCACAGCCTCGCTAAGGAAACGAATTACCACATGACATGTGTGTGTGGTCATGACAAGTATTCGTGGAACAAGAAGAAGAATAAGAACGGGAAGAAGAAAAAGGAAACGAATTATTAAGAAAAAAAATCCTTGATCACCGTGGTAACAAGGGAAAGGAAGGAATATTTTATTTTATTTTTGCGGGTAACAAAGGATTAACCTTCTTTCCATCTTCTTAAAAAACAAATCTTTCCATAAGTCCATGTATGCGGTCGGTAAGGAAACGAATTAGTATAAATTAAATTAAATTAAACGCTGGTCTGACGAGGTAAAACGAATTAAGTCACCTCGTTTCACAATTACAGCCATGATGAATGTGACCTCTCGCGCCATTGAGGCAGGCGGCGCACCCGACGAGGCAAAAGCCGTTGCTTTGGATTTGATTTGATGCCTTCTCGTGCCACGCCAACTTGGAAATCGAAAAAGAAGAAACGAAGCATCCGTCAGACGCTCTCAGAGTTTAGCAACTGGTGGCCGTCCGACCGTTTGCTTGATGCGATTTGGACAGTTGGATCAAGCCACCCGAGGACCTCGGCCGTCAGATGAAGAGGGGCCATTCTTGCAATGAACAATTTCACTCTTGCCACCGCCGTTATTCCAAAGCCCCACCGAGGGCATTTTCGTCTTTTCATGTTTTGGTTCGTTGTGTGGTGGCCGCTGGTTGGCTGTGGATCGACGAGGGCGTCAATTGGGTGAGAACCCGCCTCCACCCCCTTCCTTCTCTATTGCAGTCGCCGCCTCCCTCGTCCTCCCCCTCACGCCGCTGCTCCCCCTCGCGCCGCGACCAGAGCCTTCTCACCTGGACATGGCGACCAGGTCGCGCCGAGCACACCCGACATCACGCGCCTTCTCGTCGGGCGGCCAGCTCTGAGGGTGGGACGACCTGCGCGTGTGCCATCGCCATCACCACCGATGCCGAGGCAAAGGCCACGGCCGCACTGTTGGGAATGTAGCATGCAATTTCAAAAAAAATTCCTACAATCACACAACATCTATCTAGGAGATGCATAGCAACGAGAGGGGGAGAGTGTGTCCACGTACCCTCGTAGCCCGAAAGCGGAAGCGTTAGGTTAGCGCGGTTAATGTAGCCGAACATCTTCATGATCCAACCGATCTAATACCGAACGTACGGCACCTCCGAGTTCTGCACACGTTCAGCTCGATGACGTCCCTCGAACTCTTGATCCAGTAGAGGGTCGAGGGAGAGTTCCGTCAGCACGACGACGTGGTGATGGTGATGGTGATGTGATCCGCGCAGGGCTTCGCCTAAGCACTACGATGCTATGACCGGAGGAGTAAACTGTGAGGGGGCACCGCACACGACTAAGAGAACAACTGTTGTGCTTTGGGGTGCCCCTGCCCCCGTATATAAAGGAGGGGAGGAGGAGGCGGTCGGCCAAGAGGGGCGCGCCATGGGGGATTCCTACCAGGCGGATTCGCCCCTCCCCCCTTTTCCTTTCTTCATCGGAGGGGAAAAGGAAGGAGTGGGAGAGGGAGAGGGAAAGAGGGAAAGGGGGGGCGCCGCCCCCTCCCCTAGTCCTATTCGGACTCCCATGGGGAGGGGGCGCGGCCACCCCTTGTGGGATGTCCCCTCTCTCTCGTGGCCCATGAGGCCCATGACTTCCCCCGGGGGGGGGGGGTCCGGTAACCCCTCGGTACTCCGGTAAAATACCCGAACCACTCGAAACCATTCTGATGTCCGAATAACACCTTCCGGTATATCAATCTTTACCTCTCGACTATTTCGAGACTCCTCGTCATGTCCGTGATCTCATCCGGGACTCCGAACAAACTTCGGTCACCAAAACACATAACTTATAATACAAATCGTCATCGAACGTTAAGCGTGCGGACCCTACGGGTTCGAGAACTATGTAGACATGACCGAGACACATCTCCGGTCAATAACCAATAGCGGAACCTGGATGCTCATATTGGTTCCTACATATTCTACGAAGATCTTTATCGGTCAAACCGCAATAACAACATACATTATTCCCTTTGTCATCGGTATGTTACTTGCCCGAGATTCGATCATCGGTATCCTCATACCTAGTTCAATCTCGTTACCGGCAAGTCTCTTTACTCGTTCCGTAATGCATCATCCCGTAACTAACTCATTAGTCACATTGCTTGCAAGGCTTATATTGATGTGCATTACCGAGAGAGCCCAGAGATACCTCTCTGATACTCAGAGTGAAAAATCCTGATCTCGATCTATGCCAACCCAACAAACACCTTCGGAGACACCTGTAGAGCATCTTTATAATCACCCAATTACGTTGGGACGTTTGATAGCACACAAGGTGTTCCTTCGGTATTCGGGAGTTGCATAATCTCATAGTCAGAGGAATATGTATAAGTCATGAAGAAAGCAATAGCAATAGAACTTAACGATCATTATACTAAGCTAACGGATGAGTCTTGTCCATTACATCATTCCCTAATGATGTGATCCCGTTCATCGAATGACAACACATGTCTATGGTCAGGAAACTTAACCATCTTTGGTTAACGAGCTAGTCAAGTATAGGCATACTAGGGACACTCGGTTTTGTCTATGTATTCACACATGTACTAAGTTTCCGGTTGATACAATTCTAGCATGAATAATAAACATTTTTTATGATATAAGGAAATATAAATAACAACTTTATTATTGCCTCTAGGGCATATTTCTTTCAGTATCCCACTTGCACTAGAGTCAATAATCTAGATTACATAGTAATGATTCTAACACCCATGGAGTCTTGGTGCTGATCATGTTTTGCTCGTGGAAGAGGCTTATTCAAGGGGTCTGCAACATTCAGATCTGTATGTATTTTGCAAATCTCTATGTCTCCCTCCTTGACTTGATCGCGGATGGAATTGAAGCGTCTCTTGATGTTTTTGGTTTTCTTGTGAAATCTTGATTCTTTGCCAAGGAATTGCTCCAGTATTGTCACAAAAGATTTTCATTGGACCCGATGCACTATGTATTACACCTAGATCGGACATGAACTCCTTCATTCAGACCCCTTCATTTGTTGCTTCCGAAGCAACTATGTACTCCGCTTCACATATAGATCCCGCCACGACGCTCTGCTTGGAACTGCACCAACTGACAACTCCACCATTCAATATAAATACGTATCCGGTTTGCAACTTAGAGTCATCCGGATCAGTGTCAAAGCTTGCATCAACGTAACCATTTATGACAAGCTCTTTGTCACCTCCATAAACGAGAAACATATCCTTAGTCCTTTTTAGGTATTTCAGGATGTTCTTGACCGCTGTCCAGTGATCCACTCTGGATTACTTTGGTACCTCCCCGCCAAACTTATAGCAAGACACACATCGTGTCCGTACACGACATTGCATACATGATAGAACCTATGGCTGAGGCATAGGGAATGACTTTCATTTTCTCTCTATCTTCTGCAGTGGTCGGACATTGAGTCTGACTCAACTTCACACCTTGTAACATAGGCAAGAACCATTTCTTTGACTGATCCATTTTGAACTATTTCAAAACTTTATCAAGGCAGTATGTGCTTTGTGAAAGTCCAATTAAGCGTATTGATCTATCTCTATAGATCTTGATGCCCAATATATAAGCAGCTTCACCGAGGTCTTTCATTGGAAAGTTCTTATTCAAGTATCCTTTTATGCTATCCAGAAATTCTGTATTATTTCCAATCAAAAATATGTCATCCACATATAATATTAGAAATGCTACAGAGCTCCCACTCACTTTCTTGTAAATACAGAATTCTTCAAAAGTCTGTATAAAACCATATGCTTTGATCAAACTATCAAAGCGTATATTCCAACTCCGAGAGGCTTGCACCAGTCCATAAATGGATCGCTGGAGCTTGCACACTTTGTTAGCACCTTTAGGATCGACAAAACCTTCTGGTTGCATCATATACAACTCCACTTTAAGAAATCCATTAAGGAACGCGGTTTTGACATCCATTTACCAAATTTCATAATCATAAAATGCGGCAATTGCTAACATGATCCAGACAGACTTAAGCATCGCTACGGGTGAGAAGGTCTCATCATAGTCAACTCCTTGAACTTGTCGAAAACCTTTCGCAACAAGTCGAGCTTTGTAGACAGTAACATCATCGTCAATGTCAGTCTTCTTCTTGAAGATCCATTTATTCTTTATGGATTGCCGATCATCGGGCAAGTCAACCAAAGTCCACACTTTGTTCTTATACATGGATCCCATCTCAGATTTCATGGCCTCAAGCCATTTCGCGGAATTTGAGATCATCATCGCTTCCTCATAGTTCGTAGGTTCGTCATGGTCCAGTAACATGACTTCTAGAACAGGATTACCTTACCACTCTGGTGCGGAACATACTCTGTTGACCTACGAGGTTCGGTAGTAACTTGATCTGAAGTTTCATGATCATCATCATTAACTTCCTCACTAATTGGTGTAGGCATCACTGGAACTGATTTCTGTGATGAACTACTTTCCAATTCAGGAGAAGGTACAACTACTTCATCAAGTTCAACTTTCCTCACACTCACTTCTTTCAAGAGAAACTCCTTCTCTAGAAAGGATCCATTCTTAGCAACGAATATCTTGCCTTCGGATCTGTGATAGAAGGTGTACCCAACAGTTTCCTTTGGGTATCCTATGAAGACGCATTTCTTCGATTTGGGTTCAAGCTTATCAGGTTGAAGCTTTTTCACATAAGTATCGCAGCCCCAAACTTTAAGAAACGACAGCTTAGGTTTCTTGCTAAACCACAGTTCATACGGTGTCGTCTCAACGGATTTAGAAGGTGCCCTATTTAACATGAATGCAACCGTCTCTAAAGCTTCCCAAAAGGATAGTGGTAAATCGGTAAGAGACATCATAGATCGCACCATATCTAATAAAGTACGGTTACGACGTTCGGATACACCATACGCTGTGGTGTTCCAGGTGGCGTGAGTTGTGAAACTATTCCACATTGTTACAAATGAAGACCAAACTCGTAACTCAAATATCCGCCTCCGCGATTAGATCGTAGAAACTTTATTTTCTTGTTACGATGATTTTTCCACTTCACTCTGAAATTCTTTGAACTTTTCAAATGTTTCAGACTTATGTTTCATCAAGTAGATACCCGCCGCGAGCCTCAACACTCATCGGACCGCATACATCAGTATGTATTATTTCCAATAAGTTAGTTGCTCTCTCCATTGTTCCGGAGAACGGAGTCTTAGCCATCTTGCCCATGAGGCATGGTTCTCAAGCATCAAGTGATTCCAAAAGCCCATCAGCATGGAGTTTCTTCATGCGATTTACACCAATATGACCTAAACGACACTGCCACAATAAGTTGCACTATCATTATTAACTTTGCATCTTTTGGCTTCAATATTATGAATATGTGTATCACTACGATCGAGATTCAACAAAAATAGAGCACTCATCAAGGGTGCATCACCATAAAAGATATTACTCATATAAATAGAACAACCATTATTCTCTGATTTAAATGAATAACCGTCTCGCATCAAACAAGATCCAGATATAATGTTCATGCTCAACGCTGGCATCAAATAAAAATTATTCAGGTGTAAAACTAATCCCAAAGGTAGATGTAGAGGGAGCATGCCGACGGCGATCACATCGACCTTGGAACCATTTCCGACGAGCATCGTCACCTCGTCCTTAGCCAATCTTCGTTTAATCTGTAGCCCCTGTTTCGAGTTGCAAATATGAGCAATGTAACCAAAGATCAAATACCCAGCGCTACTACGAGCATTAGTAAGGTACACATCAATAACATGTATATCAAATATACCTTTCACTTTGCCATCCTTCTTATCCACCAAATACTTGGGGCAGTCCCGCCTCCAGTGACCAGTCCCTTTGCAGTGGAAGCACTCAGTTTCAGGCTTAGGTCCAGACTTGGGCTTCTTCCCGGGAACAGCGACTTGCTTGCTATTCTTCTTGAAGTTCCCCTTCTTTCCTTTGCCCTTTTTTCTTGAAACTAGTGGTCTTGTTAACCATCAACACTTGATGCTCCTTCTTTATTTGTACCTCCGCAACCTTTAGCATTGCGAAGAGCTCGGGACTTGTCTTTTCCATCCCTTGCATATTATAGTTCATCACGAAGCCTTTATAGCTTGGTGGCAGTGATTGAAGAACTCTGTCAATGACACTATCATCGTGAAGATTAACTCCCAAATTGAGTCAAGTGGTTATGGTACCCAGACATTCTGAGTATGTGTTCACTGACATAACTGTTCTCCTCCATCTTGCAGCTATAGAACTTGTTGAAGACTTCATATCTCTCAACTCGGGCATTTGCTTGAAATATTAACTTTGATTCCTGGAACATCTCATATGCTCCATGACGTTCAAAACGTCTTTGAAATCCCGATTCTAAGCCGTAAAGCATGGCACACTGAACTATTAAGTAGTCATCAGCTTTAGTCTGCTAGATGGTCATAATGTCCGGAGTTGCTCCTGCAGCGGGCCTTGCACCTAGCAGTGCTTCCAGGATGTAATTCTTTTGTGCAGCAATGAGGATAATCCTCAAGTTACGGACCCAGTCCTTGTAGTTGCTATCATGATCTTTCAACTTAGCTTTCTCTAGGAACGCATTAAAATTCAAGGAACGAGTACGGGCCATTGATCTACAACAACATAGATATGCAAAAACTATCAGGACTAAGTTCATGATAAATTAAACTTCAATTAATCATATCACTTAAGAACTCCCACTTATATAGACATCCCTCTAGTTATCTAAATGATCACGTGATCCATATCAACTAAACCATGTCCGATCATCACGTGAGATGGAGTAGTTTTCAATGGTGAACATCTCTATGTTGATCATATCTACTATATGATTCACGTTCGACCTTTCAGTCTCAGTGTTCCAAGGCCCTATCTGCATATGCTAGGCTCGTCAAGTTTAGCCCGAGTATTCTGCACGTGCAAAACTGGCTTGCATCCCAAGAATCGATACTATTGCGAGGCAAAGAAGAAAACCAAATTTTTGCACGATCTCGCAAAGAAAACAGAAATAATTTCAACTTCACTACATCATTGTCCACATCTTTTTTCTTTTTCATATCGCATAGTTATACGAATGTGTTAAGATGGGACGCGACATCCTCGTTAGGAGTACCGAAAAATTGATCTTTCATAACAAGATTTAGCAAAGCGGTATTAATATCACAAGACTCCGCACTAGTGGCGGGAGGAGCAACCAGAGTGCTAATAAAATCATTGTTGTTGGTATTAGAGAAATCACACAACTTGGTGTTCTCTTGAGTCATTGTGACTACTCAACAAGTTTGCACTCAAAAACAGATCTGGCGAGAAAACGGGGAACGAAAAAGAGGGCAAATAAAACGGCAAATTTTTGTGAAGTGGGGGAGAGGAAAACGAGAGGCAAATGGCAAATAATGTAAATTGTAAGGAGATGATATTTGTGATTAGGAACCTGGTATGTGTTGATGATGTCTCCCCGGCAACGGCGCCAGAAATTCCTTTTGATGTTTGCTTGAACTACGTCGGTATTTCCCCAAAGAGGAAGGGATGATGCAGCACAACAACGGTAGGTATTTCCCTCAGTGATGAGTTCAAGGTTATCAAACGAGTAGGAGAACCGCACAACACCACGTAAACAGCTCCTGCACACAAAGAACAAATACTTGCAACCCGACGTGTTAAAGTGGTTGTCAATCCCTTTCGGGTAACGGCGCCAGAAATTGGCACGTGGACGGGAGAAAGTACAAAATAAAGTGCAGCAAAGTATTTTTGTATTTTTGGATTAATAGATCTGAAAATAAAAGCAAATGAAAATAGATCTCGAAGGCAAATATAATAAAGAAGAGACCCGGGGGCCGTAGATTTCACTAGTGGCTTCTCTCGAGAAAAATAGCATACGGTGGTTAAACAAATTACTGTTGGGCAATTGATAGAACTTCAAATAATCATGACGATATCTAGGCAATGAACATTATATATGTTGGAAATATGCCCTAGAGGCAATAATAAAAGCATTGTTATTATATTTCCTTATTCATGATAATTGTCTTTTATTCATGCTATAACTGTATCATCCGGAAATCGTGATACACGTGTGAATACATAGACCACAATACGTCCCTAGTGAGCCTCTAGTTGACTAGCTCGTTGGTCGACAGATAGTCATGGTTTCGACTATGGACATCAGATGTCATTGACAACGGGATCACGTCATTAGGAGAATGACGTGATGGACAAGACCCAATCCTAAGCATAGCATAAGATCGTGTAGTTCGTTTTGCTAGAGCTTTTCCAATGTCAAGTATCTCTTCCTTAGACCTTGAGATCGTGTAACTCCGGATACCGTAGGAATGCTTTGGTGTACCAAACGTCACAACGAATCGGGTGACTATAAAGGTGCATTACGTATCTCCGAAAGTGTCTGCATTGGGTTGACACGGATCGAGACAGGGATTTGTCACTACTGTATGACGGAGAGGTATCACCGGGCCCACTCGGTAGTGCACCATCATAATGAGCTCAAAGTGACCAAGTGTCCGGTCACGGGATCATGCATTACGGTACGAGTAAAGTGACTTGCCGGGTAATGAGACCGAACGAGGTATTGGGATACCGACGATCGAGTCTCTGCAAGTAACATACCGTCGACAAAGGGAATAGTATACGGGTTGTTTGAATCCTCGACATCGTGGTTCATCCGATGACATCATCGAGGAGCATGTGGGAGCCAACATGGGTATCCAGATCCCGCTGTTGGTTATTGACCCGAGAGCGCCGGTCATGTTCAGATGTCTCCGAACCCGTAGGGTCTACACACTTAAGGTCTTGGACGCTTAGGGTTATTAGGAAGACTTGTATGTGATTACCGAATGTTGTTCGAGTCCCGATGAGATCCCGGACGTCACGAGGAGTTCCTAATGGTCCGGAGGTAAAGATTTATATATGGGAAGTTGTCAAACGGACACCGGAAAAGTTTCGGTCATATCGGTATTGTCTGGGGCCACCGGAAAGGTTCCGGAGGACCACCGGAGGGGCCACCCTCCCGGGGCCACTGGGCTGCGTGGAGAGGCAGCCAGCCTCAGTGGGCTGGGCGCACCCTCCCTTGGGCCCATGCGCCTAGGGTTGAGGGAACCCTAAGGGGGCCTTGCTTGGCAGGGGGCAAGCCCTCCCTTGGCCGCCGCCCCCTCTAGATGCATCTAGAGGAGCCGCCCCCTCCTCCCTTCCCCTATAAATAGAGGGGTGAGGGAGGGCTGCATACACAACTTGAAGGCGCAGCCCTCCCTCCCCAACACCTCTCCTCCTCAGCGTGCGCTTGGCGAAGCCTGCCGGAGAATCTGTCACTCCATCATCATCACGCCGTCGTGCTGCTGTTGGAGCCATCTTCCTCAACCTCTCCTTCCTCCTTGCTGGATCAAGACGGAGGAGACGTTGCCCGTACCGTACGTGTGTTGAATGCTGAGGTGCTGTCCGTTCAACGCTTTGGTCATCGGTGAACCGAGTACGACTCCATCGTCACCATCCCCTCGAAAGCTTCCGCACGCGATCTACAAGTGGTATGTAGATGCAAACTCACTCCCTTGACTCGTTGCTTAGATGAACTCATAGATGGATCTTGGTGAAACCGTAGGAAAATTTTAATTTTCTGCAACGTTCCCCAACAGTGGCATCATGAGCTAGGTCTATGCGTAGTTCTCTTTGCACGAGTAGAACACAATTTGGTTGTGGGCGTAGATCTTGTCAACTTACTTGCCGCTACTAGTCTTATCTTGCTTCCGCGGTATTGTGGGATGAAGCGGCCCGGACCAACCTTACACGTGCGCTTACGTGAGACCGTTTCCACCGACTAACATGCACTAGTTGCATAAGGTGGCTAGCGGGTGTCTGTCTCTCCCACTTTAGTTGGAGCGGATTCGATGAAAAGGGTCCTTATGAAGGGTAAATAGAAGTTGACAAAATCACGTTGTGGTTATTCGTAGGTAAGAAAACGTTCTTGCTAGAACCCAATTGCAGCCACGTAAAAGATGCAACAACAATTAGAGGACGCCTAACTTGTTTTTGCAGCAATTGTCATGTAATGTGATATGGCCAAGTTGTGATGAATGATGAATGACATATTGTGATGTATGAGATCATGTTCTTGTAATAGGAATCACGACTTGCATGTCGATGAGTATGACAACCGGCAGGAGCCATAGGAGTTGTCTTTATTTTGTATGACCCGCGTGTCATTGAAGAACTCCATGTAAATTACTTTACTTTATTGCTAAACGTTAGCCATAGAAGTAGAAGTAGTCGTTGGCGTGACAACTTCATGGAGGCACAATGATGGAGATCATGATGATGGAGATCATGGTGTCATGCCGGTGACAAGATGATCATGGAGCCCCGAAGATGGAGATCAATGGAGCTTTATGATATTGGCCATATCATGTCACTACTATATAATTGCATGTGATGTTTATTATGTTTATACATCTTGTTTACTTAGAACAACGGTAGTAAATAAGATGATCCCTTACAACAATTTCAAGAAGTGTTCCCCCTAACTGTGCACCGTTGCTAAAGTTCGTAAGCTTCTAAGCACCACGTGATGATCGGGTGTGATGGATTATTACGCTCACATACAACGGGTGTAAGACAGATTTACACACGCAAAACACTTAGGGTTAACTTGACGAGCCTAGCATGTACAGACATGGCCTCGGAACACGGAGACCGAAAGGTCGAACACGAGTCGTATGGAAGATACGATCAACATGAGAATGTTCACCGACGATGACTAGTCCGTCTCACGTGATGATCGGACACGGCCTAGTCGACTCGGATCGTAACGCTTAGATGACTAGAGGGATGTCTAATCTGAGTGGGAGTTCATTTAAATAATTTGATTATATGAACTTAATTATCATGAACTTAGTCTAAAACTTTTGCATAATATGTCTTGTAGATCAAATGGCCAACGCTCATGTCAACTTGAACTTCAACGCTGCTCCTAGAGAAAAACCAAGCTGAAAGATGACGGCAACAACTATACAGACTGGGTCCGGAACTTGAGGATCATCCTCATAGCTGCCAGGAAACAATATGTCCTAGAAGGACCGCTAGGTGACGCTCCGTCTCTGCAGAACCAAGACATTATGAATGCTTGGTAGTCTCGTCTTGATGATTACTCCCTCGTTCAAGGCGGCATGCTTTATGACTTAGAACCGGGCTCCAAAAGCGTTTTGAGCATCACGGAGCATATGAGATGTTCGAGGAGCTGAAACTAGTTTTCCAAGCTCACGCCGGTCGAGAGATATGACATCTCCGACAAGTTCTATAGTTGTAAGATGGAGGAAAATAGTTACAAGTGAGCACATACTCAAGATGTCCGGGTTGCACAACCGTATGACCCAAATTGAATATTAACCTCCACGATGAGGCGGTCATTGACAGAATCCTCCGATCGCTCCCACCAAGCTACAAGAGCTTTGTGATGAACTACAATATGCAGGGGATGGTAAAGACCATTCCTGAAGTATTCTCTATGCTTGAAGTCACCGAGGTTGAAATCAAGAAAGAACATCAAGTGTTGATGGTCAATAAGACCACTAAGTTCAAGAAGGGCAAGGGCAAGAAGAACTTCAAGAAGGACGGCAAGGAGGGTGCCGCGCCCGGTAAGCAAGTTGCCGGGAAGAAGTCAATGAATGGACCCAAGCCTGAAACCGAGTGCTTTTATTTCAAGGGGAAGGGTCACCGAAGCGGAACTGCCCCAAATACTTAGCGGATAAGAAGGCCGGCAACACCAAAGGTATATTTGATATACATGTAATTGATGTGTACCTTACCAAAGACTGTAGTAACTCCTGGGTATTTGATACCGTGCCGTTGCTCATATTTGTAACTCACAGTGAGGAGCTGCGGAATAAGCAGAGACGAAGGACGAGGTGACGATGCGGCGTCGGGAATGGTTCCAGTCGATGTGATCGCCGTCGGCACGCTACCTCTTCATTTACCTACGGGATTAGTTTTGAACCTTAATAATTGTTATTTGGTGCCAAGTTTGAGCATGAACATTGTATCTGGATCTCGTTTGATGCGAGATGGCTACTCATTTAAATCCGAGAATAATGGTTGTTCTATTTATATGAGAGACATGTTTTATGGTCATGCTCCGATGGTCAATGGTTTATTCTTAATGAATCTCGAGCGTAGTATTACACATGTTCATAGCGTGAATACCAAAAGATGTAAAGTTGATAACGATAGTCCCACATACTTGTGGCACTGCCGCCTTGGTCACATTGGTGTCAAGCGCATGAAGAAGCTCCATGCTGATGGACTTTTGGAGTCTCTAGATTATGAATCATTTGACACATGCGAACCATGCCTCATGGGCAAGATGACCAAGACTCCGTTCTCGGAACAATGGAGCGAGCAACCAACTTGTTGGAAATCATACATACCGATGTATGCGGTCCAATGAGTGTTGAGGCTCATGGAGGATATCGTTATGTTCTCACTCTCACGAGATGACTTGAGTAGATATGGGTATGTCTACTTGATGAAACACAAGTCTGAGACCTTTGAAAGGTTCAAGGAATTTCAGAATGAAGTAGAGAATCAACGTGACCGAAAGATAAAATTCTTACGATCGGATCATGGAGGAGAATATTTAAGTCACGAATTTGGTACACACTTAAGAAAATGTGGAATCGTTTCACAACTAACGCTACCGAACACCTCAACAGAACGGTGTGTTCGAACGTCAGAATCGCACTCTATTGGATATGGTGCGGTCTATGATGTCTCTTACCGATTTATCGCTATCATTTTGGGGATACGCTCTAGAGACAGCTACGCTCACTTTAAATAGGGCACCGCCTAAATCCGTTGAGACGACACCGTATGAATTATGGTTTGGGAAGAAACCTAAGCTGTCGCTTTCTAAAAGTTTGGGGATGCGATGCTTATGTCAAGAAACTTCAACCCGAGAAGCTCGAACCCAAGTCGGAAAATGCGTCTTCATAGGATACCCTAAGGAAACCATAGGGTATACCTTCTACTTAAGATCCGAGGGCAAGATCTTTGTTGCCAAGAACGGATCCTTTCTCGAAAAGAGTTTCTCTCGAAAGAAGTAAGTGGGAGGAAAGTAGAACTTCGATGAAGTACTACCTCTTGAACGGGAAAGTAGTGCAGCTCAGAAAATGTTCTGTGATGCCTACACCAATCAAGAGGAAAATAATGATGATGATCGTGGTACTGGATCATGTTGCTACCGAACTTCAGAGGTCCACTAGGACACGTTCCGCGCCAGAGTGGTACGGCAACCCTGTCCTGGAAATCATGTTGTTAGACAACGGTGAACCTTCGAACTATGAAGAAGCGATGGCGGGCCCAGATTCCAACAAATGGCTAGAAGCCATGAAGTCCAAGATAGAATCCATGTATGAAAATAAAGTGTGGACTTTGACTGACTTGCCCGATGATCGGCGAGCGATAGAAAACAAATGGATCTTTGAGAAGAAGACGGACGCGGATGGTAATGTCACCATCTATAAAGCTCGACTTGTCGCTAAGGGTTATCGGCAAGTTCAAGGGATTGACTACGATGAGACTTTCTCTCCCGTAGCGAAGCTTAAGTCCGTCCGAATCATATTAGCAATTGCCGCATACTATGATTATGAGATATGACAGATGGACGTCAAAACAGCGTTCCTTAACGGTTATCTTAAGGAAGAGCTGTATATGATGCAGCCGGAAGGTTTTGTCGATCCTAAGAATGCTGACAAAGTATGCAAGCTCCAAATGATCCATTTATGGGCTGGTGCAAGCATCTCGAGTTGGAACATTCGCTTTGATGAGATGATCAAAGCGTTTGGGTTTATCTTGAGACTTATGGAGAAGCCTGCGTTTACAAGAAAGTGAGTGGGAGCTCAGTAGCATTTCTCATATTATATGTAGATGACATACTTTTGATGGGAAATGATATAGAATTCTTGGACAGCATTAAGGCCTACTTGAATAAGTGTTTTTCAATGAAGGACCTTGGAGAAGCTGCTTATATATTAGGCATCAAGATCTATAGAGATAGATCGAGATGCCTCATAGGTCTTTCACAAAGCACGACCTTGATAAGATTTTGAAGAAGTTCAAAATGGATCAGTCCAAGAAGGGGTTCTTGCCTGCATCGCAAGGTGTGAGATTGTGCTCAGCTCAATGCCCCACCACGGCAAAAGATAAAGAAGAGATGAGTGTCATCCCTATGCTTCAGCCATAGGATCTATTATGTATGCCATGCTGTGTACCAGACCTGATGTAAACCTTTCCGTAAGTTTGGTAGGAAGGTACCAAAGTAATCCCGCAAGGAACATTGGACAGCGGTCAAAATATCCTAAAGTACCGAAAAGGACAAAGGACATGTTTCGTTTATGGAGGTGACGAAGAGCTCGTCAGAAAGGTTACGTCGACGCTTAGCTTCGACACAGATCCAGATGACTCTAAGTCACAAACCGGATACGTGTATATGTTGAATGGTGGAAGCAAGAAGCTGGTGCAGCTGCAAGCAGAGCGTCGTGGCGGGATCTACATGTGAAGCGGAGTACATGGCAGCCTCGGAGGCAGCGCATGAAGCAATTTGGGTGAAGGAGTTCATCACCGACCTAGGAGTCATACCCAATGCGTCGGGGCCGATCAAACTCTTTTGTGACAACACTGGAGCTATTGCACTTGCCAAGGAGCCCAGGTTTCACAAGAAGACCAGGCACATCAAGCGTCGCTTCAACTCCATCTGTGAAAATGTTCAGGATGGAGACATAGAAATTTGTAAAGTGCATACGGATCTGAATGTCGCAGATCCGTTGACTAAACCTCTTCCATGGCAAAACATGATCAACACCGTAACTCTATGGGTGTTCGATTCATCACAATGTAACTAGATTATTGACTCTAGTGCAAGTGGGAGACTGTTGGAAATATGCCCTAGAGGCAATAATAAAAGCATTATTATTATATTTCCTTGTTCATGATAATTGTCTTTTATTCATGCTATAACTGTATCATCCGGAAATCGTGATACACGTGTGAATACATAGACCACAATACGTCCCTAGTGAGCCTCTAGTTGACTAGCTCGTTGGTCGACAGATAGTCATGGTTTCACGACTATGGACATCGATGTCATTGACAAGCGGGATCACGTCATTAGGAGAATGACGTGATGGACAAGACCCAATCCTAAGCATAGCACAAGATCGTGTAGTTCGCTTTTGCTAGAGCTTTTCCAATGTCAAGTATCTCTTCCTTAGACCTTGAGATCGTGTAACTCCCGGATACCGTAGGAATGCTTTGGGTGTACCAAACGCCACAACGTAATCGGGTGACTATAAAGGTGCATTACAGGTATCTCCGAAAGTGTCATTGGGTTGACACGGATCGAGACAGTGGATTTGTCACTCCGCATGACGGAGAGGTATCACTGGGCCCACTCGGTAGTGCACCATCATAATGAGCTCAAAGTGACCAAGTGTCCAGTCACGGGATCATGCATTACTGATGCGAGTAAAGTGACTTGCCAGTAACGAGACTGAACGAGGTATTGGGATACCGATGATCGAGTCTCGGGCAAGTAACATACCGTCTGACAAAGGGAATAGTATACGGGGTTGTTTGAATCCTCGACATCGTGGTTCATCCGATGACATCATCGAGGAGCATGTGGGAGCCAACATGGGTATCCAGATCCCGCTGTTGGTTATTGACCGAGAGCGCCCGGTCATGTCTGCATGTCTCCCGAACCCGTAGGGTCTACACACTTAAGGTTCGGTGACGCTAGGGTTATTAGGAAGACTTGTATGTGATTACCGAATGTTGTTTGGAGTCCCCGATGAGATCCCGGACGTCACGAGGAGTTCCGGAATGGTCCGGAGGTAAAGATTTATATATGGGAAGTTGTCAAACGGACACCGGAAAAGTTTCGGGTCATATCGGTATTGTACCGGGGCCACCGGAAAGGTTCCGGAGGACCACCGGAGGGGCCACCTCCCGGGGCCACTTGGGCTGTGGGAGGTAGCCAGCCCTCGGTGGGCTGGGCGCACCTCCCTTGGGCCCATGCGCCTAGGGTTGAGGGGGAACCCTAAGGGGCGCCTTGCTTGGGGGCAAGCCCTCCCTCACGCCGCCCCTCTAGATGCATCTAGAGGGGCCGCCCTCCTCCCTTCCCTATAAATAGAGGGTTGAGGGAGGGCTGCATACACAACTTGAAGGCGCAGCCCCTCCTCCCCAACACCTTCTCCTCCTCCACAAGGCGCTAAGCCCTATGGGAGAACTGTCACTCCATCATCATCACGCCGTCGTGCTGCTATCGGAGCCATCTTCCTCAACCTTTCCTTCCTCCTTGCTGGATCAAGACGGAGGATACGTTGCCCGTACCGTACGTGTGTTGAACGCGGAGGTGCTGTCCGTTCAGCGCTTTGGTCATCGGTGAATCGAGTACGACTCCATCGTCACCATCCCCTCGAAAGCTTCCGCACGCGATCTACAAGTGGTATGTAGATGCAAACTCACTCCCTTGACTCGTTGCTTAGATGAACTCATAGATGGATCTTGGTGAAACCGTAGGAACAATTTTAATTTTCTGCAACGTTCCCCAACAATATAGGCATCACATCCAAGATTAGTAGACCGACTCCTGCCTGCATCTACTACTATTACTCCACACATCGACCGCTATCCAGCAAGCATCGAGTGTATTAAGTTCATGGAGAAACGGAGTAATGAAATAAGAACGATGACATGATGTAGACAAGATCTATTTATGTAGAAATAGACCCCATCTCGTTATCCTTAATAGCAACGATACATACGTGTTGGTTCCCCTTCTGTCACTAGGATCAAGCACCGTAAGATCGAACCCATCACAAAGCACCTCTTCCCATTGCAAGATAAATAGATCAAGTTGGCCAAACAAAACCCAAATATCGGAGAAGAAATATGAGGCTATAAGTAATCATGCATATAAGAGATCAAAAGACTCAAATAACTTTCATGTATAAAAACATAGATCTGATCATAAACTCAAAGTTCATCGGATCCCAACAAAAACACACCGCAAAAAGAGTTACATCAAATAGATCTCCAAGAGACCATTGTATTGAGAATCCAAAGAGAGAGGAAGGCATATAGCTACTAAGTACGAACCCATAAGTCTACAATGAACTACTCACACATCATCGCAGAGGCACCAATGAGGATGATGAACCCCTCCGTGATGGTGTCTAGATTGGATATGTAGTTTCTGCAACTTGCGGCGTATGGAATTGATTTTCGTCGACTCCCCTAGGGTTTCTGGAATATTGGGGTGTTTATAGAGCAAAGAGGCGGTGCAGGAGGCCACCGAGGTGGGCATAACCCACCTGGGCGCGCCTGGGCCCCCAGGCGCACCCTGATGGGTTGTGCTCCCCTCGGAGCACCCCTCTGGTACTTCTTTGGCCCAACAGGTGTCTTTTGATCCAAAAAATCCTCAAAAAGTTTCATTGCGTTTGGACTCCGTTTGATATTGATTTCCTGTAATGTAAAAAACAAGCAAAAAACACCAACTGGCACTGGGCACTATGTCAATAGGTTAGTTCCAAAAAATGATATAAAATTGCTATAAAATGATTGTAAAACATCCAAGAATGATAATATAACAGCATGGAACAATCAAAATTTATAGATACATTGGAGACGTATCAATGGCGGTGTCAAGTCATAGATATTTTTTTCTAGGGCGGTTCTTTTGATGGTTTTTTTGGAAGTTCTTTTGATGGTTGTTTTCTTTCGATGGTCGTTGTTCTTTGTATGACATGGCCGTTTCCAGGTGGTTCACTTTTTTACAGGAGGCACATGCTTTTGTTCATCTTGCTTCTTGGTAATACATTATTTTTGTTTTGGCATGTACAAGATGTGAATTTATTAGTGTTGCTTTAGAGTAAGTCTGGACCATGTTGGTTCTAATAATGTGTTCTTTGATGCTTCTACGGGTTGTAATTTTTTCCATGCTCAGTGTGGGTTAACACATGGAGTTTTTTCTATCTCTCTTGACTTCTCACATTAACATTTCGGGACATGAACATTGAAGTTACTATGGCTACCATAAAAGGCATATTATGGCCTAATAAACTCTTAGTTGCATTATATATAGTGGTAATTATATGCTTTCTATTTGTCCTGATGTAATTCAGGAAAAATATTATCTATAGTTAAAAGATACAGTTCTTATTGTGGAGATCAACATGTTCTTGTTATATCTTTTGTGCACTAGCTACCTTTTGATATACAAACGTGGTAGGATCAATAAATTTTAGATGAGAAGTGTATGTTTAGAGTTGGTAAATAAGTTTACATACTATCAACTCTTCATAAATCAAGTGTATTGTTCCTTGATTTACTAGAAGAAAATATTGTATATGTCATGGATTCATCTTACTGAACTTTTCTCCCGCAGATACTATGAATTCTTGGTGAGAGGATGCTTCTGCTGGAGACCTGGATTCTTCCCTATAGTTGCGGCCTGTCATTACAATTGTCACAAGGCAGACTTATATGTTCTACTAGCATAGACTATTTCATCGCATGCCCTTTGACTTTGGACTCATGTAACATAAGAATTCAACCTTGATCTCTATAGACCTGTCAATGTAATGCTAAACTACATCCTGCTCTTGGTAGGTCCCTTTGCTAGATGTAAACATGCCTGCAGCTCAAACAAATGTATGGAAATCTGCATTCTTAATGTATTGTTCTGTCCTTATGAACATACTGAAATCAATCTAACTTCTGATCTCATGCGATGAGGAGCACCACTATGCTTGATCCTCTCACAATTGAATGTTTCTTCTTCACTTTATTATTGTTGGGTAACGTAGCATGCAATTTCAAAACAATTCCTACGCTCACGCAAGATCTATCTAGGAGATGCATAGCAACGAGGGGGGAGGGTGTGTCTACGTACCCTCGTAGACCGTAAGCGGAAGCGTTTGACAACGCGGTTGATGTAGTCAAACTTCTTGTAGCTCCAACCGACCAAGTACCAGACGTACGACACCTCCGAGTTCTGCACATGTTTGATATGTCTCCAACGTATCTATAATTTTTGATTGTTCCATGCTATTATATTATCCATCTAGGATGTTTTATATCCATTTATATGCTATTTTATATGATTTTTGGGACTAACCTATTAATCTAGAGCCCAGTGCCAGTTTCTGTTTTTTCCTTGTTTTTGAGTTTTACAGAAAAGGAATACCAAACGGAGTCCAATTGACGTGCCAATTTTTGATGATTTTTTATGGACCAAAAGAAGCCCCTGGCGTAAAAGAGTTGGGCCAGAAGAGTTCCGGGCTGCCCACGAGGGTGGGGGCGCGTCCCCCTATCTCGTGGACGGCTCGGAGACCCCCCTAGCGTGAGACCTACGCCAAAAATTCCTATAAATACAGAAATCTCTAGAAAATAACCAAGATCGGGAGTTCCGCCGCCGCAAACCTCTGTAGCCACCAAAAACCAATCGGGACCCTGTTATGGCACCACCCTGCCGGAGGGGGATCCCTCACCGGTGGCTATCTTCATCATCCTAGCGCTCTCCATGACGAGGAGGGAGTAGTTCACCCTCGGGGCTGAGGGTATGTACCAGCAGCTATGTGTTTGATCTCTCTCTCTCTCTCTCTCTCTCTCTCTCGTGTTCTTGATTCGGCACGATCTTGATATATCGCGATCTTTGCTATTATAGTTGGATCTTATGATGTTTCTCCCCCTCTACTCTCTTGTAATGTATTGAGTTTTCCCTTTGAAGTTATCTTATCGGATTGAGTCTTTAAGGATTTGAGAACACTTGATGTATGCCTTGCCTGGGAAACCCATGGTGACAATGGGGTATTCTATTGATTCACTTGATGTATGTTTTGGTGATCAACTTGCGGGTTTCGTGACCTTGGGAATCTATGCATAGGGGTTGGCACTGTTGGGGAACGTAGTAATTTCAAAAATTTCCTACGCACACACAAGATCATGGTGATGGCATAGCAACGAGAGGGGAGAGTGTATGTCCACGCACTCGTGAGACCAGAAGCGGAAGCGTTATAACAACGCTGTTGATGTAGTCGACGCCTTCACGATCCGACCGATCCAAGTACCGAACGCACGGCACCTCCGGAAGTTCAAAGACACGCTCAGCTCGATGACGATCCGGACTCGATCCGGCAAAGTGACGGGGATGAGTTCCACAAGACGACGGCGTGGTGACGATGATGATGCTCCACCGGCGCAGGGCTTCGCCTAAGCTCCACGACGATATGACCGAGGTGGAATATGGTGGAGGGGGGGCACCGCACACGGCTAAGGAACGATCACGTAGATCAACTTGTGTGTCATGGGGTGCCCCCCTGCCCCCGTATATAAAGGAGCAAGGGGGGGGGGGGTGCGGCCGACCCTAGGAGGAGGCGCGCCGGAGGAGTCCTACTCCCACCGGGAGTAGGACTACCCCCTTTTCCTAGTTGGATTAGGACTTGGGGGGGGGGAAAGAGGAAGGCGCGCCCCCTCTCCTTGTCCTATTCGAACTAGGGGAGGCGCGCGGCCTGCCCCTGGCCGCCCTCCTCTTCTCCCTTATGGCCCACTAAGGCCCATTAACCCCGGGAGGGTTCCGGTAACCCCGGTGTTAGAAAATCCCTATTTCACCCGGAACTATTCAGAAGTCCAAACATAGGCTTCCAATATATCAATCTTTAGGTCTCGACCATTTCGAGACTCCTCGTCATGTCCGTGATCACATCCGGGACTCCAAACAAACTTCGGTACATCAAAACTTATAAACTCATAATAAACTGTCATCGTAACGTTAATCGTGCGGACCCTACGGGTTCGAGAACTATGTAGACATGACCTAGAACTATTCTCGGTCAATAACCAATAGCGGAACCTGGATGCCCATATTGGTTCCTACATATTTTACGAAGATCTTTGTCGGTCAAACCGCATAACAACATACGTTGTTCCCTTTGTCATCGGTATGTTACTTGCCCGAGATTCGATCGTCGGTATCCAATACCTAGTTCAATCTCACATCGGCAAGTCTCTTTACTCGCTACGTAATGCATCATTCCGTAACTAACTCATTAGCTACATTGCTTGCAAGGCTTATAGTGATGTGCATTACCGAGAGGGCCCGGAGATACCTCTCCGACAATCGAGTGACAAAACCTAATCTCAAATACGCCAACCCAACATGTACCTTTGGAGACACCTGTAGTACTCCTTTATAATCACCCGATTACGTTGTGACGCTTTGGTAGCACCCAAAGTGTTCCTCCCAAACGGGAGTTGCATAATCTCATAGTTACAGGAACATGTATAAGTCATGAAGAAAGCAATAGCAATATACTAAACGATCAAGTGCTAGGCTAACGGAATGGGTCATGTCAATCACATCATTCTCCTAATGATGTGATCCCATTAATCAAATAACAACACATGTCTATGGTTAGGAAACATAACCATCTTTGATTAATGAGCTAGTCAAGTAGAGGCATACTAGTGACTGTATGTTTGTCTATGTATTCACACATGTATTATGTTTCCGGTTAATACAATTCTAGCATGAATAATAAACATTTATCATGATATGAGGAAATAAATAATAACTTTATTATTGCCTCTAGGGCATATTTCCTTCAGCCTCCCACTTGCACTAGAGTCAATAATCTAGATTACACAAAGAATGATTCTAACACCCATGGAGTCTTGGTGCTGATCATGTTTTGCTCGTGGAAGAGGCTTAGTCAACGGGTCGCAACATTCAGATCCGTATGTATCTTGCAAATCTCTATGTCTCCCACTTGGACTTGGTCCCGAATGGAATTGAAGCGTCTCTTGATATGCTTGGTCCTCTTGTGAAATCTGGATTCCTTTGCCAAGGCAATTGCACCAAGATTGTCACAGAAGATCTTCATTGGTCCCGATGCACTAGGTATGACACCTAGATCGGAAATGAACTCTTTCATCCAGACTCCTTCATTTGCTGCTTCCAAGCAGCTATGTACTCCGCTTCACATGTAGATCCCGCCACGACGCTTTGTTTAGAATCGCACCAACCGACAGCTCCACCGCTTAATAAAAACACGATCCGGTTTGCGATATTTAGAATCGTCCGGATTAGTTTAAAAGATTGCTTCGACGTAACCATTTACGACTAGCTCTTTGTCACCTCCATATACGAGAAACATATCCTTAGTCCTTTACAGGTATTTCAGGATGTTCTTGACCGCTGTCTAGTGATCCACTCCTGGATTACTTTGGTACCTTCCTGCCAAGCTTATTGCTAAGAACCCAGGACGAAGGGAAGCGGGACGGGCAGATCCGGGACGCGGGCGTGGGCGTTTGGATCGGGGACGGGTGGATCTCATCCACCCCGACCCGATCCGGCGAGGAGGCGGCGCCGGCGAGCAGCGGCGCGGCGGAGGCGACCACGGGTGGCTGGTGGCTGGGCGGCGACGGCACGGGCGGCGCCCGGCCGACGGGCGGCGAGGGGCGACGAGGCGGGCCCCGCGGCGGAGGGAGGCCGTGGCCGGGCGGCGAGGGCGAGGCGGCGGAGATCCCGGGCGGCGGCGGCGGGTCCGGCGAGGCCCGGTGCTCATGGGAGGCGGCGCGGCGAACTCCGGCGGCGGGGACGGGCGATCGACGGCGGGCGGTTTCGGCGCTGGCGGCGCGAGGCGCTGCTGGGCTCGGGCGGGCTCGCCTGGCCGGGCGGGCTGTGGCGCTGGGAGCTGCGGGCGACGTGGCGCCGCCTGCTGGCCGAGGGCGGCGTGATTTCGTCCGGCGGCGGCGGACGTGTCCGGTGGCGGGGAGGGAAAAAAAATCTAGGGTTAGACCGAGAATTTCGGGGGAGAAGACATATTTATAGGTAGAGGGAGCTAGGAGAGTCCAAATGAGGAGCGGTTTTCGGCCACGCGATCGTGATCGAACGACCGAGAGCATGGAGGGGAGTTTGCTGGGTTTTGGGCCACTTTGGAAGGGGTGTTGGGCTGCAAAGAGAGAGGGCTTTTACGGTTACCGGTTAACCGTTGAGTACCAAACGACCTCCAAATGGCACGAAACTTGACAAAGCGGTTCACCGGTGCTATACCAAGGCCGCTTGACAAACCTCGGTCCATTCCGAGACCGTTTAACACCCGCATTACACGAAAAGAGGTAAAAGAGGGGCGCCGGAGACATAGGAGTGCCGGATTGCAAAAGCGGACAACGGGGAAAATGCTCGGATGCATGAGACGAACACGTATGCAAAATGAAATGCACATGATGACATGATATGAAATGCATATGATGACATGGCAAAGTGCAACACGCAAGCACATGACATGGCAAGGACGGCGAATAATCAAGGACACTGACGATCGAATCCGGGCGTTATAACACTCCTCCACTAACAAGAGATCTCGTCCCGAGATCTTAGGACCGAGACGGAAGGGAAAAAGGAAGATGCGAAACAAGAACTCAAGATAAGAAGCAAAGAATCGAGAGCACACGAGAAGAAGAGAGAAACGACGAGAATGACGAGAATCGAAGGCTCACGGAATCAGATAGACTATGAAACAACTCGTTCTAACCGGAGTGGTTAGAATGAGAAAAGAAACGGATAAGACTGAAAGGATTTAGGCAGCACTCCGGCTAAAACATGGAAGGAGTTGGAACTGAGTTTGACAAAATGGAACGATAGTTGACGAGAGGAACAACACAATGCCTCCGGAAGAATTGAAAGAATGGAATGAAAAGAATTCACAAGGAAGGATGGAACAATCAGAAATTATAGATAAGTTGGAGACGTATCAAGCATCCCCAAGCTTAATTCCTGCTCGTCCTCGAGTAGGTAAATGATAAAAACAGAATTTTTGATGTGGAATGCTACCTAACATAATAATCAATATAATCTTGTTTATTGTGGCAAGAATATTCAGATCCATAAGATTCAAGACAAAAGTTTAATATTGACATAAAAATAATAATACTTCAAGCATACTAACCAAGCAATTATGTCTTATCAAAATAACATAGCCAAAGAAAGCTTATCTACAAAATCATATAGTTTAGCCATGCTTCATTTTCGTCACACAAAATGCTCACATCATGCACAACACCGATGAAAAGCCGAGCAATTGGTTCATACTTTTTATCGCGCTTCAGCCTTTTCAACCCTCATGCAATACATGAGCACAAGCCGTGGACATAGCAGTATGGGTGGAATAGAGTTAAGGATGGCAATGGGTAGGGTATGGGCAGGGTAGAGCAGTACCATACCCATACTCGTATAGTCGGTGGGTACAAAATTCTACCCATACCCGTACCCATGGGTATGAAACTTTACCCATACCCATACCCGATGGGTACCCGTACCCATTGGGTACGCAACGGGTAGAACAAATAGTACATGAGTTGTTCACATTTTTACGCTCATTGATAGCACATTTGACAAAAAAACAATTATCTCAACTCAATATAGATGAGTACAACATACTCATAAGTCAATTGGAGTAGACAGGCCACATGAAAAATTAATGATTAATTGATGACAACTTAACATTAGTTTACAAGCGCGCAGGGTATGGGTATACCCGCGGGTACAAGGTTATACCCGTACCCATGACTTAACTGGTAGGGTATGGGTATTACCCATGGGTATAAAATTGTGCCCATACCCTCACCATGCGGGTACGGTACCCACGGGTACCCGTACCCGTGGGTAAAATTGCCATCCTTAAATAGAGTATGATGATAGGGGTTATGTGAGAAGACAAAAAAGAACAAAGTCTCACATTGACGCGGCTAATCAATGGGCTATGGAGATGCCCATCGATTGATGTCAATGCAAGGAGTAGGGATTGCCATGCAACTGATGCACTAGAGCTATAAAAATATGAAAGCTCATCAAAAGAAACTAAGTGGTTGTGCATCCAACTTGCTTGCTCACTAAGACCTAGTGCATTTTGAAGAAGCCCATCATTGGAATATACAAGCCAAGTTCTATAATGAAAATTTCCCACTAGTATATGAAAGTGACAAAGAGAATCTGTATCATGAAGATCATGGTGCTACTTTGAAGCACAAGTGTGGAAAAAGGATAGTAACATTGTCCCTCCTCTATTTTTCTCTCATTTTTTATTTTATTTTTATTTGGGCCTTCTCTTTTTTTTCTTTTGGCCTCTTTTTTTTTCTTTCGTCCGGAGTCTCATCCCGACTTGTGGGGGAATCATAGTCTCCATCATCCTTTCCTCACATGGGACAATGTTCTAATAATGATGATCATCAGACTTTTATTTACTTACAACTCAAGAATTACAACTCGAAACTTAGAAAAAAATATGACTCTATGTGAATGCCTCCGGCGGTGTACCGGGATATGCAATGAATCAAGAGTGACATGTATGAAAAATTAGCATGGTGGCTTTGCCACAAATACGATGTCAACTACATGATCATGCAAGGCAATATGACAGTGATGATGCGTGTCATAATAAACTGAACGATGGAAAGTTGCATGTCAATATATCTCGGAATGGCTATGGAAATGCCATAATAGGTAGGTATGGTGGTTGTTTTGAGGAAGATATAAGGAGGTTTATGTGTGATAGAGCGTATCGTATCATGGGGTTTGGATGCACCGGCGAAGTTTGCACCAACTCTCAAGGTGATAAAGGGCAATGCACGGTATCGAAGAGGCTACCAATGATGCAAGGGTGAGAGTGTGTAATATCCATGGACTCACATTAGTCATAAAGAACTCATATAATTATTGCAAAAGTTTATTAGCCCTCGAAGCAAAGTACTACTATGCATGCCCCTAGGGGGATATACTGGTAGGAAAAGACCATCGCTCGTCCCCGGCCGCCACTCATAAGGAAAGCAATCAAAGAACACTCCATGCTTCAAATTTGTCACACAACGTTTACCATACGTGCATGCTACGGAACTTGCCAACCTCAACACAAGTATTTCTCAATTTCATAATTACCCAACTAGCATGACTCTAATATCACCACCTTTATATCTCAAAACAACTATCAAGTATCAAACTTCTCTTAGTATTCAATGCACTTTATATGAAAGTTTTATTATACCCATCTTGGATGCCTATCATATTAGGACTAGTTTCATAACAAAAGCAAATTACCATGCTGTTGAGGACTCTCAAAATAATATAAGTGAAGCATGAGAGATCAATAATTTCTATAAAATAAAACCACCACCGTGCTCTAAAAGGATATAAGTGAAGCACTAGAGCAAATGACAAACTACTCCGAAAGATATAAGTGAAGATCAATGAGTAGTTGAATAATTATGTAACTATGTGAAGACTCTCTAACATTTAAGAATTTCATATCTTGGTATTTTATTCAAACAGCAAGAAAAAAATAAAATAAAATGATGCTCCAAGCAAAACACATATCGTGTGGTGAATAAAAATATAGCTCCAAGTAAAGTTACCGATGAACGAAGACGAAAGAGGGGATGCCTTCCGGGGCACCCCCAAGCTTAGGCTCTTGGTTGTCCTTGAATATTACCTTGGGGTGCCTTGGGCATCCCAAAGCTTAGGCTCTTGCCACTCCTTATTCCATAGTCCATCGAATCTTTACCCAAAACTTGAAAACTTCACAACACAAAACTTAACAGAAAACTCGTAAGCTCCGTTAGTATAAGAAAATAAATCACCACTTAGGTACTGTTGTGAACTAATTCTAAATTCATATTGGTGTAATATCTACTGTATTCCAACTTCTCTATGGTTCGTACCCTCCGATACTACTCATAGATTCATCAAAATAAGCAAACATCACATAGAAAACAGAATCTGTCAAAAACAGAACAATCTGTAGTAATCTGTATCAAACGTATACTTATGGAACTCCAAAAATTCTTAAATAAATTGTTGGACCTGAGGAATTTGTCTATTAATCAGCTGCAAAAAGAATCAACCTAAAAGCACTCTCCAGTAAAAACTGGCAGCTAATCTCGTGAGCGCTAAAGTTTCTGTTTTTTACAGCAAGATCATAAAGACTTCACCCAAGTCCTCCTAAAGGTTCTACTTGGCACAAACACTAATTAAAACATAAAACCACATATAAACAGAGGCTAGATAGATTATTTATTACTAAACAGGAACAAAAAGCAAGGAACAAAAATAAAATTGGGTTGCCTCCCAACAAGCGCTAACGTTTAACGCCCCTAGCTAGGCATGATGATTTCAATGATGCTCACAAAAAAGATAAGAATTGAAACATAAAGAGAGCATCATGAAGAATATGACTAGCACATTTAAGTCTAACACACTTCCTATGCTTAGGGATTTTGTGAGCAAACAACTTATGGGAACAATAATCAACTAGCATAGGAAGTCAAAACATGCACAACTTCAAAACTTTAAGCACATAGAGAGGAAACTTGATATTATTGCATTTCCTACAAGCATATGTTCCTCCCTCATAATAATTTTCAGTAGCATCATGAATGAATTCAACAATATAACCATGACATAAAGCATTCTTTTCATGATCTACAAGCATAGAATTTTTATTACTCTCCACATAAGCAAATTTCTTCTCATTCGGAATAGTGGGAGTATCATAAGAAACTCGAATACTATAAATTGTTTCCACATTAAAAGAGTAATTTTCAGAAATAGGGTAATCATAATCATGACAAGTTTTATAAATATAATCATCACTACTTTTTATAGCATAAGTATCATCACAATAATTATCATAAGTAGCAACTTTGTTCTCATCATAATCGATTGAAACCTCTTCCAAGATAGTGGAATCATTACTAAATAAAGTCATGACCTCTCCAAACCCACTTTCATCAATATAATCATCATAAGTAGGAGGCATGCTATCATCATAACAAATTTGCATATCAAAACTTGGGAGGCTAAAAATATCATCTTCATTAAACATAACATCCCCAAGCTTGGGACAAACATTAATTTTAGCAAATATATTCTCAAACTTGTAATTCTCATCAAACATAGCATCCCCAAGCTTGGGCCTTTACATATCATAAGCATAATCACTCTCATCATTAATAGTATGGATAGCACCAATAGTATAGCAATTATCATCATCACAATGAGTAATAGGAGCAACATCGTTTGGGAGGGATACCTTTTCACCTTTGCTTCTCCGTCTTTTCTTTTTATTCTTCACATCATGTGTGGGTTAAACCTCTTTTTTGAGCTCCTTATTAATGAGATTGGTTGAATAGAAAGTTCCTCCTCATTACCTGATTCATCATAAGAAGTAATAGGAGGATATTGGGAAGTCTCTTCCCTTTCATTAGTATTCTCTTCATCTTCTATTTGTTTTCTTGTCTTTATGTAATTGGCAATATAAGGATTTTCAATGCAATTCACCGCACAATACATACAAAGTTCTTCTAGATCAAAATCAAGAAATCTATCAAGATTAAATTTTGGAATACCCTTAGTTATATGTTTCATTTCTTCATACCCCAAAAGAAGACTAAGCTCTTTATGATGCTCAAGGGTAATCAAGTTATCACAATTTTTGGACACGATTTGATCATGAAACAAATAGCATTGGAGCTTTAAATGACCATTGTCGAATTTCGGGTTCCGGCAGACCCTTGAGGTTCGAACACTGGGGTGCGCGCGGAGATCTCGCCCTCTACCTACCTGCACCCCGCCACCTCGCTAGGATCTAAGCTATGAAAAGAACAGCACAAGAGGCACATGGTTTATACTAGTTCGGGCCACCATTGTGGTGTAATACCCTACTCTAGTTTGTGGTGTGGTGGATTGCCTCTTGGGCTGATGGTGATGAACAATACAAGGAAGAACAGCCTCGCGAGGGTCTGTTCTTGGCTGGTGTGATGAACTGCTAGGGGGAGTCCAGTCGCTTCTCTCTCTCTCTCTCTCTCAGCTAGATGCAAGATGGCTCTTTTCGAGATGCCTCTACCCTGTGGGTGGCTAGTCCTATTTATAGGCAAAGGCCCTGGGCCTCTCCCCAAATATTGAGCGGGAAGGGCACCAACAATTGGCCATTTTGAAGGGGAACATCTGGTACACTTATCCTGACTAAAGTTGGTCCTCGCCTGTCAAAGGCTCTGGTGGTGACGCCGGCTTGGGCTCCACAATGACTTCCTTCCTGCCGTTGCGACAGTCTTGGTCTTGTTGCACCGAAATGGATGCCTTTGCTTGATGCTCTCGCCTGCGCTTGCTCCCTTTGCACCAAAGAGGAAAGGAGGACAACTGCTGGGCTGGCGCCTACTGGGCGCCCTTGGTCGTCATGGCTTGCGTCATGGGCACCTCGTGAGGTACCCCGCCTTGATCTCTCCGCCTCCTCGCGAGCCAGCCTGATGAGGCCGTGCCTGAGGAAGCTCCCTGTCGTCCGCCCCGCGAGGCTTGGCCCCGCGCGAGGGTCTTGAGTTTGTGTTGATGAAGATGGGCCATGCTGGGCCCCCCTTTTGAGCCACGCCTGCAGCCGCAGCGAGCAAGTCTGGGACCCCGTTCCCAGAACGCCGACAGTAGCCCCCGGGCCCAAGGCGCGCCCGGACTTGGCCGAGAAGAGAAGCGAGAGGGCAAGTGCGAAGCGCCGCGGGCCTTAACATCCTGCGGCCTTGGGCGTCGCGTGGCGGTTGATTGGACGCAGGTGGCACTGTTCCCCCACGCCTCCTTATTTTGCGCCATGCTAGGCGGACTCGTATTCGCACACAGCCGCTCCCCTTTTCGTTGCTCGAGCGTCCCATGTTCTTTCTCCTCTCGAACTTCAGCTTCTGCTTCCAATCCAATCTCGAACCTTCCCCCCCCCCCTTCCGTTGCCATGGCTTCGACGACGAAGGGAAGAGGGAAGAAACCCGTGCCTCCGCCTCGCTCGCCATCGTCGGCGGCCCCCGCCGTCGATCGGTCGATCATACTCAATCGAGAGGGCCTGGGCCAGGTCAGCTCAGCTTTGGCCACCATCTTCAATGAATGCGGGAGGACGATGTCCTGGCCCGCGTCTCACTTCTCCATCGACAGGATAATCACTGAGGTACGGTATTTTGCCGACGCCCTGTGGGCGGGGCTAGTTCCCCCCTTTTCCGATTTCTTCAACGTTGTGCTCTCCCACTATCAGATCCATATGATGCATTTGGGTCCCGAATCCATCACTCTTCTTGCGGTCTTCGCCTTTGTTTGCGAGGCAATGATGGGCATCCCTCCTTCAGTTGCCTTGCTGCGCCACTTCTTCTCTATGCGCCTTGTTGACCCCACCCAATGCTCGGGGTGCGTGAGCTTCATTGCTGCACCTGAAACAGCGGCTTCAGGGATCGACTTCAGCCTTCCTCCGTCCGCGCCTGGGTTCCGCGAGCGATGGATGTACGTGGACATAGGGGTGCCCAGCCCCTATTTGCCGGAGCCATCTTCGCTGCTGTCCCCAATTCGAGCTGGGGCAGGAGACGCTCACGAGTTTTGGCTCGTCTTAAATGGCGCCGCTTCGCGTTCTTAAGGGCGCTCGGCGTGACAGCGCCCAAGGTGGTGAAGGAGTTCCTGCTATGCTGTGTTTCCCCTCTCCAACGTCACTCTCGCTGAATGTGGGCCTTCAGCGGGCGTGAGGATCGTATGAGGCTCCAGGAAGAGGACCTGACGCCTGAAGCACTGAGGAAAGTGCTCTTGGTCTTGATTGGGGACCCACTCCTGGCAGCATCCGGCAAGGGGGGGCCTTGCTGTACCTCTGCCCGAACAGGGGCGACTTTGTGAATCAGATGCCCGTCTTTGACAAGTGGGGGCTGCGCCCCGCTGGCCTCCGGGGGCCTCGCGAGAACCCAGTGGTGGTGGCCGCCCTTTCAGTCGGCCGTGGCGGCCCTTCCTCAAGCAGCGGAGCAGGGAGGCATGAGCCGCCGGAGGCCGAGGGGGCCCCCGCCGGGGTGACGGCGCCGAGCGGAGCGGCGCTCTTGAGGGAGCAGCTCCTGAGGCTCGTGCTGCCGTGGCTGAGGGTGGCGAGCCGCTGCCCGCAGCGCCTGCGTCTGAGGCCCCTGGGGCCCCAGTTACTCTTCTTGGTGAGGTGACCGGCGGCGCGCATCAGGTAGACGCCCCTGACGCGGGTCGCCTTGACGCTTCTTCCTCGTCGCAGGCTGACCCCTGCGCTCAACTCTTGGGTCGCTTCCGTGTGGACTTTGAGGCCCTCCGGAAGAGAAGGGAGGCCCTGGGTGACGATTACCCTTGTCGTCTGCTGAAGCGCAGGAAGTATTTCACCACCGATGAGTAAGCCTTCCCCTTTCCTAGCTCCTGATCCTTCTGTTGCCTTTGCTGATCCTTGCTCCGCAGGGCCCTTCCCGCCGAGCTCACGGAGATGGCTGAGGAGCCATCCCCCTTGGCTCCGCCCTCTCCACTGTCTTCGAGCACTCCGAGCAGCAGAGCCCTTGTGGTGAGGCCGGTCGGAGAGACGAACCATCCTGAGGCGCATCGCGGCCCTGCGCGCCTCGCGACCCTCCTTCGCGAGCCTTCTCATGGCATAGCCAGCCTGTCGTGGGCTTCTCGTCTGGTCGGACTGTGATTGGCTGAGGTACTCCCTGCGCTCTTCATTTGGGGATGGGCTGGCTCCAGGCCAGGCTCCTGGTGAGGCGGGCCCGGCCGCCGCGAGGGCGCCAGCCCCCAGCCCCCTGCCCGGAGGGGGAGTGCTGATTCGTGGCCCCCGGTGCTTGCTTGGGGCGGATGATGGTGTAGAACATGTACTCGAGCGCGCCCGGGAGCGTCCCGCTCTTCGCCAAGGGTTTCTTCGGAGGGCGGCTGACGCGGTGAGCCTGCTTGGTGAAGAGCTCGCTGATGAAGACGCGCGCCTCGAGGCCGAGGGCCTGCGCCTGGCTGCAGAGAGGCGCGAGCTGAAGGCGGCTATTGCCCTTGCGCGCCACCAGCGTGATCTTGACAATGGGGAGGCCAAGGCGTCGCTGGCGGCCTCTCGGGAGGTCCGTTCTCGGGCGGTCGAGGAGGCCCGGGAAGCTGACCGGTGGCGAGAGGCGGCGGAGGAGCGGGCGCGGGAACTCCTGGCCCGGTGCCACTCACTGGAGGAGCAGGTGGAGCTGCGCGGGGCAGCCCTTGCGTCGATGAAGGTGGCCTCAGGCGACCCAGCAGAGCTCCAGAAGCGTGAGGAGGCGCTGACGCTGGAAGCCGCCGAACGCGCATGCGATCATGAACGCCTAGAGACAAGGGAGCGCTTGGTGACGCAGGTGGAGGATGATGTCGCTGCGCGGGAAGCCCGTGTCCTGGAGGAGGTCGGACGTCGGGTGGTGATGGCGCGCTTGAACCTTGAGCGCGAGTTCGAGGAGAGGCTGGGGTTGATCCGGGCCGAGGCTGAAGGTAGGACCGCTGCCTTGAGGGCCAAGCTGGAGGAAGTGACGCGGCGGGCCGATGCTTCCCGGGCCGCCCTTGAGGTGGCGCAGGAGGAGTTAACTACCTCCCGTGCCGAGGTGCTTCTTCTCCGACAACGGGTGGACGAGGCTGAGGCCGTCGCGCGACAGAACGCGGACGAGATACGCCAGCGGCGGATCCTGGAGCATGAGCATGGCCCCATGCTCGCCATGCTCCGGGAGAGAGCCAACACAGCCTTGGGTAACATCTGTGAGGCGGCCGTTGGCGAGCCGCACGCGATTAACTACGCCGGCAACCTTCAGTTCTTCACCGACGTGGTGGCCGGAGGCGCTTGATCGGTCGAGCCGACAGGTTGGTGGAGGAGAGGAGCCGCTACGCTTGGCGCGCCTTTTCCCTCATCTTCAGCCATCTCCAAAATATGGACCCCCACTTCGACTTCGACGCCGCCATCGCCCCAGTACCTCAGGCTGTCCGGGACGACCTGGCGCACTGGGTAGAAGACAACGTGGATGCTCTCGTCAGGGCCTTCGCTTCAGACAACGACGGCGTGATCGTGGCTGCTGATGAAGGCGGCGTGGTGAACGGCCCTGACGTCGCTGATGGCGACGCAGAGAGCGATGGCGAGGCCAGCGACGCCAGCGACAGCTCGGAAGGAGCCCCCAAGGATGCATTGGGGGATTTATCCGACTGGCCGCGCATCGTTCCTGTTTCCTTACCCTGCACGAATAGAACTCAGGTTTTTCCCTGATGGTTGTAAGAGCATTTTGGGAGGGGAGCCCCTCGTGTAAAACTTGTGTTCAGCGTATTAGTAGATGCTATATCATTCGTACGCCTGTGCCAAGCGGCTGGCTAGGCGACGAGCTGGCTGGCTGGTTTACCTTCGTCCCACGCGGGTCTTGAGATAGCCTGGGGAGGGCTATGGTGTCTCGAATGTCTCCTGATCGAACCCATAGGATCTGCAGTAAAAAACCTCCTGAGAGGATGCGGCGGCGGCAGTCTGGGCTGCACGCAAGCTAGGCCTGACCCGGCTCGCGAGGGGCTCGCGAGGGGAGGCAGCTGAGGCAAAGTGGTAACCGGAACGTGAGAGATTGCTCGAACGAGACTAAGCACCCCTTCCCCAAACACACGCAAATCTCAAGCTCGAATCCAACTTAAATCCAGCGGGGGAAAGCGACAACCAAGGAAAAAGCAATGAAAGCAGAAAAAAGGCCGCGTCCGGCACCTAGTCTAGTCTTGGACGTCTTCTCACTAGCGCGGAGCTAAGTGCTGCCACTGGGCGTGGGAGGGAGCCCCAGGGCCTGAGGCCGGCACCCCTGAGACTCCGGGGCGTGTACAGCCCCACTCATTATTACGTGAGAGTGTCAAGGGGCAGCGAGCTTCACAGGCATTGGGCCTTCTTCACAGGTACCGGCCTTGCTTCATATCGCCAGACGAGGGCCCCGCCTTGCGCCACACTCTAGTGCCATCAACGACGACCGGAAACCAGGACGCCGCCGATGGGGTAGAGCGGTCGCCAACGGTTCCCCCGACGACCACGGGTCCTCCGCCAGGGGCAGGCCCTGAGGCACCTCCCCAGCAGAGGGCCTACCTCCTGAGAACGCCTTGCTCCGAACACCGCGGTGGTGATGCCGGATCTCGGCCCCTCTCCTGCAGCCCCTGACGCCCTCCTCCTGAGGGGTAGGAGACTGCGGGAGCGGGACAGCCTCTCGCTGTGGCGACCTGCACCTCCTGCAATCCATGATTAGCGTATGCCTGCTCCTGAGGAATTAGCGGTACCCGATAATCGTCGCTTCCAGCGTGGCCGGTGGGGCCTTCCCAGGGCTCCTGGAAGGGCTCAGCTTCTGGCGCCTCGTCCCCCCAGCTTGGGCTGAGGAGCGAGCCTTGTTCGCCCTCATGCGGGTGCCCTTGGTCCATCATGTGGGGCACGTATTCTTTTGGGGCTGTCATCCCGAAGGCCGCGCCATAGTGCTCTGCATGCCATGTAGCTCTGCTTGAGGCGCCCACCTGGGGGTGGTAGCGCGGCGGCCCACTGGGGCCGTGGGTCGCGACGAGTCCTTCTTCGCTGGCCGGGGGCGGAGGCAGCGCGCTGCCTGGCCCGCCGATCTTGGCAACCGGCTGATGTTGGAGCAGCCTTGGAGCCAGCAGGCGTGGAGCTTCGCGTGGGCCGCCTGGACTGAGGTGGGAGCTGGGTGCAGAAGGGATGAGCCCCCGAGGCGGCGAAGCCCAGGAGCTCGGCCACCCACTCTAGCAACACGTCGCGGCCGCCCTCCAGCAGCCTGCACTGCAGTAGCCCTCGGGCCACCGTGAGCGCGGCCCTTGAGTTCACCTGCTCCCGGCGGGTGTACGGCGTCGTGGCCGCGGTGTGGTTGGAAGCCCTTGCTGCTGACCGCGCCTGCCGTGGCGTGAGAGCTATCGATGCCTGTCTGCGTCGCCCGCGGCCCGCAGCGCCCTGCGGACCGCGAGCTGCCTGGGGCATGGGGTCGCCCGAGGCGAGCGGCTCTGCATGGGCGGGCCAAGCTGCCCAGGGATCAGGGTTGCCCGCCTTATCGCCGGACATGATGATGACGATGCGACGGGACGCGAAGTGGCAGAAGGTGGATCCCGGTGCACCCCTACCTGGCGCGACAAATGTTGGATTTCGGGTTCCGGCAGACCCTTGAGGTTCGAACACTGGGGTGCGCGCGGAGATCTCGCCCTCTACCTACCTGCACCCTGCCGCCTCGCTAGGATCTAAGCTATGAAAAGAACAGCACAAGAAACGCAAGGTTTATACTAGTTCGGGCCACCATTGTGGTGTAATACCCTACTCTAGTTTGTGGCGTGGTGGATTGCCTCTTGGGCTGATGGTGATGAACAATACAAGGAAGAACAGCCTCGCGAGGGTCTGTTCTTGGCTGGTGCGATGAACTGCTAGGGGAGTCCAGTCGCTTCTCTCTCTCTCTCAGCTAGATGCAAGATGGCTCTTTTCGAGATGCCTCTACCTGATTCTAGATGTCTCTACCCTGTGGGTGGCTAGTCCTATTTATAGGCAAAGGCCCTGGGCCTCTCCCCAAATATTGAGCGGGAAGGGCGCCAACAGTTGGCCATTTTGAAGGGGAACATCTGGTACACCTATCCTGACTAAATTTGGTCCTCGCTTTGTCAAAGGCTCGTGGTGGCGGCTTGGGCTCCACAATGACTTCCTTCTTGCCGTTCTATGACGGTCTTGGTCTTGTTGCACCGAAATGGATGCCTTTGCTTGATGCTCTCGCTGCGCTTGCTCCCTTTGCACCAAAGAGGAAAGGAGGACAACTGCTGTGGCTGGCGCCTGGCGCCCTTGGTCGTCATGGCTTGCGTCATGGGCACCTCGTTAGGTACCCCGCCTTGATCTCTCCGCCTCCTCGCGAGCCAGCTTGATGAGGCCGTGCCTGAGGAAGCTCCCTGTCGTCCGCCCCGCGAGGCTTGGCCCCTCCCGAGGGTCTTGAGTTTGTGTTGATGAAGATGGGCCGTGCTGGGGCCCCCTTTTGAGCCACGCCGCAGGCCGCAGGCAGGCAAGTCTGGGGACCCCCGTTCCCAGAATGCCGACAACCATGTTCATTGCAAAGTTCACAAGGATGGCGATAAATATTGAATCTTTCAGCACAATCATCTAGCCTTTCTTGCAACCATTTAGTTTCCAAATACTTATGCCTCTTGCAAAATCTATCTTCCCTATTTGGTGTGAACTTGCAAGCTTTATAGATTCCACAAAAGTTGACATGCTTATAAGAGACATTTTCATCATGACTAGTGCAATAATCATTAGTACTATGGATATTCAAAGAATTCATACTAACAACATTGCAATCATGCTCATCATTCAAATATTTAGTGCCAAACATTCTAATGCATTCTTCTTCTAACATTTTGGCACAATTATCGGAATCCTTATTTTCATGAAAGATATTAAAAAGATGAAGCATATGAGGTACCCTCAATTCCATTTTTTTGTAGTTTTGTTTTATAGACTAAACTAGTGATAAAACAAGAAACAAAAAGATTCGATTGCAAGATCTAAAGATATACCTTCAAGAACTCACCTCCCCGGCAACGGTGGCAGAAACTTCTTGATGTCTACTACACAACCTTCTTCTTGTAGACGTTGTTGGGCCTCCAAGTGCAGGGTTTGTAGGACAGTAGCAAATTTCCCTCAAGTGGATGACCTAAGGTTTATCAATCTGTGGGAGGCATAGGATGAAGATGGTCTCTTTCAAACAACCCTGCAACCAAATAACAAAGAGTCTCTTGTGTCCCCAACACACCCAATACAATGGCAAATTGTATAGGCGCACTAGTTCGGTGAAGAGATGGTGATACAAGTGCAATATGGATGGTAGATATAGGTTTTTGTAATCTGAAAATATAAAAACAACAAGGTAGCAAGCGATAAAAGTGAGCGTAAACGGTATTGCAATGCTAGGAAACAAGGCCTAGGGTTCATACTTCCACTAGTGCAAGTTATCTCAACAATAATAACATAATTGGATCATATAACTATCCCTCAACATGCAACAAAGAGTCACTCCAAAGTCACTAATAGCAGACAACAAACGAAGAGATTATGGTAGGGTACGAAACCACCTCAAAGTTATCCTTTCTGATCGATCTATTCAAGAGTCTGTAGTAAAATAACATGAAGCTATTCTTTCCGTTCGATCTATCCTAGAGTTCGTACTAGAATAACACCTTCAGACACAAATCAACCAAAACCCTAGTGTCACCTAGATACTCCAATGTCACCTCAAGTATCCGTGGGTATGATTATACGATATGCATCACACAATCTCAGATTCATCTATTCAAACCAACACAAAGTACTTCAAAGAGTGCCCCAAAGTTTCTACCGGAGAGTTAAGACGAAATCGTGTGCCAACCCCTATGCATAAGTTCACGAGGTCATGGAACTTGCAAGTTGATCACCAAAACATACATCAAGTGGATCACGTGATATCCCATTGTCACCACAGATAAGCACATGCAAGACATACATCAAGTGTTCTCAAATCCTTAAAGACTCAATCCGATAAGATAACTTCAAAGTGAAAACTCAATCCATTACAAGAGAGTAGTGGGTGAGAAACATCATTAGATACAACTATAATAGAAAAGCTCGTGATACATCAAGATCGTGCCAAATCAAGAACACGAGAGAGAGAGAGAGAGAGAAGAGAGAGAGAGAGAGAGAGAGAGAGAGAGAGATTAAACACATAGCTACTAGTACATACCCTCAGCCTCGAGAGTGAACTACTCCCTCCTCATCATGGAGAGCGCCGGGATGATGAAGATGGCCACCGGTGAGGGTTCCCCCTCCGGCAGGGTGCCGGAATGGGTCTAGATTGGTTTTTTGGTGGCCACAGAGGCTTGCGGCGGCGGAACTCCCGATCTAGGTTTCTTTCTGGAAGTTTCTGTATATATAAGAGGTTTTGGCATCGGGAACAAGTCAAGGGGGTCTCTCGGCTGTCCACGAGGTAGGGAGGCGCGCCCAGGGGGTGGGCGTGCCCCCACCCTCGTGGGCAGCCCGGGACTCTTCTGGCCCAACTCTTTTACTCCATGGCCTTCTTCTGGTCCAAAAATAAGTTCCGTGAAGTTTCAGGTCAATTGGACTCCATTTGGTTTTCCTTTTCTGCGATACTCAAAAACAAGAAAAAATACAGAAACTGGCACTGGGCTCTAGGTTAATAGGTTAGTCCCAAAAATCATATAAAATAGCATATAAATGCATATAAAACATCCTTGATGGATAATATAATAGCATGGAACAATAAAAAATTATAGATACATTGGAGACGTATCACTGGCTAAAGCGTCAGATGCAGAGCCTCTTGGTGGATGTTAATCGCATTCGCAATCTTTCCACCAAGAACGCATTCGTGTCACATGAACCTTGTCAGAGGTCCTGGAAGAGTCTGACATTGCTAAGCTCCGAAGACGATTTTCGCGAAGATGGCTTCACTGAGCGCTACAAATTTGATTCCACGCCTCCTCGCAATGCCGTCTTGCGTCGTACTCCTTCCTTAGAAGACTCGGAGTATTCATCTTCGGCTGCAACTGTTGTTGCGAGAGTTATCGATGAAGAAGACGATGCCACCTCACCGACCATGACCTCGCTGCGTCTCGACACTGCAACAGGCCCATCTGCACCACCAAACTCCAACGTCGACCCTGCACCTTCATCTACTCCTGATGGGAACGAGTAGATGCTCTATGTCTTCAAACCTTTTTGGTCCTTACTAACAAAAGGGGGAGAAGCATATGAGTTGATAGTCTTCAAGCGGGTCCATATGGGTGGTTGCTATTTTTTTGCTAAGTGGTTACAACTCTCCTTTTTGATACATTTGGTTCTTTGAGTTCTAACACTTAAACTCGATGGCCGTCTGCTACGTTTTCTGCTACTTGTGATGCGATGATAAATTCCGCATGAAGTCATTCCGCAAACGACCATTTTTCATTATGCATGTCATTATCTTTGTTATATCTGTATATGCATGATGAATTGTCTTCGTAGGTTGAAGAGGATCTCCACAAGTAAAACCTGCCATGTGCATTTGCATTCAAGAGCAAACTATTTATATGCACATCTTCAAGGGGAGCCTTTTGCTACTTATGAAGACAATGCCTTAACCCTTGCAATTTCACATACTTTTATCCCCGTTGAAAACTTCAACCAGTTTGTCATCAATCACCAAAAAGGAGGAGATTGTAAGTGCATCTAGTGCCACCCCTAGTTGGTTTTGGAGTATTGACGACAAACTTGGTTGAGGGACTAATGTGTTTGTGAGAATTGCAGGATAACACATGTAGTAGTCCCTCATAGATACGGTTTACCTACCGGAGATGACCCCTAAAAATGTGTGAAGACATCGAAGACAATGGTGGTATGTGAAGATATTCACAACAAAGATTATGACTCGAGAAGACATTCACGTGAAGACTATGGAGTACAGAGACATAGTTGTTTCGTGGTTTCCTTTTCTTCTTTGTTGAGTCATAGGAACCACCGCACTGTTAAGTGGGGTCCAAGTGAACAAAGTCAGAGTGACTGAAGTGATGCTCAACCAAATCCTATGTCTTCGAGCGAAGACAATGAGAGCAAATCTTATCCAGAGCTGGATGAGTGAGCTTTACTTGTAGCCCAAGTCAAGCTGCCGCGTGTGTTTGAAATCTGACCGCTAGACACGTGTCAGTTCCTTAGTGACCCAGGGTCATTTCGGACGAATCAGGTCGGGTTGCCTCCTGGCTATAAATAGCCCACCCCATACACCATAAATTGGTGGCTGCTCAGAGTTAGTGCACGGCTTTTGTCGTTTGAGAGCAACCCACCTTCGAAGCATTTGAGAGAATGATCCTTGCGAGGACAAAGCCCAAAACACCCAGATCCAAAAGTGTTGGGCATCACTGAAGTCTCTCTATCCGCGTGATCTGAAGACTTATTACACTTGAGGACTGTGAATCCTCCAGCCGGTTAGGCGTCGCGTTCTGAGCATCCAAGAGTCATTGTGGATTGCCGGTGAACGAAGTCTGTGAAGGTTTGGAAGTCTACCTTGAAGACTTACCTGAGTGATTGGGCGAGGACTAAGTGTTCTTAGCTCAAGGGGGATAAGGTGAAGACGCGGTCTTCTCGAGTTGAATCTCAGCCTCCCTAACCAGACGTCTGATTGTCACAGCAACTGGAACTGGTCCAACAAATCCTTGTCCTCTCCAAGCAACTGGTTCTATCACTTCCCTCTCTTTACTTACAGTTTATCTTCCTGAAGTCATTGCCTGCTTGCATGATCTGATTGACTTCACTGTGTAAATATTGTTGTTGTTTGGCTTCATATTATCTTTCATCCTCATCCATACTACCTAGCTGCTAATAGTCTTCGTGCTTTCACTTCATTGCTTACTTGACTATGGCTTGCCTAGTGTAGTCTACCTTCCGCTGCATATAAATAGGTTCATTTCTATTGTCTGTCTTTGAAACTCCCATGTTTTGAAGACTTCCGTAGAAATCGCCTATTCACCCCCCCCCCCTCTAGTCGATAACAAGCACTTTCATATACCCATATCTTCTCAAATGATCTATGAAGGTTAGAAAGTAACGATATGCGCCGTGAGCCTCAACACTCATTGGACCGCATACATCGGTATCTATTATTTCCAGTAAGTCATTAGCTCGCTCCATTGTTCCGGAGAACAGAGTTTTAGTCATCTTGCCAATGAGGCATGGTTCGCAAGTATCAATTGATTCATAATCAAGTGATTCCAAAAGTCCATCTGCATGGAGTTTCTTCATGCACTTTACATCAATATGACCTAAACGGCAGTGCCACAAATATGTTGCACTATCATTATCAACTTTGCATCTTTTGGCATCAATATTATATGAATATGTGTGTCATTACGATCAAGATTCAATAAACTATTTTGGGTGTATGACCATAGAAGGTTTTATTCATGTAAAAAGAACAACAATTATTCTCTGACTTGAATGAATAATCGTATTGCAATAAACATGATTCAATCATATTCATGCTCAACGCAAACACCAAAAAACATTTATTTAGGTTCAACACTAATCCCGAAGGTAGAGCGAGTGTGCAACGGTGATCGTATCAACCTTGGAATCACTTCCAACACACATTTTCACCTCGCCCTTAACTAGTCTCTGTTCATTCTGCAACTCCTGTTTTGAGTTACTAATCTTAGCAAGTAAACCGGTATCAAATACCCAGGGGTTACTACAAACACTAGTAAGGTACACATTAATAACATGTACATCAAATATACCTCTGTTCACTTTGCCATCCTTCTTATCCGCCAAGTATTTGGGGTAGTTCCGCTTCTAGTGACCATTCCCTTTGTAGTAGAAGCACTCAGTTTTAGGCTTAGGTCTAGCTTTGGGCTTCTTCACGGGAGCGACAACTTGCTTGCCATTCTTCTTGAAGTTCCCTTTCTTTCCCTTGCCCTTTTTCTTGAAACTAGTGGTCTTGTTAATCATCAACACTTGATGCTCTTTCTTGATTTCTACCTTCACCGATTTCAGTATCGCGAAGAGCTTGGGAATCATTTTCGTCATCCCTTGCATATTATAGTTCATCACAAAGTTCTAGTACTTGGTGATAGTGACTAGAGAATTTTGTCAATCACTATCTTATCTGGAAGATTAACTTCCACTTGATTCAAGCGATTATAGTACCCAGACATTCTGAGCACATGCTCACTAGTTGAGCTATTCTCCTCCATCTTGTAGGCAAAGTACTTGTCAAAGGTCTCATACCTCTCGACACGGGCATGAGTCTGAAATACCAATTTCAGCTCTTGGAACATCTCATATGCTCTGTGGCATTTCAAAACAAAATGTTGAAGTCCCGATTCTAAGCCGTAAAGCATGGTGCACTAAACTATCAAGTAGTCATCATTATAAGCTTGTCAAACATTCATAATGTCTGCATCTGCTCCTACAATAGGTCTGTCATATAGCGGTGCATCAAGGACACAATTCTTTTGTGCAGCAATGAGGATAATCCTCAGATCACGGACCAAGTCTGCATCATTGCTACTATCATCTTTCAACTTATTTTTCTCTAGGAACATATCAAAAATAAACGGGGAGCTCACTACAACATGACCTCACCGATAGTAACGCTTTTTCCATATCTAAAAGTCCATATATCCGTTGCTAGTGGCTTTACCAACGGTTTGGAATGCGTTGCCTTATCCAGTGTTGCTAGCGCATAATGCAACGCATATACTACCGTTGATAAAAGGGATCGTTGCAAAAGTACAACACATAAAACAGACTTATACAACGCTACTATCCGTTGGTGCTCAATATATCGGAATCCAAATCTCATTACTTGGCAATAGATAATTTGCCACACTTTAGGTGTTTGTATATATATAGTGTGAATAATAATATTATTATTATATATGTATATAACAGCAATTGAATTAATGCTTCACATAATGGTGATAATTATGTATATCAAGCTAGGAAAAGACAAGAAAATATACTCACAAGAGGAAGAAATCATATATTGGATAAAATTGTTGGATTACAGTAGTGGATATTACAGGAGGAAGAGCATCCAAATGTGATGCAAATCTAAATATTTTCTCGACAAAGAAACTTAAACTAAAAGCATCCATCAGCATCCCTGATACTTAACTAAAACATTACCGAGGAACATCATCGAATAGGAACAACATCCCTACAACTTAACTAAAACTGAAAGCATCCATCATCATCATCATGAACTGGAACATCATCATCATCATCATCATCATGAACTGGAACATCATCATCATCATCATCATCACATCGCAGTGTACTTGCCATGCACCCATATAATCATCCATGTATATTTTGACTCTACAAAGAAAATAACAAAATGAACCGTTAAAACAAAATGCATTAAGAAGTAAGAACCACTTTGCGCACACTTACTGCTCATCAGCATATTTTTTTTGGTCTGGACAGCAGTCTAATAGCAAATAAGAAGAAACAAATAAACAAGATAGCACTACAATTTGAACACAAATTCGTATGTGATTATGAGAAGATAGCAGCATGAGTGTTAGTTGTCCTTGATGACTAATCCAGACGCCCCAATATACGACACAACCTGCAGAAAACATGGCTAAATAAAATTATATGGACATTAGCCTAAGTGATGTGCATAGGGCAATGTGATTTACAGTACCACTTCTCTTTTCTTCTCCACTTAGTTAGCAAACTGGACCAAAACGGTTTGTCATCTGAAACTGAACCAAAACATCTATTTCTAGTTGGTTTCGGTCATCCAACAGGAAATAGGGAAACCTATAAGTGCTCACCACGCTTTGAAACCAACCAACAACCCCAAATCCACTGAAATGAATTTACATGGTCATCACCAGCCTAGAGATCCATTGCTAATTCTTTACATCTACAGTAAAACTGTTTTCTGTGAACCAATAGATCTATTTATTTCTAAATAAATCCACTGAAACCTACAGCCCCAAATCTTATAAATGTGCGTCGACAGCAGCACAGAACCTAGCACAGCTCAATGGCCATGGACACAACGAGCAGTAGCACGGTAAGGAGAGGGAGAGAGTTTACCTTCGATGGCATCGTCCATGACTTGCTCCACGAACTTGACTTGCTCCATGGCGTCCCCCTGCATCGAGTTGGATTACCTAGTTGATTTTAATTATACTAAGATTCTTATTTATTTAGAAATAACATGCACACTGTTGTTCAAATTCTTACTATGGCAGTCATTACGTTATTGTTCAACGATGAGTAAATATTTTTTGGGAAAATGAACAAAAAGAGATGGTTCAAACTCTAGACCCAGAAATGGATGGTTGCAAACCGATAGGGTGTATACTGTTCTAGGTACATAATAATGGGCAAAACACACTAATTCGTATTGAAATTGCTGACAGAGTAACTAATTTGTAGTGGAATGGCCAAAAGAGTACCTTATATAGGGACAACTTGTAGGTGATTATTTCTTTGTAGTGTATTTCATGAGTACAGGATGATAGTATTAAAAAATAATAGTCCATCAAGGTTATCCTTGTATCTAGTTTGTTCTTTCCCTTTCCATATAGAATTTGCAAAACTAAACCATTAGTTCTTTCCAGATTTTATACATGTAATAGGCAGAATAGAAGTCGTTCCTGACTTTTAGTGGAGAATAGTATCCGAAGAAATACATCTATAGAAGCACTGTGTCCTGAACTCATGTTAACCACAATAACAATTTCCTTTTTAGTTGAAAAGGCAAACTTCTAATATTTAAATATTATTCATGATTTTTAAAGGATACATCAAGATACCATGTTGACAAAAAGATAATACAACTGTGATTTATTTTGACTAGAAGTGCATATGAATACAGAACAGAATTTATATTGGACACTGTACTGAGATAACGCTACATCAGCTCCGAGATGTAACAGAAGTACCTATATTATTTTCGGAAAGCAAGGGAAAGCATCTAACTTACCGCCAATAGTGGTTCAAATATTCATGACTTGGTAATAATTAAGAACACCTTGCTGATGCTATAGTCGTACATAATAATCATATGTGTGACTAAGAAAACTTGAAGATCAACTTTTATTTCGGAAGGGAAACAGGAGCAGAATCTTCAAAATATAAATCAATAACTAACCATTAAACAGCAAAAGAAATAATTCTGCTCAGTTTCAAAGCCAACGTGGCAATACATAAGGAACCATATACATATCGTGGCTGTAGCATGTGCACAGCAAGCCATCGTATACTAAGTTAAGACGTACAACAGAAATAGTATATTTATGCTTCATCTGTTCAAATTACATGGGAGAACATTATAAGATGAAGAAATTCCACAAAGCAGCACTATTTTTCAGTGAAGAAAATAAAAAATCTAATGGTTAAATTGATAAGAGGATTTTACACATACGTTTATTTTTCTTCAATGGGGACATGAGCACCTTACCTATAACGGGGCCAAACCTGAAGACAGGAACTGAGTCGCATCCATGACTGGACAATGGAGGACATGGTTACTTCCATCATGTCACCCATGTCGTGGGCAGCACCTATGGTTAGGATTGGTTTTCCCTGTAGAGAGAAGGGTTATACAGCCACTTGGTTGCACGTCTACAGGAGAAGAAAAGAGCAGAGGTTAGGGCATCTACAACGCTCGCCGCTTGGCCAGGCGCTTACAGAAGAAAGTGAAAATATTATTAAATTGAAAAACATCTAAGCGCCCTGCCTTCCAACGCTGGACACTAACTGCCAACGCTAATCAAACACTAAATTAAACTGCACATGCGGCTGATGCGGGGAAGAAAGGAGGGAAGCGCCCGCTGCATATCTTTGCGCCGACGAAGCGTCCGACGCCAGGATTTGAGGGCCTCAACCGCAAATCGGTCAGGAATTAAGTGGGAAAAAATCCTAGCGCCTCCCCTAGCGCCCCGCGTTGGAGATGAGAAAGAGGGAGATAAATAACGAAACCAGGGGAGGGGGTCCACTCACCGGACTAGAGGAGGACGACATGGCCACCGGCGCCGGAGCCGACGCCAGAACCCTAGCTATGGGGGAGGGTCGCGGGTAGGCTTTGGTGGCCGCGAGGGCCGGATCTAGCCGGATGGGAGGGCGCCGCAATGCGAGGGGACCTGGGGCTGTGCTTCGCGGTGGCGAGATTCGCGGGACGTCGCTTGAATCAGCCACCGCAAGTTGAGCAGCGAGGAGCCGCGTGAAGAGAGAGATGGGTCGCGAGAGTGATGGGTGGGTAGGGATGATGTGGATCCGGCAGCCTCCGGAGCTGCGAGGTAGGAGGAGGGGAGGGGGAGGGCCGGCGGTGAGGTGGATCGGAGGAGGAAGACAAAGCGGTGGCGGCGGAGGTTTGGGAGAGATAAGGCGGGGGCTCTGTTTCTCGCGCGTCTCCTTCTCTCTTTCTCTCTCTCCTTTCCTCAGTTTTTTTTCTCAATTGTACCACGATAGGGTAGCGTAATGAGCTGCAACTCTACATCGCATATGCTGCATCGCTTATATGCGTATCTATGAAATTTTTTACAACGTATAGTCAAAGGAAAACGTTTGTTTTCAACCGGATTTTTTAAAACAAACAAACGTAAGCCGCACGCAGGACTCGACACGTGTCCACTGGGCCCATCCACCGCCCACAGCCAGCCTTTATCTTCACACACCATAGAGGAGAGAGGCTCCCATGGCGGACGCTGCCCCTCTCACTCCACGGTGCGGCGAACCAGGAGCGACGGCGACACTGCCTGCTGCCCACCCGCAAATGAAGGGCAATGAAGCCCTGTGAGCGCACCGCCGCGGTGCTGCAACCCCGAGGGGGCGACGCAACACGCAGGGGAGGCGGCCGTTCCCCGGAATGGCGGCGCTCGTCGACGAGCTTGGTGCTGCGACACAGAAACTCGCCCATGTCCACAGTGCTACGGTGCAACCTCGGAGGGCGGTGATGCTGGTGCTGCAATCACCGGCGGCGGAGCTGCAATGGAGCGCTCTCCGGGTCATCCGAGCTCCGCCGGGGCTGCAATGAAGCGCCGCCGGAGCTGCAATGAGGCGAGCCGGAGCTGCAGTGAATCACCGCTGGGGTCGTTGAAGCTTTCTCGGGGTTGCATTGCAGCACCGCCGGGGATGCATTGGAGGATCGCCGGGGTTGCAATGAAGCACCGCCGGACGCCGCCAGTGCTCCGCGCGGTGCGATGTGCCATGGGAGCAGCTGCGTTGAAGCTTTTTTTAGCTGCAGATGCTACGGGGTGCAGGATGGAAGAACAGAGAGAAAGAAAACGGCTTCGTTTGCGGCGATCGAACGGCCACCCTCGGTCAGATCGGACGGCGGGCTAGGCGGATGATTTCTCTAGGAAATCATCCGACTTATCTGTAGGAGCCGCCATAGTCAAAACGTTGTACAATTCGTGTTGCTTTATAGATTTATAGGCGCTCGGTTTCAGACATCGCTTATAAAGAAGGATTAAAGATCAGTGGCCAGCTGCTTGAGACTAAACAACTCGCGCGTGGGGATCGCTCGCTCCAACGAGCGAACGCGAAGGAGTAAATCCGGATTTATAGAGGGTATCCTTGTAGTGGCTATAACGCGAGCTATTGATCTATGACACAATTTGCAAATACTATCAGGACTAAGTTCATGATAAATTAAGTTCAATTAATCAAATTACTTAAGAACCCCCACTTAAATAGACATCCCTCAAGTCATCTAAGTGATACGTGATCCGAATCAACTAACTCATGTCTGATCATCACATGAGATGGGGTAGTTATCAATGTGAACATCTCTATGTTGATCATATCTATTATATGATTCCCGTTCGACCTTTCGGTCTCCAGTGTTCCGAGGCCATGTCTGTACATGCTAGGCTCGTCAAGTTTAACCCGAGTATTCCGCATGTGCAAAACTGTCTTGCACCCATTGTATTTGATCGTAGAGTCTATCACACCCGATCATCACGTGGTGTCTCAACACGACGAACTGTCGCAACGGTGCATACTCAGGGAGAACACTTATACCTTGAAATTTAGTGAAGGGATCATCTTATAATGGTACTGCCGTACTAAGCAAAATAAGATGCATAAAAGATAAACATCACATGCAATCAAAATATGTGACATGATATGGCCATCATCATCTTGTGCTTTTGATCTCCATCTCCAAAGCATCGTCATGATCTCTATTGTCACCGGCTCGACACCTTGATCTCCATCGTAGCGTCGTGGTCGTCTCGCCAATGATTGCTTCTACAACTATCGCTACCGCATAGTGTTAAAGTAAAGCAATTACATGGCATATGCATTTCATACAATAAAGAGACAAACATAAGGCTCCTGTCGGTTGCCGATAACTTTTACAAAACATGATCATCTCATACAACAACATATATCACATCATGTCTTAACCATATCACATCACAACATGCCCTGCGAAAACAAGTTAGACGTTCTCTACTTTGTTGTTGCAGTTTTACATGGCTGCTACGGGCTTCTAGCAAGAACCGTTCTTACCTACGCATCAAAACCACAACGGTGATTTATCAAGTTTGTTGTTTTAACCTTCAACAAGGACCGACCGCAGTCAAATTCGATTCAACTAAAGTAGGAGAAACAGACACCTGCCAGCCATCTTTATGCAAAACTAGTTGCATGTCTGTCGGTAAAACCGGTCTCATGAACATGGTCATGTAAGGTTGGTCCTGGCCACTTCATTCAACAATACCGCTGAACCAAAATAAGACATTGGTGGTAAGCAATATGATGATCACCGCCCACAATTCTTTGTGTTCTACTCGTGCATATCATCTACGCATAGACCTGGCTTTGATACCAATGTTAGGAAACGTGGCATGCAATTTCAAAAAATTCCTACGCTCATGCAAGATCTATCTAGGAGATGCATAGCAACGAGGGGAGAGAGTGTGTCTACATACCCTCGTAGACAGTAAGCGGAAGCGTTTGACAACGCGGTTGATGTAGTCGAACTTCTTCACACGTTCAGCTCGGTGACGTCCCTCGCCTTCTTGATCGAGCAAGTTGTCGAGGTAGTAGATGAGTTTCGTCGGCACGACGACGTGGTGACGGTGATGGTGAAGTGATCCGTGCAGGGCTTCGCCTAAGCATTACGAAGATATGACCAGAGGCGTAAACTATGGAGGTGGCGCCGCACACGACTAACAATTGATGTTGTGTGTTCTAGGCGGCCCCTCCCCACATATATATAGGTGGGAGGGGAGGGGAGGCAGCCAAGGGCGCCCCAAGTAGGATCCGAATCCTACTTGGGGTTTCCCAAGTGCCCCCCCCCCTTCCATATATCATCGGAGAGAAAAGGGAAGGGGAAGAGAGAAAGGAAAGGGGGCGAACCCCCCTTTTCCTTCTCCAGTTCGGCCTCCTGCCTAAGGGAGGGAGGCGCTACCCCTTGTGGGCTGGTGTGCTCCCCTCTTATGGCCCATATGGCCCATATCTTTCCCCCGGGGGTTCCGGTAACCCCCGGTACTCCGATAATTACCCGATACACTCCGGAACACTTCCGGTGTCCGAATACTATCCTCCTATATATCAATATTTACCTCTCGTCCATTTAGAGACTCCTCTTCATGTCCACGATCTCATCCGGGACTCCGAACAACATTCGGTCACCAAATCACATAACTCATATAGTATTAAATCGTCATCGAACGTTAAGCGTGCGGACCCTACGGGTTCGAGAACTATGTAGACATGACCGAGACACCTCTCCAGTCAATAACCAATAGCGGAAACTGGATGCTCATATTGGCTCCTACATATTCTACGAAGATCTTTATCGGTCGAACCGTTATGACAACATACTTTATTCGCTTTGTCCAACGATATGTTACTTGCCCGAGATTCGATCCTCGGTATCCACATACCTAGTTAAGTCTCGCTACCGGCAAGTCTCTTTACTCGTTCCGTAATACATCATCCTGCAACTAACTCATTAGTCACATTGCTTGCAAGGCTTCTTATGATGTGCATTACCGAGAGGGCCCGGAGATACCTCTCTAATACTCGGAGTGACAAATCCTAATCTCGATCTATGCCAACCCAACAAACACCTTCGGAGATACCTGTAGAGCATCTTTATAATCACTCAGTTACGTTGTGACGTTTGATAGCACACAAGGCATTCCTCCGATAACCGGGAATTGCATAATCTCATAGTCGAAGGAATATGTATTTGACATGAAGAAAGCAATAGCAATAAAATTGAATGATCAATATGCTAAGCTAACGAATGGGTCTTGTCCATCACATCATTCTCCTAATGATGTGATCCCGTTATCAAATGACAACTCATGTTCATGGTCAGGAAACCTTAACCATCTTTGATCAATGAGCTAGTCAAGTAGAGGCTCACTAGGGACACAATATTTGTATATGTATTCACACATGTATTTAGGTTTCCGATCAATACAATTCTAGCATGAATAATAAACATTTGTCATGAATAAGGAAATATAAAATAACAACTTTATTATTTCCTCTAGGGCATCTTTTCTTCAGTTATTATCCTGTATGATGCATATGCTAAACCTGGATTCCTACTGACTTCGCATTATCTGCTTGACCAAGATGTTAGGACCGGCACCCTCGCACCAAGGCGCGATCCTGATCTAGTTAAACACAATAAGTGTCGCGTTAAGGACGCTCATTCACGTGGTACACCTGTCCGATTTTACTGTGCAGGTTTTACTGTACCGAACGAAACAAGGCTCGTTCGTGAGCGCTCGACTGGGCGGCGGGCCGCTTCCTCCCCTCACGCTTAGCGCCCCTCTCTTCCCACTCCCACAGCTAGGGTTAGCGCCACAGCGACCCTCCCCGCGCTCGTGCTCGGAGCTTCCGCGCCGCCATGTCCCCTCGCCCACGCCGGCCTCGCCATAGAAGAGGGCCAGCGCGGTCGCGCCGTCGGGGAGCAGCCGCGCCCGGAGGTCCATGGAGCCCGCATCCCCATTGTCGACCTTGCGCACACGGAAGGTCGTTGCTGCTGGCTGAGGTCGCCCAGGTCGACAGAGCGCCCATCGGCCTGCATCTCATCCTGGATCCTTGAACTCAAGGTTAGCAATGGAGATGGGCATCCCTACTAATGGCTCGCGGAGAAGTACTCGATGGTGATGGTGGACGTGGTGGAGGAGGAGCACGTCGAGATCGAGGGTGTCAAGGTATGTACGGTCACTTGCTCCCCCCATCCTCCCCCTATCGATCTCGAGATGTATTGATGAATGATGATTGGGCTGTTCAATTTGGTGCTTCCGAGGGAGGAAGACTGCAACGTGGGATGTCCTGAGTAAAATTTGTGCTTGTTGATTGATGCCCATGTGGAGCTATGCATTTATCCCAAGGGGAAATTTTCTAGCTTGCTTCAAGGGCCATAGCTCCTCCTCACCAGCCCCACTTTGTCTCCCATGTGATTTGGTTGTTCCTGATCTTGGTGGCTAACATGTCTCAAATTTTCATTGGGCAGGGCTACTAATGCAAAGGAGCAAACTGGAAATTCCACCTGCATATTTTAGGTAATTATATCATGTTTTTAAACCCTTTGTGTGCATATGGTAGGCATGAACTTGTCCCTGCAGCTCATGATAAGAGTAGGACCTTAAATTCCCTAGAATGAGTTCTTATAGCCTTTTGTCCTTCTGGTGTGTATTTTCAATGGAAATAACCCAAGGGCAATCTTAGCTTATTCGTAGATCTGTTTTGGACCATGGTTCATACATCTATGGTTGTAGTTGCCAATTAGAACAGTGTGATATACAACAATACGAGTTCCACATCTGTTTAGAGGACTTCTGATCTCATCTCACCTTCTTGGCGAGTGTTCAATTAAAATCATATTTATTACTGGGTTGGAGCAGATGGATTGATTTCTACATGCAAAGCAGCGCATCAGGTTGGGTTTATCGTGTGTTACTTTGCACCTTTGGTTGTATATATATCTCAGTAGTATGACTATTTATTAGCATGATGGTTATGAGAGAATGTTGTAATACAACAAGGAACACAAGTACTTATATTTAACTAAATGATAAATCACTAACCCTTTTTACTAGAGTTTGCATTAGGCCAATCGACATGCTGCTATTAGATCCAAGTGCACTCTACAACTCACAAGTATTTCTTTAGTATCTCACTTCTAATATGGTGTCTACTAGATCTATTCGAGGCTATGTGTCCTCACCAGCGGTAGCAGCAGCTTTTTCATCGTCCTTTTCTTCTGCATTCACATCTTTTAATCATGTGTTGTTTAGATAAAATTTGGTGGTTTAGATGAAATTTTATCGGAGGGTTTCCCCATCATTAACTTTGTGGTGCTAATTTGTTCTTAATTTCTTATGTCTCTAGGTGTCCACATTTTCTCTTGTAAACCTCTTTTACTTGTCTATCTCCCTACTAGTATACATGTCTTTAATGGATAGTTTATTATACATAGTTTGCTTTCATAATTTTTAAAAAAATTCTCAATGAATGACGGGCTAGAATATTGGGAAAATATAAATGGACTGCGGTTATTCTTTTATTCTAGCATGATCACTATCACACTGAGTTTTTCTGCATGCTGTGGCACCGATATACTTGTAATCTTAGTATTGGGTTCTTCTAAATGATGATTTTCTTCTCATACTACCGCTGGAATGATAAAAGTACGTGCTCTCAAAGTCACTGTTCTTCATGTTTACTTGTCATTATATTGTTGTCATTGGATATTATATAGAGACCAAGACTGCATATGGAAGTCATTTTAGAAGCTTTAGAGTTCCCGCAATACGAAAGAAAATTTGCGATATCATGTTTAGTAGGTCTATAGTTTTCTTACTCCTGTATTGGGTGTTGCATAATGAACTAATTGATATTGGATATATGTAGTCTTAATTATCTTAATTGCAGTATCACATTATTTGACTCCGTTAATTCATTGTGCTTGCCATTAGTATTGTGAAAACATCTGCCTTCTTTGCAGTAATTTTGAAGATATCTTTTATGTGGGTCATTTTATAAACTATGTGAAGGATGAAGCACGCATTGTCCGAGACATCGCTGACTGGTTCGTGGAAAAAGATCAGCTCTTCACCAGTATAAAGTAGGTTATATACTTTCTTTTACTCCTTGACTCAAGTGTTGGGGTGTTGTGATGTGTAATTTCTGATTAGGTAATTCGAGTTGCGGTCTCAAGAAAAGGACAATACCCGGTTGAATTCGTTCACTTCGGTAGTTGTTCAGTAAGTAGTTGTGTAAATTCTGATATCCTTTTGTATAATTCAAGTTATGACCAAGTAATATATCTTAGTTTTTAAATGATTACAGGAGCTTGACAATGCAATAAAAGAAATGGATGTGGTGAAAGATATGATGCTGGGAGGTGTTATGTTGTTGAGATTCTAGCTCTTTGATTGATTAGATGTGCGTAGACAACATAGAAATGCACAAGACAACCGCGGGAGGTGCGCCATTGGAAAGTTTGACCACCATTTACTTGTCTAGGCATGCAGAGCTATTCTTCCTTCTCTTGTGTTTATATGATTGGATATTTGCATATGCCCAAATATCTTTACCAAAACCCATGACGATAGGATGGTTTCAGCAATCAAGTTGACTTGCAACCTAGTTTTATTTATTGTTCATTCCCTTCTGTTGCTGGGTCTTTTGTGTAGTGGCGTACCGTCGTTGGTAACCTTGCATAGTTATTTGCGTTTCAAGTGACAATTCAAATGCTAAAAATGATTGGCGTGGGGCTCGGTGGTACAGTTCCCTGACCTTCCAGTCAGGTAAGACATTGAACACTAGATTTATACATTGTCCTTGATCTCATGATATTCAATCATACATTCATGTCACACGGTGCTCGGAGAAGCTGAGAAACATATCTCTGCTGAAGAAAATAAGTGAATCTGTGAATTGGAGGATATGTTCTCACCTTCTTAATGCTGACATCCTCTTACCTTTAATTTGAATGCTACTTAACGAACTTCCATTGCCAGCAAATGAAACAGTCTCTGGAGCATTCGATTATTTTAGATCATTAGATAGTGTTAAACTGATTTAAAGGCAAATCTTATCAAGCAAAACTAAACCATCTTTCTATTATGTTAACTCTAGATTTTGTAGATACTAGTACAAATGCCTGTGCGTTGCAACAGGCGATAAAGTTAATAGAACCTGCTCTGTGTGTCATTTCGCAACATTTCTTATATCCAACTTTGACAAATGTCAGAAATAATGTAAATCCGAGTATCACTTTTCAGTCCATGAAGTGTGAATGTGAAGAAGCCTCCTTAACATTCTTCATCACAATATATTTCAGCTCCGCATATTCGTCCAATGACGAAGTAGTGATATAAGGAATAGTCTTTCAACCGTTTTTGTTTGTTTAGAATAACCTGATATTTTTATTTTTTTTTGTAATTTGTTATAACATTATTTGAAAATTGTAAATAATGTTAAAAAATGTAATCATTTTTTATGACTAACATGTTTTATTTTCATAATTATATTTCATTTGTAAGTACTCCCTAATTGTTTCTGCATCTATTTTCCCTTGTCAATAATGGTGTTTAAATATGATTCAATGTGTCACATAAAAGATCTTGTAAATTTCTTGCTCAAAGTAAACTTTGGTATATTATTTGTTTGGATAATCCAAATTGCTGATGTAAAATTTATTTTGTTACATTACAGGTACCAGTGTTCATAGACATGTTGTAGGATGTCGTATATGGAACAGATAACAAAAATACATGATGTAAAGCTAACTTGTCAAACAACTTAATTGAACCCAAGGTGACGACGTGTGAACTGACAGTTTAATTGAATCAAGGACCTGGGATTGTGTAAGGTAAGAATCATTGGAGATAATATGTATTTGTAGCACAAAAGGTGACTGCCTCTAAGTAGGTTTCGGACGCCTGTAAGAATCTAAATAGGATTTTGACTCCTGTAGGAAGCCAGCTAGCGGCGCGTAGGAAGCCAGCGAGCGGCGCCTCCGTACGCTCTGCGTCCTTTCCTTCATCGATATGGGCCAGCAGCTTCCTTTCTTTTCTTCAACTTTTGCCATGTCCGTTTTTTACCTTACTAAGACCTTCTGCGAGGAGATTAGTGCAATGATCGGCCGTTACTGGTGGAGCCAACAGGAGAAGGAGAACAAGATCCACTGGGTGGCCTGGCCCAAACTGACTAGGTCGAAGGGACGAGGAGGACTCGGCTTCAGAGACATACATGACTTCAACATCGCCATGTTAGCCCGACAAGTGTGGCGCCTACTCCAGCAACCGGACAGCCTATGTGCACAGCTCATGAAGGCCAAGTACTACCCAAACTGTAGTGTGTTGGAGGCTGAACACGTTGCGGATATGTCATATGCGTGGCGCAGCATTACTCATGGTATTGAGCTGGTGAAGCAGGGCGTCATTTGGAGGGTGGGGGATGGCCAGCAAATTCGCATTTGGGAGGATCCGTGGATCCCTAGAGCTTGGTCGCGGAGGGTGATCACTCCTAGAGGTGGTAACTTGCTGACCAGGGTCTCCGAGCTCATTGATCATATTACTGCTAGATGGGACGAAGACCTGATCAGAGACATGTTTTGGGAGGAGGACGCCAATCTAATTCTTCAGATGCCGCTACGTGATGGAGCTGAGGATTTCATGGCCTGGCACTTTGACCCCAAGGGTAATTTCTCAGTTCGACAAGCCTATAAACTAAAGCGAGCTCTCTCTGAAACTCCGATGGAAGGGGGTGATGGTGCCCCACAAGCGATTGGAAACCTGAATGATGGTGGTGATGATAAATGGAAGAGAATTTGGAAATTGCCATGCCCGGGGAAGATTAGCCATTTTCTGTGGAGAATGGCGCAAAATACATTGGCCACTAAGGATATATTGTGCAGGAGGGGGGGGGGGGTGCAAATTGATGACCATAGATGCTTTCTATGCAATTCTAGGCACGAGTCGGGGAAACATTTGTTTGTCGAGTGCCAGGAGGTTAAGCAGGCGTGGAGAGAAATGAATCTCGAACATGTCAGGCTGCAGCTAGCAGGATGCAACTCTGTTGGGGAGACCCTTGACAACCTATGGAAGCAGCCTGAGACAATCCGCATGCAGATCATTGTGCTATGGTGGCAGTGGTGGACTCAGCAGAATAAAGTGCCTGAGGGAGAGAAGCCTTTGGAGGCCAACCAATTCGCTGTTCGTGCCGCATGCACAACTGCGGAATACCAGCAATGCTATTGTAAACCGCCTAAGCAATCTGCACAGGCACATCCATGGAGGTCGCCACCCACTGAGGTAATTAAGGTTAACGTGGACGGAGCTCACATTCCAGGAAACCAGCATGGTGCTTGGGGGATGCTGGCTCGGGATAGCGCCGGCAAGGTAATCGCTGCAAGAGCGGGACGAGCGGAGCATGTTGCCGAGGCATTTGATACTGAACTTCATGCGGTGGAGAAGGCAATTGACCTGGCGGCGGAACTCGGAGTGGTCAGGCTGATCGTTGAGACGGACGCGCAGCTAGTAGAACAAGCCCTCAACAGGAGGACACCTGATTTCTCTCGGCAGGCACATGCGATTGCCGATGTCAGAGTTCAAGCCAGGCTCTGGTTCTCTTCCTGCGAATTTGTGCACTGTAGACGGGAGGCAAATATGCCTGCTCACCAGCTTGCTAATCTAGGCTTACCTCTCCCCCTGGGAGAAGTTGCTGTTTTTGATGATGATATTCCAGCTCATGTAGCCGCGTCTGTAATGGGCGATTTGGCCCACAACGTTGGGTAATAAAGCTTTATGCTTACTTTCAAAAAGAAATAGAGATATGGGCCGGGCCGGCCGGCTCGGCTTAGTTTTAAGCGTGCGTCCCGATTCCTTGATTTGTACGTTTGATTTTTGATTTTCCTTAAACGGACAAAAGCCTCGTAACGGGACGAAATAAAGCGAAACCAAACCAAAAATATCTATTCCCTTTAATAGTAGGTATATATATATATATAGATATAGATGAAAAACATGATGCCAATCACACATATTACATTTGAGTTCTCAGGGCTCACAAGAACAATGGACAAGTTTCTGCGGGTGCTTATTTACTATTTTGTTCTATTCTTCTCCACACTATTGAAAACCAGCATACCCCAGACATGTAAAGAAAGGAAGTTACACGGTATGATACATTATATATCATTGTGAGGACTAGGCAGTAGCCTAGTGGTAAGGGTGCGGTGGCACTTCCTTGAAGACCGGGGTTCGACTCCCGTCAGGAGACGGGTGGGCTCCTTCTATAAAAAAATGTCTTGGGTGCTAGTGCCCATGGATCTTATTTTTTTGTTAGCTGATATTTTTCCTGATTCTACTGATTACTTGTGGTTAGCTGTACTTACAGGGTATTCCACTTGTGGCGTCCGGGAGCAGCCTGGAGATGGTCGAGCGGGCGCACGAACTGCATGCAATGGAGCGCGACGCTTCAGGGCGTGTTTGGTTGCCTGGGTGGCTCTAGCCTGCATCGTATGGGGGATCCTGGATGAGCGTGGCCTGGTTGAGCTGATGCAAAGATGAGTTAAGATGTGTGTTTGGTGGACTGCATGACATTGATGCACGAGAGATGCTATTTACAACAGATGTTGTTTGGTAGCCTGCATTTGAGCTTAATCCAGTTAACTTTTCGCTTCCAATTTCAAGCATTTCAACTGGATCTGGATCATTGGATGGACAAAGAGAACATGTAAAACAAGTTTGAATTGAAATCTGAACCAAACTCAACTTTCAATTTTATTTATGAAAAAAATTCTCAAACCAATGCAAACATTTTCATCAATCTGCACCTGAACTTTTGTCTTCAAATTCCAATCATTTCAATTGGATCTGGATCATTCCATGGAACAAGTCTGAACTGAAATCCGGAGCAATCTCATGTTTCAATTTTATTTATTAAACAATTCTCAAACCAGTGGGGAAAGAGGGGAAGAAACGCCACCGTTGCGCTCGCAGCTCGCAGGTGCTCCCCTCGCCCCTTCTTCCTCTCGGTTGGTGGGGCGGCGCGCCCCCCTCCGTGGGTGTGAAGGAGCACCGTCGAGGGAGCTCAGACTGGTGTGGAAGAGACGGCTATGGAACCTGACGATGTCGAGGCGGGGCGGCGAGCTCCCGGCATGGGCGTGGAGGGGCACCGGCTAGGGAGCCTAGACCGGCGGTGGAAGCGAGAGCCCGGACTGGCGGTGGACGAGAGAGCCCGGACCGGCGGTGGACGAGAGAGCTTAGATGGCGGCAGCGGCGGCAGGTTTGGTGGTCGATCCAGATTCCAGTCTGACGGGTGAGTGAGAGAAAAAGGAAAAGAAGACACGGGAGTTGCGGATGCATGCGCGGGCCTGGTTCCCAGCTACGGCCGATTCTTGCGTTCCCCTCAGCCTGGTTGAGAGGCCAACTTTTGCATCGCTGAGCCAGGCTCAGTAGGCCGCACAGGACACCAAACAACGTGGATTTTGCATGGCGGGTGCTAGCCAGGTGCGACACAGGAAACCAAACACGCCCTCAGTGGCCGGGCGGGTGCACGAACTGCATGCGATGGAGTGTGACGCTTCACTGACGAGGGCAGTGCTGTGGTCTCCGGAGCAGCGTCGCACCGGCGGTGAAGGCCTCGTTGTGTGAGAATGCCAGAAAGAGGGAGATGGCATCGAGGACAAGAGTCGGGAAGCGATAGCTTTATAACTGCTAACCAAACAACTTACCATTTTTTCTTCGATTACGTTTACACTAACGCCATATCTTGATTACGTTTACGCTTCCGTTGCTTCACCCGAACCAAACACCTCCGTAAGTGTTATGAGCATTTTCTATAAATTTCACAAATATTTTTCAGTATGTTATGGATGATTTATAAAATTGTGCGAAGAAAACTTTAAACTACAAATACTTTTCTTAAAGTGTCATAAACATTTTTTTAAAATCTCAATTTTTTAAAACATGCATTTTTTTAATGGTTACAAATACCTTTTTATATATCATGGACACTTTATCTAAATTGCGTGAACACATTTTTACATGACACGAAACTTTTATAAATATCATGAATAATTTTGTAAATGTGTGAACATGTTTTTGAATTGTACTCCCTCCATCCAATAATGTAAGATGTTTTTTGGTACTACAATTTTTCTATTGGTAATTTTTCTTTAAGTCATGGATTTTTTACTAAAATGCATGAAGTTTTTTTAAGTTTCCTTTGTTTTTACAATTATGATTTTTTAACACATTTCTAAAAAAATAGCGAAAAGGTGATCTGAAAGAAATAACGAAAAGGAGGAAAATATGTGAGACAAAACGCCCCAACAATGTAGCTGGGCTGTCCGATCACGAACGTGACACAACAACGTAGCTGGGCTGTGAGACGAGCGCGTCTTATACAATATAAGCCTGGCCTGCTGTGCCCTGTCCAAGCCAACACAAGCGGAAGCAATCACACCTCAAAAAAAAAAAAAAGCGGAAGCAATCAACCGGCCGTTCCGTAGATAGAAACCCTAAGCCTAAGGCGGGGGAGAGGCGGCGGCGGCGGCGATCTCAACAGCCAACATCCCCATCCCCATCCCCAAGATCTGCGATGGCGGATGGCGGCGGCGGCGGCGGCGGAGAGTATAGCAATCTCAACAACCCTATCACCTCCCCAACAAGAACTGCGGCGGCGGATGGCGGCGGTGAAGACATCGAGGAGGGGAGGCCTTATCTGGTGAGCCCTCCGCCGTTCAAAATCCGCCGCAAGCTGAGTGCTCCAGATGCGTTTGCGGCGGCGGCGGCGGATGGCGGCGGGGAAGGCGTCGTGGAGGCGAGGCCTCCGCCGGTCAAAATCAGAACCGCGGTGGCCGATGGCGGCGGGGAAGACGTCATGGAGGCGAGGCCTCCGCTGGTCAAAATCCACAAGCTGGGTGCTCCAGGTACGAGTTCAATTGGGCCTGAGGATCAGATTGAGGTCATGCCTGCCAGCGACTACGAGATGAATTCGATGCGTCCGGAGCACTTGGGGAATGACGACATGGGCTTCATTAATCTGATGCATCCGGTGATCCCATGCGGTGAGGTTCAGAAGGACGAGATGGGCTTAGGCAGACACTCCATCATCTCTGAGCAGCAGATTGAGAACAAGACGACACTGGGGGAGGGGGAGGTGGAGATGGACCTAGGCAAATCAAACTCCATCATCTCTGAGCAGGAGATCAAGGAGCTCTGCAAGCAGATGAACAGTATGGTCGCTTTTATGAATCACAGGATCGTACCATCAGCCCCACTGTGCAGCAGCAGCAGCAGCAAGGAGACGAAAGATGAGGACAAGGCGCAGCCCGTGATTGACGGCATCTTAAAAGAGTTAGCTGATCTGCAGGGCAGCATGTCCAAGCTCAAATCGCAACTGAAACCTTTCTGGCACACCTACCCGTATGAGGAGGATTATGTGGCGCCGGAGGAGGAGAAGGATCCCAAGGAGAAGGCAAGGAAGCAGATGGAGGATGATCAGGAGGTTTATGATTCCTACCTTCAAGGCCTTGAATCTAAAGTTGGACACTTTGGATACGCAAGTAAGATACTTTTTTGGCCAACACCAGTTCATTACTGTTAATTGCTTTGTATGATGATTCCTATCAATGCAGATTCCTTCCTTGTAGCAAGTACCCATTCATGGTTTATTAGGATCGATCGCATGTTAACTACTTTTCTTGTTAATTGCTTCGTATGATTCCTATCAATGCAGCTGATTCCTTCCTTTGTCGCAAGTACTAATTCATGGTTTATTAGGAATAGGATCGATCGCATGTTGACTATTTTTCTTAACAAAATTGTGCGTGCAGCCCTAGTGAGCCCCATGCACTTTACACACTACACGCCCAGACAGATCCCATCCGATTATACTACTCGTGGGATCACCTTGCAGATCTTCTCCTTCAAGATTGCCAAGATCAGTTTGGACCTGGAATGGCCACTCCTGCAATGGCCACTCAAAGTGTCTGGCGTCATCGCCGCAGACGAGACAGTGTGGATCGCAAGCGCAACGTTCTCTTCCACCGGCTAAGGGACAACTTCCAAGAGATCACCGAAAAGGTAAGCGCCTGCCGTATTCTGTTAACTTTCCTTTTATCTCCTCTTTGTTGCATGCATGTGTCTTAATTTGTTGATCCATCGGTTTGTTGCAATTCAGTGTGTGTAATGATGGTGCTTGCAGGACTCCTTTTTGTGCTTGACTGGCCCATCTCGTGCAATCTCAGCCGGATCCCTCTTGAGTTTGAAGTTGAACTAAAACTCAAGGGCGGTAAGCAAAGTCTGAAGACAGCGTGTTGATCAATAGAAAAGGCCATTACAATGGTTATGATACCCATAATGGTTTCTATACTGTCACTTTTGACAACTGTCTTTGCACAACCGAGTTAAGCCTGCAGAAACTGTATAGTGGAGCAGTCCAAGCCACTTTCTTGCGTGTCGGCATTGTTAAAGGCAGTCAATGCCCTTTCAGTTATGGAGGCAGAGTTGCTTGCTCCTCACCACCTCAGAAAGATGGTAGTGAAGGCCCTACCACTCCCACCCAAGTTGTATTGCTTGATTCTCGTTATTGTGCTGGCGGGAAGATGCCAATAGGTGGAGAAGATGGTTACCTTGATCTGTCAAGGCATGTTGTTTCTGTTGAATTACGAACAGTGAGTGAAGATTCTGAAGAATTGGAAGAAACCCTGAAAGTTGTCATAGAAGCCTACTCCCCTGTTGGTCCTGTGCGAGCTTCTGTCATGGTCAGGCCTCAGTACTGTGGCATAAGTAAACATAAATGTGACCTCGACGGCTCTAAGGTGAAGATAACCATTGCTTGGTCACCTATTATTAGCAGTGCTTTCACCAAAAAGGCTATTCTGTGAGAGGGATATGTTCGATGGTGCTCAAGTATTTGATCAGCTATGTAAGATGTGAACTTATTGCTGTATCGATCTGCTATGTAATGTGTTTGACTGTGTGTATCGACTCTGTTTTATAAGCCAAGTCTAGATGGTATATTTCTACTTACATTGCTGCTATAACTTGCAAGTCATGCTGTAGGAAGTATTTCTGGTCTGACCGTTAAGAAGCCACATTATGCATAGTGTCTGAATGTTTTTTTAACACATGCATGTTACTCTCTCTAGAGTAATAGATGCTTTCATTCTATTACAACTAGAATCAAAAGGATGTGGTCTGGTGGGAACTTGCTGCAGCGAAATGCTTAGTTTTCTTTTTGTCTTGCTTAAAACCTCTGCCTAGTCGGCAGAAATATGGTAGTGCGTTCTATTTTCACTGGTGAAATGGCATCAGTTGTACACAGTATGCAGGCATGTCAACTTGCTCCTGAATTACTGATCAGTCTTGTTTAACTTGTGATAAACTTGGTGCTCAGCTATGCTGCAGAACATTATAAGAGAAGAATTCTATGAAGTATGGTATGATACCCTTTGCCCAGTTATATCTATCTACTCATTATGTTTTTCCAGTAGGTGGTTGTTTGTTTGTTCAAGTACCAAGCTTTGTGTGTCTATCGACTACAAATTGCCAAGCTATAAGCTATGTTGTTTTAACTATTCTTTTAATTTAAGTTGCATTAGTTAGTTGCTGTTTAGTTTTATATTGTTTCCTTTGTTCCTTTTATGTTGTAGAAGCTTACATGGAATATATGTCATTCAATTATCCATTGTCTTTTACGGCATCAGCTGAATCAGAGGAAGAAGCCTTGCCCTCTTATTTTATTTCCTACACCGTTTCTACTATCAGTTTAGCTTACTATGTTTTTCACGCTTGGTTTTCTTGATCGATTCATGAAAATCTGAATGTGAGATCTCAAACAATCTTTCCAGAAGAAAGACTAATGGCATGGTTTGATGCTGCTTGATTGTGAGATCCTGTCGAGAAGATCAAAAGAACCCACACAGGAACCTACCTGTCATAGCTACCTACCTTTCATGAGGTCAGTTGAGATTTTTTCCAGAAGATTGATAGCAAAGTCAAACCATCAACAACCATGAAAATGATTTTGTTCCATTACATCTCATTCATGTGATATTTTCTTGCTTTTCCTTGCCAGGTTCTTCAGAAAGCAGAAAAATGCCGGTGCGGATCAAAGGAAAGAAGACAGAGTGGTTACCACAAATTGTGTATGTGAGTTCTCATTCTCTACTTTTAGTTTTTAATACTTGGAATTCATTGGTGGACTCTTACAGATGAAGTTTAGCTTTTAGGAATCCGTGAGAGAAACTAAGTCAATTTCAGTAATGTTGATGTATCTTTACTGCTTAACAGATCCTGTTGGGTCTCTTCAATCCCTTGCATGACGGCCAGCTCATGTTACCTCAAGGTGAGACTGGGAATAGCAATCATAGATTCATAGGATTGTCCATTAACCAGGAACAGAAGAATGAGCTCCTGCACGCTACCTAATTGATGAAATTCAGCTACATTTCCCCCATATCTTCTGTTCCTATGTTTAGTTCTTATGTTTTGGTCCTCTATCTTATGTTTTCTCTTGCTGTAGCCTCGGTTTTCATTACTATTTTTATTCTCATACTAAGGCAAGATAAGGTCTTTAGTGAATGTGTTAAGCCATCTTCAGATGCTCATAACCAGTATCCATTTTAGCACAACTACAATCTTTAGAATGCAGCAGAGCCTTAGCATTGGTTTCTGTTGGAATTGAAAAATAATTTGTTTATTTTCATGTCCGGTAGATCGTGTTTGGTGTCTGCGATGTGCACCATGCATTGTTTTGGGACGGAGGAGTATTATTTTGCAATTTGCTTTATGTATGGAATAGCAGCTGGTGCATTTGTGGAAATTGACCGTGATTGGCAGTGGGCGTCCTCTTAAGGAGTTGGCACTTTTTAGCGTTCAACTTCTGAGCTTGAGGCAATTGATGGGCAGGTTCTGAATGGCCTCCTAGGACCTGATAATTGCCTCCTAGAAACTTTTCATGCACTATGTTTTCCCCTTCTATACTCTGCTTCCTATATTGAATTCATAATGTGAATGCTTCTCTCCTATGTTCTCCTATGTCTGAAGCGAAGATTCTGAGAACTTGGAAGATTATCAGACACATTGCATCTTGGCTGACGATCTAGCTAGCAGCTGTTGTTGGGACCGATTACGATAGTGATTCATTGTTTGCTTTCTGTTTATATCTTTGATTGTCCCTTACATGCTGCACACAATTGGTTCTGTACTATTTGTCGAAAATAAGGTCATAAGAGAACGACATGTCCAGACATACGGGATGCTCCGAAGCAACCTAGGAGGCTTGGGAACAACTGCTGCACTAATCCTCTTGGGTTTAGGTTGCCAGATGTTGGCTGATTTGTCTAGTTGTTGTTCTTATTTGGTTACAATTCCGGCAAGTTGGGTTGTTATGAAGTGTTCCATCTTAATGTTGGACAATTGATGCAAGTCTTGTATTAACATGGATGAACTGTCCGAGTTTTTCGTTGTATGTCAACAAAAGACATGGAGCACAAATTATTTTTTTTGTTATTCCGGAGTAACAAATTTTTCTTTTGTGCTGTGCTGCAGAAGACGTACTCTTGTGTAGTTCAGTTAGAATAATTGCGATCTCTATTATCCAGTATGACCTTATAACAGTTTGGAATGATCTGTTTTGATTTCATATGGTAGCGAATTACAGCTGATTTGAATTGTTACTGCTACAAGCCTCTGGATAGTAGTGTGGAAATTTATGAACTGAATACCCTTGGTCATCCGGAAAATGAGCAAACAAAATTGAGCAGTACCGCCGAGCAGAGGACGGTGCTGCCTTAACGTAGTTTTCTATCGAGTTTGAGTTTTCGAATTCTAATGGATGAATTTGTACAACAAGAACTAAAAAAACGTGAATTCTATGCACAGTATTAATGGTTCCTTCTATATGCTTCACAGGATGGATCAACTCTTATTTGGGTCTCAGCAACTAAGAGAAATGTTTAAAACTAGCTTCTGTGTTCCAGAGTTTTGTCCGGACAAAGAACTGTAAGACATTCTGAACAATATGGTCATATTTCACTTTTGAAGTCTTTTTGCTGTCTCAACATCTGTTGTTCTGTTCAGCTGGTTTTCCAATGTTTTCTGCTCGCTGAGAAGGACCGTTTATCCTTCTCTCTCATATATAAAGACGGCAAGCAGTCACTCGATCTGGTATTACAATGAAAACAAATCTGACCTACTCTTTCTCTTCCATTTCTGAATAAAAATATCATGTAGTTAGTTTTGATGTTGTTTCCTAGATTTGCAAGGATAAGGTTGAACCACAGGTGTGGTTTACATGCCTCAGTGCATTGGTATCTCCAGGCAAAGCACAAATCCCAACCCCAACACACCGCCGAAATGCGCAGTGGTGCCCTTTCTTTAGATGTAAATTCTCTGCTTCAACATAGCTTACTTTTATGCACGTTTGTTCCCCATTACTAAGCACTGTATATATCTCTTACCATTGCTCGAGTGATAATTTCATATGATCATATCATTTGAGGTGCTGTTATTTTTTCGTGCAAAGTTATCAGTATTTTTTTAGAGGAAAATTATCAGTATTCTTTACATGAGGTGTAGTTCTATGATTGACTATTGGTCCACTATCAACCTTTCATGCTCTAGTATATTTATATGTTTGACTATTGTTTCACTATTTCCCGCACACGGTTCATATACTAATATGCAGTTTGACATGGGAGAATTAGCATAACGTCTAAAAGACCTCTTAACAGCAGTAGCACAGTTCCGATGATTCTGCCCAATGTTGCTTGTTTGTTCTATTGCCACTTCTCATTTGTTGTTCTTTTGACTGCCAGTAGCATAATTGTACTTGTGCTAGTCCATTACCTAAATTGCTCTCTTGTGATATGCAAAACTGTGAACTCATTCTTTATCTGCTTTTCAAGTGCATTGTCCAGCTGCTAGTCCTGTAGAAAATAGATGAACCACACCTTTACAACATGATGTGCTATCTGAACTTTCTACTATGTTGTGTTTCAGTGTGGCAGGGAAAGTAGCCTAAGCAGTGTCTCTACATTTACCACAGATTCCCTTGAGAACAAGTTGAGCTCAGCAAATTCTAAGGACCATTATTCTCGAGGATATGCATATTCAGAAAGGACAGACGTGTCAGTTATGCAAGTAAAAAGTGTTTATGGGTCAGTGTCTCCAGTGCTCTCTGCACATCCAGCCATGGTTCTGGTGGTGAGGATTCTGAATCATTTGGGGAGAAGTCATGTGTGACACCACTTCAATAGCAGCGTCTGATGGAAACACTCTCCCCTGGTGCAACTACCGATATTCTTGTGCCAAAGCCCCTAGAGTCAAATGTAATGCTTGATGTCAATTACGTGGCTTGTGGTGCTGCACTTATCACAAGACAGATAGAGGTATTTACATGTGGAGAGAATGCAGTGGGCGGCTTGGTCATGGGGCTGCTACAAGCATTTTTGAACTACGTCTACTCGAGTCATTGTCAACCGGCAATGTTGAAATAATGGCTTCTGGTGAATTCCATACTTGTGCTGTTACAGCAACAGGTGATCTTTACACCCACAATGCTTGGTCATGGTAGTACCGTGAGTCACTGGATTCCCAAAAGAGTTTCAGGCCTTCAGGTGTCGACTGTCTCTTGCGGAACATGCCATACAGCTTTGATAACTAGTTCTGGACTGTTGTACACTTTTTTTTTTTGAAAGGAGGCAAAAGACTTGCCTCATTCATTAATTAAGAGGGAAAAGAGAGTTTGAATTTTGTGATACAACACACATCATACATCGTGCTACAACACCACTACAAAAGGCCTACTCTCATGGCATGATGGATCCCAATTTCTTTGCACCATGGTGACCCAAGTATGAGCCTCAATCTTGATGTTAGCTAGTAGAATCGTCGGCGGGGCACTCTTGAGTTGGAAGATGCGGGAGTTTCTTTCATTCCAGATTGTCCAAGAGGTGAGCATGGAGAGGGTGGCCATGGCCTTCCTATTTGGTATGGTAGAGTCAGAGAGCCCGATCCACCACTTCGGTTGACCGTGCCAGGTGCCAAGTGGAAGTGTTGATGCTTTCGAGCTGGAGCCAATCTTTTATCATTTCCTAAAGTCTAGTAGTGTACCGGCATCTGAAGAGTAGGTGGTCGATGGATTCTTGCACACGCTTGCAAAGAGGACAAAGCCTGCAATTGGGCCACCCCCGGTTGGTCAAACGGTCAGCAGTCCAAACCCTATTTTGCATGGCCAGCCATGCGAAAAATTTGACCTTGGGCGGGGCCTAGGCCTTCCACACTGCAAGCTCCATGGGGGAGTGGATGATGCCGTAAAATTGGGCCAAGTAGGCGGATTTGGCAGTGTATATCCTGCTTTCTGTGTGTTTCCACACGATGTCGTCTTCGGCGTGCGCCTCAAGATGGAAATCGCGGATGGTGGTCCAAAGCTCAATAAATTGTCGAAGATGTTCCAAAGTGAAGTTGGAAGTGACCTTGATCTTGCGAACCCAAGCATCATCCTGGAGGGCTTCCCCAAGTTTCCAAGTCTTCTGAGAGGAAGCGTCGTAGATAAGTGGTGCGGTGTCTCTTGGCTTTTGGTCCCGCACCCAAGGGGAGTCCCAGAAGGGTGTGCGCGCACCGTTGCCAACAGTTATGGTCGTTGAAGCATAGAAAAGATTTTTGTCCATCTCGTCGCACGGGTTGCCGGTCCCAACCCATAGCTTGGTGGGCTCCTTCCATTCGAACCAAAGCCAACGCAAATGAAGAGCCCTTGCAAATTTCTCCGTGTTTGGCGACAGTGCATCTGGACTCTGGAGCCCTAGTTCATGGGAATCAAGAAACTATCTCGTATCCAAAGGAAGTGGAGTCTTTGAAGCATTTGAGGATGATTTCTGTTTCATGCGGGGTGTGGCATAGTGCTGTTGTTGTGGATGTTATTATGATGCTGATGCAGTCAAATGCTTCATCTGGAAATCTAGTTACATGGGGAGATGGAGACAAATATTGGCTTGGGCATGGTTGAAACTCAAACCAACACGTGTGTCTTTACTGATATACTACAACCTACACAAATCTGCATTTGGCCATACTCTTACGATTGGGTTGACAACTTCAGGGCACAAATCTGCATGTGGCCATACTCTTACGATTGGGTTGACAACTTAAGGGAGCTCTCTGTATGGACAGCTTGGCAACCCCAATAATGATGGAAGGTATGCGCACCTAATAAAAGATAAGGTCTGACTGCGGTGGTGTTGAGGAGGTTGCTTGTGGATATTGATCATGTTGCAGTTTTGACAAATGCTGGTGAAGTTTACACATGGGGCAAGGGTGCAAATGTAAGATTGGGTCATGGCGATACTGCAGACCGTAAATGGGTGTCTGGGATGGAGTAGTCCCAGTGCGAGGGACTGCTCCATCCTGGCCGGAGACCCATTTGTGCTTCTTGCGAGTGAACTTTTGAAGCAAGAGGTTCAAAAACTGAAAGAAGAGGTAACTGTTACTACAGTGGTAAACGCGGCACCCAAAAGTTCACTTGCAAGAGGCACAACCTCTTTCCAGGATGCTAATGAACTTTTGAAGCAAGAGGTTCAGAAACTGAAAGAAGAGGTATGCTTGGTTCTATATATTTACTTTTGAAATAGCTGAAAAGAAATGGGGAAAGGTGTTGTTATGCTTGTCCATGGATGAGGTCGATAGTTTGAGATTGAGACAGCTACATGAAGTGCAAGATGTCGAGTTGAAGAAGTCGGAGGCAAAAGCCAGTGAGGCCACGACCCTTGCTGCGGAAGAGGCGTCCAAATCGAAGGATGTTGAGTGCCAGTTTTGTCTCTTTTTTTTCCTTGCACCATTCCACATTAGTGACCTGTTAAAACTGTACAATACAATGATCATCAGGTAAAAGAAATGTGTGAGATGCTTCCTCCAGGAGACTCTGACCTGAAGCCACCACGACTAGGGTTTCTCCTGAATTGGGGAGAGAAGGCGAGAAGGGATATGAGCCAGTATCCATTCATTTCATTATTTTCAGACACTGACTTGTGTCGTGTGGTCTAACGGTACCCCAAGCACAAGATAACAGCGGTTCCACACGAGAACATGTTTGACAACTTAAACAAGAGCAGAGATCTCCCGGCTGGCTGCGCAGTAGAGGACGAACCGTATCGTCCGAGATCCGAGGACTTTGACCGGCGGGAAACAGGAAGGTTCCAGATAAACCGGCAAGGCAGGAACACGAGGGGCTCCAGTTCACCTAGTAACCAGGTTGAATGGATGAGCCAAAGCTCTTCCAACTTGGTGTTGTGAACCGAATGTAATGTGAGCCAGCCCTGCAAGCGCGCATTGTCGTGGAATTGGTTGCAGAGTAAGGCCTGATCGCACGGATAAGTGTATGTGATGTTGATGTAGTAATATCGGAGTAGGTGTGATCTGCTACGATTGGAATATAGGAATACGTGTTGCATCCAAGATAAGAATATAGGAATCAAACGAAGTGCATCTTGGATTCCAAAAAGCATCGCTGCCCGCATGCTGAAATTGCTTAAATCTAGGAATCCAATAACTCCCGAGCGTTCGGATTTTGATTCATGGGGGATGGCAACTTTAGTTGATAAGGGATGGCAACTTGGTCCTTTTTCGTTTTTTGTCAGAAAATTGTCATGTTTTCCTAATCTCACGCAAACTAAACTTGTCATCTAAACCAGTTCGGGTTGCCATGCTTAACTCCCGAACATTCGGGAGTTATCATTACCGAAAATCTATTGATGAATTCCACCTCTTTCTTGGGGCATAGGTGAACCTATAATTAATTGATAGTAGAGCGTATGCTAAATCCCCAACCCTCATGAGAACCTTGAATAGACACACAACTAATGCCTCTACTTATATTGGTATATAATAGGATTGGTGAAAGTAAAGTATCATGCTGCTCTACTCATCATCTTGTCTGCATCTGCGTCTCCGATGGCACATGCCTTGCACCTTTTAGGAATGCTGTATATCTGAAGTCTCCCTCCCCATAAAGGTTTGAGAGTTCCAGGGACGGCCCGAATGAACTTTCAAAGAATAAGAGTCTTAACTGTTCCGATTTATATGTCGTTTAAGCAAATCTTAGTTGCATTTTTTGTCACGTTCGAATTTTCTTGGCTTTCCCAAATTACCCTCCCACTCGCACGACTCCATCTACCGCATCAGTCACTCGCTCTCTTCCTCTTCCTCTCTCTCCCAGATAGCTCGCTGCCAGTCGCTCGCGCTCGCCGGCCACTCAATCTCTCCGTCGCCGCCCTCTCGTCGGTGTCTTCCTCACCGCGGCCTTGCTCCTCACCAATTCGTACCCCTAACCTAGCACCCCGCCTGCTAGGTCTTGGTCAAAGCTGACATTTTTACAGCCGTTGTGCTCGATCTGTGGGCGATGTTGCTCGATCCGGAGCAGCGGGAGGAGGACGACGGTGCTGGACCGGAGCAGCGGGAGGTGGTTGGTTGTGCTGGACCTGGACGGGAGCAGAGCGTGTGGAGCACTGGAGCAGAGGGGGGAGCAGCAGCAGCGAGCAGGAGGAAAAGAAGAGTAGCAGCAGACAAATAGATGTTCATAGCAAGGGAAAGGAGCGGCAGCAGAAAGCAGAGGCACACACCACTTTCCCGCCTTCGCCTGGAGTACTTGCCACTTTCAATACGCATGCCCCTGGAGCACCGGAGAAGCATCACCGTCGTCGTCCTCTTCGTCCCCCCTGCGTCGGGCGGGTATGTAACTCCTCCTTGCTTGATTGTGTACAAAGGGTGCCCTGCCCTGCCCTGCTCCTTGCTTGCAAACACATGTCATGATACTTTTTTTTTTGAAGGTCACCGGGCCCTCCACCTGAATCTTTTTCCTTTTTCTATTGCATCAAACCCATGGAAGGGGGAAGAGTTTTACACATGTGAGGAGAGGGAGGGGGTGGCACAGGCGCCACACTAAACCTCAAAGGCTAACTTGCTCGCGAGAACGCGCGAAGCCACCTATCCACGCACGGCCGATCGGCTACTTTCAAGCGTCCTTTCCAAAGGACCGAGTCTTCCCGGCAGCACCCGAGCAAACGAGCCAGTGAAGACGGAGCGCCTCGGAACACCACGGCATTCCTGTGTTTCCACAGTTGCCAACAGCATAGGAGAGTGAAGGAGGCGTGGGCAGCATCGCCGGCCACCCCCCGCACGTCGAGGTCCTGGAGCGCACCAACATGGTACCCCTTCCCGACCACGTCCACCCCTACAGCCCGCCAGAACGACCGGGCGAGGGGGCAGTCAAAGACAAGATGATCGGCCGTCTGAAGCGCGTGCGCACAGATGGGGCACGCCGCCTCCGTAGCCGTCACAACCGTCTTCCTGAGCTGGTCGTCTCTCGTGTGGACCCTCCGTTGAACGAGGAGCCACCCGAAGAACCGCACACGGGACGGCGCAGCGCACCCCCAGATGAAATCGGCGAAGGAAGCCCGCGTGCCACCGAAGCGCTCCAGGGCGTAGACGGCAGCCGTGGAGACGCCCCCACGCGCGCCCCGGCTCAGCCCAGGGCCGCGTTCGTCGTCGCCCGGGGTAGCACGAACGCCAGCGATCAACGCTAGCAGGGCACCCCGCTTGGCGGCCCCGACGGTGGTGAGCCTGGAAACGAGCACACGGTCAAACCTCACAGGCGCACCTGCCACACCGTGACCTCCGTGATCCGTAGAGACCGCCCCGCACGGAAGCCAGTGATCAAACCAGAAGGACGTCCGCCTCCCGTCGCGGACCACCACCGTCGTCAGGGCGCGGTAGAGCGGGAGCATCTTGGACAACGACTTGGCGTGCTCCCCGGCCGACCGGTAGCCCGTAGGGGAGAGCAGGGAGCGCCCGTCAAGCTCCGCCCACACCCACATCGCCCACCGCGAGGACGTGGGAGCTGCGTGGAGACGGTGAAGCATCTTGACTAGCAAGCACCGGTTTTGCGTCGCGAGGTCCCGCACGCCAAGCCCCCCCTCATCCTTGGTTCTGTAGACCCGCTCCCAGGCCACGAGGCATTGCGCGCCAGTAGCACGGTCGGCAGCGTTCCAGAGGAAGCACTAGTAGAAAAAGGGCCTATAGTCCCGGTTGGTGAGAGCCTTTAGTCCCGGTTCATGAACCGGGACTAAAGGGTCGGTACTAATACCCTCACCCTTTAGTCCCGGTTCTATCCAGAACCGGGACAGATGGGCCTCCACGTGGCCTGTCCATTGAGCCTAGGCAGGAGGGCCTTTGGTCCCGGTTGGTGGCACCAATCGGGACCAATAGGCATCCACGCCACAAGATTTCTTTGGCTCTGGTTTTTGTTTTTTTTTCAAAAGGGGGGGGGGGGGGTTTGGAGGGTTTTGGGGGGTTAATTAGGTGTTTCATATATTGTGCTATAGCTAGCTAATTAATAGAGAAAAGTGTCCTTTCTTTTGTCCATGCTTGGTCGACGCTACGTACTATACATACGTATAGAGAGGACTAACTAGACGCACTTCAAATTGTTTGTCGGAGTAGCCCCTCTCACAGGTCGTGTGGCGGATGGACTCGCAAACGTAGTATCCACAGAAATCATTCCCTTGTTCCTGCCACAACCACTTTACAAGAAACAGAGGTCAATCAAACTGATAATTAGCAAGCACATGCTAAATGGTATTGATGAAACTAGCGCTTGAATCACTAGGAGATTAGCGTGGAATATGCTACTATATAGTACTTACTTTCGGTGTCTAAATTGCAGCTTCTTGGTAGTCCCGGAGCTTTTTGGTGAATTTTCCCAAGCCCTGCCATACAAAGAAAACAATTACTAGATATCAGAAATGAACAAAGTTGCTGATATGGTGGATAATGATCGATTTAACTTACTTCTCGAGCATTTCAGTCATTTTCGTGATACTCCTTGGGATCTTTTCGTCTCGAGTCTAAGACAGTTACTACTCCCTGCTCAAGCTTAATCTCTAGGAGAATATAGTGGAACCTGCATGCGCATGCATAACTCATCAATATTACATTTCTATAACCTGGACTAAATAAGGGAAACCGAATATGCCACAAGACAAGAATAACACTCACGTGTAGTTGTAAGGAAAGAGTATTGTATTTTTGTGTTCATTTATTTCCAACGATCGTAGCAAGTTGGCCTCGGTTTCCTTGGCACGATATTCAACCTCATTTGCATCGATGAGATATGTGTTAATGAACCCAATATCACCCACTTGTTTTTCTTCATTTCATGCGATCTTCAATCTGCATAATATAGTGAGGATATTTATAAATACATGCAATGAAAGAGCTGAGTTATATAGAGATACTTAATGATGAAGTAGTACTACTTACGCATGTAGCAGGTGACCGTTGCTTTATCGAGGGCCAATTGATTGAAAAACTGATAGAACTCCTCAAATGGAATAGGCAACAGTTCAATTCCAAGGAGGTCATGCTCCTTTTAACTCTCACATACAAAGTATTCCTCCTCGAGACTCTTTGCAGGTTTTCATGTACCAATCATGCAATATTCGCATCATCGTTGTTAGAGAGCTTTCATCTTTGACGAGAGGCTTCCCGTATCGTATCTTTGTATCTGCACCTCCAAGAAATCAAATTGTACATCGTCGGGCAGGTAATCTTCAGGATTGCCATAACCGGGCACCATCCTCGGATCGACGATGTCGCTAGTGCACCTTGAGCGGGGGCACGATTGCTTCGGCTTGTTCGCCGAGCTGGGCAATTTGTTTCCCAAATTCGTCGTTCTTTCATCCTTTGATCAGCAGCAGTACTTCCCGATCTCTCCGCTTCGCAAATGCCTTTCCAATAATGCGCTCATAGTTGCCTTTCGGCGGAGACTTGGGTGGTTTTGCCAGACAGCAGAGTGCGCTTCGCTGACCGGATCTACCTTCTCCTCCGGAGGTGGATGTCTCTTTGCTTTCAACCCTTGAAACCAGTCATCCACTTGATGCCGCACGATCTTCGCGTTTTCCTCCTCGCTCCTCTCAGACGGTAACTTCTCCGAGTCTTGAGAGAAGGACCGAATCAGTATCTCCTCCCGCCTTTGGCTGTCTTGCTAGACGCCGGCAGAGCAGACGGAGCGGATGTCTTCTTTCCTTGCTTACGAGGCGGAGGAGAAGGACTACGACGCTACTGGAGCAGCCGGAGCGCGGCGGGTCTCTTCCGCCTCTTGCCGACGAGGCGGAGAAGGAGGAGGCTGGCTGCCGGACGCGCCGGTGCAAAGCGGAGAAGGAGACGGAGTGCCGCCACGCCGGAGAAGGAGCCGGCCGAGTGCCCTGATCGTCACTCACGGGAGGAGGAGGCGGTGGAGGAGGCGGAGTGCCTGACTCGCCGGGAGGAGGAGGAGGAGGCGGAGTGCCTGACTCACGGAGAAGGAGGAGGAGGCGGAGGCGCCCAGTTCAAAGTTGATGAGATCCTTCCGCCATAGGCATGGAGTCTTGAGCAGAACCCAGCCGATACTCCCCTTCACCGGTAGGGTGGTCAAGCCGAGCTCCTCAAATCCCTCCGTTATTTCATCGACCATCACCTTAGCATATCCTTCCGAATCGGCGGCGGTGAAAAGTTGAGTCGGGTTTAGTAGGATAAACAGAGCCAACAGCCGCCTTGACCTTCAAATTGCTCCATTGCGCCATAAGGTGGCAACTTTCAGCATCCGTGATAGCATCCACGGGATAGCTGGCGAGAGCCGTCAAGGCATGCTGCTCGGCTGAAGCAGCTCGATGGAAGCCACGCCGCTTCTCCGCCGAGATGGCGCGGTAACCGGGAAGCTTCGCAGTCGTTTGTTGTGATCTGCCGCTTCTCGTTCCTCTAGCCCCATTACCCTTTCGTGCAGCGCGTGCATTAGGCTCTGCTCAGCTTTCTTCCTCCTCTCATGGGTTTTGTAACCCCTGCGTCCGGAAATCCAGCCTTCCACGAAAGGGAGCCTGGCATGCCTCGTGTCCGTCTGTGGTGCTCAGGATTCCCGAGGGCCATTGTGAGCTCGTCCTTCTCCACGTCTGGAACGAACTTCCCTTGCTTTTGCTTCGATATAATGCTTGACCTCTTGACTGGTATGTCCAATTGTTCATCCGTCCAAATGCACTTCCCGTTATAGGGTCCAAGGATCCGCCGCCCCAAGAACCAAGTCCGCAACGGTCTGCCAGTTCATTGTCTCGGTTCGATCCCTTTATCAAGCAGATCATTCTCAGCCTTGGCCCACTTAGGCCGGGCTATGAGGTAGCCACCTAACCTCGTGCGATGGTGAAGCTTCTTCTTCGCAGCATTTCTCTTGTTTGTCGCTGACATCTTTTTACTCTTTTCCGATGTCTTGTAGGCCACAAATGCGGGCCGATCATCTCGATCTTCTCATATTTGCCCGTGAATTCTGGTGTCTCATTTTTTTCGACATACGTATTGAGGTCTTTCTTCCAATTCCTGAATAGTTCTGCCATCTTCTTAAGAGCAAAAGACTTGATTAATGGCTCTATTCTGGCTTCTCCGGATCATCCTCTGGCGGTAGGGTAAAATTTGACTTCAGCTCGGTCCAAAGATCATTTTTACGCATATCATTGACACAAGACACCTCGTGGTCTTCGTTCTTAGGCTTATACCATTGGTGGATGCTGATCGGGATCTTGTCCCTAACCGTAACCCCACACCGAGCAACAAATGCCTTCTTTGTCCGGTAGGGTTCAATCGGTTGGCCGTCATGGCGATTTGTATGATCTCAAACTTTTCATCCGAGCTCAACTTTTTCTTCGGGCCTCGTCTCTTTACCGAAGTTGTGCTCGATCCGGAGGGCTAGAAAAAAGAACAAAGACGAGAGTTAATTAATATGTGTACATATATACCAAAACAAAGATGAGAGCTAGTCAGCACAGGCTTAACTAATATATATACCTGGCCGGACTCGGTTTGGTGATCACCGGAGCCGTCCTCACGGTCTACTTCTTCACCCTCTCCTTCTTGCACCGGCATTGGGTCATCGGAGCCATGTAAATCATAGCCAGCTGCTTCTTCACCCTCTCCTTCCGGACCATCGTTGTTGACGTTGAGAAACATCATCGAGGAGACGGCATCACTTCCGTGTGCGATTATGTCCCTCAACAACGCTTCTTGTGCTTCGTCTCGGGGTGTCCATAGTTTCTACAAATATTTACAACATGGCAATTATTATTCAAACATGACAGATATGGATATATTAGTGCCAACGAGAACTAGCTAGCTAATCACAATAAGGAATCATATTAGTGGCCTCAGCTGCTTCTCTAGGGTTTGGGGTGGCCTCGACAACGCTTCAAGGGTTAGGGGTGGCCTCGAGAACGCTTCAAGCTAGGAGGGGTATGCATATCGACCCCCCACGTGTTGAAGCTATCGGGAGGGGGTCGGCGTTGAACGATACATCTATGTCCCACAAGTGACGTGGGCATCGACGCCATGTAGGGTAGAGGGTCGTGGATCGCCCGGCGGTCGAGGTCAAGGGTCGAAGATCGCCGAGGGTGGGAGGTTGCCTAGTGTCAAAGGATTCAACAAAACCATGTCTTCATCATTAAGTAACAGGTGCATGATGATGCGAAGCTCTCAAAGTTGTTTTGGAGCGTAGTCCCAGATAGGATAATTCGCTTTTGGTACAAAGTTCAGCAAAAGGCAAATTATCCTATCCGGACTCCATTCCGTAACAACTTTGGAGGACTTCGTACCATCATGCCATGGTTACTTCCGCTAATGATGAAGCCATGGATTTCTTCAATACTTTGACACTATAGGAACCTCGACCTCGAAACCTTCGACCCTTGACCCCTTAACGACCCTCGACCCTCTACCCTAGTTCCCGACCCTCGACCCTCGGCGATCCTCGACACACTCAAGTTATATCGACAACGACGCAACATACATATACATGGGAAAATAATGTTATCGGGAGGGGTATCGGTACCCCCCTCGTGTCAAAGTTTCTTCTTTCTCCTCTATTCCTTTCTTTCTTCTTCTCCTCTTCTTTTCTTCTTATCCCTCGAGAAAGGAAAATAAGGAAAAGGAAGAAAAGAGGAAGAAAGGAAGAAGGAAGAAGAAGAAGAAAAAGAAGAAAGAAAAAAGGAGAAGAAGAAAAGAATAGAGGAGAAGAAGAAAAAATGAAAAAATTCTATTTTTCTTCTTCTCTATTCCTTTCTTCTCTCTTCTTTCTTCTTTTCCTCTCATTCTTTTCTTCTTCTTCCTTCTTCCTTCTTCCTCTTTTCTTCCTTTTCCTTATTTTACTTTTTCCTCTACACTAACCTAATTAAAATTGTAACTTTCTATATATGAACAAAAACTTAAACTAATAAAAATAAAAAACATATACATTATAGCCACATACACATATACATCACATATGAACAAAAAAAATAAACTAATAAAAATAAGGAAAAGGAAGAAAAGAGGAAGAAGGAAGAAGGAAGAAGAAGAAAGAAGAAAAAAAAAAGGAGAAGAAGAAAGAATAGAGGAGAAGAAGAAAAATAGAAAAAATTCTATTTTTCTTCTTCTCCTCTATTCCTTCTTTTCTCCTCTTCTTTTCTTCTTTTCCTCTCATTCTTTTCTTCTTCTTCTTCCTTCTTCCTTCTTTCTCTTTTCTTCCTTTTCCTTATTTTACTTTTTCTCTACACTAACCTAATTAAAATGCACTAACCTAATTAAAATTGTAACTTTCTATATATGAACAAAAACTAAACTAATAAAATAAAAAACATATACATTATAGCCACATACACATATACATCACATATGAACAAAAAATAAACTAATAAAAATAAAAACGGGCGGCTCGGCTCCTATTAACGGGCGGCCGGGCGGCGACATGAGGGCGTCGGCGACGGCGAGCGACGGGCTGGGGCAGGGGGGCGACGACGGGCTCGGGCGGCGCGAGGACGGCGAGCTCGAGGACGGCGGGCGACAGGGCTCGGGCGGGGCAGGGCGTGGCGTGACGGGCGGGCGACGACGACGGCGGCGTCGGCGGGCGGCAAGGGCGGGCAGCGCCTGGCGGCGACAAGGGCGACGACGGGGCACGCGACGGCGTTGGGCGGCCAGACGGCGACGGCGGGCGGCGGGCAATGACGGCGTCGATCTGGCAACTGGCGGCGTCGATGAGCTCGGCGTTGTCGGCGTTGTCGGGGGGGAACTGGCGAGGGAGATGTGAAATTTTCACAAGTCCTGGTTATATAGCAAGGGCATTGGTCCCGGTTCGTGGCACAAACCGGGGCTAATGCCCCCCTTTAGTCCCAGTTGGTGCCGCCAACCGGGACCAAAGTGCCGCCAACCGGGACCAAAGGCCTGTTTTCAGCAGCCCAAAGGGCGGGAAGCGGCGACCTTTGGTCGGTTGGTGGCACCAACCGACTAAAGGGGGGCATTAGCCGGTTGGAGCCCCAACCGGGACCAATGCCCTTTAGTCTGGGCTGGTGCCGCCAACCGGGACCAAAGGCCATGTGCTGCCCCGCGCCAATTGTTGAGTCCCACCTCGCTAGTTGAGAGGGAGCCGCACCTGTTTATAAGGTGCGGTGCGGCTCCCCTCTCGAGCTCCTCTCTAAAAGCAGGCTGGGCCTATCTCCGCCACCTGTGCTGTGGGCTGCTTTGGGCCTTCATGGGCTGAATCTCGCCCATAGGGTTTCTAGTCGTATTCAGTGTGGGGGCCCGATGAGGTGGCGCATTTTTTGCTTTATATTTTATTTCTTTTTGCTTTTAGTTTTAGAAAAATATAAACTTTCTATTAGTGCCATTAGTTTTAAAATTTGAAAACACTTTTTTTGTTTTCTTTGTTGCTTTATTTATTTTATTTTGTTTCTACTTACAACAAAATACTTATTGTTGCTATTTTATTTTTTCAAGTTTTTTGTTTTGTTTTCTGCATTATTTATTTTCTTTTGGTTTTTGCTTTATTTTTTAATTCTTTTTGCTTTTAGGTCAGCAAAATTATAAACTTTCTGTTAGTGCTTTTAGTTTTGGAAAAAATATAAACTTTCTGTTTGTGCCATTAGTTTTAAAATTCAAAACACTTTTTTTGTTTTCTTTGTTGCTTTATTTATTTTATTTTGTTTCTACTTACAACAAAATGCTTATTGTTGCTATTTTTATTTTATTTTCAAGTTTTTTGTTTTGTTTTCTGCATTATTTATTTTCTTTTGGTTTTTTGCTTTATTTTTTAATTCTTTTTGCTTTTAGGTCAGCAAAATTATAAACTTTCTGTCAGTGCCATTTGTTTTAGAACAATTATAAACTTTCTTTTTGTGCCATTTGTTTTATAAAATTTGAATTCTTTGAAATTTGTGTGAATCACAAGTTTGTGAGCTCAACAAGGCGTAGAGGGACGGGCTTATAAACCGGTTTGAGCGCCCTTTGGTTGGCGAGGTTTTCAAATTCATAGTTTTCAAATGAACTCTGAAAAAGTTGGCATAGCATGTTCATGAACAAAACGGACAATGGTATCATACTCGTGTGTTACAAAGTTGGCATGGTATCATCATAATAGTTGCGGGAGAGGGAAGAGCAATCCGCGTAGAGGGAAGTGTTCAGATACTTCGTGATGGAGAAGTATCTGAACACTTCCTCTACTGATTGCTCTTCGCTGCACGACTGGCGGGCGGCCTCGGGCTAGCATACCGTCAAATCTTGCGTGGCGGCCTCTCACAAGTCCGGAAGTGTTGTGGCGGTTGCAAATGCCCGCACGCGTCTCGGTGTGCCCCCCCTCCTCACGGACGCGCCGCCGCGCACTGGAGGGGGGAAGCAGACGTCCGGGTCTACACGGAGTGGATGTAGCTGTGGGTTTGGCCCGGATGTTGCTCCGGGTGTCCCTATGGGCCGAATCGACACAACCGGGTGGAGAGGTCCATCGTCAAAGCCCGTCCGTGCAAAGTCAAAGGGCTAGATCGCGTGGTCAAACGCTTCTGAGGTTAAGCGGGGCCAGGGGGCACCGGGGTAGCAATGCCGCCGCCCGTCGTCTGGGTCCCTCATACATGCGGGGTGGTGTGGTGGCATGTGCGAAGAGGCGGCAGCGTGTCCGGTGTGCCCCCCTCACGGACGGCGCCGCCGGCACCTGGAGGGGAAGCAGACGCGTCGGGTCTACGGAGGGATCTTGCTGTGGGTCCGGCCGGATGTTGCTCCAAAGTGTTCCTATGGGCTGACCTAACACAACCGGGTGGAGAGGCCCACCGTCAAATCCCGTCTGCGTAAATTCAAAGGGCTAGATCCGGTGGTCAAACGCTTCTGAGTTAGGCGGACGGGGCCCTGGGGTAGTAATGCCACCGGAGCGTCAGATCGGGCCCTCATAAATGCGGGGTGGTGTGGTGGCATGTCCGAAGAGGCGCACGCGTCTCGGGTGTGGCCCCCTCACGGACGCGGCGATGACACGGTAGTAGACGCTTCTGCGGAAACGATGCGGCATGAATATTATTAAATACCGGAGCGCGATAAAATCATGAGTTTTACATGACGTGGGCACATGTGCTATAGGACCGATGGTAATTTTTCATAATTTTTCGTGATGGAGAAGTATCGAACACTTCTCTACGCAGTGGGTGTGAAGGATTTTCCGCTCGAGTAAGACTTCGTATTCCCACATATAGGGCATGGACAACACATAAAACCATTCTGCTTGTTTGCCTCAGCCACTTCGAGAAAGGCAAAAAGAAAAAAATAAATATAGCAGAAAAGAAAAAAATCTATATAAAAAATTACTCATAAATGAGCATAGATGCGCTTATAGAGAAAATTCAACCTAAATTCATAATAAATTTCTACTAACTTAAGAGAAATTCAGTATGAATTTAGGTTAAATTCTGTATAAGGGCATCTATTTTCATTTTGAGAAGAGCTCAACATTGCAGAAAGGGAGGTGCTTATAAACTGGTTTGATTCCCCTTCGATTGGCGAGGTGGGACTAAACTCTGGGCGCAACGAGGACCAACCCTTTAGTCCCGGTTGATAGGACGAACCGGGACTAAAGGGGTGCCTTTGGTCCCGGTTCAAGCCGCCAACCGGGACCAATGATTGTGGGCCAGGAGCGAGGGCCAATGGTCCCGGTTCGTCCCACCAACCGGGACCAAAAGGTCCGGACGAACCGGGACCAATGGCCCACGTGGCCCGGCCCCTGGGCTCACGAACCGGGGCAAATAGCTCCATTGGTCCCGGTTCTGGATTGAACCGGGACTAATGGGCTAAACTGCCCTGGACGATAGCCCCTTTTTCTACTAGTGAAGGCACGTCGCAGCGAGTCCAGCTTTTTGATCACCGCCGGCGGGAGGAGCATGGCCGCCATTGCGTACGTAGGGAGAGCATCAAGGACCGTGACCGAGCAGACCAGCCGCCGCGGGGAGAGGAGACGCTACCAGCCCGACAGTACTTGTCCACCTTCACGATCATGGGGAGGAAGTCGGCGAAGGTGAGTTTTTCCCACGACAAAGGAAGCCCGAGGTAGGTCTGCGGGAACCCCTGGACGGCGCAGCCTAGCGCGCCAACGGTCTCCTCTAACACCTCGTCAGGCACGTGCATGGGGACAAGTGTGCTCTTGGAGAAGTTGATGTCGAGCCCCGTCACCGCCGCGAAGTCGTCGAGGATGCGGCGTAGGCGGGCAGCCGCCCCACGCTCCGCCCTGAGGATGACCAGTGTGTCGTCGGCGTACTGAAGCACCAAGGGGGGGCACCCTCCACGAGCGGGTGATGCAGCTCCTCGTCTTGCCGGATCATCTATTGGAGGACGTCGGCGACGATGAGGAAGAGGTAGGGCGAGCTCAGGTCCCCCTGACGCAGCCCACGGCGCACCATGAACCATTTCCCAGGCACGCCGTTGAGAAGGACCGCCGACCTGGAGGACCTTAAGATCAAGTCCATCCAGGTGCACCAACGGTCCGGGAAGCCGCCAAGACAAGAAGAATTTGCCGAGCGCCGCCTCGACCGAGTCGAACGCCTTGGCGAAGTCGAGCTTGAAGACGAGGGCAGGGGCGTTGCGACGATGGCAGCACTGGATCACCTCGGCGGCGTATACAAAGTTTTCGGAGATGCTTCTCCCAGCCAGGAACCCAGATTGGTTGATGTCGATGATGCCCCCAATCTGGCGCTGTAACCTCGAGGTGAGGCCGCGACATAGGATCTTGACATCTCCATTTTGAAGGGAGACAGGGCGGAAGGAGCCGAGCGACGATACCCCCACCCCCTTGGGCAGGAGGGCGATGTACGCCCTGTTGATCGCGCCCAGGTTGGCGTCCCCGGCGTGGACCGCATCAAAGAGACGCTGCAAGTCCCCGGAGACGGCACTCCAAGCGGCGTGGTAGAACGTGGGGCCGAGTGTTGTGTTTGTGTCGAATATTTTGTACTAGTTGGGTTACGCTTGGACTTGGTGTTGTAATGTGGGTAGGATACTTGTAGTGTCGGAGTCGGACACGTTGTACCCTTGGCCTCTTATATATGAGGAGGCACCCCACGTTGTAACCTATGACGACTAGATAGCGACAGGTTCGCAAGGGGGTGCTGGCGGCTTGTGCCGGCGCCCGGGTGGCCGGTGTTGCGGTATCTCGGGGAGGAGCGCCCGTAGTCATTGCCCCGGGGAGTAGGCGAGTTCGCCGAACCTCGTTAACAAATCTCGGTGTCGTCATTGTCTGTGATTGCTTGTTCCTCGGTGGATCGACCGCGTACCTTGGATTTATTCTAACAAGTGGTATCATGAGCTAGGTTACGAGATGATTGTCTGGTTGATCTAGAAGAGGTGGAGATATCGCAGAAGGATCAGCGTCGGCTATGGAATCGAAAATACGGCGTGGCAACGCAATTGCGTGGAGCAGCGTTTAGTTAGATTCGAGTCGACGAGATTGACAGGTGACCTGCAGATTGCAGCAGTAGCATGTGCGGCAACGCAGTTGGGCCAAAGGTGCGGTCCAGCACGGGGCGGCTGGAGGCGGGCCAGCGGAGCCCAACGCGGGCGTGCGTATGTGGGAGGCAGCGGCATGTTCGGCGGTTTCTCGTGGAAGGTGAGATTTGTTTTGAAAAAAAAAACAGGACCGAGTCCTGGTGGAACTCGTCCTCGTGCGTGAGGCGGAGAGCTGCGCGGATCGCTTACTAAAAGCGGCTGCGTGGAAGGCCCAACGAGATAGAGACGAGGCAACAGATCGAGATCGGCGGAAGGAAAAGTCCATCGTTTGTTGTGTGCATCCATCAGGAAGGCAAGAGCTGAGGCAAAGCAAGTTGCGCTAGCATTAGAGTTGAGCCAAGGGAGATAACACGTGAAGACCAGAAGGAATTTTTGGTTGGTTTTGCTATTAGTACGCCGGATCTTGTTCGAGTACTTGAGGCATCGCGATGCAAAGCTCGGATAATTTTTGCGTGGTCGGTCATACAAAGAACCATGGCGCCATCGGGTACTGTGTTTGAGGTGGAGAAGTTCAACGAACCGGAAGCTTTGGGTTATGGCAGACAAGGGTGAAAGATTTGTTGGCACAACAGGGATGCTTGAAGGCGTTGTTGCAGGAAGCCAAGCCAGCTAAGATGGAGGCTGATGACCGGCAGGAGTTATGATTGAAAGCAGCTGGGACTATACGATTGTGTCTGTCGGACCAGGTTATTTATCATGTGATGGATGAGAATTCGCGAGGAAGATCTCGGGAGAAGCTGGAAAGTCAGTTTATGTCCAAGACTGCGACGACCAAGGTGTATGTGAAGCAAAAGTTATATGGGATGAGGATGCAGGAGGGGTCGGATCTTGTGGAGTATATGAACGCCTTTAATCAAGTCGTGACGGATCTAGCACGCTTGGGTGCAATGGTTGACGACGAGGATAGGGCAATTTCGCTTCTTTGTTCATTGCCATCATCCTATGAGCACTTGATCACTACTTTGGCCTTGACGGCAAGGAGACCGTCAAGAATGAGGATATTATCGCGGCATTGCTATCTTATGATATGAGAAAGAAGAACGCGGTGGAAGTCTCTCATGGTGAAGGTTTGCTGGTCAAGGGTGAGCGATGGCGGAAGGGATATGAGGCTGGAAAGAACAAGAAAAGAAAAAGAATATACAAAGGTCACAAGTGTAAGCAGTGGGGACATATGAGAAAGGACTGTCCAGAACTCAATGGTGGGGCAAGTGCTAATAAGGCAACTCATGGTGATGACTCGAGACAGCAGTAGTGATGTGCTCATAGTATCGCAGACGGTCAACCAAAAGTGAAGCGTGGATGTTGGATTCAGCTTGCTCTTTTCATGCGACACCCAACAGGGAGTGGTTCTCTTCAGACAAGTCTGGTGAGTTTGGTTTAGCCTATGTGGGCGATGACACAGTTATCGTGTTGCTGGAGTAGGTGACATCAAAATCAAGATGTTTGACGGAATTGAGCGGATTCTTCGGGAGTCGGGCATGTGCCGTGGCTAAGGAGGAATCTAATTTCGCTTGGTGTTCTTCATGATGGTGGTATGGTATTCCGTTGTGATCGGGATAGGAAGACCATGAGAATCATGGAAGATGAGGTGACCGTGATGATTGGAGAGAGGACGGCTTCGCATCTTTACAAGTTGCAAGGGAGCACTATTGCAGGTGGAGTCATGGAGACTGGAGTTGCGAGAGTAGCAGCGGGGTCTCACGGCGGCAGTGGTCTGGGCAGACTCGTCGAGTAGCTCTCAAGAAGCTACGAAGAAGACAACACAAGTCCGGGGTACATGGAAGTTTGACGATGGACAAATTCAAGGTGGTGGAGAATATTCGCCAAGGTGGAGTTTGTTGTGTTTGTGTCGAATATTTTGTACTAGTTGGGTTACGCTTGGACTTGGTGTTGTAATGTGGGTAGGATACTTGTAGTGTCGGAGTCGGACACGTTGTACCCTTGGCCTCTTATATATGAGGAGGCACCCCACGTTGTAACCTATGACGACTAGATAGCGACACGTTCGCAAGGGGTTGCTGGCGGCTTCTGCCGGCGCCCGGGTGGCTGCTGTTGTGGTATCTCGGGGAGGAGCACCCGTAGTCATTGCCCCGGGGAGTAGGCGAGTTCGCCGAACCTCGTTAACAAATCTCGGTGTCGTCATTGTCTGTGATTGCTTGTTCCTCGGTGGATCGACCGCGTACCTCGGATTTATTCTAACACCGAGGCCGTCCGGGCCAGGCGCGCTGGACCGGTCAAGGAGACCGGCCGCATCCTGGATCTCCTCGGACGAGAACGGAGCGACCAGAGCCGCAACATAGATGTACGTGGCGTTGCGGTACAGGGCGGCCAAGTCAAAGCGCCCGACGGAGGGGCGCGCCCTGCCCAGCAGCTCGGAGTAGTAGGAGAGCAACGCCGCCGCCTTCCTCGCGTGGTCGAGCACCGTCGCCCCGCCTACGTCGAGAGCACGGATCATGTTGGCCCGACGGCGATGGGAGGCACTCGCGTGGAAGAATCCGGTGTTTTCATCCCCCTCGCAGACCGCCCTGCACTTCCCGCGCTGCTTCCAGTACGAGTTCTAGCGCTTGATCGAGTCGGCCAGCGCCAGCCTGGAGTCTCCACGGAGCTGCAATTCATCAGAGGACAGGAGGCGGCATTCTTCCCAGAAATCCACCAGGTCAATCAAGAATTTACAATCATTATCAAAAGCTGGAATGAATTTGTGAAGTCTTTTCCAAACCTTGGCCGTAGCCCGGAACCGTTTCTTGCGAGCCGCAAGGCACCCTAGCGCACACCGCCCGCCACCAGCGCTAGACCAGGAGGGGAGAGTGAAAGGAAGGAACTGGGGGTTGCGGAGCCAGGCGCTCTCGAAAAAGAAACGCGGGGAGGAGGGAATGTTGGTTGCCGCCTCCACCACCAGCGGCACGTGATCCGAGGTAGGTCGCGGGCGCGACGACAAAGCCGAATCTGGGAAGGCAACATCCCAGGCGGAGTCAAAGAAGACCCGATCGAGGCGAGCCAGCGTGGGGGGGTCACGTTTGTTCATCCAAGTGAACCGACGGTCGGACAACGCAAGCTCATGGAGAGCAAGGGTGTTGATGAGTGAGTTGAAAGTCGCGGTACGCGGGACGTCAAACCGATCGTTGTTCTTCTCATGAGAGAACCGGATCAGGTTAAAATCCCTGAGCAGACCACGGGCCAGAGATGCTCCCAGCAACCATGATTAGATCGTCGACAAAATCCGCCGTCAGAGCATGATCCGCGGGCGCATAGATGTTAGTGATCGTAAAAGAGAGAGCGCTCGTAGTAGAGGCAGACAGGCAATGAGAGAGAAATGGGACGACGAAGAGGAAGTGAGCATCAGGGCACGGCTATCCCAGGCAGTCACAACCCCTCCTCTACTACCATCGGCGTCCTTAGCAACGAAGGAGTCGAGGCGAGAGGGAAGAAAAGAACGAGCTTTTGGAAGAGGCAAGTCCGACAACTTGCTCTCCTGGATACAAGCTAGGACAGGATCCACCGCGTTGATAGTATTCCGGACGACGTCGCACTTGTCAACGTCCCCGAGCCCTTGTACGTTCCAGCACAAGAACGAAAACTTAACGCAGGAAGAATTATACATTACAAACCGAGACACCAACCACGACAAGAGAAGGACTCGCCCAAGGCAACAGGCCATGGGGAGCGAGACAGTCATAAACGGCAGGGGCGGACAGCACAAACGCTGTAGTAATCCGCACCCGCATCCTAAAGATGCTGGCCGCAACAGGGGGATAGGCGCCAAGGCGCGGCACACACAGACCCGAAGCGATGACCTAATCATCAGCACGGGGGGGCACCGAGGCGTGCGGGATCGTAGCAGCCGTACGCAGGGCCGCCGCATCCACAGAGTTCAGCGGCTTGAGAACACCGTCGAGCATCTTGTCTTTCGCCACCTTCGACTTGAGGCGTGGCGAGCAACCAGAGAGAGCGTCACGGAGAGCCCGGAGACGCATGGCTTTTTCCTCCATGCCCATCCACTTGGTCGGCTCATCCCGGGTAATCCTGGCGCTGCGACGACGCTCGGGGAGGGGCGCAGCCACAACCTCGCCAGGTTCTTCGATCTCGACCAGCGACACGCTGGAGCGAGCACTGGTCACAGAGGCCCACCCCGGCGAACCCACAGGATCGCAGGCAGGCGGCGAAGCCGCGTCAGTTGGGGGAGCAGGAGACGGCACGGCGGGCTGCGGGAGAGCCGAGGGGGGGGGGGCACCCAAAAGCCGCAGCATGGAGGAGAGCTGGAACCCGCCCCACGGCCACCGACGTGCATGGGAGCGGGCCCCCCAACACGCCCGCTCACAGGCTGCCCAAGGAGGACCGCCCGATTGTGCGCGAACGGAGGAGGCGGCTCGGCGAAGAAAGGAACGTAGGTCCCATCGGCAGAGAAAGAATCGTCGCGGCTCCAAGCACGGACCGTACGCTCCGCGGGTTTTTCAGCAGAACCACGGCGCGGACCGTGGCCAACTCCCGGCCGGAGAGCACCAGCGGGTCGATCTCAAGCACCTTGCCGAACCCGGAGAACATAGCAGGGATGCAGGTAGGGTTGATGAACTCCGCCGGGAAGCCGGTGGCGGCCAGCACCGCACACACGTCCAGACGGGGGGAGACGCGGTCGTACTCCTCCTCCGGGAAGAGGTCGATGCGCGCGCCCTCGTGCATGAAAGGTTGACGCCTGAGCGCCTCCCGCCTGTCCTCCCAAGACGCGAAGCGAAGGTACATGGCACCAACAGACGACGGAACCACCTCGGGAAGGAGATGGCCGAGGTTGTCGAGCACCGCAGCTTGCACCGCGAGAGTGTCGTTGCGGAAGGCATTTGGTGGGACGATGACCACCACAGCAAGGCGTTCCGCCGCCGCGTAGTCGCCCTCCGGCATGAACACCTCCATGGCGTCCGGGCGCTCGGAGTCCGCAATGACGGACGGGAGGGAGTTCTCCGACGACACGGAGGAGGCGGAGCGTAGGGAAACCCGCGACTCCGACGAAGAGGAGACGTGGTCGCGAAACCGCAGCAGCTCGGGAGGGATGCTGGCCGAGGCAGGCGTCGTTGCCGGCGCCTCGGGAGCCCCCCGCAGAGCCGCCACGCCCGGCGGGGATGGCGGCGGCGAACGGATGACCCCGGAGATGGAGATCTCGCGGGAGCGCGGGGGAGGCGAAACCAGGGCCACATCCGCCGGAGGTGGCGGAGGCGCAGCAAGGTCGCCGCACGGCCGGGGAAGGACGCAGCCTTGGGAGAGGTGGGACGGCGCAGCGAGGGGACGACGCGCGATGACCGGACACGCGGCACCGCCGACACCGGACGGGGTTCCGGCAGTCCTTAACGTAGTGGCGGGTGGAAAGGCAGCGGAAGCAGCCGCGGAGCGAGAGCGGCGGCTGGGGTGGGCGCGGGATGGAGTGGGAGGGGTTGGCGGCGGGGGAGAGAAGCGCATACTTGTATGGGCTGGCCGCTCCCTCCGCAGCAGTAATGGCAGTAGGTGGGGGTGGTTCGAACGAAGTGAGTAACGCAGGCGCTCGCCCCCGAGCTGGGCGCAGGGGGAGAGCCCGCTCCCCCCTCGCACGCGGTGTTGCCCAGGCAGGCGACAGGACGGATGGGCTGGGAGCGAGCTAGGGGCCGGGGATGCCAGCGACCGCAGAATCCAGGCTCGACCAATCGGAACTGAGGGGAGAGGTCAGCGGCGTGGGCAGGGGAAGGAGGGGGGACGCTGCAGCGCCGCGCGGAAAGGACACCGAATGGGCAGCGGTTTAAGCCGATCGTGACGGGCGGCGTTGGGAGCATTAACTCCCGTTTGGTGCAGCAGGCGCCGCGCGCGCGCCGCACATTTACGCGTCGCCGCCTCGTCAGCAACGGCCTCGCGGAGGGACGCATGGGCATGGAGGCAGAGGTTGACGGTGACGAGGAGCCCCGGCGCAACGGCGACCAGGAATTGGGCGACCGCCTCACTCGCCACCTGGACAGAGAACACCCGCACGCCCGCCCGGACCGCCCGCAAAAGAAGTACGAAAGGAGGGAAGAAACGCCGTCGCAAGAGAAGCATTCGGCGACGAACGGCACGACGACCCAGACGGTGCCGGGCACCGACAGCGCAGGGAACGCCGAGGTGTCGAAAGGGACACCGGAGAGGAAGGAGGCCAAAACGCGCGAGCGGAAGGCGATACCTGGGCTGGGAACGAGGTCTACGGCGCTGGCGACGGGCGTCTCGACGGGGCACCCAGCAGCAGCAGAGTGGCCGGGGCGACGGCCAAGGAGCGGAGCCGACCCCCCCTCCAGCGCATCCGCGGCGGATGGCGGGGGTGGTGGAGGAGGTGGATGTGGTGGAGGTGTAGTGGCCGCGGAGGGGATGGGATCGCCAGGCGAGACGCGGGAGCGCTCCATCCTTCGCCGTGTGTCGTCATGATACTTTCAGTACAAAGGGTGTCTTGCAGAGAAATAATCACATCAATGCCTTTAAATGCTGCACTCTGTAAGAAATAAATAACCTAGCATCACAATTCAGAAATACTCCTGGTACTCATGTAGGTGCTGCATGATTTTTTTTTGTTACTGGTAGGTAGGTTGATAAGGAGAACTGCATATTTGACAGGCACAATGTCCTGTTTTTTTAGTAGGAGCACATTTTACATACAGTTTGGAGTACTAGCTTGCCGAATCTGAATGAATGCTCTGTCCTGAATATTTGGAGTACATGCTTAACTGATGGTGCCATTTGGAGTACATTTGCTTGCTGTAATACATTCTGTAATTCTGAACTTGCTACTCCATGTGCTTGCTGTCAGTAAATTTTAAACTTGATGTCATGGAGTAACTTGTTCCTGTCAATGAATCTATGATTGCACACACACATACTGGTTCAGATTTTGATGTGCTTGCTTGTTACTGTTAGTGAGTTTATAATTGCGCCCACTTGCTCGTCCTCATATTTTCTGTAGCCATGCAATTTATAATTGCGCCCACTTGCAGCAACTAGCTGGAGTAGAGTGAAAGCAACAAATTCTATACAATTCGAAAGTTCAATATCCTTGCAGTAGGAAGAACTTGCTTTAACTAAATTTGGACTTGGTGCACTAGCTTGCCAATTTTGCTTGCTTGCACTGCTTGCAGTGCAGTGCAGTGCACTGCTTGAGTAGTTGTCCCCTACAGACAAGATCAGTAGCAGTAAGTGCACACAATACTCCTTCCAAGACACAAATACAAAACATTATAAATACTCCAGTTTGCTTGCAAGCGAGTAGTTTCAGTAAAGTTTCAGCATGGTTTCAGTAGCTGATTTGTTATCGAAAATACAAAGGTGAACATGTGTGCGCGCGCACCCATGTAAATAGTAAATTCATAAAAAATACTAGAAAAAATAAAAAAAACCTGAAATTTCACGGTATGAATCTTAGTCGATCATTATACTCACGTGTGAAGTTTCATGATGTATTAACACCCATGGTATTCTTAGTGAAGAAAATACAAATGTGATCATACTATTCATTAAACAGTGTTTTTTAATATAGCTTCGATTAGCTTCGATTTTGTCATTTTGCCCAGATTATCACGGATGTGATTTCTTCGTGAAACTTCATATGCGAGTATACGGTTGACTATGTACATTTAAAAAATAAATTCAGATTTTTTGATTTTTTCTAGCATTTTTTGAATTTACTATTCATAAAGGATGTGGCACAAGACCATGTTCACCAAATCCGCGTCGATTTGTTATTCTCTTCTCTGTAGCAAGTGCAGCAGTGTCCTCTCTTCCTCTCTTCCTTCTCAGTAAACTGTAGGAGTATTCTCTTCTCTGTTTTAACTGAAACAATTTTCTGTTAATTAAGATAAATTGAAACTTTTTCTTTAATTAACTTAAACCTGTTCAGTTAATTAAAATTAACTAAAACCTTTTGTATTAATTAAAATAAACTGAAACCTTTTACTTTAATTAACTTAAACCTATTTCAGTTAACAAATGAATAGGCCAATCATTTAGTCATTCAGGAGTACTCCTCTAGTAGTATTGGACTATTGGTCATTCAGGAGTACTCCTCCAGTAGCAGGAGTAGTTTGAAGGAGTACAGTGCAGCTTCTCTTCTCTCTCTCTTCTCTTTCTCTCTCTCTTCTCTTTCTCTTCTCTTAATGAAACTACTCCTGCTGTTGCTTGCTTCTGTGCTTAAAGGAGTAGCTTGTTGCTGTTGTAGCTTAAATTTGTTGTACTGCTTGCAAGTTTTGTGTAGGAGTACAATTTGCAGGGGAGTACTTGCAGTAGTAGTGCAATAGTGCTAGGAGTACTTAACTGGAACTTTTTCAGTTAATATGAGCAATAGTGCAGTAATGCACTCCTCACAATAGTGAAACAATATGAGCCCTAAATCCAGTAGCCCGAACTGAAACTTTTCAGTTAATTTCAATAAACTGAAACTTTTTCGTTAATTTTAATTAACATAAACTTTCCAGTTAATTTTAATTTACTGAAACTTTTCCTTTAATTTTAATTAACCGGAACCTTTTCAGTAAATGAAACCTTTCCTTTTATTTCTTCTTGCTCTCTTCTCTCTTCTTGCTCTCTTCTTCTTTCTTCTTTATCTCTTCTTTCTCTCTTCTTCCTCTCTTCTCTTCTCTGAGCACTCATTTCAGATACGAAAATGCTCTGCACACGACAGTCTATGGACGAAAATCTGAACGATGCATGTCTTGAACGGTGCTGATTTTCGAAATGATCTAATCTAATGGATGAGTTGATCCATCGTTCACAAATCATGCACAGAGCTGTCGTCCGTGTAGCGCTGCTCTTTCATATACTCCTCTTGCTCTCTTTTTTCTCTCTTCTTTTCCTTTTCTTAACTGAAACTTTAATTGAATTTAACTAAAACTTTTCAGTAAATGAAAGCACTCTTCTTGCTTTCTTTTCTCTCTCTTATTTTCTCTTCTTTCTCTCTTCCCTTCTCTGCCCTGCCCTCAACTAATGTTGTGTTCTGCTGACATTAACTGCGGCCGGCTGCCTTACTTCCCTGGATTTGATTTGATTTGCTGGAGTACTTCCCTGGATTACTGCTGGCCTTAACTTCCCTGGATTTGTTTTGCTGTGATGAATTGCTGCTGCTTGCTTGCTGTATTTGATTTGCAGGAGGAGGCGGAGGAGCAGACCACGCCCAGGCCAGGAGATGGTCGCCATGGAGATGACCACGCCCGACAGAGGAGCAGGGCGGCAGAGGTGCATCTGGGTGGCGGAGGGAGGGGCAAACATGTACTTTCGTACGTTTTTCACCTGGTCGGAACAGATCTTAAACGACATATACAAATCGGAACGGAGGGAGTATTTTGCTTTTGTAGTAACTAGATAGGACATACAGTAGCAAATGGAGTCCTTATGCCTGGCTATGGATCAGGCAACACAAAAACTTGAGGAAAAAAACAATCACTTACTGGCAAACACAGAGAAACAGATAGATATATATACTTGGGCAAAGTAGTTATCATACTTCATAACATTACGTCTCAAGAATACTTTGTTGTTGTACTGTAATGGGTCTGGACAGAAGATTAACAATTTATCCAAATCTTCAGTTTTCTTTGGTCCTCACTGCCCTGAATTAATGTATATATCAAGGAACGTGTCATGGCTTGTTTACAAATTCAAAATGCTGCTTTAAAGGACACACCTATTTGGGGCATGCCAACTGATCGAGGTGGGTAAATCACCGACTGACATATTCAAATTCCTCCTGGAGAGGATGTGGAAAAGGATTAATAGTGTTTGGTTTGGCCTGGTAATGGCAAGACCGTTAGAATTCAACATGATAAATGGGTTCCTCCACCTGAAACTGGTCAGTGGGATGTGGACACGGTACATGCCTTTTTTGCTCCTACAGCAGCAAAGAAAATTTTACAGCCCATTCGAAATGTGATGTGACTCCGCCTCACGTGGTGTGTATACTGTGAGATCAGCTTATAATTTGTGTGTGTGTGTGTCTTTTTTGCGGGGAAAAAAGGGAATTCATTAATTAAGTGGCAGCCATGTCTGCATTACATAGGTCCGGAACCTCGTCCGGCCCAGAATGAAGCCACACCGCAGTGCGCTTCTTTATTTGACCAAAGTTCGCTAAAAAATGACTAACAGTGTTTTGTTCACGCCTCACAAGCTTAACTAAGAATTCACCATGTTCCCGAAGACGTGAAGTAATCTCGCGGATCAACATCATATGCTCCGATCGGTCGCCAATACCTCCTTCAATTAGTTTTACCACTTCTGCGCGGTCCGTTTAAATCACAAAAGGCAGCTCAGACCACTGGGTAGCCAGGTGTGTGTGTGTTAGTGTTGATGAGCCTGTTTTCTCCACTTGGTCGAGCTCAGCGGCGGGTATGGTATTCCGAGAATTAATAGCAAAAAACCATCACATCACATTTGTGGTTAGGTTTGCTGCGTTTGATTGCGTTTCCGAGAGCTCGTCAGGAGCTGACTTGGCAAAATATCGCCAGGTGTGTGTCTTGACCAAGTCTTCTTCTTTCTCCTCTCTTCCCCTCTCAGGCTCTCACACACATTACAACACACACATTGTGTGGCTCTCACACACATTACAACACACACATTGTGTGCGTGCACTGGGAGGGGCCGGTTCCTTGCCATCGCCCGTCGGTTGCGATGGGGAGAGTGGAGCCGCCGGACGGCGAGCAACCGCCGCTCGTGTGTGTGGTGTAGGAGGCTCCGTTGTTGCCGGGCGTGTAGAGGCCGAGGTAGCCGCACGACAACGGCAGGTCGCAGTCGACGGCCGGAGCGGCCCAGATGGCGTGGGCGCCGCTGTGGGGGAGTAGGCCGTGCTGAACCTGGATGCTCGCGGCGGCTAGGCGAAAATATATTTTAGAGCAGGTGCGCCCCGGCGCGCTTATCTGGTGTGTACATACACCTTGCGATATGTGCGAGCCGCTACCGTAAGATCGCCAGGCCACGGTTATGTCGATTGGGTTAGTAGGTCCTTCGTCTGCGATATGCCTACTACATAGCGTAGGGTACTGTTCAGCTAGAAACGAGGACAAACAGCTACAGGACACGGCCCATGACTCTGGTCAATATGCGCCCCCGGCCGGGGAGGGTTATTCAGCAGAGGCAGAGCGGCCGAGGGAACCCGATCCTGAGCGAGACGCAGGAGGTTCTGGTTCGCCGGGGGAACCCGATCCTGAGCTATAAAATCTCCCTCCTCCCAATCCCTCGATCCGCACCTCTGCATAGCACAAACCTTGCTCACTCTCTCATTGGATTAAGGTGTCGAGCCTGCCAGCAGTACCATATGGGTCAAGCTATCCCCATCGCTTCATGGCGCGCGCGCTCGACCGCAGTGGCATCGGCAACGAGACCAGCCTGCCCCCTGCGCAGCATCACGTTCCACCGCGCATCAACCTCAAGGACTGCCGCGCCGAGGCGGAGCAGGTCATATTCTCCGTGATCGACGACCTGTTTGCCAAGACGGGCATCGCCCCGGACACCGTCCAGGTCGTCGTCGTCAACTGCAGCGTGTTCGCCCCGGAGCCGTCCCTCGCGGACATGATCGTGCGCAGGTACGGGCTCCGAAGCGACGTCCGCAGCGTGAACCTGTCCGGATGGGGTGCAGCGCGGGCGTGATCTCAGCAGGGCTAGCGGCCGGGGTGCTGCGGGCAATGCCCTGCGGCCGCGGCGGGCGCGCCCTGGTGTTGTCCACGGAGACCATCACGCCCAACTTCTACGTGGGCAAAGAGCGCGGCTGTTCCGTGTGGGCGGTGCCGCGGCGCTGCTGTCGACGGCGGCCGAGGACAAGGCCAGGGCGCGGTTCCGGCTGGCGCACCTGGTGCGGACCACCACGGCCGGCGCGGACGAGGGCGCCTCCTACGGGTGCATCTTCCAGGAGGAGGACGGCGAGGGCAACATGGGCGTCAATCTATCCAAGGAGCTCCTGTCCGTCGCCGGCAACGCCCTGAATCGCCTCCTTGCACCCAATCCATTAGAGCGAGGAGTCAGGAGACCGAGCAGGGAGCTGTATAGGGAGAGAAAGAGATAAATACATTCATGATCATTGTATTTAAAGCAAAAGCACGATATGGTCACTGAACTTTAAAATATGCTCATTACGGTCATTGTATACGCGAAGCGGTGATTATACGGTCACCGACTCGCCGTATAGCATCGTATTGAAATCTGTTGACCAGTCAAATGGCTCTGTTGACCGGTCAAATATTGTAGTGGGTCATGCCCGTCAGTGGCCAAGAAATTAAATAAGAGAAAAAAACAGTGCGTGCGAGCGGAGAGAAGACGATTCGAACCAGTGCCCTCTCCCATGAGGCGCCTGCGCGGAACCGCTGTGCCAGATGAGTAAACTTGCCATTTGGTAGGCGCTTTCTTTTTTAAACAGCACAATTCACAAAATGCACACAAGCGATCCAATCGGTTCTAAAAAATAAAACATGCACATGTTCCGGCCAGAGGCATATTTAGAATTATATTTTTGTTTTATAAAATTATATAACTGTGCCAAAACAATGAAATGTTTTTTCATTCAACTTTTAAAAGTGTTTGCATCTTTTTTTTAAAAAAAATGTCTGCATTATTTTTTTAACTGTATGCAATTTTATATTTAAAATTCATGAAATATTTCTTAAAAATACATGAATTTTTATGGAAACGGACGGACATTCCTATAAAAGTAACACTACTTGACATTACATGAGTATTACTACTTAATTTTTTACATTACATGAGTATTTGTAAAAATGCGTGCACAATTTTTAAAATCATATGAATATATTTTTAATTAAATAAACACCTTTTAGACTACATAAATATCAATATATTTATATAAAATTGAATATTTTTAATCAATTATGAGTTGGCGTGAATATTTTTTGCTTGTGGATTCTTTTACGTGGCACATGCTTGCGTGCATGTGTGCCGTTTCAAATCAATAAACTAAGCTTCTGCATGTTATCATAATGGGGCGTGGCTCAGTTGGCTGGCGTGCATCGGATTTTTGAGCGAGGACCTGGTTTCGAACCTCCACCCGCGCCAGGTCGGACCTACAGGACAGAAAGAAATGCACGGTGACGCGTGCATGCTTTTTTATATATAGGTGAGCGCCTAAGAGGGAATAAATCGTTTCGACGGGTGCACTGGCTACCACGCGCGCGCCTAGTGCGCGAATGATCAGGGATCAGGTTCGAATCCGCTGCCGTTCCACAGCTCCCCACGCACTGTTTTATTTGTTTCCTTTTTATTTCTTTGACCCACTGACAGACAGGGCCCACTGCAATATTAGCCACATAAGTCTTTGACTGGTCAACAAATTTCAATACGATGCTATACAGCGAGTCGGTGACCGTATAATCACCGCTTCACGTATACAATAACCGTAACGAGCGTATTTTAAAGTTCAGTGACTGTATCGTGTTTTCGCTTCAAATACAGTGACCATAAGTGTATTTACCTCGGAGAGAAATTAGTCGTACTCACGGGTCTGCGTCGGTATGCAAGGGGGCGGGTAGAAGACAGAAAAGTGCAGATGCTACCGTGGAGCTGTTACCCTACGACGACGTAACTGCGGATGATGTCTGACATGGTAACACGTGCAGTAAATCGCTATCCTGGGTCGGGCATCTCGATGGAAAGCGCGACGTTTCGACCGCTACGATAGCGCGGCCTCGGTGCAAGTGTTCGAAAAATCCGGGATCCTTCTCCTCCGGCGCCACAAAAAGAAAACTAAGCATTTCGCTGCAGCAAGTTCCCACCAGATCACATCCATTTGATTCTAGTTGTAATAGAATGAAAGCATCCATTACTCTAGAGAGAGTAACATGCATGTGTTAAAAAAACATTCAGACACTATGCATAATGTGGCTTCTTAACGGTCAGACCAGAAATACTTCCTACAGCATGACTTGCAAGTTATAGCAGCAATGTAAGTAGAAATACACCATCTAGACTTGGCCTATAAAACATAGTCAATACACACAGTCAAACATATATTACATAACAGATCGATACAGCAATAGGTTCACATCTTAAATAGCTGATCAAATACATGAGCACCATCCAACAGCATATCCCTCTCACAGAATAACCTTTCTGGTGAGAGCACTGCTAACAATAGGTGACCAAGCGATGGTAATCTTCACCTTAGAGCCGTTGAGGTCACATTTATGCTTACTTATGCCACAATATTGAGGCCTCACCATGACAGGAGCTTGCACAGGACCACCAGGAGAGTAGGCTTCTATGACAATTTTCAGGGTTTCTTCCAATTCTTCAGAATCTTCACTCACTGTTCGTAATTCAACAGAAACAACATGCCTTGACAGATCAAGGTAACCATCTTCTTTGCCCATTGGCATCTTCCCGCCAGCACAATAACGAGAATCAAGCAATACAACTTGGGTGGGAGTGGTAGGGCCTTCACTACCATCTTTCTGAGGTGGTGAGGAGCAAGCAACTCTGCCTCCATAACTGAAAGGGCATTGACTGCCTTTAACAATGCCGACACGCAAGAAAGTGGCTTGGACTGCTCCACTATACAGTTTCTGCAGGCTTAACTCGGTTGTGCAAAGACAGTTGTCAAAAGTGACAGTATAGAAACCATTATGGGTATCATAACCATTGTAATGGCCTTTTCTATTGATCAACACGCTGTCTTCAGACTTTGCTTCACCGCCCTTGAGTTTTAGTTCAACTTCAAACTCAAGAGGGGATCCGGCTGAGATTGCACGAGATGGGCCAGTCAAGCACAAAAAGGAGTCCTGCAAGCACCATCATTACACACACTGAATTGCAACAAACCGATGGATCAACAAATTAAGACACATGCATGCAACAAAGAGGAGATAAAAGGAAAGTTAACAGAATACGGCAGGCGCTTACCTTTTCGGTGATCTCTTGGAAGTTGTCCCTTAGCCGGTGGAAGAGAACGTTGCGCTTGCGATCCACACTGTCTCGTGCGGCGATGACGCCGTACACTTTGAGTGGCCATTGCAGGAGTGGCCATTCCAGGTCCAAACTGATCTTGGCAATCTTGAAGGAGAAGATCTGCAAGGTGATCCCACGAGTAGTATAATCGGATGGGATCTGTCTGGGCGTGTAGTGTGTAAAGTGCATGGGGCTCACTAGGGCTGCACGCACAATTTTGTTAATAAAAATAGTCAACATGCGATCGATCCTAATAAACCATGAATTAGTACTTGCTACAAGGGAGGAATCAGCTGCATTGATAGGAATCATAGAAAGCAATTAACTATTTAGTAATGAACTGGTGTTGGCAAAAAATATCTTTACTTGTGTATCCAAAATGTCCAACTTTAGATTGAACGCCTTGACGGTAGGAATCAAAGACCTCCTGCTCCTCCTCCATCTCCTTCCTTGCCCGCTCATTGGGATCCTTCTCCTCCTCCGGCGCCACATAGTCCTCCTCATACGGGTACTTGTGCCAGAAAGGTTTCAGTTGCGATTTGAGCTTGGACATGCTGCCCTGCAGATCAGACAACTCTTTTCTGATGCCGTCGATCACGGGCTGATCGTCAGTCTCATTGCGGCTGCAGAGTGGGGCTGATGGTATGATCCTGTATCTCATTAAAGACACCATCTTGTCCATCTGCACACAGAGATCCCCGATTTCCTTCTCGGAGATGATGGAGCTTGATTTGCCTAGGTCCATCTCGACCTCCTCCTGAGTCGTCGTGCTTTCGATCTGCTGCTGGGAGACGGATTTTGATTTGCTTCCGTCCATCTCCACCTCCCCCGTGGTCGTTTTGTTCTCGATCTGCTGATTGCAGATGGAGTTTGACTCGGGCGTGTGGATCGATACGGACACGGACGTGCACTCCTTATTTTATTGTTTTTTTAGGGGTAAAACTTGCCGCTGCTTTATTGATTAATTAAAGTTAGGAATATCATCCGAGATATAACATGTAAAATAAAATCAGGGGGAGTATGAAACCAAAACTCTGATCTCTCCTCACCTACCCCTACTCTAGCAAGCTTATGCGCAGCGACGTTGGCCGACCTCCTAAACCAAGAAACCTTGCACTCTGTAAACGAGTTGAGCATGTCCTTGATTTCTTGAAGCCAGGGACCAACAACGGACAGAACCTTCTCCTCTTGGCGAATCATCTTCACCAGTGTTTGGCAATCCAGCTTGACATGGACTCTTGCCGCATTCATCTCAGTTGCCAACTGTAAAGCATGCTTACACGCGAGGGTCTCCACGGCTTCCGGGTCAGCTGTGTTTGGAAAGAATTGACAGAAGGCCGCCCGGAACGCCCCATCTTGATCCCGTATGACCGCACCTCCACCTCCCTTGTCCCCAAATTTCGAAATTGCTCCATCAGAGTTGATCTTGAGCCAACCATCGTCAGGAGGTTTCCACTTTTCAACAATCTTGGGAGCCGGCTGGCGCGTCTTAGCTACATGAACCTGCCTCCATTCCTGCATATGATCATACACAGACATCATTATCTCATGTGTGGAGAAGCAATCTTCTTGCCATCTCTAGCCTCGTTGTGAGCAAGCCATAGGCCATAAACTGACTGTATCATCGCCTCCTTCTCCTTGTCGGCTACCCCTGCGAACCATCCCAACAACCAACTCGCTAATGCACTCTGAGAGTCCATCGGACTCGGTGGGATCGCCATCGAAACTCCCTTTTCCGACTGCATCATCTGCCAAAATTGTGATGAATGCTGACATGTCCAGAATCTATGGTAGATCGTTTCCTCTCTGCCACATGCAACACAAAAAATGCCGGGTTTTATCCGACGACGGTGAAGTTGCGCCCCAACTGCCACGCCATTCCTGATAACTCTCCACATATGAATCTTCGCTTTGCCCGGTGCATTTGTGCTCCATAGTCCCATATACCCTTTATGGCCCTGAACAGAGCTAGAGTGACCCGGCTGTCCGGCCCTCGCTCGTTTCATTGACATCCTCAAATGATATGCAGACCTCACAGTAAACACGCCACTCTTCATATAATTCCAAGCCAAGAAATCATCAACTCCCGGCCCGCCTACTGCAATTTGTCTTATATCTCTCGCATCCGTTGGAGTGAACATCTCCTGGATTTTATGCGCATCCCAACTCTTCCCATCTGGTGACAGCAGGTCCGCCACCTTGGTTATGCCCTGCATGTATGTTTGTCCAAGGGGATGCAAACATCCCACACGTGGGATCCAGTTGTCGTGGTGAATGTTGACCCTGGAGCCATCCCCAATCCTCCAAACCAGCCCTTCTCGGAGTAAGTTCCTGCCATGGATGATGCTCTTGAAAGTAAAAGAACCCGCCGATGGGCAGCTGGCCGACATGATAGTTTGATCTGGGAAGTACCTAGCCTTGAGTACTCTTGCACACAAAGACGTTGGTACCTGTAGAATGCGCCACGCTTGCTTCGCCAGGAGGGCTTGGTTGAAAGCCTCAAGATCACGAAATCCTAGTCCACCACTCCTCTTTCTTAGACACATCCTCTCCCAAGCAATCCAGTGTACTTTCCTTTCGCCATTCGTTGCCCCCCACCAGAATTTCGAAGAGATTGAATTCAGGTTCCGGCACGTTTTTTTTGTGAGTTGAAAGAAAATCATGGTGAAAGTAGGTACAACTTGAAGCCCCGACTTGACTAGCACTTCCCTTGCAGCCTTTGAGAGACCCCGTCCTTTCAGCCCATTCACTTTACCCTTGGAGCTCTCCGTAACGTACTTGAAGGTACCCTCTTTGGATTTCCCAACCAGTGTTGGCAAACCCAAATACCTCTCACTAAGGGCCTCCGAGGTGACTCCCAAAGTCTCTTTTAGAGCAGCCTTATCCTCATCACTACTCCCTTTGCCAAAGAAAATCGATGATTTCTCTAGATTCACTTTTTGGCCAGAAGCCGATTCATACTCCTGCAAGATCTCCTAGAGTGTGTGCATATTATTGTGTGCCCCTTCAAGAAAAACAATGCTGTCATCAGCAAACAGGAGGTGTGTGACATGGGGGCCAGTGCCCCCAAACGCCACCCCTTTTAATTTGTTCTCGCTTTGTGCTTTCTTGAGCAGCGTCGAGAAACCCTCCACACAGAAAATGAATAAGTAGGGTGAGAGGGGATCCTCTGACAAAGCCCTCGGGAAGGAGAAAAACCCCTCTAGCACACAGCATTAAGACGGTCGTGCAATCAGATGACACGATAGACGTGCGATCGCTGGAACGTACCCCGTGCCCACCAATTGGCCGACTCCTCTGCTTGCTTCGGTCCGTTGGTCCGGTTTGAGGGCAACTGTCTCGCGTCCGCACATATCTCTACTTCTCTACTACCATTAAATAAACAAACAAGAACTTTCTTAGATGCACCTTGCAATTAGTCCTACAACACCGCGCGAACCAATCAGTACCACATGATTGGGTCCACAATTCTCATCTCTACTACTATTAAACAAACAGACAAGAACTTTCTTAGATGCACCCCGCAGCTAGTCCCACAACACCGCGCGAACCAATTAGTACCACACGATTATCTCTACTACTATTAAACAAACATACAAGGACTTTCTTAGATACACCCCGCAATTAGTCCCACAACACCGCGCGAACCAATCAGTACCACACGATTAGGCCCATAACTCTCAATCTAACCGTCATTATTAATCTAATACTTTTATGGTGTGCATTTAGCAATTTTCAATGACTAACCGTACTCCACCACGGAAGAAATTTCAGGTCCCGCATCTGCAAACAAATCCCCATAATCACGGGAGGCACGCAAAAAAGAAACCACCCACCCTCGGATAATCACGGAACCATCTCCTGTAATCACGCACCCTCAATTAAACTTCAAAAGGAAAATCACTCATCCCCGCGCTCCCTCCCAGCCACTGCCATGCCACCCAGGGTGCAGGAGACGCGGCGCCCCCGGCCTCATGCCGCCCGCAGCATGCCGCGCCGCCGTGCCATCAGGGAGCAGGAGCCGCCGTGACCTCGGAATCCGGATGTGCCATCCGCAGCGTGCTGCGCGCCGCGCCGCCGAGGGAGCAGGAGCCACCTACGCCGCCCTTCACCCCGTCCTCCGCCTCCCTCACTCAGTCGCCGCGAGCTACCTCACCCGCCGGATCCACTCGATCTGGACAAGCCGCTACCACATCTTGCTCAAGGGAACTGGATTGCGTGCAATCCTCCTCCGCCACGCCCCACTCCTCACATGGCGTTCACTGCCTGGACGCGACCACCGCCGGTCCACTCCATGCGCGGACGCGCCAACCTTAACACCATCTCCATCCACTTGACAACGTACTCATCGCATGGACGCCCACCACGATCTGGATGTCACACCACCTCAGGTTATTATGTTCATCAAGGTAGGCTACTTTATTAGGTATGCCCGTTTAGGCTAATGAAGTTCATAGAAGACGCAACTCCAAATAGTTTTGCTTTATGTATGACTACAATACAAGCTTTATTTGGGTAGTATATTTATTTAATTGACTCGATGTGATCTGGAGCCGTGCTCAGTTGTATGTTTGCAATTTAGCATTTTCAGGTTCTTCATGCACCGAGGCGCTCATCGACATGCAATCTTTTTTTTTGCCGGTGACCCAGAATCTGGAGCTCGCGTGTATGTTATTTTTCTCAATGAGAACTATGTTGAATTAGATTACTTGAAATCTTGGTTTTGGCCATGTACGTGCAGTTCCACCGGTTGTTTATAAATAGAAAACTGAGGTGGGCTGTGATTTCTGAATCTGGTGAGGGAATTAGCAAAACTTCAGAGGAAGTAGGAGACTGTGTTTTAAGTATACAGCCATCAACCTGATCGATATGTTCCTCCTTGCATTTTCAGTTAAACATTGTCAAGCACTGTAAGCAGAAATAATTATTTGATACAAAATGTTCATTATACGGAAAGTAGCAGATGATGTTTTAACCTTACTATTAGGGCATATGAAACATAAATTATCTGAGAAGTGCTCCCTGGCAGTGTTCAAGAACAGTTAGCAAAGGACGTACAACTTCCAGATTCCATTTCAGAGAAACAGGCACACTTTTTTCCAGAGTGCAAGCTTTATCCTGCAGATGCCTAAATAGAATCAATTTACCCCCTGTAAGTGCATCCAATTTGATGTTCTTGTCAGTTGTATTATTTAGTGGGCGCGGGTTTCTAGCACCAATATAATTCCTTAATTGGTGATCTATCTTGCCGTCTTGTGACCCCCAGGTGATAAGCAATGTCAAGAACCACCACTATTTCACTGAGTCAAATTATCATTTTGTAGGCCTTATATAGAAGAACTAGAATTGAAGCTTTCTCAGTATACCATAAGATGTCAAATCAACAACAGATGGTTCCTACTTCCGTATTCACACACTTCTATCTGAAATTCCCATGAATACCATGTTAGTTAGTTTGTTCTGTACACTGCAGTATACTATTCGACCACATTGAGATTGCAAAATGGAGGCGTTGATTCGTTAGGTTTGACTCATCTTCTTCATTGGGAATGACTTGACTGATCTGAAACTTTTTTTGGTCTAACAGATATAACAATGTTCTCCAGTCAGCCACCTCACTCGCCTTTGACTCCCCGCAATCGAGACCCCAGGACACTGGTATCTCAGTCCCCATAAGTTGATCCACCCACTTCTTCCTCCTGATAGATTAACCTACTATCTTGTCGATTCGGTTATCTGTTTTGAGCATATGTAACATGTTCTGCAGGGCATTCAGTTTTGATTTTTATTTGCAAGGATTCAGTTTTTTATTGTAGTTTGTGGGGCTAATTTCTTGCTGTGAAGAACTGATATTCTTGTGTGGAGGATTAAGTTCTTGGCTTGCAAGGGCTCAGTTTATGTATTGCTGCTCCTAGAGAGGGTAAATCAAGCATTTGAATGATGAGAAAGTGTCTTTAATAATTTTGAATGGTGATTTGATTTTCCTATGGATGTTTTTTACTTTTGTCAGGCAAGCCTAATTATATAGAAGCACATGGTTAATGCCCTATTGTGGTATATGCATGCAAGGCATTGCTTGGACTTTCGATTGGCTTGCATTTATGGGCATGTTTTAAATAGGAAAGAAACCTTTGACATGTATGTACCTAACAGCGAACTGTCTGCATCCATGCTGCATGTAGAAACCTTGACAGTTTCTTCTGTACTTATTATTTTCTCCGATATAGGACATTGAATCTACATATGTTTCTGCAAATTATATTATGATCCGTGTCGGATGAGTCTTTCTGTCTATGAAACTATCTACTTGAGATGAACTAGAATTTATTGGTTTTCCTTTTCTCTACAGATTGTGTAGTATGACACGGTTTTCTTAGATAAAGGAAAGTATAGTATGCTAAAGAAGACGACATATTTGAATATAAATGTGACCTTAGTTTGTTTTTACATTATAACCTCTGATCAGTTGATTGAATTACATGGTGCAGGTGGGCATGTCGGTGGACATTAAAATAGTTGAAAATGGAAGGTTCAGGGGTTGAGCATTAGCTACACTGCAATCAAGTTCATGCTCCTCCAGAGCTGGCTTCTGGATACAGAGTGAAGCATGTTCAAGATTAGATAGTGATTTTTATGGTATCTCCTATTTTTGTCAGGAAATGCGCTATTGTTACCACAACCGCGCCAGTATCAATGTGATGCACCTGATGTGTCAAATGCTTCTATATGTCCAGTGTGTATCGGACAAAACTCTACCAAGATGAAGGCATTGCCTTTAGGAGCACTATGTCCAATGCATATGTGTGTAAAATTGAACCCATTGTGATCAATATAGGTTGGTGAATTGTTCCGTGGCACCGCAAGGTTATAATTGTCATTGGTCTATGTGCTAAGATTGATGTTGATTTGTGAATCGGGCGTCATTCTCATGCATGTATGACATGAACTTGTTCTAAAATCATATACTCCCTCCGATCCATATTATTGGTTGCTCAAATGGATGTATCGAGTACTGAAATATCTCTAGATACATCTGTTTGAGTGACAGGTAATATGGATCGGATGGAGAACTATATGATACTTTTTCCCCTGTTTTTTTTGGAAACATTTGTGGTTCATCATGTAAGAACCATGAACAATTATATTATTATTTAACTTTTTCCCCACTGTTTTAAATGACATTGTTTGTGCCTTGCGACAATGTATGACCCTTAATCAATTATTACCTCAAATAAAGTTTACCATTCGGGGCTCATTTACGATGTTCCTATTTTTCCCTTTTGTACCTTTTCCGTCTCTACCATGTTCATTTGTACAATGCTTAATCGCATCATAAGTCCTATGATATGAAGTTTCATTAGAAAACAGAAACATCATGGAATATTTGATTCCATTTTTACTATACGCACAATAAATATTCCATAAGTTTTCTATGGAGAAGTTCACCCCGTTGATTGCCTTCGATGTGTGGCTTTTGCTAATTACAAACAGGGAAATTCCTATGTACTGTTATTCGTGCGTTGCACGTGCATGCTTACTAGTCTAAAGAAAGAGTTCATTGTCGTTTCGTCTTGTTAGCCTCCACCGATCGATAGAAGGAAATCGCCCCTGGTCCCACCTCCTCGCCCATCGATTTTTTTTGTTCCTCGTAGTAGAAAAAACCGGCGACGAATAGTAAGTAGAAAGAGAGAACCGGTCTGCATGTCTCTCCATCCATCCAATGTAAAAAACACCAAATCACACACAGATCGTTCCGTAAAAATCACGTGGGTGCTTTCCTAATCAACCCCCTCACGTCTTGCGAACCAACCTGTGGTTGGATGATTAGAGGGACTGTGGTATTCCCAGCCCACCAAGGTTCAAGTCCTGGTGCTTGTATTTATTTCTGGATTATTTCAGAATTTCCGGCGATGCACATTCAGTGGGAGGAGACGTTGCCGTCCACGACGAGGTGCCTACGATGACTTCGTAAATTTCAAGATGATATGCCGGCTCAATTTTTCAGAGATACTCATAGAGGTAGGGTGTGCGTACATAGGGATGGGTGTATACGCATGTATATGAATGCTTGCGTCTGTACTGTGTTAAAAAAAGCCCTCACGTCTCTCGCCGCCGCCGCCACTCGTATCTGATGAAGCCGGTTGCTGCCCCGCACACATGTATCCAAGCACCTCGCGTGGGCGGTGTCTCCTCGTCCTCGGACGACGGCGGCATGCCTGGACGCCGCCACCTCGCGTGCGCGTTGTCGGGCCACATGCACACCGGAACAGGGTGCAAGCGGCAAGGAAGTTTGGGCAGCTGCAACAGCGACGTCATGTCTCATCTTTGAGGTGCGTATATGAGCTCTGTTCTTTATCCACTGTTGCTAGGGCTGATTATGGCGCTGTTTCTGAACGTGCTTATTTGTGAACATGAGATCTTTGATTTCAGTTACGGTGCAGTTGGGTCTTAACTAAGAGCTGTCAATGTAGCTATAATTTCCGGTTGCTAACAAAGCTTCAGTCGACCTGGACATTGTTACTATAGTATCCATTCCATTTAGCCCAACAAATTATATTGATCTCTTCCAGTTTACCCTCCCGCATAAATTGTCAATTAAATGCCTTTTTGCTACATAGATTATTTTATCACTGTCAGGCATAAGCAAAATCTTAAGGGGAATATCTATATCTATGTTCGACGTGTCGGGGTATGCCTTAAGGATTGATCCATATTTGGACCTGGTTGCTTCTGACTTCACTTGAAAAATGGAACGACAATGTAACAATAAATATGAACAAAGGGAAGAGAAGCACTTGTTCTAATTTATGTTAATTTATGGTCATGCACTTTGCTCGTGAATGTTCAAAACAAAATATGAAGGGTCCACCAGCTATCTCTAATTCTCTCCTCTGGCGCTACTGCACGAACTATACAATGAACTTTGACACGATATTATTTTGCTTGAGACAATTAGTCCTGGTCCTGATCATATTGTATCCTTGTTTGAAATTGTTAGACCTACTTAGTAGATATGATCTCATTTTTTGGTTACTTTATGTTTAGACCTTCAACAGTCCTTATATTTGACCTTTTCATTTGGTCTTGAAAATTAAAGGCAGCTCACGTAGTTGGCGTTGCCAACAGATTAGAGAGTCATATAGTTGTCACCAGATAGGCAGGATTTGGACACGTTATTCGTCGTTTGCCCGTAGGAATGCATGGGCAATGTGCTATTTCTACAAAAAGAATAAGGTTCCATTTCTCTCCTTTCGTCCAACCTCTCCCTCGTACGTCCACCTCTTCCATCCCCTCCCCTCATTCTCTCGCCTTACCGAACAAAAGAAAAACCTTGGGCTATCTGGTAAGTCGTGAGTCATGACTTGTGGTGGAGGCAGAACGAGGGCGCACGTCGGTGGCCAAAGGAAGCGTCTACGGCAGTAAAGGTCAGTGCCCCAATCTCTGTTTCTTCCCCAGCCTGTCTCATCTATCCTATCGCATATCCGAGTCTTACGTCGTGTGTGCTACTATGTTATGCCTTGGCTGGAACGATTCCCACGCCGAAGAGATGGTCTCTCTCAAACCACCCTGCAATCAAATACAGAAAATCTCTTGTGTCCTCAACAAACTTAATACCATGGTAAATTGTGTAGATGCACTAGTTCGACGAAGAGATGGTAATACAAGTGTACTATGGATAGTAGAAATAGGTTTTTGTAATCTAAAACAATAAAAACAGTAAGGTAACAAGTAGTAAAAGTGAGAACAAACACTATTGTGATGCTTGAAAACAAGACCTAGGGTTTATACTTTCACTAGTGCAATCTCTCAACAGCGCTAACATAATTGAATCATATAACTATCTCTCAATGTGCGACAAAGAATCACTCCAAAGTTATTATCAATAGCGAAAAACATAAGATGAAATTATTGAAGGTAGCAAACCACCTCAGAGTTATCCTTTCCGACCAATCTATTGAGCCATCCCTGTAAGTGTCACAAACAACCCTAGAGTTATTAAAATAACACCATATGATATGCATCAATCAACTCTAATTTCACCTAGATACTCCAATGTCACCACAAGTATCCTTGACTTAATTATTCAATATGCATCAAACAATTTCAGATTCATAATATTCAATCCAACACAAAGAACTTCAAAGAGTACTCGAAAGTTTCTATTGGAGAAACTAGGACGAAAACGTGTATCAACCTATGCCTAGATTCTTGAGGGAGTCCCGGACTAGGGGGTCCTCGGATAGCCGGACTATATACTTTAGCCGGACTGTTGGACTATGAAGATACAAGATTGAAGACTTCGTCCCGTGTCCGGATGAGACTCTCCTTGGCGTGGAAGGCAAGCTTGGAAAATACAGATATGTAGATCTCCTCCCATGTAACCGACTCTGTGTAACCCTAGCCCCCCTCCGGTGTCTATATAAACCGGAGGGCTTAGTCCGTAGGACAACAACACTCATACAATAGGCTACCTTCTAGGGTTTAGCCTCTTCGATCTCGTGGTAGATCAACTCTTGTAATACTCATATCATCAAGATCAATCAAGCAGGAAGTAGGGTATTACCTCCATCGAGAGGGCCCGAACCTGGGTAAACATCGTGTCCCCCGCCACCTGTTACCATCCGCCTTAGACGCACAGTTCGGGACCCCCTACCCGAGATCCGCCGGTTTTGACACCGACATTGGTTCTTCCATTGAGAGTTCCACTGTGTCATCGCGATAAAGGCTTGATGGCTCCGTCGATCATCGACAACGATGCGATCCTGGGTGAGGTTTTCCTCCCCGGACAGATCTTCGTATTCGGGCGGCTTTCGCTGGGCCAACTTCGCGGCCATCTGGAGCAGATCGAGAGCTACGCCCCTGGCCATCAGGTCAGGTTTGGAAACTTGAACTATACTGTCGACATCCGCGGAGACTTGATCTTCGACGGGTTGGAGCCCATGTCAGGCGCGCCGCACAGTCACGACGAGCATGACTTAGCTCTGCCGTCGGACAGTGTCCGGGAGATCACACCTGCAACCACTCCGGCCCTCAATCCGGAACAAATTGTGCCATCTGAGGACGGGTGGATGGACCCCGCCACGGAGCCCGCACACTCAGTGGCGATAGAGCCGAATACCGACTTCACCTCCTACGAGACCTGTGTTGCCGAACCGTTGGATTCGTCCCCGGCCATGGGCTCCGAGCCGCCTGCGTCCGTGCCTATCGAATCCGATTGGGCACCGATCATGGAGTTTACCTCCGCGGATATCTTTCAGCACTCGCCCTTTGGCGACGTGCTAAACTCGTTGAGATCTCTCTCCCTGTCAGGAGACCCTTGGCCGAATTATGTCCTGCTAGAATGGGATGCGGACGACGAAGAAATTCGCTGCCCACCCACCACCCACTTAGTAGCCACTGTCGACGATTTAACCGACATGCTCGACTTCGGCTCCGAAGACATCGACGGCATGGACGACGATGCAGGAGACGAACAAGAACCACCGCCCACAGGGCGCTGGACTGCCACCTCATCATATGATATATACATGGTGGACACCCCCAAAGAAGGCGATGGCGCCCCCAAGAAGCAATCTAAGCACCGACGTCAGCGGCGCTGCTCTAAGTCCCGCCATAGCAAAAGCAGCGATACCGGCACAAGAGACAATAACGCTCTGGATAGTGCCGAACACGATGACAATCCCCTCCAGCCAGGCCTAGAGCAGGAGGATGAACAAGCTAGCCCTCCGGAACAAGCAGCAGAGGGAGAATCGAAGGATGACAATTACATGCCTCTCTCCGAAGACGAGATGAGCCTCGGCGACGAAGAATTTATCGTGCCTGAGGATCCCGTCGAACAGGAGCGCTTCAAGCGCCGGCTTATAGCCACAACAAACAGCCTGAAGAAAAAGCAACAACAGCTTTGAGCTGATCAAGATCTGCTAGCGGATAGGTGGACTGAAGTCCTTGCGGCCGAGGAATACGGACTCGAACGCCCAACCAAGAGTTACCCAAAGCGCAGGTTGCTACCCCAACTCGAGGAGGAAGCATTAAAGCCTACATCACCAGTGCAGGATGCGCCTGACCGGCCACCTCGCGGCCGAGATAGAGGAACCTATCAGTCCGAAGTCCAGCCCGCACCCCGTCGCCAGACAAACAAAAACACCAAGGCCCGGGGCAACACGCGGGACCTGCGAGACATATTGGAAAACAAAGCAGGACTTACAAGATCGATCTACGGATCATGGGGTCGCGCCCCAACGCGTGATGACGATCGTCACGCCGGATACACTAAAAGCAAATCCGGCCGGGCCGAATACAACAGACAAGACTCGTATGAACTGCATCGTGAGATAGCCCGGCCACGCAGGCGCGACACCCCTATGCTTCACCGATGAAGTAATGGATCATGAATTCCCAGAAGGATTCAAACCCGTGAACATTGAGTCATACGATGGCACAATAGACCCCGCGGTATGGATTGAGGATTTCCTCCTCCACATCCACATGGCCCGCGGTGATGATCTACATGCCATCAAGTACCTCCCACTAAAACTCAAAGGACCAGCTCGGCATTGGTTGAATAGCCTGCCAGCAAACTCCATTGGCAGTTGGGAGAATTTGGAAGATGCATTCCTTGACAACTTCCAGGGCACTTATGTGCGACCACCAGATGCTGATGACTTGAGCCACATAACCCAACAACCAGGGGAATCAGCCAGGAAATTCTAGACTCGGTTCCTAACTAAAAAGAACCAAATCGACGCATCGTCCAGACGCCGAGGCCTTAGCGGCATTTAAACATAACATCCGGGACGAGTGGCTCGCCCGACACCTCGGCCAAGAGAAGCCGAAGTCCATGGCAGCCCTCACGACACTCATGACTCGCTTTTGCGCGGGCGAGGACAGCTGGCTGGCTCGCAGCAACAACACGTCAAGGAATCCTGGCACTTCAGATGCCAAAGATACTAATGGCAGACCACGTCGCAATAGACACAAGCGCCGCAACAACGGCGATAATGCCGAAGACACAACAGTCAATGCCGGATTCAGTGGCTCTAAATCCGGTCAGCGGGAAAAGCCGTTCAAAAGAAGCAATCTGGGCCCGTCCAGTTTGGACCGCATACTCGATCGCTCGTGTCAAATTCACGGCACCCCCGATAAGCCAGCCAATCACACCAACAGAGAATGCTGGGTGTTCAAGCAGGCCGGCAAGTTGAATGCCGAAAACAAGGACAAGGGGCTGCATAGCGACGACGAGGAGGAGCCTCAGCCGCCGAACACAGGAGGACAGAAGAGGTTCCCTCCACAAGTAAAAATGGTGAACATGATATACGCTCTATGCGATAGAGCCAGTCGCCCCAAAGTTCAACCCATGGTCCTCTCATCCGATCACCTTCGAACACAGGGACCACCCCACTAGTATCTGTCATGGCGGATCTGCCGCATTGGTCCTTGACCCCATCATTGACGGATTTCACCTCACTCGAGTCCTTATGGACGGGGGCAACAGCCTGAACCTGCTCTATCAGGATATAGTGCGCAAAATGGGCATCGACCCCTCAAGGATCAAACCCACCAAAACCACCTTTAAAGGTGTAATCCCAGGCATAGAGGCCTGTTGCACATGCTCAATCACACTGGAAGTGGTTTTCGGGTCTCTGGACAACTTTCGAAGCGAGGAGTTAATCTTCGATATCGTCCCCTTTCGCAGCGGCTATCACACACTGCTCGGACGAACCGCATTTGCCAGATTCAATGCGGTACCACATTATGCATACCTCAAACTCAAAATGCCAGGACCACGTGGGGTTATAACAGTTAATGGAAACACAGAGTGCTCGCTCAGGACGGAGGAGCACACTGCGGCCCTCGCAGCAGAAGCGCAAACTAGCCTTATTAGGCAAACCGCCAATTCGGCGAAAAAGACCCCGGACACCTTCAAGCGAGTCCGGAGTACCCCGCAGGCGGCTCAGCAGGCACGTTTTGAGCTCGACTAGCAATTCGGTCTCCGACCTAGTCCCAGTCAAGTGGCGAAATCTGTGCCACGCGTACATAACTACGCACTCAAGATACCATGGGCATAGGCGGAGGCACCACTACGGCACGTCCCACAATGCGGCTCAACCGCCCCAGGGGCTGTATACCTTTCTCATTTTTTCTCTTTCAGGAACTTACTCTCTGGAAGCCCTTCCCGTCAGTCTAATTGTTGGACTCATCGCGGTAAGGAAATACCAAGGAAGTAAGACGGTCTGACGTGCAAGGGAATCTCCAGGTGGTCTCTGATAACGATCAAAATACCTGTTTTACATACCCGTACGCAGCTTGCCCTTGGATAGGATATGTCAAATGGTCCTATTTTTTGCTTATTGCACTACTTGTATCCATACGCTTTAGCGTATTACTTAATAACAATGCATAGCGTCAGCCTATTCTTGCATTCCCCTTTCTTTTTCTTTATTTTCCTTGTCTGCTTATTTACGACAAATTTCACCCATACATTCTGGTACGACCAGTGCGCCAGGGGCTTCAGTATACCACATAACACGATGTGAGAAGACCGGACACTTTCAACAGTGCAGCACCCCGAACTTATAGCATTATATGCATCAGCTCCGAATCATGTCTTGGGTCAATAGTTGGGTTTGCCCGGCTCCCATGTTTTGGTACCTTACGTTCCGCAATATCGGCTAAGGTAGCACTGGGAGAACTACTGCGATTGTGTCCCAGTTCTTCCGGACGAGCACCTCAGTAGAGAAAGCCGAAAACTGACTGTCATGATGAGGCGAGAGCTGGTCGCTGTTCGAGAGGTCTCAAGTCCTTAAAGACTTTTTCCGCTTCGGGCGAGGAGTCGGCCTTGCCCGACTTAGGCGAATATAGCGCCCCAAATTCGGCCTTCTGAATACTAGGGGCTTCGCCAAAATTTAAAATTGTAGACTTCTACGGCTAAGTGAGAGTGATAAAGCTTTATAGTCCGATTGCACAGTTCGTTGTCTTTGAACACCTCCTTCGAAGGACCCAAAATTGGGATAAAGAGTGCTCAGGTTTATCCCGAACACCTCGGTACTAGTTACATGGGGGCAGAGGCCGACGACTGGCCAACTCTCAGATTTTATAAACGGCCGCACAGAAGGTAATATTTTAAATTAACAAGTGTCGGTGTCAAAACCGGCGGATCTCGGGTAGGGGGTCCCGAACTGTGGGTCTAAGGCGGATGGTAACAGGAGGCAGGGGACACGATGTTTACCCAGGTTCAGGCCCTCTCGATGGAGGTAATACCCTACTTCCTGCTTGATTGATCTTGATGATATGAGTAGTACAAGAGTTGATCTACCACGAGATCGTAGAAGCTAAACCCTAGAAGCTAGCCTATGGTATGATTGTTGTTGTCCTATGGACTAAACCCTCCGGTTTATATAGACACTAGAGGGGGCTAGGGTTACACAGAGTCGGTTACAATGGAGGAGATCTTCATATCCGTATTGCCAAGCTTGCCTTCCATGCCAAGGAGAGTCCCATCCGGACACGAGACGAAATCTTCAATCTTGTATCTTCATAGTCCAACAGTCCGGCCAAAGGATATAGTCCGGCTGTCCGGATACCCCTAATCCAGGACTCCTCAAGAGCCCCTGAACCAGGCTTCAATGACGATGAGTCCGGGCGTGCAGATTGTCTTCGGCATTGCAAGGCGGGTTCCTCCTCGAATACTCCATTGAAGATCTTGAACACTAGGATAGTGTCCGCTCGCAAAACAAGTTCCACATACCACCGTAGAGAGAATAATATTTCCACAAATCCAATCTGGCGACACACTTGATATCATGACATCATACCACGGCCCGGTCATTATTCGAACCGTTTTTCTCAACCAGCCTTGGCGCACATCGCGAGGCGGTTTCCTTGGCTCGTCTTGTCGAAGCAGAGATCATGTCACCTTATCATGGGATTCTTATCAATACGGACGCGGGTAACCCAGCCACGCCATCAATTACGGCGTTTGGGGAGTAAGAGGTTTTACCAGGCAAGTGGGGAGGCGCATCGCCTCTTCTGTCCTTATAAGGGGACAAGGATCTATTGGCTGGATACTACCGAAGTCCAGCCGTACTTGGCTGGAAGCCACCAGCCAACGTAACAGATGTCCGAAGTTTTCTGGGAATGGCTGGATACTACCGAAGGTTTATTGAAGGGTTCTCCACCATAGCAAAACCAATGACACAGTTACTCAAGAAGGAGAAGAAATTTGTATGGACTGAAGCTTGCGAGAAAAGTTTCCAAGAACTCAAGAGGAAATTAACAACAGCACCAGTATTGGTTATACCAGACATACACAAATGTTTTGAAGTGTATTGTGACGCATCCCAGAAAGGCCTCGAATGCGTGCTAATGCAAGAAGGCAAAGTAGTTGCATACGCTTCCAGACAACTTCGAAAGCATGAAGAAAATTATCCCACTCATGACTTAGAATTGGCAGCAGTCATTCATGCACTCAAAGAGTGGAGACACTTTTTGCTTGGAAATCGCTAGAAATATATACGGACCACAAAAGTCTCAAATATACTTTCACACAGCCAAAGCTCAATTTACGGCAACGACGCTGGTTGGAATTAGTGAAAGATTATGATGTTGGCATCCACAACCATCCAGGAAAAGCAAATGTAGTGGCAGATGCTCTTAGTCGGAACCCCAACTCAGACAACGACCGTCTACAAAGCTTGAGACCTAAATTTCAACAGGAGTTCGCCAAACTCAACTTGGTGATGGTCACGGAGGGCACTGTGTCAAATTTGGAAATACAACCCACCCTTGTGGATAAGATTAAGAAAGCTCAGCATGGACACCCCAGCATCGAAGGCATAAAAAGAAAAGTGAGTATGGGCAGGGCCTCAGAATTCGTCGAAGACGATGAGGGAATATTATGGTACGGAGATAGGCTCCGCGTGCCAAATATAGAGGACCTCAAACAGAAAAATCTAGCTGAAGGCCACAGCGCTCCATATTCAATCCACCCTGGAGGAACCAAAATGTATAAGGACATTCAGGAAAGATTTTGGTGGCACGGTATGAAGAGGGATATAGCCACCTTCATTGCATGTTGCGATTCTTGTCAACGCATTAAAGCCGAGCATCAAAAACCAGCGGGACTACTACAGCCAAACATGATACCTGAGTGGAAATGGGACGAAATTGGAATGGATTTTATTGTCGGACTACCTCGGTCACAACACGGAAATTACGCCATATGGGTCATCACAGATAGATTAACCAAGGTGGCGCATTTCATCCCAGTAAAAACAACCCACACCACTCAGAAGCTTGCCAAGCTTTATCTCTCCCGTATAGTTTGTCTGCATGGAGTTCCAAAGACTATAATATCCGACAGAGGCACCCGGTTCGTCTCAAAATTCTGGGATCATTTACAACAGGCTCTGGGAACTCAACTAGCATTCAGTACAACATACCACCCCTAGACTGATGGACAGACTGAACGCGTGGACCAAATTTTAGAGGACATGCTGAGAGCATGTGTCCTCACCTATGGAACCAGTTGGGAAGAAAGCTTGCCATATGCCGAGTTCGCATACAACAACAGTTACCAATCCAGTCTGCAAATGGCACCTTTTGAAGCCTTGTACAGGCGGAGATGCCCTACTCCATTAAATTGGTCAGAAACAGGAGACAGTCGTATCTTCGGCCCAGACATGCTCAAGGAGGCTGAAGAGAAGGTTAGACAAATCAAGAACCGGCTCAAGACAGCTCAAAGCCGACAAAAGAGTTATTACGATCAAAAATACCATGAGGTCAGCTTTGAACCCGGTGAATATGTGTATCTACGAGTATCCCCTATGAGGGGCCTGCAACGATTCAAAGTTAAAGGAAAGCTAGCACCAAGATTTATTGGACCCTTCTGTGTGGCTGCACGGACAGGCACAGTAGCCTACCAGCTAGACCTACCCAAAGAGCTGTCAGACGTCCACGACGTGTTCCACGTCTCACAGTTGAGGAAATGCGTAAGCAACCCGGAGAAGCAAGTGTCACATGAGAGCATTGACGTGCAACCAGACCTCACCTACAGGGAGCGTCCAATAAGAATATTAGAAGAGTCTGAAAGGAGGACCCGTCAGAAAACAATTAAGTTTTTCAAGGTTCAGTGGAGCAATCACACCGAGGATGAAGCGACATGGGAAAGAGAGGACTCTCTCCGGGCAGAGTACCCACACCTATTTGAGGATCAGCTGAAATCTCGAGGACGAGATTTTTCCTAAGGGGGTAGGTGTTGTGACACTCCAAAATTTTTGACTTGGTTTTTATCAAATTCTTTATTTGATTTGAAGGAGTCTATTTAAATTTTTTCTTAAAACCTCTCCTTCTCAAAACTTTTATGACAAATATTTTTGGTGCTCTTCTCAACCTTGATTTTTGGTCTTGAGAGCTTTTCATTTTTTCTTGACTCAACACAAATTTATTTTTGAAAGTTCTTGAAATTCCTTCTATTAAAAAGAAACCCTAGGGATTATGGGTTTATTCTTTTCCCATTCAAAAATTTCTCTTTTGCCATGTCACATGTTGATATCTTCTTCCAAATCCACCTCCCTACTTTAGTTCAAGTCAAATATCCAACTCCAGCAAGTTCCAACCCATTTTTGATTTTTATTCTATTTATTTTATCCTCAAAACAATTTCTGTCAATTATTTTGGACCTTGGTGACTTACAAAGGAACTACCAGATTCCTTTTGAGTTTTGGTCCCAAACAAACTCCTCTGACTAGTTCTTAGTACCCCCAACCAAGATCCATCAAGATCCACTGGCTCACAGTTCAAAATTTTCAAAATATGTTTGCTGCAAGTTTGGACCTGATTTGCAAATTTTGATGAAATTCATTGTTTTTCTTCTCCAAAAATTCTGAGATAAATCAGGCAGCCCCCAGATGCAGTGAAAGGTCACCTCACCAAAGATCATCTCCAGGAAAATTTTCCACATGCCAAAAACATTTCATCGAACACCTGGCGTGCACTGTTTCTATCAAAATTCAGAAATTTCAGAGTTTCAGTGATGCAGTTCTGTCGTCAGTGTCGTTTCTTCAGAACCACAGCGTCAATCTCACCAGTGGACCCGTTGGCGCCTTGCTCCCTGCTCCTTCTTCTTATCCAGTGCGCCGCACGATCGTTTGGACGGGCGCAAGTGTCGGTGGCGATGTGGCACCTCATCGCCGGCGTCTTCTGCGGTGGCAGAACCGCCCGTGGCGGTCGACAGGGGGCCGGCCCTGCCTTTCGGCGCTGTCCAGCACCGCCCAAACCACCAGAGGCCTCCGCGGCTATCCTCCTTCACAAGACGCCGCAGCACCGCCGCCGTGGTTCGCAAGCGCAGGGCGACTCTTCGCCACCGACGGGCCCGCCAGAGTCTGCTCTGGCCGAAACCGGAGCAGGTCAGATCCAACCAAGATTTGCGTTTGAGTGGAACTAGTGGACCATCACGAAGCTTCCCAGTCACCTAAATCGCTCGTTCAACCTCTGCATCACCGTAATCACTCGCCGGAGTTTCCACGTTCCCGGCAACCGCCTCGGGCCGGCTATAAATAGCAACCCCGAGCCCGCCTTCGACCAACACCACTCCCTCCATCTCGCCAGAACTGCGCTCGACCCCTAGGAGGTCTTCTTCTCCGACTTCGGCCGCCCCGATCCGCTTCGGGCTCCGGCACGATCCGCTCCGGTGAGGGCACCCCCGCCTCCCAAACCCTGCCAGTAGCCTCCTAGGGCACTCAATCACCTAACCCGAGCCTCAATCTGGCATTTGCAGCCTTCCCTGACGAGATCCACCATCACCCGAGCCGCCGTCCGCCGGAGTGAGGGCCGCCGTCGACGTGGTGCTCGCCGGCGACCAACTCCGCCACCCACAGGTGCGGAAGAACTCGGTGAACGCGTTGGTACCCTCCTTTTCCCCTGCCTCACCGTGGATCGCCGCCGGCGACCACCGCGGCCCTCGGGCGCCAGTGCCCTGTTTTGATTTTCAAACCTGACGGGTGGGACCCCCCGTCAGCCTTTTCTCTTTTTCAATACGTTTTCTGAAAACGCCTTCGGGCAAAGTACGCTTTCCCTGTTGGATGACGTATTCCTTAGCGAAACGTTTTCTGCTTTTATAATCCAGCCCCTGGAAACTTTCTGTTTCATTACAGAAAAGTCCCTGGACTAAAACCCTTATAACTTTTTAACAAAAGATGATTTTGACTTGATTCTTTTTATGTCTTCTTTATTTTTCTGTCTAGTTTTTTGTCATATTTATTTGAAAAATATTTGGCATACTTTTTGTACACGCGCGGTATTTATGTAGTATCCGATTTTCTTTTAATACGTAGATATGATGAAAGAGACGCAAACTTCGCCGAGCTAGACTCCGACTACTCCGAACCAGGCAAGCATGTTTGAACCTTTGATATGATGAGTGTTTTGCATGTTTGCTCAAGTAGCTTTTCTCATGGCATGTTTATATAAGCACTAGCGAATGTTATGTTGCATGCAAGGCAAGCTACCGCTGAGCTTTGAAGCTTGATGTGTTCTTATGATGATAAGAGATAACCTGATCATGTGGTGACATGATGGGTTGCAAGCTGGTATTGTTGAAGCATGCCAGTCTTAAGTCAACCATATAACCTCAGTACTAACGTGGATCAAGTCTCGATCCCGTTCATTTTCCCTTCGTGCTGCCACATGCTTTCTGCAAACAGTGCGGTTTAGTAAGTTGCAAACCTCTTTCCTTGTACACACCAAACAGAGGGACCGCGATGAGGGTTCCATGGCCCTGGATTAAAGCCCGTCATCCGGTCAGGGGGCATGGGTGTTTCCAGTTGGGACCGAGAGGGGGGCACCCCTTAGAGCGTAGCTGATATAAATTTGATCCCATGCTATTCGAGGTTGTGACCTCCCCGTCTTAAAGTTTTTCTTGAACGTTGCCGAGGGTGATTCCTGGCAGCGGAATGTGGAATGGGTGTGTACTGGTTAGACGTGTTTCTTCTAAAACACCGTAAACAGAACTAGTCCTTGTGACTACTGAAATCCGTTGGCTGTGGTTAAAGAGTACAAACTCTGCAGAGTCAAAACTTTTCAAGTATCCATGTCCACGATCAAAGACTTGGACATCATCTCGGTGTCAGTGTCAGTCTCAGTATCGATCTCAGTATCAACACCAGTGTCAGTCTCCGGAGGTATAAGCAGGGCAACCGAGAATGGTAAACCCAGTTGAGCGTTATTCCTATGATTGGACTAACCAATTGATTTTCATGTACTGGGTATTTCCTTTCCTTGAGATGACTTAAATTTATGAACTGGTTGAATATGAATGATGAAATATAAGCCCTCTATGTGATGTCGCTCAGACGTCCGACTGTGGCACTCTTGTCATTTACTTTCGATATAAGCCCTTTATGTGATGTCGCTCAGACGTCCGACTGTGGCATTATTGTTATTTACTTTTGATATAAGCCCGTTATGTGATGTCGCTCAGACGTCCGACTATGGCACTCTCGTTATTTACTTTCATTATAAGCACTTTACGAAATGTCGCTTAGACATCCGACTGTGGCACGTTCTGTCATTTACTTTTCAATATAAGCCCTTTATGTGGTGTCGCCCCGACGCCCGACTGTGGCATGCTAATTTACTTTTACCTTTCGAGGCATCGCTTCAGACACCCGATCGGTCTTTTGTTATTTTTTTGGGATTTCGGGAGGACTACCGCCTGACTTCCTTTTAATTATTATGCAGTGCAATTTATTATCGGAATGTGCATTACTAATCTGGTCATGTGCATCATGTTTACGTTTGTTATGTCCAAATTGTCTTGCGAGTACATTCAAAGTACTCACCTGGCTTGTTGATTTGTCCAGATGTTGACGAAGGCGATCTTATGGATGAAGAGTTCGATAGCGAGTCCGACGCCTAGAGGAGTCCCAGTCAGTCTCGTGCGATCCTGGAGTTGATCACTTGCATTATATATGCTTCCGCTACCCAAATAAAATCATCAAGCCTCACTCCGACGCTTGATGAGCTGTAGGATATCGGAGTCATGTCACCCACTTCACTGTGACATATCCACCACCACTTTTATTACGAGTCAGTAGTTATGCCACCATACCCTTGTGTCATACCCGCCTTTATGTATACTATCGGCATGCTTGTAATAAATTGTTGAGCATCCTCACCTCAACCTTGTATAATATTTAGTACTGCTAGACTTCTGTATCAATATTTTGTCTGCCAGTAAGAAGAATTCTTCTGTACTGGTCAACACAAGGGTCGGCTTTTCAATACATGTTTTATTGGAAAACCGGTCCTGACAAACTTGGTATCAGAGCTAGGCTGACTGTAGGAAGCCACTAGGTGCGATCGCTAATTGGTTATTAGCGTAATAAGTGCTTTTTAGCATTTTAGCAAAACGTAGAAATTTTCTGTTAGTCATCATAAATTTATGACTTGACTATTCGGAATTTTTGTCTACTTTTGTAGATGGCTGGCAACGACTGTGACTCACAGGTGTTCGCCAGCTGTATTACGTGAAGGAAATATGCCCTAGAGGCAATAATAAAGTTATTATTTTATTTCCTTATATCATGATAAATGTTTATTATTCATTCTAGAATTGTATTAACCGGAAACATAATACTTGTGTGAATACATAGACAAACTAAACGTCACTAGTATGCCTCTACTTGACTAGCTCGTTAATCGAGGATGGTTATGTTTCCTAACCATAGACATGTGTTGTCATTTGATTAACGGGATCACATCATCAGGAGAATGATGTGATTGACATGACCCATTCCATTAGCTTAGCACCCAATCGTTTAGTATGTTGCTATTGCTTTCTTCATGACTTATACATGTTCCTATGACTATGAGATTATGCAACTCCCTGCTTGTCGGAGGAACACGTTGTGTGCTACCAAACGTCACAACGTAACTGGGTGATTATAAAGGAGCTCTCCAGGTGTCTCCAAAGGTACAGGTTGGGTTGGCGTATTTCGAGATAGGATTTGTCACTCCGATTGTCGAAGAGGTATCTCCGGCCCTCTCGGTAATGCACATCACATAAGCCTTGCAAGCATTGCAACTAATGAGTTAGTTGCGAGATGATGTATTACGAACGAGTAAAGAGACTTGCCGGTAACGAGATTGAACTAGGTATTGAGATACCGACGATCGAATCTCGGGCAAGTAACATACCGATGACAAAGGGAACAACGATGTTGTTATCTTGTCGACCGATAAAGATCTTCGTAGAATATGTAGGAGCCAATATGAGCATCCAGGTTCCGCTATTGGTTATTGACTGGAGACGTGTCTCGGTCATGTCTACATTGTTCTCGAACCCATAGGGTCCGCACGCTTAACGTTACGATGACAGTTTCATTATGAGTTTATATATTTTGATGTATCGAAGTTTGTTTGGAGTCCCGGATGTGATCACGGACATGACGAGGAGTCTCGAAATGGTCGAGACATAAAGATTGATATATTGGACGGCTATATTTGGACACCGGAAGTGTTCCGGAGAAGTTTCGGATAAAACCGGAGTACCGGGCGGGTTACCGGAACCCCCCCGGGTGTTAATGGGCCTCATGGGCCCAAAGTGGAGAAGAGGAGGGGCTGCCAGGGCAGGCCGCGCCCCCTCCCCCTCTAGTCCAAATTGGACAAGGAGGGGGGGCGGCGCCCCCCCTTTTCCTTCCTCTCCTCTCTCCCTTCCTTCCCCCTCTCCTAGTTGGACAAGGAAAAGGAGGGAGTCCTACTCCCGGTAGGAGTAGGACTCCTCCTGGCGCCGCTTTCTCCTGGCCGGCCGCCTCCCCTTGCTCCTTTATATCACGGGCAGGGGGGCACCTCTAGACACACAAGTTGATCTTCGTGATCGCTCTTCTTAGCTGCAGCGGTGCCCCTCCACCATAGTCCTCGATAATACTGTAGCGGTGCTTAGGTGAAGCCCTGCGACGGTAGAACATCAAGATCGTCACCATGCCGTCGTGCTGACGGAACTCTTCCCCGACACTTTGCTGGATCGGAGTCCGGGGATCGTCATCGAGCTGAACGTGTGCTAAAACTCGGAGGTGCCGTAGTTTTGGTGCTTGATCGGTCGGGCCGTGAAGACATACGACTACATCAACCGCGTTGTCATAACGCTTCCGCTTTAGGTCTACGAGGGTACGTAGACAACACTCTCCCCTCTCGTTGCTATGCATCACCATGATCTTGCGTGTGCGTAGAATTTTTTTTGAAATTACTACGTTCCCCAACAGTGGCATCCGAGCCTAGGTTTTATGTGTTGATGTTATTTGCACGAGTAGAACACAAGTGAGTTGTGGGCGATATAAGTCATACTGCTTACCAGCATGTCATACTTTGGTTCGGCGGTATTGTTGGATGAAGCGGCCCGGACCGACATTACGCGTACGCTTACGCGAGACTGGTTCTATCGATGTGCTTTGCACACAGGTGGCTGGCGGGTGTCAGTTCCAACTTTAGTTGAACCGAGTGTGGCTACGCCCGGTCCTTGAGAAGGTTAAAACAGCACCAACTTGACAAACTATCGTTGTGGTTTTTGATGCGTAGGTAAGATTGGTTCTTGCTTAAGTCCGTAGCAGCCACGTAAAACTTGCAACAAACAAAGTAGATGATGTCTAACTTGTTTTTGCAGGGCATGTTGTGATGTGATATGGTCAAAGACATGCTGCTAAATTTTATTGTATGAGATGATCATGTTTTGTAACCGAGTTATCGGCAACTGGCAGGAGCCATATGGTTGTCGCTTATTGTATGCAATGCAATCATTCTGTAATGCTTTACTTTATCACTAAGCGGTAGCGATAGTCGAGAAGCATAAGATTGGCGACGACAACGATGCTACGATGGAGATCAAGGTGTCGCGCAGGTGACGATGGTGATCATGACGGTGCTTCGAAGATGGAGGTCACAAGCACAAGATGATGATGGCCATATCATATCACTTATATTGATTGCATGTGATGTTTATCTTTTGTGCATCTTAACTTGCTTTGATTGACGGTAGCATTATAAGATGATCCCTCACTAAATTATCATAGTAAAAGTGTTCTCCCTGAGTATGCACCGTTGCGAAAGTTCTTCGTGCTGAGACACCACGTGATGATCGGGTGTGATAGGCTCTACGTTCAAATACAACGGGTGCAAAACAATTGCACACGCAGAATACTCAGGTTTAACTTGACGAGCCTAGCATATAACAGATATGGCCTCGGAACACGGAGACCGAAAGGTCGAGCGTGAATCATATAGTAGATATGATCAACATAGTGATGTTCACCAATGAAACTACTCCATCTCACATGATGATCGGACATGGTTTTGTTGATTTGGATCACATGATCACTTAGAGGATTAGAGGGATGTCTATCTAAGTGGGAGTTCTTTAGTAATATGATTAATTGAACTTAAATTTATCATGAACTTAGTACCTGATAGTATCTTGCTTGTTTATGTTTGATTGTAGATAGATGACCCGTGCTGTTGTTCCGTTGAATTTTAATGCGTTCCTTAAGAAAGCAAAGTTGAAAGATGATGGTAGCAATTACATGGACTGAGTCCGTAACTTGAGGATTATCCTCATTGCTGCACAGAAGAGTTACGTCCTGGAAGCACCACTGGGTGCCAGGCCTGCTGCTGATGCAACTGACGACGTTAAGAACGTCTGGCAGAGCAAAGCTGATGACTACTCGATAGTTCAATGTGCCATGCTTTACGGCTTAGAATCGGGTCCATTACAAGGATACCTCCTATAAAGCAACACATATTCTACAACGTTTTGACTATAAGTTGCAAAATTCACAAGAGATATGGATATAAGCGTTGCAGAGTATGCATTGTAGGCTTGCAGCTCATGACCGTAGTGTCGTACTTAGATTGCAACATATCTTATATTGTTGTCATATATGTGTTGCAAGTTATATCTGTTATAAGACGGTAAATATACATAACTAGAAATAAAAATTCATTAGAAATGTCGGTACACATAAGGAAAGTGGCATGAAAATCTCTGCTAACCATTCGAGCAAAAACCAACTCGTACGTAGTCCCGTCCTATTACTCTCCGATCCAAATCAATGGTGGAATTTTGACCCGGCGAGTATACCACATAGGAGGAAGGCCGGAGCAGTATGAGTTGGGTAGTCAATTGACTACCCAGTTTTGGTAAAATCAGCATACACAACTAGAAACCCTTCCAAAAAATAGTACAAATCCCTATAATTGACTACACAACTTCAATTTATTTAATTTTGAGAAATACACAACTCCAAATTGAATACACAAGATTGTAGCTCTGGCATGGCCATTGGGCGGGAAGTGTCACGCGCGATAGGAGTTCCTATTTAGCGCGGTGTGCGCCGGCGAACGAGCCAACACGAATCCTCCCTTCACGCGGAGCACCACATTGGGCCGGCCCATTTTTGGGGCTGGATATCCCCTTTTTTTGTTTTTTTTCTTTGTTTTTAATTTCATTAGAATAATTCGGGACTACAAAAGGTTAAAAATTATGAAAATAGTGAAATTTGAGAAAAAGGTTCCAGAAATCATAAAATGTTTACGGTTTCAAAGCTATGCACGATTTAGAAAATGTTGACAGATTTAAAAAATGTTCACGAGTTTCACAATAATGTTTACAAGTTTCAATTTTTTTTGCAAATTTCTAAAAAAATCAAAATTCAAACAATGTTCATGGATTGGTAAAATGTTAGCAAATTCATAGAAAAATGGTCGGGAAAACAAAAAAATGTTTGCGTATTCATAAAATATTCGTGAATTCTTCAAAAAGTATTTGCTAATTCAAAAAATGGTCAAAATTGTTCACGAATTTCCAAAATTATTTCCAAATTTGGAAAAAAATTGATCGATTAAAAAATATGCGCCGGTTCTAATACATGCTCACGACTTAAGAAAAAGTCTGTGTATTTGTAAAAAATATTTATGATTTCCAAAACATTTCATGACTTTAAAAATGTTCAGAAAATAAAAAATGGAAAAATCAGTGGAAAATAAAAATTGAAATAAAAAAACAGAAATCAAAAAATAAAAACATAAAAAACGGTTTGGAAAACTTCTGAAATCTTCCCAAAACCGGAAACGAGCTTGTTGGGCTGGCCCAATCGTACGTAATGGGCCAAATAGGATCCAGCACTTCTCGAAAATAATAGGATCCAGCACTTCTCGAAAAAAAAAATACTAGGATCCAGCACGTCGCTGCTGCTGTGTGTCTGGTTGGAGGCCCGACCTTGCGTGTAGTGGGCCAATTAAGTTCGTGCGTCGAATTCCCTTGAACCGGCACCAACACTGGGGGTTTGCGGGTGTTCGGACTCATGCTAATGTACACGGTTGCATAAAACCCATCTCTCTTATGCGAACCACTCTTAAAACTGTGCCCGCGCATCAGTGCCGCCCAGCCACTCCAGAGCGTACCATACTCGATGGCCTTGATGCCGGTCAGTGCGACCAGACTGGACGGGAGGTCGGCGTCGCTACAATGCGGATGCGGCGATCGAGAAGCCTACTCCGGGCACTGTGCCACATTAAAGCCGCGTCAGTCCACCTAACCTGGCTAATTACTCACGGCTAACCCCATCTCCTCTCCTCTATGCTCATCTTCCCACAACCGTAGGATTCGACCTGATCCTCTATTGGACTGGCGAGATGGGCAAGTCAAGCTCTTCCGGATGTTTGTCGACGCCGGCGGAGGGTTCTTCCTTGGGATTGTGGCGGCTCGTCGTCCTCCTCTAACGCCGTCGAAGGAGGAGGTCGTGCTCACCTCAGATAACGAAGAGCAGCAGCAACTGCCCCTCCTTGCTGAGGCTGCCGCCTGCCGCAACGGACGAGGAGTTCCAGCGACAGTGAGCTCCTTTGTGCGCCGCTTCGCTGCCATCGCCGCCAGATGCCCGCTCGTCATCAAGTGGGAGCCATACCGGCGCCATGAACCTGCGTGGGTGCCTCATGCATTAGCTTGGGCGCGGTGATCTGACGGTAGCTGAGTCAGTGGAATGACGAGAACAATGCAACGCGCAGCGCCGTGTCGGAAGTCGCGTCAAACAAGTTCATCGCAAACAACACACTGGCAGAGGCATGCATCATATATCGATCGTTCCAAGACCACCGTACCGCGGAGATATCGATGTTCGTGATAAGAAAATAGGCAGTTTTTTGATTAAGTTAATCCATGAATAAATATAGTAGAAACATGTACGCATATCGCTAGTACTGCTACAACAGAAAGAAACATGAGAGGGATAAGCGATGTATACCCTCCAATCGGCCATGCGGTGGTGGTGGTGGCGGGCGAGGCGTGGCGAGGCGAGCGGAGGAGGAGGAGTGCGCGAGGGCCTCATCTCTTCTCAAGCTCCAATAGCATGAGGGAGAGAGTCCCTTATAAACCACTCCAACTCTCCTTCCACTTCTAAGGTGGGACTAAACTTCCCATCACCTTGTCATGCCACCTACATGGGTCCTTAGAGATTAAATCTGAAATTGTGATATGGACTCTAGGCCCATCTCATATTTCAACAGTTCGCGCGGTGCTGGAAACCGCCTCAACGACCAACTGGTCAAGAACCGCATGGCCGAGTAGCTGCGTGCCACCGCCGACAAGGGCAAGGGGAGGGGCCGACGGAATGGGGTCGCGTCCACGACCAACGCTGCCCTGCTTGTGTCGGCGAAGGACGTTGAGTGACTTCGCCGCAAGTGACATGTCGCGGCCAATCAGGCTCGGTTTGAGCAATAGAAATAATTATTACTTCACCCACTTCGCACTGAATTTGTACAAACGTAGAATAAGTAGCACGTTGTGCTTGGCACAAATATATGTACAAGCGCGCGCGAATCAAGGGCCAGATTGGCTTCAAATTTTTACTCTATCACGTTCATGTTTGGTTTCGCACTAATTTTTCCTTTCCCTCCAGTCTCTCCCGCCAATAGCGACTAATTCTGGTCAAAAGAAAATAAGTACTCGCGCCTCATTACCACCTGTCATACGAAAGGACGAAGACCAACATCAGGTCTCGTGAGGAGGCAATCATGCGCCACCAAAATCAGAAACCTCCCCCTCCCCGGCTCCCCCATATCAACACAGATTCTCGCCATAGGCGCCTTCTTCTCAACCTCTCGTTGCAGGATCCCTAGATCGATCACCTTCCCGAACCTCATGGCTGGCCCCGGCGATTCCACGACTGAGGGGAGGGCACAACAGGCGTGTCTTGTTCAGCAACTGGGGCGGAAAGAAGATCAATCCCCATCCCAATTAATACAAACACAAGGTAAATACTAGTACGACTTTTGAAGATTTTGCCTCCTCCCCTTCTTGTTTCAGATTTATCCCTTCTATGCTTCCTAATTACTCTTCTCTTGAGTGAATTTTCTTGTGCACACCAAGTGTTTGATCGATGTCCTCTGTTATTGGTTTAGAATTTTGGGGGCCCTTCTGATAGAGGGGATCGTTGTTTCTGATTCTTCTTCTATAAGGTTACACCTTCTCTATACTCGATTGAAATTAGCTTTCTAGGTTTCATTCGTTAGTGCCTGACGCTTGTTTGTTTTTGTGTTCGTAGATTTAGCTGAACATAACAGGTGGCATAAATCTGGTAACTGTTGAGGTGTCAGGTGTGGACGCGTGCAGTATTTCAATCTAGTTCTGCACCATTACTACCTTGGTGAGTTCAATCTCTTCATAGTCTTTCTTTATGAAACTCCAATTCTAACTATCCTGATCTGGTTGGGTAGTACAGTTAGGTTAGTTCGTGCCTAACATTTTGCAGCTTTCCACCTAGCATAGTTTGTTTCTTTCTTCATGTGCGTGCAGACGCTTGTGACCTTGTTATTTTGTTATTGCTATCATATTGTAATCTGGCCGGAGTGTCGTTTGTACAAAATAAACGATGGAGTGACTAAAAGAAAGTGTTATCTTGGCTGTACATATGAACAAGTTGCACTAAGTATGTCATGTTACAATTATAATAATGAATAGCTTGTCGATAACCAGGCCCCAATAATTAGAATGTTGATTTTATTATGAATATCAGAACATGATCTGCAGCAGCACAACTACAACTCCAGTCTGCAGAACGACACACTTGTTCTGAAAATAAATGTTAGTGAACAACCATGTGCATGAGAGTGAAAGCACCTGTATACTTTGTAACACACTCAGCCTTGGCTGGTGGGATCTCCTCACGGATCCAACTTAAATAACATGTCTCAGCTTAGCTATAATGCTTGTGCATGAATGAAACCTCCTTAACAACAAAGAGGATGAACTTGGGTGTCCTTGACCTTATGATCCTCTTATTATTCGTAGATAGTGTTATACCTGAACATGTGTGCCCCCCCTCCCCCCAGCAAACAAGTTAAGCACCATACCACATCAAATAAAAGTGCATCTTCCTTAACTAAGTGAAATAGATTGATAGTTAAACTACTAGTATTGAAAGACAATTGCATTTTATCCATAGTAATGTTCCCAGCAAAGGAACATTACTAAAAAAACATGTGGTCATCGAAAGACCTGCTATATGGAGTTTCCTTTTGTTACTTGCTGCTTTTCTTATACACGCAATGACCAAAATAATGGACCCCTTGCAAATTTACATTTTAGAGTAATGGTTTCATGTCTTAGTTCATCATTTTCACTATGAAATATGAATAGCTTGATGTATTCCTAGTACCTACTCAGTACTGAATGAGTTGCTATTTTGTAGGGGCGGTAATTACTTGAAATTATTATTGATTGAGCTGAACTCTGAATTAATCGTCCTCATGTATGTGGGGATGATTGTCATAAATAAGAGTAGGACTACATGTCTTTTACGTAATTATTCAAAGTTTTGGTCATTGTCATCTTGCAGCAGATATGCCACTGATAAGAATTAATGTCCTTGAATCCAATGAAGAATATATGATGGAAGGACCGATCGAACATCATAATTCTGCTGAAAAAGATGTTGAATCATCTGATGTCCATGAAAGAACTACTAATGATGAAGAAGGATTCAGATGCTGACGTGGATGAAAATGAAGATGGTAAGTTTGTTGCTCATTTATTACTATTTGCAATATAATTCATGGTTCTATATATTCAGCTCAAAATGCATAAACAAAAGAGCGTAAGAAGAGGAAGCTGAACTATATTTGGAACCTTCCAAAAGGGAAAAAGATAATGGTTCGCTGCAACGACCTAGATCAGCCAATGTGGAAGAGGCTGAACATCTTGGGGACTTTCTTCGCTCGGTTGCAAGGAATGGATCATTGTGTTGCTTGAGCTACAAGGATTGGAGATTGCTCAAAACTGAAATAAACCTAAAGGTTGTACTAGATCAAGTGAAGGTAAATTTTAACCCACTCAATATCCTTTACTAGCTTGTTCTATGTTGCCTTACATTGCATTCATCCTACTTATATTGCACTTGTGAAAACTGAAATTTTGGTACGGAGTCGCAAAAGCTGTAATACTCTCGGTAATGCAGAAAAAATAAAAATTGCATGGCCTTCAACCTTTGTACGTGACTAATATCTTGCCTCTTACTATACTTTCCCCATGTCAATGCATTATGTGTTAACAGTTTATTTTGTTTTCTTGTTTGTAGATCCAAGAGATAAATGGATGAGTATATGGGTGTGTGGCAACTATACTGCAATGATGATGTGGATGTTCCATTTCATGATGATGATGATGATCGATGCTTTTAGTTTTAGTTATGTTGTATAGATGATGTTCCTGTTGGATGTTGTTCCTCGGTTAAGTTTTAGTTAAGTTGTAGGGATGTTGATGGATGCTTTAAATTTAAGTTTCACTGTCAAGTGTTAACAAAACAGTTAGATTATGCATCACATTTGGATGACGTTCCTCTTGTAATATCCACTATTGTAATCCAATAGTTTTATATAATACTATATCATTTATTTCTCTTGCGAGTATATTCTCTTGTTTTTCCTTCACTTGAAATGCATAATTATCACCTTTACGTAGACCATTAATTTAATTGCTAGCAATATATAATATAATATTATTCACATTATATTTGTACCAACACTCAGAGCGTTGGAAATTCTCCGTTGTCGAGCAATGAGATTTTGATTCCTGTTTGTTAAGCACCAACATATAGAAGTGTTGTAAAAGTCTGTTTTATCCGTTGTCATCTTGCAACGGTCCTTTTTACCAACGGACGTATAAGCGTTGTATTATGCGCTAGCAACACTGGATAAGGCTACGCATCCCAAACCGTTGGTAAAGTCACTAGCAACGCATACATGACTATTTAGATACGGAAAAAGGCGTTGCTATAGGGGCGGTCCTGTTGTAGTGGTCTTCAACGACGTTTTGAACGTCATGGAGCATATGAGATATTCCAGGAGTTGAAGTTAATATTTCAAGAAAATGCCCGGATTGAGAGATATGAAGTCTCCAATAAGTTCTATAGTTGCAAGATGGAGGAGAACAGTTCTGTCAGTGAGCATATACTCAAAATGTCTGGGTATAATAATCACTTGATTCAATTGGGAGTTAATCTTCCAGATGATTGCGTCATTAACAGAATTATCCAATCACTTCCACCTAGCTACAAGAGCTTCGTGATGAACTATAATATGCAAGGGATGGATAAGACAATTCCCGAGCTCTTCGCAATGCTGAAAGCTGCGGAGGTAGAAATCAAGAAGGAGCATCAAGTGTTGATGGTCAACAAGACCACTAGTTTCAAGAAAAAGGGCAAAGGGAAGAAGAAGGGGAACTTCAAGAAGAACAGCAAGCAAGTTGCTGCTCAGGAGAAGAAACCCAAATCTGGACCTAAGCCTGAAACTGAGTGCTTCTACTGCAAGCAGACTGGTCACTGGAAGCGGAACTGCCCCAAGTATTTGGCGGATAAGAAGGATGGCAAGGTGAACAAAGGTATATGTGATATACATGTTATTGATGTGTACCTTACTAATGCTTGCAGTAGCACCTGGGTATTTGATACTGGTTCTGTTGCTAGTATTTGCAACTCGAAACAGAGACTACGGATTAAGCGAAGATTGGCTAAGGACGAGGTGACGATGCGTGTGGGAAATGGTTCCAAAGTCGATGTGATCGCGGTCGGCACGCTACCTCTACATCTACCTTCAGGATTAGTATTAGACCTAAATAATTGTTATTTGGTGCCAGCGTTGAGCATGAACATTATATCTGGATCTTGTTTGATGCGAGACGATTATTAATTTAAACCAGAGAATAATGGTTATATGAGTAATATCTTTTATGGTCATGCACCCTTGAAGAGTGGTCTGTTCTTATTAAATCTCGATAGTAGTGACACACATATTCATAATGTTGAAGCCAAAAGATGCAGAGTTGATAATGATAGTGCAACTTATTTGTGGCACTGCTGTTTGGGTTATATCAGTGTAAATCGCATGAAGAAACTCCATACTGATGGGATTTTGGAACCACTTGATTATGAATCACTTGGTACTTGCGAACCGTGCCTTATGGGCAAGATGACCAAAACACCGTTCTCCGGTACTATGGAGAGAGCAACAGATTTATTGGAAATCATACATACAGATGTATGTGGTCCGATAAATGTTGAGGCTCGTGGCGGATATCGTTATTTTCTCACCTTCATAGATGACTTAAGCATATATGGGTATATCTACTTAATGAAACATAAGTCTGAAACATTTGAAAAGTTCAAAGAATTTCAGAGTGAAGTTGAAAATCATCATAACAAGAAAATAAAGTTTCTACGATCTGATCGTGAAGGAGAATATTTGAGTTACGAGTTTGGTGTACATTTGAAACAATGCGGAATAGTTTCGCAACTCACGCCACCCGGAACACCACAGCGTAATGGTGTGTCCGAACGTCGTAATCGTACTTTACTAGATATGATGCGATCTATGATGTCTCTTACTGATTTACCGCTATCGTTTTGGGGTTATGCTTTAGAGACGACTGCATTCACGTTAAATAGGGCACCATCGAAATCCGTTGAGACGACGCCTTATGAACTATGGTTTGGCAAGAAACCAAAGTTGTCGTTTCTTAAAATTTGGGGCTGCGATGCTTATGTGAAAAAGCTTCAACCTGATAAGCTCGAACCCAAATAGGAGAAATGTGTCTTCATAGGATATCCAAAGGAAACTATTGGATACACCTTCTATCACAGATCCGAAGGCAAGACTTTTGTTGCTAAATTCGGAAACTTTCTAGAGAAGGAGTTTCTCTCGAAAGAAGTGAGTGGGAGGAATGTAGAACTTGATGAGGTAACTGTACCTGCTCCCTTATTGGAAAGTAGTACATCACAGAAACCGGTTTCTGTGACACCTACACCAATTAGTGAGGAAGCTAATGACGATGATCATGAAACTTCAGAACAAGTTACTACTGAACCTCGTAGATCAACCAGAGTAAGATCCGCACCAGAGTGGTACGGTAATCCTGTTCTGGATGTCATGCTACTAGATCATGATGAACCTACGAACTATGAAGAAGCGATGGTGAGCCCAGATTCCGCAAAATGGTTTGAAGCCATGAAATCTGAGATGGGATCCATGTATGAGAACAAAGTGTGGACTTTGGTTGACTTGCCCAATGATCGGCAAGCAATTGAGAATAAATGGATCTTCAAGAAGAAGACTGACGCCGACAGTAATGTTACTGTCTACAAAGCTCGACTTGTCGCAAAAGGTTTTCGACAAGTTCAAGGGATTGACTACGATGAGACCTTCTCACCCGTAGCGATGCTTAAGTCTGTCCGAATCATGTTAGCAATTGCTGCATTTTATGATTATGAAATTTGGCAGATGGATGTCAAAACTGCATTCCTGAATGGATTTCTGGAAGAAGAGTTGTATATGATGCAGCCGGAAGGTTTTGTCGATCCAAAAGGAGCTAACAAAGTGTGTAAGCTCCAGCGATCCATTTATGGACTGGTGCAAGCCTCTCGGAGTTGGAATAAACGCTTTGATAGTGTAATCAAAGCATTTGGGTTTGTACAGACTTTTGGAGAAACCTGTATTTACAAGAAAGTGAGTGGGAGCTCTGTAGCATTTCTGATATTATATGTGGATGACATATTACTAATCGAAAATGATATAGAATTTCTGGATAGCATAAAGGGATACTTGAATAAGATTTTTTCAATGAAAGACCTCGGTGAAGCTGCTTACATATTGGGCATTAAGATCTATAGAGATAGATCAAGACGCTTAATTGGACTTTCACAAAGCACATACCTTGACAAAGTTTTGAAGAAGTTCAAAATGGATCAAGCAAAGAAAGGATTCTTGCCTGTGTTACAAGGTGTGAAATTGAGTAAGACTCAATGCCCGACCACTGCAGAAGATAGAGAGAAAATGAAAGATGTTCCCTATGCTTCAGCCATAGGCTCTATCATGTATGCAATGCTGTGTACCAGACCTGATGTATGTCTTGCTATAAGTCTAGCAGGGAGGTACCAAAGTAATCCAGGAGTGGATCACTGGACAGCGGTCAAGAACATCCTGAAATACCTGAAAAGGACTAAGGATATGTTTCTTGTATATGGAGGTGACAAAGAGCTCATCGTAAATGGTTACGTTGATGCAAGCTTTGACACTGATCCGGACGATTCTAAATCGCAAACCAGATAAGTGTTTACTTTAAACGGTGGAGCTGTCAGTTGGTGCAGTTCTAAACAAAGCGTTGTGGCGGGATCTACATGTGAAGCAGAGTACATAGCTGCTTCGGAAGCAACAAACAAAGGAGTTTGGATGAAGGAGTTCATATCCGATCTAGGTGTCATACCTAGTGCATCGGGTCCAATGAAAATCTTTTGTGACAATACTGGTGCAATTGCCTTGGCAAAGGAATCCAGATTTCACAAGAGAACCAAGCACATCAAGAGACACTTCAATTCCATCCGGGATCTAGTCCAGGTGGGAGACATAGAGATTTGCAAGATACATACGGATCTGAATGTAGCAGACCCGTTGACTAAGCCTCTTCCACGAGCAAAACATGATCAACACCAAAGCTCCATGGGTGTTAGAATCATTACTGTGTAATCTAGATTATTGACTCTAGTGCAAGTGGGAGACTGAAGGAAATATGCCCTAGAGGCAATAATAAAGTTATTATTTTATTTCCTTATATCATGATAAATGTTTATTATTCATGCTAGAATTGTATTAACCGGAAACATAATACTTGTGTGAATACATAGACAAACTAACCGTCACTAGTATGTGAAAGTGTGTTATATCGACTAGAGGGGGGGGGGGTGAATAGGCGATTTTTATGAATTCTTCACTGAGGAATTTGCTGGTGAGGAAATTCCTTAGCGAAGAAATACTTGCAGCGGAATAAGTACTCAGAAGTAAGCATAACAGATTACAATCATAGTCATCATGATGAAATGAAGACAATCACAGAGTACAGAAAGCGTAATCACAGGATAGCACAAGATGAAGACAAACAGACTGAAGAAATTGAACTGAGGAAATTGAGAAAGTCTTCAGTCAAAGTCTTCAAACACAGATATGACAAACACTCAAAGACAAAGAATGAGGAAATGAAAGGGTTGAGGAAATAGAACCAGTTAGGTTGGTGAAGACAATGATTTGGTAGACCAGTTCCAACTGCTGTCTGGGTTGTACGTCTGGTTGAGCGGCCGAGTATTTAAACTCGAGGACACGCAGTCCCGGACACCCGATCCACCGAGCACGCAGCTCAGGACACCAATTCCTCACCAGATTCTCCTTGAACTAAGGTCACGCAGACCTCGTCCAATCACTCGTGGTAAGTCTTCAGCGACTTCCAAACCTTCACATACTTGGTCACCCGCAATCCACAATTCCTCTTGGATGCTCTAGACCTTGACGCCTAACCGTCTGGAAGAAGCACAGTCTTCAAAGGTAAAAGCGTCGGATCCACGCAGGATCAATTTCTTGATGATGCTCAATCACTTTGGGTTTGTTGGGGTTTGGTTTTGGGTTTTTCCTCACTTTTGGGATTTTCCTCACTTGATGATTTTCGCTCAAAGTCCTCGAGAGGATGGGTTGCTCTCAAATGACAAGTGTCAAGTTCTCTCGGAGCAGCCAACCAACTAGTGGTTGTAGGGGGCGGCTATTTATAGCCTAGGGAGCAGCCCGACATGATAAGACATAAATGCCCTTCAAAGATATGACCGTTAGGTGGAGATATTTTGGGGACAGCTGGCGCGCAGCACAGCAACGGTCGGAAATTTGAACATCAAATTCCTCAGGGCTATCATGTTGGTTTGGGTGTAGGCAATTCGCACTGGCGAATTCCTAACTCCTCAGTCAGAACAAATTCCTCAGCGACCAGAAGAGCTTCGTCTACATCCTTTGAAGATATTGACTGAACTGTATGAGTTTTCCAAAAGCTTCACTCGATGGGTTTGGTAGGTGTAGGATTTTGAGTTGAGCATCTAATGGAAATTTTCCCTTTGTATTTCCTCGACCCCCTTTAACAAAGACGGTGTTTCCTATGACTCAAGAAAGAGAAAATGAAACTACGAAAACAAAAGTCTTCACGCTTCATGTTCCTCAAGCGAATACCAAGTCTTGAGGATCACACCAATTTCTTCACTTTCAAAGTCTTGAAAGTCTTCGAATATCAAAGTCTTCAGTTGAAGAACTTCATTTTAGGGGTCGACTTTCACCGTAAATATCAAACTCCTCATAGACTTATAGACCTGTGTACACTCACAAGCGCATTAGTTACTTAACCTATAAGTCTTCAATACACCAAAATCACTAAGGGCACTAGATGCACTTACAATCTCCCCTTTTGGTGATTGATGACAACATAGGTTAAGTTTTCAACGGGGATAAATATATGAAGTGTAAATACTGATAATGAGGATTTTGATTGCAAGATATAGAAGAACTCCCCCTGAAGATGTGCATAGTGAGGAATTTTCTTTTGAGGCAATGCACATTTGAAGAATTGAATCATGGAGATCTCCCCCTATATCTTGTAATTCATACACGCATTTGACATATAATATGAGGAATTTGAACTGCATGATGAAATATGGTGCTTGATGCTATGCAATGCATGCATAAAAAGTATCAGAGCCCATGCGTATGAGGAATTTGAAATATTAGCAAGAGCATAACTATTATAACCAGATCATAGAGCAAAAGCATAATGCATCAAGAGTATCAAAGCACCATCGGGTTTAAGATTACAACTCGATCCAATAAAAGGTTTCAGAAGAACGAGAGTTGTAACTTAATAAAATATAGACAAAAACGAGACCCGCTTGAAGACTAACTCAAATTTCTCCCCCTTTGTCATCGAATGACCAAAAGGATCGAAACTGAGGACTAACGCTCTTGAGGAAATCAAGTTGAAGACGGAGCGCCAGCATTGTCGGGGTTGTTTGTCGAAGTAGGACCAGCAGCAGTGTCTTCCAAATCTTCATTTTCATCAGTATCGCGCGATGAAGAATAGGAGCTGGCCACCAAGGAAGGAACTTTGACCTTCTTGAATTTCTTCGGAGGAGGTGCAGACCAGTCAAATTCTTCCTTGAGTCCCATTGACGCCAGTTCTTCTTCATTATAGACATGTGAAAGAACAGCCCAGGTGCGCTTGAAGGTTTCATGAAGGTAGTAGTGGTTTTTCTTCACTGCATTATGAGTAGACGTCATGTTGTAAAGAAGAGTACCAAACTGACGTTTGACCCACTTATGATTGCGATCAACCTTCTGATGAAGACTGAGGAGTAATTCACGATCAGTCATCACCCAGGTGCGATTCCTTGAGGATTTTGCTTTATCGAGGTATTTGCTTCTTTGAGTCATGTGTGGCGAGTCATCATTTGTGGAGTAAGATGCTGCTTTGCTAAACTGTCCATCCAATGGACGAATGCCTTCATCTATCACAGCAGTAGCCTTGCCCTTTCATCACCGAGGCAATTGGCCGTTTGAGGACTTCAATTGGGGCGGAATAGGCTGCGATGGTTCAAAGTATCAGCCTTGTAATTCAGTGAAGATCTTGATCTGATGAATCTCATAATCCAAGGCGCATAAGGCTTCAGCTCAAAAGGTGACATGGCAATGTTAGCCAGAGTCCTCATGAAGAAATCATGGAAATTTACAGGAACGCCATGGATGATGTTGAAAAGCATATTCTTCATGATGCCAACGACTTCTTCATCATTCGAGTCGTGGCCCTTGATAGGACTCATAGTCTTCGTCAAAATTCGATAGACTATTCGAGGCACATATAATAATTCCTTGACGAGGAATTTGGTTCTTGGTGCCTGCCTTGGCTTCAAAGGCTTCATCAGCACTTGCATATAGTGATTTGAAAGTTCCTTTTCTTCATAGATCCGACGTGCACCATCAAGCGGAGGACCGAGTGGAAGGGCACGAAGCAATTCAATTGCAGGTGCCTTGTAGTGAGTGTTTTCAGTCATCCAATCTAAGACCCATGACTTGACGTCTTCAGCGTTCCGGTGATGTGCAGGTGGCATAGAATCAAGAATTAGCTCTTCATTCCAATCACAAATATCAGTGCAGACGTTTAGAAGACCTGCGTCATGAAGAACACTTAGGACGGGCTCAAAGCCTGGCAGCGACTCCATATCCACATGAGGAATATGAGCATGATCGAAGATTTTGTCCTTGTTGAAAAGCACTGAGGAATAGAAGTTGGCTTGACTGGCAGTCCAGAAGCGCCTCTTCCTAATTCGAGCAGAATCATAAGGATTATATTCAATGAAGAACACGTGCTCGGCAAAGAAATCTTCAGCCTTGAACTTTTGCTTGGTTGAGAACGGATTCTTCTGCTTGGGCAGAGGGGTGTCAGTGAGTTGCATCACCACCTCAGGAATCATAAGTTCAGGTTCTTCAGCTTGAGGAATTTCTTGGTCCTCAACTTGTGCAGTCTGAGGAATAGCAGCAGCAGCAGTTTCATCAGCACTAGTGGCTGGAATTTCTTCATGCACAGAACCCGTTGGTTGATTTTCTTCAGTGTCTATTTGGACAGTCTGTGCAGGGGAGTGAGGAACTTGTTGAAGCGGGGTGAAGAGAGGAGTATTGGGATGCTGACTTTCCCAAAAGTCATCATTGATCACTGGAGTGGTGCATCCAATATCCACATCTTCATTTTCAATTTCCTCAGTACCAGCTTGAGGAATTTCATGGTCTGATGAGGGAATTACTGGGGTTGAAGGGATAGCTTCCACTTCAATTTCTTCATCAATTTTCTCTGATGAAGCAGCAGATTGATGTTCTTCATCAGATCCGGTTGGCACCTCATATTCTTCTCCAAAAGGAACTACTTCCTTTGATGGTATGGAGGAAATTGGAACAGCATCAATTGGGTTCTCAACAGAGCTGGTCATTGACTTCATTTTCTTCGCAGTCAAGAATCGGCCTTGTTGATGCTTTCCTTTTCTTCACAGCAGCTCTTTCCAAGAGCCTTGGTTTTCTTCACATCGAAGCAGATGGAAGAATTGGAGTTGGAGTTGGCGCAGGAGGAGATGAGGAATTTGGTGCAGTTTCTTCAGGAGCAACTGATGCAGTTCCCCTGTCTAGAGCAATTTCTTCAGGCGCAACTGATGCAGTTGCCCTGCCTTGAGCAGATTCTTCAGGCGCACCACTAGTGGGTGCCCTGGCAATTTCTTCAGCGGCTGGAATTTCTTCATCAGCCCTGAATCAGCATTTTCTTCAAGAGGCTGAACCGAGGCTTCAAATGAGGAATTTCACGTTGCACAGGTGCAGCAACACTTGTGATTTTCTTCGTCAGATCGACGAATCTGGTCTTGACTCCTTGCCACTCAGCATAGTAGGAATCGAAGTTCTTGCTGAGGTTCTGAATTTCAGTTTGAATTTGAAGGAGTTCCTCAGGTGTCATCTTTACAACATTTTTCTTCAGGAACCTCTCCTTCCTGTATTGAGCCTTCTTGATTTCCCTCGCCTTCTCAAACTTCCATTTTTCTTCAGCGATGAAGTGAGTCAGCGCATGACTTTGACCAGGTGTCAAAGGAAGATCAGGCAGAGGGGTATTGGGATCATTGTGCCAGAGGTCGATGAAGTCGAGGACTTTCTTCGGGTCCAAAAGCAGTGGCACAGATGTACCTTTGGCTCTAGCGGCCCTGACTTGGCGGTCTCTGATGATTTCTTCAAGTTCTTCATCAGATGCCTCATCATCAGATGGCACGTGGACTACAAGTTGTTTCTTCCTTGGGCTAGGCCGAGGACCACGTCCATTGTTGCTTTTGTCTTCAGCAGAGACGGGCCAGATGAAGAATTGGGGGCAGCTGAGGAACTTGCAGAGATGCCTGAGGCAATTGAGAAACCAGCAGTCCTTTGACATGTAGCTAGGCGCACAGGAACTGAAGGGTTGGTCGGAGCAGTTGAGGACTTTGGTGGAGCAGCAGCAGTGTGAGGAATTTGCTGCTGAGGAATTTGCCTGGAAGGAGCTGCTGAGGAACTTGGCCGTGAGGGCGCAGATGATGAAGCACTTGGCTTGTTAGCAGGCTTCTTTTGCATTGATTTCCTTGGTTTGACCGAGACCTCAGTGGCAGCAGCAGCGGCAGAATCCTCATTGAATTTCTTCACCGCTTCCTTTGCTTGCTTAGCCAACTTTGCTTGGCGTTTAGCCCATTCATCAGGAAAGTCCTCACCGCGTTTGACGCTAGTGGGATCAGCTATTTGGCCAGGTGCCAAAGGAGCTCTTGGACATGGAGGATTCAAAGCGAATTTCTTCATGTATTTAGGTGTTACATATCTGTATTCCTTCCATTCCCGTGCCCATCTCCGTTCAATCTTCTCAGATACGCACCTTGCGTTGGTTTTTGCTTTCCTCATCAGGTGTACAGTAGTCAGCATATATTTCCTCAGGGATTTCAAATGCTGTCATGACCTCAGGTTTCTTTCCTCCCTTCTGCGGCTTCTTACCATCTGCCATTTTCTTCAGGTGATGAAATTGAACAATTGAGTTCTCTGAAGAAGTGTGCAGTTTTTCTTCGAGGAACGCTGCAAATGAGTTAAGTTGATGAGAACCTAGGGATTCAGCAGCGGACATGTGTACCTGTGAACAGAGTATAGGTGCGAGGAATTTGAAGAGGTCATATGCGTTCTCAGAAGGTTTTTCAAAAAGAAAAAGTTTGAGGATTTTGACCAGATGAACCTTGAAGAATTTCACTAAGCGTTCTTTGTCTTAGGTTCCAGAGTTGTATAGATCAAGATCCACACAATTGAGGAATCTTGAAGAAAATCATTGCTTAGAGAAACGAGTCAAGAGATTTGAGGTGTTCATATGTGTGAAGATTTGAAGAATAAACACCTTTGAAGAATTTGAAGAAAATTTGAGAATCAAAGCGAGTAATAAAAGTAGCTTTTAATTTACCCGAAGTGAAGAACACGACGAACTGAGATGAACAGTTGGGAAGTTCGTCCGTTCAGATCTTCCCCGCCCTAACTTGGCAGAGGAAATCAGCTACGGCGACGGCGGAGTGAAGATATTCCACGGTCGGCGCGAGTACGTCGGCGAAGAGGTCAAGGCAGTGAAGCTTTTCCTCACCGGCGACGATGGAGTAGCGGCGGCGCTAGGGTTTTGAGGAGCTCGAGCGGGAGAGAGGTCGAGCGGAGTAAAAGAGTGAGGAAGGGAGAGAGGGGTATTTATAGGCACGGTGAAAAACGGATCGTCCGAATATTTAGGACGAACATGCCCCTGACCGCTTCCCTTCTCACGACATGGGTCACACACGTTCTGTGTAGTGGAGATCGTGTACGATCGTGGGTGAATATAATAATGCATCGTGGGATGCGGAACGGTTTGAGCGGTAAAAGCGAGGTTTGGATAAGATTCGTTTTAAAAAGTTCCGTTGCAATTTCTTTAGCTGTCAAGGACACAGTGAAGAATTTGAACGAGTTTCAAAGTAGAACGCACATGAAGAATTTGTGAATGGATTGGGTTGAGTATAGCATAGAGGGGAAAGGGTCCGATCACATTCACTTAGCAGAAAAAGCGACTTGAAGAAATAGCCATAAGTGAATGCTGTAGAGGACATAAATCCATATATATATATATATATAGCCAATGAAGAAAGACGACGGAAATAGTGAAGATTTTGCAAAGTTGAAGAATTTGAAAAACTGAAGAATTTGAAAATTGAGGAAAAACTCAAATTGAAGATTTTCAACTTTGGTGGTGGCGTAACCCATCAGATAAGAATGATGATTTCAGACACCGCGTACAATTGTCGTAGGGTTCTGAGAATCAATTTCTTCATCAATTTCTTCACATTTAGAGTGTTATTCTTCATTGATTGAAGAAAAACGTTTCTTCATGTGTTGCACATCTAAGTCATCAATTTTGCATAAGTGTTAGGATGTGTGTCCTTTTCAGAGAACATTCGAGATTCTAAGATATTTAGCTCACACCGCAACTTGCTAAATCTCTTCTCATCCAAGGGCTTAGTGAAGATATCAGCTAGCTGTTCTTCAGTCTTCACGTGCTCGATGGAGATGTCGCCCTTCAACACATGATCACGAAGAAAATGATGACGAATTTGAATGTGCTTTGTCTTCGAGTGCTGAACTGGGTTGTGTGCAATCTTGATGGCACTCTCATTGTCACAGTAGAGAGGCACATTCTTCACGTTGATGCCGTAGTCCTTGAGGGTTTGCTTCATCCATAGTAATTGAGCACAACACGAGCCAGCAGCAATGTATTCAGCTTCCGCAGTGGACAGTGATACGCAGTTCTGTTTCTTCGAGGACCAACAGACCAAAGATCGTCCGAGGAAATGACAAGTACCAGATGTTGACTTGCGATCCACACGATCACCAGCATAGTCAGAGTCAGAATATCCAATGAGATCAAAAGTAGAGCCCTTGGGGTACCATAATCCTAGTGTTGGTGTGTGAGCTAGATATCGAAGAATATGCTTCACAGCCTTATGGTGTGATTCCTTCGTGTAGCTTGAAATCGGGCACACATGCAAACACTAAGCATTATATCTGGCCTAGATGCACATAAGAACAAAATAGAACCAATCATGGAGCGGTATACCTTGAGATCTAAGTCAATACCATTTTCATCAGTGCATAGATGGCCATTAGTGGGCATAGGAATTTTGACACCTTTGCAATCTTGCATGCCGAATTTCTTCAGGACATCTTTGAGGTATTTCTCCTGAGATATGAATATGCCATTGTGTTGTTGACGAATTTGAAGACCTAAGAAGAATTTCAACTCTCCCATCATAGACATTTGATATTCTTCACTCATCATATAGGCAAATTCATCACTATAACGTTGGTCAAGACAGTCCAAAGATAATATCATCAACATATATTTGGCACACAAATAGTTCACCATCATAAGATTTAGTAAAAAGAGTAGGGTCAAGTGAACCGGGAGTGAAGCCATTCTTCATGAAGAATTCCTTCAATGTATCATACCACGCCCGAGGGGCTTGCTTGAGGCCATAGAGGGCCTTATTTAGTCTGAAGACTTTGTCAGGATTCTTTGGATCTTCAAAACCTGGGGGTTGAGCAACATATACTTCTTCCTCAAGCTTACCATTAAGGAATGCACTTTTCACATCCATTTGATATAAAGTGATATTGTGATGGTTAGCATAGGCGAGTAATATGCGAATAGACTCAAGTCTAGCAACAGGTGCAAAAGTTTCATCGAAATCAATTCCTTCAACCTGCGTGTAGCCTTGAGCTACTAGTCGTGCCTTATTCCTCACCACAAGACCATTTTCATCTTGTTTGTTGCGAAAGATCCACTTTGTGCCAATGATATTATGCTTGCGAGGATCTGGACGTTTGACCAATTCCCAGACGTTGTTGAGCTCGAACTGATGTAATTCTTCTTGCATGGCCTGAATCCATCGGCTCCGTAAATGCTTCATTTACCTTAGTGGGCTCTGTGATAGAGACAAAAGCATAGTGCCCACAAAAGTTAGATAAATGTGAAGCTTTTGAGCGTGTGAGAGGACCTGGCGCTTCAATGTCATCGATGATCTTGTCAACTTGCACTTCTTTTGCAACGCGCGGATGAGTTGGTTGTCTTCGAGGAATTTGATCATTTTCCTCAGCACCATTTTCTTCAGCATTATCTTCAGGTGCATCAGCTCGACGTTCTTCGCGTACAGGAATGAATTCTTCAGCAGTTTCTTGATGGGAATGACATCCTCGGTTGCCTTGAACCTGATAGAATCCTCGGTGCTGGTTCGTCTAACATGAAGGTAGGTGCTCTCTTTGCGAGCCATTAGTTTCATCGAACCGCACATCTACGGTGTCAACAATCTTGTGAAGTGCGATGTTGAAGACTCAGTAGGTGTGCGAGTCCTTTCCGTAACCAAGCATAAAACCTTCATGTGCTTTCGGTGCAAATTTAGAGTTGTGGTGAGGATCTCTAATCCAGCATTTAGCAATCGAAGACTTTGAAATAACTTACATTAGGTTTCTTGTCGTTGAGGAGTTCATAGGCAGTCTTCTTGAAGAATTTGTGAAGATATACTCTGTTGATGATGTGGCACGCAGTGTCAATTGCTTCAATCCGTAAACGACTAGGCGTTTTGTATTCATCAAGCATAGTGCGAGCCATCTCAACAAGAGTTCGGTTCTTGCGCTCCACGACGCCATTTTGCTGAGGAGTGTAGGGAGCAGATAACTCATGAGTAATACCAAGTTCATCAAGATAAACATCAAGACCAGAATTCTTGAACTCAGTTCCATTGTCACTCCTGATGTGCTTGATCTGCACACCAAAGTTGGTTGAAGCCCTCGAGGAAAATCGTTTGAAGATTTCCTGCACTTGATTTTTGTAAGTAACAATGTGTACCCATGTGTAACGAGAGTAATCATCAACAATAACAAAACCATATAGTGATGCTTCATTAGCGACAGCTGAATAATGATTGGGACCAAAGAGGTCCATGTGAAGCAATTCAAAGGGGCGAGTAGTGGTCATGATAGTCTTCGCTGGATGCTTGGCCTTGGTCATTTTTCCAGCTTCACAGTTCGTGATAAGTGATCCTTGAGGAATTTGACATTCTCAATGCCAGTGACATGCTTCTTCTTCGCAAGCGTGCGCAAATTCCTCATGCCTGCATGACCAAGTCGTCGATGCCATAGCCAGCCTTCTGAAGCTTTTGCAAGTAGACACACGGCTGGTTGTGGTCCTGTGGAAAAATCAACAATATACAAGTCTCCTCTCCTAAAGCCTTGAAGACTTTGGAATTGTCGCCTTCCATAATCACAACACACCGATACTTGCCAAAGATAACAACCATATCAAGATCACAAAGCATTGAGACTGACATGAGGTTATATCCTAAAGACTCAACAAGCATGACTTTGTCCATGTGCATGTCCTTAGAGATAGCAACCTTACCAAGTCCCAATACATGACTTTTGCCTTTGTCAGCAAAGATGATATGCTTCAGATGTGACGGTGATAAGGTAGCATCCATCAATAGATTCTTGTCACCAGTCATGTGATTTGTACATCCACTATCGAGAACCCACTCAGTGGCTTTGAGTTGATCATCCTGCAGATGAATTAGTATAACTTACGATCTCATATACTTCATCAGTGAAGAATATGATATCAAGTTCATCAGATGAATTTCATCAGTCAGTATTCAGATAAGCAGTATGAGGACGTGTGAAATGAAAGTTCATTTCATCATGATTAGCCTGCGTCCTTTCAGGCAATTTGTCAGGCCCCCAGCAAATTCTTCAGACGTTTAGGCACGTCTGGAGACCTGACCCTGCAGAAGAGATTAGTTCTTTTTCTTCACCACCCACATCTGAAGGGGTGGCAAAGAGTTCATCATTCTGCGAGCACCATATGAGAATGGTGGCATAGAGGCCAAACCATTTCGTTTCACATAAGAGGGGTTAGGGTAAGCATATGAATAAGCGAGAGAAATTCTTCGAGGACTTATGAACATATTGGTTTGAAGAATAATGCACATATTCATTGCCCTTAGCTCTACCCTGCGAAACAGAGTTATTAGCACGATGATAATCATATGAGGACTTTGATCCTTTTGAGGAATTTGATCCACGTGAGGAATTTGGTCCGTATGAGGACTTGGATCCATATGAAGAATTTGATCTGGGGTTCCTTTTCTTCACAGGTGGTGTCATGAGGACATTCACCTGAAGACTTTCAAGGCATTTCTTGGGAACCGAGATTTTCTTCATAGGGGAACCGTTCCTGCTAGCAAATACTTCACCATTCTGATTTTTGAACAGTTTATAGTTTGAGTCGAATGACTCATCAACAGAATGAGGAAATTCACATGTAAAACCAGATAAGGTAGATGGATCAACTGGAGGTCCCTTTGCAGCAACCCATGAAGTTTTGGGGTACCGCTCGGGCTTCCAAAGTATGTTCCATCGGCATTTAATTTCCTCTCAAATGCGATACCCTCTTTCCTAGGGTTTACATTGAGGATCTGCTTTTTAAGCACATCACAAAGAGTCCGATGCCCTTTGAGGCTTTTGTACATGCTGTCATGTACAGTTCCTTCGATCCTGCATCGTCAATGATACTAGCAATGTCCTCGAGATGAGGAATTAGTGATAGCAGAGGCAGGTGAAGAATTTGTAACGATTGAAGCATTTGAACATTCAGGTGAAGAATTAGCAGATTCACGTTCAATGCACTTTAAGCATGGAGGAACAAATTCTTCTTGAGGAGCGCTGATTTGTTGAGCAAGTAATGAATCGCGCTCCTTCTGAAGATCTTCATAACTCGCTCTTAGCTTCTCAAGATCTTGCTTTCTTTGAAGAAATTCATAAGAAAGTTTCTCATGATCAGATAAGAGAGTGTTATGATGACCTTGAAGGTTATCAAGCCTAGACTGAAGTCTCTGAAGATTTTAGTCGTGGGCTTGAGTGCGATCCATTTCTTCACCTAACATATCATCACTCTTATCTAGCATGTTTTGAACCTTTTCAAAAGCCCTTTGTTGCTTTATAGCAATCTTAGCAAGTTTAGAGTAGCTGGGCTTGAGATCCTCATCAGATTCATTTTCACTTTGGATTCAGAGGAGGTGAAATTGAGTACCTTGGCACCTTTTGCCATGAAGCAATAGGTGGGAGCGTAGTCATCGTTTTCCTCATCGGGTTTGTCGGTGGAGTCGGTTTCTTGAGTGTTGAAGATGGACTTGCTAACATAAGCGTAGCAAGAGCCAGACTAGCCACACCAGATTCGGATTCTTGGACTCCTCCTCTTCCTCATTTTCCTCAGATTCAGCTTGAGTCCATTTCCTTGCCAATGAATGCCCGAGCCCTTTTGGAGCTGCTCTTCTTGTGAGAAGAAGGTTTTGAGGATTTTGATGATGAAGATTTTGATGATTTCTTCTTCTTCTTCACGTCATCGTAACTGTAATCCTTGTGTTTCTTCTTTCTTAATTCCTTTTCCCACCGAGGACAATCTTGGATATAGTGACCAGGTTTCTTGCATTTGTGGCAAAGTCTTCGCTTATAGTCACTAGATGAGGAATCACCGCTTCTTGAGGATTTTCCAAAGCGACAACGTCTTGAGAATTTCTGGAATTTCTTCACGGCAAAGCTAGCTCTGGCCAAATTCTTCAGGATCTCCAAGGCTACTACCGAGTCTTCACTCTCGATTCAGATTCAGCCTTGGCCTTCGTGGCACGTGTTTTTCCATAGCCGTAACCATAGAGATCTCTCTTTCGCAAGCTGGAACTCGTGAGTATTTAGCCTTTCGAGGATATCGGCAGGATCAAGAGACTTGTAGTCAGCTCGTTCTTGTATCATCGGTGCAGAGTGTCAAATGAGGAATCAAGCGATCTTAGCAATTTCTTCACCACCTCATGGTCGGTGATGTCAAGGGCACCCAAAGGTGCTTGAAGCTCATTTGACATGTCGGTGAGGCGATCGAAGGTTTGTTGAACATTTTCGTGATCGAGTCTTTTGAAGCGGTTGAAGAGATTTGAAGAACATCAACTCGAGAGTCACGCTGAGTGGAAACACCTTCATTTACTTTGGACAGCCTGTCCCGAGATGAGTTTGGCAGATTCCAAAGCACTCACTCTTCCATATTGACCTTTGCTCGAGATGGCCACATATGATATTCTTCGCTTGAGAATCGAGTTGCTTGAATCTCTTCACATCAGCATCATTCGGAGAGGGTGTGGTGAGGAAACACCTTTTGTCACAACATACCGTAGATCGTTGTCAATTGCTTCAAGATGCATTCGCATTTTGTTCTTCCAAGAGGGGTAGTCCGTCCCATCGAAGGTAGGACACCCTGCTGAGACCTTGATCATACCTGCGGTCGACATAACTAAAACTCCAGGTGGTTAAACCAAAATCACACAGAACAAGGGAGTACCTCGCTCTGATACCAATTGAAAGTGCGTTATATCGACTAGAGGGGGGGTGAATAGGCGATTTTTATGAATTCTTCACTGAGGAATTTGCTGGTGAGGAAATTCCTTAGCGAAGAAATACTTGCAGCGGAATAAGTACTCAGAAGTAAGCATAACAGATTACAATCATAGTCATCATGATGAAATGAAGACAATCACAGAGTAAAGAAAGCGTAATCACAGGATAGCACAAGATGAAGACAAACAGATCAAGAAATTGAACCGAGGAAATTGAGAAAGTCTTGATCAAAGTCTTCAAACACAGATATGACAAACACTCAAAGACAAAGAATGAGGAAATGAAAGGGTTGAGGAAATAGAACCAGTTAGGTTGGTGAAGACAATGATTTGGTAGACCAGTTCCAACTGCTGTCTCGGTTATGCGTCTGGTTGGAAGCGGGCCGAGTATTTAAACTCGAGGACACGCAGTCCGGACACCCGATCCTTGTAAAGCACGCAGCTCAGGACACCAAGTCCTCACCGTATTCTCCTTGAACTAAGGTCACGCAAACCTCGTCCAATCACTCGTGGTAAGTCTTCAGGCGACTTCCAAACCTTCACATACTTGGTCACCCGGCAATCCACAATTCCTCTTGGATGCTCTAGACCTTGACGCCTAACCGTATGGAAGAAGCACAGTCTTCAAAGGTAAAAAGCGTCGGATCCACGCAGGATCAATTTCTTCAGTGATGCTCAATCACTTTGGGTTTGTTGGGGTTTGGTTTTTGGTTTTTCCTCACTTTTGGGATTTTCCTCACTTGATGATTTTCGCTCAAAGTCCTCGGAGGATGGGTTGCTCTCAAATGACAAGTGTCAAGTTCTCTCGGAGCAGCCAACCAACTAGTGGTTGTAGGGGCGGCTATTTATAGCCTAGGGAGCAGCCCGACATGATAAGACATAAATGCCCTTCAAAGATATGACCGTTAGGTGGAGATATTTTAGGGGACGGTGGCCAAGACACAACAACGGTCGGAAATTTGAACATCAAATTCCTCGGGGCTATCATGTTCCTCCTTTGTGTAGGCAATTCGCCTTTGGCGAATTCCTAACTCCTCGATCGAACAAATTCCTCGTGACCAGGAGAGCTTCGTCTACATCCTTTGAAGAAATTGACTGAATCTGTATGAGATTTCCAAAAGCTTCACTCGAAGGGTTTGGTAGGTGTAGGATTTTGAGTTGAGCATCAAATGGAAATTTTCCTTTGTATTTCCTCGACCCCCTTTAACGACGGTGTTTCCTATGACTCAAGAAAGAGAAAATGAAACTACGAAAACAAAAGTCTTCACGCTTCATGTTCCTCAAGCGAATACCAAGTCTTCAGGATCACACCAATTTCTTCACTTTCAAAGTCTTCAGAAAGTCTTCAGAATATCAAAGTCTTCAGTTGAAGAACTTCATTTTTAGGGGTCGACTTTCACTGTAAATATCAAACTCCTCATAGACTTATAGACCTGTGTACACTCACAAACGCATTAGTTACTTAACCTATAAGTCTTCAATACACCAAAATCACTAAGGGGCACTAGATGCACTTACAGTATGCCTCTACTTGACTGGCTCGTTAATCGAAGATGGTTATGTTTTCTAACCATAGACATGTGTTGTCATTTGATTAATGGGATCACATCATTAGGAGAATGATGTGATTGACATGACCCATTCCATTAGCTTAGCACCCGATCGTTTAGTATGTTGGTATTGCTTTCTTCATGACTTATACATGTTCCTATGACTATGAGATTATGCAACTCCCGTTTGCCGGAGGAACACTTTGTGTGCTACCAAACGTCACAACGTAACTAGGTGATTATAAAGGAGCTCTACAGGTGTCTCCAAAGGTACATGTTGGGTTGGCGTATTTCGAGATTAGGATTTGTCACTCCGATTGTCGGAGAGGTATCTCTGGGCCCTCTCGGTAATGCACATCACATAAGCCTTGCAAGCATTGCAACTAATGAGTTAGTTGCGAGATGATGTATTACGAAACGAGTAAAGAGACTTGCCGGTAACAAGATTGAACTAGGTATTGAGATACCGACGATTGAATCTCGGGCAAGTAACATACCGATGACAAAGGGAACAACGTATGTTGTTATGCGATCTGACCGATAACGATCTTCGTAGAATATGTAGGAGCCAATATGAGCATCCAGGTTCCGCTATTGGTTATTTAACGGAGACTTGTCTCTGTCATGTCTACATTGTTCTCGAACCCGTAGGGTCCGCACGCTTAACGTTACGATGACAGTTTCATTATGAGTTTATATATTTTGATGTACTGAAGTTTTTTGGAGTCCCGGATGTGATCACGGACATGACAAGGAGTCTCAAAATGGTCGAGACATAAAGATTGATATATTGGACGGCTATATTTGGACACCGGAAGTGTTCCGGAGAAGTTTTGGATAAAACCGGAGTACTTGGGGGTTACGGAACCCCCGGGGTTAATGGGCCTCATGGGCCCAAAGTGGAGAAGAGGAGGGCGGCCGGGGCAGGCACGCCCCCTCCCCTCTAGTCCGAATTGGACAAGGAGGCGCCTTCCTTCCTCTCCTCTCTCCTTCCTTCCCCTCTCCTAGTTGGACAAGGAAAGGAGGGAGTCCTACTCCCGGTAGGAGTAGGACTCCTCCTGGCGCGCCTCCTCCTGGCGGCCGCCTCCCCTTGCTCCTTTATATCTGAGGCAGGGGCACCTCTAGACACACAAGTTGATCTTCGTGATCGTTCTCTTAGCCGTGTGCTGTGCCCCCTCCACCATAATCCTCGATAATATTGTAGCGGTGCTTAGGCGAAGCCCTGCGACGGTAGAACATCAAGATCGTCACCATGCCGTCGTGCTGACGGAATTCTTCCCCGACACTTTTCTGGATCGGAGTCCGGGGATCGTCATCGAGCTGAACGTGTGCTAGAACTTGGAGGTGCCGTAGTTTCGGTGCTTGATCGGTCGGGCCGTGAAGACGTACGACTATATCAACCGCGTTGTCATAACGCTTCCGCTTTCGGTCTACGAGGGTACGTAGACAACACTCTCCCCTCTCGTTGCTATGCATCACCATGATCTTGCGTGTGCGTAGGATTTTTTTTGAAATTATTATGTTCCCCAACATTACGATCATGCAAAGCAATATGACAATGATGGTGCGTGTCATAACAAATGGAATGGTGGAGTTACATGGCAATATATAAAGGAATGGCTATGGAAATGCCATAAAGGTAGGTATGGTGGCTGTTTTGAGGAAGGGAATAAGGTGGTTTGATGCACCGGCGAAAATTGCGCGGTACTAGAGTGGCTAGTGTTGGTGTCAAAACCGGCGGATCTCGGGTAGGGGGTCCCGAACTGTGCATCTAAGGTTGATGGTAATAGGAGACAGGGGACACAATGTTTACCCAGGTTCGGGCCCTCTCTATGGAGGTAATACCCTACTTCCTTCTTGATTGATCTTGATGAATATGAGTATTACAAGAGTTGATCTACCACGAGATCGTAATGGCTAAAACCCTAGAAGTCTAGCCTGTATGATTATGACTATGATGATTGGCCTCTACGGACCTAGCCCTCCGGTTTATATAGACAACGGAGGGAACTAGGGTTACATAAGGTCGGTTACAGAGGAATGGATCTTCATATTTGGACGCCTAGCTTGCCTTCCACACCGAGGAGAGTCCCATCCGGACATGGGAGGAAGTCTTCGGTCTTCGTATCTTCACGGCCCATCAGTCCAGCCCGTATCTAACAGGTAGGACCCCTGAGGACCCCTTAATCTAGGACTCCCTCAGCTAGCAAGGTGGAAGGGTGAGAGTGTGTATAATCCATGGACTCAACATTAGTCATAAAGAACTCACATACTTATTGCGAAAAATCTATTAGCCCTCGAAGAAAAATACTACGACGCATGCTCCTAGGGGGAGGTTGGTAGGAGTTAACCATCATGCGCCCCCGACCTTCACGCAAAGATAAACAATCAAAATACAATGCACGCCAACTTGGTTACATAGTTAGGAGACCGTACGTGCATGCTTCGGGAATCACAAACCTTAAGACCAATATTTTTACTAAACCACAATCATTTAAGTACCTCCCACATATTAGCATCTCTATATCGCAAAACTATTGCAAGGAATCAAACATATCATATTCAGCGATCTACAAGTTTTATGTAGGATTTTATGACTAACCATGTGAATGACCAATTCCTGTCAACTCTCTAAATAGATATAAGTGAAGAAAGAGAGTTTTAATTCTTTATACAAAAGATATGCCCACTCTCTAACAAATATAAGTGAAGCAAAAGAGCATTCTACAAATGACGGTTTTCTATGTGTAGGGAAACATGCAATCCAAACTTCAAATGATATAAGTGAAGCACATTAAGCATTCTATAAAGCCATACTCAAAAGATATAAGTGAAGTGCAATGAGCATGCTATAAATCAACCATGGACTATCTCATACCAGCATGGTGCATCAAAGAAAAGTGAAAACTAAATGCAAAAGATGCTCCAAGATTTTCACATATCACATGAACGAAATGAAGACGAAAACATACCGATACTTGTTGAAGAAAGATGGGATGCCTTCCGGGGCATCCCCAAGCTTAGACGCTTGAGTCTCCTTGAATATTTACTTGGGGTGCCTTGGGCATCCCCAAGCTTGAGCTCTTGCCTCTCCTCCTTCTCCTCGTAGCGAGACCTCCTCGATCTTTGATCACTTCATCCACACAAAACTCAACAGAAAACTCGGTAAGATCCGTTAGTATAATAAAGCAAATCACTACTATAGGTACTGTTGCAAACCAATTCATATTTTGTTTTTGCATTATAGCTACTGTAATATAATTTTTTCATGGCTTATACCACCAATAGGGTCGATAGTTTCATCAAAACAAGCAACATAATGCATCAAAAACAGAATCTGTCTTAAACATGACAGTCTGTAGTAATCTGAACATTCACCATACTTCTGTTACTCCAAAAATTCTGAAACAATTCGAAAAAATAAACAATTGTTTATAGAAAGACAGTGCAAAAAGTTTCCGGACCGTCTGACGTTCCAGTAAAAAATGTAAAATCGCGCACTGCAGCCAAAGTTTCTATTTTGCACCGCACAAACCAACAAGCAATGTAAACATCCTAAAGGCAAATCTTGGCAAATTAGTTTTATGATACAATGGATTTGTACAAGGGGATAATTATTTTTGTTGAGAAGTTTCTGTAATCAAGGGTCACAAAGTTTCCATGGGCATGAACAAAGTTCAAGGCTAGCACCCACTTTAACAATGCTCGTCTTTCTCACTTTTGCTTTTCTTTTTGAAAAAGTTTTAGGTTCTCCTATTTATTTATTTTGTTTTTAAACTTTATAAAAAGCACACAACAGAAATAAATGACTCTCTAAAACTTCCTGGTTGTCTCCCTGGCAGCGCTTTCTTTAAAGCCATTAAGCTAGGCATATAGTGCTCAAGTAATGGATCCACCCGGATCGCAAGGTATATCAAAGCCAATTTTAATTAACAATGATTTGTGATTTAGTAGTGAGTACAAAGTAACATATATCATGCAAAAACAAAGTCTAACTCTCTTCCTATGCATTGGCATGTCATAAAAGAACAATTCATGCACACATAATAAAGGCCAATGCATAGCATAAACAATTTCATACAATTTTATCATATTGGAAACATAGAGAGGCGGAGATGTAGTTCCTCTCTCATAATAATTGCAAGTAGGAGCAGCAAGCACATGCATATTATATCTATTAAAATCATCATGTGTAGTAGTAAAACGCAACCCATCAATATAATCCTTAATAAGGGCAAACTTCTCTGATATAGTGTAGTCGGGAGAATTCAAAAAGATAATAGGACTATCATGCGTGGGTGCAATAGCAACAATTTCATGTTTAACATAAGGGACTATAGCAAGTTCATATCCATAACCATAATTCATATTGGCATCATGGCCACGAGCATAGCAAGCATCAAGTTCATCAAAAAGGGATATTTCAAACGAATCAACGGGATCATAGGAGTTATCATATCAATCATCCTTCGGTAAGCATGAAGGGAAATTAAACAATGTATGAGTTGAAGAGTTACTCTCATTAGAAGGTGGGCACGGGTACCTAATCCGCTCTTCCTCCTTTTGTTCTTCGCTCTCCTCATCATCTTTTTCATCCAATGAGCCCACAGTTTCATCAATTCCTTCTTCCATAGACTCCTGCAAAATATTAGTCTCTTCTTGGACAGCGGAGACTTTCTCAATAAATTCATCAATATCGGAATTTAATTTATAATTATCATAGCAATATTTAAGTATAACTAAATTTTCAGGTCTATAAACTGAAACATCAAAATCTTCAAACTCTTTAAACAAAGATTCAATTTCACATGCACCCTTAAAGGAAACAAATTCTTCTATTCGTTGCACATCATAGTAATCATATATACCATTAGCATAAGAAGCTAATGTTTTATTATCATTAAATCTTCTATTATATAATTAAGACAAGAGACAAACAAGCCATCACGTTCGTCCACACATATTTATTTATCAAGACCGTTAATTTTTCAATATAAATGGCTGAGATTTAAAGATATTACGTTACATACAAATATTGTGCATGGAGATATATTGTATTGCACATAAAAAATCTGTCACGTACATGCTTCTACGATGGAATAGTACAAGCAACATCATAGAAGGCCACGTACAAGCTTGAGACAAGGAAACCAATCAGAATTGAAAAAAATCCAATCTCATTTATACGTGTACTAATAGGATAGTGGCCACTTGATGGACGATAGGGCAAATAAATCTTCCGTATGTGTGTCCGTCGCCTATAGGAGTCCGGTTTGCATAGGAATTGTTTTTTATGAGTTTGGTTCACGTAGGAATTCTATATATGGCCCTAATACAAATACAAGTGATGACGTCATCTCGATCAGAATTTTAAAAAAGAGCAATATAATCTCCCGTGCGTGGGCATAGCTAATAGGAGAGTTGTCCTATTCAGATGATTTTTTAAACAATATACAGACGTAGACACTCATATGTACGCACATACACTGACCCAATGAACGCACCACACACACTGTATCTCTATGACAACCTCCGAGAGACTGAGCTGGCACATCATCTTGAAATTGTCGAAGTTGCCACAAACATCTTTGTAGTCAACGGAAAAGTCTCTCCTCCCACTGATTGTGCAATGCTAGAAGGCGTAAGATAAAATCGAGGGAAATGCGACCACCAGTGCGTCAAAAGAAGTTTTGTCACAAAAACAAAATTAGACTAATTTATGGCCATCATTTTTAAATTTAACTTTGATCATAAATTATACAAATTCAATATGTCTTATATGTCACAAAAAATTATACCATTGAATTCTTTTTCAGCACAAGTTCTCAGTGTTATTACTATTAAGTCACAAAAATAAGCAAAATATATATTTAGTCTAATTTATTGTCAAAGTTGTATTTTGTGCACGAGGGAATAAGAAATTTAAAGCAACAATCAAGTGATGTTATAAGAAACTAGCCAGGCATTGTTCCCTATTGCACGCTATGATATCACCAATGATGTTAGCAAATCTATTCTTTTTAATTTGGAGATATGTATTCTATAATATCTATTGTCTAACTGATCAATGTAATCTCTATTACCTAAATGATAAATACATGTGTAATTACTATTGTTTTCCAGGATATCTCCCAATTAGAAATTCCAATTGCATATTCTACTTCATCATAGACAAAAATGCTTTTAAAATTATATCTTCCCCTAGATGGAAGTTACCTATATCGCCAAGGAAAAGGAGAATACTAAGGGTTGACTGAGTAAAAGGTATTTCATGGATGTAAAACTTTAGCCCAAGAACAATAGCGCCAAGCTGTTTGTGGTTTGACTTGAGTACCGCATCCATGCCTTAGCGGTCAGGGTATGCCCCGACCACCAGTTGAATAAAATTCATAAGAGATGATTTTTGATATGAATATGTTGTGTAGTGGTCGATGACAAGATCAAACACATCCACAACAACTAAGTAGAGGCGAGACAAGCACATGAGCCTGTGAAGTCAGACAATTTGGCAAAATGAATCGTTGTGCATGCAAAAAGGTCTCAGCTGGCTGCTTCACACAGCAACAAGGTTTGTGCTGAGATGGGTTAACCGTAAAAATAAAAATAATTTGGAATTTCAAAATATGTGTATCATAAAAGAATTATCTAATGAAGCGTAATTATTTTCTTATTTCTTATATGACCATGGAAAGTTATTTACAGGTCCACAACAAAAGGACCACTGAATCTAAACACTCGATTTTTACAAGTATAGCAATTTGAAGATGTTTCCATCGGATGGCAACTAATGTATGAAATAATGTTTTTAAGTTGATTGCTATAGTAGATATATATCCAATAGAAATAATAGAAACTCAAATAGAATTAAAGTTTTCCTCGCCAAAGAATAGCAGTCAAACATGTATATTTGAATATATGGAAAAGCACATACATTCCATCTCATATCTAGCTACGCAAAGTCACATGATTTTACATGAACTATACAAATAATCACCTCAAGACCTCTTTGGAGCACTCTGATAGAAAGTAGCTCTGTCTATAACATCATTATATCTATAACGTACATTTCTATGGTGCTATAATTCAAAATCTCATTGAAGTATAAGTTTCATATAACATCTAATTTGACATGTATACCAATATGTGAAAAGTCCATATGTGCAAATGTTGTGGCCACCCTCAGATATATCCCTTAGAAATAATATAAACTTACTACATACACTTTTGTCTATGATTTAGCATAGAGTAAAAATTAAATTAAAAATCCAAAATGACCTTATTATAAACATTAGTGGTTGGTTTTATTGAATACGAACATATTTTGCAATCAAAATCAAAAACAAGAAGAATTAACATGTCCTGAATACACATTGAACTTGGCACAATTAAGCAGGATACAAGAATAAATAATATATAGGGCTACTACACAACCGTATATATGGGCCTTTGAGGTACAAATGGGGGATAGGCCGGGTAAAGTGAAATTAGTACGAAGCACAATTAGACGAGCTCTTTTACGGTGGAAAGACTACATACTTCACATCATGATTGAACTTATACTACATTTTCCATGTTTTTGAAGAAATTAGTAGGACAATTTTCCCGATAAAACAACACATACATACTTAGCAAATGTGGCCACAAACAGGAGTACATACACAATTTAAAAAATCACAAGAATATAAAATGATTATTTCAGCACAGAAAAATATATTTTAATGGAAATTAGTTTAAATGAATATAAGTTGTAGATAAAAACTCTAGCCGCGCAAATGCGTGGGAAACACCGCTAGTTTGCATGAAAAGGGAAGATGTGGAGCATTCATCCTAGAGCAACAAGTATAATCATATCTAGAGCATAGATCCCAAGCATACCACTTCAATATATGAATTTGATCCCATAATACTTTCCCTTTTTGTGTCAAGCGATAATCCCTAAAGTATTCACGTTGACCCAACGTGTCTCCCATTATATAGTTGAATGGGGTTTTCTCAGGATTATCAAAGTAGTACATAGTATTTTTCACATAATGAGCATCGAGGGTTTTAGGAGGTTCCCCATCTCCATGAGTAGCAAGTACACCTAATTTTGTTTGGTATTTCGTGTTCCATATCCATAACTAAAGATAGAGAACAACTTAGAAAATCAAATAAAATTTACTTAGTGATAAAGCAAACAAGCACACACGAGAATATTCACCCCACGCTATAACTCCCCGGCAACGGCGCCAGCAAAAGGTCTTGATAACCCACAAGTATAAGGGATCAATTGTAGATTCTTTTTATAAGTAAGAGTGTCGAGCCCAACGAGGAGCTAAAGGTAGAACAAATATGCCCTCAAGTTTTATCGACCACCGATACAACTCTATGCATGCTTGACGTTCGCTTTACCTAGAACAAGTATAAAACTAGAAGTATTTTGTAGGTGTAACGGGATAGGTTTGCAAGAATATAAAGAGCACGTAAATAAAAACTAGGGGCTTTTTTAGGTAAATAAGCAATAAATTTAGTATAGCGAGTGTGGGAAAGTGGTGGTAGGAGTTGCGAAATTGTCCCTAAGCAATTGACTACATTACTAGATCGATAGCAAGTTTTATGTGGGAGAGGCCACTGCTAGCATGCCATCCTTGACTTGGAATTCTATGCACTTATGATTAAGGTAAAACCCAACCATAGCATTAAGGTAAAATCCAACCATAGCATTAAGATATATTGCTCCCCCTTCAATCCCGTATGCATCAATTTCTATGCTAGGTTGAAGCTTTTGTCACTCTGGCCCTCCAATACATAGTCCTATCAACATACAACTAACCCTATGGTGTGACCCACGCGCGCGCTCATATGATGGGCACCAAAGGACAACAACATAACCACAAGCAAATTAAACCAATCATAACAATTCACCAATTACCGATAGGGCAACAAAAATCTACTCCGACATCATGGATGGCAACACATCATTGGATAATAATATGAACAATAAAGCACCATGTTCAAGTAGAGGGTACAAAGGGTTGCAGGAGAGTGGACCGCTGTAGATAGATGGGGTAAGGTGATGAAGATGTTGGTGAAGATGATGGAGGTGTTGGTGGAGATCGCCGTCACAAGATGATGGCCCCGGCGGCATTCCGGCGCCACCGGGAGAGAGGGGGAGATGGCCCCCCTCCTTCTTCTTCTTCCTTGACCTTCCCCCTAGATGGTAGAAGGGTTTACCCCCTGGTCCATGGCTTCCATGGCGGTGGAGGGTCGAGAGTCCCTCCGAGATTGGATCTGTCTCTCTGTCTCTCTCTGTTCCTGCATTCCAGATTTTGGCCTTTCACCGTTTCTTATATTCCCGGAGATCCGTAACTCCGATTGGGCTGAAATTTTAACACGATTTGTATCCGGATATTGGCTTTCTTGCGGCGAAAGAAGGGCACCAACCGCCTTACGGGGTGGCCACGAGGGTCAGGGGCGCGCCCCTGCCTCGTGGCCCCCTCGGGCATCGTCTCGCGTTGATTCTTCTTCCCAAAAATCACATATATTCCAAAAAAATCTCTGTAAGTTTTTATCCCATTTGGACTCCGTTTGATATGGATTTTTCTGCAAAACAAAAAACATGCAACAAATAGGAACTGGCACTGGGCACTGGATCAATATGTTAGTCCCAAAAATAGTATAAAAACTTGCCAAAAGTATATGAAAGTTGTATAATATTGGCATGGAACAATCAAAATTATAGATACAATGGAGACGTATCAATGACAGGCCTAGCTGGCGGCGGCCCAGATCTTGGCGAAAGGCGAGAAGAGAGGGGAAAGGGAGGATCTCCCCACCGCCACCTGCCGCCGCATGGGGCTTTGCCCGATGCGGAACTGACGCGGCGACGGTTGATACATCCATTTTGCATAATGTTTTTATATCAATATTTGATGCATTAGGGTATAATACTTATGCCGTTTCTCTCTTATTTTACAAGGTTTACATGAAGAGGGAGAATGTCGGCAGCTGGAATTCTCGACCGGAAAGGAGCAAATCTGAGATACCTATTCTGTAAAACTCCAAAAGTCCTGAAAATTTATGGAGAATTATTTTGGAATTAATAAAAAATATTGGGCGAAGAAAATACTAGAGGGGACCCACCAGGTGGCCACAAGCCTGGGGGTGCACCCTCTTCTGCTATATGATGTCTTTTGACCTTAAAAAAATCAAGAGGAACCTTTCGGGATGAAGCGTCGCCGTCTCGAGGTGGAACTTGGGCACGAGCAATCTACAGCTCTCGAAGAGCGATTCTGCCGGGGAAACTTCCCTCCCGGAGGGGGAAATCGAAGCCATTGTCATCACCAACGATCCTCTCATGGAGAGGGGGTCAATATCCATCAACATCTTCACCAACACTATGTCCTCTCAAACCCTAGTTCATCCCTTGTATCCGATCTTTGTCTCACAACTTCAGATTGGTACATGTAGGTTGCTAGTAGTATTGGTTACTCCTTGTAGTTGCTGCTAGTTGGTTTATTTGGTGGAAGATCATGTGTTCAGATCCTTGATGGTATTGAATACTCCTCTGATTTTAAACATGAATATGCTTTGTGAGTAGTTACTATTGTTCCCGAGGACATGCCAGAAGTCTTGTTATAAGTAATCATGTCAATTTGGTATTCATTCGATATTTCGATGAGATGTATGTTGTCTTTCCTCTAGTGGTGTTATGTGGATGTCGACTACATGAAACTTCACCATGATTTGGGCCTAGGAGAAGGCATTGGGAATTAATAAGTAGATGATGGGTTGCTAGAGTGACAGAAGCTTAAACCCTAGTTTATTCATTGCTTTGTAAGGGGCTGATTTGGGTCCACATGTTTCATGCTATGGTTAGATTTATCTTAATTCTTCTTTCGTGGTTGCGGATGCTTGCGAGAGGGGTTAATCATAAGTGGGAGGCTTGTCCAAGTAAGGACAACACCCAAGCACCGGTCCACCCACATATCAAATAATCAAAGTAACGTACGCGAATCATATGAGCATGATGAAAACTGACTTGACAGTAATTCCCATGTGTCCTCGAAAGCGCTTTGCTTTATGTAAGAACTTTTCCAGGCTTGTCCTTTGCTATAAAAGGGATTGGGCCACCGTGCTGCACCTTTACTACACTTGTTACTTGTTACCCGTTACGAATTATCTTATCACAAAACTATCTGTTACTGATAATTTCAGTGCTTGTAGAGAATACCTTGCTGAAAACTGCTTGTCATTTCCTTCTGCTCCACGTTGGGTTCGACACTCCTACTTATCAAAAGGACTACGATAGATCCCCCATACTTGTGGGTCATCAAGACTCTTTTCTGGCGCCGTTTCCGGGGAATGAAGCGCCTTTGGAGAGTTGAATTTGGTAAGGAAAAATTTATATTGTGTGCTAAAATTTACTGTCACTTGTCACTATGGAAACTAATCCTTTGAGGGGTTTGTTCGGGGTATCTTCACCTCAACCGGTATCTTTACGGTCTATGAACACAAAAAAAATTCCTACGCCCACGTAAGATCTATCAAGGAGATGCATAGCAACGAGAGGGGAGAGTGTGTCTACGTACGCTCATAGACCGTAAGCGAAAGCGTTTCACAACGCGGTTGATGTAGTCGAACTTTCTTCTTGACCCAACCGATCGAGTACTGAACGTATGACACCTCCGCGTTCAGCACACATTCATCTCGGTGACGTCCACGACTTCTTGATCTAGCAAGACGGCGAGGTAGTGGATGAGTTCCGACAGCACGACGGCGTGGTGGCGGTGATGGTGAAGTGATCTCCGCAGGGCTTTGCCTAAGCACTACAAAAATATGATCGGGGTGTAAAGGGTGGAGGGGCGCCACACACGGCTAGGCAATTGTTTGTTGTGTGCTAGACGCCCCCTGTCGGTGTCAAAACCGGCCTATCTCGGTAGGGGGTCCCGAACTGTGTGTCTGAGGATCGAAGGTAACAAGGGATAGAGGGGACACGATGTTTACCAGGTTCGGGCCCTCTTAATGGAGGTAACACCCTACATCCTACTTGATTGTCTTTGATGAGTATAGAGGTTACAAGAGTTGATCTACCTTGAGATCGTAATGGCTAAACCCTAATAGTCTAGCCTATGTAAATTCTGATAGCCTCTACGGACTAAAGCCCCCGGTTTATATATACACCAGAGGGGTCTAGGGTTGCACAGAGTCGGTTTGTGGAGGAAGGAAATTACATAGCCGGACACCAATCTTGCCGTCCACGCATAGGAGACTCCTACCCGGACACGGGGGAAGGTCTTCGGCCTTGTATCTTCATGGCCCATCAACACGGCCCACATCAAATAGCAGGACACCGAGAACCCCTAGTCCAGGACTCCCTCAGTAGCCCCTGAACCAGTCTTCAATGACGATATGTTCGGCACACGGATTATCTTCGGAATTGCAAGGCGGGTTCCTCCTCCTGTATACTCCAAACTAACTTTCTGAACAAAAGAACTGTATCTGGCACTGTGTAGTTATCACAACCCTTAGCCACGAAGGTAAGATATCAAACAACATAGTGTCTTTCCATTGACAGCTTTTTTTGGCGAAACATCACGCCTGGCCTCTTAAAATTTCAAACCGTCTTCACACCTCCCGCTTCGCATTTCGAGGCACAGCCTCCATTGGCACGTCTTGTCAAAATAGAGATCGTGTCTGCCCTTTACGGGATCCTCATCAATACGGTTTTGAGTAATCCAACTGTGCCATTCGCACGACCCCTTGGGAACAGGCGAGTTTTAAGGCTTGAAGGGGGGCGTGTGATATTCACTGCCTATATAAGAGGATAAAGATTCCCCCTTTTCCCCATGCCTTCTTCCTTCCCCTGCGTTCCCGTCTTCGAGCTCCAGCGCCCAAGCTTCAATCTTTCCCACCGCCACCAGCCTCCCCAGCCATGTTAGGATCTGGTTCAAAGGGCAAGTGGGAGGCCTCCTCCGTCATCGAGAAGGACGTCAAGGAGCTCTGGGAGGTGGGGTATTTGTCTGAGAACATCACGCACAGGCTCCCCGCCGAGGATCAAGTTATCCCTACTCCGAAGCCCGGGGAAAGGGTCGTATTCATCCCCCACTTCCTCCGTGGGCTAGGGTTTCCCCTTCACCCCTTCGTCCGGGGTCTTATGTTCTACTACGGGCTAGATTTCCATGATCTAGCCCCAAATTCCTTCCTTAATATTTTGGCGTTCATCGTTGTGTGTGAAGCTCTACTCCGCACCCCCCACATTTCGGCTTGTGGCTCAAAGTCTTCAACGTGGAGCTGAAGGTGGTCGATGGGAAGCACGCGGACTGCGGCGGGGCCATGGTGAGCAAACTTCCCAACGCCGTCTGGTCCAAAGGGGCTTTTGTGGAGACAGTCAAAGTGTGGCAGCAGGAGTGGTTCTATATTACCGAACCCTACGATGCTAAGTGGGCGGCCGTACCTAATTTCAGATCCGGACCCCCAACGAGTGGACCACCAAGGGTCTTGATTGGGGGTCCCAACCAGAGGTGCTGACGCTACAACAGCACATCTCCAATGTGCTGAGCAAAAACACCAATGTGCTGAGCAAAAACACCGGACTCACAAACGTGATCCAGGCGATGCTCTTCCGCCGTATCCTTCCATGGAAATTCCAGGCTTCCCCTATGTGGGAGTTCAATCCGGATGAGCCCCGAACCCTACAACGCTTCTTTGGCACCACGCACAAAGATATATGGAAGCAGCTTTTCAAGGCCCAGAAAAGTTGGCCCATGGAGAGCGAGGACATCGGGCTTGATATTGAGAACCCGGCCTCAGTTGTAAGCGCGACCCTTCTGAACACTTATTTGATTAATTTGCCTAAAAACTTATTTGATTAATACTTCGGATGTGGAAAGTATTATATTTTCCCTTGTTTACACAGGGCTGGACGAAGAAGGCAGAGCAGATTGACTGCCCAGCGCCACTACCTGATAATCCGGCCACTCCTCAATTGATAGAGTTGCTAGTTCCGGCGCCGTATCAGGCGCCGGAGAAGAAGGCCAAGAAGAAGGGCAAAGAAACCAAGAGCGGCTCTCGCCGTAGAGATCCTTCAGATACCTTGTCCGAAGAAACCGAAGCCCTCTCCTCCCATGAGGGGGACGATGAAGAAGAAGAGGAAGAAGCGGAAAGCGACTCCCCTCGTAAGGGGAGAAAGAAGAAAATGATGGCCTCCAAAGATCTGGAGGGGGAGGCATCCAAGAGGGGGAAATCATCCTCCAGGATAGTTCGGACTCGGAGTCCGAACAAGTCCGCAAGAAGTTACCAAGGGCGAAGCCCCTGGTCGCATCGTAATTATCTGAACATTTACGATTTATCAGATATTTTCGGTCCTCTATGTTTTTATAACATATCACACCGTGTGTCTTTCAGCCCTACTTGCGACCTCCACAACCCTTCGCTGTCTGAGGGGAGTTCTCTGCCGCCCGAGGTGACAGAGAGCGAGACACCCCCGCGAGCCTCTTCGCCAGCCATCGGGGATGATACCGAGGTGTTGTCCCGAAGGACCTCTCCTGACCGCGGAGGGCCGAGCGAGGCTGCCGAAAAGGTGCCCGAGGGTGATACCTCGGCTGCCGAAGATATGGAGGGGGACCCCATGATGACCAATGGTGGGGACCCTGATCATTCCGTACCTTAGCCGAACATCATTCCGGAGGCCCACATGGCTCCGGAATCGGGCGAGCAGCCCCCTTTGAAGGAGAGGGGAGCATCAGCTCCGACGGTGACCTCCACTAATCCGGAGGCGCCGAATACTCTGGTTGGAGCACTACGACGTGCTTCCATCATGGAGGAGCACCGCACCCTGATGAGTGTGGTGGTAGAAAAGGTTTAGTCCGCCAAGAGCGGGCTGAACGAAGCCTTCACCAGCCTACTGACAGGCTTCGAGGTATGCGACGTAATGCTCTAGACGCTTTTTTATATGAAGGAAATATACCTGTATATTGACAGTCGCCCCTTAAACTCTGTCTGGTTTTGAAAAAGCCGGACAAAGGATCATATAGTATTTGGAAGAGGTAACATACTTTTCTATTGTATAACAGGCTTCCCTGTTGGTGGCAACCGCCCAGGCCGCTGAAGTTTTCGAGCTCAATTGGAACTGAAGTTGGCTGATGATGAAATAGATCGGATCAACAAGCAATTTGACGAGACGCAAGGTATGCGTGTATTGAAAAGAGTTTGATCACATATCTAAAGTGATATGCAAGTTCAGAGTGTAACTCATGTATTGCCGTGATTATGAGTGCAGTTGGCACGGCCGAGGTCGAGACCCTCTAGAGCGCCCTTGCCCAGGCCAAGGAGGATGCGAAGGCGAATAAAGAAGCCATTGATAAAGCGGCTGCAGAACTGAATACCGAACAGGTCGCCGAAGTAGAGCAAGGGTTGAAGGACGCCATTGGCAAGTGCGAGGCCCTGGAGGAGAAGACTTCGGCCCAAGCGGCCGACCTCGCCAAAGCCCTCCAAGAGGCCAAAGAGGCACTGACCGAGTCCCGGAGCGCTCGTGAAGAGATCTGGCAGGCCGAACAGATAGCGGCTGGTAAGCCCTTTCTCTTGCAGAGTATTTTTGGGGGTCAAAGATATGCCTTGCTCACTCGACTGTGGAATTCTCCAGATGCCTTTGCGGATCTTCCGACGAGTGGTGCCGACAGTTCTTCCGAGCCGAGGAGGGGAACTCAGCCGAGAGCTGTTCTGGTCACAGTTCCTGGTGCCGGTGCATCTGCTGCTTCTGAACAACCAGATGAAGCAGGTGTCGGAGCTGCACAGGATGTCCAACTTGACCATGAGGGATCTCATAATCCGTCTTTGGCCGGCCGAACCAACTTCTAGTAGCTACTTCGTCTTGGATAGGCGACTCGTCGATGCGCTGCCTCGAGTTGAGGTTGCGAAGCGGTCGGCGTGCATAGAGGGTGCTCGGATGGCCTTTGCCCGTGTCAAGATGCACTGGGCAAAGATGAAGGCCACCGACGTGGCGACCGCATGCCCACCCGAAGGCAAGGACCACCGCAAGCTAGAGAGATACTTCGAAGATGTCCTAGAGGGTGCTCGAATAGTAGAGGGCCAATGCTCGAAGGATGTTATATTTCAGTGAACGTATCCGGGCAGGCAAAACTTTATTTTGTGAACGAAGGCTTGTCGCATGTTTATGCTTTTATCTTGAGTTACTTTCCTCCTATGTGGCCGTTTTTAATTCTGAATGTTTGCCAGTTGTCGGTGAGGGAGTCCTGGACTATGGGGTCCTCGGGCGTCCGGCCTGTTATCCATGGGCCGGACTGGTGGGCTGTGACATGAAGGCCGAGGACTGTACCCGTGTCCGGATTGGACTCTCCTTGGCGTGGAAGGCAAGCTTGGCAACTAACTATGAAGATTCGTTCTTATGTAACCGACTCTATGTAACCCTAGATCCCCCGGTGTCTATATAAACCGGAGGGCGTAGTCCGGAAAGCATATACTCATTACCATAGTCATACAGGCTAGGCTTCTAGGGTTTAGCCATTACGATCTCGTGGTAGATCAACTCTTGTAATACTCATATTCATGAAGATCAATTAAGCAGGAAGTAGGGTAGTACCTTCATAGAGAGGGCTCGAACCTGGGTAAACATCGTGTCCCCTGTCTCCTGTTACCATCAACCTTAGACGCACAGTTCGGGACCCCCTACCCGAGATCCGCCGGTTTTGACACCGACATTGGTGCTTTCATTGAGAGTTCCACTGTGAGGTCGATGATAGGATCGATGGCTCGGCTTGTCCTTAAAGAAAACATCACCTCCGGGGGAGTATTGGCCCCAGGCCAAACCCTCCGGCTGGGCGGCTTTACCATGATCGCCCGTTCGGCCGTTGAGCCGACGATGAACTCTCGGGCCATCGAAAATCCCCTTCACATCAACTTCGAACACTCCAAGCAGATAGATCCGACAAAGTTTTCATCCTTGAACGAGCTCCTAGATCGCATCGCCGCTTTGGGAATCGCCACAGATTACGACCGGATTGGGCCTAAAACCGATCAAAGAGAAATCAAAACTCCTCCGGTCACCCACCAGATAGCGGTAGTCGAGGAGCAGGACGGCGAGCCTTCTTCTATATTGAAGGCTATGTTCGGATCGCCGATCAGGAAGAACCGGATACCCACCAGCGAAAGGATGCGACTAGCCCTCCGAACATAGAATCGGACGGCAGTCCTAAACAATCAGAAGATACTCCGGAGCCCGGACTGTTGAGTCTGAAACATCTTCAGACTCCAGATAATCAGTCAGGTCAGTGTTCGGATTTAATTCCACTCACCCACCCGGACATAGACGCTCTCATGAGCATAAAACAACAGTCTCAGGAAACGGTCCACCACTTCTGGGGCAGATTCCTCCTTATCAAAGACAAGGTAAAAGATTGCCGCGACGAGGACGCGATATCAGCGTTCTGCAACAATTGTGCGGACGAAGGAATCCTCAACGCCATCATCACCGCCGCATACTGAAGTTTGCTGACTTAGCAACTATCATACAGAAATACAGCATTATGGAAAGCGCCTGGAAAACTCAGGCAGGTTGCTGGGAACCGTCGGTCCCCACTCAACTCCTCCTACAGGCAAAGAGGGCGCACCCTCATGGCACGCCCGGTCCAACACTCAAGAAACATAAACCCATGGCACGACACGGCACTGTTCTGGAGGGATGTCTCGATGGCCCATGCAGAATACACACGACACCAGATACCGTGGCGACCCACAGCCTGAGAGCATGTTGGATACTCCGGCAGGTAGCCAAGAGCGGCAAGGACATCCTTATCAAGGAGACCCCAGAACATCACCCTCCAGAAAATGATGACACAAGTGTATTGACGGTCTTCGAGACATTCTCTTCCAACAACAAGCGCAAAAGAGCACTTCGCGACCTCGCCGAAGTTTGCCAAATTGCTGCAATAAACCCTTGGAACGACACGGCTATAACATTTAATGCCAGTGACGAACCAAAGTATAGGACAGTCCGAGTGCTAGCCGCATTAGTCCTCAGTCCCATTGTGAACGGGTTTCGACTTACCAAGGTCCTCATGGACGGCGGCAGCGGACTAAACCTCATTTATGAGGACACGCTCCACAAAATGGAAATAGACAGGAGCCGCATCAAGAAAAGTAGCACAACCTTCCGAGGAATTATCCCTAGTCGGGAGGCGCGATGCGCGGGCAAAATCACACTGGACGTGGTATTCGGCACGCCGGATAATTATCGGTCCGAAGAAATCACCTTCCAAGTGGTCCCTTTCAGTAGTGGATACCACGCCCTGTTGGGGCGGCATGCTTTTACACGCTTCCAAGCCATACCTCATTATGGGTACATGAAGCTTAAAATGCCTGGACCAAACGGTATAATCACTCTCGTCAGTGATCCAGACATAGCACTCCGCGCTGAAAACAAAACCACATCCCTTGCCCTTGAGGCGCTATCCGAAGCCCTAGCGGCCGAAGAATTAACCGCACTGCGCTCCACGGTGGACAAGGACGATGTGATTCTCGACAAACGCCCCAAATCCACCTCCTTCAAACCAGCAGAAGAAATAGTCAAATTCCAAGTCCACCCAACGGATCCCAAGAAGACAGCATCTATCAGAGTGCAACTAAACCCAACAGTTGACGCCGCACTACGAGAATTCCTGCGTGAAAACTGGGACACATTTGCCTGGCACCCTTCCGATATGCCAGGGATCCCATGCATGCTGGCCGAGCATAGCCTCAATATGTTAAAGGAATTTAAACCGGTCAAGCAAACACTGAGGCGCTTTTCCAAACCCAAGCGACAAGCCATGGGGGAAGAGCTGGCCAAAATTATCGAGGCCGGATTCATCAGAGAAATCAAACATCCGGACTGGTTGGAAAACCTGGTGATGGTACCAAAGAAGGACAAATCCTGGCGCATGTGTGTCGATTTCAAAGACCTCAACAAGGCTTGCCCTAAGGATCCCTTCCCCCTCCCCCGCATTGATCAAATCATTGACGCCATCACAGGACACGACTCACTGTGTTTCCTCGATGCATACTCCGGATACCATCAAATCAAAATGAAGGAGTTCGATCAAGCTGCAACAGCATTCATTACCCCATACGAGCCATTCTGCTTCAACACCATGCCCTTCGGGCTCAATAACGCTGGCGCCACATACCAACGCATGATTCAAACATGCCTGGAGAAGCAGATCGGCAAGACAGTAGAAGCCTACGTCAATGACGTCCTCATCAAAACTAGGCACATCGAAACACTAGTAGACGACTTACGTCTTACATTCGACAACCTCCGTGCATATGACATTAAGCTCAACCCAGAAAAGTGTGTCTTCGGCGTCCCCGCTGGAAAACTGCTGGGCTTCATCGTTTCCAATAGAGGAATCGAAGCAAATCCAACCAAAATCCGAGCTCTGTCACAGTTGGCTACGCCAAATGACCTCAAACAAGTCCAAAAACTAGCTGGTTGCGTGGCAGCGTTAAGTCGCTTTATCTCCAGATCAGGAGAAAAGGCACTACCACTCTATCTTCTTGGGATAACTAGCTGGTTGCGTGGCAGCATTACGGTGCACCGATAACTTCGAATGGATACACGCGGTGACCATCGGACTGGAGGAGATAAAGGCCCTCCTAGCAAGCAACCCAATCCTGGCCGCACCAAACGCCGGCGAACCTATGTTGCTATACATATCGGCAACACATCAGGTGGTGAGCGCCGTGCTCGTCGTCGAACGAGACCAGGACGGGCACAAATCCCCGCTTCAAAAACCAGTGTACTACGTATCTACTGTCCTCACACCATGCAAATCCCGGTACCCCCATTACCAAAAGATAGCATACGCGGTCTTCATGGCATCCCGAAAGCTGCAACACTACTTCCAGGAGTGTTCAATCACGGTGGCTTCTGAAGTCCCACTCAATGACATAATAAACAACCGCGATGCCACGAGACGGATCGCCAAATGGGCCATAGAGCTACTTCCATCTGACATAACATACAAGCCACGTCGAGCCATCAAATCCCAATTGCTAGATGACTTCGTCGCCGAATGGACAGAGGTCGAACTCCCTAAAGAGTACGGCGCATATTCCAATTGGGTTATGTATTTTGACGGCTCCAAAATGTTGGCGAGGTTAGGAGCGGGAGTCATGTTAACATCCCGCACTGGAGATGTCGTCCAGTATGTACTCCAAATACTATACACAGACTGCAACAACTGTAACACCCCGGATATGACTGTCAGGACCCCGATTCCAAGTCACATAGACCCAGCCGGTAACACCTCATATCACTTTGCGGCCTCACGCACGGTATCCCCACGGGTGTCGCCTTACCATGGCCCGGGACCGTTTGCGTATTTTGGCTCACGTATATGAGAGTGTCGCTAGCATCCACATGACAGAGAACCCGGGCCGACATGGCTAGTCGTGAACCCAAAGCGGCGCTAACCCATGGAGACAGGCATACATGAATCACATCGAGCATGTCGGTCATCAACGTATGAATTCGGGCTGTAACCTTTGGGCTAACAGGACTCCGGTATCCCGGGCTGTAGCAGGCTAGGCAGGACTCCGAATATCACCGCGTGACATTTCCCCGGAGGGACAGACATAGGAACGAAGTGAAACACATGCCGGCCAGTCAAGTGTCCAAGCAGTAGTGCTGGGCTAGCAGGACTCCGGTGAACCGGGCTGTAGCAGACTACTATCGCTTAGGAAGCACTAGACTACATTTCCCCATATGAGAGGCTGCCAAGGATAAACAACTAGATTGTCGGATCCCACTCATACCAAGCATTTCATTCATACACACAATATGCCCGATATGAGTACATACAACATGACGTCACAACAAAACTCTACAACTCAAGTACTTTATTTAAGAGGCTCCGAGGAGCCATACATAACATATCCATACAGATAGGGGTCACATGACCCAACACTCAAGTCATACATCATACAAGAACATGCAGAAGCAAACTAGTCTGAGTACAGACTCTAAAAAGAAATAAAGCTTGATGGAGCCTTTCTATCTACAGTGGCCCTTCACAAGCCTTGGATCACCACCTGGGTGGCTAGTCACTCGTCAACGTCGAGGTCTACGTAGAACCCATCGGAGGGGTTGGTGTTGTCGTCTGAAAACATTAATTAAGCAAACATGAGTACGGGGTACTCAGCAAGTCTTACAACAGGAACCTATTATACATGCACATTCTCAAGAAGGTAGTGGAGTTATTGCAGCAAGCCAGCTTTGACTCTTGGCTAAGCTATTCTACGTGACACCACTTGAAAAGCATTTGTCGCACACGAGTCCACTAATCACCATCACAATACTCCACCGTGGATCCTCTCTCGTCACCCACGAGAGGGCCATCCGCGATACTCACACTTATCTTGAGGCTTTTAGTAGTATCCATTTACTTGTCTATGAACTGTATAGGTGACCAAGTAGTCCTTCATCATGGACGCGGCTATTCGAATAGTTCTATACCTGCAGGGTGTACCTCTTCACACGCTCTCACCACTTATCGCCGCTACACGACGTGTACTCGGAAACCTTCAAGCGGAAGCCCAGCGAGGGTGTCGGCCACGACCTGACTAAACACACGAGTCCCTAGTCCAGGTTTATCGCCTATTCGGGTTCCATCCGCAGGGAGTCCGGCCGAGGTTTCCACTAACTGCCCCGAATGATGTGTGCAGGGTTCCCGAGACACCAAACGGGCGAATCGGTACACCGGGCCACATGCCTACCGCAACACAGCCCACCCCTAAGGTCAGCGCTGCGTGCGGCCCCCAGCATGCTACAAACACCAGAGACTACTTGCAACTCCCGGACAGAGGACAAGAGTGGTTAATAAGTCGAGAGGGTCCATTGGTTTCGGGCCCAATGCATGGCAGTAGCTGAGTCTTAAATCACACACACAGATCTCAGTTCTTAGGGTCGGTTCCAATGAAACAACCCACCATGTACTCCTACATGGCCTCTCATCGATACCTTTACCAAATCGTGTTCAACACCTCATCCTTGTTACCGACACAACCTTTCACTCTAGTTCATCATCCCGATGAGCCAGACCTGACACAACTCTAAGCATAGCAAGCATAGCATGGTAGGATCACAAATATGGCTCAATCAACTCCTACACATACTAGTGGGTTTCATCTAGTTACTGTGGCAATGACAGGTCATGCAAAGGAAGTGGGTTCCACTACCGTAACACACAATAGTTTGAATCGCGTTATCTTAATGCAGTAAACAAGAGCAGAAGCAAGAACATGGGTTTGTATCGGAATGATCAATGGGTTGCTTGCCTGGTGTAGTGGTGGTAGGATACTGCCCTTCAGACGGATACTCGGGGTAATCCTCGGAGGCAGACAGTGGCGGAGCCAGAACTTCTGTGGAGCCTGGGCAAGTTGAGACTATGTTTGTAATCTTGAAATAAAAAATCAGGTATTTCGATACACAACATATAATATACCAAAAATCTTTTGAATCACAAATCTCCATTAATAATGAAGTCAAAACATAGCCATAATTGTCATACAAAATTAATTTTTAAAGTGAGCTAATATATCAAACCAAATAAAGTTGAGACATGACAACAAAAGATACATAACCAATCTTGCATAGAGGGAAACTCACCATGTTGCCAACAAATTAAACTATCCATACCATACACTACAGGAAAATCCTGATTTCCCGTGTGTTAGCCTATAAGCCGAGAGCTATTTTTCGGGTACTCGGCTTATGTTACTCTAAGCTGAGTCCGTATAAAAAAACACCCGGCAAATTCTAAGGACTCGGCTTATGGCCATATATAGGCCAAGTGTTGCAAAAAGGCTCTCGGCTTATATAAAACACACGGTATCTACTGAAAAAGGCACCCGGCTTACAGCCCGCACTCGCCAAATACAACTTCCATGTGTCTACAACGGAGCGGACCGACGGCGCCGTCACGGAGCAGCCTATAAGCCGTGTGCCCTGCGGTAGCACTCGGCGTATAGGGTATATAAGCCGTGTGCCCTGCGATAGTACTCGGCGTATAGGGTGTATAAGTTGTGTGCCATTTCACAGCACTCGGCTTATAAGGTATATAAGCCTTGTGCCCGATGCAAAAGTGTGGCTTTTTTTTTTGCGACCCACCACAATTATGTGAAATTGATTTAAAATGATTTTCATTGCATTTATCTTTACTACTTAATTTTTTCTCACTAATTTTCTTCCTACTAGTTTTATGGGTCTTATTTTGGAAACTCTCAATTTAACGCCAGTTTAATATTTTGATGGCCTTGTACTCTTCCGACCCCCTAGCGTAGGCATATTATGGTCACGTGCAAAAGTCGCTACTGAAAATTCAATCTACTCCGAGAGCTTGACTCTTTGTCGAGAGCCAAAACACGGGCACTCGGCAACGCGTATTAAGCAGATGGCTGGACCCCGGAGACGCGTGCCACCTCTCCGGACATGCCACCACACCACCCCGCATGCGTTTGGTAATGGACTTATAGGTTTGCATCGTGGATGCCATTGACGGTGGGCATACATGCTACGGTGGAGCTCATTGCATCTTTGAGGTTCATGCTTAGTGTGCACTTGGAACTCATGCTTTTGTTTGTGAACCTTGTTGGATATGCACGCATGTTGTTGTGAACCTTGTTGGATGTGCACGCATGTTGTTGTGAACCTTGTTGGATATGTACCTGTTTGGACTTTGACCTCATGGTCAGTTTGTTATGGTTGTCAAGTTGTAATATATTGTTGTTGTGAACCTTCATTGTAATATACTTGTTGGATCTACATATTGCTGGACAATTTAGCTTGCTGGAGATATAAGCCATGTTGTCGCTGGATCAATATATTGCTGGATCAATATATCGCTGGATCAATATATTGATGGACAATTTAGCTTGCTGGACATTTGGCCTATAAACCGAGTGTCCCAGGGACATGGAACCCGGCTTATAGGCATATTATGCCACGGGAGATGTATAAGCCGAGTGCTCCAGATGCTGGCACACGGCGTATATGCATTTTATATAACAGCTGCTGCACTATAAGCCGAGTATAGCACGAGTAGGCACTCGGTTTACATAAAACCGTGCGGCTCGCTTCGGCGCTCGGTTTATATAAAAACCGTGTGGCCTAAGCAGGAACTCGGTTTATATAAAAACCGTGTGGCCTAAGCAGGCACTCGGTTTATATTTAAACTGTGCTTCTCATTTGGGCACTCGGTTTATATATAAACCGTGTGGCTCCAGTAGGTACTCGGTTTATAGAGACGGTGACACGTGGCCGTTAATCTTCCGGCTGCCGTCATGTTACTTTTGTAAGCCGAGAGCCTTGTATAAACACACGGCTTAAATATAAACCGAGTGTTTTCGTGCGGGCACTCGGCTTATACCTTATAAGCCGATGGAGTGTAAGCCGTGTCATATAAGCCGGGAGTTTTACTCGGCTTATATATAAACCGTGTTCATATCAATATAAGCTGAGTGTATTCGGTACACGGCTTTAAAGTTTTTTCCTGTAGTGATATGTCAGCAAATGTGATTGTGCAATTTCTTCCACCGCAGTCAAAAGCATCTCTCACTTGTTCATTTCTGCCAAAAGAAAAACATAAAATGAATCTTGCATAGAGGCAAACTCGCCACGTTGCCAAAGTCCTAGAAGGCACTACAATATAAAAAAAGATTCGCAATTAAAATAAATTAAGTTGTGAGACGTGAATATATTCAAAATCGAAATCTTGCAAGAATAGAGATGGTCAGAAGGAACAGTACGGACAGTGCACTAAAGAAAATCACGAGGCAAATGCCCCTTCTGAGAGCTCATTGCGGTAAACTTCCAAATTCGTATGAGGAAATTTAGCCAAATCTGGTTGCATTGGGCCCTTCAATACATATGTTCTTCTTAGTTGGTCTTGAATATTAGGTGGATACTTAAAAATTTGTTTCTTCTTTCATGAATCACGCTCAATCTCATTTGGATTAAAGTCATTGGCAGTGTTACAAGGTGGTTGTGCCTCCACTTCTACTTCCGGTTGCACACCATTCACATTTCACATTTTCAATGCTTGCTCGACCTTCTGAAATTTAATGATGAAGTTTGAAGTTAGTTGTTAAACAAGTAAATAATAAATGAGCTACAACAAGTAACAAGTTCATAGTACAAAACTACTTGCATCAAAGAAATATTGTATTCCGATTAAGCAACTAGAAAGTAATAAATACTGCATGAATACAAGTTGCCCTCTTCTTATATAATTCGATTTTCTAGTTTCCAGCAGCGAACAAAGACAATTTATCTCTAGTCACGAATTCATGATCGTTCCCAATGAAAAATTCCCTAAATTTAAGATAGGGTTCAACGAACATGACAAACAAATTTCTCCAATACAAATCAGATGTACAAAACAGTTGCTAGTTATTGAGTTCTACTACAGATTAGTTGCCTGAAATAAATACTTATACATGAGAAAAATTATATGAGGATCAAAACTTTCAGAGGCCCTGACCCGAAAATAAGCACAGAGTAATCTGTAATCTATTTTCTTTTCTCTACTTAGAGAAGTGCAGTGAGATGTGAGCTGGCGCACGAAGCTCTCCTTCCAATTAATTTTGCAAGAAAAAATTATTCAGAGACGAGGGATCCCTACCCAGCTAACCCTAATTCTGATGGAGGATTCTCAATTTCTTACCGAACGAAGCCGAATGAGAGGAAGGAGGGGGTTGAGGGACGACCGGACGAGTAGACTTCCTAGTGCGCGTTGCGTCCCGTTGGCCACCGGCCGTGGGTCTAGCCGTCTAGGGCCAGCCGCCAGTCCCTGCTCTCGCCGCTTGTGTGGAAACGAAGAGACAAGGAGTTTTAGCGATCGAGCCGTACATCCCACGTATTCCCTCGCGTGTCTTCTGTATCCGCATGGGCTGCAGATTTCTGTTGGGCCGTGAAAAATATGAGAATCGAAGGCCCAATTGATTTTTGCCCGGGTAAACAAGCTACTGAACATGTTTAGCGCTTCATTAATTTGGATCGATCGCTGCTGTCGAGGCCTAGCGAGCCCGGGCAAGTGCCCAGGGTCGCTAGGCGGTGGCTCCGCCACTGGAGGCAGAACCTATCACGAAAGACACACCGAACATGAACAACACATGACAATATGCAACAATATGATGCATGCAATGACATGGCAATATGAATGTGTGTTGGCCTAATGCAAGCTGGAATAGAAAGGAATGAACTCATTTGACCCAAAGATTCAAATGTGAGCTCATTTAACATAGCCATAAAGGTGCATTATCTTGTTTTGATTAAAAAGCAGGGTTAACTTGTTCTGACATGCATGAAACCAGTACCAATGGATAGATTGAATTTTTCTAATCAAAATTCATATATAAATCTTTGCATTTGGAGTTACAGATTAATTTCTATGAATTTTTGAAGTTTGCAACAATTTCTGGAATTTCCTATATAAAAATAAATCCAGAAATTAGTTATTGCGTCGTGATGCGTCGAGGTGACGTCAGGGGTCAACGGGGTCGTCCAGGTCAACCTGCCCAGTGGGACCCGCATGTCAGTACTTAATTAAACTAGTTTAATTAGTTAAAACTAATCTGGATAATTAGCAGAGGGGGGCCCCCCCTGTCATACTCAGGGGAGTCAACCTGGGCCCACCCTGGTCAAAGTCAAGGTCAAAACCCACCGGCGTTTAGCCGCCGGCGAGCCAGACGCGGCGGCGTGAGTGGGTTTGTGCATTCCGGCGACCAAATGGACGGCGGAGAACATCTACGTGTAGCCGGGGACAAGCCGCGGCGTTTGGTGGTGGTGGTTGGGCTCGGGGTGGCCGGAAACGTCGCCGGCGACGACCTTGGCGGTCGCCGGAGTTCGGGTGAGGATGAACCCGAGCCTACGGAACACGGGGAGGCTCGTGGTGGGGTGCGTTGGGCTCTGAGGGGTGCCGTGAGTGTGTTGGACACGGTCTTGTGGTCGGTGGTTGGCGGAGACACGTCGGCGACGAGCCCGGGCGGCGACGCTGCGGCGGTGAAAGCCGTGTGCTCTCTGTGGTGCACGAGCGAGAAAGGAAAGGGGGAGGAGGTAGCTGGGCTCACGGAGGTCTCGAGGGAGCAGACGGCGCGGTCGGGGACGGGCTGGTGCGGCGGCGACGGCGAAAGGGATCTCCGGCGATGGCGGAGTCGGGCGAGGTCGGTGCAGAGGCCTCGGGGCAAGCGAGCGCTCGGGGCTCGGCTAGCTCGAAGAAGAGGAGGGCGGCGGAGCTCCTGGACACAACGGGACGGCGCAAGGACGACGGAGAGCGCGACTACGGCGACGGTGCGGCTGCGGTGGCGTCGGCCATGGTGTGGGCGAGCGAAGGAGAGGAGCTGGGGGAGAATGGATGTGTGCACGGGGTTCGGGGAGCGACGTGGAGGCCGTCCAGGCCAGCAGGGCGACGAGGGGAGGAAGCAGGGCGACGGGCAGCTGCGTGGCGCGCGCTGGTGCCGCCGTCGAGCACCTGCCTGCCTGCCTGGCGAAGGCAAGCAGCTCGCTGAAGCGGTTGCTGGGCTGGGCCGGCTAGGTGGGCTGGCTGGTGGGCTGTCAGGTTAATTCCTTCTCTCTCTCTTTATTTCTGTTTTCTATTATTTTACGTAACTTTGTGGAATTACTAAAATACCTAAACAACTCCAAAAATCGCTAAACTGCTCATGCCTTTGTTTAGAACATAAACAACATGGAGCATTTTAGTTTAGGATTATTTGGACACTCAAAATATTTTTTTTTTAAATTTTAAATGTCCAAATTCAAATACTTATGATTTAATTCAAAGACCTTAGGATGACCTAGAAAATTGTGCACCACTTTTGGCAGAGGTTCTGAACCAAGGCAAAAGGGATGAACATTTTAGAAGGGCATTTCAGGTTCATTGAAAATATTTTTAGAAAACCCTAGTTGGATTTAGAGGGGTTCTAGGGGTTCTATCTTCCCCATTTCAACTTTCTGATGAAAAGTAAACATGATGCAACACTCTAATGCATGGACTAACTAGGATGTGACATGACTTTACCAATTTGTACTCCAACTCTTGTCGTTTCCGGCGTTAAGTTAATTTATTTTCTCGGGTTCGGGTCTTTGTCTCCGTGTGTTGTTATCATTGTCATGCATCTCATATCATGTCATCATGTGCACTGCATTTGCATACGTGTTCATCTCATGCATTCGAGCATTTTCCCCGTTGTCCGTTTTGCATTCGGTAACCGTTCTCCTCCGGTGGTCATTTCTAGCTTTCTTTCGTGTGTGGGGATTAAACATTTCCGGATTGGACCGAGACTTGCCAAGCGGCCTTGGTTTACTACCGGTAGACCGCCTGTCAAGTTTCGTATCATTTGGACTTCGTTTGATACTCCAACGGTTAACCGAGGGACCGAAAAGGCCTCGTGTGTGTTGCAGCCCAACACCCCTCCAATTTGGCCCCAAACCCACCTAGCTCTGCTCCATCATCTAGAGTGTTCGATCACGATCGTGTGGCCAAAAACCGCACCTCATTTGGACTCTCCTAGCTCCCTCTATGGCTATAAATAGACCCCTTCCCCAAAATCCGGATCCCCCTCGTCTGAAACCCTAGTCTATTTCGTCCTCCGGGCCGCCGGACGAAATCCGGACGGCCGGACGTGTCCGCCCGCCACGCTGCACCAGTTAGCCGCCGCCACCTATCCCGGGGACCGCCGCGCCTCCCACGCTGGGCCCGCCAGCCATGGCCAGCCCTCTGGCCCGGCGTCCGCCGCCCGCGCCCGAAGTTCTCCGCCCGTGCCGCCTCCCTCCTCGGCTCGGCGCCTCACGCCATCGCCCCGCCGCCGCCTCCTCGGTCCCGCCGCCCACTGCCGTCCCGCCGCGCATAGCCGCCGCCTCCTCCGGCCTCGCCCCGCTGCCTCTCCACCAGCTCCCCCTCCTCCGCCGTCCTCGTCCCTGCCGGCGAGCACTGTTCCGGCGAGATCCGGCCGCGCCTCGGTTTCCGTGCAAACCCTAGATCTCGGGGTGATTTTTTTCGTCCAAGTCCTCGGAATTTCCAGTCCAAGTGCACATGTTCGCAGCTCCGTAACTTTGCATCCGTAGCCCCGATTCATGCATATAGCATATCCAAATGTTCACCTCAGAGAGTACATCATTTCGTTCCATTGCGTCATTTTCATTTGAGTTCATCTTGATGCCCAAAATGCTGTTAAAAGAGGGCTACTTGAGTTAATTGTCAGATCTGTTACTCCGTTTAGCACTTTTGTCATTTTTGCCATGATTAATGTGCGCATGATATGCCCTGATGCTCTACATGTGTTTTGTTAAGGGTTTTGTCATATTTCCAGAGGTGTGTGGTGACTTGTGCAAGCTTGCAAAGTGGTGCACTTGCTAATTCTGTTTTCAGGGACTTAGTAATATCACTAAGTCCTTGATCTGTTTATCTCATGATTCCATATGTTCTTGTTGTTTCCTAGTGATCCGTGCCTCTTTTTAGGATGATCAGTAAGGATGTTTTGTTAATATTGTAGTGCTCTAACCGTCCATGTCTTTCTTTGCAATTATGGAGCACCCTAGCTTGAGTCAATCGAGCTCTACTTTTGCTACTTTGTGAATATGGGCAGATTGTCAACTTGTTTGCAATTTTTGCCGGTGATGTTGTAGTTGATCCGTGTATGCTATGCAATTGTTCTTGCCATGTCTAGCTTTAATTTTGTGCCTTCTAAATGGATGTATGCTTTTATTTCCATGACTTGCACCGTAGTGAGTGCATCGAGCTCGTAAACATGCCTACTTGAGTTATATTTCAGCATGTGTCAGTTTTTCACTAAGTCTGGAAACTGATTATGTTTTTGCTATGTTCACATGCTTGCAATCGTATTTTCTGATCCCTTTTGGCTCAAGGTCACTAAGGGACTTTTGTTAAGCTCTTTGAGTAGCTCTATGCCATGCTTTACTTTTCCATGTTCAGGTCCTGTAGCATGTAGTTTTGTTGCTCCGGGGAGGGCTACCTGATCTGAAATTCCAGACAAGTGTTAATTTCACATGGTCTGAGAACTGTTTGTCATATGCATTTTTGCCATGCTTTTTGAACCTGTTAATGGATGAATTGGCCGTAGCTCAGTGCTAGACTTTTGTTAAGCATCTTGTGTGCATCCCTGCCGTGTATTTTGTTGTCATGTTTGGGTGTTGTAGCATGTTCATCTCATTGCATTTAGATGCCTATTTGCTGTAAATCGCAGACCGGTGTCATTTTTGAATCGCTTGCCATTTCCAAACCGTAACACCGATTCTGGCGTTCTTTATATCATTTTCAAGCGATTTCATCTCATCTTTCCAGTGGCACACTTGGATTTCCAAGTTGAGGCCAGGTTCATGCATTTCCTGTCATATCTTGCATTTTGCATCCCGCATGCATCCCGCATAGCATATCATCTTTGCATCATATTGCTTGATCCTTGCACGTGGTTGATTGTATCCTTGTTGCTTGTTTGTCTTGTTTGGGTTGAGCCGGGAGACGAGTTCGCTAACGAGGAGCCCGTTGAGTTTGCTTTCGAGGATCCAGTCAACTCTGACAACTGTGCAGGCAAGATGATCATACCCTCGAAATCACTACTATCTTTGCTATGCTAGTTTGCTCGCTCTTTTGCTATGCCAATGCTACGATGCCTACCACTTGCTTTAAAGCCTCCCAAATTGCCATGTCAAACCTCTAACCCACCATTGTCCTAGCAAACCGTTGATTGGCTATGTTACCGCTTTGCTCAGCCCCTCTTATAGCGTTGCTAGTTGCAGGTGAAGATTGAAGACCGTTCCTTGTTGGAACATCTTTTATTTACTTGTTGGGATATCATTATATTGCCATGTTATCTTAATGCATCTATATACTTGGTAAAGGGTGGAAGGCTCGGCCTCTCGCCTAGTGTTTTGTTCCACTCTTGCCGCCCTAGTTTCCGTCATATCGGTGTTATGTTCCCGGATTTTGCGTTCCTTACGCGGTTGGGTTATAATGGGAACCCCTTGATAGTTCACCTTGATTAAAGCTTTTCCAGCAATGCCCAACATTGGTTTTACCATTCACCACCTAGCCTCTTTTTCCCTTGGGTTACCGGAGCCCAAGGGTCATCTTACTTTAACCCCCCCCCCCGGGCCAGTGCTCCTCTGAGTGTTGGTCCGAACTGAGCTACTCAAGGGGCCACCTCGGGGAAACTTGAGGGTTGGTTTTACTCGTAGCTAGTCTCATCTGAGTGTGCCCTGAGAACGAGATATGTGCAGCTCCTATCGGGATTTGTCGGCACATTCGGGCGGTCTTGCTGGTCTTGTTTTAACCTGTGGAAGTGTCTTGAATTACCGAGATACCGAGTCTGATCGGAACGTCTTGGGAGGAGGTCTATTCCTTCGTTGACCGTGAGAGCTTGTCATGGGCTAAGTTGGGACTCCCCTGCAGGGTTGAACTTTCGAAAGCCGTGCCCGCGATTATGGGCAGATGGGAATTTGTTAATGTCCGGTTGTAGATAACTTGAACCTTAATTAATTAAAATGAATCAACTGAGTGTGTTACCGTGATGGCCTCTTCTCGGCGGAGTCCGGGAAGTGGACACGGTGTTGGAGTAATGTTTGCGCAGGTTGCTCTCTAGTTTCTCGCTCGCGCTTTGCCTCCTATTCTCGCTCTCTTTTGCGAATAAGTTAGCCACCATACTTGCTAGTCGCTTGCTGCAGCTCCACTTATATATTACCTTGCCCTACCTAGAAGCTTAAATAGTCTTGATCGCGAGGGTGCGAGATTGCTGAGTCCCTGTGGCTCACATATTACTATTACACCAGATGCAGGGCCTGGTGATTCCGCTCCAGGAGACGCGTATGAGCTCAAGTGGGAGTTCGACGAGGACTCTCAACGTTACTATGTTTCCTTTCCCGATGATCAGTAGTGGTGCCCAGTTGGGGGTGATTGGGACCGTGTCGCATGTTGGGTTCTCTTTTATTTTGGCGCCGTAGTCGGGCCATGAGTGTCTGGTTGATGTAATGTTATTTATGTACTTGATTGACGTGGCGAGTGTAAGCCAACTATGTTATATCCCCTTTATTATTTATATTACATGGGATGTTGTGAAGATTGGCTAACTTGCGACATATGCCTTCAATGCGATTATGTCTCTGAGTCGTGCCTCGACACGTGGGAGCTATAGTCGCATCGAGGGTGTTACAAGTTGGTATCAGAGCCTTCCCCGACCTTAGGAGCCCCATTGCTTGATCGTCTTTAGCGGCCGAGTTGTGTCTAGAAAAATGTTTTGAGTCATTTAGGAATTATATATCGGAGAGTTTAGGAATTCTTTTTACTTCCCAGTCTCCTCATCGCTCTGGTAAGGCATCCTGACGTAGAGTTTTGACTCTTCTCTTCTCAAATTTCACTAAAAAAACATTTTAGGATCACGCGGGTATCTTGGAATCGTTCCGATGGTTTTATGATGAGAACATTGACTTGGTGCCTCCTGTCAGGGGTTTAGTGGAAGTGTCCCGGGGAGTTGAGCTCTGAGGTGTTGTCATCATAATTTTATCGTTGCAGTTCTGGAATATCTGAGTTTAGTACGCCGACATCGAAAATCTCTTTTATGCAGTTCGTTGGTGAGATAACCTCGACGCCACCCAGTACTGGGGCGGGAGTTCGGGAGTATCGCCATAACTTGTATAACGGATGCTTTTCGAAGGTTGAGGTAGATGGTTTCCGAAGGTTTCTTGGTTATGTGTTGAAGGATGGATACAACTGGATGTAGGATTTGCTAGTTTGGGTGAGATATTATGCTTCCCCTGTATCCCCAACACCTGATTGCATAACCAGAAAGGTTCGGGAGTTTCATAGGTGGGAATTCTAGTAGCTCTAGTTCTTCTTCCACGGATATTGGTTTGAGATTGGGATTTCTTACCGATTATTCGTTACCTTTGTTGATTTATTTCTCTACCTTAATTCTACGTGGCTTCTCAATTTATGGATATGTGACCATTTCAAGAGGAATGCATTCGTTCATTTTGTTCGGATGTGAAGACTATATGTTGCAATTTTCATTCCGTTGGATTCAGCTTCAATATTTATCTATCAATGTGCTAATGGACGTCAACCTCTTCAGGATGGCTCCTCCAACGCGCACGACTCCGAATCCTGATCCGCCACCACCTCCACCTCCTCTAGAGGCATGGCAAGCTGTGATGGCCGCAACCAATGCAAACACACAGTTGATCATGCAAATTCTTCAAGAGCGCAACCAAGGCAACCAAGGGAATCAAGGCAGCAATCAGAATCACTTTGCTTCACTCAACCAGTTCCTTGCTAACGGGCCAAAGACTTTCAGCAATTGTGTTGAGGCAACCGATGCTGAAGATTGGCTAGTGGATCTGTGCAAGCATTTCGAGTGCAGTAACGTCAGGCCTAAGGACTTTGTCAAGTTCGCTTCCTTCCAACTCAAAGATCAAGCTGCAGAATGGTTCCAGCAGTACAAGGAGTCCAGAGGTGGACGTGTTATCACTTGGGATGATTTCCGTCAAGATTTCCGAGCTCATCATATCCCTCAGAGCGTGGTTGAAAGCAAGCGTGAGGAATTCCGCAACCTTGAAGCAAGGCCCTTTGTCTGTGTATGACTACAACAAGTTGTTCCAGAAGCTCGCCCGCTTTGCCAAGCAGGACGTCCCTGATGAGAAGAGCATGATATATCAGTTCAGGGGTGGTCTCAGAGAAGAAATCCAGCTCACTCTTGTCCTCTTTGAGCCCTTGAGATACGATGAGTTCTACAACATGGCATTGAAGCAAGAGGCTGCTCAGTTGAGGTGTGATGCTTCCAAGAAGCGAGTCAGAGATGCTACTCCTTCTTCCTCTACTCAAGTGGCCAAGCAGCAGAAATATTGGCTTCCTCCTCCTCCGTTCCGTCAGCCGTATCAGCAGAAGAGCAAATGTGGCAGTGCTTCTTCCCACTCACCCAACCCTGGCTTTCAGAACAAGACTTCGTCTCAAGCTCCAAGATCGAGTGCTACGTATCACCGTCCGCTTTCAGAGGTCACGTGCAACAAGTGCCAACAGAAGGGTCACTATGCCAACAAGCGTTTCAACCAGAGGCGTCTTCCTCCTCCTCCTCCTGTCAGATCGGCAAGTACAGCTGTGGTCAAGCATAATCCCAAGCACGCCAAGGTCAACTTGATGAATGCAGCTCAGGCAGAGGACTCGTCAGATGTGTTCATGGGTAACCTTCATGTTAATGATGTTCCTGCGAAAGTACTTTTTGACTCTGGTGCATCGCATTCCTTCATGTCATTCCCATTTGCATCGGAGAACAATTTTAGTACTAAGGCTTTACCTAGAGCTATGCAAGTCGTCTCTCCGGCTAAGCGTCTGAGTTCTAGTTTGATGGTTCCGGATATTTCTATCATGATGGGTGATTTCAGGTTTCTGGCTTCTCCAATGGTTCTTGGTAACTCGGATATTGATCTTATTCTCGGGATGGATTGGCTTTCTAAGAACAAGGCTCAGCTTGATTGTGCAGCCAGGCAGATTCAATTGACTCATTCGTCTGAGGATGTGATTGTCTTTGCCGCTCGGGATAATACCATTCGTCTGTTTTCTCTCAATGAGAAGGGTGAATTGGATGCCATCTCTCAAATTCCAGTCGTTTGCGAATATCAAGACGTCTTTCCATAAGAGCTTCCAGGAATGCCTCCGCACCGGCCAGTTGAATTCGTTATTGATCTTGAGCCTGGCACGGAACCTGTGTGCAAACGTCCTTACAAGCTCGGACCTGAAGAGTTGAAGGAGCTGAAGAAGCAACTCGATATTCAAGAGAAAATGGGTCTCATCCGGCCTAGTTCTTCTCCGTGGGGTTGTGGTGTTCTTTTTGTGAAGAAGAAGGATGGAACGGACTGACTTTGTGTTGATTACCGTCCAGTGAACAAGAAGACCATCAAGAACAAATACCCACTTCCCAACATCAATGAGCTGTTCGAACAACTCAAAGGTGCTCGAGTGTTCTCCAAGCTTGATCTCCGTATGGGCTATCATCAGATTCGTATCCGTGAGCAAGATATTCCCAAGACGGCTTTCAGGACAAGCTTTGGTTCATATGAATATACTGTCATGTCTTTTGGTCTCGTCAACGCTCCTCCGACGTTCTCTCGAATGATGAATTTCATCTTCAACGCCTACACCAATGACTTCGTTTTGGTCTATCTCGACGACATTCTGGTTTTCTCCAAGAACAAGGAAGATCATGCCAAGCACTTGCATTTGGTTCTCGATAAGCTCAGGGAACATCAGTTCTACGCCAAGTTCTCCAAGTGTGAATTTTGGCTTGATGAGGTTCTTTATCTTGGTCATATCTTCTCTGCCAAGGGCATTGCCGTGAATCCTGAGAAGGTGTCTGCAATTGTGAATTGGGAACCTCCTCAGAACGTGAAGCAACTCCGTAGTTTTCTCGGTCTCGCAAGCTATTGCTGAAGATTCGTTGAAAACTTTTCTAAGATTGCGAAGCCTCTCTCAAATCTTCTTCGGAAGCACGTCAAGTACGTTTGGTCTCCGGAGTGTGACATTGCTTTCAACACTTTGAAAGAGAAATTGATCACTGCTCCAGTTCTGACTCCGCCTGATGAATCAAGCCGTACGAGGTCTTTTGTGATGCCTCTCTCCAAGGTCTTGGCGCAGTTTTGATGCAAGAGAAGAAAGTTGTTGCTTATACATCTCGCCAATTGAAGCCTAATGAGAAGAACTAACCCACTCATGATCTCGAGTTGGCGGCAGTTGTGCATGCTCTTTTGACTTGGAGACATCTTCTATTGGGAAGAAAAGTGGACATTTTCACTGATCACAAGAGTCTCAAGTACATCTTCACTCAGCCTAATCTCAACCTCAGGCAAACTCGATGGGTCGAAATGATTCAAGAGTATAATCCGAGTATCGAGTATACTCCAGGCAAGGCTAATGTGATTGCTGACGCTTTGAGCAGGAAAGCTTACTGCAACAGTCTGATTCTTAAGCCTTATCAACCCGAGCTTTGTGAAGCTTTCCGCAAACTTAATCTGCAAATTGTTCCTCAAGGTTTCCTCGCCAACCTTCAAGTCTCTCCTCCCTTAGAAGACCAGATTCGCCAAGCCCAGCTTCTTGATGCTATGGTGAAAAAGGTGAAGATTGGGATTGCCAAGAGTCAGTCCAAGTACAAGTACTACCGCCTTGATGACAAGGACACTCTCTTCTTCGAGGATCGTATTGTTGTACCCAAAGGTGACCTCCGTAAAGTGATCTTGAACGAGGCTCGTAATTCTCTCCTCTCCATCCACCCTGGGAGCACGAAGATGTATCAGGACCTCAAGCAAGCTTATTGGTGGACTCGAATGAAGCACGAGATTGCTCAATTCGTGAATGAGTGTGATGTCTGCAGAAGAGTGAAGGCAGAACACCAAAAGCCAGCAGGTCTCCTCCAACCTCTTGCCATTCCAGAATGGAAGTTTGACCACATTGAGATGGACTTCGTGACGGGGTTTCCAAAGTCCAAGCGTGGCAATGATGCTATATTCGTTGTCATCGACAAACTCACCAAAGTGGCTCATTTTCTGCCTATCAAAGAGTCAATCACTGCAGCTCAATTGGCGGAACTCTATACCTCTCGTATTGTCTCTATGCACGGTATTCCTCAAGTGATCTCTTCAGACCGTGGCAGCATCTTTACCTCGAAGTTTTGGGATTCTTTTCAGAAGGCCATGGGCACCAACATCCGCTTCAGCATAGCTTTCCATCCTCAAACTAGCGGTCAAGTCGAGCGTGTCAACCAGATTCTTGAAGATATGCTCAGGGCTTGTGTGATCTCCTTCAGCATGAAGTGGGAGGATTGTCTTCCTTATGCTGAATTCTCCTACCACAAAAGTTTTCAAGCAAGTTCGGGCAAGGCCCCATTTGAAATTCTGTATGGCAGGAAGTGCCGTAACCCTCTCAACTGGTTTGAAACCGGTGAACGTTAGCTTTTGGGTAATGACTTAATCACAGAGGCAGAAGAAATCTGCAAAGTCATTCGTGATAACCTCAAAGCAGCCCAATCCCGTCAGAAGAGCTACTATGATAGTAAGCACCGTGATTTGGCTTTCGAGATCGGAGATCATGTTTACCTCCGCGTCTCTCCTATGAAAGGTACTCTTCGCTTCGGTATCAAAGGGAAGCTTGCCCCTAGATATGTGGGACCTTTCAAGATTGTCAGCAAGAGAGGCGACCTCGCCTATCAACTCGAGCTTCCTTCAAACTTTGCAAATGTTCATGACGTGTTCCATGTCTCTCAGCTTCGAAAGTGCTTCAAGACTCCTGATCGCACCGTCAACTTCGAGGACATTGAGCTCCAAGAAGATCTCTCTTATCGTGAGCACCCAGTTGCTATTCTTGAAGAGACTGAACGCAAGACTCGCAACAAGTCAATCAAATTTCTCAAAGTCAAGTGGTCACACCATTCCGTCCATGAAGCTACCTGGGAACGCGAGGATCACCTCCGTTCTGAGTACCGGTGATCTTTCAGTCCTAGATCTCGGGACGAGATCTTTTCGTAGTGGTGGAGTGTTGTAACACCCCGGATATGTCTTTCCCAATTTGTACTCCAACTCTTGCCTTTTCCGGCGTTAAGTTAATTTATTTTCTCGAGTTTGGGTCTTTGTCTCCGTGTGTTGTTATCATTGTCATGCATCTCATATCATGTCATCATGTGCACTGCATTTGCATACGTGTTCATCTCATGCATTCGAGCATTTTCCCCGTTGTCCGTTTTGCATTCCGGCGCTTCGTTCTCCTCCGGTGGTCATTTCTAGCTTTCTTTCGTGTGTGGGGATTAAACATTTCCGGATTGGACCGAGAATTGCCAAGCGGCCTTGGTTTACTACTGGTAGACCGCCTGTCAAGTTTCGTATCATTTGGACTTCGTTTGATACTCCAACGGTTAACCGAGGGACCGAAAAGGCCTCGTGGGTGTTGCAGCCCAACACCCCTCCAATTTGGACCAAAACCCACCTAGCTCTACTCCATCATCTAGAGTGTTCGATCACGATCGCGTGGCCGAAAACCGCACCTCATTTGGACTCTCCTAGCTCCCTCTATGGCTATAAATAGACCCCTTCCCCAAAATCCGGATCCCCCTCGTCTGAAACCCTAGTCTATTTCGTCCTCCACGCCGCCAGACGAAATCCGGACGGCCGGACATGTCCGCCCGCCACGCCACACCAGTCAGCCGCCGCCACCTGTCCCGGGGACCGCTTCGCCGCCTCCCCACCGACGCGGGCCCGCCAGGCAAGCCCTCCCCCCGGCGTCCGCCGCCCGCGCCGAGGTCTCGCCTTGCCGCCTCCCTCCTTGGCTCGGCGCGCCCACACCATCGCCCGCCGCCGCCTCCTCGGTCGGCGCCCGCCCAGCTGCCCCGCCGCCGCGCAATCCGTCGCCTCCGCCGACGCCTCCTCCGGCCTCGCCCCGCCGCCTCTCCACCGGCTCCCCCTCCTCCACCGTCCTCGTCCCCGCTGGCGAGCACTGTTCCGGCGAGATCCGGCCGTGCCTCGGTTTCCGTGCAAACCCTAGATCTCGGGGTGATTTTTTTCGTCAAAGTCCTCGGAATTTTCAGTCCAAGTGCACATGTTCGCGGCTCCGTAACTTTGCATCAGTAGCTCCGATTCATGCATATAGCATATCAAAATGTTCACCTCCGAGAGTGCATCATTTCGTTCCATTGCATCATTTTCATTTGAGTTCATATTGATGCCCAAAATGCTATTAGAAGAGGGCTACTTGAGTTAATTGTCAGATCTGTTACTCCGTTTAGCACTTTTGTCATTTTTGCCATGATTAATGTGTGCATGATATGCCCTGATGCTCTACATGTGTTTTGTTAAGGGTTTTGTCATATTTCCAGAGGTGCAACCCATGTATTTTTGGGATGTGTGTGGTGACTTGTGCAAGCTTGCAAAGTGGTGCACTTGCTAATTCTGTTTTCAGGGACTTAGTAATATCACTAAGTCCTTGATTTGTTTATCTCACTTGCTAAGGATGTTTTGTTAATATTGTAGTGCTCTATCCGTCCATGTCTTTGTTTGCAATTATGGAGCACCCTAGCTTGAGTCAGTCGAGCTCTACTTTTGCTACTTTGTGAATATGGGCAGATTGTCAAGTTGTTTGCAATTATTGCCGGTGATGTTGTAGTTGATCCGTGCATGCTATGCTATTGTTCTTGCCATGTCTAGCTTGAATTTTGTGCCTTCTTGATGGATGTATACTTGTCTTGCCATGACTTGCACCGTAGTGAGTGCATCGAGCTCGTAAACATGCCTACTTGAGTTATATTTCAGCATGTGTCAGTTTTTCACCAAGTCTGGAAACTGATTATGTTTTTGCTATGTTCACATGCTAGCAATCGTATTTTGTGATCCCTTTTGGCTCAAGGTCACTAAGGGACTTTTGTTCAGCTCTTTGAGTAGCTCCATGCCATGCTTTACTTTTCCATGTTCAGGTCCTGTAGCATGTAGTTTTGTTGCTCCGAAGAGGGCTACCTGATCTGAAATTCCAGACAAGTGTTAATTTCACAAAGTCTGAGAACTGTTTGTCATATGCATTTTTGCCATGCTTGTTTGAACCTGTTAATGGATGAAATGGCCATAGCTCAGTGCTAGACTTTTGTTAAGCATCTTGTGTGCATCCCTGCCATGTATTTTGTTGTCATGTTTGGGTGCTGTAGCATGTTCATCTCATTGCATTTAGATGCCTACTTGCTGTAAATCGCAGACCGGTGTCATTTTTGAATCGCTTGCCATTTCCAAACCGTAACTCCGATTCCGGCGTTCTTTATATCGTTTTCAAGCGATTTCATCTCATCTTTCCAGTGGCACACTTGGATTTCCAAGTTGAGGCCAGGTTCATGCATTTCCTGTCATATCTTGCATTTTGCATCCCGCATCGCATCCCGCATAGCATATCATCTTTGCATCATATTGCTTGATCCTTGCACGTGGTTGATTGTATCCTTGTTTCTTGTTTGTCTTGTTTGGGTAGAGCCGGGAGACGAGTTCGCTAATGAGGAGCCCGTTGAGTTTGCTTTCGAGGATCCAGTCAACTCTGACAACTGTGCAGGCAAGATGATCATACCCTCGAAATCACTACTATCTTTGCTATGCTAGTTTGCTCGCTCTTTTGCTATGCCAATGCTACGATGCCTACCACTTGCTTTCAAGCCTCCCAAATTGCCATGTCAAACCTCTAACCCACCATTGTCCTAGCAAACCGTTGATTGGCTATGTTACCGCTTTGCTCAGCCCCTCTTATAGCGTTGCTAGTTGCAGGTGAAGATTGAAGACCGTTCCTTGTTGGAACATCTTTTACTTACTTGTTGGGATATCATTATATTGCCATGTTATCTTAATGCATCTATATACTTGGTAAAGGGTGGAAGGCTCAGCCTCTCGCCTAGTGTTTTGTTTCACTCTTGCCGCCCTAGTTTCCGTCATATCGGTGTTATGTTCCCGGATTTTGCGTTCCTTACGCGGTTGGGTTATAATGGGAACCCCTTGATAGTTCACCTTGATTAAAGCTTTTCCAGCAATGCCCAACATTGGTTTTACTATTCGCCACCTAGCCTCTTTTTCCCTTGGGTTACCGGAGCCCAAGGGTCATCTTATTTTAACCCCCCCCCTGGGCCAGTGCTCCTCTGAGTGTTGGTCCGAACTGAGCTGCCTGCGGGGCCACCTCGGGGAAACTTGAGGGTTGGTTTTACTCGTAGCTAGTCTCATCTGAGTGTGCCCTGAGAACGAGATATGTGCAGCTCCTATCGGGATTTGTCGGCACATTCGGGCGGTCTTGCTGGTCTTGTTTTAACCTCGTCAAGTGTCTTGAATTACCGAGATACCGAGTCTGATCGGAACGTCTTGGGAGGAGGTCTATTCCTTCGTTGACCGTGAAAGCTTGTCATGGGCTAAGTTGGGACTCCTCTGCAGGGATTGAATTTTCGAAAGCCGTGCCCGTGGTTATGGGCAGATGGGAATTTGTTAATGTCCGGTTGTAGATAACTTGAACCTTAATTAATTAAAATGAATCAACTGAGTGTGTTACCGTGATGGCCTCTTCTCGGCGGAGTCCGGGAAGTGGACACGGTGTTGGAGTAATGTTTGCAGGTTGCTCTCTAGTTTCTCGCTCGCGCTTTGCCTCCTCTTCTCGCTCTCTTTTGCGAATAAGTTAGCCACCATACTTGCTAGTCGCATGCTGCAGCTCCACTTATATATTACCTTGCCCTACCTAGAAGCACGGATCCCTGTGGCTCACAGATTACTATTACACCAGATGCAGGGCCTGATGATTCCGCTCCAGGAGACGCGTATGAGCTCAAGTGGGAGTTCGACGAGGACTCTCAACGTTACTATGTTTCCTTTCCCGATGATCAGTAGTGGTGCCCAGTTGGGGGTGATTGGGACCGTGTCGCATGTTGGGTTCTCTTTTATTTTGGCGCCGTAGTCGGGCCATGAGTGTTTGGTTGATGTAATGTTATTTATGTACTTGATTGACGTGGCGAGTGTAAGCCAACTATTTTATATCCCCTTTATTATTTATATTACATGGGATGTTGTGAAGATTGCCTAACTTGCGACATATGCCTTCAATGCGATTATGTCTCTAAGTCGTGCCTCGACACGTGGGAGCTATAGTCGCATCGAGGGTGTTACAACAACGCAGCCGAATACGGGGCCCTATTGAATGGTCTTCGGATGGCCGTATCCATGGGCATACAACGCCTAGAGGTGCGCTGGGATTCAAACCTCGCAATATCTCAAATAAACGGCGACTTCGATGCCAAAGATCCAAAGATGGCAGCTTATCATAATGCCGTCTTAAAAATGTCGGCTCGGTTCGAGGGGCTCGAATTTCATCACGTCGCCCGAGAGAGTAATCAGGCAGCAGACGTCCTTGCTTGCATTGGCGCCAAGCGCGACCCCGTCCCACCCAACATTTTCCTCGAAAGGCTTTTCAAGCCATCCGTGGTGTGTCAAGGGGAGGGCGGCAACAACAGTCCAGATTCGAATACAACCCCAAATCCCGAACACACCGATAGCATCGGGGGCTCAGCCACCGAACTAACACCGTTGGCCCATCTCATTATGGCAGTCATTGCCCCAAGGATAGAACCCTTCTTGGCCTACATTAATAGGAAGGAGCTTCTCGAAGACTAGAATGTGGCTCGCCACATAGTCCGTGTTCAAGGCCTACAAGGTTCACGACGGAGAGCTCTACAAGAAAAGTACCACCGGGGTACTTCAAAGATGTATCTCCGAGGAAGAGGGGCGACAACTTTTAGCGGAAATTCACGCTGGCCTCGGCGGACACCACGCCGCAGCTCGGGCCCTTGTTAGCAAGGCCTTCCGTACTGGATTTTACTGGCCGACAGCAGACGCCAAGCAGGGACCTTGTCCAACGCTGCGTCGGATGCCAACTCTTCGCCAACCAAAGCCACATGCCCCAAACTGCCTTACAAACTATCCCCATTACTTGGCCTTTCGTGATCTGGGGACTGGATATGGTTGGAACCCTTAAAGGGGGAAGACATAAGAAGAAATATCTGCTGGTCATGGTGGACAGATTCACTAAATGGATAGAGTCTAAACCGGTCAAAACGGCCGAGTCTGACCCAGTGATAGAATTCATATCCGGTGTTGTGCACCGTTATGGTGTCCCACACAGCATCATCATCGACAACGGCTCTAATTTAACAGCCGACAAGGTAAAAACCTGGTGTACTAATCTTGGCATTAAACTCGATTACGCCTCCGTCTATCACCCTCAAACCAACGGTCAGGTCGAACGAGCCAATTGTCTTATTATGAGCGGCATCAAGACCAAACTAGTGCGGTCTTTGAGAGAATCAAACAAGCACTGGGTTGAGGTGCTCGACTCCATACTCTGGGGGCTGCGGACCACGCCCAACCGTACTATCGGATACACACCTTTCTTCATTGTGTATGGCGCGGAGGCTGTATTGCCCTGTGATATTATCCACGACTCACCTCGAGTGCGTATGTACAAAGAGAGAGAAGCCAAGCTTGATCGGCAGGACAACCTAGATGCCCTGAAGGAGGAGCGCGATGTCGCAAAAGCCCGTTCAGCATTTTACCAACAGCAGTCTCGAAGATATCAAAGCAGAGAAGTACGGGCCAAGACCTACAACATAGGCGAACTCGTTCTACGCCTGCCGGAAAAGAAAAAGGACAAACTCAAGCACAAATGGGAGGGTCCCTTCATAATTGACGAAGTTCTCACCGGAGGGGCGTACCATCTTCATGATGCATCAGACAATCGGCTCGAGCCGAACCCCTGGAACGTGGCCAGACACTAGTAGGGAAAACCATATACGCAGAATCTTAGCAGCAGCGCGGCACAAAAAGAAGCGCTACTGCTAATTGGCAGTAGCGCGGGTTTTTAACCCTCGCTACTACTAAGTTGATAGTAGTAGCGCGGGTTTTAACCTCGCTACTACTAAGCGGTCTCTACCGTGCCCCCGACACATGCCATAGTAGTAGCGAGGGTATAAACCCGCTACTACTAAGTTGATAGTAATAGCGCGGTTTTATACCCCTCGCTACTACTAAGTACGAGGTAGGTGAAGTCGCCATATCCTCAGCCGAATCCCTATCTCCTCCCCCAAATCCCTCCTCTCTTCCACCACTCTCTCCTCTCACTTTCCATACGCTCTCACATGGACCTCTTGCCCATGCACCCATCCTCCTCCATGGCGCCGAAAGAGGCCGCCGCCTGGTGTCACCGGCGTCTAGGAGCTCGCCGGTCTTCCACCAACGTCTAGGAGGCCGCCGCCCCACGCCACCACACCGGAGCACCTCGCCACTGGTGACTAGCTCCGCTGCTCCCTACATCACCTTCCTCTCTCCCTCGGTTTTCCTTTTCTCTCTCTCCCTCTGGTTTGACTCACCCTCCCATGTCCATGCCCGTGCAGGTCATCGCCATGGATGACCCGGAGCTATCTGGCATGGTCGGGAAGAGGAGCCCCATGCCGCGGCCTGGCTCTGCCATAGAAATGGGCCCTCTCCAATAGCCACTGCTGGATCTGGTCTTCCGTTGTCCGTTCATGCCTCCGGCGACGCCAATCATCGCTAGATCTTACCATTGCTGGCATTGACAGCACGCACGGGATCGAGATTTTTTTTGTTTTTGAAAGTAATAGCAGTAGCGCGGGGTATAAGACCCGCTACAGCTAATTAGCAGTAGCGCTGTTTGCAACGCACGCTATAGCTAACCATGTATAGCAGTAGCGTGTGTCAACACACGCTACTGCTACAAGTTAGTTGTGGCGCCGTATCAGTAGCGCGGGCACCCTCTCTACTGATACACCCAAAACCCGCGCTGCTGCTAGGCTTTTCCCTAGTAGTGAGACTCCGAAGATTCTATGCCTAGCGCCGAACTCCTTGTTCGTCTCCTCCCCTGTAGTTTCCATTATTTTTCTCTCTTTCCGAGTACTTTTTTCTTTTCTCGCTTTAAAGATTTCGTACATCCCTGACACATACATATTTAAATATGTACGTCCATTATACCTGGGGGCTTCTTGGATAGAAGTTTTTTATTATCATTCCTTGAGCATCAAGCTCTTCACATATGAGTTTTTCCATATGTACCTTTTCTTCGCCACTATATGCATCGATATGACTTAAGTTTTGGCCAAGTTGGGTTGCCTGGCTCCTGTGCTTATGCCCTACGTTCCCGTTAGTTCGGCTAGGGCATAAAGGGAGCACCTCTGCGATTGTTACTGCCGGGTCATCCGGATGTGTACCTCAGACTGGGTGAAGCCGAAAGCTACCGTTCTTAAGGGAATATTCGGTCGGTGAATTAAAAATGTTTTTGCACTCACTCCATTGTGAACCCCCAGAAGTTATACACACTGTGATTTTCACATCACAATTCGGACATGCACACTAGTGCATGCACACCCAGGGAAAGGAACTCGTAACGGAACTATTCTATATGAAAGATGTTTCTTACAATCTTAATGTAATATGACATAGCTAGCCGGACACAACTTGTCTGTTCAAGCAACTATGACCCCTACGCCTAGTTTCCGCGCAGACTCCGGTCTATTAGGCCGTGCGGGTATTCGGAAACACTCCACACCTTCGGGTCCGGAGGTTGAAGCGAAAAGGCATGCCATGACAAATGCTATACAATTCAGCTAGAGTTACATGTATCAAGGAAAGTACATAGTCACTTGGACTCAAACACTTCCTCTTTTACACCGTCCAAAAGGCGGTCTAACTTACAATCTTGTTGGGAATATTTGGCAGCCACCTCTCTACTTGGTCATATACTAAACTAACGGGATTTTCTTCCCCATTCGACCCTAGCGGTTCGACACGGGCCATGTGATTAGGATCCAGCTTGATACATCGCGTCTTCACCATAGCCCAGGCCTCTCGCACACCCTCTCGGCAGGCCGATATCTTCCACAGTCGGACACGCCACCGCGCTCCTTTGAATAGCTCTACGAGTGAAAGAAGTCGGAGGCAAAAGTCCATGAGGCCACGGCCCTTCCTGCTGAAGAGGCATCGAAATCGAAGGCTGCAAAAGAGGTTATAAAATCACTAACGGCACAGGTGAGATATTTCGATCTTCGTTTTTCACAATCTTGTTGATGTTGAAGTTGGTACTAGATCCAATGGTGCTAGTATTTTCTCTTCTTTGCAACCCTTTGCGTTGGTGATGGTCAAACCGTACTTGAAGTTGCTAGAAGATATGTGTGTTCTTGTGCCAGTTTCTTTTTCAACCTTATTTAGTAACATCAACAGGTAAAAGAAATGGCCGAGAGGCTTCCTCCAGGGGACTCCGACGTGAAGCCACCACGGCTGGCGTATCTACCTGGTGGTGCGGTTTCTCCTGAAATTGGGAGAGAAGGCCAGAAGAGATATGAGCCTGTAGCCATTCATTATTCTCGGACGGACTCCCTCCCCAAGCCCATCAAATAGGTAAACATGGTGGTAACACGGTGGTTCCAACATGGTGGACAACTCGGATGAGTTTTTTACACCAATTTCATATGTTCATCGTCCGAAGAATTATCCGATGACAACAATGATGACGATGATGATGTTGTTGTGATAGCTACTTTGGTCATCAATGGGACATTGCTAGGCAGCAACATAGGTTTAGGGATCAATCCCAGGCCATGCTCCGGGGTTGAATTGTAACAGGGAGAGCAACCATTGCCTACTCTACAACGATTATTTTAAGTTCATTGACCCACTATTCCTTAACTATGGAACAACAACATTTGCACAGTTCACCAATTTCACCAAGAAATGTGTGATTGGACAACTCACATCCAACTTCGAAATGATTTGTGTGAGCATATGTGGACTCACGTATGCAACAATCAATAGATGTATCTCCTCTTTTTTTTAATGTATTTCGCACAATTTCAAATTCATTTGGGTCATAAACTATGAGATCCTTATTTACTATCATGTAAAAGTATGTGACTTACTTATTGATTTCTTTACTTATGTGCAACGTTTATTTTTATTTGCTTGTGTGATTAATGTGAATTTTTTATTTTTTGTGGGAGTGTGATTAATATGCATAGAATGTCCAAGTTTTAGAAAACTTGGAGAAAAAAAGGGTGACACGGACCAAATGGATCAGCTGGTTGGGCGTATTGCCCATAAATGCACGGATGAGGGCGAGCGCCGTCACTAGCTACAACCCAAACGGACAAAAAACAAACCAATTTCATGTCCATTTGCGTCCGCGCATTGGAGTTGGCCGAATCCCTGACTTCTTTTGTCATTTATTTGTAAAGAAAATGACCACCATATGAGGAATAAAGTGTATTTTCTGTAGAAAAAAAAACTACTCACCGTCCTCTAGTTTTTCTGTTTTTGACGGAACACTATCCTCTAGTTTTTTTAGGGGAGGAACAGTATCCTCTAGTGAGCAGCGGATGTGGCCCGATCTTGTGGGCCGGGCCGTTCTGACCATGACAGCGGCGAGTATTTTGTGAAATCATGAACATTTTTGTACAAATTCGTGAACGTTCTCTTGAACCGTAATTTTTTTGAATTTCGGTACAGTTTTTTAAAATCATGAATATTGTTCTGAAGTCATGAATATTTTATTCAAAATTCGTAACTTTTTCTGAAATTTAGAACGTTTTGATATCCCAAATTATTGAAAAATAAAAAATAAACGAAAAAGGAGAAAAAAAAAGGCAGCGTCCCGGCCCGCACATAGGCTGGCCCAGATTGGCGCCAAGGGGAGCCAGGGGTGGGCGCTGGCTTTGTTCCCAGCGCGTTATGCGCCCTATAGGCGCTCCCAGTGCACACCCCATCCCCGCCACCACAAAAACTTCGATGGCGGATGGTGGCTGCGGCGGCGGCAATCTGAACAACCCCATCCCCTCCCCCACAAGAACGACGGCGTCGGATGGCGGTGGGAAAGACATGGTGGAGGGAAGGCCTTGTCTGTTGAGCCCTCCGCCGTCCAAAATCCGCAAGCTGGGCGCTCCGGGTACGAGTTCAATCGACGCTGAGGATCAGACTGAGGCCATGGCTGCCAGGGACGGCAAGATCGGCGAGCGGATCGATTCGGATGAGGTACGTGGTGAGCATGAGATGACCGAATTCAAGTGTGGCGAGGTTGCGCACGAGGAGCTTCAGAAGGACAAGATGAACGCAGGTAAATCAAATCAGCAGATCGAGAACAAGACGACCCCGGGGGAGGGAGAGGTGGAGATGGACCTAGCCAAATCAAACTCCATCATCTCCGAGCAGGAGATCAAGGACCTCTGTGCCCAGATGGAAGAGATGATCGCTTTTATGAATTACAGGATCATACCATCAGCCCCACTTATCTGCAGCAGCAGCAGCAGCATCAAGGAGAGGAAAGATGAAGACAAGGCACCACAGTCGGGGATCGACGGCATCTTACAGCGGCTAGCTGATATGCGGCGTGACATGTCCAAGCTCAAATTGGAATTGACCCCTTTCCGGCACAAGTACCCTTATGAGAAGGTGCTGACTTCTTCAGAGGAGAGGGAGAAGAGGCTCAAGTCCAGGCAGGAGTATGAGAAGATGGATAACAAGGAGAAGGCCAGGAGGCTGATGGAGTTCGACGCGAGTGACTTCGAGGGCTACTGTCAAGGCTTGACATCTTTTGTTGAACACTTTGAATTCATAAGTAAGATATGGCCAACACTCCTATATAGTTAATCACACAGCAGTGTTCGTTCTCTAATTGCCAACCAGCAAATTCCTTCCTTCCTTGTAGCAAGTACCGATTCATTGGTTTATTAGGATCGATGTACACTAACTTATTTCTGTCGGCAAAACTCTGCAGCCCTAGTGAGCCCCATGCACTTTACACACTACACGCCCAGACAGATCCCACACCATCTTGCTACCTACGGGACCACCTTGCAGATCTTGTCTTTTAAAATTGCCAACATCGATTTGGACCTCAAATGGCCACTCCTGGAATGGCCACTCCAAGTGTATGGTGTCGCCGCCAAGACGAGACAATGTGGATCGTAGACGCAATATTCTCTTCTTGAGGGGAAGGGGGAACTTCCAAGAGATCACCCAAGAAGTAAGCGCCTGTCGTATTCTATTAAATATCCTTTTATCTCCTCATCGTCTCATACGTCTTAGTTTGTTGCAATTAAGCATGTGTAATTATGATGCCTGCAGAAACCATTCTTGTGCTTGACTGGCCCATCTCGTGCAATTTTGGCCAAGGACCATGTTGACCTCGAAGTCCAACTAAAACTTAAAGGCCCAACAGAGTCTGAAGACAGAGTGTTGATCACTAAAAGATGCCAGTGCAGTGTCTATCATGCCGATAATGGTTTATATACTCTTACCTTGAATAACCGTCTTTGCACAACAGAGTTAAGCCTGCAGCAACTGTACGGTCAATCAGTCCAAGCAACTTTCTTGCGTGTCGGTGGCTTTGTTAAAGGCAATACATCCCCTTTCATTCATGGAGGCCGAGTTGCCTGCTCCTCACCACCTCATGGAGGCCTAGGAACTGCCCCGCCCACCCAAGTTGTGTTGCTTGATTCTCGTTATTGTGATGGTGGGAAGATGCCAATAGGCGAAGAAGATGGTTACCTTGATCTGTCAAGGCATGTTGTTTCCGTTGAATTACGGACAGTGAGTGACGATTCTGAAGAATTGGAAGAAACCTTGAAAGTTCTCATAGAAGCCTACTCAAACTCTCCTCCTAATGTTTCTGCGCAAGCTGATTTCATGGTCAAGCCTCAGTATTGCGGCATAAGTGAGCATGAATGTGTCCTTGCCGGCTCTATGGTGAAGATTACCATTGCTTGGTCAGCTATTCTTCGAACCAACAAGGTTATTCTGTGAGAGGGATGCATGTTTGATGGCGCTCAGGCATGAATGTTATGAAGTATACCTGTTATATATAAATCTGTTTCTCTGGTTTGCCAGTAGTAATTTGTCTGTTCAACTATTTGATGAGCTATGTAATATGTGGACCTATAGTTGTATCGATTTGCTATGTAAGATTTCGACCATGTGCGTATCGACTCTGTTTTATAAGTCATGTCTTGATGTGTTTCTACTTTCATTACTGCTTTAACGTGTAAGTCATGCTGTGGGAAGTATTTCTGGTTTGACTGTTTAGCAGGCACATTATGCAAAGAGTCTGGAATATTTTGTTAATATGCCATCTTACTCTCCCTAGTCTTGAATAATATTTGCATTCATTCTGTTACAACTAGATTCAGATGGATAAGCTCTGCTGGGAACTTGAGTTGCAGCAAAACACTCAGTTTTCTTTTTTGTCTTGCTCAAAACCGTGCCCAGTCAATAGAAATATAGAATTTGAGCTCAGTTCTCACTCGTGACATAGACGGTATGCAGACATGTTAACTTGCTCATGAACCAGTTATTAGTCCTGTTTAACATGTGATCAACGTGGTGCACAGGGCACAGCTATGCTGCAGAATGTTGTTAAACAAGAATGCTACGAAGTATGGTATGATAATGATACCCTTTGCCCTGCTAAATCTATGCTGCAGAATGTTTGTTAGTTCAAGTATCAAGCCCAGTTATACCATTTGCATAGTTATATCGACCGACTACAAATTGTTGAGTTATGTTTTGTGAAATATTCTATTTTGATTTCTACCATAACTTGTTTTCTGTCCGTACACTCACACTGCACACTTGTCTGTCTGCCGAGAGCTCAGCTAACAGAGCTAAACCATGCATGCGTAACGCAACACTTCCAAAATTAATGTATCTTTCTATGTATGAACCAACGATGAAGCCTTTAGAAAACTAATCTGATCTTCACTTACGGCTCCAAGTTCTGACGCCCAGCAAATCGGAGTTCTATCATACCGAGCGAAAATAAAGCATATGTGTTTGTGATTAGATCAAGTATCTCAAATCCCAACCTGGAGTTAAGAAACATTATCTTTCTCTCCCATGCATGTGTATCGTAAAACTTGACTAACATAAAAAGTGAAGGATGTCCTCTGAACATGGTATATGTAAGAGCATCTCCGCCACGCCCCAACAGGCCCTCCCAGCGACTTTTTTCAAGGCCGCCAAGAAAAAACGCTCTAGTCGCCCCGAGGACGCATTTAAAAGCGCCGGTTCAGCCTTTTTTCCGCCCGCGCCGCAGGCGAACCTGGGCGCTGGGGGCCTCGGGGCTCCGGCCCAAGGGAAAAGCGCTGGCCCACGCCGTCAGTGAAAAGTCAAGATTTTCTTCCCGACTCGCCTCCCACCAGCGCTCTCGGCCGCCACTAGCTATATCCGGCGCCGCCGCCGCCTTCACTGCCAGATAGCCATTCCCGCCGGAAAAATAGCGAGAGGTTCGCGGCAGCCCTCCGACAGCAGCTGGGCGTTCGCCGCCGTTTCCGGCCGTGGAGGGGCAGTTTAGCGGCGGGTGCACGCCAACCGGGCGCAAGGTGTTCGGCGATTTGTCTGCCTCGGCGATGGACTCGGATGACGAGAAAGCGCTCGCCGCGCTGCTGGAGGAGGAAGCCGAGGCCGACGTCCAGGAAGAGGAGCATCTCATGGTGCTCGCCGCCCTCGCCCAGCTGCTGGCGAGCAATGAAAAGCCGCGGCGAGGTGGCTCGGCACCGGGGCGGGTGAAAGAAAAGAACCGCATCGCCTTGAAGGCTATCAGATGCTCTACTCCGACTACTTCACCGATGCTCCACTTCACGTTGACAAAATATTTCGGCGCCGTTATCGGATGAGCAGAAAGCTTTTCCTCAGGATTGTGAATTCCATCCCGGAGTTCGACAACTACTTCAAATGCAAGATGGATTGCACCGGCAAACTTGGATTCACCTCGATCCAGAAATGCACGACAGCGATGAGGATGCTTGCATACGGAGCTCCCGTGACTCACAGGACGACTATGGGCGCATGGCCGAGTCCACCAGCATAGAGTGTTTCTACAAGTTCTGTCGGTAGTGGTGGCAGTGTTTGGATCACAATACTTGAGAACACCCAATGGGAAGACACTGCTCGGATCCTAGCACAGAATGCAGCAAGAGGATTTCCTGGGATGCTTGGAAGCATCGACTGTATGCATTGGAAATGGAAAAATTGCCCATTTGCTTGGCAGGGGATCTACAAAGGCGCCAAAGGCGGTTGCAGTGTGGTACTTGAGGCGGTGGCCACACAGGACCTCTGGATTTGGCACTCCTTATTTGGTATGCCAGGAACTCACATTGACATCAACGTGCTGCAGGTTTCTCTCTGTCTTTGCCTAGCTTGTTGAAGGTCATTCTCCTCCGGTGAACTTCGAGATCAATGGGCGGCACTACAACAAGGGGTACTATCTAGCTGATGGTATCTATCCGAGGTGGTCGACATTTGTGAAGACCATCTCAAACTCTGTGCCTCGAGGCAAGAACACTTGGTTTGCGAAGATTCAGGAGGCTTGCAGGAAGCATGTCGAGCGGGCATTTGGTGTGCTCCAATCTCGATTTGCTGTTGTCCGGTACCCTGCTCAGACCTGGTCGAAAGATCAAATGTGGGAGATCATGACCTGCTATGTCATCTTGCACAACATGATCATTGAGAGCGAGCAGGAAGAGCCATACCATAGGCAGGGTCCTCTTGACCAAGTTGATCACCAGCTACCAGCAAGCTGGACTGCCTACCTCAGTATGCATCAGGAAATCCGAGACCCACATGTGCATCATCAATTGCAGCAAGATCTGATAGAGCACCTATGGAGGCTCAAGGGCGACGCGGGGCGCGACATGTGATGAAATATGAGTTTTTATTTGTTGAACTATATAATTTGCATTGAACTATTTGTTGTTGAACTATTTTGTTGAAGTATTTGATTTTTCTGTGATGAAATATATGATAAAAAATATTTATGTTGATAATTGAACACCGAATATGGGCCTATTCCCGCCCATATGGGCTTTATATTCGCCGAAATGGGGCTGAAAAGTGGGCCAACATCGGCGCCTGGAGGCGAGCTGGGGGCGACGACTGGGCGCAAAACCGCCCCCAGCGCCGAATGTATCGCCGGCTCGCCCCGAGGGGGCGATTTTTATGCGTCCTAGGGGGGCCAACGGATGGAGATGCTCTAAATCTTTCTATCCCAAGATCCATACTAATTAAAACAAATTCAACTTTCAAACATTTAGTCGGAGCTAGATAAAAAAAAGGTAATGAGAGTCAGAAGACCAAAGCAGGCATGTTAAGCAGGCTTTTGTATTGATTAAATATCAATATGATAAAAAGTTTCGGTGAAATATAAGATATATTTTGAAATATGGTCTATAAGATACTATTAGCCACAAAACGAAAATCCAGTTCTCCACCCGAGCTCAAATGCTCCCTGGTGAACAGTAAAATAAAAAAAATACTAAAAAAATTTGTATTTTCTTTTTCGTAAACTTTGAAAATGTTTTGTATTCTTGTAAAATTTCAGCAAGAACTGACATTCGTGTAAGGCGTGGCAAAACAAACAAAATCAGCACTCCAGAATGTTTTCAAAACTAGCATTTTTTGGAACATCTTTTTTTTTGCCACAACTTCCACGAATGTCATTTCGTGCTTAAAATTTTATAAGCATAAAAAACATTTGTCAAAGTTTACCGCAAAAAAAATTCAGAATTTTTTGATTTTCTATTTTTTTTGAATTTACTGTTTATTAGGGAGCATTTGAGCTCGGGAGCTAATACTCCAGGTCCGCCACAAAAGACCTTCCACGAGTCTGATTCTAATTGACTGCATCTTATAGTCCTGCATGATCATTTGGTATTGTATGTTATAGTCATACATGACCATCTGGAATTAAATCGATGGTCAAGAAAACAAATTATTCCCTAATATGAATTGTGTCACTGTTATGTCATCACATAGGTGAGCTACTTGACTAAATTGTTGAGAAATAGATCAAGCGGAGTGACTTGCACTTTTCAAAGAGATATGATCGATAAGTATATCAAATATTTGCAAATACTAGTCTACACAACACATGCAATGTTTTCCATGGTACAAATGCAATATTCTTACTAGTAAAATAGTAATATTTGAAGCTAGAACATTTATCAACTTATCTTGTCAAATCTACGACAATATCGCCATTTTGCAATATAGACCGTCCAATCTATATCTGACGGATGGAATGCAAACTAAAAGATACCCGCACCTCTCTCCACATTTACAGACAAGGTCTTCCCTTGTTCATCCTTATCTCCCACAACCTCATTGTTGAGCAATTAAAACAGGAAGCCTCTGGAACAATCTGGCATGATGGTCGCTGTCGGCGTCGTCCATCCCCATGCCTTCGCTTAGTCCGACCCCAATCACCACCATGCCCCACTCCTCCTCACCTTATCTCCTCTATTTCTAGAGATATCATTAGTCTTTACACATGAAATTACTCCCGCATGGGTCGTGTTTTATAAAAAAAATGCATCTTGAGTTCCGTGCAATGCACGGGCATCTTGCTAGTTAAATAAAAAAATCACAAGATGACCATGATGCATGTGCCATCTAATGCTATGAATTTCGGTCCTAGTTGGCAGGTGGCTAGGTGTATCTATCAAAAAAAAGTTAGCAGGTGGCTATTGATTTCGCTTGAGATACCTGCAGTTCACGACGAACCATGAGGAAGAAGTTTTTTTTAGAACATCAGCTTTATTGATCACATAACCAAAGATACAAGAGTCTCCCGGATACAATCCAGAGTAGAATGAAAAATAACTAGATTAGACAAATGGCTTGTTTGGTTGAAGACCTGGTAAAAATTTGCCTGGCCTGAAACTTGCCTGGAAGTTGCCTGGAGTATGTTTGGTTGGTATCCTCAAAAAATGGACACTAGCCTAGCATGTAACGTGATTAGCCTGTTGAAGCACCAGGCAGAAACATTAGCCTGGGCCAGGCATCGGGAAAAGGTCGCCTGGTCTCTTGCCTGGTTACTAATTTAGTGTTTCTTTGCATGTTGTCCAGTCAAAGCATGGCCCATTAGTTATTTATAGGCTTATAATAGCATCCCAGGCCAGGACGTATACAAAACAGGTCACCCCCAGGCTGGCCTCACCAGGCAAGATTCCTTGGTCCTTTCAGGCGCACGCCAGGCTTCAATTTTACCCAGGCACGAAGGCCAGGTATCCAACCAAACTGACCCAAATTCTTACAAGACTTAGCTAATAGATAGGCAGCCACATTAACTTGCCGACAAACATACTTGAACTCCGCAGACACAAAGCCCCATGAAACAAACTTGATATCATTGATTACCGCACCGATGCTGGAACAATCAATTTTGCCAGAAATAATTCTATTCACCAGCCATTGGCAATCTGATGCAAATAAAACATTTGAAAAATGTTCATCCTTTGCCAGGTACACAGCCCTTCGTAGAGCTAGCGCCTCAGCTAGTTCAGGCTCCATCGTGACTTGAATAGGTTCAGAACATGGGGCAACACATCCCCTCATGGTTCAGGGCCACCACTCCAGCACCAGATATATTTATATCTGAAAAGATTGCAGCATCCGAGTTGATGGCAATAGCACCAGGCGGCGGCGGAGTCCACATTGGATTGGGTGAAGAAGACTCACGCCTAATGACAGGTATTTGGATATAGAGATGCTGCAGAATCAGATCAGTGTAAGCACAAATTTTCTCAACTGTAATACAAGGATGTGGAGCTTCTGACGAGCGTCGCGCATCATTTCGTGCTTCCCATAAGTGCCAAAAAGAAACAGCCAAAACCATGGCTTCTTTGTCAAAAGATCTTGAGAGAAAATCAAAAAGCCAAAGCTTGGTATTCCTGAAAGAAGAGCGACGAAGCTGAATGCCAGACCACTCCTTGATCGCATCCCAAAGAGTTTTTGCACGCGGACAAAAAAGTGTGGCGTGCTCCACGCTTTCCAGTCGCCCACAGAAGCAACAACACGTAGCATCAGGAACATGGCAGCGTTGCAATTGAGCCCCAGATGGAAGGCATCAGGAACATCGTCTCTTTCGCTTTGGGTCTTTCACGATAAAGTACGGGTCGGAGGTTCGTTTCTGGGAAGACATCTGGCTAGGCAATGCCAGTCTCAGAGAACAATATCCAGCCTTATATAACATCGCTCGTGATAAGAATAATACTATTGCGCACGTGCTCGGTTCTTCCCCGCCAAATATTTCGTTCAGGCGGGATTTGATTGGCCCCCGGCTTGTGTCATGGCATAATCTTTTATCACGGCTGGATTCGATTAAACTGAACAAGGTCGGGATGTGTTTTGCTGAAACCTCACTACATCAGGGTCTTTCATAGTAGACTCTATGTATTGTGCACTCACGCATTCTGAGGTACCAACGAGTAATAATAAGAAAATTTGGAAGTCTAAAATTCCACTAAAAGTGAAAATCTTCATGTGGTATCTTTGTAGGGGAGTTGTGTTAACCAAAAACAACCTCGCACGGCGAAACTGGCAAGAGAGTAAGAAGTGTTCTTTTTGTACTCATGACGAGACAATCAAACACCTCTTTTTTCAATGCAAGTTTGCACGTTCTACGTGGTCAGTCATCCAAATAGCGTCAAATTTGTATCCGCCCACAAGTGTTGCCAATATTTTTGGTCATTGGTTTGACGGTATTCCAAATAGGTTCAAAACGCTAATAAGGGTGGGAGCGTATGCCTTAATTTGGTCACTTTGGCTATGTAAAAATGATTTGGTTTTTAATGATAAAAATGTTTGTCCTCTACAGGTTATTTTCCGGTGTACGCACTCGCTACGTATGTGGTCTATGCTACAACGGCCGGAGTACCAACCGCTGTTCATGGTGGTGTGTACGCGATTGGAGCAGGTGGCTATGGAGGTTTTTTCCCAACATGGATGGCAGCATAACCTACGGATCGATCCACCACCTTCTTCGACATAGGCATAGTGTCGGTCTAAAGGACTCTACTGTTTTCGATTTGTCGATTTTTATTTCATGATTTTTTGTCAGACTTCTGGATTTGGCTGTGTGCATCTTAGTTATGCAGAGGCCGGGTGTTACTCATAATGCTTTGTATCCGTTTGATGCTACATTTTGAGATAATAAAGTCGCCCTTTATCGAAAAAAAAGATGGAAGGCAATCATGAGCAAAACGTCAAAGTACGACCTTCATTTTGTTGGGTGCTTTCATAGACCATATCGCCTTCCAACTCTTCTCCTCAGCAGCCACATTCGAGGATTGTCCAGAACCACACTTGCTGCAAGTTTCAAGAAAATGCCCCGATCACGCCATATTGTATGCAGATCGCACCGAATATTCACCAGACTTACTGAGAGGCCATCTTGCAAAATCCACACCGCCATGCCTACTTATTGGAATGCCAAGAATTTCTGCAGTAATATCATCACAGAAAAAGGCCTTAACAGAATCTTGATTCCATGTACTAGATTCCTCATCAATCAAGCATTTTACGTTGGCATTAACAGGTATAGGCAGAAGAGGATACAATCGCTGTGAGGAGTCAAAAAGGATCCAATGATCCAAGAGAATACAAACATCTTCACCATTACCAATGCCCCACCTGACTCCCTTTTGGAGTAAATCACGTCTGGCTAATATCGCACGCCAAGTAGCAGACGCAGACCTTGGCGCTAATGCATTCCAGAAATCAGAAGTAGGAAAATATCGACCTTCCAAAACCCGAGCACAAAGCGAGAATGGATTCGTCAGTAGCCTCCATCCCGTTTGGCGAGCATAGCCAGATTGAAAAGGGCCATGTCACGAAAGCCCAAACCTCCAAGAGCCTTGGGTGTAGTCAATCACTCCCACGAGCGCCAATGCATTTTCCGTTTTCTATCTTCACGGCCCCACCACTCATCAGCAATTATTTGACGGAATTTCTCACAAATATCAACTGGCAGTTGGAAGCAACTCATAATGTATGTCGGGATAGCCTGGATAATGGACTTTAGCAAGGCTTCTTTTCCAGCTCTAGAAATTGGACGTTGAGACAATCCAAAAATGCCAGCCCAGGCACGATCAATTAAAAATTTGAAAGTTTTTGTTGGGGATTTGCCAATCTATGTTGGCATACCAAGATAGGAGTCATTGAAAGCTTCATTTGAAATCCCTAAGAGATTTTTAACTCTCTGTTTGACCTGCACCGGACCCTTCTTTCCAAAAAACAAAGCAGATTGATCCTTGTTGACTAACTGGACAGAACCTTGGCAATAAAGATTCAAGGTGGACTTCAAAGCCTCCACACAATTGTATCACTCCGTGCAAAGAAGATGTTGTCATCGGCAAAGAGGAGATGTTAGATAGGTGGGCCTAGACGGCCATTCTTGATACCATGTAGCTCGCCACAGTTCTCCTTCTATACTAACAGACTTGACAATCCTTCAGTGCATAAGAGGAAGAGGTAAGGACTTATTGGATCACCATGTCGAATACCTTTAGAGGGCACAACTGGCTCAGTAAGATCTCCATTGACCCTGACAGCATAGCGAACATTAGTAACACATCTCATAACAGAATTAATCCATGCTGGGGCAAAACCAAGTTTGGAGAGACATCCATGAAGATAATCCCACTCCACACAGTCATAGGCCTTCATCATATCAATCTTCACTGCAAAGAAAGTTTGCTTAGCCCTCTGTTGTCGAATAGTGTGCTGACACTCATATGCAATAAGAGCATTGTCAGTAATTACCATCCAGGCACAAAAGCACTCTGAAAATCAGAAATGCCAACTGGCAAAAGCCACTTTAAACAGTTAGCAAGCACCTTAGAGGCAATCTTGTACAACACATTACAAAGACTGATTGGCCTAAAAAAATTAAGCTGCTTCGGCCTAGACACCTTTGGAATAAGGACAATCACTGAATCACAAAAACCATCTGGAATTGGATTTCCTTCAAGAAAACTTCTAACAGCCTGACAAATTTCTTCTTCCAAAAAATTCCAATGGGTCTGGTAAAACAATGCTGGAAAACCATCCGGTCCCGGCGCCTTGGTAGGCCCCATCTGGAATAAAGTGGTCTTGATCTCCTCATTAGAATAGGGTTTACACAAATCGTCATTCATTTCTGGAGAAACTTTAGGAGTAATAGCATCAAGAACTGCAGAAGTATCACAAGGTTGAGAAGTAAAAAGCTCATCATAAAATTGTTGCACCATATTTTTTATCCCATCTTGTTTGAGAGCTTGTTTCTCCACCAGCTGAGACATCTGCTATTGGATTCGAAGGCGCAACCATCTGTTCTTCATCCTGCTGTCTAGTGCCGCACAAGGCATGGCATCTTCAAGGACGTTGCAGCACCGTACCAAGACCAGTTAAGGTTTAAACTGTTCAAGGCTGTCTAAACTTGTAACTTGATTGATTTCGTATGTGTGTAACTAAGCTGAGACTCCTGTACCTGAACCTGCCTGAGCTAAGCTTGGCTAGATCGATTCTCTTGCCAAAAACACTCGTATGACCTCACATCAATAGTAAGGAAACAAGACACGATTTATGCCACTTTCCATCTGATGTGTGCTAGCCGGAATAGTCCGATCAGCTAATATAACTGAAGCACGCCTCATTACATGCCCATGGTCATCGACACTGACATAGTGACATTGCATACCTCATCACTGTGGTCATCACAGCATTGTCGCGGCGGTCGCTGTCGAAGCATCGCCACACAATTTGAAGTACGCCTCGTTGCATGGCCGTGGTTGTCGATGCCGTCACGACATGCCTCGTCGACGTGGTTATCCGCCGTCTTCGCCGTTGAAGCATCGCCATGACCATTGAAGCCATCTTTCCCTACATGGCCGTGGTTGTCGACTCTGTCATGGCACACCTCGTCGCCATGGTCGTCGAAGCATCGCCACGACCATTGAAGCACGCCTCACAACATGGCCACGGTCGTCGACGCACAGCACGCCTCGTCACCATGGTCATCGAAGCATTCCCGCGACTGTCGTCGTCGAAGCATCGCCACGACTATTGAAGCACGCCTCCTTGCATGGTCGTGGTGCCGTCATTGTTGAAGCATTGCCATGATGATTGAAGCATGCCTCGCAGCATGGCCACGGTCATCAACGCCATCACGACACACCTCGTGATCATGGTCGACGAAGAATTGTCACGGCCGTCGTCGTCGAAGCATTGGCATGATCACTGAAGCACGCCGCGCAACATGGATGCAGTCGTCGACAACATCACCACACGCCTCATCACCATGGTTGTTGAAGCATTATCGCGCTGTGGACGTCGTGGTGGTGGTCGAAGCATTGCAACGAAAACTGAAGCATGCCTCGCGGCATGGCCGCGATCTTCGAGGCGGTCATGACATACCTCAGTCATCGTGGCCGTCAAAGCATGGCCGTGACCGTCGCCATGGAAGCATTGCCATGGTCACTGAAGCACGCCTCGCAGCATGGCAACCACCATCCACACCGTCATGACACGCCTCATCGCCATGGTCGTTGAAGGATTGCCGTGGCCGTGGACGTCGTCGTGATCGTTGGAGCGCCGTGCAAAGCTGTCTAAACTTGTAGCTAAGCTTGGCTTGATCGATTCTCTTGCCAAGAACACTCGTATGACCTCAGGTCAATAGTAAAGAAAGAAGACACGATTTATGCCACTTTTCATCTGATGTGTGCTAGCCGAAATAGGCCGATCAGCTAATATAATTAGGCACTTACTATGGATCACCCGGATGATCCAGGGAAACTTAAACTGCCTCCCCGGCCGCTCGATTAGGCTGCGTTGGGTCGTTGGATTAAAACCTCGGATCCTTTTTCCTCGCACATGCACGTTTTTACAAGCTCACTACCCTGTTGGCGCTGCTGTTGGATAGGCTCTCCTGGACTAAAACCGCCTCGTCAACTCGCCGGCATAGCAGGGCCCGCCATTGCAGAAGTGCTACTGTTGTCGCGACATCGCCATTGTCATTGCACTAGCACCCTCGAGGGCCTACCCGGACACAACACCCATCAACATCTTGGTGGTCATCCAAGCATCGCCACGACCATTGAGACACGCCTTGTTGCATGGCCGTGGTCATCGATGCCGTCAAGGCACGCCTTTGTCATCATGGTCATTGAAGCATTGTCGCGCGTCGCCATAGAAGCATCGACACGACCATTGAAGCACGCCTCATTACATGCCCATGGTCATCGACACTGACATAGTGACATGGCATACCTCATCACTGTGGTCATCAAAGCATTGTCGCGGCCGTCGCCGTTGAACCGTCACCACGCCATTGAAATACGCCTCGTTGCAGGGCTGCCGTCGTCGATGCCGTCACGACATGCCTTGTCGCCGTGGTTATCCGCCGTCTTCGTCGTTGAAGCATCGTCATGACCATTGAAGCAATCTTTCGCTACATTGCCGCGATTGTCAACTCCATCACGGCACACCTCGTGGCCATGGTCGTCAAAGCATCGCCATGACCATTGAAGCACGCCTCGCAACATGCCCACAGTCGTCGACGCACAGCACGCCTCGTCGCCATGGTCATCGAAGCATTGCCGCGACTATCATCGTCGAAGCATCGCCACGACTATTGAAGCACGCCTCCTTGCATGGCCGTGGTGCCGTCATTGTTGAAGCATTGCCATGATGATTGAAGCATGCCTCGCAGCATGGCCACGGTCATCGACGCCATCACGACACACCTCGTCATCATGGTCGGCGAAGAATTGTCACGCCGCCGCCGCCGAAGCATTGGCATGATCACTGAAGCACGCCGCACAACATGGATGCAGTCGTCGACAACATCACCACACGCCTCATCAGCATGGTTGTTGAAGCATTGTCGCGCTGTGGACGTCGTGGTGGTGGTCGAAGCATTGCAACGATCACTAAAGCATGCCTCACGGCATGGCCGCGATCTACGACGCGGTCATGACACACGTCGTCATCGTGGCCGCCGGGCATGGCTGCGTGGCTGCCGCCATGGAAGCATTGCCATGGTCACTGAAGCACGCCTCGCAGCATGGCAACCACCATCCACACCGTCATGACACGTCTCATCGCCATGGTCGTTAAAGGATTGCCGTGGCCGTGGACGTCGTCGTGATCGTTGGAGCGCCGTGCAAAGCTGTCTAAACTTGTAGCTAAGCTTGGCTTGATCGATTCAATTGCCAAGAACACTTGTATGACCTCAGGTCAATAGTAAAGAAAGAAGACACGATTTATGCCACCTTCCATCTGATGTGTGCTAGACGAAATAGGCCGATCAGCTAATATAATTAGGCACTTACTATAGATCATCCGGATGATCCAGGGAAACTTAAACTGCCTCCCCGGCCGCTCGATTAGGCTGCGTTGGGTCGTTGGATTAAAACCTCGGATCCTTTTTCCTCACACATGCACGTTTTTACTCGCTCACTACCCCTGTTGGCGCTGCTGTTGGATAGGCTCTCCTGGATTAAAACCGCCTCGTCAACTCGTCGGCATAGCAGGGCCCGGCCATTGCAGAAGTGCTACTGTTGTCGCGACATCGCCATTGTCATTGCACTAGCACCCTCGAGGGCCTACCCGGACACAACACCCATCAACATCTTGGTGGTCATCCAAGCATCGCCACGACCATTGAGACACGCCTTGTTGCATGGCCGTGGTCATCGATGCCGTCAAGGCACGCCTTGTCATCATGGTCATTGAAGCATTGTCGCGGCGTCGTCATAGAAGCATCGACACGACCATTGAAGCACGCCTCATTACACGCCCATGGTCATCGACACTGACATAGTGACATGGCATACCTCATCACTGTGGTCATCAAAGCATTGTCGCGGCCGTCGCCGTTGAACCATCACCACGCCATTGAAATACGCCTCGTTGCAGGGCCGCCGTCGTCGATGCCGTCACGACATGCCTTGTCGCCGTGGTTATCCGCCGTCTTCGTCGTTGAAGCATCGTCATGACCATTGAAGCAATCTTTCGCTACATTGCCGCGATTGTCAACTCCATCACGGCACACCTCGCGGGCCATGGTCGCCAAAGCATCGCCATGACCATTGAAGCACGCCTCGCAACATGCCCACAGTCGTCGACGCACAGCACGCCTCGTCGCCATGGTCATCGAAGCATTGCCGCGACTATCATCGTCGAAGCATCGCCACGACTATTGAAGCACGCCTCCTTGCATGGCCGTGGTGCCGTCATTGTTGAAGCATTGCCATGATGATTGAAGCATGCCTCGCAGCATGGCCACGGTCATCGACGCCATCACGACACACCTCGTCATCATGGTCGATGAAGAATTGTCACGCCGCCGCCGTCGAAGCATTGGCATGATCACCGAAGCACGCCGCACAACATGGATGCAGTCGTCGACAACATCACCACACGCCTCATCAGCATGGTTGTTGAAGCATTGTCGCTGTGGACGCCGTGGTGGTGGTCAAGCATTGCAACGATCACTAAAGCATGCTCACGGCATGGCGCGATCTACGACGCGGTCATGACACACGCCGTCATCGTGGCCGTCGAAGCATGGCCGTGGCTGCCGCCATGGAAGCATTGCCATGGTCATCGAAGCACGCCGCAGCATGGCAACCACCATCCACACCGTCATGACACGTCTCATCGCCATGGTCGTTAAAGGATTGCCGTGGCCGTGGACGTCGTCGTGATCGTTGGAGCGCCGTGCAAAGCTGTCTAAACTTGTAGCTAAGCTTGGCTTGATCGATTCTCTTGCCAAGAACACTCGTATGACCTCAGGTCAATAGTAAAGAAAGAAGACACGATTTATGCCACTTTCCATCTGATGTGTGCTATACGAAATAGGCCGATCAGCTAATATAATTAGGCACTTACTATGGATCATCCGGATGATCCAGGGAAACTTAAACTGCCTCCCCGGCCGCTCGATTAGGCTGCGTTGGGTCGTTGGATTAAAACCTCGGATCCTTTTTCCTCGCACATGCACGTTTTTACTCGCTCACTACCCCTGTTGGCGCTGCTGTTGGATAGGCTCTCCTGATTAAAACCGCCTCGCCAACTCGTCGGCATAGCAGGGCCCGCCATTGCAGAAGTGCTACTGTTGTCGCGACATCGCCATTGTCATTGCACTAGCACCCTCGAGGGCCTACCCGGACACAACACCCATCAACATCTTGGTGGTCATCCAAGCATCGCCACGACCATTGAGACACGCCTTGTTGCATGGCCGTGGTCATCGATGCCGCCAAGGCACGCCTTTGTCATCATGGTCATTGAAGCATTGCCGCGGCGTCGTCATAGAAGCATCGACACGACCATTGAAGCACGCCTCATTACATGCCCATGGTCATCGACACTGACATAGTGACATGGCATACCTCATCACTGTGGTCATCAAAGCATTGTCGTGGCCGTCGCCTTTGAATCATCACCACGCCATTGAAATACGCCTCGTTGCAGGGCCGCCGTCGTCGATGCCGTCACGACATGCCTTGTCGCCGTGGTTATCCGCCGTCTTCGTCGTTGAAGCATCGCCATGACCATTGAAGCAATCTTCGCTACATTGCCGCGATTGTCAACTCCATCACGGCACACCTCGTGGCCATGGTCGCCAAAGCATCGCCATGACCATTGAAGCACGCCGCAACATGCCCACAGTCGCCGACGCACAGCACGCCTCGCCGCCATGGTCATCGGGCATTGCCGCGACTATCATCGCCGGGCATCGCAACGACTATTGAAGCACGCCTCCTTGCATGGCCGTGGTGCCGTCATTGTTGAAGCATTGCCATGATGATTGAAGCATGCCTCGCAGCATGGCCACGGTCATCGACGCCATCACGAAACACCTTGTCATCATGGTCGATGAAGAATTGTCACGACCATCGTCGTCGAAGCATAGGCATGATCACTGAAGCACGCCGCACAACATGGATGCAGTCGTCGACAACATCACCACACGCCTCATCACCATGGTTGTTGAAGGATTGTCACGCTGTGGACGTCGTGGTGGTGGTCGAAGCATTGCAACGATCACTGAAGCATGCCTCGCGGCATGGACGCGATCTACGACGCGGTCATGACATACGTCGTCATCGTGGCTGTCGAAGCATGGCCGTGACCGTCGCCATGGAAGCATTGCCATGGTCACTGAAGCACGCCTCGCTGCATGGCAACCACCATCCACACCGTCATGACACGCCTCATCGCCATGGTCATTGAAGGATTGCCGTGGCCGTGGACGTCGTCGTGATCGTTGGAGCGCCGTGCAAAGCTGTCTAAACTTGTAGCTAAGCTTGGCTTGATCGATTCTCTTGCCAAGAACACTCGTATGACCTCAGGTCAATAGTAAAGAAAGAAGACACGATTTATGCCACTTTCCATCTGATGTGTGCTAGCCGAAATAGGCCGATCAGCTAATATAATTAGGCACTTACTATGGATCATCCGGATGATCCAGGGAAACTTAAACTGCCTCCCGCCGCCGATTAGGCTGCGCGGGTCGTTGGATTAAAACCTCGGATCCTTTTTCCTCGCACATGCACGCTTTTACTCGCCACTACCCCTGTTGGCGCTGCTGTTGGATAGGCTCTCCTGATTAAAACCGCCTCGTCAACTCGTCGGCATAGCAGGGCCCGCCATTGCAGAAGTGCTACTGTTGTCGCGACATCGCCATTGTCATTGCACTAGCACCCTCGAGGGCCTGCCCGGACACAACACCCATCAACATCTTGGTGGTCATCCAAGCATCGCCACGACCATTGAGACACGCCTTGTTGCATGGCCGTGGTCATCGATGCCGTCAAGGCACGCCTTGTCATCATGGTCATTGAAGCATTGTCGCGGCGTCGTCAAAGAAGCATCGACACGACCATTGAAGCACGCCTCATTGCATGCCCATGGTGATCGACACTGACATAGTGACATGGCATACCTCATCACTGTTGTCATCAAAGCATTGTCGCGGCCGTCGCCGTTGAATCATCACCACGCCATTGAAATACGCCTCGTTGCAGGGCCGCCGTGGTCGATGCCGTCACGACATGCCCTGTCGCCGTGGTTATCCGCCGTCTTCGTCGTTGAAGCATCGCCATGACCATTGAAGCAATCTTTCGCTACATTGCCGCGATTGTCAACTCCATCACGGCACACCTCGTGGCCATGGTCGTCAAAGCATCGCCATGACCATTGAAGCACGCCTCGCAACATGCCCACAGTCGTCGACGCACAGCACGCCTCGTCGCCATGGTCATCGAAGCATTGCCGCGACTATCATCGTCGAAGCATCGCCACGACTATTGAAGCACGCCTCCTTGCATGGCCGTGGTGCCGTCATTGTTGAAGCATTGCCATGATGATTGAAGCATGCCTCGCAGCATGGCCAGGGTCATCGACGCCGTCACGACACACCTCGTCATCATGGTCGATGAAGAATTGTCACGGCCGTCGTCGTCGAAGCATTGGCATGATCACTGAAGCACGCCGCACAACATGGATGCAGTCGTCGACAACATCACCACACGCCTCATCACCATGGTTGTTGAAGCATTGTCGCGCTGTGGACGTCGTGGTGGTGGTCGAAGCATTGCAACGATCACTGAAGCATGCCTCACGGCATGGCCGCGATCTACGACGCGGTCATGACATACGTCGTCATCGTGGCCGTCGAAGCATGGCCGTGGCCGTCGCCATGGAAGCATTGCCATGGTCACTGAAGCACGCCTCGCAGCATGGCAACCACCATCCACACCGTCATGAAACGCCTCATCGCCATGGTCGTTGAAGGATTGACGTGGCCGTGGACGTCGTCGTGATCGTTGGAGCGCCGTGCAAAGCTGTCTAAACTTGTAGCTAAGCTTGGCTTGATCGATTCAATTGCCAAGAACACTCGTATGACCTCAGGTCAATAGTAAAGAAAGAAGACATGATTTATGCCACCTTCCATCTGATGTGTGCTAGACGAAATAGGCCGATCAGCTAATATAATTAGGCACTTACTATGGATCATCCGGATGATCCAAGGAAACTTAAACTGCCTCCCCGGCCGCCGATTAGGCTGCGTTGGGTCGTTGGATTAAAACTTCGGATCCTTTTTCCTCGCACATGCACGCTTTACTCGCTCACTACCCTGTTGGTGCTGCTGTTGGATAGGCTCTCCTGATTAAAACCGCCTCGTCAACTCGTCGGCATAGCAGGGCCCGCCATTGCAGAAGTGCTACTGTTGTCGCGACATCGCCATTGTCATTGCACTAGCACCCTCGAGGGCCTACCCGGACACAACACCCATCAACATCTTGGTGGTCATCCAAGCATCGCCACGACCATTGAAGCACGCCTTGTTGCATGGCCGTGGTCATCGATGCCGTCAAGGCACGCCTTGTCATCATGGTCATTGAAGCATTGCCGCGGCGTCGTCATAGAAGCATCGACACGACCATTGAAGCACGCCTCATTACATGCCCATGGTCATCGACATCGACATAGTGACATGGCATACCTCATCACCGAGGTCATCAAAGCATTGTCGCGCCGCCGCCGCTGAATCATCACCACGCCATTGAAATACGCCTCGTTGCGGGGCCGCCGTCGTCGATGCCGCACGACATGCCTTGTCGCCGTGTGGTTATCCGCCGCCTTCGTCGTTGAAGCATCGCCATGACCATTGAAGCAATCTTTCGCTACATTGCCGCGATTGTCAACTCCATCACGGCACACCTCGTGGCCATGGTCGTCAAAGCATCGCCATGACCATTGAAGCACGCCTCGCAACATGCCCACGATCGTCGACGGCACGCCTCGTCGCCATGGTCATCGAAGCATTGCCGCGACTATCATCGTCGAAGCATCGCCACGACTATTGAAGCACGCTTCCTTGCATGGCCGTGGTGTCGTCATTGTTGAAGCATTGCCATGATGATTGAAGCATGCCTCGCAGCATGGCCACGGTCATCGACGCCATCACGACACACCTCGTCATCATGGTCGATGAAGAATTGTCACGGCCGTCGTCGTCGAAGCATTGGCATGATCACTGAAGCACGCCGCACAACATGGATGCAGTCGTCGACAACATCACCACACGCCTCATCACCATGGTTGTTGAAGCATTGTCGCGCTGTGGACGTCGTGGTGGTGGTCGAAGCATTGCAACGATCACTGAAGCATGCCTCGCGGCATGGCCGCGATCTACGACGCGGTCATGACATACCTCGTCATCGTGGCCGTCGAAGCATGGCCGTGGCCGTCGCCATGGAAGCATTGCCATGGTCACTGAAGCACGCCTCGCAGCATGGCAACCACCATCCACACAGTCATGACACGCCTCATCGCCATGGTCGTTGAAGGATTGCCATGGCCGTGGACGTCGTCGTGACCGTTGGAGCGCCGTGCAAAGCTGTCTAAACTTGTAGCTAAGCTTGGCTTGATCGATTCAATTGCCAAGAACACTCGTATGACCTCAGGTCAATAGTAAAGAAAGAAGACACGATTTATGCCACCTTCCATCTGATGTGTGCTAGACGAAATAGGCCGATCAGCTAATATAATTAGGCACTTACTATGGATCATCCGGATGATCCAAGGAAACTTAAACTGCCTCCCCGGCCGCTCGATTAGGCTGCGTTGGGTCGTTGGATTAAAACCTCGGATCCTTTTTCCTCGCACATGCACGTTTTTACAAGCTCACTACCCCTGTTGGCGCTGCTGTTGGATAGGCTCTCCTGGACTAAAACCGCCTCGTCAACTCGTCGGCATAGCAGGGCCCGGCCATTGCAGAAGTGCTACTGTTGTCGCGACATCGCCATTGTCATTGCACTAGCACCCTCGAGGGCCTACCCGGACACAACACCCATCAACATCTTGGTGGTCATCCAAGCATCGCCACGACCATTGAGACACGCCTTGTTGCATGGCCGTGGTCATCGATGCCGTCAAGGCACGCCTTGTCATCATGGTCATTGAAGCATTGTCGCGGCGTCGTCATAGAAGCATCGACACGACCATTGAAGCACGCCTCATTACATGCCCATGGTCATCGACACTGACATAGTGACATGGCATACCTCATCACTGTGGTCATCAAAGCATTGTCGCGGCCGTCGCCGTTGAATCATCACCACGCCATTGAAATACGCCTCGTTGCAGGGCCGCCGTCGTCGATGCCGTCACGACATGCCTTGTCGCTGTGGTTATCCATCGTCTTCGTCGTTGAAGCATCGCCATGACCATTGAAGCAATCTTTCGCTACATTGCCGCGATTGTCAACTCCATCACGGCACACCTCGTGGCCATGGTCGTCAAAGCATCGCCATGACCATTGAAGCACGCCTCGCAACATGCCCACAGTCGTCGACGCACAGCACGCCTCGTCGCCATGGTCATCGAAGCATTGCCGCGACTATCATCGCCGGGCATCGCCACGACTATTGAAGCACGCCTCCTTGCATGGCCGTGGTGCCGTCATTGTTGAAGCATTGCCATGATGATTGAAGCATGCCTCGCATCATGGCCACGGTCATCGACGCCATCACGACACACCTCGTCATCATGGTCGACGAAGAATTGTCACGGCCGTCGTCGTCGAAGCATTGGCATGATCACTGAAGCACGCCGCACAACATGGATGCAGTCGTCGACAACATCACCACACGCCTCATCACCATGGTTGTTGAAGCATTGTCGCGCTTATGGACGCCGTGGTGGTGGTCGAAGCATTGCAACGATCATCGAAGCATGCTCGCGGCATGGCCGCGATCTACGACGCGGTCATGACATACCTCGTCATCGTGGCCGTCGAAGCATGGCCGTGACCGTCGCCATGGAAGCATTGCCATGGTCACTGAAGCACGCCTCGCAGCATGGCAACCACCATCCACACCGTCATGACACGCCTCATCGCCATGGTCGTTGAAGGATTGTCGTGGCCGTGGACGTCGTCGTGATCGTTGGAGCGCCGTGCAAAGCTGTCTAAACTTGTAGCTGAGCTTGGCTTGATCGATTCTCTTGCCAAGAACACTCGTATGACCTCAGGTCAATAGTAAAGAAAGAAGACATGATTTATGCCACTTTCCATCTGATGTGTGCTAGCCGAAATAGGCCGATCAGCTAATATAATTAGGCACTTACTATGGATCATCCGGATGATCCAGGGAAACTTAAACTGCCTCCCCGGCCGCTCGATTAGGCTGCGTTGGGTCATTGGATTAAAACCTCAGATCCTTTTTCCTCGCACATGCACGTTTTTACTCACTCACTACCCCTGCTGGCGCTGCTGTTGGATAGGCTCTCCTGGATTAAAACCGCCTCGTCAACTCGTCGGCATAGCAGGGCCCGGTCATTGCAGAAGTGCTAGTATTGTCGCGACATCGCCATTGTCATTGCACTAGCACCCTCGAGGGCCTACCCGGACACAACACCCATCAACATCTTGGTGGTCATCCAAGCATCGCCACGACCATTGAGACACGCCTTGTTGCATGGCCGTGGTCATCGATGCCGTCAAGGCACGCCTTGTCATCATGGTCATTGAAGCATTGTCGCGGCGTCGTCATAGAAGCATCGACACGACCATTGAAGCACGCCTCATTACATGCCCATGGTCATCGACACTGACATAGTGACATGGCATACCTCATCACTGTGGTCATCAAAGCATTGTCGCGGCCGTCGCCGTTGAATCATCACCACACCATTGAAATACGCCTCCTTGCAGGGCCGCCGTTGTCGATGCCGTCACGACGTGCCTTATCGCCGTGGTTATCCGCCGTCTTCGTCGTTGAAGCATCGCCATGACCATTGAAGCAATCTTTCGCTACATTGCCGCGATTGTCAACTCCGTCACGGCACACCTCGTGGCCATGGTCGTCAAAGCATCGCCATGACCATTGAAGCACGCCGCAACATGCCCACGATCGTCGACGACAGCACGCCTCGTCGCCATGGTCATCGAAGCATTGCCGCGACTATCATCGTCGAAGCATCGCCACGACTATTGAAGCACGCCTCCTTGCATGGCCGTGGTGCCGTCATTGTTGAAGCATTGCCATGATGATTGAAGCATGCCTCTGTCACGCCCAATATGCGACCCTATCCAAAAGGAACTCGACGGTCCCACCAAGGATAGACCCGCATATTGAAACGCTTTTGCAAGGTGGATATCATTACATCAACATTACATAATAGGTAGGTATACAAACATGAGGCACGAATGCCACAAGAATACATCAACATCATATACAAGATCAACATCCGACTACGGATGAAACATAAACAGAAACTCAAACGACATCCACCCTGCTAGCCCAGGCTGCCGACCTGGAACCTATCCCCTGATCGAAGAAGCAGAAGAAGAACTCCAACACAAGCAAACATCGCTCTCGCGTCATGATCATCGCATAACCTGTACCTGCAACTGGTGGTGTAGTAATCTGTGAGCCACGAGGACTCAGCAATCCCATTACCATGGGTATCAAGACTAGCAAAGCTCAAAAGGGAAAGGAAGGGGTAATGTGGTGAGGTTGCAGCAGCGACTAAGCATAATATGGTGGCTAACCAACGCAAATGAGAGCGAGAAGAGAACAAAGGAACGGTCGTCAACTAGTAATGATCAAGAAGTGATCCTGAACTCCTACTTACGTCAGACATAACCCGTAAAACCGTGTTCTCCTCTCGATCAACCCCGAAAAGAGACACTCACGGTTACGCACACGGTTGGTGTGTTTTAGAAGAGGTTTGCTTCAAGTTTACTACAACCGGATATCAACAAATTCCCATCTGCCACATAACCGCGGGCACGGCTCTCGAAAGTTTATACCCTGCAGGGGTGTCCCAACTTAGCCCATGATAAGCTCTCGCGATCAACGAAGGATATTCCTTCTCCCGGAAGACCCGATCAGTCTCGGAATCCCGCTACAAGACATTTCGACAACAATAAAACAAGACCAGCAAAGCCGCCCGGGATGTGCCGACAAATCCCGATAGGAGTCGCACGTACCTCGTTCTCAGGGCACACCGGATGAGCAAGACGTCGGGTTGGCATAGACCCTGATTTCCCAGGGGGCGCCGGACATCGCTCGGTTTGGACCAGCACTCGAAGGAGAACTGGCCCGGGGGGCTAAAATAAAGATGACCCTCGGGCTCCGGAAAACCCAAGGGAAATAAAAGGGCATAGGTGAGGCAAATGGTAAGACCAATGTTGGGCCTTGCTGGAGGAGTCTTATTCAAAGCGAACTGTCAAGGGGATCCCATAAATCACCCGACCGCGTTAGGGACGCAAAATCCGGGAACATAATACCGATATGACGGAAACTAGGGCGGCAAGAGTGGAACAAAACACCAGGCATAAGGCCGAGCCTTCCACCCTTTACCAAGTATATAGATGCATTAATTAAATAAGATATATTGTGATATCCCAACAAGTAAACATGTTCCAACAAGGAACAACATCTCCATGTCCCAACAAGGAACAAACTTCATCTTCACCTGCAACTAACAACGCTATAAGAGGGGCTGAGCAAAGCAGTAACATAGCCAAACAACGGTTTGCATAGGAAGGGTGCAAAAGGTTAGAGGTCGACATGGCAATTTGGGATGGCTTGATAATGTGTAATAGGTAGCGCAGCATAGCGATAGAACGAAGCAACTAGCATAGCAATGATAGTAGTGAGATCCAGGGTAGCGGTCATCTTGCCTGAAATCCCGCAAGGAAGAAGAACGAGTCCATGAAGAAGACGAACGGATGAGGCCGAACCAAACGTAGACGGACGAATCCTCACGATCGCAACGAAACGGGAACTAACAAGAAGAAGCACACAACATAGTAAACACACCACACATGAACAAGACATGATGCACAACCAAGCATGATGCATGACAAGACTACATGAAGCTACTCATGGCAAGAGATGATGCAAACAAGAGCAACACATCAAAGCAAGTTTAAATGAGGCCGGAAACAACATAGAACAATTCCGGTAAGTCCTCATATGCAAATTTCGAAATTGGTCCAGATCTGAATAAACCTTATGTTCAAGTTGTTAAACAGCAAGTTAAGATGCACCACGATGATCTACACGAAATTCTAGTCAAGTTACATATAAAGTTCATTAGATTCGGAGCTACGGTCTAGAAGATATGAGCAAAACAAGATAAGCATGGCATTGATGCAAAATACATGCAAACATCAAGCAAACACCTCCAAACAAGGATGCAACATGATAATATGAAGCTACATGCAAAATCAAGCAAGTTTCATATAGAGCACACTCAAAACGGAGCAACGGTTCAACACATACACCCTATACAAGTCATAGCAACAATCTGTCCAAAACAGCAACTAGGCATTTTGCAAGCATCAAAACAATATGCTACAGGGCCTCAACAAGAAAACAAAAGGCATGGGCATGATCTACAGGTAAAGCATTACAAAACATGAACACTGAGCTATCTCCAGAAATCACTAGAACATGCTCAAAATGACATGGCAAGATTGCAAATAATAACAGTTTCAGGCATTGGCAGAAATAACATCAGGTTGCAATGTTTAGAGCTATCAAACAACATATTACAGGAACTTATCATGGCAAACAAAGGCATGGCATGAATCTACTAATTGCATAGAACAAAAGTCCTTTAATGACCATAAGCCAAAAAGGATCAGAAAATATGATGGCACCCATGTAAACATGGAAAGTTATATTACAGATTCATACATGGCAGGAACAACAATAAGTAGGCATGTTGGTGAGCTTGAACCACTCACCACAGAGCAATACATGGCATGGCAAGGCAAACAATAGCAAGAAGACATGTCATAGAAGCTATACATGGCAAGAACAACAACATAGCATGCAAGGATCAACCACAACAACCTTGGCAAAATTGAATAACATGTAAACAATCTGCCAGGAACATTTTATAGCAAAAGTAGAGCTCGATTGACTCAAGCTATGGCACTCCATAATTGCAAACAAGGGCATGGATGGATATAGCAAGACATGCTTTACAAAACATCCTTACTGAAGTATCTCAAACTATGCATGGATCTCTCTGTAGCATCAAGTTAACATGGCATCAAAATATCAGCAAAACTGGGCTGAAATCAGCAACAACAAGACACCTAGTTTGCATGCTTGTGCTAGTCACCACATAGATCACAAAAATACATAGCAAGCACCAAAGGAAAGAAGACATGGCATATTACAAAACACATGTAGGACTCAAGATCATAGGATGCACACATCAATCACGGCAAAATGACAAAAGTGCATGTTCTGTTAAGAAACAGAAACTAACATCACATAGCACTCTTCTAACAGCATTTCGGGCATCAAGATGAGCTCAAATGAAAATGATGCAATGAGATGAAATGATCTACTCTTTGATACGAACATTTTGACATATTATACGCGCAAAACGGAGCCAAGATGACAGAGATATGATGCAATGAAAATGGAACAAAATTACTGCCGATTTCGGGACTTAGTGGATTTTACCCTCCGAAAAAGTCAACGGGATCGGACGGAGCGGGATGACGAGGTCCGGGACGGGGCTCGGCCGTTTGGATCGGGGACGGGTGGATCTCATCCACCCGCCCAGATCCGGCGACGAGGCCACCGGCGACGACGGAGGAGGCGGCCGGCGGCGGGGATGGCCGCGGGGCCGGGCGAGCTCCGGCGAACCCGGGCGCCGGCGAGGCACGGTCCGGCCGGGCGCCGGAGACGCTGACTGGCGGGCGCGACGGGCGGCGGGTGGATCTCGAGCGGCGCGAAGCCGAGACGACGGGGCGGCGAAGCGGAGGTGGAGTCCGCCAACTCCGGCGGAGCACCGCGAGGCGGGCGTGGCGGCCGCCGGCGAGGCGCGTGGGTCGGGCGAAGTGAGGCGCGGCTGGAGATGGACGCTGGGCCGGGCGATGGCTCCGGGCGGGCCGGTGCAGCTGGCGTGGGGCGCGGCCAACGGAGGGCTGACACGTGGCGGCGGAGGGCCGGGCGGACATGTCCGGGCCAAGGGGAAAACGCCCGCGCGTGGGAGAGAGAGAGCTAGGGTTTGACTGCGAAAATTCGGGGGAGGCACACATATATATAGGTAGAGGGAGCTAGGAGACTCCAAATGAGGTGCGGTTTTCGGCCACGCGATCGTGATCGAACGACCGAGAGCATGGAGGGGAGTTTGGTGGGTTTTGGGCCAGTTAGAAAGGGGTGTTGGGCTGCAAACAAAAGAGGCTTTCACGGTTACCCGGTTAACCGTTGGAGTACCAAACGACCTCCAAATGATCCGAAACTTGACAGGCGGTCTACCGGTGCTATACCAAGGCTGCTCGACAAACCTCGGACCATTCCGAGACCGTTTAACATACGCACATGAAAAGAGGTAAAAGGGGGCGCCGGGAGACATAGTAGTGCCGGATTGCAAAACGGACAACGGGGAAAATGCTCGGATGCATGAGACGAACACGTATGCAAAATGAAATGCACATGATGACATGATATGAAATGCAGATGATGACGTGGCAAAGTGCAACACGCAAGCAAATGACATGGCAACAACGACGAATAACTGAAGGACACCTGGCGCATCGAATCCGGGGCGTTACAACACTCCTCCACTAACAAGAGATCTCGTCCCGAGATCTTAGGACCGAGACGGAGAGGAAAGGGGATGAGGTGAAACAAGAACTCAAGAGAAGAAGCAAAGAATCGAGAGCACTCGAGAAGAAGAGAGGAACGACGAGAATGACGAGAATCAAAAGCTCATGGAAACATAATAGACTCAGAAAGAACTCCGGTTCGAACGAGATAAGAAATGAATAAGACTGAAAGGATTTAGGCAGCACACCGGTTAAAATGGAAAGATTAGAACACGAACTTAAGAGGATGGAATGATACTTGATGAAGACATGACACAAAATCTCCGGAAAGAATTGAAAGAGAATTGAATGGAAAGAGCTGGTAAGACTATGACAACTTGTGCCACGAATGAAATAGAAAGCAGCCTTAGAAGAAAAGATTGAATGGAGTTGTTGAGAAAATCAACAACGAAAGAATAAGCTTGATGTGGACTTATGGATAACATCTCAAAATTCTGAGGTGAACGCCGACCACAAACGGAAAAGATTAAATAGCTGAGAAGAACGAAGAAATGCAAAACTCCACTTCAAAAGAATACGGAGAATTAATTGCACTTCGAGACGCGAGAAGAAAAGATACTTGAACTCCACCAAAAAAATCTTGATGAACTCTTGAAGAATGAATTAAATCATGAAGATCCACCATGAAAAAACTCCGGTAACAAAAGGATGGCGAGATAAAATGAAGGATGAAAGAATAAGATGAGCCTACGATGAATTAGATGGAGGATTCCGACGAAATGACGAAGGAAATTTGAACTCCGGAAAAGAAAAGATGAAAAGACTTGGAACTAGAATTTATTCAACAAGAGCAAACTCCGAAAGAAAGGATTAAACACTTGGATGAAATAAGAATAAGATTTATTGTATGCTTATCCTTCATCAAATTAAATTGATGACCAACAATGGATTTTGCATACCACTTATTCTTCTTGAAAAAGGATTGAGAAGGGATAGCACAGAACTTGAGAAAGTCTTCATGAACCACCGGTAGGATTGAAAAGAACGAATGAATTAAAATGATAAATCAAAGAAAAGAATCTTGAACGAACCACCGTAAGAAATGAAAATTACGAAGAGAAGAGAATGAATCGCCGGAAAGAATTAGAAAAGCACGAAGATACTTGAGGGAATTTAGAGAAAAGAGATCGAAGAGATCGCGAACTGATTAATGAACGCTTGAACGCAGCACCGGAAGAATATTGAGACGAATGAAGGGGCACGAATATGGAATAATTGGAGATCGAATTTGAAAAACTTGGAACGAAGAAATCTTCCGAAAAGATGGCCTCCGGATGACCGAGAGGGAAAGCAACACCTGAAATACTCCGGATGGATGAAAAGAATTTGCATGACTGGAAACAATTAGATAGGATAACGTCGAGCTAGCACCATGAATCTCCGGGAGAACGGACAAAATTTAGAAGGAACTCTTCTTCGGTCTTCAAATGAAGACGAGAAACACCACCAAAATTACTGAGATACTCCGGGAGATTGAAAAGCGAATAGGTTAAGCCAACAATGAAAAGAATTTGCAAACTATCTTGGAGATGGCGTCTGACTGATGAAATTCATTCTTATGTCACACTTGAAAAGAATTGGGAATAACTCCGGGAGAATTAGAAGAGTCAGGTAAGATCCTGGGAAAAGACCTGTGGGTTAGGGCCCACTAAAAAGATACACCGTTGGAAAGGATTGTTGAACAGATAGATGATGCACCGGAACAATTGAAATATTAGAATGAGGTGACAACCTCGAATTAATTCGAATACAGACAAATCTCCTGAGATGACTTCGGAACTCCGGAATGATAAACTGGCAAAAGGCGAACGAGCAAGGGGAAAAACATTTGAGCCGAGGAAAAGAATATAATCAACCCGAAAAAAAAACTTGATTTGAGTGCACCGGAAAAGAAAGAGATGAATAATGACAAACAAGACGAGAATTCACCAGTTGAAATAATTGAGGGAAGACTGAAGAGACTCCGTACGAATGAAATTGATGGTCGGAAGAAACTCGAGCTGCGGGAATAAGAGGGTGGGAGGGTGGGAAAAACAAAGACAACTTGGAAGGGGAAAAACAACGACGTCGGAGGAAGAACTGAGGATTGAATTCAAAGATGAAGATGGTCGAGTCAACTTGACGAGAAATGCACCGGAACAAAAGAGGATGGACAACTCACGAAACTAACCACGTGATCCTAAAGAAAAATTTGAAGGGAAGAGGAGTAATTCAAAACACCTACGCCAAGATTCCTCACTAGAGCGATTTAAGGGCAGAGGAGTAAAAAGAATTCCTACTCCGATATAACTAGACTCAAAACAGTTTTTCCTTCTAGACTCAATCGCGCCAAACTACACGATCAAACAAGGGGCTCCTAGGGTCGGTCGAGGCTCTGATACCAACTTGTCACGCCCAATATGCGACCCTATCCAAAAGGAACTCGACGGTCCCACCAAGGATAGACCCGCATATTGAAACGCTTTTGCAAGGTGGATATCATTACATCAACATTACATAATAGGTAGGTATACAAACATGAGGCACGTAATGCCGCAAGAATACATCAACATCATATACAAGATCAACATCCGACTACGGATGAAACATAAACAGTAAACTCAAACGACATCCACCTGCTAGCCCAGCTGCCGACCGAACCTATCCCCGATCGAAGAAGCGTAAGAAGAACTCCAACACAAGCAAACATCGCCTCGCGCCATGATCATCGCATAACCTGTACACCTGCAAATCGGTGGTGTAGTAATCTGTGAGCCACGAGGACTCAGCAATCCCATTACCATGGGTATCAAGACTAGCAAAGCTCAAAAGGGAAAGGAAGGGGTAATGTGGTGAGGTTGCAGCAGCGACTAAGCATAATATGGTGGCTAACCAACGCAAATGAGAGCGAGAAGAGAACAAAGGAACGGTCGTCAACTAGTAATGATCAAGAAGTGATCCTGAACTCCTACTTACGTCAGACATAACCCAGAAACCGTGTTCTCCTCTCGATCAACCCGAAAAGAGACACTCACGGTTACGCATTACGGTTGGTGTGTTTTAGAAGAGGTTTGCTTCAAGTTTACTACAACCGGATATCAACAAATTCCCATCTGCCACATAACCGCGGGCACGGCTCTCGAAAGTTTATACCCTGCAGGGGTGTCCCAACTTAGCCCATGATAAGCTCTCACGATCAACGAAGGATATTCCTTCTCCCGAGGAAGACCCGATCAGTCTCGGAATCCCGGCTACAAGACATTTCGACAGTAATAAAACAAGACCAGCAAAGCCGCCGGATGTGCCGACAAATCCCGATAGGAGTCGCACGCACCTCGTTCTCGTGGCACACCGGATGAGCAAGACGTCGGGTTGGCATAGACCGATTGCCCAGGCGCCGGACATCGCTTCGGTTTGGACCAGCACTGGAAGGAGAACTGGCCCGGGGGGCTAAAATAAAGATGACCCTCGGGCTCCGGAAAACCCAAGGGAAATAAAAGGGCATAGGTGAGGCAAATGGTAAGACCAATGTTGGGCCTTGCTGGAGGAGTCTTATTCAAAGCGAACTGTCAAGGGGGTCCTATAAATCACCCGACCGCGTTAGGGACGCAAAATCCGGGAACATAATACCGATATGACGGAAACTAGGGCGGCAAGAGTGGAACAAAACACCAGGCATAAGGCCGAGCCTTCCACCCTTTACCAAGTATATAGATGCATTAATTAAATAAGATATATTGTGATATCCCAACAAGTAAACATGTTCCAACAAGGAACAACATCTCCATGTCCCAACAAGGAACAAACTTCATCTTCACCTGCAACTAACAACGCTATAAGAGGGGCTGAGCAAAGCAGTAACATAGCCAAACAACGGTTTGCATAGGAAGGGTGCAAAAGGTTAGAGGCTGACATGGCAATTTGGGATGGCTTGATAACAGGTAATAGGTAGCGCAGCATAGCGATAGAACGAAGCAACTAGCATAGCAATGATAGTAGTGAGATCCAGGGTAGCGGTCATCTTGCCTGAAATCCCGCAAGGAAGAAGAACGAGTCCATGAAGAAGACGAACGGATGAGGCCGAACCAAACGTAGACGGACGAATCCTCACGATCGCAACGAAACGGGAACTAACAAGAAGAAGCACACAACATAGTAAACACACCACACATGAACAAGACATGATGCACAACCAAGCATGATGCATGACAAGACTACATGAAGCTACTCATGGCAAGAGATGATGCAAACAAGAGCAACACATCAAAGCAAGTTTAAATGAGGCCGAAACAACATAGAACAATTCGGTAAGTCCTCATATGCAAATTTCGAAATTGGTCCAGATCTGAATAAACCTTATGTTCAAGTTGTTAAACAGCAAGTTAAGATGCACCACGATGATCTACACGAAATTCTAGTCAAGTTACATATAAAGTTCATTAGATTCGGAGCTACGGTCTAGAAGATATGAGCAAAACAAGATAAGCATGGCATTGATGCAAAATACATGCAAACATCAAGCAAACACCTCCAAACAAGGATGCAACATGATAATATGAAGCTACATGCAAAATCAAGCAAGTTTCATATAGAGCACACTCAAACGGAGCAACGGTTCAACACATACACCCTATACAAGTCATAGCAACAATCTGTCCAAAACAGCAACTAGGCATTTTGCAAGCATCAAAACAATATGCTACAGGGCCTCAACAAGAAAACAAAAGGCATGAGCATGATCTACAGGTAAAGCATTACAAAACATGAACACTGAGCTATCTCCAGAAATCACTAGAACATGCTCAAAATGACATGGCAAGATTGCAAATAATAACAGTTTCAGGCATTGGCAGAAATAACATCAGGTTGCAATGTTTAGAGCTATCAAACAGCATACTACAGGAACTTATCATGGCAAACAAAGGCATGGCATGAATCTACTAATTGCATAGAACAAAAGTCCTTTAATGACCATAAGCCAAAAAGGATCAGAAAATATGATGGCACCCATGTAAACATGGAAAGTTATATTACAGATTCATACATGGCAGGAACAACAATAAGTAGGCATGTTGGTGAGCTTGAACCACTCACCACAGAGCAATACATGGCATGGCAAGGCAAACAATAGCAAGAAGACATGGCATAGAAGCTATACATGGCAAGAACAACAACATAGCATGCAAGGATCAACCACAACAACCTTGGCAAAATTGAATAACATGTAAACAATCTGCCAGGAACATTTTATAGCAAAAGTAGAGCTCGATTGACTCAAGCTATGGCACTCCATAATTGCAAACAAGGGCATGGATGGATATAGCAAGACATGCTTTACAAAACATCCTTACTGAAGTATCTCAAACTATGCATGGATCTCTCTGTAGCATCAAGTTAACATGGCATCAAAATATCAGCAAAACTGGGCTGAAATCAGCAACAACAAGACACCTAGTTTGCATGCTTGTGCTAGTCACCACATAGATCACAAAAATACATAGCAAGCACCAAAGGAAAGAAGACATGACATATTACAAAACACATGTAGTACTCAAGATCATAGGATGCACACATCAATCACGGCAAAATGACAAAAGTGCATGTTCTGTTAAGAAACAGAAACTAACATCACATAGCACTCTTCTAACAGCATTTCGGGCATCAATATGAGCTCAAATGAAAATGATGCAATGAGCTGAAATGATCTACTCTTCGATACGAACATTTTGACATATTATACGCGCAAAACGGAGCCAAGATGACAGAGATATGATGCAATGAAAATGGAACAAAATTACTGCCGATTTCGGGACTTAGTGGATTTTACCCTCCGAGAAAGTCAACGGGATCGGACGGAAGCGGGATGACGAGGTCCGGACGGGCTCGCCGTTTGATCGGGACGGTGGATCTCATCCACCCGCCCAGATCCGCGACGAGGCCACCGGCGACGACGGAGGAGGCGGCCGGGCGGCGGGATGGCCGTGGCCGGGCGAAGCCCGGCGAACCCGGGCGCCGGCGAGGCACGGTCCGGCCGGGCGCCGAGACGCGATCGCGGGCGCGACGGGCGGCGGTGGATCTCGAGCGGCGCGGAAGCCGAGACGACGGGCGGCGAAGCGGAGGTGGAGTCCGCCAACTTCCGTGAGCACCAAGGCGGGCGTGGCGGCCGCTGGCGAGGCGCGGGTCGGGCGAAGTGAGGCGCTGGCGGCGAGATGGACTGCTGGGCCGGGCGATGGGCCCGGGCCGGGTGCAGCGGTGGCGCGGGGCGCGCGGCCAACGGAGGGCTGACACGTGGCGGCGGAGGGGCCGGCGGACATGTCCGGGCGCGGCGGGGAAAACGTCCGGCGGCGCGGGGAGAGAGAGAGCTAGGGTTTGACTGCGAAAATTTCGGGGGGAGACACATATATATAGGTAGAGGGAGCTAGGAGACTCCAAATGAGGTGCGGTTTTCGGCCACGCGATCGTGATCGAACGACCGAGAGCATGGAGGGGAGTTTGGTGGGTTTTGGGCCAGTTAGAAAGGGGTGTTGGGCTGCAATAAAAGAGGCTTTCACGGTTACCCGGTTAACCGTTGGAGTACCAAACGACCTCCAAATGATCCGAAACTTGACAGGCGGTCTACCGGTGCTATACCAAGGCTGCTCGACAAACCTCAGACCATTCCGAGACTGTTTAACATACGCACATGAAAAGAGGTAAAAGGGGGCGCCGGGAGACATAGGAGTGCCGGATTGCAAAACGGACAACGGGGAAAATGCTCGGATGCATGAGACGAACACGTATGCAAAATGAAATGCACATGATGACATGATATGAAATGCAGATGATGACATGGCAAAGTGCAACACGCAAGCAAATGACATGGCAACAACGACGAATAACTGAAGGACACCTGGCGCATCGAATCCGGGGCGTTACAGCCTCGCAGCATGGCCACGGTCATCGACGCCATGACGACACACCTCGTCGCCGTGGTCGTCGAAGAATTGTCACGGCCACCTCACTGATTGCGCCACCTCACTGATCCGCAGCCTCCTTGTTCTCTTCTCTTCACCATGCCTTGTTCTAAGAAGGTTTCTATATATAGTAGAAAGGGTACACCATCCGAGTGCAAGGTGCGTGTGCGACTTGGACTTAATTTATTGCAAGGTCAAACAATGTCAACTTGTATGATTGGTGCATTGCTAGTGATAGCGATAATTTATTACGTATATATAAAGTTCTCGATTTTATATGAAAGAGTAAAGTTTACGTAGATTCTTCCAGTGCCATTTGTTGGTTGTAATTCCATAGCCGTTTTTAAACATTTTGTTGCATGAATGATGTTTAACTCCCTTGCTGGTCAAAAGTAATGGAGGTTCATCTGCACCGCTTCAACCTCTAATCCTTTTCCTTGTGAGGATGTAGATGCTGCGACAATCAAATCTGTTTGTAGTCAAGGCATTCTTCTTATGTTGAGCATCAGGCTTCATTGCATTTTCTGACCTTTCATGCCTACCCTCTATAGATGTTGCATGAACGTTGTGGTCTTTTGCTGTCGAGTGATCTGCATACTGATTTCCTATAGGAGATCCAAGGAATAGTTATGCTCCAGCTAATGTTTTTTAGCTGACTTTCCCTTTGCGTTTCCAATTAGTGTTTTGCAAGATGAGATCTTCTACTTAAGTTTCGAGTTGGGAAAGTCATTGATTTTTCCTTCAATTTCAAGGTAGACCTCCAACACAAAATATAACAGATATGTTCTGATGCTTTTGTGTTATATTGAGGGTCCTAACCTTTGGACAGGTTGAAGGAATAGGCGCAAGGTTTACACTTGCTTTTGTCGGTGGAGCTCTGGTCCATGGACATTTGCCTTGTTTGGCATAATCCTGAGTGCACGGGCGTACCTGAACTCTATAGTTGGTACTTTGTAGTGTTGAACCGAAGTGGAAAAAGAACTATTAGACATTAGGATTTTAGCTGGATTCTTTGAGAGTTTAATTAAACAAACGTGATGTTTCAATTTACCATTCTGGTTATTGTTTCTTCCAAGGTCTGAATCACTCTGATAGCAGGATGAGCGAAGCAGCCACCCAGCTGGCCTGCCCCGAAGCTCAACGAGAGGATCCCGTCATCGCTGTTGAGGAGGGCGGTGACCACACATCCATGGCACGATCTTTATATCGGTGAGAACTCCATTTCCTGAGGTTGTCATCATCTAATAGGCGAAGTATGTTCTTTTTTAGCAGGCTGCTTGGTAAAAGGTGGCTTGGGCTATTCCTGAATTTAAATAGTTGGCATTAGTCCAATATTGCAATTCTGGAGCCTGCGGTAGCATTTTGATGATTTCTACCGGTGAAATTGTCATTGTAACATTAGACCCGTGGTTATCTCCGGAGCTATCCCTCACGACTACTATTATTATTTTTTACTTACAAATTGTCGCCGTAGTTTCTAGCCTTGAAAGCAAAAGTGAGGTGCATGTTCTGTGTGCATGGCTCATGAAAACTGACAACATAAGTGAATTCTTGTTATGTCGTGTACAGAAAATAAACATCCTTATTAACAAAATTTTATATGTCCCTAGTGGATACATATGTTTTAATTAGCTTCCTAAGCTAAGATACAATGGTATATGTCTTGTATGTGGATTGTGAAACTGATGAGAGCTGTTGTAGATTTCTGAAACGTGTAAATAAGCGCACCGCAGCAGTTTGTTCTAAAATAACATAGAAAATCCTTATACAAATTGTTTTAGAGTACATCCATCATGCCCAGCTGGCGATTTCCCATAATCTGGTGAAAATCTTCTGCTATGTGCTACAGGAATGAGAAGCAGGGGAGCCGCGTGGATGAGCTGCGTGAAAATCTTCTGCTGTAATCGAAGCATCGCCATACGACCATTGAAGCACGCATGTGTGCATGGGCGTGGTTGTCGACTTGTTCAAGTCACACCTTGTTATCGTGGTCATTGAAGCATTGCTGCATCCGTCGTCATCGAAGCATCACCACGACCATTGAAGCACCCCTCATTACATGCCCATGGTCATCGACACTGACATGGCATACCTCGGCAATGTAGTCATCAAAGCATTGTCGCGGCCATCACCGTCGAAGCATCGCCACACCATTGAAACATGCCTCGTTGCATGGCCGCGGTCGCCGATGCCGTCACGACATGCCTCGTCACCGTCGTTATCCGCCGTCTTCGTCGTTGAAGCATCGCCATGACCATTGAAGCAATCTTTCGCTGCATGGCCGCAGTTATTGACTCCGTCAGGGCACACCTCGTCGGCATGGTCGTCGAAGCATTGTCGCGACCGCCGTTGTCAAAGCATCACCAACCATTAAAGCACGCCTCACAACATCGCCACAGTCGTCGGCGCACGGCACGCCTCGTCATCATGGTCATTGAAGCATTGCCACAATTCTTTTTTTTACAAGAAGACTAGGTAATTGCCCGTGCGTTGCAACGGGGCACATAGACGTGTCGCTAAAATTTCATTGAGTTCTTTACATAATAACCGATTTAACATAAAAAGGCTCTTTACCATCTATATCCTCCCAATATGCAAACCAAGTAGAATTGATACATACCATCGCAATTCAATTAGTGAAGCTCATGTCTAATTTCAGAAGCTAATGGCCAAGGAGCTGACAATTTTGTTTCTGAAGAGAAATGCATTGCATGTAGATCAGGGAAAAACCTTTGTCTAGCTCTTCACCAGCTTCTCTCTGACACTTAGCTCCATAGTCGCCACATCCTTCCTGTGTAGTCCTGTGTAGCACAAAATATTCAGAAACCTTGTTGTTATCTGGAAACACAGGATTCACCCGGAGTACTGGTTATGAACATGCTGATAGTTTCAAGTATAAAGTATACAAGCATATAACTCGCATGGCTCACGTAATTTGCAATTCTCAACTGAGTCAGGGCACAACAAATTAGAGTTACCTTTGGACAATGGCACAATGCCATACTTTGTGGTAACAACTAAAAACTTTATCGTTTTGGCTGAGATATTACGACCACTTTGGATCATTACCTTTTAACAAAAATGCTAGTGATCTTTCGCTGATTGTACTATCCTCACAAATTACTATTTATTTCATATGCACTGAATCTAACAGAAAAAAAACAGTAACCATTTTCTGAACATGTATGCACACAGGACCATCAATTAGATTCAGATACGAAGGTTATGAAAATTCAGAATCACAATACATCTAAACTGAGATATGACTATTTCAGCAGCATGATTTCTCTAGATGATCATGGAGTATGCACTAATTTTATGGTGACTATGCATCATGCATGGATGGTTGGGATGGGAGACTGGGACAACAATTGTTTTTACTTTAAGAGGCTTCGGATCGTTGTGTTTCCTCTTTCCGTTCTTTCTTCAATTGGAACTTCACTGCCAAAACCATATTACCTCCTGCCATGATCTGCACAAAGTTAGAAGAATGGTTCAATGTTGCACCAACTGCATCAAATCTGCAATGTACATACTGTATCAGTATTCAGTAGTCAATTTATCCCATGCAGTACACTGAAAAATTTCCAAAAAAAGAGAAGAGGAGACCGTCTATCTTACAGAGTTGCAAGCTCATATTGTTGCCCGTCTTGGCACCGCCCTCGTGTAGGCGGAGTGCATCGGGCTCGAGCTACATGAGGTCACCGGAATTGCGCATGACATGGAAGCAGAAGGGTTGAAGGGGGCACCCATCAGCGGTGCAGACTCTCTCCAAGTGTTGCCCTGTCTAACAGCAAAGGGTACCTAGAGGACATGAGGAGTTTATTAGCAATCACCCAGGGCGGCGTCATTGCTAGGGCTAGCACGATCATTTGCGTCGAGAGAAGATAGGAGGGATCACCATGGCTAAGAGAGTACCATCCGGTGGGGTGAGCCACTACCCGTGCAGATCCGACGAGTCCCGGGAGGAAGAGAGCGAGGAGTACGGATGGATGGATCGATTCGGTGGGGATGCGCATGATGGAGAGAGAGAGAGAGAGAGAGTAGCGGCGGCGGCGGCGGTGAGCGCGTGCTAACAGAGGAGGGGTCGTGAGGAGAAAGGAGTATAGCGATGTACTGTATGTGCTTGTAGGCTGGCTCTCGGGGGGTTGGGCTTTGGCCTTTGGCCCATCTGTTGACGAGTGGAGGACAATCAACGAACAACATGCGATACGCTGGTGCCGTACGAAACGTAAGGGGGGAGAGGGAACATTACATTTCTTTTAGATAGTAGAGATAGGCTTCGGATTGTTGTGTTTCCTCTTTCCGTTCTTTCTTCAATTGGAACTTCACTGCCAAAACCATATTACCTCCTGCCATGATCTGCACAAAGTTAGAAGAATGGTTCAATGTTGCACCAACTGCATCAAATCTGCAATGTACATACTGTATCAGTATTCATTAGTCAATTTATCCCATGCAGTACACTGAAAAATTGCCAAAAAAAAAGAGAAGAGGAGACCGTCTATCTTACAGTGTTGCAAGCTCATATTGTTGCTGCCCGTCTTGGCACCGCCCTCGTGTAGGCGGAGTGCATCGAGCTCGAGCTACATGAGGTCACCGGAATTGCGCATGACACGGAAGCAGAAGGGCTGAAGGGGGCACCCATCAGCGGTGCAGACTCTCTCCAAGTGTTGCCCAGTCTAACACCAAAGGGTACCTAGAGGACAGGGAGGAGTTTATTAGCAATCACCCACGGCGGCGTCATTGCTAGGGCTAGCGCGATCATTTGCGTCGAGAGAAGATAGGAGGGATCACCATGGCTAAGAGAGTACCATCCGGTGGGGTGAGCCACTACCCGTGCAGATCCGACGAGTCCCGGGAGGAAGAGAGCGAGGAGTACGGATGGATGGATCGATTCGGTGGGGATGCGCATGATGGAGAGAGAGAGAGAGAGAGCAGCGGCGGCGGCGGCGGTGAGCGCGTGCGGACAAAGGAGTGGTCGTGAGGAGAAAGGAGTATAACGATGTACTATATGTGCTTGTAGGCTGGCTCGCGGGGGGTTGGGCTTTGGCCTTTGGCCCATCTGTTGACGAGTGGAGGACAATCAACGAACAACATGCGATAAGCTGGTGCCGGGCGAAACGTAAGGCTGGAGATGGAACATTACATTTCTTTTAGAGTAAAATGCACCCTGGGCAACTAAACTTGTCCCCCTCGTCACTTTGATCACTGTATTCAAAGATTGACTCATTACGGTAATTGTACTTGAGTGATCGGGCTCATTTGCTCACTGGCTACGTTTTCCACTCCTAATACGCACGTATTTTGCCCTCGTGGCGCTTTTGACCGGGTCCACTTGTCCACGTAGGAGGTGGGTGTTAGTTTGTTATCTACACAAGGATTTTTTGCAAGATTGCCACATTACTTCACCCCCTCTTCTGATCACGTCGCTTGGTAAAGGGAGGAGAGGAAGGGACGCAGTTGGTGTCGTCGTCGAGGCAGGGGATTTGGCGGCGACGGAGGTGGGGCGGAGTCGTCGTCGCCGCCGCGAGGGCGACGAGCCGCCGGTGTCGAGGAAGACGACATGGCCGCCCTTTGTGCCACGATGGAGCAGAGCCGCCGGTGTACGGTAAGTCGCCGCCTCTCCTCTTTTCCTCTGTTTCCGATGCAAAGGCGCCCATTTGTTGTCAATTTTGATGTTTTGCCGCATGATCCTGTCAATATGAGCACGCTTTGTCGATCGAAACATATTTTGTTGGTCGAATTCTGATTAGGGTTTTGGGAGGGATTTGTTAGGGTTTCGCTATGCGGATTAATTTAGGGTAATTAATCAAATTGATGGATGTGATTCAGGTTAATCAAATTGATGGATGTTTTCCTGCATAATGTAGGTCCCCGAAGCTTGAATATTTCTGTGGAGTCCAATGTAGGTGGCTATTTTGTCTGTACGGTGAAAGGAGGGAACATGGCTTATGTGAATGGCAAGTCAATTTGGTACGATGATCTGCATGTTGACACCTGGTCACATCTTGTTGTTGAACATTTGGTTGAAGAGATTGGATATGAAATGGCAGGGAGGATTAAGGCTTACTATCTGGTGCCAGTACTTGATATTACCAGAAATGGGCTGAGGCAGCTAAGAGATGATGATGACACAGACAAAATGTGTGATTTTGTAGGGATTGGTTATCATTCCTTACAAATATTTCTTGATCATGATGACAGCCTTAACTCAGAAAACAGGGATGATGTACTGCATTTCCCAGTAGCTCAACTTCCACTTGTTCTCAGTCCAACAAATTGTTGTTCTAGTGATGCAAATGGCAGAGAGAAGGAGGCAGTGCCAATGAAGATTTTTTTTCCAGATGTGGAGATAACAAGATTGCAAAACAATGATGACAACCATCCTGAGCATCATGGAGGAACTGCACATGCAGAAATTGGTACTGAGAATGCAGCTACTACAAATATTGCAGCAACTAATGCAGATGCAGAGGAAATTTCAGACATAAGGGCCAGAGAAGTGGAGGCAGAGATAAGGGCCAGAAATGCAGAGGCAGTGCAAGCTCAAGTCCAAAGGCATAGGTTGGGTCAGCATAGGAGAATGAATGGAGGACTTCATAATGATGCTGAGAATACAGACTCTGAGGATGAAGACTTTAACCCTGGAGAGATAGTTGATTCTGATTATGACATATCTGATGACGATGACTACTTGTTTCCTGAAAATGTGGACTATGAAGAGAATGGCCAGATAAGCCATGAAGCTCGGCCATCTAACAAGGGCAAAGGAAAGGGAAAACTAAATGATAAAGAGGAGGTAAAAGCTGCAAGTGATGATGAGTCTGAAGGGGATGATATATGGGCACCAGACTCAGATGAAGAAGCGGAAAAATTTAGGTTCAAGACTTTCAGGAAGGAAGACTTGCATTGTCCCAAGTTTCATGTAGGTCAAGTCTTTGAGAATGTAGAGATGCTCAGGAAGGCAATTAGAGAGTATAACTGTCAAAATAGGGTGGAAATAAGGATCCCAATCAATGATAAGAAGAGGTTGTGTGCTAAATGTGATGTAGGTTGTAGTTGGTATTTGTGGGCATCTTATGATTCAAGAACTAAGGCTTTTATGGTGAAGAAGTTTACTGCAGAGCACTCTTGTACAAAAAAATGGAAGATTAAGGCATTCACTGCAAAGTTTCTGTCAGATAAGTACTTAGAGCATTTCAGGGCTGATCAGGGCATGAATCTTAGAAACTTTTCAAGGATTGTTCAGAAAGAGTGGAACATGACCCCTACCAGGACTAAACTGCAGAGAGCTAGAAGGTTAGCTATGAAGAAAATACATGGGGATGAAGAAGCTCAGTACAGACTGTTATGGGATTATGGCAATGAAATAAGAAGAAGCAACCCTGGAAGCACTTTCATTGTGACAGTTGATAACAACTCAAGGTTTCAGAAATGTTATTTCTCTCTTGATGCTTGCAAAAGGGGATTCTTGGAAGGATGCAGGCCAATAATATTTCTAGATGGTTGCCACATCAAGACAAGATATAGAGGCCAGCTACTTGCAGCTGTTGGTATAGACCCAAATGACTGTATATTTCCTATAGCAATTGTTGTTGTAGAAGTTGAAGATACACCCAATTGCTCCTGGTTTTTGGAGACACTAAAAAGGGATCTAGGGATTGCTAACACATATCCCTGGACACTCATGTCAGATAAGCAAAAGGTATTGCATATAGTTTATGTTGATTCTTGATGAGCAGAACAAACATCTGGCTTTCCTATAGTTTATGTTAATTCCTGCTTAATTGTGTTTCTTTGCAGGGCCTCATAAATGCAGTCAATGAGCAGTTCCCTGAAGCAGAGCACAGGTTCTGTGTCAGGCACATGTGGCAAAATTTCCAGCAAGCTTTCAAGGGTGATGTGCTCAAGAACCAGATGTGGAAGATAGCTAGAAGCACCACTGCAACCAAGTTTGAACAAAACATGGAAGAGATGAGGACTATCAGTCCAGAAGCACATGTGTGGCTGTCAAAGCATAGCCCTAATACTTGGGCTAGGGCTTTCCAAAGTGACTTTCCTAAATGTGACATCCTTCTTAATAACATATGTGAGGTTTTTAACAAGTAAGCATCATACTCTGTTGACTATATATTCTTGTTCATACTTTATTACCTGTTAACTATGTTGTCTAAATATTGGTTGTGCATGATACTCTGCTTCTACAAATACATCTTGGATGCAAGGGAGCTTCTTATTCTTTCAATGCTTGAGATGTACAAGTCTCAGGTCATGAGCAGGCACTACTCTAAGAAGAAAGAAGCTGCCAAAATGACTGGCAAGATCTGCCCAAAGATAAAAAAAGAGGGTGCAAACCAACAGTGACTATGCTAGCTTGTGTTATGTTGGTGGAGCAGGTGATGGTGTATTCCAAGTCCATGACAGGTGTACAGATTATATTGCTGACACTAGTTGCCAATCATGCTCATGTAAGAGATGGGATCTAAGTAGGGTGCCCTGCTCTCATGTGTTGGCCTGCTGCAGAGATGACAAGATAGATACTGACACAATGGTCAATGATTGCTACTCAGTTGCCATGTTCAAGAAGGCCTGCAAATACATCATATTTCCTACAAGGGATCTGAAAGAATGGGAGAAGATGAATGGGCCATCCCTAGAGCCACCTCTGTATCTGAAACAAGTTGTAGGCCTTGCAAGAGTAGAAGGAAAGCTCCTTATGAAGTTAATGACAGAAATGGTGATAAAAAGATGTCAAGGCATGGGGTAATTATGCATTTCAGCTACTGTGGTGAGTCTGACCGCAACATAAATGGATGCAAATATTTGAAGCATGGCTTGGTACCACCAAATGCCCAAATCAACCTAGAGCAAACTCAAAATGGTACACCTGCTGAAGATCAACATGACCATGCAGAACAAGCTGAAGATCAAAATGCCCAAGATCAACATGACCATGCAGAACAAGCTGAAGATCAACAAATAGAACAAGGAAATGGTATAGGTCAACAACACCATGCAGAAGAACCTGGAGGTTCAGGTACAATTCAACATGCAGAACAACCTCAAAATGGTCACAGTGAACCTATTATGACTCCACCAATCAGAGTGAACATGCTAGTGGATGTAATGCTTCAACAGGTACATGATTCAATGACTAACTGCACTATCATTGAACCATATTGTACTCTAATATCATTAACTTCATGACTAACTGCATTATTATAAATTCCAATGCAGAGGCCAACTACAAGGGATAGGACACAAATGCCAATTCCTGAGTCCACATTTCTTGCTGCTGCTCAGGCCAGGCTAACTCAAGATCAAGGTGGATCAAGCCAGACAAATTCTAGCTCTATAATGCAGGGACAACTGGCTCAACAATTAAGGGCCAAGATGATGCAAAGAAACTTAGAGGCTGAAGATAGAAAGAGAGCAGTGATGGAAGCTAGACAGCAAGCAGAGCTTGAAAAGCTTGAAGCAAGTGCAAGGAGGAAAGCAGAGCTTGCCAAGAAGAAGGCAGAAGAGGCAGAAAGAAGGAGGTTGCTGGCAGAAGAGAGGAAGGAGCAAAAAAGGCAGGAGAGAGAGCTGAACAAGCAAGTTCAGGCTGAAACAAGAAAGATCATAGCTGAGGCAAAGAGAGCCTCTGCTGCAGAGATGAAAGACAGGCTAAATGCAGAAAAAAAAGGAGGCTGCAACTGCTTCAAGGAAACAAGCACAAGCATTAGCTGCCCAGGAGAGAGCAAGACTAAATGCAGAGAGAAAGTTGATCATTGCTGCTGCAAAGAGAGCTCAACAAGCTGCTGAACCAATAGCTGGATCCAGCTCAGGAGTTCTGGTAAATGAAACTATACAAGCAACAGGTGTGAAGAGGAAAGCAGCACAAAGTGAAATCGCAGTGCAAGCAGCTAAGAAAACACATAGAAGCTCCATGTTTGATGTTTTCAGGTGATTGCTGATGTAGTACATGTTTGCTGGAGGTAGTCTGATGTATGATAACAACATGATGTCAATTTTTCTTACAGTACCATATGTACTTGATGTTTGTGCTGGTTATCTTATGCAAAACCTGATGTTTACATTCTTATGCTTAAACCTGATGTTCCAATGAATGCCATGATGGCAATGATCATGTACCTGATGTTCCAATGAATGCCATGATGTAAAAAGATGCAATGATGCTGGATGCAATGATGTCCCAAATTACTTCACATTAAGTCAAGAACTGGACACAAGTCATCAGGTGCACATTGATAGAAATATTTGATGAGTTACATAGCCATTACACAAAAGAAGATACCTTGCATCACTTCTACATCTTAACCCAGGTCCAAGAACATAGCCATTACACAAAAGAAGATGTCTTGCATCACTACATCAGCTTAACCACTATTTAACAGCAGCTACAAGCTCTACATTCTTGCAACAACAGTAGCACTACATCATTTCAGAATTAGCACAACAAGGAGCCCACAAAGAACAACACCTACAACCACTACAATCTTCAGAAACAGCAGTAACTGTGCTCCAAGCTCTAACATTCTTGCATTGTTGGACATCCCAAAATCTAAAATTGGTCCTCTTGCCCACTGTTCAACAGCAGCACTTTCATGTCCACGCTCCAGCTCCTCCCTCCTGTCCTCACTCCAGCCAATAGCATCGACGGCAGCATTTCCTCTCAGGAATTTATGTTCCACAAGATAAGCGACGTACTCACGCTCCAAATGCTAAAATTTGCAACCACGCTTATCAAATGTGAAATAAAGGCATGAGAAGAAATGCATCTGGGCGGCCATCTCTACATAAATGTAAGTGGGGGAAAGGACTTACACCATGGTTGATGCATCTATAGAAAACCCAGCCATCGTGTTCATCCGTACCGAAGATGCAGCGCTTCACCGTCACCCCACAGTTCGGACAGCCGATCCGGGGGATCAAGGGGCCGCGGCGGTGCTGAGCAGAGCGGGAACAGCTCGAAGACATGGCGCAAACGACGGCGGCGGAAACCGATGGCGGCGGCGCGGCGGCGGAGGTCACGGCGAAAAGCTGAGTGGAGAGCGCTAGGGTTCGTGGAAACGGAGTGGGGAATTTGCAGCAAGAGGCGGAGAGAAGAGGGGGTGAAGTAATGTGGCAATCTTGCAAAAAAATCCTTGTGTAGATAACAAACTAACACCCACCTCCTATGTGGACAAGTGGACCGGTCAAAAAGCACCACGAGGGCAAAATACGTATGTATTAGGAGTGGAAAACGTAGCCAGTGAGCAAATGAGCCCGATCACTCAAATACAATTACCGTAATGAGTCAATCTTTGAATACAGTGATGAAAGTGACCAGGGGGACAAGTTTAGTTACCCAGGGTGCATTTTACTCTTTTTTTAGATAGTCTCTACTTTTAATGGAGCAGTTGGTGAATAGTCTGCGCGGTTTATTTTCGCTGGGTTTTTTTCGTCAGGGTTTTTTTCGTCCCTCCCCACCCCACCACGCTCCACCAGAAAAAACTCGAGTGACCCCATATGCCCTATCCCTAACCCGCTCTCGTCTCCCTCGGACGCAGCCGGCCACCGAATCAATCCCATCTCCGATCTCCCTGCCGCCGACTCTTCGTTGTCGCCGCCCACGCACGAAGTTCAGACGCTGTTGCCACCGCCACCGCCGCCTCCAGGGCAGGGCGGCTTGAATCCCTATCGCCGGGATCGCCCCCGCCGAACTCCGGGCCATGGAGAGATCCAGCAGGCCATGGTGGCAATCCGCGCCGGGACAAGACCAGGAGGCCACCGGCGTCTCCCTGATCCGTGACCCCGACGCCATGGAGCTGCTCGTCAAGGTCCGACCCCCTTCCCTTCCCGTCCCTAGCGTCAAGGTCTTTGATTCCCTTCCCTGATGCCATTTGATTTGATTCGTACCTCGGGCGCCATGGCCGAGCATCCATATATCTATCCATCCCCAATTCAATTCAGTTCATTAGCACTCGTACATCTCAACCCAACCGAATTGAATCTTGTTGTAGGTTGGACGCACGGTTGCTGCTGGAGCGGCTGCGGAACAAGAGGCTGGTCTTCATGGGGGACTCGCTGAACTTGAACCAGTGGGAGTCGATGGTGTGCCTGGTGTCGTCGTTGATCCCGTCGCGCGACCAAAAGTCTCTCGCCAAGTTCATGGGGCCCAACGGCTCTCTCAACATGTTCACGACGGCGGAGTACAACGCGACGGTGTAGTTCTACTGGGCGCCGTTCCTGGTGAGCTCCAACTCGGACGACCCGCAGATGCACAGCGTGGCGGACCGTGTTATCGCCTGGCGGTCAGTGGCGGAGCTGGTACCCGGCGACCCGGGGCAGCTGCCCGGGCTCGTACGTGACCTGCCGCACAATTCGTAACCAGGATAACGTTGTGGTAATTAGCTTCTTTAACGTGTTTGCCCGGGCAATTTTTTTCTGGGCTTGCTTGGTGCTTCTAGGCCCAACTAATTAGCCTGCACACAGCACCTTATTCCTAGGCCCATGGCTGCACAAACGCACGCAAAACGGCCGTACTGATCACAACGTGGCCTGCTTCGCGTAAGACTTGCCAAATCGCCAGCGAAACCGCCTCACGCCTCCTCGCCTACTGCTCGTCTCATCCCTTTCTGCTCTTCCCCCCGGATCGACCGCGACGGATCCCTTTCTGCTTCTGACGTTCGATCTAGTCTTCGGCATTCTCAGAGGCAAAACGCTGGGCATGGGCGCGGCCCCTCGTAGCGGGAAAGACGACAATCCACGGCGCCTCCTTCCACCAGTTTGTGGCTTCTAATCCAGAGAGGAATTGAGGTGAGTTTAGGGTTTCGCCTTGCACACGCACACACACGCTCACTAATTTGTGGCATGAGAAATTGAGAATATACTATTAGTATTGCTCCTCATATTTGGGGATTTTAATATCAGAATACAGTGCGCGCACCATTTAGCGCGCCATAGCGTTAATTCAGCGCCAAACTTAGATGCCATAGCCTACATTTCTGAAAAAAACATTACATCTTCTATCATCCAAATTGACGGAAAACCCATCTCCAACATATGTATTGTCAGTTTTGTTTTGGACTCCTCCAATCTGACCGTTGCTAGTTAGTTCTACCATTTCAATCATCCCACCTCAATCGTAAGTTATTAAATTTCAGATATGAAGAGGTTTTTAGTTTCTAAAGCAAGTATTAGTTGTCATATTTAATTTCAGTTTTTATTAAATTATCTATATAGATATACAATGCTGGTTGTTTGACTTAGTACTATTGCAAAATTACCGTTACCCATATTAGTGATAAGGGCATGTACAATGCTGACGCTAATGACAGGTGCTAGGATTCACTTCCTGGCTGCTGTTTCCTCCCCTCTTAATTGAAAAGACATGCACCGCTCCTGCATGTTCTTGAAAAAAAAAATGGTCCAATCCTGGTCGATCTAAGGATTACTGCTAGCATCGATGTCAGGGCTGCCATCAGGAACTTCGTTCTTTTTTTTCTTTCCTTTGAGTTGTTTAACGAGCGTTGCCCTTTTTTTCTACGAGAAACCCATTGCACTAGCGCTCGACCAGGCGCCGAGGAGGACTCCTATAGCGACGCCACTTCTTTAATTAATTCTTTTTATTGCCTAAGTGTACAAAACTTCAAATAAGCGCTTTTGCATTGTAGATGTCCTAATATTCAGATAGTATGTACTCCCTCCGTCCCAAAAAAACTATCTCAACTTACTAAAGTTGATACACTTATTTTGGGACGGATGGAGTATCAAATATCCGGTAGTTTTTCTCTATGTCTTTAGTTAGCTTGCAGTCCGCCCCGGCTCCTAATTTTTCCTGGCTCCGCCACTGCTAGTGGCGGTCCATCGCCAAGCACGCCCGGCACTGACATGCCGCCCACTTCCTCGTCTTCAACACCTATGTCTGGTGGCTCAACAACTTTGAGATGAAAGTGCTGTGAGTCCTCCGTCCTCCCTCCATTGCTTTCTTGGTTCATTGGGTGAATCGGTGTGAGTGATGAATATGATAATGATTGATAGGGATTCTTGCTGGTTGCAGGAAGAATCCTCGGGCGTTGCCGGTCAAGTACATGCTGGTGGACCGCCCGGTGGCGTACAAGGAGGTGCTCAAGACGTGGGCAAACTGGGTGGACCGCGGCTGAGGAGACGAGAGAAGGCCACGGTCTTCTTCTCCCCCCTTTCCGACCCGAAACCCATATCTATCCATCCGAGGAGAGAAGACCGCAGGCGGAGGAGAGGAGACGCGGTTGAGGTAAGAGGAGTCAAATCCCCAACCTGCTCCTCCCCATGCGCCGCCGACCCACCCGCAGCATTCTTTCCGGTGTTCCAGGTAACTGAATCCACCTACGGTCTACCCGTACCTTTTTTTGGGGATTTTTTGAACTGTTTTGGGGATTTCGATTTGGGGGCGATGTTGACATGATTGTTCGAGCTGGGGGAATGGCTTCTTGTGCGCTCAGTTTGTTGTCGTCTGCAGGGGAAACAACAACAAGATGGTGGTGCGAGTCTTTGGGTATGGGTCCCTGATCTGGAACCTCGGCTTCGATTTCGACGAGAAGATCCTGGGATTCATCAAGGGCTACAAGCGAACGTTTAATCTCGGTATTCTTGGTTGCGCCTGAATGATTTGAAGCAAATCTGAACCTGTAACTTTAGTTCTTGGTCTGAAGATATCACATCTCAACTTTTCTTTCTCCGCAGGCACCCGGAGTCGTGCGGCGACCTCACCGTCCTCCTCTTCCACATCGTCCTCGACTGCAAGTTCGTCGCCTCTCAACGAGACCGGCAAAGCCAAGCTCATCGGCCTCTCAGTTCAGAGCAACGTCCAGGCAAGCCGTTCGTCCTGTTTCCTCTCTTCGTCATAGTTGCTCTTCCGTGCGAATGGTGCTATGATGATGATTGCCTATTTGCTTTGGCGTGGCTTCTTCAGGTGGAGGAGCAGAAGAAGCTAGACGTGCTCTCTGATGAGGTGTTGGTCAATGCCCTTGTCAGCAGCGGCCGCATCGTATGAATTTTCTCTCATCTCGGTTCTTTTTATTTTTGAACAAGATCATTGGTTCCATTCTGTTTTGTGACACCGCTCTGCGAACGACCTCATGTATGCAGTGTGTTCTTGTGTCCGAGGAGGACGAGGAGGCTTCATTCGTGGATCGAAAGCACCATGGGAAGCGTGTAAAAAACTTCCACTATATATGCCCTGCTCACAAACTTGATATGGTTGAGCAATTTTACTTCTGTTGTTTCTGATGAAATGTGTGGCTCATCAGAGCTATTCTACAATTTTGTCCTCACTTATACCTTTTTATACTTTATACGTGTAGCTTCTTTCAATTTTTTAAGACATTGTTTTTGTTTTTTAAGTCTTCATGTGTGCAAAATTACTTCTGCGGTGAGCCGACATCTGGTGAACTTGACGAGTACTTCCTGATGGTTGATGTCCTGGAGAACTATGGACTTCTGTAGAAGAAAAAACTAGAGTATCTTCGGCTATATCCCTGTTTGATCTATAAATGTTCGGCAAAATCACTTTTCTTATCAAAACGTGTGGACATTTGCTTATAAGATCACAGTTTTAGTACTCTCCTTGAGGCTGATTTATTGCTCTTTGCATTGAAGTTTTCAAAGTAATGGCATTTTATCTCTACATTGCTAGCAAAGTAATTTCAAAGTGAGGTGCCAAAGTATTCAGGAGGACACCAATCCAAACCCATGTCTGAGGCAGCTTGAAAGAAGGTTTGCTGCAGGGAAGAGATGGAAAGAGCGAAATAGAGATGGCAGGGGCGTGATCTGTTGTAGGTATCAAGTGAAGTAATCCTTCCTTCCCTGCTGTTTGTTTTCGCAAGTCTTTTTTGCACAACTCTGTTTGCAGTGCGTGCAGTAACTTACCGATTGCTTTTGAGGATTTTAGGTGTCAAATATGACCGAACCATTAAAATAAAAGTTGTATATCTTTTCAAGACCTTTCCAACGAATGCTTATTTCCAATTTTTCTTCAGGTATTCTAGGAGATATGCCTATCTGAAATTACTGTTAGTTTTCGTCAGACTGCAGTTTCAGTCATGACTTCCTATTTTGCGGGCAGTTTAAAGTAACTTCAAGGCTGAATCTGTCCATGGGGCTATATGGATGTATTTTCAGTATTTGGTTTGAGATTTCCATGGATAATTTATTCTCAATTTTTCGCTGAGTATAGTGAAAGATACAACCTTCTGAATGTGAGATCTTCCTAAAACTATATAGTTTCGGTTGTGAGTTTCAAATTGGTTTACCATTTTAACGGTACTTAGAGGCCGAATGTATTGTCTTGAACGAAACTGTTGCATATTGCTTTAGAGGTTTTCTGATACGGTCACAGCTGCCGCAACTAACGAATCATTAACTCCCTCATCGTGTAACTTCCCTGCTGCAGGTGATTGGATCAGCGAACCTTCTCTGTAGTTTAAGATTTGATCAGTTGGAGGAACGTGGTAAGTCCCTGGCAAAATTCTTTCGCCTTGTTAATTCTGTGTTTTTTAGCAGTGCAGCTGGTCCATGTTGTACCATCAGAGTCATTGATCTTTGACAGAATGTAATGCATGAGCAGTATAGTATTCTCTCATATTATGTGAACCCTCAGATACCTTTCCATGAGACTGAAACCAACTGTTTCCCAAATTCTTATGTGTTTGTGTATATGATGGTACATAAGTGAGTTTCACCATTATTGGTCTATTTCTTGATGTTTTTTCCAAGGATATTCGATTATTGAGTTAATTGTCAGTGATGCCATTACACTGAGTTGCCGTTAAACTGTAAAAGTTACGTTTTTTTTGTTTACCAATGCAATTATTTTAATTATTATAGAACATCTGATTGACGATGTGGTCTGTATTACTGGAGTGAGCTTTTTTATGGAATGGACTACATGTTAAAGCAGAACCAGTGTAAGCTGATATTCTTCATGTTGTCCTTCAAGACAATATTTCATATGTTGTAAATATTTCGTGGTCAACTGGTATTGGAATCTGACATTTCGCATGGTGGTGAATTACTGAATGCATGCCGAGGCAGTTCCATACAAAAACAATTTCCTAAAAATTAAAATAAATGCATTGCTGATTTATTAATTCAAATACACCACCAATAAGGCTCTCTCTTGGCAATGAGGTGTCTGCTCGACATATGTTAACATGAATAGGACCTCCAGTTCGCAGTTCCTGCGCGTGCTGCAGGGCGAGCCTGCATCTCTAGCTTGGCAGCTCCAGCTCCTGCTTGATCAAACATCATTTGTAACATTTACCATATCACTATGGTTAAGAGGTGAAATATTTACATGAATAAAATACATTGTAACTTATACGTGTGGCAACGCACGTGCGTTCATTTGTTGGCCCGTGGCAACGCATAGGCAGTCTACTAGTAGAGATAGAGATTAAGAAGAAGGCTATCGATCGGTTCCGCTTCCGCACCAAACGCGTGCCAGCGATTTTATTGACCCGATTCTTCCTTCCTTCCTTGGCCACATCCACACATGCATGCATGGGCAGGCAGGAAATCGACGTCTCTCGTCCGTCACGCAGCTGGATACATACGGTACGGAGATGACCCAATTCAAGTGCGGCCAGGTTGCGGATGATGGACGCTACTGACCCTTGTGGATGGCAGCGAATTTTTTCGAAATTCTGGGCAACCTCTAGCTACTATCCCGCTGATGATGGGTTTCACAAATTTCGGTGGGCAAAGAAAAAGTCCCAACGCAGCAACCCTAGCCACTATCCCGCTGCCCCTTCGTCTTTCTCAATCGATCCAAGCAGCCGCCGAAGACCTCTCTCCCCCACCGGCGACCTCTCTCCCCTACCGCCGCCGCCCTCCCCTCTCCCCACAGGCGACCTCCCCTCACGTCCTCTCCCTTCCCTTCCCTTGCCCGCAGATCGACAAGGGGGGACATGGCAATCCTGCAGCGGCCGGATCCAAGACCAAGCCCCCCGTGGGGTTCCTACAATCCTGCTCGAGCACCTCGCAGCGACCACGGCGGCGCGAGCGCCCATATGTAGGCAGCTCTGAACCCTAGTCACCGCAGCGGGTCACCGGAGCAGCGTCTCCCTCACCGCCGTCGGCCGACAGCACCAAGGGGCTTGTGCTCTCCTCCGGCCTTCACCTGCGTCTCCCTCACCTACTTCCCTCCCTCCGGCGTCAGCGTCACGTCAGGGCAGGTAACCCCCAAACTCCCTTCCTTGCGCTCTGTTTTTTTTAGAACATAGACGTCCCTCTGTTTTTTTTAGAACATAGACGTCAGGGACGTCCGGCTTTAAATTAATAAAGCCCACAACTTAGGCAGAGTATCACAATCACAGGACCAACACACGGCGCCAAAAGAGGCAAATAAGTTAGGGAAACGACCGCGAGACGAGCGAATAAGGTGCGGTACAAGGCGATATCAGCCCAAACTACGAGCACGCAGGCTCGGGGGGTGCGAGGACCAAAAGGGGCTGCCCATCCCTATGCGGCAGCCAACGGATCGGACGACGGGGCTCGGGACTCGGAGTAGACGGAGTGCAGACGACAGATAGCTTGGCGGTGAAGATCAGAGTCCTGTTGTCTTTCCAACGGAGCACATTGCTGCAAGAACACGATGCATTTGAACAAGTAATTTGCTCCTATGTATTTTGTATATTTTTTTGCCAAAGCAATATAGTAGAACAACAAATGTGCAGTAAGATGGCGACATCAATGGTTACACAGTACACACGTGTACTCCCTCCATAAACTAATATAAGAGTGTTTAGATCACTAATGATCTAAATGCTCTTATATTAGTTTACAGAGGGAGTACTTAGGAAAAAAGCTTCTAATTGTAAACAGTACCAATTCGAGCTTTGAATTTGTTAAGAGATATCAATGGCTACACGCAATTAGTAATCAGTGGCTACACACATGGACTTGCAACAAATAGCTCTTAATTGTTAAGATGTTAAGAGTAGCTATCAATGACTTGCAAGTTTGGATGGATGTTGTTTTTGAGGAGATTTCTTGTTGTATGTCTTCTGAAATCTGATTACGAGTTGTGTTGTTGTATGTTTTCAAGGAGAGCATTATTTTCTGTCTATCTTGATCTACACTATTGCCAGGCAAAGATTTTTGTATTCGTTTTTCTGGCTATGTCGATTCTTTCAAGTTAACTACCTGTCGTACAAGTATAAAGTCAGGCACATGTAGTAGTGAGTTAGGCAGGGGGTTATTTTCTTTCAAATTTGTTCATGTCCTCGCCTTGCGATCTCTAGCAGTGCTACCCAGGGGAACATGCAAGGATCATGTCGATTCGCTCATTCTTTGCCCCATACTTGACAAATCTGCTCCATTTTATAGTCTTGCTAGTGCTCATGCATTTTACATGTTTTCCAGGTCAGGTTAGGGTAGTACTAGTTTAGTAGTACTAGGTTATATGTAGAGAGAGCTAGTATCTTGCAATGCTTAGACGGACTGTATTCATCATTCTCTCCATTGTTATCTTGTAAATACATTAAGGTGATGTATATTTCCTTTCCTGATAAAAACTGAGCTACGTTGCATTGGTGAGATTAAAACATAAGATGAAAATAGCACTCTCCGCATATGATTTCTGTGGCCATGATAGTCCAGTCAAGATTTCCCCTGCTTGAGCCTTAAATGCATAGTGTCATTAAAATGGCTCATTACCGCAAGGAGAATTCTTATCGTAACATTGACCCACTGGGAGGCCTAAATGTGATACGGTTTTTTAAGTACCAGATCCTCCACTCGATGCTAGCACATAATAGGACATAGAGGCACACTGCCGGACAAATATTTAGGAAAAAGGGCATAGAAAGAACCAAAACTTAGAGGCACACTGCGGACTTCTTGCTACTAGCCATAAAAGCATTACGGGGGACCAAACTGCAATTTTCAGCAGGGAGAGATTCAGACAGGGGACCAAACTGGACCTCCCCCCTTGCATGCATACCAGGCTCGGATTGTCACGACTCGGCATTCAATTTTAAGTCTGCACACTGCCAAGAAAATAGTGCATTGCAAGCATGATTCAATTTCATTATTTTTACCAGTTAGTGTGTTGGTTGTGCTGGTTGCAGGAATCTCTACATGGTTTTTTCTTATCATCTTTTGGGCTTTTCATTTCCATACCAAGCAACTTGTTGTTGGTAGTTGGTAGCTACTACTTCAAATTGACACCTCAGAGTACTTCAAATAGCTCTGAGCAAGGATTAGTGGAATGAAGATGCTGGATGGTGTCGGGGAGGAGCGGCATGTCAGCGAAGTGGGAGAAGCTGGTGTGCTGGAGGAAACCCTAACAGGTCAGCACAAACTAGAACCAAGCTGTTTTCTCTTGAACCTTTCCCTTTTTAGCCTTAGTTTCCATCTTAATTATTGTGTATTAGCGTGGGAAATGAAATTATTGAAAGGAAAGCAACAAGAGAATCTGTCCACAAAATGCAATAACAAATATTATTGTTATAATAAAATAAACAATGTATGGTCTTTTGTGGAACTAATGTCAAAGTTAACCGGGACAAAATATACATCCAACAACATACATGGTGAACTTGGTTACAGCCCAGAAAACACCAAATCGACATGCATGAAAGTAAGCAGATTTTGCAGTACAATACAAATTAAGAGGATAAGCTTATTGGAAGCGCTTCAATATCTTCAGGAGATGAGTCGATAATCCAGTGCCATGTAGCAAGCAGCAGCACATGGAGATTCACCATTAGCATGTACACATGCCAGGCGATCAGACAGACCAATTGCTAAAGCAACAGAAGCGCGGCTACTTGAAATACCAAATGCCAATCTGTCACTCAAAGAAAACCTAAGTCATGTCCCTAGCAAGATTGACCCAAGCTTCCAAGCAGGTGTACTCCAGACGAAACAACATCGTCACGATTTGCCAGCGGAGGCGCCAATGGCCCTCGGCCACTTCTTCGATGGAAAACCTCCCGGAGAACTTTTGTGACAATATTCATGAAACGAAAAAAGCAAAGAAACAAAGAAAGCAAAGAAGAAGGAGATTGTGGGCCTTGTGGCTCTCTCCAAAAAAACGAGGGAAAGCAAAGGGAAGAGGAAGAATAAGTCCAAAGAAAAGATGAAGGTGCTTGCAGCCTTCTCTCTCAAGGAAAGCAAATGGGAGAGCTAGAAAATGACCAAAACAAAGAGGAAGAACCTTGTGGGTTGTGTGTCTTTCTCTCCCAAAAAATAAACAAGGAAATGGCCAATACATCATCGGGCAGTTGTTTTGAGCTGGGATGACATGACTTCACCGTCGGGTAGTTGGTGCTTGTGTGTCTCTATCACCATCCTACACATCCATGGGAAGCTTGCTCCTTGTTACCATGGGCCTTACCCGGTTGTTGGGAAGGTTTGCCACGTGATGTATAAGCTAAAGCTTCCACCATGTGCACTCCATCAAAGTGTCTTCCATGTAACATAGTTGAAACCTTTCCGTGGAGTTCCACCAACCGAGCTGCCGTTGCTGAAGCCACAAGAGGTCCTCCGGCACAGGGTTATTCATGGAGCACCGATGCTAGTGGTGCAATGGGTTGTCTGTGCGTACTCGGAAGCAACTTGTGAAAACCTCGCAGAGTTTCAAGCAAGTTTCCAGATTTCAAGCTCGGGTATAAGCTATTCACCACAGAAAGGTTTCCAAACTCCACGAGCTTGAAATCAACCCCGGTGAATAGATTATCATTGAGCTTAAAATCTGGAAACTTGGCTTAAAACTCTGCGAGGTTTCCCAAGTTGCTTCTGAATACCCATAGCCAATCCATTGCACCACTAGTATTGGCGCTCCACCAATAACCTTGTGCTGGAGGACCTCTTGTGGCTTCAGCAACGACATCTTGGTTTGTGGAACTCCCACCAAAAGGTTTTAGCTGCGTTACATGGAAAAACCTTTGACGGAGTGCACACGGTGAAAGCTTTAGCTTATACATCATGTGGCTAACCTTCGCAACAATCGGGTAAGACCCATGGTAACTAGTGGCAAGCTTCCTGGTGGATGGTACAGGATGGTTATAAAGACACACAAGCACCAACTGGCTGATGGCAATTCAACTCATGTCATCCCCAGCTCAAAACAACTACATGGTGATGTATTGGCCATTCTTGTTTTTTGAGAGAGAAAAACACATGGCCCACAAGGTTCTTCCCCTTTGTTTTGGTCATTTACTTGCTCTCCTATTTGCTTTCCTTGGTATTTTGGGAGAGAAGGCTACAAGCTCCTTGGTCTTTGCTTTGGCCTTATTCTTGCTATTTGCTTGTTTTTCTTTGGAGAGAAAGATACAGGGCCCACAATCTCTTTCCTCTTTGCTTTCTTTGTTTGTTTCCTTTTTTCTTTTCATGAATGTTTTCACAAAATTTCTCTAGTTTTCTTTCACCTGATTAGGCAATCACTGAAAACAAAGACGAACACCTGATTCATGGGTCTCATGTCTTTGTTGTCGAAGAGGTGTTGCTCAACTAAACGTGTCCGGCTACGTGCTTTCTGACTGCGGCTGGACTTTCCTTACCGGACTGCCACATGAAGTGATCTAGGACTTTGACAAGTAGACCCTGTCCATACACGCCCCCAAGAGGACCGCAAACACCATTTTTTAGTGATAGTAAAAATAATTTATACATGGTAGAAGAATCTAAGACAACATTAAAAAAACTTATCCTAAACAATATCCATGTCTGGCGCAAACCAGCTGGAGACGCGGACATATGCTGGAGGAGCTGGAAGCCGCCGAGCACGACATCATGTCACTCCTACATGTAGGGCCAATCGCCGAGGCCGTGAACCGGGTGTTCGTCGCGTTGACAGAGAACCCGAACGGTCCACATTGAGCTAAGACACCGCCGCCCAATGCCACCGTTCGATAAACCATCGATGACTTGGCTGAATAACACCTCTTCGACAACAAAGACACGAGACCTGTGATCACAACAGAAATAAAATGGTGAGTGTCAAGAAGAGGGCCGGGACAACAAAATCCAATCAAAATGTAAACCTTAGACAACATGAGGAGCCATCCGACCTTGTTGGCGTCGTCCAACACCGATGATCACCAGCTGCAATGCCCCACACAAAGAGACAAGAAAAGAATTTAGGGTTCGTGAGCATCGGGAGCGCGTCCTTTTTATGCATACGCCGGATCCGACCTAATGAAATGTTGGAAAAGGCACCACACAATCAACCCAAATAAGTACCATATGCTTCTCTTTCACCTGATTAGGCAATCAAAACCCCTTTGACCAGACTCAACTTCTCATCAATCTTAAAAAGCATTCACATGTTTAATTAGATGATTTGCATGACTTTTTTCGTTCATTACAACAATGCACATATCCAACTCTCTTTTAGTTTCTGTATGGGAGGAAATCATTTCTACTTACTGCAACTTTACTCCTCCGATTCTCCATAAATATACTTGTAAGTTATGTCTTGTTGAACAAGTTCTGTAAATCATGGAGGAGCAATAGATATTTACTTGTCTCCATTTTTCATGTCTATGATCATTAACTGAATATTGTTGCTCCTGTAAGACAAGTAGGATTTGAGATTGTAGTGCTTGAGTAAGCATATCCTTACTGTTTTCAGTTGGCATTCGTTTGTAGCTGGTATGGTTCCATTTTACGCTGAACCACAAATTATACAACATTACAAACTTTTTTAGTGGAAAATAAATATATATTTTTTTATGAATTATGCAGTGTTTCCATTACTTCCTATTGAAATCTACTCAATGTGCTGACAAGTGGACTTCATTGAACGTATAGTAATGTTTCCCAACTATGCTAAAGTTGTGTTTTTCCAATAATACCTTAGGGCATGAATTTACAAAAATGTTTGAATTGAAAAGTTGTAAAAGGAATGTACAAAAGAATTAAAAGACAAACACTATAAGTTTATATGAAGCTACAGCTCCTGTCCATATTTTTCTCTTCTGAGATTTGATATGAAGCTTCAGTTCCTATACTAAATACAATTCATTTCTTCTTATGCTTTTCCGAGACATTATGTGAAGCAGCCCATCGCAACTTGCAACATCACCTAATTGATGCCCTTTGTGAACTCAAGTTTGCTAGTGAGTGACTCCATTTAATATTTTGTATCATGCACTAGGTTCATAAACACTGGATGCATGTTGCTCTCCTGTAGATTGGTCTGACTAAACCATTTGCTCTTCGATGTTCCAGGTTTGTTGTCTATAAAAGAAGATCCATGCTTGGAGTTGTAAGAGGTCCTAATTAACCTTGCAGGTTCGAGAAGGCATTGCATTGCTTCTTTACATGAATGTGCTTCCTTTTAAGTAGTGGAAAATAATGCCATGCCGCCAGCTCCTCCACGATAACCATCTATTCAGATTTATCTAATTATGCAAGGAACCAGCTATTTATATCTTCCAGTGCACCAAACTAGTAGTCTCATGAACTTGATATCAGCTTAAATCATAACAGTATCATGTTTCCGTCAAAGAGCTTTGTGGTGGCATATATATCAAGTCACGAGGAACATTCAGATGCAAAGCACTCATGTTCCTGAGAGAAACCCAGGTTGTACATTTCTATTCTCTCTTTTTTACTTTTGGAAGTTATGTCAAGCACGTGCTTTTATTTTGGTGCAGGTAGATTTTACATCTGGATGCCCAGGCTTAAATAGTAACAAAGGGCATAGCAGCGCAAGAACACAGATGTATTGGATAGCTTCTGCTTTCGACTTTCCTGTTCATTTCATTAGCACTTTGACTTATTGAGGGAGGTGAAGTGAAGGCAGCTATGTGTGCCAAAATAAAACACACCTTTGTGTGCAAATAATGTACTGATGAATTTTCAATGTACTCCGTAACTCATAATGGCCTTGTTTTACAATTCAAGTTGTGCGTATTAATCATTATCTGTAATAAATTAGGTTTCTGAGTTGTGTGGAGGTCCTGCTTTTACCAGTCTCTGTAATGAGCTGTAATGAGTAGGTTCGAGTTATGATTTTAAGGCTGTTTGTCTGGTGTGTCAGGTAGAGATACTATATCTCTCATGGCAGCAAATAAAAATATAACTATATTACATTTGTGATATAAATTGTGAACGATGAGCTCCAAATGCACAAGCCAAATAGACAATGCAAAATTCAAATGATAACGTATACTGTTGTGTACTTTCTAAATATTTTCTCATGTTAGTTCAGATGGTATTAAGGTGATGCATTGGTTATAATCAAAGAAAGAAATGTAATTCGGGCATGCATGAACCTATTGCATGCACAAAATGCAGAATTATATATTTCCTTGAAATTCATTAAGATAAACAAGTTGATTTGTAAATAGTCGCATTACCAACGACAAAACAATTGAGTATGAGAAAGTTGAGGTGTTTACTGCAAAAGTCAAGTTTTATATCTAACTAGTACCAAGGCGGATTTTATAAAATGTGCATTAAGTGGTCTGAAGTGTCTCCACTGGAATCTGTACCATCCACTTAAATGGCCCAGACTGATCTTTTCTTTTTCTACCACAGCCCCATTTTCTATACTAGTTGCTCCATGGATTGGTAGAGCTTCGAAGAGTTGTCGGGAATAATGGTTTTGCAATATGTTTCATCATGGTCCTAATGATAATTTATATGTCACGATAGGGAAGTAGAGTTTGGTAAAAAAAGTTGTAATCATAATCCAAGGGAGTTTCCTATAGTATCATGATTTATCTGTGATTTTTTCTTCTTCTGAAAAAGGCACATTGCAAGCTTAGCATTTAATGCACTGTTCAATAAAGCGATTGATTGCATATATAAGCATTTTTACAACGACAAAGAGAGAAATGGCACGCAAAGCGTGCGTCTCCTTCTAGTATATACATATACTGGAAAAGGCTTCCACCCGGCTTTATAAATAAAACTACAACCAATACAGAAGGTGATGAAGCATACAAACGCACACCCACACTGTTAGGGATACCAGCTATAAAAGAGAAGCACACATAGCTAAAAACAGGAAACCAAACAATAGGGACTAGCAATGCCACTAGGAAAACTAGCTAGTCCCAAACAATAAGCTCAAGTCTTCTAGAACCGCCTCAACGCAACTCACCATGCTGGCCACCACTCCAAGGCGCACTCCACACGACGGGCCAGGCGAAATAAGGTACCATCGGTGTGAAGGAGGAAGGGGCAAATGGACGATCCAGTGGTGACTAACCTCCCAGGGCGCCCAGGAATCCCCACTGGCGGGGCAATCGCCACCTGGGGCCGCGACCGAATCGGACAGATCCAGTGCCGGCGCCGCCACCGCCAAAAGCAGGCCACACTGCGAAGCCCTCCACACTGGCCCGTGCCCGTCACACCAGTGACTCGGCCACCAGCACCCGCCTTAGCGCCGCCGCGCCCAACGCCAGCGCGCCGCCACTTCTTGATGCGGACGACCTGCGCCTGCCGCCACCGAGCGAGGAGAGAGGAGTTCCCGCCGTCGCCGATGCGAGCAAACTTTTGATCGGTGGCGCGCCCTGGCAGCGGTGAGGGAAAGGAGAGAAAGAGGAGACGGCTGACAGCGCTAGGGTTTACCCTCCGGAGTCGCCCGCGGGAGCGAGTCCGGAGGGGAGGGGTTTGAGCGAATCCTCTAGTATACGCATATACTCAAGTGTCCAACAAACACAGCTCGTAAGAGACTGAGAGAGTGGTAGAAATAAATTTAGGTAGTACCTAAGATGATGCATGTTTCAACGGCTTGTTGGCAGTAGCGTCTGTCAAAATATAGGTCAGCAAAGAAGTGAAGCCTCACAGTGCCACCCCTTAGGCGATCTGAGAAGCCGAGGTGGTACGGCGGTGGAGAAGATGAGAGCCTTGGAGTCGAAGATGATGGCTCTCAAGGCGATGGAAGTCGACATGAAGTTGAGTGCGAATAAGAATGCCCAAACTACGCGGAAGATGGCGGCTGTACCATGCTGACTATCACCATGCTACATGATGCTTTTTTATGCGGGCACACCAACTTTAATTTGGCGCACAGCTATGCCATAGACTGTTGCAACACAAGAATGGTAAGCCAGTTATAGTGGGAGTAAATTAACTAGTAACATAGAGCATTTTATTTTATTTTTTGCTTATATGACAAGTAGTTAACGAGTAGAGAGATGCTCGTGGTAACATAATATGTTACTATTTCCGTCGTGGTAACATAATATGCAAATTATCTTATGTGAGTTTTTAATATTACAATTTTTTCCTAAGTTGAACTTATAGATTGTTTTTATTGCATACTTTTTTTTCTCTACTTGGTTTGGCCTCCCCTATACCCAAATCCTGGATCCGCCCCTGCTGGTATGTGCACCACCGCCGTGTCAATTACGGTACTAACACAAAAGATCACATCTTTCTTCGCCTTGTCCTTGTTAGATAATAATGAAAAATAAACGAGACAAAGAGACACGGATTTTTACGTGGAAACCCTTACGGGAGAAAACCACGGACGCACGAAGGCGCAATCACTATGAGGAGGAGTATTACAAGCACGAGACGACAGACCGTCTTAGGTGCGACTACATGGGGTATATATGAGGGGCAACACATAGGAGTCCTTGTAGGACAAGTAGACGAGTTGTACTCGTACGCGTTGGTACCAATGCAAAAGGCCCACACCGTATGTACTACATCTAGTCCAATACGGTATAATTTGGATCACAATTTAACAATCTCCACCTTGATCCAAATCCTCCAGTAGTCGAAGAAAGTGAATAACTCCATCCAAATCAGCAAAAACACCATGTGCGACAAAGTCCATAGGACTAGTGAGAAATACCAATTAAGCCTGAGCAAAGCTCAAACTTATTGGTCGGAACTGGCTTTGTCATCATATCAGCAGGATTATCATGAGTACTTATCTTGCATACCTTCAAATCACCTTCAGCAACAACATCTCGAATATAGTGAAATCTGACATCAATGTGCTTTGTCCTCTCATGATACATTGGATTCTTTGTAAGATATATGGCACTTTGACTGTCACTAAATACGGTAGGGCAAGATGAATCTCCACAAAGCTCAGTGTATAAACCTCTCAACCAGATAGCTTCTTTGCATGCCTCGAAATAGCCATATACTCGGCATCAGTAGTGGAACAAGCCACAATAGACTGCAAAGTTGCTCTCCAACTCACAGCACAACCACCAATGGTGAAAACATAACCTATGAGTGATCTTCTCTTATCCAAATCACCAGCAAAATCAGAATCAACAAAACCAACAAGTCCATCTCTAGTTTTCCCAAACTGTAAATAAGCATTAGAAGTACCACGCAGGTATCTGAAAATCCACTGAACTGCTCTCCAATGCTCTTTTCCCGGATTAGCCATGTATCTACTGACAACACTCAATGCATAAGATAAATCCGGACGAGAACAAACCATGGCATACATAAGTGAACCAACTGCACTTGAATAGGGAACTCTAGACATGTACTCAATATCTGCATCTGACTTAGGACATAAAGCTGATGACAATTTGAAGTGTGCAGCTAACGGTGTACTCACCGGCTTGGCATTATGCATATTAAAACGACGAAGAACTTTATCAATATATCCCTTCTGACTTAGATATACTTTTCCAGATGGTCTATCTCTGGATATTTCCATGCCAAGAATTTTCTTTGCTGCACCCAAATCCTTCATCTCAAATTCATTACTCAATTGCTTCTTTAGTTCATTAATCTCTGACATACTCTTTGCAGCAATAAGCATATCATCAACATAAAGGAGCAAATAAATAGTTGAACCATTGACAGTTTTCAAATAAACACAACTATCATAATTAGACCTTTTGAAACATTGAGAGAGCATAAAGGTGTCAAATCTCTTGTACCACTGTCTAGGGGATTGCTTCAATCCATAAAGAGATTTCTTTAACTTGCAGACAAACTTTTCTTTTCCAGGAATAACAAAACCTTCAGGTTGTCCCATATAAATATCCTCTTCTAATTCTCCATGTAAAAATGCAGTTTTAACATCCAATTGTTCAAGCTCAAGATTATGCATGGCAACAATACTGAGTAAAGTGCGAATAGAGCTATGCTTCACAACAGGAGAAAAGACTTCGTTATAGTCAATACACGGAATCTGGCTATAACCTTTAGCAACTAACCTTGCTTTATATCTTGTCTCATCATTAGGAGAAACACCTTCTTTCCTCTTGAAAACCCACTTGCAACGAATAGGTTTCTTCTCTCTAGGTAATCTTACTAAATCCCAAGTGCCATTCTTTTCAAGTGATTTCATCTCATCATGCATAGCGGTCATCCATTTATTACTATCACCAGAAATAATAGCCTCGGAATATGAAGAAGGCTCAGAATTACCTTCAATTTCTTCTGCAACAGATAAAGCAAAAGAAACAATATTGCACTCTTCAATTAACCTGTCAGGTTTATTAATACCCCGCCTAACTCTGTCACGTGCAAGATTCCAACTGGGTGGAACAATAGGCTGATTTGGAGTGGGAGTGACATGATCATCATTAACAACGGGTTCATCATGTGCATCAACAATTTCATTACCAGATGTATCACCTGAATCAATAACATGCTCCACCTGAACAGTAGGCTGCTGAATAGTAGGCTGCTGTTCACTCTCAACGGGAACATTAGTAGATGAAACATCATGTAACATAGCAGATTCATTAAAGATAACATTTCTGCTAATAACAACCTTCTGGGTTTCAGGATTCCACAATTTAAAACCTTTAACACCAGACTTATAACCAAGAAAGATGCACTTAACAGCCCTAGGCTCCAACTTTCCATTGTCAACATGAGCATAAGCAGTGCAACCAAAAACTCTCAACTGTGAATAATCAGCAGTGAACCAGACCATACCTCAATTGGAGTTTTCTTATTAAGAGCAATAGATGGTGAACGATTAATGAGATAACAAGCAAGGAAGCGGCCTCAGCCCAAAACGCCTATGCAAACCTGCATTGGACAACATGCAACGAGCTCTGGAAATAATGGTCCTGTTCATACGCTCAGCAACACCGCTTTTGTTGAGGAGTATAAGAACGGTGTAATGTCCGACAATGCCTTCAGACTTGCAATAATTTTTAAATTGCTTAGAACAGAATTCCATACCATTATCGGTCATGAAGTATCTTTACCTTCCTTTCAGTTTGTCTCTCAATCATAATCTTCCACTCCTTAAATGCTGAGAATGCTTCATATTTATGCTTCAAGAAATAAGGCCAAACTTTTCTCGAATAATCATCAATAATAGTCAGCATATAACTTGCACCACCTAATGACTTCTTGCGAGATGGTCCCCATAAATCAGAATGCACATAATCAAGAATACCTTCAGTTGTATGGGTCGAAGTATTGAACTTCACCCTCTTGTGCTTGCCGAAGATACAATGCTCATAAAATTACAATTTACCAGGTTCATATCCATCAAGAAGACCTCTCTTATTTAACTCTCCTAAACCAAGTTCACTCATATGTCCAAGACGCATATGCCAAAGGTTAGCAGCATCACAATCAGAATTCTTTGAAACAACTGGAGTAGCGTTATCTGAAGCAAAGAGAACCTCGAAGGTAATAAAGACCATTGGTCGAACTTAAGTCACCTTTCATCACAATAAGGGAGCCTTTGGTGACCTTCAAAACACTATCTCCACCTGAATACTTGTATCCCTTTGCATCAAGGGCACTCATAGAAATAAGATTTCTCTTCATCTTCGGAATATACCGAACATCAGTCAAAGTTCTGATTATGCCATCAAACATCTTGATTCGAATAGAACCTATGCCTTCAATCTTGCATGGTGAATTATCAAAACCCAAAACGGAACCAGCAGAAGTAGTGGAATCAAAAGTATTAAACCAATCTCTATGTGGACACATATGAAAAGTGCATGCAGTGTCAAGTACCCACTCATCATTGGTCTCAGCACATCCAGCAATAACGACAAGAGCATCATCGGAACTATCATCACGAGCAACGTTAGCAGAATTTTCACCTTGTTTGTTACCTCTCCTCTTTTCCTTGTTCTGCAACTTGAAACACTCAGAGATATCATGCCCGTCTCTCTTGCAATACCTGCAATACTTCTTGTCTCTGGATTGCGACCGGCCCTGTGGCCGTTCTTACTTTTGCCTCTGTTTCCATTATTGGAGTTCTTCTTCTTTGTCCTGCCACGAACAGATAATCCCTCGGCTTGGGATGAACTCGAACCATCATGAGGCACCATTAATTTAATCTTCTCCTTGGAGTTCAAAGCTTCATAAACTTCATTAAGCGTGAGAGTATCACGACTATATAATATGGTGTCTCTAAAATTGGTATAAGAACTTGGGAGTGAACAAAGTAGCATTAAAGCAGTATCTTCCTCTTCATACTTAACCTCCATTGCAGCTAGATCGGATATGATCTCTTTAAATTCTGAAATATGATTCAAAACATTACCTCCCTCGGGTAACCTGTGCAGGAATAATTTTTGCTTCAGATGCATCTTGCTGGTGAGATCCTTGGTCATGCAAATCCCTTCTAGCTTTAACCATAGAGCGGCGGCAGTTTTCTCGCTCAAAACTTCCTGCAAAATATTATTATGCAAATGGAGTTGAATTTGTGACAAAGCCTTACAATCAATTCTTTTCTCCTCATCAGTCCAGTCCTGAATTCTGTTCTTCCCAAAACTATCCAGTGCTTCATCATAGTCGGACTGTGCCAACAACGCCCGCATCTTGACTTGCCATAGGGTAAACCTTGTGTCACGGTCCAGCAGCGGAAGATCATACTTCATGGAAGCCATGAGTAGATAAATCTGGTAGTCGCTGGATGTGGACGTAGCAATCTACGGGAAGTAGTACTAGATCAAACAACTAGTACTGTACCCCCCCTGTAGCCTTCACGATTAGACTTGATGCTTGACGTGATGGGAAGAAGTAGTACTCTCGCATGTATGTGGATATGCAGCAACACGAACACGGCAACTTGGCCAATGCGTGGATCGCTTGCTTCGAGACCTCGGACTTGATGCACACGCGGATGCTGGTTATGCATACAGCTGCGGCTGCTTCTGTCGCCTTGCTTTATCCTCGGGAGCAGTAGCAGAACTCGGATCAGACTCGGCTACGTGCGGCTGCAGTAGCAGAAATCAATCTCCAGTCGGATTCGACAGATCGTCGAGACGCGCGGCGCGCGTGTAACCCTAATCTCTCGATCTCAAATCTCGTATCTCAAACCTCAGCTCTGTATACCACTTGTTAGATAATAACGAAAAATAAACGAGACAAAGAGACACGGATTTTTACGTGGAAACCCTTACGGGAGAAAACCACGGACGCACGAAGGCGCAATCACTATGAGGAGGAGTATTACAAGCACGAGACGACAGACCGTCTTAGGTGCGACTACATGAGGTATATATGAGGGCAACACATACACTGGTGGAAAAAAGGCCTTTGGTCGCGGTTCGCAACTGCCATTAGTCGCGGTTGGGCAACCGCGACCAAATAAGCGCGACTAATGCCCCCCACCTTTAGTCGCGGCTGCTTAAGAACCGCGACTAACGGCCCGTCCACGTGGGCGCCAGCGGCCGTCAAGCGGAGGACCTTTAGTCGCGGTTCTTCTGGCCAACCGCGACTAAAGGCCGCCACAGGTTTAGGGTTTTAGCCCCCCCCTAAACCTGTTTTCTGTTTAATTTGTATTGTGTTTTATTTTTATAGAAAACCCCCTGCCACCACTGCCACTTATCCATTGCCGGCCATCACTGCCACTTATCCATTGCCGGCCTCCACCGCCGGGCACGCGCCGCCGCTTGCCGCCGGCGTGCACGCTGGAGAAGCCAAGGAAGGGGTGATGCGTCAAGGGCGGGCGTCGCGCGCGTGAGCCCAAGAATGGGTCGAGGCGTTGGAGAGCGCGCGACAGGAAGTAGCCGGAGGTGGCCTTGGCGGATGCACTACCAGGTTGCGCCGAGGGCGGGCGAAGCGAGGCGGCGCGCAAGGCCGGTGGGCGAGGGAGGCCGGTCGGCGGCGTTGAGGGCGGGCGCAGCGAGGCGGCAGTCCCGAGCCGGGCCGGGCGCTGCTGTAGGCGAGGGGCGACGGCGGGCGGCGCCGAGGGCGAGGGCGACGGCGGGCGGCGCCGAGGGCGAGGGCGACGGCGGGCGGCAGAGACGAACAGGCGAGAATCGGAATCGGAGAAGACGAGAATCGGAGCCTTGTATTTATAGCCCCCTCCCTTTAGTCGCGGTTGGCGATGAGACCCGCGACTAAAGGTACCCTTTAGTCGCGGGTCGCCTGCCCAACCGCGACTAAAGGGTTTTTAATGAGTTTTTGCTCCCGCCGCCCCCACCTTTAGTCGCGGTTGGTCTGGCCAAATTAAAGGTGGGGGCGCGGGAACGCAAAAAACCCGCCAAAAACCCTTTAGTCGCGGTTGTCCTGGCAAACCGCGACTAAAGACCCTCACGTGCGCCAGCTGGCCACCGAGCGCCCTGGGCCCAGGCCTTTGGTCGCGGTTCACCTCCAGAACCGCGACTAAAGGTCCCATTAGTCGCGGTTCCTACAGCTTCGCGACTTATGGGGCTGGACGGAAGCCTGTTTTTCCACCAGTGATAAGAGTCCTTGTAAGACAAGTAAACGAGTTGTACTCGTACGCGTCGGTACCAACGCAAAAGGCCCACACCGTATGTACTACATCTAGTCCAATACGGTATAATTTGGATCACAATTTAACAATCCTCAATCCAATTCCGCTCTTCACTTCACATAGAAGAGAGGTGAGAAGAAGTCGATGAGAGCACACCTGCCGACCAGCGAGGCCGATTCGACCAGAGGTAACAACAAAACCTAGTTAGGCCGGTACTCCCTCCGTAAAATTATTTCGTTAGAGAGGGAGTGCACGTATATAAGCTATTTTTCTCGGATAATTTTGAACATGGGTCACGTCTTAAAAATATACCTACTAGCAGATATGGTCTTTTTATTGGGTGCGTACATCGGAATAGTGGCACTCTTTTCATCGGATGTGGATGGATGGCTGCGATTATAATTAGAAAAGCTGGCGTCGATCCGTGGGAGATTACAGTCGACCAATGAGAAATTTTCATCTCAGACGAAGGAAAAAAAAAGCAAAAATTCCGTCTCTAATCCTAGAGAAAACCCATTGAAAACGGAGCTCTCCACCCAAGGAACAAAAAATAAAAAAAGGCCACCCACCCGATCCCTTCCTCCTTTCTCTATTTGTCTCTCCCACGTCACGTCGCTCCGGTCCATTGGATTTGGATATAGATGGCTGCGATCAGTTACAAACAGGGGGCGATCCGTGGACGCCCGGTCCACCAATGAGCAAGCGGCAATCTTTCATCTAGGGATCAATCGATGAATTCACCTCAAAAAGAAAAGGATCAATCAATGAATCAACGAAAAGTAAAAAGCTTTCAGCCACCGAACCCGAGGGGTGATTCATTCCATTCACCGTGCCTCTCGCAGAAGAATTTTTTTTCCAAGCAAATCCACCTTCTCGCGGAAGCACAAAAAAATAATTTTTCACGCAAGTCTTTTTTGTTTTTTGTCGAAAAGGTAACAAATACCGGTGAGAAGACAAAAAAAAAAATCTAAAAAGCCAAAACGCATGCGAAAAAATAAAAAATTCCAAAGGATGCGCCCAGAGCATGCACGTGGCTCTCAGCCCAAAGTGACCCTTGGGAAGGCTCCTGAAGGAGCAAACCTCAATTAAGAAAAAGGGTTTCCCCCCACTTTGTATTACAAAGCAACCATCTGATACAACCAATGATAGGAGCTGGGGCGGAAGCAGCACAATCACGCCCAAAAAAAGTGAAAGAGAAAAAAGAAAAGAAACAAATGCCGATAACGGAGGATCGACTAAAACGAAGAAGCCTCATGACCGCTAAGGCCCACTAGAGATCGCCACCAAGCTCCGAGACTCAAGTGCCAGTACCAATCAACACCTCCAAGAAGGAACATGACGATGAGGACGCTGCTGCCAAAGGATTCCCGTGCACGCTGGCGGGAGAAAGGAAGGGTAGCCCCACGCCCTCCAGGAAGTTCCGGCGGCACCCTCAGGCGCCACCGCGTCGGTGTCGGCCAAGCCAACAGGGATTTCTCCCGATCCCAGCCTCTACCTCAGGCACTTCGGAGCTCGCCACCAAACCAACACCACCCTGCGCCAACACGGACACGAAGCTTCCCACGCTGTCTCACCACGGCACCGCGAAGATGGTCTGCACAACGAAGAAGAGGAGTCGGGACTAGGGCAGCAGCACCGTCGGCATATGGGAGGGCCCCACCTCCACCGTCCATGATGGTAGCCGACCGGACGCCATAGTAGGAGCCTACCGGGCCCGTGGCCCCATTGGCCCGGTCGGGCCCTCAAAGGCCTGGACAACTCCCGCATCCACGCAGCAGCTGGCACGTCGTCGGCGTCGCTGTCCCAGTCCAAGCCGCTCCCCTGCCTCCCCATACAAAGGGCCTCGCAGTCGCGCCGGAGCCGACCCACAAGGACCCAGAAGGGACCCTACAGGCCCAGATTTGAGCCGGGGACGCGCCACCGGCCGACCAGCACCACCGGACCGCCCCGCCACCAAGAGGCGGCACCACCACGGCGAGCGTCGCCGGCCACCGCAGCAGGGCGCCGGACCGCCACCGGCCGAGCACCACCGCCACCTGCCCCACCCCGGGCAGGAGGAGCGCTGCAGGTAAGGGACGGCCCGCCGCCGACACCACCCGGCCAGATCTGGGGCGACCCCGGCAGCGGGGGGGAGGCGGAGGTCGCCCATACAGCCGCCTCCCGGGAGGCGGGGGACGGGAGGAGGGGAGAGGAGGGGGGCGGGGCGGGCGGCAACGGGGGAGCGGGAGCGGGGCGCCGCACCGAGCGGGCGTGGGCGGCGGGGGGAACCCTAGCGGGAAAGGGGGGAGGGGGTGGTTCCCGAGCGACCCTCAATTAGTGAGAAAACGAGAGATAGGACACTGTTTGAAGGCTGAAGGGCCAAATCCCAAGTGCTCTAGATTGTGGCCCGGCAGCCCACTTCCTAGTTGTGTTTTCACAAGTATTTGCTACACATAAACCATTCGGGTGTGATTTAAATAATTCGGTTTGTGAACTATATTTTTGATTTTCTTAAACCTTCATATTTATGTTTAGTTTGTATATATGTGTGCTAATATGTAGTTGCAATATAAACTAGAATTGCATAAGTTAGAAAAAACAAAATTATACTCCTTTATATTTAGGGGCTCGGCTAGGCGCAGCCAAAACTTATACTCCACCTTTGGACCCCTCTATTTTTAGGGGATCGGCTAGAGTTGCTCTTACAGGGTTTATTTTCCTGAATGATGCAGTAAACTAAACACACATGTGATAAATGATGAGAAGAAAAAAAAATACATAGATGATGGTCAATCTAGTCTATATCGAGGCCCATTTCCTCCTATCAAGAAGGGGGTCTGTAGCATATCGCTCGTGCTGAAAAGTTCCTTTGTGTGCCCATTCCATACACGCCTCTCGCGGAAAAATTCCTTTTCCTGCCCTTCTTTTCCACATCCGAGTTGTACGGCATTTGGGTGCAAAATCTTGGATTGGTTGGGACACATTGCGCAGCTGCTTGTCAAACGGTCCAACGGCTCTTCTGTCAAAGACAGAGGGAGAGATGCAGTATTAGATAGATCATATCTAGTGGGTTGCACGCACGTACGTTCCGACGATCAGATAGGTCGTTGCGCCGTTAGGGGAGGAGAACCAGGATCCCATTGATCGATCCGCCTTCCCTCCTCTGCGTCCTCGACGAGGGCTCTTGATGGATTAATCCTCCGGACCTCCTCTACGTACGTCGTCAGTACGTCTGGTGATGGATCGATCACCCAATCGATCTATATGTGTAGGAAGCGGTCGCGAATCCTATGCGAACACTAGTCGGCAACGCGTCCTATGTTAGTGCTAAACCTCTCCCGCCTTGAATTTCAGGGTGGTGGGTCCACTTTCCCAATTGATGTCAGGATCAACCCGTAAACGCTCCGTATGTTATTATCGACTAGCAAAAAGGCTCGTGCGTTGCAACGGGAGAAAAAAAATCCACTCATATCTCTAGCCGGGTTAGTTGGACAAACTGTGCGTGGTCGGTTGACAGGTTATGAGATCAAACCCTCACACTGATAATTTTATTTTTCTCCGGACCTGGGCCACAGTGCGCCGCCAGATGGGGTTTTTCCGTTGAGCCAAACGGGTGGCAAGTAACGAAACCAAATAGCGTACCTGAAATTAGTTGAAGCGGGACTAAATGAAGTGGGACGAAATCAAGAATATCACCTTCCTTTAATAGTCTAGCTGGGTCAGTGGACAAACTGTGTGTGACCGGTTGGCGGGTTATGAGACCGAACCCTGCTATTGGCTGTTTTTTTTTTTTTGCCAACCCCTGCTATTGGCTATTTTATTTGTTTGCCAGCTCTTCGGACGTGGGCTACAGTGCACCGTCAGGTAGGCTTCCCTTGGGCTAAAACGGGTGGCAAGTAACGAAACCAAATAGCGTACGTGAAATTAATTAAAGCGGGACCAAACGAAGCGGGACGAAATCAAGAATATCACCTCCCTTTAATGGTAGGTACAGAATTGTGAAGCAATAAGAAACTACTACTCCGCCGGTTTATTAGGCCCCTGGTATTTTGGGTCCAACTTTGACCATCTATTTGAGTCAAAAATATGTAAAATATATATACTACAAAAAGTATATGGTTAGATTTTAATTTGATAATCCCAAAAAACAGATTTTAATTTGATAGGGGTTACCCACGAATCCACGATATAAGTTTTGTGACATATAGTTCATTTTATCAGTTAAAGTGATGCTCAAAATTTGGCCCAATAAACCCGGACGTATGGAGTAAAATCGTATGTTTTGAGTGCGCATCCGCCTTTCTCCTTGTCCTGCCGTGCACCTGATGAAGATACCGGTACAGGACCCCGTGATTAGCAGCATTCGAGTTGGCCCAATAGTAGCATTTTTTATCACATATAGACTTTATTTCTCAAGCAATAGACATGTCATTTACAAGCAGATGAGAAATAAAATAAGGATCTCATCATCCCAAGAACCAGAGAATCTAGTAGTAAAAGAATTCTTTGCTAATTCATCTGCCACCTGACACTAGTAGAAAAAAGGTCAAACGTAAAGCACATTAGTGCCGGTTTGTAAAAAAACCGGCACTAATGTGATCAATTGTGCCGGTTCGAATGGCTATGCATTAGTGCCGGTTCGTAATGAACCTTTAGTACCGGTTCGTGCCACGAACCGGTACTAAAGGGGTGGTGGCAGGCTGGCGTCAGGCCAGGGCCCCACGAGCCCCTTTAGTGACGGTTTGTGACACAAACCGGTACTAAAGGTCTAACCATTAGTACCGGTTTGCGTCACCAACCGGTACTAAAGGTCTAACCATTAGTACCGGTTTGCGTCACCAACCGGCACTACAGAGTCTTAACCTATAGTCCCGGCACAATTGGTTAAATCTGGTCAAACTACTTATTCAAGAAGTATTAATGTTACTACATAATTATTCAAGAATATTAGTTTTACTAAATAATTATTTCAATTTTTTGAATTTTGGTCAAATATGGTCAAACTATGGTCAAACTGTGGTCAAACTTATTCAAGAAATATTAGCGTTACTAAATAATTACTGTTTTTTTAGAATAATAGTTTCAAACTCAAACGGTGAAATGTGTGACTTCATGCTCAAGCTAAACTCCTGAGGGTTAATAGGATTAACATCTTACTATTGTCAGGAAAACAACAAGTGCAGACTAGGAAACGAAGGAGAATAGAACCTGAAAGTTAAGCGTGCTCGGACTGGAGTCGTGAGAGGGATGGGTGACCGTCGGGAAGTTAGATGATTTGGAATGAGTGATCCACACTTGAGCAGTTAAGAGAGGTGATTAGAGACTAAATTATCAAATAATTCAGAAAAATTAAAAATCGAAAAAAAAATCAAACCAGTACTAAAGGTCCCCCATACCAGGGCGTGAGCTCACGCCACGTGGTGGCACTTTAGCGCTGGTTCGTGCCGAACCGGTACTAAAGGGGGGGGGGGCCTTTAGTGCCCACACTTTAGTGCCGGTTCCATAACCGGCACTAAAGGCCCTTACAAACCGGTTTTAAAGCTCCGTTTTCTACTAGTGTGATTGGCTTCTCTATAGCAATGTTTGAAGGATATGGACGCAAAGTCCATCATATAAGTTGTTTACGCTCTGTGATGATTGCTACCTCCCGGCCTAAATAATCATCAACTTGGTTCACTGAGTCCACCGCGAAGAAACAATCTGATTCAAGTTATATGTTGTTGCATCCAATGTGAGTTGTCAAGTACAACCCGTTTCTGATGGCAGTTAGCTCAGGTGAGTCAACTCCACTGCTGTTTGGAACAAACCAATTTGCTGCCGCAATAAAATCATACCGGTCATCACGAGCCAAGTGGAGTGCTGTTACTACCACACCAAACACTGCTAAGGTGTGCCACGATAGCAACACGTTGCTAGTATTCGCTCTTCAGCAACGTTTACGAGCAAACGCCGCAAATACTGCACACCCTAGTAGTGTGCACGACTTATTAGCAAACGCTACTAATATGCAGTACAGTTCTCTACCCAATTTTGCTCTGGCTGCAATTTGGTTACGCAATGGTTCAATGGCAGCAAAATAAGCATCCAAATAATGAAGTTGCACATGAACTTGAAACAATAATTATATGTATTCGCAAACATCGACTTCAACGGAACATTGTCGTTGCGTACACTTATAAGTACTTGACAATTTTAAACACACCATTTCAAAAGCAAATTACTTAGTACGATTAGTAGCACGGCAGAGGAGTACTTGTACTACAAGTCACAACGAAGTTCTCGACACATGCATTGTACTAACTAAGATGCAAGCCTACTCGTCGTGTCACTCGTCTCCTAGTTGTGCATTGTACACATGCATGAAGAGCACCGAACAATTATTGTTAACATGGAGCACAACGATCAACTTGTCACACTCGTCACAGTAGTAGTTGTCACGAATCACCTTCCAACCATTGACAACAAGACATCCATCATCCCTTGACGTGGAGTAAGTGGTTGCCATGTCAGTCATGTCAGAGATGAAAATTCGCATGTCACCACTGCCCAGATTTTGCATTTGCCCAGGCACCACAACACGTAGGGAGTTTCTGTTGCAAAACACAATTAGTAAACATACATGTATATGTTAGAAAACATGAATAACTTAACACTGAATACACAATTGCAATGTAATCTTACTAGGAGTGGCTTGTCCGTCTTGACATTGCTCATTTTTAGCACGTGCACTAATGGCACAAAAGGACCCATTGTACGGGCCAGCTTGGACATTCCGAACACAGTCCCGTATGTTGTCCTCAAATTCTACTAGAATTTCCATCTCCTGCCAAGTAAGTGTTGTACCTAAAGTGACATGTCTCGTGTCTACTAGCATACGGATCTCCAAGGACACGACGCAGAAGCTGTCCAATTATATATGTAAGCAAGAGTGTGGTTAAGTACAACAACTAAAATTAGCGTTAGTTGAAAAAATATGCCCCATATTTCATAAACACTTACACGGGGGAAGCACTGGAGTAGTATGCAACTGAAGACTCATATGAAGATTGCCTTGGCCACTGATGTAGAAGTCGATCCTCATCCCTTCATAGCAGTCGTAGCTCCTAGTCAATCCTTGCGACCCAGGACAATTGAAGAAGGTTGTTTCTCTTTAATTCTTTACTAGAACCGTGAAGTTCAATCCCTCCGCCATTTTAAGGTGGGACTCAACTATGGTTGGATGCCCCATGGGAATGTTGAGCATCTCGAGGACCTCGAGTCTCGCATGGCAAGGGATAATCTAAGAAAAAAAGAGCAAATCAGATATTTGTGAGTCATCGTGCATGAATGTAAGAAATCTCAACCGGTTATGAAATCATCTGTATTACAAACCACCTATGCCCTTGACAAACCACCCTGTTTGTCGTCATCCACCTACGCCCTTGACAAACCAGCCTATTACAAACCAACTAGCACTATGCCTAGTGAAGTCCACTCCTAGCACCAGGGAGAAGCGGTTTGTCGTCATCCACCTATGCCCTTGACGAACCACGCTGTTGCAGTGGCTAACCTGGCCGTCACCACACCTAGGACACAGTGCCATTTCCGCATCCAAAAGCATTGCATTCAAATGTTTGTCATCCACGAGAAATAAAAAAGAGTTAATATCACCAGGAGTCACAAAACTTGCATTGGACGTTTAGTTTGGTGCTAAAATTATAAAAATACGGATTTACAGTCATCTAACTTGCATTCTCGTGTAAATACGGTCACTTCTTCCATATGCAGACATATCCTGCGCTTACATGGCGTCCTTTTGCAGGAACACCCCACAGCTTTTGATAATTACAGCTATATAAATCATTCGAAAGTAGTAAGTGCTGGTAATTAACCACTTCACTGCCCTCGTGCATGCAACCATCACAATGAACGGCCTTTGATGTCAAGTACAGTGATGCATATCCTATTATATTGTTCAATCCGACAAGTAAATTCTTTTTCTTTTTGGTGGGACAACCATATACAATGACGACAAGGATGGTAAAAATAAGCTTGCTCTAATATCGTGTTATCTAAACGAATTTAGAGGGTGCACGTCGTCCACTCAACTTTTTTTCATTGGTTTGAATTCCTATGCCAAAATGGACTTGGATCGCTCAAAATTAAAATCCAATTTTTTACTACTGCGGTAGGTCAGTTTTCTTCACACCTCTAGGTCTAGAGTTCAAATCACAAGGCACAAATAATTTGATTGTTTTTGTCCCATGTATATTTTGGGCAAAAATATAACCTACACAAAATTGAACCTAGCTAATTAATGAACTAACAATCAGGATAGAAATGATATATTCATTATGCGCTACATTTTCTTTTATACTGATTTTTAAATTTATGCTTATTTGAATTCAAACAAAAAATTCATTGATTTGTCTGAAAGAACTTTTAACCATTTTGAGAGTGAACAAAATTATATCAAATATAATAGCTTTCTTATTGAAAAACAGTATAACGCAGCTACCTACGAGCCTCCACAGCGTTTTTAGTCTCTTAGCCGTTGGATCACTCTAATGTACGATCTAGATCACTTTTCGGTCGTTTTCAAATCGTTGACGCGCTCCATAAGTCGTTTCGCGGGCTGCTGCTCCGCAGAATTAGCGTCCGTTACTCTCCGTGATCGGGCCATCAAAGGCCCAAGTCCAGTTGAAACAATTCCACTCCCACGGGCCACAACTCGTGCCGTTTGTTGCGAGCGCTACCTACAAGGGCCTCAACTACTTGTTCCTTCGTCCGCGCCGCCGCCGTTCCTTCTTCTGCGATGCGCCGCCATTGATCGTTGTCGTCCGTCCGTCGGCGGAAGCTTACATTCTGCGTCTGCCTCCGCATCGGTGCCCTCCACTCGCCCTGTTCTCTTCCTCCACATACCCCTTTAATGTCGTGTCTTGCAACTTTCCTCCATTGCGGCTGCGCCGGCCGCCCATGCCGTCGGCTTCCATCGCCCGGCCGTGCTCCTCCTGCATACGCCTCCATGTCCTTGCAGATGTACCGTGTGTTCATCCCCATTATGTAACTGAAGCTGAAACTGCCCTGTAATTGTCCTGATAAAGGTCCATTGTCTGCCTCCCTGTATGCCTCTATCCTCTATTTTCTGAACCCCCTTGGCACAGATCATTGAGAGACACATGGAGAGGTAAAACTTAATCAGCTAGGTTGTTATGTGTGTTGAATTATTAGCTTGGTTTTGCCACTTTACTGTCCAAGAAAGCAAATTGAAACCCAGTTTCTTCATGTTGCAAGATAATTATTGGTTGAAATTGCTTTCCTAAGAAAGTAATTGATATTACCGCATTGGTCGAACAAAATGACCAGCAAGCCAGCAACGACCCAATACTCCATTTGTGATTTTTGCCGTTCTTGATTGGGCCACTTATATTATCGAACCATTGTTTGTATAGGAGGATAATTTACTATGATTCAGTTGCCAAGGATTCTCTGATGTGCAGTTAAAGTGATGAAGAAATTCTAAAACGTGAGAAGACAAGCTTATTTAACAAAAGGACAGATTCTTGTAATATGGTAATAATACACCCCCATTTAAATAGATAGCATTTTCTGTATTACGTATGCATGTCTCATTACCTTCAAGTACTTTCGTCAGCTTGCTATTTTCTCATCAGCTCATGTTAGTCTGAAGAGTTAGTAGTTTACTACTATCCGTCAGTCTATTTATCTTTGATTATTTTCCAATAGCACCAACTTTTTACATTCTCATATGTATGAGGATTGGCGTCTGCCCACTTTGCAAGAAGTATGAAATGCATCGAACGCCACCACTTTGCAGGAAGTATGAAATGCATCAAACGCCAACATAGCAGAACCTTCCAGAGGGTTCAGGATGGTCTAACCAGGTAGATTATTTTCTAAAATATTCATGCTGAAGTTGCTGGATATGGAAACACATTGTTTTGTTGACCATAGAACTTGACTTATTTTTATTTTATCTCCTAAGCAGGCTTTACGCTCCACGGAAACTATTTCTATGGTGAAAACTGAAAAGAGTGAGAAGTCAGCCCTTGGAGACATGGAAAACACATAAATTATTTGAAGATCATATTATTCGGGAGACCAATAACAATTATGTCAATTTGCCTCGATTATTATGTGAGAAACCCTTACTTGCCCCCAATCCATCAAATTTAGGAATCTGGCTACAAAATGTGATCTCTTTATGGTCGGTGGAGCTTTATCACAATCTTTATGAGACTAATTTATAACTTTTAGTTTCGGAGATCACCTTTCTATTTATCATGAGTTAATAGGGAAAAGCCACAGAAAGTTGAATATGGCATTCATGTTAATTTCATTTTTTTTCATTTCTTTAAATTGTCATCTTTACAACCCTTTCTATAATCGTACATTTGTAGGACTTGTTGTTTGAAATATTGCTTCTAATTTTGTGGTGGTTTGATTGCACAATGCTGCTCACTATGGATACATAAGCATGATGTTTGTCCTTTTAGGAGTACTTGGGTATTACTATGACTTACTGTTGCACCGCCACTCTATTGTCATACATGAGATGCATGGAATTTATACACATATATTCGGGCTAGGAAGAACAAAGTTCGATTGTTCCAAGTGGTACAAATTAGAACTAGATTTTTCAAGATATTTCTATATTTTTTCTGTTCTGATGCCCAATTGTTTTTCTTTTAAACTTAAGGTGGTATGCGCGTAACAGCGCTTTTATGGTCTAGTGCATACAATATCAGAACCACACAGTTATCTCAGTGATAGGGTACGTGGTTGATTTTTTTTTGTTATTCAAGCTCATTTGAGAAAAATGGCTTGGCTGTTGTAACAATGAATTGAACTTGGCAACTTGCGACCTTATATAAGAGAGAAGTCGAGCTGACCACTATAAAGGAAGCACTTATTTAAATTATTTGTTAAACTAAATATATTTAGACGTTAAAAAGATTTGAATTTAAAATTTAGGGCAAAAACTGGAATTGCCAAGATATTTTGAAACACGGATTTTCCGACCCTTTCGAAAAAGGAAACCAGAAAAAATCCCGCTCTAGAATTTTTTTGTACGTTATTGGTTATACATTTTGATGTTTTTTTAATTTGATTTTCATTTGAATTCTTTTAGCAATAAAAGCCGAGGTTTTCCATAAACTGATTTTTCTGGCCGAACGAAAAAAAGTGAATTTATAAAAAAAACTGCGCCAAATATAAGACGGTGCGTATCTCTTCATAAGCGGATTGTGTTGTTGGTACAGTGGTTGAGTAGCGCATGCGTGAACCCAAGATCAGGACGTCGAATCCCCACGGGCACTCTTCTTAATCTCATTTCTCCCACCACCTTTGAAATTGTTTTTGAATTTTTTTTGAAATTTTTTTTGAATATTATTTTTTCAAATATCTGAATTATTTTAACCTCTAATCTCTAATCAGCACCCCTCGTCACTGCCCAATTTATCCTCTAATCTCTAATCACCCTCATCATTCCAAATCATCTAACTTTCCGAACGATCACCCATCCTCCCACTCCCCCAGCCTGAGCACGCTTAACTTCCGGGTTCTATTCTCCCTCGTTTCCAAGTCTGCATTTGTTGATTACCTGACAATAGTAAGATGTCAATCCTATTAACCCTCAGGAATTTTGCTTCAGCATGAAGTGACACATTTCACTGTTTGAATTTCAAACTATTGTTTTAAAAAACAATAATTATTTAGAAAACAATAGTTATTTTGAATAATTAGTTTGACCATAGTTTGACCACAGTTTGATCAGATTTGACCAAAATTCAAAATAACTGAACAAATTATTTAGTAGCACTAATATTCTAGAATAATTAGTTTGACCACAGTTTGACCATAGTTTGACCAAAATCCAAAATAACTAAACAAAATATTTGGTAACACTAATATTCTAGAATAATTACTTTGACCATTGTTTGACCACAGTTTGAAATATTTTTGATTTTTTCCACTCTAGATCTTAAAAGCCCCGTAACTTTTTTTCTGTTAGGTTTTTTCTGTTAGGTTTTTGATGATTTTGAAAATGTTTCGGGATTTTGAAAGTGTTTTGGGAGGTTGCGGTGATGCCCAGGAGTGTGCTTGAGATGTATCCGAAGGCCACAAAAACATATGAAGGAGTCCAAAGGGTTCCAGGACCTTTTTAAATAAGGAGGGTCCTTAGTAGGACGACCCGGGGCAAGGCACCACAAGGGCCCAAGTCTGTCGGCCCCACTTGCCTAGGAGGACTGCACCTTCTAGGTCTGCAACCCCCCCTCCCCCCTTCGTCCACCTATATATAAGTGGGAGGGGGAGTGTTAGGAGGGCAACACAAGCTTATCCGGCCGACCACCTTGCAGCCACATCCCATCTCTCTTTCTATGAGCTAGAATTCATCTAGGTTGAGACGCTGCCAAGCTGCATCACTCTCTCTCTCTCTCTCTCTCTCTCTCTCTCTCTCTCTCTCTCTCTCTCTTGTTTTTCGTGCTAGTTTGAATATTCCAGTCTCAGAGGTGTCGTCTTCTTCAACACTAGATCGGTTGATCGCCACGGAGAAAATTCTCATGACATCATATTTGTTTTTTTAGCATAAGATGTTCTTTCAAAGCAATTAATGTCAAAGGCAGGAAAGCTAACGGGTGCTTGATATACGATTGTAAATATAAGGAAATCTATCGACCAACAATAGAAGGAAATCAATCAGGTGCTTACATGGGATCTCCTTATTCTACGTGAATATAGACAGTCGGCTGGCTTTAATTACAAAAATCAGATTGTGCTCCAATGGTCAGAAGCTAATTGCTAGCTTTGAAAGGATGTAGGTTTGAATCACATGCAATGTAGGATTAATTTTTTTTACTCTATACTCCATTTAGGGCAACTCTAACCGACCGCCTAAAACTTCACGGAGTAAACGACGGAGTAAAATTTTACTCCACTAACGGTTGCTGCACCTAGCGGATCCCCTAAAAATTAGTGGAGTAAAAATAGTCTCGATTTTGTAGCCAACACTACACAATACATATCTTAAAAACCATTCAAATTAAAACATGCATAACATAACCGTCATAACATAAGGTTTCATCATCCCATTTTTCAAAGTAAAACATGCGAAGTTCACTCAGAAGACATCACGTCAAACATAATGTTTGATCCAAAATCACCACAAACATATCATGTGTGGATCGAGCCAATGTTTGGCATGCACCATGACCTCCTCGGCCACCACCACTCAAACGATGTCTTTGGCGAAGGAATCAACTTCAACATCCTCTCGGCCACCATCACTACCACCATCAACACCGACATCCTCACGGCCACCACCACCAACATCAACACCTCCATCATCTCGGCCACCACCACCAAGATCATCGCCTCCACCACCCCCTCGGACACCACCATCAACACCACCTCCTCGGCCACCATCATAAACACAACCCCCTCTGCCACCACTAACATTCTGAAGAGAGGCTTACAAGATCTCTCCACGAGTGAGCTCCCGAAACTTTCTTGCGGTTTCATCCATTGTGTTTGGATTCATAAACATGATAACTTGTTCTTCGACCTTCTTGGCATCACGAATTCTCTCCTCTTGATCAAGTGCAAGCGTACACTCCTCCGCCTTCAATTTTCTCTCTTCGGCCGCCGACTAGGCCTTCCATTTCTCACCCTCCAATGCCTTGAGCTCATTCCACCTCGCCATCTTCTCCTATTTGCATTCGGCCGCAAACATCTTATTGGTCTTGATCATTGCCACAAGTTCTTTCTAGTAAGTGCCACCAAAGGTATTTCTCTTCTTTCTTTCTTTTGCAATCTTGTTTCCTTCCGGTCTATTGTTGGCATCTTCATCAACCTCATCATCCTTCTCAACGGATATGCTCAACCTTAACCTCTTTGGAGTGCTCTCTGCAATTCTTTAGATCCACTTCTCGTTCTTGCATAGCTCCTAGTAACAATGATGCAAAGTGAAGGGCTTGTGGCCGAACTTGGTGTTGCGGTGCTTGAATAGCTCCTGGATGTAGGGGCCATACTCTGCCACTTGCACACCACTCGGTGGACCATGATTCACTTGACCGATGCAACTGGACCATCGGTTGCATTGGTCATGAATGGTGCCCCAACAATGCCCAAGAGAACCTTGGGTACAGCTTGATTACACGTCCACGGATTTGTTGTAGTGGTCGGTAACCCTCTCCCAAAACATGGTCTTGTTGATTTGTTCCGATCGTTGCAGTGCGGATCTTGGATTTTGAAACAGGGTGGTCGACCCTAAAATTTCTTTTACGACAAATATGACATGCGAATGTACTAATTAATTTACCAATAGCACAATAGAAATTTATAAGTATGGTGTTAAAAACATAGTAAATTTTATCAAATAAGTCTCAGTTTTGCATAAAAGAAGCCGACATACCTTGAAAAGTTCAAAGAAGACTATGTGCATGTGTTCATTCTTCCACATTTGGGACATATATATATAATCCTGTGATACAGATTGAATTTTGTTCTTCACTCGACAATGCCATTCATTAATTAAAAAATGGGAACATTGTATCAATTGTTTGACCCAAATTGAAACAATCCAGTAGTAACTAGTAACATTTCTGGACATAATTTATTAGTAATACATTGCAATTTATAAAGTGTCACTGGTGGAAAAAAGGCCTTTGGTCGCGGTTCGCAACTGCCATTAGTCGCGGTTGCGCAACCGCGACCAAATAAGCGCGACTAAAGCCCCCCCCTTTAGTCGCGGCTGCGTAAGGACCGCGACTAAAGGCCCGTCCCACGTGGGCGCCAAAGCGTCAAGCGGAGGACCTTTAGTCGCGGTTCTTCCGGCCAATCATGACTAAAGGCCGCCACAGGTTTAGGGTTTTAGCCACCCCCTAAACCTGTTTTCTGTTTAATTTGTATTGTTTTATTTCTTTTGTGCTTTATTTTAATTTTGAAGGAGTTTCATATATTCTACGGTACTACATACATGCATATGAATGTACAATCTCAAATAAATTTGAAATTAGAACCAAAAAGAATTCAAGAGGAATATACAATATATATTCAATATCATCGGATGACCATATACAATTTTGAACAAGTTTCCATACATGATTTAATCCATATAAAGTTCTACGTCCTCGTAATAGTGTTCTCCTTTAGGATGGAGGACTTCCTGCTGAACCATCCAGCTAGTTCCTCTTGAAGTGGTCGGAAGCGAGCTTCTAGACTAAGCATCATCCGGAGGTTATTCCTCCGAGCATTGGTATCACTGAACGGCCCGCTCAGAGGTGTATCTCGGATCCTCTCCTGAACATAGTATCCACATAGATTGGTCTCCGGTGGCTGAATATCCCCAGCATTCTTAGGCTTTAACATTTTGAATTCTAGCTCTTTTTGAATTCACCGACCTTTGTATCTACGAACCGTCTCCAAACCCTACGAGGCAAAGAAAATTAAGTGAACAAGAGAGTTATTAGTTACTTGATATTAGGAAATGAGCGAAATAGGCCGATCGATATAGAGCGCAAATGAATGAAAATAATTACTTCGCAGCATTCTTCTCATGTCGGCCCAAAGCTTTGGATCCATATTAGGAGAGTCGTGGGCGAGACATTACGAGGTGTTAACTTTAATTACTAGCAGAATCCAGTGGAACCTGCGGACACGATACATGCACAAAGACGTCATGCATAACTCATCGATTAGCCGCCACATACCATGCATGGAGTAAACAAAAGATAAATAATGTGCTCAAGACAGAAACACTCACTCAAAATGGTAAGGAAATAGAATATCACTTTTGAGTTCCTCATTGTTAAGAAACTGCCACAGGTCTGCCTCCACGTCGGTGGGGTGACGCTCCAACACATATCCATTAACGATGTGTGGGTCAATGAACCCAACATCATGGATGTTCCTTACTCTGCATTCCTTAATCTTCATTCTGCATGTATAATAGCGGACACAACAATATAGTTAGGACATATATATAGTGCAGGCAATATGAACGAGATGGGGTAGAAATTAATAAATCACTTACATAACTTAGCAACTGATGATAGATTTGTCGAGCTCGCGCAGATTGAAAAGCTGGAACAATTCACTCAGTGCAATTGTTACATAGTAATGTTTGAAGTGATGCTCATGTCTAACTTCCGCATAAATATATTCTTTGGCGTTTTTATTTTTTATGTAACCCTTGTACCAATTCAGCAGACCTTTCATTTGGTCAGGTAGATCATTTTCCTGCGCAGGCTCGACGAGAGGCCCATTCTTGACATATGTAATTACTACATCCTTCACTGGCGCCTCATCAAGGCCTAACAGTTCACGAAGAGTAATACCTAAGCTGGCCGCTTGTTCTCTGGCACTCGTTACAGTCAATCCATGTTCTGTCGCAGCTTGTATGATCTCGGGGGCATCCGGGGCTTTCACTATAAGCGTGGCAATCTATTGTTTACTTTGTTCCCCGAGCTGGGCAACTTGTTTCGCTTTTTTACTTTCGCCTTCTCCCGCTCTTTGTTCTCCTTGAACATGAGTGCCTGCCTGCGAAGTTCACGTGCATAGTCGTCGGCAGATTCTTCATGACTTGGGACGGTGTGCTCAAAAATGACTTAGCCCACTTCTTTTGCTCATCGAATATACTGGCTTGGGCTCGGGCTCTCTTTTCTTCTTGCAGTCCGCCTTCCATTTCTCATAATGAGCAGCCGCGGCGTCGACTTCCTCGGCACTACGTTCCCAAGGCCTTGTGGGGAGAGGCTTGATGATAGCTCCGGTACCTTTGTGGTCTTAGGTACATAAGGGTCCGGTTAATAATCCAGGACTGCTTCGCTTCTTTGTCGGAGGTGGATTGGGGGCGGCGTCGATCACCACGGACGAGGATCGGGGCGGCGGCTGATCACCCGCCGGACGTTGTGGACTGGGGCGGCGTCGGGCCGACGTGACGGAGGTGTAGGTGAACCGCCACCACCACCACCGCCACCACCACCACCGTGAGGGGGTGGACTTGTTGTCCTTGGCGCCTCGCTGGAAACTTGATAAACTTCTTTTGCCATAGAATGAAATGGCGCTTGACATCTCCAAGTCTTTTCTCCCCTTGGTGTAGCAATGTCAATCTCTGTGTCCTCAAACCCTTGGACTATGTCCTCCACCGTGACACGAGCATAGCCATCTTGAATGGGGTTGTTGTGGTGGAGTGCTCTGTAAACATGGTAAAGCACTGCCGATGGCTACCTTCATGGACATGTTCCCGATAGGATAATACAGATGACATTCTTTCATCTCCTTTATATCGCCCACGGGTAGCGAGGAGGCTCCGGTGCAGTAATTTCGACCACCAGAGGCTCCGGTGCAGTAATTTCGACCACCGGAGGCTCCGGTGCAGTAATTTCGATCGTCGGTGCATCTGCACCAGCCGGTGGGGCCTCCGTGGAAGCCACGCTGCTTCTCCGCTGCTGGCTTCCGAGATCCGCTGGATGATCTTCATGCTGCACCGAGCTGCATCTCTTTCGGCTACCGGTACACTCATGGTTTTCTTCATCACATCCATTTCCGATGCCAACCGCGCCACAACATCTGATTCCCGATCCATCTTTCTCTTACGGCTTCTGTAACCATACGGGTCATCGTCCTGGGGGAACCCTATTTTCCACGGAATGTGCCCCATGCCTCGTACACGTCCTCCGTGTTCAGGATTCCCGAGGGCTTTTGTCGGTAGCGTCGTTCTCTCTGTTGAACTTGATCTTCCCTGTTGAGCATCCTTCATTGCGTCAATAAGGGCTTGGGTGGGTTTAATTAATTTGCCCGGTAAACACACTCCCCTGTCTCCGGGTTCAGCGTTCCCCCATGCCCGTACCACCAGCTTTTGGCCCTTGGGTCCCATCCTCCGCACTGGACGGATTCCACGCGCCTCATCTCGTTTCTCCATCTTCTCCAACCTAGGCACCAAAATGCGATACCCTCCTGGCCCCATAACATGATTGTACTCCTTCTTAGCCGCATTTTCCTTATTTTTTTCGATATTTCAATGAACTGCTCCGATATCTTTTGCTTCACAAATTCTGGCCAATCATGTTTCAGTTTCTCATATTGTCCTTTGAAATGGAGTCTTGTTCTGCTTGACAAAGTCACGGGCTAGATTTTGCTTGAATTTCCGGAATCGTCGGCCATCTTATGAAGAGCGAACTGTTTGACTAGCCTCCTCCTCTCCTTGTTTTCCTCAATCTTGTTACCCTCCTCATCGAATTTGTTGTATTCCGGAGGTAGAACGAAATGTTCCATAAGCTTCTTGAAGCAATCTTTTTGTTCTCTTATCGACAAAAGTGAAACCATCAATTCGTGCCTTCTTTGGCTCATTCCACTTCGACGGTGATCGAGACGTTGTCTCTAACAATGGCTCTGCATTGGCTGACAAACTTGGTGGCGTTCTTGCGGGGCTCCAGCGGCCTGCCGGTTACCTTGTCGACAACCTCGATGGTGCATGTTTCTCCTTGTTTCATCGTCTTGGTTGCGCCACGCTTTGACGACGTACTCGATTGTTTGACGATCCGCCGAGGGCTAAAATAAGAAAGAGAGTCGGCGTTAGTACACACATATTTATTCAAATCAGTTAGTTTGTATCACGGAGGCTCAATGTATATATATACCTCGGCCGGAGGTGGTTGCTACTTCCATTTGAAGATCGTCGTTTATCGATGTTTCTTCGGCATCTTCTTGCTGACGGCGCCCTTCATCTTCACCGTCAAGGTTCAGATAAGAAGAGATATCATCTTCTTCTTCTCCGGTCGGCACATATTGAATATCGCCGTTTATGATGCCGAACATATGTGCTTCACCGTCCGGATCATAGTTGTCCATAATCGGGTCAGCTCTATCGTCCGCCATTATGTCAGTCCTGAAAACATGTAGTAAAAACAAATTAATTAAGTGAAGAAGGGGCGGTGGCGGTGGCGGTGGCGAAGGGCGGTGGCAAAAGGAGGGGGCCGAGGAAGGGGTGGGAGAGGGTGTCATGATAGGCCTTGAGCGCAGAGGCGGCGAGCAGCAGGCGTCACGGAGAGGGAGGCGAGGACAACACACATGTATAACCCTCGCCGCCCCTCTCTTATAAAATTCTAAATACATAGCAGGCAAGTGCATAACATGACAAAGACAGAGCTAGACGTGTTCTAACGCAGCGCTAGGCGATACCGGCGAAGGGGGAAACATCCGGGAAAGTTTTCCCGGTTCCGGACGTCTGTCAGACAGATGAACCAGAGAGGAAAGTTTGCAGGTTCGATAGGTTAGGGGTGTGTGGCGGACGAACGGACTGCGTATCCGGATTCGTCTCGTCGTTCTGAGTAACTTTCATGTACAAAGTTTTTCCATCCGAGCTACGGTTTATTTTCTATGATTTTCTAAAGTTTTATTGATATATTGTAATTAAAACTAATTCAAGAATAAAGATTAAATTGCTACTAGTGTTAACATAACAGTTTTAACTAACAGACTATTAGTGTTAACATAACAGTTTTAATTAGGTTAATTAAACTCAACTATTTAAGTTAATTAATTAATTAATTAATTAATTAATATATTTTTATTATTCTTTTTTATATCATTTTTAACGTTTTGGGGTGGGACCCATTTGTCATAGGCATAGGGGCCTATCGGGCGTCAGATTCTGGCGCTGGGCGTCAGGCGCCGGCCCTGTGCCAAAGCCTTCGCCGAGCAAGGCGTGGCAGCGTTAGCAAGACGGGCGCGGAAGAGGCCACAGGCGGCGGCAACCGGGACGCAGGACAGCAGCGCCGCCATCAGAGGCGGGCGCGGGGACGGCAAAGTAGCGGTGTCTCGGAGGGCAGGAGCTTGGGAGGCCGGGCGTGGAGGGTCGAGGAACGAGAGGCGGAGGTCGACGGCATGCCGTGGGGATCGGAAGGTGGGTGGCACATGGACGAGGGCCGACGGCGGGTGGAGAGGGGACGGGAGGAGGGAGGTCGAGGCGGCGGCTAGGGCTGAGGCGGCGGAAACCCTAGGCGTCGTGAGGGGGTTACAGAGGCGAGGCGACGGCGAGGCGCTGAGGGCGAGGGCGACAAGGGCGCGCGAGGGCGACGAACAAAGGGAATCGGAGAAGACGAGAACGGGAACAGGTATTTATAGCCCCCCCCCTTTAGTCGAATAAAGATTAAATTGCTACTAGTGTTAACATAACAGTTTTAACTAACAGACTATTAGTGTTAACATAACAGTTTTAATTAGGTTAATTAAACTCAACTATTTAAGTTAATTAATTAATTAATTAATTAATATATTTTTTATTATTCTTTTTTATATCATTTTTAACGTTTTGGGGTGGGACCTCATTGTCATAAACACGAGGGCCTATCGGGCGTCGGGTTCTGGGCGCAGGCGTCGGGCGCCACCTGCCAAGGCGCTTCGCCAGGCCAAAGGCGTGGCAGCCGGCGTTGGCAAGACGGGCTGGCGGAAGAAACCACGGCGGGCGGCAACCGACGTCAGGAGCATGACAGCGCGCCGCCATGCAGTAGGCAGCGGCAGGGCAGTGTCTGGCGCAGCGTTGGAGGGGGGCAGAGCTGGAGGCCGCGTGGAGGGTCGAACGAGAGGCGGAGGTCGACGGCATGCCGTCGGGATCGGAAGGTGGGTGGCAGCCGAGGGCCGGCGGGGTGGAGAGGGGACGGGAGGGAGGGAGGTCGGAGGCGGCTAGGGCTGGGCAGGGCGGAAACCCTAGGGCGTCGGCGAGGGGTTCTGAGGGCGGCGACGGCGGCGGCGTCGAGGGCGACGGCGACGGCGGGCGGCGTCGAGGGCGAGGGCGACGGCGGGCGGCGTCGAGGGCGCGACGAACAGGCGGGAATCGGAGAAGACGAGAAACGGGAACAGGTATTTATAGCCCCCCCCCCTTTAGTCGCGGTTGGCGACGAGGACCGCGACTAAAGGTACCCTTTAGTCGCGGGTCGCCTGCCCAACCGCGACTAAAGGGGTTTGGCGGTTTTGCGATCCGCCCCCCCCTTTAGTCGCGGTTGGGCGAGCGACCGCGACTAAAAGGGTACCCTTTAGTCATGGTCGCCTTGCCCAACCGCGACTAAAGGCCTTGTGCTGCCCGCGCCCAGCGCCCAAATGTTTAGTCCCACCTCGCTAGTTGAGAGAGCTCGAGAGTGGTTTATAAGCGCTTGCGCCACCCTCTCGAGCTCCTCTCAACCGCACTTCGCCTAATCTGTTACTAGCTATGTGCTGTGGGCCTACTTGGCCTCCTGCGGGCCTGAATCACAGCCCATGTAGGGTTTCTAGTCGTATTCAGGCCGTGGGGGTCCGATGGGGCACTATTTTTTCCAGTTTTTTGTTTTGTTTTCTGCATTATTATTTATTTTTTGTTGTTTTTGCTTTATTTTTAATTCTTTTTGCTTTTAGTTTTAGAAAAATTATAAACTTTCTGTTAGTGCCATTAGTTTTCAAATTTGAAAACACTTTTTTGTTTTCTTTGTTGCTTTATTTATTTTATTTTGTTTCTACTTAAAACAAAATAAGTATTGTTGATATTTTAGTTTTCTGCATTATTATTTATTTTTTTTTGTTTTTTGCTTTATTTATTAATTCTTTTTGCTTATAGTTTTAGAAAAATTATAAACTTTCTGTTAGTGCCATTAGTTTTCAAATTTGAAAACACTTTTTTTTTTATCTTTGTTGCTTTATTTATTTTATTTTGTTTCTACTTAAAACAAAATACTTATTGTTGCTATATTAGTTTTATGCATTATTATTTATTTTTGTTGTTTTTGCTTTATTTTTTAATTCTTTTTTGCTTTTAGTTTTAGAAAAATTATAAACTTTCTGTTAGTGCCATTAGTTTTCAAATTCGAAAATGGACACCAAACACATCACGGGTAATATAATTCACATGATCCATTCAACAAAGTTTGGTACAATAAATTATTACACATCATTTCTTCCCTTGTGTCCCTGCTTGCTTACGATTGTGCCGTATCCATGGAGCATCCTCATCATTTAACTTAATACTTGGGTGGGTGTTCACTTTGAAGGCGGAATTTCAGCAAACATATTATAATCTTCCGACATGTCTGTCTTGTCCTCCACTCCCACGATGTTTCTTTTCCTGAAAGAACAATGTGGCGCTTTGAATCATCGCATGATGTACTGATCGTTTTCTTATCTTTCCGCTTTCCTCGGTTTGCTACTCATGTCCTTCACATAGAAAACCTGAGCGACATCTTTCGCTAGGACGAATGGTTCGTCAAGGTAACCAAGATTGTTGAAATCCACCATTGTCATTCCGTATTGCTGGTCCACCTTTACCCCACCTCATGTTAGCTTGAACCATTTGCACCGGAACAAAGGGACCTTAAAGGAGGGTCCATAGTCAGGTTCCCATATCTCCTCTATGTAACCATAATATGTGACCTCTTGCCCATTCTCGGTTGCTGCATCAAAGCGGACACCACTGTTTTGGTTGGTGCTCTTTTTATCTTGGGCGATCGTGTAAAATGTATTCCCATTTATCTCGTACCCTTGGAAAGTCGTTATAGTCGAAGATGGTGTCTTGGCCAACATGTACAGCTGATCTACAACATCATTGTCATTCATTAAATGTTTTCTCAACCAACTGCCAAAAGTCTCCATGTGGGCCTTCCTAATCCAGGATTCAGGCTTCCCCGGGTTGTCAGAACGTAAAATATTCTTGTGTTTCTCAAAGTACGGAGCCACCAAGCTGGAATTGGTCAGTACAGTGTGGTGTGCTTCAGTCAGAGAATGGCCGTCCATACATATCGTTGATTTCATTCCGATCGTGCCTTTCCACTTAGTCTCCCCTCGTGCCGCGATCGAGGAAGACCAATCGGCTTAAGGTCAGGAACAAAGTCAACACAAAACTCAATTACCTCCTCATTTCCATAGCCCTTGGCGATGCTTCCTTTTGGCCTAGCACGATTACGAACATATTTCTTTAATACTCCCATGAACCTCTCGAAGGGGAACATATTGTGTAGAAATACAGGACCGAGAACGAAAATCTCTTCGACTAGGTGAACCAGGAGGTGCGTCATAATATTGAAGAAGGATGGCGGGAAATCCAACTCGAAACTGACAAGACATTGGATCACATCGTTCTGTAACCGTGGTAGAACTTCTGGATTGATTACCTTCTGAGAGATTGCATTGAGGAATGCACATAGCTTCACAATGGCTACTCGAACATTTTCCGGCAGGAGCCCCCTCAAAGCAATCGGAAGCAATTGCGTCATAATCACGTGGCAGTCGTGAGACTTCAGGTTTTGGAACTTTTCTCCGCCATGTTTATTATTCCCTTTATATTGACGAGAATCCAGACGGAACCTTCATACTGCTCGGGCATTCAAAAAAATGACCTTCTCTTCTTTGGTCGAGCGTAGGCGGCACGACTGAAACCATTCCGGATGCCGGTCATCGTGGTCTTTCAAACGTTGCTTTGGTCCTGCCGTGCTTCCTTTGTATCATTTGTCTTCCCATACACGCCCAAGAAGCTTAGGAGGTTCACGCAAATATTCTTCGTAACGTGCATCACGTCGATTGCAGAGCGGACATCTAGGACTTTCCAATATTTTCTTCTTCCACATGGCTGTGTGCCCGTCAGCTCCCTTCAGAACTGATTGTCCGCCAGGACCCTTTCCAAAGATGACTTTCAAATCCTTGACCATATTAAATACCTCAGCACCAGTGCGTTCCGCAGGCTTCGGCCGGTGATCTGCCTTGCCGTTGTAATGCTTGCCTTTCTTTCTTCTTTGGATGAATTTTCGGAAGAAATCGGCGATGCCCAAGGTACACGTTCTTCTTACAATTTGGCAAATGTACACTTTCAGTCTCATGTAAGCAGTGCGTGCATGCATTGTATCCCTTATTTGACAGTCCCGAAAGGTTACTAAGAGCAGGCCAATCGTTGATGGTTACGAAAAAGCAACGTCAGAGGTCAAATTCCTCTTGTTTGTGCTCATCCCACACACGGACACCACCCCACAGCTGTAAAAGTTCATCAACTAATGGCCTTAGGTACACATCGATGTCGTTGCCGGGTTGCCGGACCTTGTATGAGCACAGGCATCATAATGAACTTCCGCTTCATGCACAACCAAGGAGGAAGGTTGTAGATGCATAGAGTCACGGGCCAGGTGCTATGGCTGGAGCTCTGCTCGCCAAAAGGATTCATGCCATCCGTACTTAGAGCAAATCTTATGTTCCTTGCGTCAGCTGCAAAATCTTTGAACCATCTGTCGATCTTTCTCCATTGCGTTCCATCTGCGGTGTGTCTCAACTCGCCGTACGACTTACGGTCCTCTTTGTGCCATCGCAACAACTTGGCATGCTCTTTGTTCTGAGCAGACGTTTCAACCGTGGTATTATAGGAGCATACCACATCACCTTGGCGGGAACCCTCTTCCTGGGTTTCGGCCCTCAACATCGTCACCGGGGTCATCGCCTCGATCTTATAACGCATAATGCAAAGGTGCATACCGGGCATTCATTCAAATTCTCGTATTCACGCGGTAGAGGATGCGATCGTTGATGCATGCATGTATCTTCAGAACCTCTAAACCTAGAGGGCAGACAACCTTCTTTGCTTCGTACGTACTGGCGGGCAACTCGTTATCCTTTGGAAACATATTCTTCAACATTTTCAGCAAGTTTTCAAATGCCGAGTCAGCTACACCTGCCTCTGCCTTCCATTTCAGCAAATCCAGCAGTGCAGCCCAGCTTTTTCAGACCATCATCGCATCCGGTACAGCGCCTTTCTGTGATCCTCTAACATGCGATCCAAATTCTCCCTCTCCTTTTCAGTTTCGCGGCGTCTCCGTGCATCAGCAATGGTCCGACCAAGATCATCAACAGGGATCATCACGTGCCTCTTCTTCACCTTCCCTTCACCTTCGGCATCCTCCATGAAAGTATCACCGAAATGAGCAAGATAGCTTTCATCGATGAAATCATCCCCTTCTTCATCTTCTTCCATTATAACCCCTCTTTCTCCATGCTTGGTCCAACAATTATAGCTTGGCATGAAACCCTTCTGAAGCAGATGCATGTGAACAACTCTTGAGGAAGAGTAACCCTTCTCATTCTTACAGATAACACATGGACAGATAACAAAACCCCCGCTTGTTCGCATTAGCCACTACGAGGAAATCTTTCAAACCCGTAGTGAACTCGCCGGAGAGTCGGTTACCGTACATCCATTGCCGATTCATCTGCATTATTATAATATAAAATATATAATTAACCATCATGCATTTGTTAAACTAACTAGCTACAAACAATATAAATTAAACAATGAACTACACACATGCATATTGACACATCAAAGGTTCATCAAGTTGCTAACCGCGATCGAAGAGTGTGGCTCCAACACTTCATGTCATGTTTGTTTCATGCTCTTGGGGCATTTCATCAAACACCTTATGTGCATAAGAGGAACCAAAAGCAAACCTACACCCACTTGTGAAGAGAATGGCTCCAAATGGCTAAGTGTTGGCTGCTGGATGGGTATATATAGGGGAGGGACTTTAGTTGCGGTTGGCACGGCAAACCGTGACTAAAGTGAAGAGCCTTTTAGTCGCGGTTGTCCTGCCAACCGCGACTAAAGCCCTCACGATGCACCAGCTGGCCACCGAGCGCTCGGGCCCAGGCCTTTGGTCGCGGTTCACCTCCAGAACCGCGACTAAAGGTCCCATTAGTCGCGGTTCCTACAGCTTCGCGACTTATGGGGCTGGACGGAAGCCTGTTTTTCCACTAGTGTGTACAGCAAGCCTAAATCGTAGTGAGCACTGCTGGCAGGCAGCAGCACGACGGGCAATAAGTAATGAGTAAACTGAATCTTGGGAAGGGGCAGAAATCTCATCGAACGTACCTCAAATCAGGGTGGGCGGCTGGCTCTTGGCCTGCTGCTACCTAGCAACGACAGCGGGCGCCGGCAGCGAAGTGCAGCCTGGGAGGCTGCGGTGCACGACCGGGCGCAGTGGCGCCGGGAAGAAGCGGGCGGGCAGATTCGCCGGCGGCGGCGAGATCAACGGAGTCTGAGCAGTCGCGACAGGGAATCGGGATGGGAGGCGGTGTGCAGCGGCTGTCCCGGCGGCTACATGATTGTCTGACAGTAGATGTTGTGTTTGCTGGGCTTTCTTTCTTTCTTCCGGCCCATCCCCTAGTTTCTCTCTTATGGGCTATGGTAGTATATATGGGTTGACAAAAATTCCCAGGGTGTCCACTCTGTAGATCCGCCACTGATCATTCCATCCATAAAGATGGCGCACGAAACGTCGCAAAGCACAGTGTCCTCCTTTTGGTTATAGTTTTGGTTGCGGCACTTTGGGACCTTGGTGCTTGCTTTGGTCACCTCCACAACCTCATCCTCCTCGCCACCACCTCTTCGACCTCCTCCTCGTCCATGTCTTCATGGCCGAATGATCCCAAAACAAGTCACAGTTGAGCTCATCAAGGCCAATGGCGGTCGAGGACTCAAACGATGCGAGGAATTCGGCCGTGTTCATCTCCGCACTACAATATCAAAGAAAACACTATCAGCAATCATTACCGATCACCAACAATCGCTATCGGATACCGGCATGACGCGAGGTTTTTATTATTACCTTGTTCTTGTTGGCATTTCATCGAGCACTTGGCGACCGCGATTCTTGTTGCCGGCTGCAGCCGCCGCTCTAGCTTGAGTAGTCGTCGTAGGGGCTGCCGGAGGTGCAGCACGAGGTGTCGGCGTAGGACAAGGCGCCGCATTGGCCTTCTTCATCTTCTTCTTCGCGGCCGCCTCCGCGAGCGCCGCCGCCGCCGCCATCGGATATCAAGCCCGTTTGCCTCCGGTCGGTGCGGCATGCCGTTGCCAGAGAGATGGTGGACACCGCGGAGACTATTGGAGCGGTTGAAGGCGGAACTTGGACGCGTTGGGTCTTCTTCATATCCAAACTCTTTTTCGGCGGCGGCGCCGATGTGTGAGTGGTTTCTGGCGTGCCGCGGGGGGTGGGGGGGGGGGGTGCGAGAGGGAAAGGCGCTAGTTTTACTCGGTGGTAGCGGGATGGAGTAAGTTTAGGGAAATTTTATTGGAAATAGGGAGGTGGAGTAATTCTTTTACTCCACGAAGTCTTTAAGGGATCCGCTAGGTGCACTCTAAGGGAGTAAACCAAAACTTTTACTCCCTTATAGTCTTTCAGAGCATCGGTTAGAGTTGCCCTTAGTTAAGATAGTTTAGAAAAACTGACAAGTTTGCATATAAGTCCCTTTATAAAATTATTAGTTCACGAACGGTCTACAAGCTGCTGACGTAGCAGCCATGTGTTCGGTTTTTTTCTCATCTCTAATCAGTTTTGGCCTTATTTGTTCATGAAAACGAGTTTGTGGACTAAATCTGATCATTTTCTGAGTTGATGGCCAAAACTGTGCAATCAATTTAAGTTTGTGGACTAGCGACATATTTCACTCTTAAAACTCGGCACAAAACTAGATTTTAGTAGGGGAACAACCAAATACCACCGCAAGAACGAGCCACCGATGTGCGATTGTCATCGCTCTCCTACCGGGTGAGCTTGACCTTGTCGATGATAGTCAGAAAGTCTTCGTGCACGTGCCTCTAAGCACCAGTGCCCTGGAGCCGCAGTCATCGTCGTTGAACCAATTAAATACGTAGTACCTGACATCATATCTCGCCACACGATGAGAACCACAACCCTCACGGTCTCACGGAGAACACATGAATCTATGATGGAGCTCCGTCGACTTCGTCCAGATGAATGAACTCAAGGAGGATTGAAAACCGAAGGACAAACTCGAAAAAGAAGCACCGTCATGCGTCCGAGAGCCACAATCGCGATTAAAAAAAATCATAACTTAAACTATTAACCGGAGTGAAGGCACCGAGATTTCCGTCCCCTCCCTAGCTGTTGGAGCGGCAGGCTGATGGGAGGCAAATCTAGGGGCTCGTCTACTCTAAAATATTATTTCTCTTACTTGAAGGAAGTCAGAATGGTTGCATTTCGTAGAAGTTTTTTTATATTATATATGTATGGTGGCTCCTTTCATCATGAAAGAAAAAGAAGATAAAAAAAGAAAAAGAAGATAGGCCAATTCCCCGGCCGGGATCCTAGCCGCACCGACTTGTCTATGAACATACGGATTTTCCAACGGACAAAATAACGGCAGCCTCTCCCCGCGACCCTCTTCCACTGCTACCTCGCAAGAAGCCAAGAACCTCCACGGACGATCGTCGAGATCAATATAATCGCCGCCGGCAGATCTCCCGCAACCAACCACCCCCGCGCAGCTGTCGATGGAAGAAGAATTCCACCACGGACACCAGTTGCGGCCGCCGACGCTTGACGCGCCTCCGGTCAGCTACCCCGCCGCTGCAGGCGCCTTCTACGGCCGCTACCCCGCCGCCCAGGGCGCCCCCTACGGCTGCTACCCCGGCGCGGCGGGCGACCCCTACCGCCGCTACCCCGGCGCGGCGGGCGACCCCTACGGCGGCTACCCCGCCACGGCGGGCGCCCTCTACGGCCGCTACCCCGCCACGGCGGGCGACCCCTACGGCCGCTACCTCGCCGCCCCGGGCGACCCCTACGGCCGCTACCCCGCCACGGCGGGCGACCCCTACGGCCGCTACCTCGCCGCCCCGGGCGCCCCGTACCGCCGCTACCCCGCCGTCTCAAGCACACCGGCGACAGGTGGCACGCACCTCCCCGCCGACGAGTGCGAGGAGGGCACCGACCTCCGCAGGCGCTGCACGACGCACGGCTGCTACGGGAACGGGCTGCGCTCGTTCGCCGCACTGGGTGTGGGTGGTGCTGGTGCGCCGGTGCCGTGCTTCATGGACGAGCGGCAGGAGGCGCAGGAGGCCCCAAGCGTCCAAGATTTGAGCGTCATGGCGTACTGGATCGTCGAGCCCATCCCGGAGAAGGTTATTTGATCCAGCTGCCGCTTCTACTTTGAAAGCATGGTTATTTGATCTGCTGAACATCAATTACATCACAATCCTCAATTCTTGGCGATTCGATGGCAGACCCTACTCGAGGTTGGATGCTCGAGCGAGGCAGCGCCGCACCAATGTTGGGGCAGACGTGTACTACATTCGCTGCACTATGTTTCCGACGGATGGAGCGTTTCGCGTCCGCGGCGTCGGCTGGATAATTCGCCGTCGTCCCAGCGTCCGGTCGGTCGCAGCTGATGGCGACCGTCCGCTTGTCGTGTCAAACTCAGGTGAGAGCCTGCCTGCCCCCCCACCTCGCTCCTGATTTCCTCTAGCTAGTGTTGTAGGTGCTACTTTTCTGCTAGGAGTGTAATCATAAGTAGTAAAAGATGGCTTGCTGTTAGTTGTTTAGTTGTTGAGCTTGGGTCTGATGCTACATATATGGAACCACGTACCGTACTTTGGGCATCATATATATATATATATATATATATATATATATATATATATATATATATATATATATATATATGCATGGTTCAAGTTTTGCAAGCTGCTAGCTGTTATTGTGCTCTGAATGTTAGGCCTTCTTTCACAGGAGTTTTATTAGGACTAGGAGTAGAATAGTTAGTAAAAGATGGATGGATCGTGGCTAGTTATTTACAGCTGGGGTCTCATGCTAGCTATATCGTCTAGACTAGTTCACGCATATAAGCTAGGTAATTTGGGAATCATATGCAAGCTAGAGGTTCAAATGTTGTAAAGTAGCTAGCTTAGCGGTTCTGTATGCACAATTGCACATGCATGTTGGTGAAATTCTACTTTACTCTGACTGAATCATATATAGGTCTTGTTTCATAAGAATGCCGCTGCAACTCCGATCCGGTGGATATAAGTAATATTCGTATTAGCTAGCTAGAAATTCTAGATTATAGCCTGAGCTGAGAATTAAATGCTTCTTTGTTCAGATGACGGACTTGGCGCGGCCTTGGATATTTTCCTTGTGCAGCCAAGGGACGGCGGCGTCCCGCTGTCACGCCTGCGCACCCTCCGCCAAGTTCCATGGAGTTATTGGATGATGGCGCTACGCTCGTGGCTCTGCCAAGGACATTGTATATCCCTAGCTGCCTGGGACCGGATACCCGGATCATGGTCCACTTCAGAGTCGAACCTTCGGAGCTGGAGATCGCTACCATGATACGGGAGACGGGGCCAATTCTCGGAGCACTCTTTGCGGGGCCCAACTACAAGTTTACCGAGAACAACTACGTCTATCGTGGGGAGATCGGCGCAGTGAACCACATGGTGGTCTGCGTCGCATACGACTTCGTGGAGGTGCAGCCGGGTATCGAGGAACTGCATATCCGGATCTTAGATAATCACCGGCGCAAAGGACCTTACCGGTGGATTCTCTATGAAGCGTTCCATAAGTTCACCTGCATCAAGGTACAAGTCATGAACCGTGAGGAACTGCGTATCAGCGTCGGGGTACCAGCTCCATCTACGGAGGCAGCTCGGCTTCTGGACCTCCCCAAAGATTGACTGAGGCCGTTCGTTATTGCTTACTGATAAAAACTGGCAGCTTTAATTACTTTGCGTCTCCAATCCAAACGCATGTTATGTACATCAGTGCCCGTGCGCGCACCACCTTGATGGATAGATATAGATGCCAACAGTATATCCATGGTATTCTAATTTGTTGTGTGTAATTTGTTGAGCATGTGAAATACATACGTACTACTAGTTGCCTCTCTTTAATAGATGCCGCAACTCGCATTAGTGTGGCCCTACGAGCCGCTCGTCTGGTTTGCTGTATGTCGTACGATCAAGCGCATCGGTCGCCGTCTTCCTCACCCCCACCCCGCCCCACACCAGTTCAGCGTGAAAAATCCTCCGTCTCGGCTCCACCCGGTTCCAGCAATCGTGATCGCCGCTCCCAGCTCTCATGGGAAACGTGCTACACAACAAAATTTTATCATGCCCAAGAACACTAGCTATCGGAGGTTGCACGTAACAATGATCTCACCAACAATCAATACAGCGAAAGCGAGGAAGGGGGGTTGGTGAAGCTTGTAAATTCCCGCAGCTTGGTTTTACCTCGTAGCCATGAGAATTTTCTCCGTGGCGATCAACCGATCTAGTGTTGAAGAAGACGACACCTCTGAGATAACTACTATTACTGGAATATTCAAACTAGCACGAAAAACAAGAGAGAGAGAGAGAGAGAGAGAGAGAGAGAGAGAGAGAGAGTGATGCAGCTTGGCAGCGTCTCAACCTAGATGAATTCTAGCTCATAGAAAGAGAGATCAGAGATGGGATGTGGCTGCAAGGTGGTCGGCCGGATAAGCTTGTGTTGCCCTCCTAACACTCCCCCTCCCACTTATATATAGGTGGGCCGAAGGGGAGGGGGTTGCAGACCTAGAAGGTGCAGTCGTCCTAGGCAAGTGGGGCCGGCAGACTTGGGCCCTTGTGGTGCCTTGCCCCGGGTCGTCCTACTAAGGACCCTCCTTATTTAAAAAGGTCCTGGAACCCTTTGGACTCCTTCATATGTTTTTGTGGCCTTCGGATACATCTCAAGCACACTCCTGGGTATCTCCGCAACCTCCCGAAACACTTTCAAAATCCCGAAACATTTTCAAAATCCTCAAAAACCTAACAGAAAAAAGTTAACAGAAAAAAAACCTAACAGAAAAAAAGTTACGGGGCTTTTAAGATCTAGAGTGGAAAAAATCGAAAAAATTTCAAACTGTGGTCAAACAATGGTCAAACTAATTATTCTAGAATATTAGTGTTACTAAATAATTTGTTTAGTTATTTCGAATTTTGGTCAAACTATGGTCAAACTGTGGTCAAACTAATTATTCTAGAATATTAGTGTTACTAAATAATTTGTTCAGTTATTTTGAATTTTGGTCAAATTTGATCAAACTGTGGTCAAACTTTGGTCAAACTATGGTCAAACTAATTATTCAAAATAACTATTGTTTTTTAAATAATTATTGTTTTTTAAAACAATAGTTTGAAACTCAAACAGTGAAATGTGTCACTTCATGCTGAAGCAAAATTCCTGAGGGTTAATAGGATTGACATTTTACTATTGTCAGGAAAACAACAAGTGCAGACTTGGAAACGAGGGAGAATAGAACCCGGAAGTTAAGCGTGCTCAGGCTGGGGGAGTGGGAGGATGGGTGATCGTTCGGGAAGTTAGATGATTTGGAATGATGAGGGTGATTAGAGATTAGAAGATAAATTAAGCAGTGATGAGGGGTGCTGATTAGAGATTAGAGGTTAAAATAATTCAGATATTTGAAAATAAAAAATTATTCAAAAAAAAATTCAAAAAAAAATCATAAAATTTCCTTTAGTCCTAAAGGTGGAGCTCCACGTGGTCGCGGCCTTTACCCTTTAGTCCCGGTTCACCAACCGGGACTAAAGGCCTTACCAACCGGGACAATAGGCCCTTTTTCTACTAGTGTTTATAGACTCATTTTACATTGGGAAGCGCTATGTGATGGCAACATATTATGTTACTCTATTTATCTCTTTCCTCATTAACTACTTGCTACCTCACTACTTTTTCTTATGTGGCATCTATGTTACTACTTATGTTACTCCCACTATGAGCAGCGTTAAGACTACCTACAATATGAGTAACATAGGTAGTAATAACATCACACATATCTACATAAAATAGATGATATGGCAAGTAATAAATGAAGAAAGAGAGGAAAGTGGTACTAGCTAGTTACTACTCCCTCCGTCCGGGTTTATTAGGCCTAAAGACAACTTCTCTTAGACGGACACATAGTAATTTGCTCACATTAATTCTTCTATTCCACTCCCAATGCACTCTCTCACATGCATGCAGCCAATGAAAAAGCACGCATAAAGTGTATTAATTTTCCAGCCATGGCACCACCGACAACGGCTTTCAATGCAACCAATGAAATGGTTGCATGCATGCACCTTTCCAAAGCTGGGCCTTATAAAAGGGGACATGCTTGTGATGCTGAGAGGTCTAATAAACCCGGACGAAGGGAGTAGTATATGAGTAACATCACACATATCAAGGCAATATGTGTATATCATAATAAATAAAGTATTGCATGTTACCAGACATATGTTAGTCCCCATTATAGAGGTAGTAACATAGACTAATAACATAGGCATGCTACTAGTCTATGTTACTACCCATTGTGGCTAGTCTAAGACGTTGTTTAATTTTGGAATCTACAACATATTTTATTATTATTTTGTACTACTTGCAGCGTGTCAAGTTCCTAAACGCTGCCGATATCTAACGTACTACGAACCGTCAGATTGCACGGTATTAACTTCCCGCTCTCTCTCTCTCTCACTTCACTCTCTGTTTCACTTCTTCACTGTTCCTCTCCCGCCGTCCTCTGTCTTCACCGACCGGTGAGGTAGAACATCCAATCCACACCCTCCTTCTTCACTTATTATTTTCTTACATTATATATTTCAATACATAGCTCTAGTTCGTACGTACTCAATAGGTTAATTAGTAGTTAGTTCTTACAATTCAACTAATATAGCTAGGGTTTGTGTATTGCCAAACGTAGGAAGAAACTAGATTTTTTTTCATAGTTAGTTCTCACATTGAACTAATATAGCTAGGATTAATTAGAGTTCTCATTACATTCTATTGTTAATTAGTTCTGACACGTAATAGGTTAATAACTAGATGTATTTATCCTAGCTAGTATAGTTTCGATTTAGATATGTGGAAGAGTGGAAATGGCATAGATAAATAAATAAAATAGGAAGTGTGCAAAGAACCTGTAAACAACTTAGTGATCAATTATAAATACATGTAATAAATCTTGGAATAAGTAGGTTAATAAGTACATGTAACTTAATTAGTTTGAATCATTGAATAGGGTGTATTTTTTTTTGAAACGGAGGCAAAAGCTTTGGAATAGGGTGTATGAAGCAACATATTATCTCCCAATCATGTTTTTGAAAAACAATCTAAAAACATTGTCCTGTTTTTAAGCCCTAAATAGATTTGTATAATGTTTAAAACCCTTACACTTGATTGTAATTTGTATAGTGCATGTAAATAAGTAGTGTATAATTTGTATGGTGTATATAAATAATTAAGTATTGTGCAATTTCTATGTATATTATTCTTACTAGTAACTTGTACGTGCTTTGCACATTAGATTATTATGAGTAATCAAAATACTAAATCATTTAAACTAAAACTAAATCGCCTATCTTATGATAAAACTGTCATGCAATTTTCAAAAGTACATTTGTGTTTTCGAGTGGGAGTTCATGGATTTTTTTTTCTATTCACATCAAACAACAGTAGCGCAACGAATTCCTATCTGAAGAATGCTTTAGAAAAAACATACATTTTTTCCAAGAGAAATGTTATTGTTATTGACATGTTTGTGAAATCTTATATTTTTAAAATTGAAATTTGAAGTATAGAGTAAATTAGTTTGATGCAGTAGTTTTCACACCTTTACGCCAGAGGTTTCTTATAAAATCTATTTCATTTGTGTATAAATAAGCCCTCACAGCGTGTTAAATAACTTAACATCTTGTTAAGAAAAATAATATAAAATCAAAATCAAAATTTTCTACTGGTTTTTTTTTGAATATTTATCTCAGCAACCAGCAGTATTGCCATGTGTACACTCTTTTCTTCACCTGCAAACAAAAATGTGTACAGTCTTTTCTACAGCACATTACTTCTTTCGAGAGAAGTGAGAAATGTTTCCATGCATGTAGCACTCCGTGAGATGGAGTAAATCGCTACTGTAGTAGTACAGGCTGATATCCTCACACGCACCTGGTCTAGATAGTTCGAGCGTGTACATGTAAATACTCGCTGGTGGAATATTTAATTCTTCACGTACTGCAGCAGACCACTATGGTTGCAGGCCAACGGCACGTCCGTGACAAGTCTGGAAGATCCAGATTGGCAGCGTTTTGGCGCGCGTCCGTACAATGCGAATCCAGGAAACCTCACCCATTGGATGATTCATCCGGCGTAACAAATCAACGGCTAAGGGTTTGCTACTACAACACGATGCACTGCTAGTCCATGTTCAAAAATTGATGTACTATAGTAGTAGAGATATTTTTTATTTGAGGTAATATCAACGGAAGTCATAGAACTTGCACCCGATGTTCAGATTGGTGCTAAAACTAAGAAAATACGGATCTATGGTCATTCAACTTGCGTAGCCTGGCGGAGGCCCACATGACAGCCACTGGAACAGATGTGGCAAGGCCCACCTGTCAGCAACTAGAACAGATGTGTGCGTTTTCTTTTTGCAGAAACATGAGTGGGTCCAACGTGTCAGCATGAGGTGGTGGGAGAAATGAGATTAAGAAGAGTGCCCGTGGGGATTCGACGTCCTGATCTTGGGTTCACGCATGCGCTACTCAACCACTGTACCAACAACACAATCCTCTTATGAAGAGATACGCACCGTCTTATATTTGGCGCAGTTTTTTTTATAAATTCACTTTTTTTCGTTCGGCCAGAAAAATCAGTTTATGGAAAATCTCGGCTTTTATTGCTAAAATAATTCAAATGAAAATCAAATTAAAAAAACATCAAAATGTATAACCAATAACGTACAAAAAAATTCTAGAGCGGGATTTTTTCTGGTTTCCTTTTTCGGAAGGGTCGGAAAATCCGTGTTTCAAAATATCTTGGCAATTCCAGTTTTTGCCCTAAATTTTAAATTCAAATCTTTTTAACGTCTAAATATATTTAGTTTAACAAATAATTTAAATAAGTGCTTCCTGTTATAGTGGTCAGCTCGACTTCTCTCTTATATAAGGTCGCAAGTTGCCAAGTTCAATTCATTGTTACAACAGCCAAGCCATTTTTCTCAAATGAGCATGAATAACAACAAAAAAAAAATCAACCACGGACCCTACCATTGAGATAACTGTGTGGTTCTGATATTGTATGCACTAGACCATAAAAGCGCACGTTGCCGCGCCCGCCACCTTAAGTTTAAAAGAAAAACAATTGGGCATCAGAACAGAAAAAATATAGAAATATCTTGAAAAAATCTAGTTTTAATTTGTACCACTTGGAACAATCGAACTTTGTTCTTCCTAGCCCGAATATATGTGTATAAATTCCATGCATCTCATGTATGACAATAGAGTGGCGGTGCAACAGTAAGTCATAGTAATACCCAAGTACTCCTAAAAAGGACAAACATCATGCTTATGTATCCATAGTGAGCAGCATTGTGCAATCAAACCACCACAAAATTAGAAGCAATATTTCAAACAGCAAGTCCTAAAAATGTACGATTATAGAAAGGGTTGTAAAGATGACAATTTAAAGAAATGAAAAAAAAATGAAATTAACATGAATGCCATATTCAACTTTCTTTGGCTTTTCCCTATTAACTCATGATAAATAGAAAGGTGATCTCCGAAACTAAAAGTTATAAATTAGTCTCATAAAGATTGTGATAAAGCTCCACCGACCATAAAGAGATCACATTTTGTAGCCAGATTCCTAAATTTGATGGATTGGGGGCAAGTAAGGGTTTCTCACATAATAATCGAGGAAAATTGACATAATTGTTATTGGTCTCCCGAATAATATGATCTTCAAATAATTTATGTGTTTTCCATGTCTCCAAGGGCTGACTTCTCACTCTTTTCAGTTTTCACCATAGAAATAGTTTCCGTGGAGCATAAAGCCTGCTTAGGAGATAAAATAAAAATAAGTCATGTTCTATGGTCAACAAAACAATGTGTTTCCATATCTAGCAACTTCAGCATGAATATTTTAGAAAATAATCTACCTGGTTAGACCATCCTGAACCCTCTGGAATACAGGTTCTGCTATATTGGCGTTTGATGCATTTCATACTTCCTGCAAAGTGGTGGCGTTCGATGCATTTCATACTTCCTGCAAAGTGGGCAGACGCCAATCCTCATACATATGAGAATGTAAAAAGTTGGTGCTATTGGAAAATAATCAAAGATAAATAGACTGATGGATAGTAGTAAACTACTAACTCTTCAGACTAACATGAGCTCATGAGAAAATAGCAAGCTGACGAAAGTACTTGAAGCTAATGAGACATGCATACGTAATACAGAAAATGCTATCTATTTAAATGGGGGTGTATTATTACCATATTACAAGAATCTGTCCTTTTGTTAAATAAGCTTGTCTTCTCACGTTTTAGAATTTCTTCATCACTTTAACTGCACATCAGAGAATCCTTGGCAACTGAATCGTAGTAAATTATCCTCCTATACAAACAATGGTTCGATAAAATAAGTGGCCCAATCAAGAACGGCAAAAATCACGACTGGAGTATTGGGTCGTTGCTGGCTTGCTGGTCATTTTGTTCGACCAATGCGGTAATATCGATTACTTTCTTAGGAAAGCAATTTCAACCAATAATTATCTTGCAACATGAAGAAACTGGGTTTCAATTAGCTTTCTTGGACAGTAAAGTGGCAAAACCAAGCTAATAATTCAACACACATAACAACCTAGCCGATTAAGTTTTACCTCTCCATGTGTCTCTCAATGATCTGTGCCAAGGGGGTTCAGAAAATAGAGGATAGAGGCATACAGGGAGGCAGACAATGGACCTTTATCAGGACAATTACAGGGCAGTTTCAGCTTGATTCTGAGAATGGGGATGAACACACGGTACATCTGCAAGGACATGGAGGCGTATGCAGGAGGAGCACGACCGGCGATGGAAGCCGACGGCATGGGCGGCCGGCGCAGCCGCAATGGAGGAAAGTTGCAAGACACGACATTAAAGGGGTATGTGGAGGAAGAGAACATGGCGAGTGGAGGGCACCGATGCGGAGGCAGACGCGCAACAGAAGCTCGCCGACGGGACGGACGACAACGATCAACGGCGGCGCATCGCAGAAGAAGGAACGGCGGCGGCGCGGACGAAGGAACAAGTAGTTGAGGCCCTTGTAAGTAGCGCTCGCAACAAACGGCACGAGTTGTGGCCCGTGGGAGTGGAATTGTTTCAACTGGACTTGGGCCTTTGATGGCCCGATCACAGAGAGTAACGGACGCTAATTCTGCGGAGCAGCAGCCCGCGAAACGACTTCTGAAGCGCGTCAACGATTTGAAAATGACCGAAAAGTGATCTAGATCGTACATTAGAGCGATCCAACGGCTAAGAGACTAAAAACGCTGTGGAGGCTCGTAGGTAGCTGCGTTATACTGTTTTTCAATAAGAAAGCTATTATATTTGATATAATTTCGTTCACTCTCAAAATGGTTAAAAGTTCTTTCAGACAAATCAATGAATTTTTGTTTGAATTCAAATAAGCATAAATTTAAAAATCAGTATAAAAGAAAATGTAGCGCATAATGAATATATCATTTCTATCCTGATTGTTAGTTCATTAATTAGCTAGGTTCGAATTTTGTGTAGGTTATATTTTTGCCCAAAAAATATATATGGGACAAAAATAATCAAATTATTTGTGCCTTGTGATTTGAACTCTAGACCTAGAGGTGCGAAGAAAACTGACCTACCGCAGTAGTAAAAATTTGGATTTTAATTTTGAGCGATCCAAGTCCATTTTGGCATAGGAATTCAAACCAATGAAAAAAAGTTGAGTGGACGACGTGCACCCTCAAAATTCGTTTAGATAACACGATATTAGAGCAAGCTTATTTTTACCATCCTTGCCGTCATTGTATATGGTTGTCCCACCAAAAAGAAAAAGAATTTACTTGTCGGATTGAGCAATATAATAGGATATGCATCACTGTACTTGACATCAAAGGCCGTTCATTGTGATGGTTGCATGCACGAGGGCAGTGAAGTGGTTAATTACCAGCACTTACTACTTTCGAATGATTTATATAGCTGTAATTATCAAAAGCTGTGGGGTGTTCCTGCAAAAGGACGCCATGTAAGCGCAGGATATGTCTGCATATGGAAGAAATGACCGTATTTACACGAGAACGCAAGTTAGATGACTGTAAATCCGTATTTTTATAGTTTTAGCACCAAACTAAACGTCCAATGCAAGTTTTGTGACTCCTGGTGATATTAACCCTTTTTATTTCTGTGGATGACAAACATTTGAATGCAATGCTTTTGGATGCGGAAATGGCACTGTGTCCTAGGTATGGTGACGGCCAGGTTAGCCACTGCAACAGCGTGGTTCGTCAAGGGCATAGGTGGATGACGACAAACCGCTTCTCCCTGGTGCTAGGAGTGGACTTCACTAGGCATAGTGCTAGTTGGTTTGTAATAGGCTGGTTTGTCAAGGGCGTAGGTGGATGACGACAAACAGGGTGGTTTGTCAAGGGCATAGGTGGTTTGTAATACAGATGATTTCATAACCGGTTGAGATTTCTTACATTCATGCACGATGACTCACACATATCTGATTTGCTCTTTTTTTCTTAGATTATCCCTTGCCATGCGAGACTCGAGGTCCTCGAGATGCTCAACATTCCCATGGGGCATCCAACCATAGTTGAGTCCCACCTTAAAATGGCGGAGGGATTGAACTTCACGGTTCTAGTAAAGAATTAAAGAGAAACAACCTTCTTCAATTGTCCTGGGTGGCAAGGATTGACTAGGAGCTACGACTGCTATGAAGGGATGAGGATCGACTTCTACATCATTGGCCAAGGCAATCTTCATATGAGCCTTCAGTTGCATACTACACCAGTGCTTCCCCGTGTAAGTGTTTATGAAATATGGGGCACATTTTTTCAACTAACGCTAATTTTAGTTGTTGTACTTAACTACACTCTTGCTTACATATATAATTGGACAGCTTACTGCGTCGTGTCCTTGGAGATCCGTATGCTAGTAGACACGAGACATGTCACTTTAGGTACAACACTTACTTGGCAGGAGATGGAAATTCTAGTAGAATTTGAGGACAACATACGGGACTTTGTTCGGAATGTCCAAGCTGGCCCGTACAATGGGTCCTTTTGTGCCATTAGTGCACGTGCTAAAAATGAGCAATGTCAAGACGGACAAGCCACTCCTAGTAAGATTACATTGCAATTGTGTATTCAATGTTAAGTTATTCATGTTTTCTAACATATACATGTATGTTTACTAATTGTGTTTTGCAACAGAAACTCCGACGTGTTGTGGTGCCTGGGCAAATGCAAAATCTGGGCAGTGGTGACATGCGAATTTTCATCTCTGACATGACTGACATGGCAACCACTTACTCCACGTCAAGGGATGATGGATGTCTTGTTGTCAATTGTTGGAAGGTGATTCGTGACAACTACTACTGTGACAAGTGTGACAAGTTGATCGTTGTGCTCCATGTTAACAATAATTGTTCGGTGCTCTTCATGCATGTGTACAATGCACAACTAGGAGACGAGTGACACGACGAGTAGGCTTGCATCTTAGTTAGTACAATGCATGTGTTGAGAACTTCGTTGTGACTTGTAGTACAAGTACTCCTCTGCCGTGCTACTAATCGTACTAAGTAATTTGCTTTTAAAATGGTGTGTTTAAAATTGTCAAGTACTTATAAGTGTAATGCATAGCGACAATGTTCCGTTGAAGTCGATGTTTGCGAATACATCTAATTATTGTTTCAAGTTCATGTGCAACTTCATTATTTGGATGCTTATTTTGCTGCCATTGAACCATTGTGTAACCAAATTGCAGCCAGAGCAAAATTGGGTAGAGAACTGTACTGCATATTAGTAGCGTTTGCTTGCGGCGTTTGCTCGTAAACGTTGCTGAAGAGCGAATACTAGCAACGTGTTGCTAACATGGCACACCTTAGCAGTGTTTGGTGTGGTAGTAACAGCACTCCACTTGGCTCGTGATGACCGGTATGATTTTATTGCGGCAGTAAATTGGTTTGTTCCAAACAGCAGTGGAGTTGACTCACCTGAGCTAACTGCCATCAGAAACGGATTGTACTTGGCAACTCACATTGGATGCAACAACATATAACTTGAATCAGATTGTTTCTTCGCGGTGGACTCAGTGAACCAAGTTGATGATTATTTAGGCCGGGAGGTAGCTATCATCACAGAGCGTAAACAACTTATATGATGGACTTTGCGTCCATATCCTTCAAACATTCCTATAGAGAAGCCAATCAGGTGGCAGATGAATTAGCAAAGAATTCTTTTACTACTAGATTCTCTAGTTCTTGGGATGATGAGATCCTTATTTTATTTCTCATCTGCTTGTAAATGACATGTCTATTGCTTGAGAAATAAAGTCTATACGTGATAAAAAATGCTACTATTGGGCCAACTCGAATGCTGCTAATCACGGGGTCCTGTACCGGTATCTTCATCAGGTGCACGGCAGGACAAGGAGAAAGGCGGATGCGCACTCAAAATATACGATTTTACTCCATACGTCCGGGTTTATTAGGCCAAACTTTGAGCATCACTTTAACTGATAAAATGAACTATATGTCACAAAATTTATATCGTGGATTCGTGGGTAACCCCTATCAAATTAAAATCTGTTTTTTCCGGGATTATCAAATTAAAATCTAACCATATACTTTTTGTAGTATATATATTTTACATATTTTTTGACTCAAATAGATGGTCAAAGTTGGACCCAAAATACCAGGGGCCTAATAAACCGGCGAAGTAGTAGTTTCTTATTGCTTCACAATTCTGTACCTGCCATTAAAGGGAGGTGATATTCTTGGTTTCGTCCCGCTTCGTTTGGTCCCGCTTTAATTAATTTCACGACGCTTATTTGGTTTCACATTTGCCACCCGTTTTAGCCCAAGGGAAGCCCACCTGACGGTGCACTGTAGCCCACGTTCGAAGAGCTGGCAAACAAATAAAATAGCCAATAGCAGGGGTTGGCAAAAAATAAAACAGCCAATAGCAGGGTTCGGTCTCATGACCCGCCAACCGGCCACACACAGTTTATCCACTGACCCAGCTAGACTATTAAAGGAAGGTGATATTCTTGGTTTCGTTCCACTTCATTTAGTCCCGCTTCAACTAATTTCACGTACGCTATTTGGTTTCGTTACTTGCCACCCGTTTGGCTCAACGGAAAAACCCCATCTGGCGGCGCACTGTGGCCCAGGTCCGGAGAAAAATAAAATTATCAGTGTGAGGGTTTGATCTCATAACCTGTCAACCGACCACGCACAGTTTGTCCAACTAACCCGGCTAGAGATATGAGTGGATTTTTTTTCTCCCGTTGCAACGCACGAGCCTTTTTGCTAGTCGATAATAACATACGGAGCGTTTACGGGTTGATCCTGACATCAATTGGGAAAGTGGACCCACCACCACACACCCTGAAATTCAAGGTGGGAGAGGTTTAGCACTAACAAAGGACGCGTTGCCGACTAGTGTTCGCATAGGATTCGCGACCGCTTCCTACACATATAGATCGATTGGGTGATCGATCCATCACCAGACGTACTGACGACGTACGTAGAGGAGGTCCGGAGGATTAATCCATCAAGAGCCCTCGTCGAGGACGCAGAGGAGGGAAGGCGGATCGATCAATGGGATCCTGGTTCTCCTCCCCTAACGGCGCCGGCGCCGGCGCCGGCCATCTTCGTTATGTGCGTAGAGCCGCCGTCTCAAAACAGTTTGCAGCTCGCCTTCAACAACTCAAGGACAGCGGGCGTCTTGTTGACCCGAACACCCAAGAGTACGTATTGCTATGCCTTCCTTGCAACTCCCTGCAATTTATCTATCTATTTTCAAGAGATTCTGTCGTTTTTTTTGTTTGACGACAGAGGAGAGGACGCCTACCACATTCGTGATCTCGCCGACTTGGCCCTCCGACATTACAACTCCAACCACGCGGTACGTCCTACTGACCCACAAGCTACCAACTAGCTAGGAGTCTCTTTTCTCAGTATGGATCCTCGCATATAGGCACAGCCTACTGCTTACTTAGTTATCCTTGTTTTGAGATCGATATTGTGTATGCAGGGTCCTGAGTTCCGGCTTCCTGATCGGCCCACCGCAGGCTGCGTTAGTTTCACGTCTCTTGAATTGCCGACCACGGATTTGAAGGCCGCTTGTGTTGGTTTTAGGGAAGACCTTTGGTACCATATCAACTTCTCGGCTCGCCAGACAGACGATGATGAGCACATCTTCTTCGCAGAGCTACGCTACGGCCGGTGCTCTGACCAACTGACCGTGGAGACATGCACCATCCTAGGTACGCGCTAGTCTTCCAACGACCTATCTGATCGTCGGAACGTACGTGCGTGCAACCCACTAGATATGATCTATCTAATACTGCATCTCTCCCTCTATCTTTGACAGAAGAGCCGTTGGACCGTTTGACAAGCAGCTGCACAATGTGTCCCAACCAATCCAAGATTTTGCACCCAAATGCCGTACAACTCGGATGTGGAAAAGAAGGGCAGGAAAAGGAATTTTTCCGCGAGAGGCGTGTATGGAATGGGCACATAAAGGAACTTTTCAGCAAGAGCGATATGCTACAGACCCCCTTCTTGATAGGAGGAAATGGGCCTCGATATAGACTAGATTGACCATCATCTATGTATTTTTTTTTCTTCTCATCATTTATCACATGTGTGTTTAGTTTACTGCATCATTCAGGAAAATAAACCCTGTAAGAGCAACTCTAGCCGATCCCCTAAAAATAGAGGGGTCCAAAGGTGGAGTATAAGTTTTGGCTGCGCCTAGCCGAGCCCCTAAATATAAAGAAGTATAATTTTGTTTTTTCTAACTTATGCAATTCTAGTTTATATTGCAACTACATACTAGCACACATATATACAAACTAAACATAAATATGAAGGTTTAAGAAAATCAAAAATATAGTTCACAAACCGAATTATTTAAATCACACCCGAATGGTTTATGTGTAGCAAATACTTGTGAAAACACAACTAGGAAGTGGGCTGCCGGGCCACAATCTAGAGCACTTGGGATTTGGCCCTTCAGCCTTCAAACAGTGTCCTATCTCTCGTTTTCTCACTAATTGAGGGTCGCTCGGGAACCACCCCCTTCCCCCCTTTCCCGCTAGGGTTCCCCCCGCCGCCCACGCCCGCTCGGTGCGGCGCCCTCCGCTCCCCGTTGCCCGCCCGCCCCCCTCCTCTCCCCTCCTCCCGTCCGCCGCCTCCCGGGAGGCGGCTGAGCATCGACCTTCCGCCTCTCCCCGCTGCGGGGTCGCCTCGAGATCTGGCGGGTGGTGTCGACGGCGGCGGGCGTCCCTTACCGCGCGCTCCTCCTGCCCGGGGTGGGGGCAGGTGGCGGTGGTGCTCGGCCGGTGGCGGTCGGCGCCTGCTGCGGTGGCGGCGGCGCTTCGCCGTGGTGGTGCCGCCTCTTGGCGGCGAAGCGGTCGGTGGTGCTGGTCGGTCGGTGGCGCGTCCCGGCTCAAATCTGGGCCTGTAGGGTCCCTTCGGTCCTTGTGGGTCGGCTCCGGCGACTGCGAGGCCCTCTGTATGGGGAGGTAGGGGAGCGGCTTGGACTGGGACAGCGACGCCAACAGCGTGCCAGCTGCTGTGCGGATGCGGGAGCTGTCCGGGCCTTTGAGGGCCCGACCGGGCCAGTGGGGCCACGGGCCCGGTAGGCTCCTGCTATGGCGTCCGGTCGGCTACCATCATGGACGGTGGAGGTGGGGCCCTCCATTTGCCGACGGTGCTGCTGCCCTAGTCCCGACTCCTCTTCTTCGTTGTGCAGACCATCTTCGCGGTGCCGTGGTGAGACAGCGTGGGAAGCTTCGTGTCCGTGTTCGCGCTGGGTGGTGGTTGGTTTGGTGGCGAGCTCCGAAGTGCCTGAGGTAGAGGCTGGGATCGGGAGAAATCCCTGTTGGCTTGGCCGACACCGACGCGGTGGCGCCTGAGGGTGCCGCCGGAACTTCCTGGAGGGCGTCGGGGCTACCCTTCCTCTCTCCCCGCCGCGTATCGGGGGAATCCTTTGGCAGCAGCGTCGTCATCGTCATGTTCCTTCTTGGAGGTGTTGATTGGTACTGGCACTTCGGAGTCTCGGAGCTTGGTGGGCGATCTCTAGTGGACGCAACGGTCATGAGGCTTCTTCGTTTTAGTCGATCCTCCGTTATCGGCATTTGTTTCTTTTCTTTTGTCTCTTTCATTTTTTTTGGCGTGATTGTGCTGCTTCCGCCCAGCTCCTATCATTGGTTGTATCAGATGGTTGCTTTGTAATACAAAGTGGGGGAAACCCTTTTTCTCAATTGAGGTTTGCTCCTTCAGGAGCCTTCCCAAGGGTCACTTTAGGCTGAGAGCCACGTGCATGCTCTGGGCGCACCCTCTGGAATTTTTTATTTTTTCGCACGCGTTTTGGCTTTTTAGATTTTTTTTGTCTTCTCACCGGTATTTCTTACCTTTTCGACAAAAAACAAAAAAGAATTGCGTGAAAAATTATTTTTTGTGCTTCCGCAAGAAGGTGGATTTGCTTGGAAAAAAAATTCTTCTGCGAGAGGCACGGTGAATGGAATGAATCACCCCCTCGGGTTCGGTGGCTGAAAGCTTTTTTACTTTTCGTTGATTCATTGATTGATCCTTTTCTTCTTTGAGGTGAATTCATCGATTGATCCCTAGATGAAAGATTGCCGCTTGCTCATTGGTGGACCAGGGCGTCCCACGGATCGCCCCCTGTTTGTAACTGATCGCAGCCATCTATATCCAAATCCAATGGACCGGAGCGACGTGACGTGGGAGAGACAAATAGAGAAAGGAGGAAGGGATCGGGTGGGTGGCCTTTTTTTATTTTTTGTTCCTTGGGTGGAGAGCTTCGTTTTCAATGGGTTTTCTAGGATTAGAGACGGAATTTTTGCTTTTTTTCCTTCGTCTGAGATGAAAATTTCTCATTGGTCGACTGTAATCCCCACGGATCGACGCCAGCTTTTCTAATTATAATCGCAGCCATCCATCCACATCCGATGAAAAGAGTGCCACTATTCCGATGTACGCACCCAATAAAAAGACCATATCTGCTAGTAGGTAGGAGTATATTTTTAAGACGTGACCCATGTTCAAAATTATCCGAGAAAAATAGCTTATATACGTGCACTCCCTCTCTAACGAAATAATTTTACGGAGGGAGTACCGGCCTAACTAGGTTTTGTTGTTACCTCTGGTCGAATCGGCCTCGCTGGTCGGCAGGTGTGCTCTCATCGACTTCTTCTCACCTCTCTTCTATGTGAAGTGAAGAGCGGAATTGGATTGAGGACAAGGCGAAAAAAGATGTGATCTTTTGTGTTAGTACCGTAATTGACACGGCGGCGGTGCACATACCGGCAGGGGCGGATCCAGGATTTGGGTATAGGGGAGGCCAAACCAAGTAGAGAAAAAAAAGTATGCAATAAAAACAATCTATATGTTCAACTTAGGAAAAAAATTGTAATATTAGAAACTCACATAAGATAATTTGCATATTATGTTACCACGATCAAGTAGTAACATATTATGTTACCATGAGCATCTCTCTACTCGTTAACTACTTGTCACATAAGCAAAAAAATAAAATGCGCTTATGTTACTAGTTAATTTACTCCCACTATAACTGGCTTACCATTCTTGTGTCGCAACAGTCTATGGCATAGCTGTGCGCCAAATTAAAGTTGGTGTGCCCGCATAAAAAGCATCATGTAGCATGGTGATAGTCAGCATGGTACAGCCGCCATCTTCCGCGTAGTTTGGGCATTCTTATTCGCACTCAACTTCATTTCGACTTCCATCGCCTTGAGAGCCATCATCTTCGACTCCAAGGCTCTCATCTTCTCCACCGCCGTACCACCTCGGCTTCTCAGATCGCCTAAGGGGTGGCACTGTGAGGCTTCACTTCTTTGCTGACCTATATTTTGACAGACGCTACTGCCAACAAGCCGTTGAAACATGCATCATCTTAGGTACTACCTAAATTTATTTCTACCACTCTCTCAGTCTCTTACGAGCTGTGTTTGTTGGACACTTGAGTATATGCGTATACTAGAGGATTCGCTCAAACCCTCCCTCCGGACTTCGCTCCCGCTGGCGACTCCGGAGGGTAAACCCTAGAGCTGTCAGCCGTCTCTTTTTCTCTCCTTTCCCTCACCGCCGCCAGGGCGCGCCACCGATCAAAAGTTAGCTCGCGTCGGCTACGGCGGGAACTCCTCTCTCCTCGCTCGGTGGCGGTAGGCGCGGGTCGTCGGCATCGAGCAGTGGCGGCGCGCTGGCGTTGGGCGCGGCGGCGCTAAGGCGGGTGCTGGTGGCGGAGTCACTGGTGTGACGGGCCGGCGTGGAGGGCTTCGCAGCGTGGCCTGCTTTTGGCGGTGGCGGCGCCGACATTGGATATGTCCGATTCGGCCGCGGCCACAGGTGGCGATTGCCTCGCCAGTGGGGCTTCCTGGCCGCCCTGGGAGGTTAGTCACCGCGGGTGGTGTGTGCACGCTGCTAGGAGGGTGATTGTCCCACCTCCTTGTCTTGTGGGCAAGCCACCATGGACGGAGCCGGATCCTCGACATACGCCCCGCCGTTGGGCCGACAGGTGGGTCCAGGCCCACACGCTGCCAGGTGGGCCAGACGCCGAGGAGCCACGTCCACCATGGACCTGATGCCGATCTAATCTGGTTCCAGCAGGGCTCTCAAGCCGGATGGGGGGGGGGGCACAGCCGGGGGCTGGTGCTGCCGTCTCCCTCGTGACATGGTCTTGGCTGGTGGGCTCCTCGCCCGGCCTTGGGTTGGGGGAGTGATGCCCAAGGGACCCGTGCCTACCCAGATCCGGGTCATGCCTGGGGTGTCATGGTCGTCGTCTTCCACCCTTGGTCGATGTGCTCATCGCCGTGACTCTCTTCCTTGCTCGGTCTAATGACTTAACGGAAGGATCAAGTGTGATCCGGAGGAATCGCCCATTTGCCCTTCCTCCTTCACACCGATGGTACCTTATTTCGCCTGGCCCGTCAGGTGGAGTGCGCCTTGGAGTGGTGGCCAGCATGGTGAGTTGCGTTGAGGCGGTTCTAGAAGACTTGAGCTTATTGTTTGGGACTAGCTAGTTTTCCTAGTGGCATTGCTAGTCCCTATTGTTTGGTTTCCTGTTTTTAGCTATGTGTGCTTCTCTTTTATAGTTAGTATCCCCAACAGTGTGGGTGTGCGTTTGTATGCTTCATCACCTTCTGTATTGGTTGTGGTCTTATTTATAAAGCCGGGTGGAAGCCTTTTTCGGTATATGTATATACTAGAAGGAGGAGGACGGGGCGTCGACCCGTTGGCTGGGCAGCCGAGGTTGCTGCCAGCCTACCCGAGTTCAAGTCCAGGCTTGGACACGTGGTGCTCGCGGAGTTTCTCCTATAAATAAATGCCAACGAAGGTTAGCCGTTGGGTTGGTCTCATTTTTTATATACTAGAAGGAGACGCACGCTTATGTGCCATTTCTCTTTGTCGTTGTAAAATGCTTATATATGCAATCAATCGCTTTATTGAACAGTGCATTAAATGCTAAGCTTGCAATGTGCCTTTTTCAGAAGAAGAAAAAATCGCAGATAAATCATGATACTACAGGAAACTCCCTTGGATTATGATTACAACATTTTTTTAACCAAACTCTACTTCCCTACCGTGACATATAAATTATCCTTAGGACCACGATGAAACATATTGCAAAACCATTATTCCCGACAACTCTTCGAAGCTCTACCAATCCAGGGAGCAACTAGTATAGAAAATGGGGCTGTGGTAGAAAAAGAAAAGATCAGTCTGGGCCATTTTAGTGGATGGTACAGATTTCAGTGGAGACACTTCAGACCACTTAATGCACATTTTATAAAATCCGCCTTGGTACTAGTTAGATATAAAACTTGACTTTTGCAGTAAACACCTCGACTTTCTGATACTCAATTGTTTTGTCGTTGGTAATGTAACTATTTACAAATCAACTTGTTTATCTTAATGAATTTCAAGGAAATATGTAATTCTGCATTTTGTGCATGCAGTAGGTTCATGCATGCCCGAATTCCATTTCTTTCTTTGATTAAAACCAATGCATCAACTTAATACCGTCTGAACTAACATGGGAAAATATTTAGAAAGTACACAACAGTATACGTTATCATTTGATTTTGCATTGTCTATTTGGCTTGTGCATTTGGAGCTCATCGTTCACAATTTATATCACAAATGTAATATAGTTATATTTTTATTTGCTGCCATGAGAGATATAGTTTCTCTACCTGACACACCAGACAAACAGCCTTAAAATCATAACTCGAACCTACTCATTACAGCTCATTACAGAGACTGGTAAAAGCAGGACCTCCACACAACTCAGAAACCTAATTTATTACAGATAATGATTAATACGCCCAACTTGAATTGTAAAACGAGGCCATTATGAGTTACATTGAAAATTCATCAGTACATTATTTGCACACAAATGTGTGTTTTATTTTGGCACACAGAGCTGCCTTCACTTCACCTCCCTCAATAAGTCAAAGTGCTAATGAAATGAACAGGAAAGTCGAAAGCAGAAGCTATCCAATACATCAGTGTTCTTGCGCTGCTATGCCCATTGTTACTATTTAAGCCTGGGATCCAGATGTAAAATCTACCTGCACCGAAATAAAAGCATGTGCCTGACATAACTTCCAAAAGTAAAAAAGAGAGAATAGAAATGTGCAACCTGGGTTTCTCTCAGGAACATGAGTGCTTTGCATCTGAATGTTCCTCGTGACTTGATATTTATGCCACCACAAAGCTCTTTGACGAAAACATGATACTGTTATGATTTAAGCTGATATCAAGTTCATGAGACTATTAGTTTGGTGCATTGGAAGATATAAATAGCTGGTTCCTTGCATAATTAGATAAATCTGAATAGATGGTTATCGTGGAGGAGCTGGCGGCATGGCATTATTTTCCACTACTTAAAAGGAAGCACATTCATGTAAATAAGAAATGCCTTCTCGAACCTACAAGGTTAATTAGGACTTCTTACAACTCCAAGCATGGATCTTCTTTTATAGACAACAAACCTGGAACATCGAAGAGCAAATGGTTTAGTCAGACCAATCTACACGAGAGCAACATGCATCCAGTGTTTATGAACCTAGTGCATGACACTAGCAAACTTGAGTTCACAAAGGGCATCAATTAGGTGATGTTGCAAGCTGCGATGGGTTGCTTCACATAATGTCTCGGAAAAGCATAAGAAGAAATGAATTGTATTTAGTATAGGAACTGAAGCTTCATATCAAATCTCAGAAGAGAAAAATATGGACAGGAGCTGTAGCTTCATATAAACTTATAGTGTTTGTCTTTAAAGTTTTTTGTACATTCCTTTTTATAACTTTTCCATTCAAACATTTTTGTAAATTCATGCCCTAAGGTATTATTGGAAAAACACAACTTTAGCATAGATGGGAAACAGTACTATACGTTCAATGAAAAGTCCACTTGTCAGCACATTGAGTAGATTACAATAGGAAGTAATGGAAACACTGCAAAATTCAGAAAAAATATTTATTTATTTTCCACTAAAAAAGTTTGTAATGTAGTCTAATTTGTGGTTCAGCGTAAAATGGAACCATACCAGCTACCAAACGAATGCCAACTGAAAACAAGAAGGATATGCTTACTCAAGCACTACAATCTCAAATCCTACTTGTCTTACAGGAGCAACAATATTCAGTTAATGATCATAGACATGAAAAATGGAGACAAGTAAATATCTATTGCTCCTCCATGTTTTACTGAACTTGTTCAACAATACATAACTTACAAGTATATTTATGGAGAATCGGAGGAGTACAGTTGCAATAAGTAGAAATGATTTCCTCCCATACAGAAAATAAAAGAGAGTTGGATATGTGCATTGTTGTAATGAGCGAAAAAAGTCATGCAAATCATCTAATTAAACATGTGAATGCTTTTTAAGATTGATGAGAAGTTGAGTCTGGTGAAAGGGGTTTTGATTGCCTAATCAGGTGAAAGAGAAGCATAAGGTACTTATTTGGGTCTGATTTTGTGGTGCCTTTTCCGACATTTCATTAGGTCGGATCCGGCGTATGCATAAAAAGGACGCGCTCCCAATGCTCACCAACCCTAAATTCTTTTCTTGTCTCTTTGTGTGGGGCGTTGCAGTTGGTGATCATGGACGGCGCCAACAAGGGTCGGATGGCTCCTCATGTTGTCTAAGGTTTACATTTTGGTTGGATTTTGTTGTCCCGGCCCTCTTCTTGACACTCACCATTTTATTTCTGTCGTGATCACAGGTCTCATGTCTTTGTTGTCGAAGAGGTGTTATTCAGCCAAGTCATCGACGGTTTATCAAACGGTGGCACCGGGCGGCGGTGTCTTAGCTCAATGCGGACTGCTCGGGTTCTCCGACAACGCGATTTAACACCCGGTTCACGGCCTCGGCGATTGGCCCTAGCTGTAGGAGTGACACGATGTCGTGCTCGGCGGCTTCCAGCTCCTCCAGCATGTGTCCGCGTCTCCGGCTGGTTTGCACCAGACATGGATATCGTTTAGGATAAGTTTTTTTTAATGTTGTCTTAGATTCTTCTACCATGTATAAATTATTTTTACTATCACTAAAAAATGGTGTTTGCGGTCCTCTTGGGGGCGTGTATGGACATGGTCTACTTGTCAAAGTCCTAGGTCACTTCATGTGGCAGTCCGGTAAGGAAAGTCCAGCCGCAGACAGAAAGCACGTAGCCGGGCACGTTTAGTTGAGCAACACCTCTTCCACAACAAAGACGTGAGACCCATGAATCGGGTGTTTGTCTTTGTTTTCAGTGATTGCCTAATCAGGTGAAAGAAAACCAGAGAATTTTTTTGATAACATTCATGAAAAGAAAAAGGAAACAAACAAAGAAAGCAAAGAGGAAAGAGATTGTGGGCCCTGTAGCTTTCTCTCCAAAGAAAAACAAGGAAGAGCAAGAATAAGGCAAAAGCAAAGACCAAGGAGCTTGTAGCTTCTCTCCCAAAATACCAAGGAAAGCAAATAGGAGAGCAAGTAAATGACCAAAACAAAGGGGAATAACCTTGTGGGCCATGTGTTTTTCTCTCTCAAAAAACAAGAATGGCCAATACATCACCATGTAGTTGTTTTGAGCTGGGGATAACATGAGTTGAATTTGCCATCGGCCAGTTGGTGCTTGTGTGTCTTTATAACCATCCTGTACCATCACCAGGAAGCTTGCCCCTAGTTACCATGGGTCTTACCCGATTGTTGCGAAGGTTAGCCACATGATGTATAAGCTAAAGCTTCCACCGTGTGCACTCCGTCAAAGGGTTTTCCATGTAACGCAGCTAAAACCTTTTGGTGGGAGTTCCACCAACCAAGATGTCATTGCTGAAGCCACAAGAGGTCCTCCAGCACAGGGTTATTGGTGGAGCGCCAATACTAGTGGTGCAATGGATTGGCTATGGGTATTCAGAAGCAACTTGGGAAAACCTCGCAGAGTTTTAAGCCAAGTTTCCAGATTTTAAGCTCAATGATAATCTATTCACCGGGGTTCATTCAAGCTCGCGGAGTTTGGAAACCTTCCTGTGGTGAATAGCTTATACCCGAGCTTGAAATCTGGAAACTTGCTTGAAACTCTGCGAGGTTTTCACAAGTTGCTTCCGAGTACGCACATACAACTCATTGCACCACTAGCATCGGTGCTCCATGAATAACCCTGTGCCGGAGGACCTCTTGTGGCTTCAGCAATGGCAGCTCGGTTGGTGGACTCCACGGAAAGGTTTCAACTATGATTCATGGAAGACACTTTGACGGAGTGCACATGGTGGAAGCTTCAGCTTATACATCACGTAGCAAACCTTCGCAAAAACCGGGTAAGGCCCATGGTAACAAGGTGCAAGCTTCCCATGGATGTGTAGGATGGTGATAGAGACACACAAGCACCAACTACTTGACGGTGAACCCATGTCATCCCAGCTCAAAACAACTGCCCGATGATGTATTGGCCATTTCCTTGTTTATTTTTTGGGAGAGAAAGACACACAACCCACAAGGTTCTTCCTCTTTGTTTTGGTCTTTTTCTAGCTCTCCCATTTGTTTTCCTTGAGAGAGAAGGCTACAAGCACCTTCATCTTTTCTTTGGCCTTATTCTTGCTCTTCCCTTTGATTTCCCTCGTTTTTGTTGGAGAGAGACACAAGGCCCACAATCTCCTTCTTCTTTGCTTTCTTTGTTTCTTTTGCTTTCTTCGTTTCATGAATATTGTCACAAAAGTTCTCTTGGAGGTTTTCCATCAAGAAGTGGCCGAGGGCCATTGGGCGCCTCGGCTGGCAAATCGTGACGACGTTGTCTCGTCTGGAGTACACCTGCTTGGAAGCTTGGGTCAATCTTGCTAGGGACATGACTTACGTTTTCTTTGAGTGACAGATTGGCATTTCGTATTTCAAGTAGCCGCGCTTCTGTTGCTTCAGCAATTGGTCTGTCTGATCGCCTGGCATGTGTACATGCTAATGGTGAATCTCCATGTGCTGCTGCTTGCTACATGGCACCTGATTATCGACTCATCTCCTGAAGATATTGAAGCGCTTCCAATAAGCTTATCCTCTTAATTTGTATTGTACTGCAAAATCTGCTTACTTTCATGCATGTCGATTTGGTGTTTTCTGGGCTGTAACAAAGTTCACCATGTATGTTGTTGGATGTATATTTTGTCCCGGTTAACTTTGACATTAGTTCCACAAAAGACCATACATTGTTTATTTTATTAACAATAATATTTGTTATTGCATTTTGTGGACAGATTCTCTTGTTGCTTTCCTTTCAATAATTTCATTTCCCACGCTAATACACCTATAATTAAGATGGAAACTAAGGCTAAAAAGGGAAAGGTTCAAGAGAAAACAGCTTGGTTCTAGTTTGTGCTGACCTGTCAGGTTTCCTCCAAAGACACCAGCTTCTCCCACTTCGCTGACATGCCGCTCCTCCTCCACACCATCCTGCATCTTCATTCCACTAATCCTTGCTCGGAGCTATTTGAAGTACTCTGAGGTGTCAATCTGAAGTAGTAGCTACCAACTACCAACAAACAAGTTGCTTGGTATGGAAATGAAAAGCCCAAAAGATGATAAGAAAAAACCATGTAGAGATTCCTGCAACCAACACAACCAACACACCAACTGGTAAACATAATGAAATTGAATCATACTTGCAATGCACTATTTTCTTGGCAGTGTGCCGACTTGACATCGAGTGCCGAGTCGCGACAATCCGAGCCTGGTATGCATGCAAGGGGGGGGGGGGGCGGTCCAGTTTGGTCCCCTGTCTGAATCTCTCCCTGCTGAAAATTGCAGTTTGGTCCCCCGTAATGCTTTTATGGCTAGTAGCAAGAAGTCCGGCAGTGTGCCTCTATGTTTTGGTTCTTTCTATGCCCTTTTTCCTAAATATTTGTCTGGCCGTGTGCCTCTATGTCCTATTATGTGCTAGCATCGATTGGAGGATCTGGTACTTGAAAAACCGTATCACATTTTGGCCTCCCAGTGGGTCAATGTTACGATAAGCATTCTCCTTGTGGTAATGAGCTATTTTAATGACACTATGCATTTAAGGCTCAAGCAGGGGAAATCTTGACTGGACTATCATGGCCACAGAAATCATATGCGGAGAGTGCTATTTTCATCTTATGTTTTAATCTCACCAATGCAACATAGCTCAGTTTTTATCAGGGAAGGAAATATACATCACCTTAATGTATTTACAAGATAACAATGGAGAGAATGATGAATACAGGCCGTCTAAGCATTGCAAGATACTAGCTCTCTCTACATATATGAACCATGCACTACTAAACTAGTACTACCCTAACCTGACCTGGAAAACATGTAAAATGTATCAGCACTAGCAAGACTATAAAATGGAGCGGATTTGTCAAGTATGGGGCAAAGAATGAACGAATCGACAACGAATGAGAGCAAGAGTAGTGTTCATGATCCTTGCATGGTCCCTGAGGTAGCACTGCTGGAGATCGCAAGGCAATGAATTAATGAACATATTTGAAAGAAAATAACGCTGTCAAACTCGCTAGTACATGTGCCTGATTTTATACTTGTACGTCAGATATAGTTAACTTAAAGGAATCGACATCGCCATAAAAAAGAATACAAGAATCTGGGCCTGGCAATAGTGTAGATCATGATAGACAGAAAATAATGCTCTCCTTGAAAATATACAATAACACCACTCGTAATCAGATTTCCCAAGTCCATGTGTGTAGCCACTGATTACTAATTTGTGTGTAGCCATTGATATCTCTGAGCTCTAACTGCTGCCACTGATAACTAACCGCTACTGTTTACAAGTAGAAGTTTTATTTTTCGAAGTACATGTGTGTACTGTGTAGCCATTGATGTTGCCATCTTAGTGCACATTTGTTGTTCTATTATATTGCTTTGGCAAAAAAAAAAAAAACAAGGAGCAGATTACTGCCGCCATTGTCACCAACAGAGCGCAAGGAAGGGGGTTTGGGGGGTTACCTGCCCTGACGTGACGCCGACGCCGGAGGGAGGGAAGCAGGCGCTAGTGAAGCCCGGAGGAGAGCGCGAGCCCCTTGGTGCTGTCGGCCGACGGAGGTGAGGGAGACGCTGCTCCGGTGACCCGCTGCAGCGGCTAGGATTAAGAGCCGCCTGCATATGGGCGCTCGCGCCGCCGTGTGCGTGGATCCCGTCGCCGTGGTCGCTGCGAGGTGGTCCAGCAGGAACCCCACGGGGGGCTTGATCTTGGATCCGGCCGCTGCAGGATTGCCATGTCCCCCCTTTTCGGTCTGCGGGCAAGGGAAGGGAGAGTGCGTGAGGGAAGGTCGCCGGTGGGGAGAGGGGAGGGCGGCGGCGGTAGGGGAGGGAGGTCGCCGGTGGGGAAGAGGGCGTCGGTGGGGAAGAGAGAGAGTTGAGTAATGGAGAATCTCAGCACGCATGGGTATATAAACAGTTAGACGAGAGAGAGATACAGGGGAGATCGGAGTTACAGCGGCTCAAGGCCGAGCATGCCGCGCATGCGATCGTGGGACGCGCACGATAAGGCGTCCTGCAGAACCGGTCCGTGGATTAGCCACGATGAGGTGGAGCCGCTGACACGTTCCAATGTAAGATTTGATAGGAAGTGTTGAATCCTTTGCTCGGGCCGCATGTATAATTATAGAAGGATTGCCGTGGCTTACAAGGTTTGGAATACCGTTAGGATTCTTCCATAATACATCGAGAGAGATATGACTTGAAGAGGAAGAACAAAACAGGAGAAGAGATAGAATCAGGAAACAGTTTAAACAACTATCTTTACGTACTCTATTCTAACATCCTCCATCAATCCAAACCTATAAAAATTTCTCTAGGTTTAGATTGTACTTGAACTCATTCAGTCTCCTCGTAGTAAGTGGTTTGGTGAAGCCATCAGCAAGTTGATCTCTTGTGGGAATAAACTTGACGTCAAGCAGCTTTCGTGCTACTCTTTCTCTCACAAAATAAAAATCAACCTCTATGTGTTTTATACGTGCATGGAACACAGGATTTGCTGAAAGGTAAGTTGCACCAATGTTGTCACACCATAACCTTGCAGCTTGTGGAGTCTTGATTCCCAACTCATACAAAATAGTATGAATCCACATAACTTCGGCAGTTGCATTGGCAAGGGCTTTGTATTACTGCTTCAAAGATTGACCTTGACACAGTAGCTTGTTTCCTTGCACTCCATGACACGAGGTTTGATCCTAGAAATACAGCAAAACCACCCGTTGACCTTCTATCATCAGGGCACCCTGCCCAGTCAGCATCTGAATATGCACTAACTAGCATGGATGGCGATTTAACAATCTTGATTCCAAGTCCTATTGTAAACTTTAGAGACCTCAGAATTCTCTTTACTGCAGTCCAATGAACTGTACTTGGTGCATGCAAAAACTGACACACTTTGTTGATGTAATATGAAATATCAGGCCTAGTCAACTTTAAATATTGTAGAGCACCAACAACACTCCTATAGTTTGTTGCATCACTCGGTCCAAGTAATTCACCTCCTTCAACTGTAAGTTTCTCAGAAGTGGAAAGTGGTGTACTTACTGGTTTGCAATGTTCCAGTCCTACCCTTTTTAGAATATCTGTGGTGTATTTCTCTTGTGTAAGAAGTATCCCATCCTTGATCTGTTTTACCTCTATACCAAGAAAATAATGAAGATCGCCCAACTCTTTGAGTGCGAACTCCACGTTAAGGTCACGGAGGCAGACAGTAGTGGCCTCTGAGCTGGAACTAGCAACAATTATATCATCAACATAAATAAGAACAAACATAGAGACGTTGCCTTTGTGATAGAAGAATAATGAGGTATCTTCCTTGCTTGGAATAAAACCAAGTTGGTGTAACTCAGTGCTCAACCTGGAGTACCGTGCTCTTGGGGCCTGTTTTAAGCCATACAAAGCTTTGTCCAACTTACGGACAAAATGAGGTGTGCTTTTGTTTTCATACCCTGGTGGTTGCCCCATGAACACTTCTTCCTCAAGAACATCATGGAGAAACGTGTTCTGGACGTCTAGCTGACGTAAACTCCACCCTCTGGAAATAGCAATAGATAATACAAGTCGAATAGTAGCTGCCTTAACAACAGGGCTAAAAGTATCCTCATAATCAATTCCAAATCTTTGTTTAAACCCTTTTGCAACAAATCTAGCCTTGTATCTATCTATACTTTCATCAGATTTTCTTTTGATCTTATAAACCCACTTGCAATCATCAAATTATTTCCCTTTGTTGGTGGTACAAGATGCCATGTTTTATTTTTCATTGAGTGCTTGATATTCATTGTCCATAGCCCCTTTCCATTCTTTGTGAGCAAGAGCTTCGGCTAAATGAGCAGGTTCACCTGAACTAGTGAGAAACGCATACTTGCGAGGATCATACCTTACTGTACCGTCCTTGTAGTCCTTAGGCTTGAATACTCCAGATTTTGACCTGGTATGGCGCTGAGGATTTACATGTGACACATGTGTGGCGGCTGTTGCAGTTTCTATATCACCAGAACCGGCCACAGAAGATCCAGCCGCCAAATCACCCTAGACTGCCGTGCCGCAGGGCTCCGGACCTGAGATGGGCACGGGATCTGGCGAGATCTGCCTCGTACCAGACGCCTCAGCAGGGGAATCCCGCATGGCACTGTTGGCAGGGTCCACTCCGGTCGGCCTGTCGGCCCCAGTGCGCGCCAACTCCCATGTGGCGCATGCGGACGGGCTGCGCCCCGCGCCGTCTGGGTCCACACCTGGACCGCGGTCGGTCACGGGCTCGGCAGGCGGACTGGTCCCACCACCACTTGGCGCTTCAGGAGACGCGGGGGACGCCGCTACGCGCCGAGCGACAGGGCTGTCAGCCTGGGATCGCACGCGGCTATCAACCTGGGATCGTGCACCTTCTCTGGAACCGCAGTTCTGCACCAAATCTGCATCGGATCCAGCGCGGTTTTCATCCTCTTCTGCACACATAAAATCATAGCCAAAAGCTGCATTTTTTCATTAGTTTCTGAATTTTCTCTGGACTAGGCACATGATCATGTTCTATTCATTCTCCCCCGTGATAAGTACGTGGCAAAGGATCCGAGAGAAGAGAGATTTCAGCTCGGAGAAGGGCTCCTGCATTTGGATGAAGTTTGGCAAAAGGGAAAATAGTTTCATCAAAAATCACATCCCGGAGATGTAGATGCACAGTTGAAACTTCTAGACACTTGTAACCCTTATGAAGATTGCTATAGCCAAGGAAGACACATTGAGTGGAGCGAAACTGGATAGCATGCACATCCAAAAACTTTGAGGGAATTATAATCTGGTTTTTGATGAAACAATCGTTCTAAGGAGTTGTGTTCCCAATAACCTTACTAGGCAAACGATTGATAAGATAGGTGGCTGCAATGAAAGCTTCATCCCAATATTTTAGAGGCATAGATGCATGAGCAAGAAGGGAAAGACCAACTTCAACAATGTGACGGTGTTTGCGTTCAGTAGAACCGTTCTGTTGGTGTGCGCATGCGGACACGAAACATGATGCTCATGAAGGAAATATGCCCTAGAGGCAATAATAAAGTTATTATTTATTTCCTTATATCATGATAAATGTTTATTATTCATGCTAGAATTGTATTAACCGGAAACATAATACATGTGTGAATACATAGACAAACAAAGTGTCACTAGTATGCCTCTACTTGACTAGCTCGTTAATCAAAGATGGTTATGTTTCCTAACCATAGACATGAGTTGTCATTTGATTAACGGGATCACATCATTAGGAGAATGATCTGATTGACATGACCCATTCCGTTAGCCTAGCACTTGATCGTTTAGTATGTTGCTATTGCTTTCTTCATGACTTATACATGTTCCTATAACTATGAGATTATGCAACTCCCGTTTACCGGAGGAACACTTTGGGTACTACCAAACGCCACAACGTAACTGGGTGATTATAAAGGAGTACTACAAGTGTCTCCAAAGGTACTTGTTGGGTTGGCGTATTTCGAGATTAGGTTTTGTCACTCCGATTGCTCGGAGAGGTATCTCTGGGCCTTCTCGGTAATACACATCACATAAGCCTTGCAAGCATCACAACTAATGAGTTAGTTGTGAGATGATGTATTACGGAACGAGTAAAGAGACTTGCCGTAACGAGATTGAACTAGGTATTGGATACCGACGATCGAATCTCGGCAAGTAACATACCGATGACAAAAGGAACAACGTATGTTGTTATGCTTGGTCTGACCGATAAAGATCTTCAGAGAATTTGTAGGAACCAATATGGGCATCCAGGTCCCGCTATTGGTTATTGACCGAGAATAGTTCTAGGTCATGTCTACATAGTTCTCGAACCGTAGGGTCCGTGACGCTTAAGGTTTCAATGACGGTTATTATGAGTTTATGTATTTTTGATGTACCGAAGGAGTTCGGGGTCCCGGATGTGATCACGGACATGACGAGGAGTCTCGAAATGGTCGAGACATAAAGATTGATATATTGGATGGTTATATTCGGACACGGAAAGGTTCCGGAAGTTTCCAGAGAAACCGGAGTGCGGAAGGGTTACCGGAACCCCGGGAAGTTATGGGCCTTATTGGGCCAAGAGGGGAGAGAGGGCTGCACCAGGGGTGGTGCGCCTCCATGGGGAGTCCGAATTGGACTAGGAGGGGGGGCGCAGCCCCCCTTTCCCTCTCCCTCTCCCTCTCTTTCCTTCCCCCTTCCCTCTTCCTAGTAGGACTAGGAAAGGGGAGTCCTACTCCTACTAGGAGGAGGACTCCCCCTCCCTTGGTGCGCCCCCAGGCTGGCCGGCCCTCCCCTTGCTCCTTTATATCACGGGGGGGGGCACCCTAGAACACACAAGTTGATCCTTGAGATCGTTCCTTAGCCGTGTGCGGTGCCCCCTCCACCATATTCCACCTCGGTCATATTGTAGCGGTGCTTAGGCGAAGCCTGCGACGGTGAAACATCAAGATCGTCACCACGCCGTCAGGTCGACGGAACTCCCCTCCCCGGAGCTTTGCTGGATCGAAGCCCGTGGAGCGTCATCGAGCTGAACGTGTGCCAAGAACTCGGAGGCGCCGGAGTAACGGCGCTGTGATCGGCTGGATCGTGAGGAGAACGTACGACCACTTCCTCTACGTCATCATCGACTCGGAGGTGCCGGAGTAACGGCGCTGGGATCGGCAGGATCGCGAGGAGAAAGTACGACTACTTCCTCTACGTTGTGATCGCTTCGCCACGGTTTACGAGGGTACGTAGACAACACTCTCCCCTCTCGTTGCTATGCCATCACCATGGTCCTGTGTGTGCGTAGGAAATTTTTGAAATTACTGCGTTCCCCAACAGTGGCATCCGAGCCAGGTTTTATGCGTTGATGTCATATGCACGAGTAGAACACAAGTGAGTTGTGGGCGATACAAGTCATACTACCTACCAGCATGTCATACTTTGGTTCAGCGGTATTGTGAGATGAAGCGGCCGGACCGACATTACGCCAGACGCTTACGCGAGACTGGTTTCACCGTTACGAGCATTCGTGCTTAAAGGTGGCTGGCGGTGTCTGCCTCTCTCACTTTAGTTGAACCGAGTGTGGCTACGCCCGGTCCTTGAGAAGGTTAAACGGAGTCTATTTGTGAAGTATCGTTGTGGTTTTGATGCGTAGGTAAGAACGGTTCTTGCTCAGCCCGTAGCAGCCACGTAAAACTTGCAACAACAAAGTAGAGGACGTCTAACTTGTTTTTGCAGGGCATGTTGTGATGTGATATGGTCAAGACGTGATGCTATATTGTATGAGATGATCATGTTTTGTAACCGAAGTTATCGGCAATTGGCAGGAGCCATATGGTTGTCGCTTTATTGTATGAAATGCAACGCCTGTAATTGCTTTACTTTATCACTAAGCGGTAGCGATAGTCGTAGAAGCAATAGATGGCGTAAACGACAACGATGCTACGATGGAGATCAAGGTGTCGCTACCGGTGACGATGGTGATCATGACGGTGTCGGAGATGGAGATCACAAGCGCAAGATGATGATGGCCATATCATATCACTTATATTGATTGCATGTGATGTTTATCCTTTATGCATCTTATTTTGCTTGATTGACAGTAGCATTTTAAGATGATCTCTCACTAAAATTATCAAGTAATGTTCTCCCTGAGTATGCACCGTTGCCAAAGTTCGTCGTGCCGAGACACCACGTGATGATCGGGTGTGATAAGCTCTACGTCCATCTACAACGGGTGCAACCCAGTTTTGCACACGCAGAATACTCAGGTTATACTTGACGAGCCTAGCATATGCAGATATGGCCTCGGAACACGGAGACCGAAAGGTCGAGCGTGAATCATATAGTAGATATGATCAACATAAGATGTTCACCATTGAAAACTACTCCATCTCACGTGATGATCGGTTATGGTTTAGTTGATTTGGATTACGTGATCACTTAGATGACTAGAGAGATGTCTATCTAAGTGGGAGTTCTTAAGTAATATGATTAATTGAACTTAAATTTATCATGAACTTAGTACCGATAGTATCTTGCTTGTCTATGTCTCTGCTTGTAGATAGATGGCTCGTGCTATTGTTCCGTTGAATTTTAATGCGTTCCTTGAGAAAGCAAAGTTGAAAGATGATGGTAGCAATTACACGGACTGGGTCCATAACACGAGGATTATCCTCATTGCTGCACGTAAGAGTTACGTCCTGGAAGCACCTCTAGGTGCCAGGCCTCCTGCTGATGCAACTGACGACTTTAATAACGTCTGGCAGAGCAAAGCTCATGACTACTCTATAGTTCAGAGTGAAATGATTTACGGCTTAGAACCGGGTCTTCAACGACGCTTTTGAAAGTCGTGGAGCATATGAGATGTTCCAAGAGTTGAAGTTGATATTTCAGCAGAATGCCCGGATTGAGAGATATGAAGTCTCCAATAAGTTCTATAGCTGCAAGATGGAGGAGAATGGGTGCATCGGTGAACACATACTCAGAATGTCCGGGTATTACAATCACTTGACTCAACTGGGAGTTGATCTTCCGGATGATTGTGTCATTGACAGAATTCTTCAATCAATGCCACCAAGCTACAAAGGCTTCGTGATGAACTAAAATATGCAAGTGTAAGTAAAGACTATACCTTAGCTCTTCTCAATGCTTTGAAAGCTGCGGAGGTAGAAATCAAGAAGGAGCATCAAGTGTTGATGGTCAATAAGACCACTAGTTTCAAGAAGAAAGGCAAAGGGAAGAAGAAGGGGAACTTCAAGAAGAACAGCAAACAATTTGCTGCTCAAGTGAAGAAACCCAAGTCTGGACCTAAACCTGAAATCGAGTGCTTCTCATCAAGCAGACTGGTCACTTTGGAAGCGGAACTGCCCCAAATATTTGGCGGATAAGAAGGATGGCAAGGTGAACAAAGGTATATGTGATATACATGTTATTGATGTGTACCTTACTAGAGCTCGCATGTAGTACACAGGTATTTGATACTGGTTACATTGCTAATATTTGCAACTCAAACAGGGACTACAGATTAGCTTAACAACGGCAAAGGACGAGGTGACGATGCGGCGTGGGAAATGGTTCCAAAGTCGATGTGATCGCGGTCGGCACGCTACCTCTACATCTACCTTCGGGATTAGTTTTAGACCTAAATAATTGTTATTTGGTGCCAGCGTTAAGCATGAACATTATATCTGGATCTTGTTTGATGCGAGACGGTTATTCATTTAAATCAGAGAATAAAGGTTGTTCTATTTATATGAATAATATCTTTTATGGTCATGCACCCTTAAAGAGTGGTCTATTTTAATGGATCTCGATAGTAGTGATACACATATTCATAATGTTGAAACCAAAAGATGCAGAGTTGATAATGATAGTGCGACTTATTTGTGGCATTGACGTTTAGGTCATATCGTTGTAAAGCGCATGAAGAAACTCCATCTTGATGGACTTTTGGAGTCACTTGATTATGAATCACTTGGCACTTATGTAACCGTGCCTCATGGGCAAGATGACTAAAACACCGCTTCTCGGTACTATGGAGAGAGCATCAGATTTGTTGGAAATCATACATACAGATGTATGTGGTCCAATGAATATTGAGGCTCGTGGCGGATATCGTTATTTTCTCACCTTCACAGGATGATTTAAGCAGATATGGGTATATCTTCTTAATGAAACATAAGTCTGAGACATTTGAAAAGTTCAAAGAATTTCAGAATGAAGTTGAAAATCATCGTAATAAGAAAATAAAGTTTCTTCGATCTGATCGTGGAGGCGAATATTTGAGTTACGAGTTTGGTCTACATTTGAAACAATGCGGAATAGTTTCGCAACTCACGCCACCCGGAACACCACAGCGCAATGGTGTGTCCGAACGTCGTAATCGCACTTTACTAGATATGGTGCGATCTATGATGTCTCTTACAGATTTACCGCTATCGCTTTTGGGGTTATGCTCTTGAGACGGCCGCATTCACGCTTAAATAGAACACCGTCAAAATCCGTTGAGGCGACACCTTATGAACTGTGGTTTAGCAAGAAACCAAAGTTGTCGCTTTCTTAAAGTTTGGGGATGCGATGCTTATGTGAAAAAGCTTCAACCTGATAAGCTCGAACCTAAATCGGAGAAATGTGTCTTCATAGGATACCCAAAGGAGACAGTTGGGTACACCTTCTATCACAGATCCGAAGGCAAAACATTTGTTGCTAAGAATGGATCCTTTCTAGAGAAGGAGTTTCTCTCGAAAGAAGTGAGTGGGAGGAAAGTAGAATTTGATGAGGTAACTGTACCTTCTCCCTTATTGGAAAGTAGTTTATCACGTAAACCAGTTTCATGCGACATCTGCACCAAATAGTGAGGAAGTTGATGATGTTGATCATGAAACTTCAGATCAAGTTACTACAGAACCTCGTAGATCAACCAGAATAAAATCCGCACTAGAGTGGTACGGCAATCCTGTTCTGGAAGTCATGCTACTAGATCATGATGAACCTACGAACTATGAAGAAGCGATGGTGAGCCCAGATTCCGCAAAATGGCTTGAAGCCATGAAATCCGAGATAGGATCCATGTATGAAAACAAAGTATGGACTTTGGTTGACTTGCCCGAGGGTCGGCAAGCAATAGAAAACAAGTGGATCTTCAAGAAGAAGACTGACGCTGACGGTAATGTTGATGTCTACAAAGCTCGACTTGTCGCATAAAGGGTTTTCGACAAGTTCAAGGGATTGACTACGATGAGACCTTCTCACCAGTAGCGATGCTTAAGTCTGTCCGAATCATGTTAGCAATTGCCGCATTTTATGATTATGAAATATGGCAAATGGATGTAAAGACCGCATTCCTGAATGGGTTTCTGGAAGAAGAGTTGTATATGATGCAACCAGAAGGTTTTATCGATCCAAAGGGAACTAACAAAGTGTGCAAGGTCCAGCGATCCATTTATGGACTGGTGCAAGCATCTCGGAGTTGGAATAAACGCTTTGATAGTGTGATCAAAGCATTTGGGTTTATCTGAGACTTATGGAGAAGCCTGTATTTACAAGAAAGTGAGTGGGAGCTCTATAGCATTTCTGATCTTATATGTAGATGACATATTATTGATCGGAAATGATATAGAATTTCTGGATAGCATAAAGGGATACTTGAACAAGAGTTTTTCGATGAAAGACCTTGGTGAAGCTACTTACATATTGGGCATCAAGATCTATAGAGATAGATCAAGACGCTTAATTGGACTTTCACAAAGCACATACCTTGATAAAGTTTTGAAGAAGTTCAAAATGGATCAGGCAAAGAAAGGTTTTTACCTGTATTACAAGGTGTGAAATTGAGTCGACTCAATGCCCGACCACAGCAGAAGATAGAGAGAAAATGAAAGATGTTCCCTATGCTTCAGCCATAGGCTCTATCATGTATGCAATGCTGTGTACCAGACTGACGTATGCTTAGCAAAGAAGCTTGGCAGGAAGGCACCAAAGTAATCCAGAGTGGATCATCGGACAGCGGTCAAGAACATCTGAAATACGAAAAGGACTAAGGATATGTTTCTCAGATATGGAGGTGACAAAGAGCTAGTCGTAAATGGTTACGTCGATGCAAGCTTTGACAATCGATCCGGACGATTCTAAATCGCAAAACCGGATACGTGTTTTTGTTAAACGGTGGAGCTGTCAGTTGGTGCAGTTCTAAACAAAGCGTCGAAGCGGGATCTACATGTGAAGCGGAGTACATAGCTGCTTCGGAAGCAGCAAATGAAGGAGTCTGGATGAAAGAGTTCATTTCCGATCTAGGTGTTATACCTAGTGCATCGGGACCAATGAAGATCTTACGTGACAATATCGGTGCAATTGCCTTGGCAAAGGAATCCAGATTTCACAAGAGGACCAAGCATATCAAGAGACGCTTCAATTCCATTCGGGACCAAGTCCAAGTGGGAGACATAGAGATTTGCAAAGTACATACGGATCTGAACATTGCAGACCCGTTGACTAAGCCTCTTCCACGAGCAAAACATGATCAGCACCAAGACTCCATGGGTGTTAGAATCATTCTTGAGTAAACTAGATTATTGACTCTAGTGCAAGTGGGAGACTGAAGGAAATATGCCCTAGAGGCAATAATAAAGTTATTATTTATTTCCTTATATCATGATAAATGTTTATTATTCATGCTAGAATTGTATTAACCGGAAACATAATACATGTGTGAATACATAGACAAACAAAGTGTCACTAGTATGCCTCTACTTGACTAGCTCGTTAATCAAAGATGGTTATGTTTCCTAACCATAGACATGAGTTGTCATTTGATTAACGGGATCACATCATTAGGAGAATGATCTGATTGACATGACCCATTCCGTTAGCCTAGCACTTGATCGCTTAGTATGTTGCTATTGCTTTCTTCATGACTTATACATGTTCCTATAACTATGAGATTATGCAACTCCGTTTACCGGAGGAACACTTTGGTACTACCAAACGTCACAACGTAATCGGGTGATTATAAAGGAGTACTACAAGTGTCTCCAAAGGTACTTGTTGGGTTGGCGTATTTGAGATTAGGTTTTGTCACTCCGATTGTCGGAGAGGTATCTCTGGGCCTTCTCGGTAATACACATCACATAAGCCTTGCAAGCATCACAACTAATGAGTTAGTTGTGAGATGATGTATTACGGAACGAGTAAAGAGACTTGCCGGTAACGAGATTGAACTAGGTATTGGATACCGACGATCGAATCTCGGGCAAGTAACATACCGATGACAAAAAGGAACAACGTATGTTGTTATGCGGTCTGACCGATAAAGATCTTCATAGAATTTGTAGGAACCAATATGGGCATCCAGGTCCCGCTATTGGTTATTGACCGAGAATAGTTCTAGGTCATGTCTACATAGTTCTCGAACCGTAGGGTCCGCATGCTTAAGGTTTCAATGACGGTTATTATGAGTTTATGTATTTTGATGTACCGAAGGAGTTCGGAGTCCCGGATGTGATCACGGACATGACGAGGAGTCTCGAAATGGTCGAGACATAAAGATTGATATATTGGATGGTTATATTCGGACACGGAAAGGTTTCGGAAGTTTCCGGAGAAAACCGGAGTGCGGAAGGGTTACCGGAACCCCCGGGAAGTTATGGGCCTTATTGGGCCAAGAGGGAGAGAGAGGGCTGCACCAGGGGTGGTGCGCCCTCCATGGGGAGTCCGAATTGGACTAGAGGGGGCGCAGCCCCCTTCCCTTCCCTCTCCCTCTCTTCCTTTCCCTTCCCTCTTCCTAGTAGGACTAGGAAAGGGAGTCCTACTCCTACTAGGAGGAGGACTCCCTCCCTTGGTGCGCCCAAGGCTGGCCGGCCCTCCCCTTGCTCCTTTATATACGGGGCAGGGGGGCACCCTAGAACACACAAGTTGATCCTTGAGATCGTTCCTTAGCCGTGTGCGGTGCCCCTCCACCATATTCCACCTCGGTCATATTGTAGCGGTGCTTAGGCGAAGCCCCGCGACGGTGAAACATCAAGATCGTCCACCACGCCGTCGTCGACGGAACTCCCTCCCCGGAGCTTTGCTGGATCGAAGCCCGTGGAGCGCCATCGAGCTGAACGTGTGCCAAGAACTCGGAGGCGCCGAGTAACGGGCGCTGTGATCAGCTGGATCGTGAGGAGAACGTACGACCACTTCCTCTACGTCATCATCGACTCGGAGGTGCCGGAGTAACGGCGCTGGGATCGGCAGGATCGCGAGGAGAACGTACGACTACTTCCTCTACGTTGTGATCGCTTCCGCTTACGGTCTACGAGGGTACATAGACAACACTCTCCCCTCTCGTTGCTATGCCATCACCATGGTCCTGTGTGTGCGTAGGAAATTTTTTGAAATTACTGCGTTCCCCAACAGCTCAATGCCTATGTTTCGAAAGAAGGAATTGAGTTTCTCATACTCTCCTCCCCAGTCACTCTGGACTGTAATGATTTTCTTGTTAAATTGACGCTCAACAAGTTTTTGGAATTCTTGGAAGACAGAGAAATCTTCGGATTTGAACTTAAGTAAGTATATCCATGTAAACTTACTATAATCATCAATGAAGCTAATATAATTTTTTTCTTCCAAAGGAATCTCTAGCATGACCCCATACATCACTGAATATCAGTTCCAACGGAGCATGAGACACACTATTTGAACTAGGATAGGGGAGTTGATGACTCTTGGCACATTGACAAGCATCACAAACAGACTCTTTATTCTCACAACTAGACAACCAAGATTGCCTTTATTCACTGCTTGATCAACTATTTTTAATGAAGGATGACCTAATCTTTGATGCCACCTCTCTAAGGACGGCTTGACGACGGAGTAGACTTGGCCATGACGTTTGCGGCTAAGAGCTCTTGATGTGATAGGATATAGACCACCGACACATCTACCGTGATGGAGGAGCTCCCTCGTTGCCCGATCCTTAATGAAAAAAATACTTGGGATGAGTTTCAAAGAAGATGTTATTATGAGCGGACAAACGAGACATGGAAGCAAGGTTTTTGTTGGCTTGAGGAACATGAAGGACATATTTTAGAAGAAGACCGCGTTTAATATTAGGGAAATTAATAGAGGATTGACCAATGTGACATATGTCCATACCCCCTCCACTTGCGGCGGTGTTTATCTGATCATTGCCATAGTATCTCTCTCGGTTTGCAAGCTTCTCCAATTCACTGGTGACATGATCTGTGGCTCCGGAGTCAGCATACCAGATGGTGTCCGCAGCTTTTTCCTGCTCACGATGGCTGCAACTTCACGTGGCGCTCTTCGGCACGTAGTCTTCATCGTAGCGGTGCCAACAATCTTTCACCTCATGCCCTGATTTTTTGCAGAGCTGGCAACAGCCTGGTGTTGGAGTAGGAGGCGTCGGAGGAGCGTGGGCGGTGTTGTTCACTACTAGGAAAAGGCCTACTAGTGGCGCACCAGTTTTGCCTACTAATGGCGCACTACTGATGCGCCACTAGTATTATATACTAATGGCGCACCATAGGTGCGCCATTAGTATACCATTCGTGTTGGGGAACGTTGCAGAAAACAAAAATATTCCTACGGTTTCACCAAGATCCATCTATGAGTTCATCAAGCAACGAGTGATCGGAGTGCATCTACATACCTTTGTAGATCGCGAGCGGAAGCGTTCAAGAGAACGGGGTTGAGGGAGTCGTTCGTCGTGATCCAAATCACCGGAGATCCTAGCGCCGAACGGACGGCACCTCCGCGTTCAACACACGACGGTCAGCGTGGCGTCTCCTCCGTCTTGATCCAGCAAGGGGAAGGAGAGGTTGATGAAGATCCAGCTGACGACGGCGTGGTGGTGGATGCAGCCACACCAGCAGGGCTTCGCCGAGCTTCATGAGAGGGAGAGGTGTAGCAGGGGAGAGGAGGCGCCAAGATGCAGTGCGGCTGCCCTCCTCCCCTCCCTTATATAGGCCCCTGTGGGGGCCGCCCTGAAGATCCAATCTCCAAGGGGGCGGCGGCCAAGGGGGGAGACTTGCCCCCCAAGGCAAGTGGGGCGCCCCCACCCTAGGGTTTCCAACCCTAGGCGCAGGGGGGGCCCAAGTGGGGGGCGCACCAGCCCACCAGGGGCTGGTTCCCTCCCACTTCAGCACATGGGGCCCTCCGAGATAGGTGGCCCCACCCGGTGGACCCCCGGGACCCTTCCGGTGGTCCCGGTACAGTGCAGTAACCCCGAAATTCTCCCGATGGCCGAAATAGCACTTCCCATATATAATTCTTTACCTCCGGACCATTCCGGAACTCCTCGTGACGTCCGGGATCACATCCAGGACTCCGAAAAAGATTCGGTTTGCTGCATACTCATATTCATACAACCCTAGCATCACCGAACCTTAAGTGTGTAGACCCTACGGGTTCGACACGCAGACATGACCGAGACGGCTCTGCGATCAATAACCAACAGCGGGATCTGGATACCCATGTTGGCTCCCACATGCTCCTCGATGATCTCATCGGATGAACCACGATGTCGAGGATTCAAGCAACCCCGCATACAATTCCCTTTGTCAAACGGTATGTTACTTGCCCGAGATTCGATCGTCGGTATCCCAATACCTCATTCAATATCGTTACCGGCAAGTCACTTTACACATACCGTAATGCATGATCCCGTGACCAGACACTTGGTCACTTTGAGCTCATTATGATGATGCACTACCGAGTGGGCCCAGTGATACCTCTCCATAATACAGAGTGACAAATCCCAGTCTCGATCCGTGTCAACCCAACAGACACTTTCGGAGATACCTGTAGTGCACCTTTATAGTCACCCAGTTACGTTGTGACGTTTGGTACACCCAAAGCACTCCTACGGTATCCGAGAGTTACACGATCTCATGGTCTAAGGAAGAGATACTTCACATTGGAAAAGCTCTAGCAAAAGGAACTACACGATCCTGTGCTATGCTTAGGATTGGGTCTTGTCCATCACATCATTCTCCCAATGATGTGATCCCGTTATCAATGACATCCAATGTCCATAGTCAGGAAACCATGACTATCTATTGATCAACGAGCTAGTCAACTAGAGGCTCACTAGGGACATGTTGTGGTCTATCTATTCACACGTGTATTACGATTTCCGGATAATACAATTATAGCATGAATAAAAGACAATTATCATGAACAAGGAAATATAATAATAATCCTTTTATTATTGCCTCTAGGGCATATTTCCAACAATTCGGTGCTCCACTGGTATTCCCTCCAGGTGCGCCATTAATAACCTTATAGGTGCGCCACTAGTAATAAAGGAAGGTGCGCCACTAATAAGGGCTTAAATGCGCAATAATACAAAGGTGAACATGGGTGCGTCTGCACCCATGTGAATAGTAAATTCATAAAAAATACTAGAAAAAATTAAAAATTTCCGAAATTTCGCGGTATGAAACTTAGTCGATCATTCTGCTCACGTATGAAGTTTCATGATGTATTAACACCCATGGTATTCTTAGTGAGGAAAATACAAATGCGACAACACTATTCATTAAACAGTGTTTCTTAATATAGCTTCGATTAGCTTTGATTTTGTCATTTTTGCCCAGATTACCACAGATGAGATTTCTTCGTGAAACTTCATATGCGAGTATACCGGTTGCCTATGTATATTACAAAAATAGATTCAGATTTTTTTTATTTTTTCTAGCATTTTTTGAATTTACTATTCATAAAGGGTGCGCACGCACCCATGTTCACAAAATCTGCGTCCTTAAATGCGAAGTGCGCCACTAGTAATGTATTTGGAAAACAAAAAAAATCTAAATTTACAGAAAACAACCTATAAGGAAAAATAATTTAAAAACAAAAAATTAAATAAAATCATAATTTTTATTATAGTAAGAATATTACAATGTCTTTACAAGTTTCCAATAAAAGGAAAATTGCAAGGAAATAAAAGAAAATCCTAAAACTAATCTTCTAGTAATCTGTTCTTCTTTTTCTTCACTTTATCCCTGCAAAATGTAACAAAATAAACAGAAACACAAACAAACTATTTATAACATGTCAACACTGTCATTTTTATGCAGAACTAGATATGAGCATATATTTCCAGTATTACATGGTGTGAATATTGTATGAGTAAGATTATAATGGAAATGAATTTTGATAGGAGCCCACTTTCGACGAGTATTTATCTGACAGAGCTAAATAATCAGGGCATTTACCTTTTGATAATATTATTATACTATACTACCAGTATACAACTCCACTTGGATTTTTTAGATGAGCAGATCTGAGATAGACATTTGTTCAAGTGGCTATAGGTAGGCTTGAAGAATTCTCATCGGTTCAAGTGGCTACAGGTAGTCGCACAGCTGGAATATAGACTACTAGTACTGTTTGAAAAGAAAACAAGAGTAAATCTGAACGTACTAGTCAGATCCGATCACATTGAGCTAGAAAGAAAATTCATCAGGAAACAGATGGCCGGTGACTTACTTCCAGACGTTGAGGATCTCGTTGTGCCCGGCGAAGACGCTGCGGAGCGCGTCGTGGACGGACTGCTCACAGCGATAGCTGCATAGATGAACTCGTTGTCCTGCAGGTAGTCCAACAGCCAGGAATTAAAGATAGGAGGGCTAGAACTGAAAGAACTAACATCTTAGAAAGCAACAGGAGATAATTCATATATGCAAAATACATATGAAGTGGTCTTCACCAAATTTGTTGAAACATGAACGAAATGTTTTAGCAGTACCAATGATACATGTCAAATTAATTGTTCCTGTCATGACAATGTAAAAGTAGTACTTGCATGCCAATGAAGACTTGCTAGTGTCAGATTCTATGAGGTACAGGACATGTGTAATTGTGCCAAGTTCACTTGTAATGCCATTATTCATGATATGAACTTTATCCTCCACAAAATAAAATAAAAGTTGATCCATGCGAATGATACTTAATTTTGAAGCTACTGTTAATTTATAAACTGAATATAAAGTGAGTTTATAAATTCAGAAACAAAAAATTCAGTTAGGCTACTGTTAACTGAATTTTGGAGTGTATACTTAACAAAGGATTCATTTGAATGTACAGTCAAATTAAAAAAAAAGTGTTCATGGGGCAGCAGCACTAAGAACTGAAAGAAAAAGGTGCAGAAAAAAGATACTAAAAAACAATATTAAAGTAGGCTAAAAAAATCAGTAGAAATTATCTTCTCTATGAGGTAGACTGAATTTATTTAGATTTTTATAAGTTCCAAAGTTTTCTATTAGTGGCATATTATATTAAACTGAAGAACCGAATCATCTGAATGAAAGCACGTTAGCATCAAATTAAAGCGTCAGTTTGCATGCTTACTTATTGTCAAATCCTAAGTCCTAACTGAAGCAGATTCGCTGCAGTTTCAGTAAAGTGTTTTCAGACCAACAATTTCAGTACACAGTTTTTCAGACCAAGTAACTAACAACTTCAGTGAGACAGGCACAGTGCAGTGTGAATTTTAATTGGCTAAATCATATATAGAAATTAGTATCTTCTCTATGAACCTGAAACTGAGATGGCTGGACTAATTTTGCACATTTGATTTATGAATTTATTCTTCTTCGAAAACCAACTAAACTTGGATCACCTTCTAAGCATCTGTACATACTACATAGGCTGATAAATCCAACAGCCACAATGCAAATATCGACTATTTCCATTCAACTTCTTCACTTACTCATTATTATCTAATGAAACCATTCAGAATCGATGAAGCAGATTGGCTGAAGTTATTATCAAGTCCTAAGTCCTAATTGAAGCCGATCAACTGCACTTCAGTAAACTGTTTTTCAGACTGACAACTTCAGCGAGACAGGCACAATCTAATGTGAATTTCGATTGGCTAAATCATATAGAAATCAGTATCTTCAGTATGATACTGAAATTTGGCATGACTGAACTAATTTGGCACTGCTGTACAAGGTTGGTACAGTGAGGCATATTTGTCGAACTAGTTCGAGGGTAGGTCCAACAAGTGTCTTCTGGTGGTGGTTGTGATTATGCACCACCAACAAAAGTGGTGAAGCTGAAGCAAGAATGAGTGGGTGAACAAAACTTGTTCATTAGTACACCTCATACAATATAAACTGAAGATAGAAAAGGGATTGCTTTATGTTGCTGCTGCTCATCGCAGTTCATGTTGCTGGCTGTATAGTTGCAGGCGGAAGGAATCCTCCCTTGTCGGATCCCCATCGCTGGAGAGGCCTGGCCGTGTGAGACCAATCTACATGGTCAGTGTCGGAGCAGCTTCTCCATGCCCCGCCCCTTTCCTTCAACTGCATTGCCTGCACACAACCACACGCACACACGAACGCATCAGATCAGGGGAAGAAGAAGAAGCAGCAGCAGAGGAGGAGGAAGAAGACAAGACACTCATGCGTGCGTCAGATGCTCCTCAGATTTGGAGGGGATCCCGTGCTGCCGGATTTAGGTTGGACGAGCGGGCGAGAGGTGGAAGGAGGCGTGCCGTGGTGGAGAAGGTGGCATTCCTCTCTGGTTGCCGCAGAGCCCGACCACGGCTATGGCCGTGGCGGCCGGATCTCGGGGCCTTGGGGTGGCAGGGAGCTCCTCCTCCTGCAGCTCGGCGGCCTCCACACCCCGGAGCAACACCGTCGCCGGAGGACGTGGTCACCAGCTCTCCTCTGGATCCGGTGAGGAGGGTTGGGGAAGGAGCTCACCACGGCTCCATGCCCTCGATCCGTGTGTGAGGGAGGGGAAGGGGCTCGCCGTGGTCGAGGGAGAGGAAGAGGCGGGCGGCCGGGCTTTCCGATCTAAATCAAGTCGAGGGAGGTGGGTGGGTGTGTCGGGAGGAAGGTGAGGGGAGAACGTGACGAGAGGGAGGGGATACGGGGTGATAGCAATGGCGCACTGGTAGGGGTGCGCCATACGCATAGATAGCAATAACGCATCTCTTACTGGTGCGCCATTACTAGTTAAAACTAGTAATGGCGCACTATCCCCTGATGCGCCATTAGTATTTTTGAAAAAAAAAATTTACTAGTGGCGCACCAACACATGGTGCGCCATTAGTATATAGTAGTGGCGCACCACATGTGTGATGCGCCATTAGTGTCCATATTATTTATAGCCCTTTTCCTAGTAGTGGTTGGCGCGCCCACGCCCGCTATTGTTGTCGTTGCCGCGTTTGCGTCCCTGGTGACCACGGCCTCGGCCTCCAGTGCTGCGACCACGTGTGAGAGAATTGACTGATGACTGACGGAGATGCATGCCCATGTTCCCTTTGTGCAGATTGGCGAGGGCGATGCGGGTGTTGACGATCTGTGCTTGCGTCTGGGCAGCGAAGGAGGCGTGGATGGCACTCCACACCTTGGCCGGCGTCTAAAGAGTAGCTACCTGTGCAAGAATCTCACGTGACAGAGACCCCATAAGGTATCCTTGTACGTGTTGCTGCTGGGCGTACCAGATCGACCGGGCGTAGTTGAAGACTTGCTCCTCTTTCCCATCTTTGGTGATGGTGATGGTAGGAGGGGGTGCCGGGCTTGCGGCGTCCAGGAAGTGTTCCATCTGTGCTCCCTTTATTTGGGGTAGCACGATGGCCTTCCAGAGAAGGAAGTTCGTCCTTGTAAGCTTCTCAGATGGAGGAGACCCGAGAGAGGAGGCGCTGCTGAAGGTGGAGGAAGATGCATAGGTGGATGGTGCGGTTTGGGTGGACAGGGAACTCATGGTGGAGCCGATCAGGGCGCTACTGGTGGCGGCGATGGTGGAAGCAGCAGTGCTGGCGTTGGTGCCTGACATGATCTCTCTCTCGATGCCTCTCTCTGGATAGGTTTCAGGTTTCTCTCTCGATCAACTAGATCGATCTTTCAGGAAAGCTAGATGTACGAGAGGAAGGGCTCTGATGACCATGTAAGATTTGATAGGAAGCGTTGAACCCTTTGCTCAGGCTGCACGTATATTTATAAAAGGATTGCCGTGGCTTACAAGGTTTGGAATATCGCTAGGATTCTTCCAGAATACATCGAGAGAGATATGACTTGAAGAGGAAGAACAAAACAGAAGAAGAGATAGAACTAGGAAATAGTTTAAACAGCTATCTCTACGTACTCTATTCTAACATCCAACAGAGACTAGTTGACCAGCGGCATACAGGTGGCACGCTGCTAGTGTCTAGTTACCAGCGGCGCTGTACTAGCACGTTGCTAAACTGTTCGTTTTTTAAAACATGGGTTTAATTGCTAAAAAAAAATCAAAACTGAAATATATACAGAGGTTCTGTATGTAGAAAGGTTCTGGGGCAACTAGCTTACGAGCCGGCTCGGTTTGAGCCGAGCCATAGCTGAAGCGAGCCGAGCCACTGAAGTAGGCTCGTTGGCTGAGTGAGCCGAGCCGAGTCGCACAAGAGCGAGCCAAAGCCAGGCTCGAATCAAGCTCGGCTCGGCTCGGCTCATGTCCAGTCCTAGCGTCACTGCCGTAGAAGAAGTGTGCCTCCTTCCCGACCTCCACCCAGCTGCATCCGCCCTGCTTCCGCGGGCCTCTGTGCCACATGGCATCGCGCACCCGCTGGTGCTGGCGCCATTCCCCTTGGCCGGGTTATCTCCATCCATGGCCAGGAGGGCCTCGCCCGCCTCCCTGGCTATGGAGACGTCCTTGTGCATCCTGCAGGTGCTGAGCAGCGTCTGCCACACGCCAATGGTGGGTGCCATCGGCATCGTCGCAACGAGGTCCCTGGCCTCCGCGAGCTCCCCAGCACGGCCGAGGAGGTCGACCATGCACGCGCAGTGCTCTGCTCTCGGCCTCAGCCGCCGATCCTGTCGGATCACTGAGAAGTACCAGCGGCACTCGTCGACAAGGCCGGAGTGGCTGCACGTTGACAGAAGGGCCAGGTAGGCTACCTCGTCGGGCTCCACGCCTTCCGCTCGCATCTCCTCGTACATGTCAATGGCCTCGCGCCCATGGCCATGCTTTCCAAGGCCGGTGATCATTGCTGTCCATGACACGACGTTCCTCGCTGGCGTCTCCCGGAACTGCCGCTCCGCCTCATCAGTCAGCCCGCACTTGTGATACATGTCCACGATGGAGTTGGATACTGACACGTCCATCCCTGCTGGATTCTTCACCGTGTTACCGTGTAGCAGTGCATCTGTCTCCCTTGCTCCATGAGGGCGAAGTCTGCAAACACACCAATGACGCTGGAGAGGGCATGCCCATCAGCACGGACGCCGGAGCTCCAGAACCGCCAGAACAGCTGCAATGCTTCCTTCACTTAGCCTTCTTGTGCATGCCCGATGATCACCGTTGTCCACTGGATGGCATTCTTCTTTCCAACCGATCGAACACCTGCATCGCCATCGGGAGGCACCGGCATTTTACATAAACGTCAAGCAACTAAATGGAGGTTATCCAGTTCTCAAAAAATGGAGGCTATCCTTGCGGGAACCGGCAGGGTCATTTTTTTATGTCCTGGGCCTTCTTTTCCTAAATAAATAAACTGTGCTTCCACGAAAAGCATAGATTTGCTTCTCATGCAGACACAAATTTGTTTTCATGAGAAGAAAAAAATTGTGCTTCCAGATTTGCTTCTCATGTAGGTATAAAAGTTCTTGTCTGTAAACACATGTTTGTTTATGCGAGCTTCTCACAAAAAAATTGTGCTTCTATGAGCAGCAGAAATTTGCTTCTCGGGGAGGCACATACTTCCTTTCGCGAGAAGCACATTAAAATGGGAAAAATATGTACTTTCACGAGAAGCAAATCTGTGCTTTCCATGGAGGCGCAAATTTGCTTCTACGAGAAGCACATCTATTCTTGTCTAAAAAGAAAAGAAAGTGAAAAACTCATGCTTCCAGCTCCTTTTTTTTGATTTTTCTCTTTTTTTGTAAATAAAATTTCATCGAAACCTATTAACATGGGATAGTTTCTTAAACGTCGACGCGAGAAATCAAACGATGAAAACCGTTTGGGATTTTGGATGCACGGTTCAAAATATAAAACATTTTGAATAAACGAATATCTGAAAAAACTTTATATTGCAACAAGTGGCGCACATATAGTGCGCCATTTGTCAGCGCCTGAGAAGATGGGAGTGATCTTTGCATTGTTAAAGTGTATTGATGTAATGTGTATACGGTATCTTGCAGGACCGGGCCGGCAAAATTTGAGGCCCTGTGCCAAACTAAAAATGAGGCCCTCTCTCACTAAAAAAATAAAGTGACGAGTAATTATAATGTATATAATATAATGTCTTACATAATAATTGGGTATAAAAAATCTTATCTATTCAACTCTCGGTTGCATAATATTTATTACTTATAATATATACTCCTTCGGTCCGAAAAAAAATGTCTCAAGCTTGTCTCTCAAATAGTGGTGCTAGATACATATATTTGGGTGACAAGCTTTTTGGGACGGAGGAAACATAATATACTGACTTACATAATAATTGGGTATATAAAAAATTAAAGTGATAGGCAGCGTATATTAATTGAAGATTTATGCGTCAATGTTTGACAATCACACGAACCGTCTAACTCACCTAGTCTCCTGTTCTATCCGGGTAAACGGCAATACTGAGATCTTTAACCAAGATGATAAGAACCGACCTCTAACGATCCCTGTAAAAGGTTAATTAGAAAATTAATAATTAGAAATAGGAACCGAAGTTAATTAGAAAGGAGGACGACAGGCTACCTGTTTTAAGATGGAAGCCGTGAGATGGTGAGAGCACCTGAAAGATGAAACTGTTGTGGTTGCCGATCGATCGGACGATCCCGTTTTCAATAGAGGAACGGACAGAGAATCGTCGCCGAATCGCCGATCAATCCTCCTGCACTTGGTGGCGGGCAGTAGCCAAAGCCGAGCAGCGATGGCCGACGGCGATGCGATCAATCTCATCTAAATCCCGTCCCGAGACTCCCGGCAATCCTTTTTCTTTCTATTTATGAGGTGGGCTGTGAGTCAACCATGTGCGCGTGGGATCAGGTGCGCTGGTCGCTGGACAACCAACGAGAAAAGAATGAGCAGCGATCAAATGCCCCTGGATCGAGGGGTTGCAGCGGCCTGGCGGCTGGCACGCGTCGAGGATGCCCACGCCCACAGGCCCAGCGGCCGAGCGGAACTACATTTTTTTTTTGAAAAATATACATACTAGGCCTATAAAAATATGGGCCCCCAAATTTATAGGCCCTGTGCGGGCGGCACACTTAGCACAACTATGGGCCCGGCCCTGGTATCTTGTATAAACCGTATACATGTGTAGATAAGGATGGCGTTGCGTATTGTATCAGGTTGTTAGGTTGTTGTGATCGGTCTCATAGATCTTGTATATGATATAACTTAGAGATCAATCCATCAACTACCTAACAACTAACCTTGTAATCCTTTGCCTATATATAACACGCAACGCGTCCCTGCAGATGCATACGCTTCACGCAACTTTACATGGTATTCAGAGCCATTCTCCTCTACAGCACATCTCCCTCGCTCCGCCATGTCGTCCTCGAGCTCCACCGCTGCCGCACCATCCATCCTCATCCCCATTGCTGAAAAGCTTCATCGCTCCAACTTCAACGTCTGGCGTGCGCAGGCCCTAGCCACTATCTGTGGCGCCCAGCTGGTTGCCTACCTTGATCCAGAGAGGGAACTACCGGCGCCAACCCTCTCTGACAAGGACGGCAAGCCCACAAATACGCCCAACCCGGCGTACGAGATCGACAGGGCCAGAGATTCTCAGGTTCTGAGCTTCCTTTTTAATTCCATCTCACCTCCTGTGATGGTTCAGACCGCGAACTGCACCACGGCGTCAGCAGCATGGACTGCAATCACCGAGATCTTCATCTCCCAGACGCAGGCGGCCATCGTCAACAGGAGGATCACCCTCTCCACCACCAAGAAGGGGAACTCCACCATCGCCGAGTACCTTGGCCGCATGAAGGCCCTTGGCGATGAGATGGCTGCCATCGGCAAGCCACTCACCGACGACGACATGGTGTCGTACATCCTCGCCGGGCTTGACTTCGACTACATGCCGTTTGTCTCCTCGGTCTGCGCTAGGACAATCCCCATCAAGCCGAAAGAGCTCTACTCCCAGCTGATCAGCTTCGAGAGCCGCCTCGCCATGTTCGAGGGGAACTCATCGTCGCACTCCTCCGCCAACGCTGCTTCTCGCGGGCGGACGTGGTGGCTTTCCGTGGCGGCCGCGACAGGAACGGTGGAGGCCGTGGCCACGGTGGTGGCCGCGGCAATGGAGGCCATGGCGGCGGTCGTGGAAACGGCCACGGTGGTCGTGGCAATGGAGGCGGCAGCCGTGATGAGCTCCCGGAGGTCTTCTGTCAGATCTGCAAGAAGTCGAATCATACTGCCCTCGAGTGCTATCGTCGCTTCGACATCGCCTTCACCAAGGAGAAAAGTGCAAGCGCCGTGTCCAACTCCTCCTACGGCGTTGACACGAACTGGTACGTTGACACAGGTGCCACCGACCACATCACCGGCGAGCTGGACAAGCTCACCATGAGGGAGAGGTACAACGGCCACGACCAAGTGAACATGCCCAACGGATCAGGTATGAAAATAACTCATATTGGTCAAGCATATGTTCGTACCCCTACTCTCAATCTTCATCTTAAGGATGTCCTTTATTCTCCTAAAGCCACTAAAAACCTTGTCTCTGCCCATCATTTGTCACAAGATAATTAAGTATTTCTTGAAACTCATCCTCGTTTCTTCTTTATCAAGGACAAGGCAACGAGGAACACCCTCCTCCAAGGCAGGTGTAGATCCGGTCTCTACCCCCTATCATCGGCTTCCTTAAGCCCGGGCAGGCAAGCTTTTGGCGCCACCAAGATGTCTCCGTCAAGGTGGCACAATCGACTAGGTCATCCGTCTTCACAAATTGTTCAACATGTTCTTAGGCAAAACAAAATTCCCTTTTTTAGTCATGAGTTGAATAAAGAAGGAGTGTGTGATGCATGCCAAAAAGGCAAAAGTCACCAACTCCCTTATCCAAATTCTAGTAGCACCTCGAATGCTCCTTTAGAGCCTGCTTTCTCCGATGTATGGGGGCCTGCCCGTGATTCAATCAATAAAAAGAATTATTATGTGAGTTTCATAGATGATTACAACAAGTTTACTTGGATATATCTTCTCAAGCATAGATCTGAAGTGTTCAAAATTTTTCATGAATTTCAAGCACTTGTTGAGAGACTTTTTGATCAAAAAATCATCACCATGCAAACAGATTGGGGTGGTGAGTACGAACGGTTAAACTCATTTTTTCGCCAAATAGGCATCACACACCACGTCTCTTGCCCTCATGCTCATCAGCAAAATGGCTTCGCTGAGAGAAAACACCGTCACATTGTTGAAGTTGGTCTTTCTCTCCTAGCCCATGCTTCTATGCCCTTAAAATTTTGGGATGAAGCATTCATTGCCGCCACATACTTGATAAACCGCACCCCTAGCAAGGTGATCAATCTAGAAACTCCACTTGAAAAATTGTTCCATGAGAAACCAAACTATCATGCCCTTCGCATATTTGGGTGTGCATGCTGGCCAAACCTTCGCCCTTTCAATGCCCGCAAACTTGAGTTTCGATCTAAGCAGTGTGTGTTCCTAGGCTACAGCAACTTACACAAAGGGTTCAAGTGTCTAGATATCGCTGATGGTCGTGTTTATATTTCCCGTGACGCCGTGTTTGATGAAACAGTCTTTTCGTTTGCTGCTCTTAATCCAAACGCCGGTGCACTCATTCGTTCAAGTCCTCCTTCTCTTTGAACAGTCTCCGTCTACATCTAATGATCAAGGGACGAACATATAGCTACTGATCCTTCGAGTAATTTTCATGAAAATCCTGCTATAAATTTTGGAGGAGATTTTGTTTTGCACCATGATTTCATGCAGCAGGAAGAGACAAGCGCGAACACGAGGATGATCCAGGGGTTGCGCCAGATCTGTCTGGCAGCGATCCCGGGGGCGATCCTCCCTCGCCTGCCGCGCCAGGCAGTGGAGGCACATCTGTCTCGAGGCCAGGCGGGCCATCGGGGCGCGGCCACGCGTCCCCCTGCGGTCCTGCCGGTGGCTCCACGACAAGCAGCGGGCCCGGTGGTGGGCCATCTCCACGTGCGGACCGGTCCGGCGGTCTCCTGCGCCTGGGTCCAGCCAACCGGCTGCTCGGGCCGTGTGCGCGCTGCAGGTGAATCCCACCAGCATCCCCCTTGGATCAGGTGCGCCTGGGTCTGACGTGGTGGCAGATTCGGCGGGATCTTCCGTGGCACCGGCTTCTGCTACTACGCCTGTGCCAACACAGCGAACAAGATCGCAACATGGAATTCTAAAACCTAAGGTCCGTACAGATGGTACGGTGAGGTATGTCAACAATCATTTTGGTGTTCTAGGTGTCACGGGTGAGCCAAACGGTTTAGGTGAGGCTTTTGAAAATAAAAATTGGAAAAATGCTATGGATGAGGAATATAATGCTCTTGTTAAAAATAGAACGTGGCACCTTGTTCCTCCACAGAGAGGCAGAAACATTATCGATTGCAAGTGGGTCTATCAAATTAAAAGGAAAGCTAGTGGAGAAATTGACAGATACAAGGCCAGACTAGTAGCAAAGGGTTTTAAACAACGATATGGTATTATCTATGAGGACACATTTAGTCCTATTGTTAAAGCAGCTACTGTCAGACTTGTTCTCTCTATTGCAGTATCAAACAGTTGGAGTCTTCGTCAATTGGATGTGCAGAATGCGTTTCTTCATGGCGTTCTAGAGGAGGAAGTCTACATGAAACAGCCACCTAGGTATGAGGTAAAAGGAAAAAATCATTATGTTTGTAAACTTGACAAGGCATTATATGGTCTAAAGCAAGCACCCAGAGCATGGTACTCTAGGTTAAGTGAAAAACTGCAAAGACTTGGCTTTAAACCTTCAAAGGCTGACACGTCACTTTTCTTCTACAAGAAAGGCAAGGTAACCATTTTCATGTTGGTATATGTTGATGACATCATAGTAGCTAGCTCATCACATGAAGCAACCAATGCATTACTAGAGGATCTTAAGAAAGATTTTGCACTAAAGGATCTTGGTGACTTGCATTATTTCTTGGGAATATAAGTAAAGAGAGTAACAGATGGTATAGTCCTGAGTCGAGAAATACGTGTCGATATATACTTGAAAAGGTCAGGTATGATGAATTGTAAAGTTTCCAACATACCTCTTTCAACTACAGAAAAATTATCCAAGGAAGAAGGTGATGCCTTGGGAGCTGAAGGAGCTACAAATTACAGAAGTGTGGTAGGTGCTTTGCAATACTTAACACTTACAAGACCTGACATCTGTTTCCCTGTTAATAAGGTATGCCAGTTTCTGCATGCTCCTACTCTTCAGCATTGGACTGCAGTTAAAAGAATTCTCAGATATCTCAGAGGTACTATTAGTACAGGATTAAAATTCACCAAGTCAACCTCAACTATGGTGAGTGCTTTCTCAGATGCAGACTGGACAGGCTGTCCTGATGATAGAAGATCAATATGAGGTTTTGCTGTTTTCTTTGGACCAAACCTTATTTCTTGGAGTGCACGCAAGCAGGCAACTGAGTCAAGGTCTAGTACTGAAGCTGAATATAAGGCCTTAGCAAATGCAACAGCTGAACTGATATGGATTCAGGCGTTGTTTAATGAACTTGGCATAAAGCATCCCACAGTTGCATCGCTATGGTGTGACAACATTGGTGCCACTTATCTTTCAGCAAACCCAGTATTTCATGCACGAACAAAGCATATTGAAGTTGACTATCATTTTGTTAGAGAAAGAGTAGCTAAAAGACTACTAGATATTCGATTTATCTCTACTAATGATCAGGTTGCAGATGGCTTCACCAAAGCTTTGTCATGGTAGAAACTAGAAGATTTCAAGAACAATCTCAACTTGATAAAGTTGTGATTGAGGGGGCGTGTTAAAGTGTATTGATGTAATGTGTATACGGTATCTTGTATAAACCGTATACATGTGTAGATAAGGATGGCGTTGCGTATTGTATCAGGTTGTTAGGTTGTTGTGATCGGTCTCATAGATCTTGTATAGGATATAACTTGGAGATCAATCCATCAACTACCTAACAACTAACCTTGTAATCCCTTTGCCTATATAACACGCAACGCAGCCCCTGCAGATGCATACGCTTCACGCAACTTTACATGCGTAAGGTAAAACTAGTGATTTGTTGTTCTCTACAGAGTGTGAAGCCCTAGAAAAATATTCTCTGCTTACACAAAAAATTGTTAAATTGCCCGCTTTATTTTTACATGATTGTCCTATTCTAGACAAGTTAGTTGGGCAAATAAACAATAACCAAATGACCAGAAAGGGCACATGTGATTTTTCAAAAAATGAAAGCTTTATTAGCCAGCCTCTAAATTGTAGCCGCTCATCTCGCAACATGTGGGTGTGGCGCTCTCGCAGCTTCCAGCCACCCACTTTCGCCAGTGTCGTAAGCAGTGGGAGAGAGCGTACAATTTATTTTTCATACTTTTTAGGGAATTCATTTTTTTATGGAATGAAAATAGAAAATATGTCAATTGGGCCAAGAGGTGCATTATCATATACTCCCTACGACCGAACATAAGTATCGTGGTATTAGTTCAAATTTGAGATAAAACCATAACATAGGGAGTATTATAAAGGTGTGCCAATAACTCTGCCAGCTGGGCCTAGCCCAACCTTATACTAGATTTGTCTTCCATGCATGTCGTCATTGAATTGTTATCTTCTCTACTGTTAACGGGGATCTACCCCCATCGTAATGGTTCGACCTCCTACATCTTTCCATTTGTTTGAGGGTAAAAAAGCGAAGTCTTCTTTTGAGAGAAAAAAAGTGAAGGTTGGGAGCAAAGCAAATACTACTCACTATCCTGCCCGTGCGTTGCCACGGGTTTTTGAAATATTTCGCTGGAGTTATATAAGCACATGTTAAATTTTACATGTACACAATAGCACGGGTGCAATCGGGTAATAATTGAAGTCCACTTTACTTGCAACGTAAATATATAATAAAAGCAAATTGATGATTCATAAATAAGAGCGATGATCCAACTAAGAATCTATTACAAATTAAGATATACTTGATTCGGTTAAGAAATTCTCGCACAATATCAAAAATGTTGTCTTTAGCTTTATTTGCATGGTACGTGAGCAAACATAATAGAAACTTCTTCCTCAACTCATACCCATCTTGCACAAGCAATATATGTAGTTAACACGAATACTTCATGTTGAAGGTCTTAAAATGTGTAATGGAGAATACTCACCACGTCCATTGAAATATTTTGCTGGTATTATATATAAACATGACGGGTGTTAAAATTTGCATGTAGATAAAAGATAACAATGGAAAATAATTGAAATCCATTTCACTGGCAATGTTAATGTTTTGCGAACTTTTTTTTCTAACAGACATGATTGATTCAATGATGGTAATATCTTTAGGGGTGCAGACATAATCTGTCGTTATGATATCACAATGAGCCAAATCACCTGAATACAAAAAAAAAATGGATGAAGGAATAGAACGGTAATCACAATAAAAATAATATCCCGTGGGTAACTTTTTTTTTGCCTTTTTTGGTTTCTTGTGGGCTATCATCGCTTGCACGCTTTTCTCTCTCTATAAAACTCGCAGAATTTTCGTCTCCTCCCAACGACGTCGCCTCGGGCCCTTGTCGATGGATTCTTTTTAAACATCGACATAATCCATCTCTATCTCATTCTGCAAAATAAACATATATAAAAATAAACCCTTTGTGTTATCATGTGCACCACACATACAAAGAAGAATAGTTATTTGTTATCTCATCTTGTAGTTAAGTAAAACTTGATGATATCGTTACATCAACAATGCCATTGTCAGTCGGCATTTTGAAAGATTGATTTAATTTTCCCTTTTAAATGAAGATCATTCCATATGTCAGCCAATGCAATCTGAGCCGTGTCACGTTTGTACATTTAAGTTTCCGATATCTATTTCTATTCCGGATCAAATTCGAATAACACACCAGGCTCCATCTAAAGCTTGTGAAATTTTTCCTCTGTTGCGCGCGTACCTACGTTAATCATGTAAAAAGATACAACTTTATTTCTACTATATGTCCAAACAGAACCTACATCGACAATCCTTTCTCTGTAACTAAGATCACTATCTATTTTGACCTAGCCCAATTCATATCCTCTGCAAAATCCAATCCTTGAGATTTGAATATGACTGATTTAATTTTCATTCTTGTCTAAAGATCAGTGCACGTGTCAGCCTCTACAAGCTGAACCATGTCTTGGCAGTACATACAAGTCTCTTCGTCAATTTCTATACTGAACCCAGTTTGATTAACACACCAAACTCCATCTAAAGTGTGTGAACATTTTCCTCTGTTGCGTGTGTACCTAGAGTAATCATGTAAATAAATAGAATGTTTCCCATACTCTATTTCTAAACAGAACCCACATAGACGATCATTTATTCATAGCAGAAGAACATTATTATTCTGACCCAACCCATTCCATGTCCTTTGCAAAATCTAACCAGGAAGATTTGAACCAAGTTTGTATATTTTGTGCAATTCAGAAGTAGTAATGCATACATTCAGTTTTTATGTTGTGTGAGAAAAAAGAAAGAACATAGAAACAACCTGCTAATGCATCCAAAGGAATAATTGTCGATGTCCAAGCAGTAGTACTGAAGCACGATCCAAGAATCAGAAAGAACATACCATAATGGAGTGAGCCGGTCACTGAGTTCTGCTTTTCAACTTCATCTACTTCACCATGTACGAGGTTCTTGCAATGTCACCCCTGCCCAGGCCTGCGGCCGCTTACTACCTGATCCCAAATCTTCAAACCATAGTCACCAGAGAAGAATCTCACCCTGGAAACAAACACATCCCGCTGCAGGCGGAAGAAAGCTTTTACAGGAGACGTTGTGCTTCACCGGAGCAGGAGATATTGTCAGCGCATAGCGTCGATCCTCGTCTACCACGCCTTGATGGACGCCCGCATCTGGCACTCTGGCTGCCCTCGGTATCATATTATCAACCGCGCGGCGCCGGCAACCATCAGTAAGAGGTGCCCGCGGCGACCATGCGGTAAGGCATGCCGGTGGCGACGGGCCGGCCTGGATCCGGAGTCATGGTGGCGGTGGCGATCGTCGAGATGGAGACCGGCAAGGACAATCGGGACGGGGCGACGTTGCTCGGGATGGGCACATACGCGAGTAGGAGAGGTCGTGCGAGTGGTTTCTTGGCCGGAGGCGATCGATGGGTGGAGCGGCCGGCGGCGGGCAGGAACCCTAATCACCTTGTGGTTGCTGGTCTCATCTCGCGTGCGCGTGTTGAAATTTGATCGCTTGTTCTTTTCTTGCGGGTGCGGGAGGACAATGACCGACAAAGGGATGGATTGGTTTTCAGTGGGGGGAGAAAAAAAAATATTTTTTTGAGGGGTTTTCTCCATGGGTTTTTACAGGGATAGAAAAAATCGGTGGAAGATGAGGAGGAGGAGATCGAGGGGAATCGTGCGTGAGCGAACGAACGAAACGACCGTACGGAAGTAGAGACTCACTATCCTCTAGTTTCTTTAGAGAACACTATCAAATGAAATTAGCCAACCTGTGGTTGAGTTGGTTAGGTGGACAGTGGTATTCCCAACCCACCCGGATTCAAATCCTGATGCTCGCATTATTCCTGGATTTATTTCAGGATTTCCGGTGCCGGCTCAGTCTCTCGGAGGTGCTCATAGGGGTAAGCCTAGCCGCTGACTCGACCTTGCTGTAGTGTTCGCGTTGTGCACTGGCCATGCCGGCCGATATATTTATCTTGTGAGCTCTTCCACAAACCTCCTCAGCTAGTTTCGGTGGCTCCTTATGCTTCTTCCAAATAATACATAATTATATTTAAAATTATGATGCAATTATTTTTTATTTCGAGTTCCTTTATGAAATATAGACTTAAAGTTGATGTTAAAGTCATTTTAGAATCCATAGTAAGTTCAACTCAAATAATTTCTCCACCATGTAAACTCTGAAACAAAAGTTTTGAATTCCCACTTTAAAAGATTAAATTAAAGCATTAAATATATGTAAGTCTTATATTCAATCAAAATATAGTTTTGAAACTCAAGTAATTCTAATATTTTTGGAACAACAGAAGCTTAATTTTGAGTTAAAGTAAGTATGATTTTTTTTTACTATTTAAGAGAGTTTGTCTACTGCTGGATGTTGTTCATTTACAGTACTGTGATGACTGATGTACATATATGAAGTTAATTTATATTAGCACACGCACACACACACCTTCAATGTTTCCTTGCGGCGACGAACCTCACGGAGATAGACTTAGACCGAATTGAGGTAGAGCACCGTCGCCGTCGAAGATAGAGGGCAGTCCGAGCAGCCGCCGCTGCTCCAGCGTGACGGCTGCCACTGTGTAGATGGACTGCTCTATTACCAAATGTGTATACTGTTGTACACTACTAAATCCATAATGTGCAGTCTCAACAATGTATCTGAGCATCCACACGACGGTACAAGAATCATATATACTGGGGAGCTCATCATTGAGGGGAAAAAAAGAATCTGAAAAAAAGGAAAAGCCAGAGAAGAAATTACTGCTGTATTTTGCATGATCTGGCGTTGATGAGACCTTGCTGAATAGGCAGTGTGGAGAAGCAGCTTGGTCGGAGCAGGTCCAGGATGGGACGACACGGAGATTTTTTTTAGAAGATCAGGGAGGGGGAAAACCCCCCTCCCCAGTTCCATTACTCAGAATGAAACCAGACAGGTCCGAAAATGTCATGTCAAGCATGTATCAAAGGCAAACTAGAAACTAAAGAAATGAGAAAACAAAGTATCTGAAAGAGAGTTGCTTGCAGGCAACCAAATGTGAACTAGGGGACGAATTACATCGAGATCCGCAGCTTCGGTTTCACAGCGCCCGCGGTCTTCATCTTCTTGACCCTTTTCATCGGCGCCGCTCCGGGGGATGGGGACCACATCCCCATCTCCAGAACTGAGACTGGGCTGAGGATGTTGTGCTTCCCTGGTTTCTTCTTGCTGGAAGGAGACCCTGGTTCTTCATCATCTGACAGACTGAGGCCCCTCAAGCAAGTTGGCGCGTCCAGGGAGGTTAACCACTTTTTATCCTCAGAGGCTGCTTGAGGAAATGCAGCAGGTGAGTCAAGAAGGCCTCCAGCTCCCTTTGTTGCTGGGTCGGCAGAAGAATCAACCATGACCTTAACGTCTTCAGGATCTGCCACCCTATCTGTTTGATATCAATCCATGGAAGATAGTACAAAATCATGATGTTTCTAAATTTCCAGATGCACCAGAGAACCGCAGCATTAACCATGTTCACAACTAGATGTTTCTTATTAGAAACCCACAGTTTCGCTATAGATTCATAAGAGATGGTGTCTGGCTTCTTAAAGAAACTGCTCACGATGTTCCAAATAGCCGTGGGCACCAGACAATCAAAGAAAAGATGAGTGATGCTTTCATCACAGGAGCAGAAAAGGCATTCCTTGCCTCTATCTATATGCCTTTTAAGCAGATTATCTTTAGTCATAAGTTTATTATATCCCAGGAGCCACAGAAACATGTGAATCCTGGGGGGAACAAATAATTTCCAAACAGCAGGGATGAAAACTGGTTGTACCCCGCGGAAGTTAATGATAGCATAGAGAGAGCTAGTCGAGTAAACACCACTGTTCTCTAATTAACAAATCAGGGCATCTGTATCATCAGAGAAAGTAATACTTTTGGCTATTTCTAAAAGCTCATACCACTTCTCCATCATAGGTGGGGAGAAAGACCTCCTAAAGGAAAGTTTGAGGGAGTCCCCATCCCAAATAGACCGGATAGCAACATTTTTCTCCTCACAAATGAGGTAAAGATCCCAGAATCGCACAACAAGGGGGGCTGTGCCTATCCAAGTATCTTCCCAGAACCTTATCTTAGAACCATCCCCCACTACCCATCTATATCCAAACTTGATCCTCTTGATCACAGAAATCACCCCCTTCCAAAAAAGGGAGGCATTGGCGGAGGTGCTCAAGAAGATATTTGGTGAACTGGTATTATACTTACTATCTATTACCTTTTTCCACAGTTTCCCTTCCCCCTGAATGTTCCTTTTGAGCCAAGAGCCAAGGAGGCACATGTTGACCTCTTTGAGGTTTGGAATGCCTAGACCCCCATATTCTTTCTTCATGCAGATCATCCCCCAGTTAGCTAGGTGGAGTTTTCTGTTCCCCTCAAAATCACTCCATAGGCAGTGTGCCATTTGAGTGTTGATGAGATCCAGAGCCCATTTGGGAAATTTAAAGAAAGAAAGGAGATATATAGGAATACTAGCTAGGCAAGCTTGGATCAGGATCAGCCTCCCTCTATATGAGAGAAGCTTACCTCTCCAACCAGCTTTTAAGGATTTTATCAATCAGAGGCTGAATATCTTCTCTTCTAAGTTTATAATAGTGGAGAGGCACCCCTAAGTATTTAATGGGAAAATTACCAACAGGGCAGCCAAATATGACTGCAAAGATGCTAGAGTCATCTTGTGACAGCCCTGACGACACGGAGATCTCTCTCGGCGGCTTGCGCCGTCGATCTCTCGGGTGCGCGCGCCGCTGGAGTAGAGACCTGGAAGTGGGAAAAGGCAGGTATGGATGTATGGTAGAGGGCGGGAGGAGTGTATTAACGAAATAGGCTTTACCGCTATATAGATATAGCAACCACTCGATACAACAAAGAGTTCAATATTGGGGCAAACAGCACAAGCACGCCCAAAAGAAACAAAAGAGAAAGAAGAGAGAAAAAAATGTCGACAGCGTCGGATCGACGAAAACGATAATGACCCACAACCGCTGTGCCCACCGGAGTTTTACCACCTCGCACCTAGCATCTTGAACCTCCGCATACCAAGCAACACCTTAAGGAAAGAACACGACGACGATGACACTGCTGCCCGGACAAGTCCTAGGGTTTCCCCCGGTACATGGAGGGGCGTGGGGAAGGGGAATACCCGACGCCCTTCATAAAGGAACGGTGGCGGCCATGGGCGTCACCGCGTCGGTGCCGACAAGCCGACATGGATTTCTCCCCTCCACCAATCACCCACATCCCCGAATGGTCCGATGCGCTCCACCACTCATGCCGCCCACCAACATGCACCACCTAATCTTGAAATACGTCAACTCAACAAGTATCTTCGGAGACACCTATAGAGCACCTTTATAATCACCCAGTTACGTTTTGACGTTTGGTAGCACACAAAGTGTTCCTCCTATAAGCGGAAGTTACATAATCTCATAGTCATAGGAACATGTATAAGTCATGAAGAAAGCAGTAGCAACATACTAAACGATTAAGTGCTAAGCTAACGAAATGGGTCAAGTCAATCACATCATTATCCTAATGATGTGATCCCACTGATCAAATGATAACTCATATCCATGGTTAGCAAACTCAACCATCTTTGATCAATGAGCTAGTCAAGTAGAGGCATACTAGTGACACCATGTTTGTCTATGTATTCACACATGTATTATGTTTCCGGTTAATACAATTCTAGCATTAATAATAAACATTTACCATGAAATAAGGAAATAAATAATAACTTTATTATTGCCTCTAGGTCATATTTCCTTCAGTCTCCCACTTGCACTTGGGTCAATAATCTAGCTCACATCACCATGTGATTTAACGCCAATATTCACATCGGTATGTGATTAATACCCATAGTTCACATCGTCATGTGATCAATACCCAAAGGATTTACTAGAGTCAATAATCTAGTTCACATCGCTATGTGATTAACACCAAAAGAGTACTAAGGTATGATCATGTTTTTCTCGTGAGAGAAGTTTAGTCAACGGGTCTGTCATATTCAGAGCCGTATGTACTTTGCAAATATTCTATGTCTACAATGCTCTGCACGGAGCTACACTAGCTAATTGCTCCCACTTTCAATACGTATCCAGATTGAGACTTAGAGTCATATGGATTGGTGTAAGAGCTTGCACCGATGTAACTCTTTACGATGAACTCTTTTATCACCTCCATAATCGAGAAACATTTCCTTATTGCACTAAGGATAATTTTGACCGCTGTCCAGTGATCTACTCCTAGATCACTGTTGTACTCCCTTCCCAAACTCAGTGTAGGGTATACAATAGATCTGGTACATAGCATGGCATACTTTATAGAACCTATGGCTGAGGCATAGGGAATGACTTTCATTCTCTTTCTATCTTCTGTCGTGGTCGGGCTTTGAGTCTAACTCAACTTCACACCTTGTAATACATGCAAGAACTCTTTCTTTGACCGTTCCATTTTGAACTACTTTAAAATCTTGTCAAGGTATGTACTCATTGAAAATCTTATCAAGCGTCTTGATCTATCTCAATAATTCTTGATCCTCAACATGTAAGCAGCTTCACCGAGGTCTTCATTTGAAAAACTCCTTTCAAATACTCCTTTATGCTTTCTAGAAAATTCTAAATTATTTCCGATCAACAATATGTCATTCACATATATTTATCAGAAATGTTGTAGTGCTCCCACTCACTTTCTTGTAAATACAGTCTTCACCGCAAGTCTGTATAAAACTGTATGCTTTGATCAACTCATCAAAGCGTATATTCCAACTCCGAGATGCTTGCACCAGTCCATAGATGGATCACTGGAGCTTGCACACTTTGTTAGCATCCTTTGGATTGATAAAACCTTCAGGTTGCATCATATACAACTCTTCTTCCAGAAATCCATTCAGGAATGCAGTCTTTACATCCATTTGCCAGATTTCATAAAATGTGGCAATTTGCTAACATGATTTGGACAGACTTAAGCATTGCTACGAGTGAGAAGGTCTCATCGTAGTCTACTCCTTGAACTTTGTCAAGACCTTTTTTCGACAAGTCTAGCTTTGTAGATAGTAAATCTACTATCAGCACCCGTCTTCCTCTTGAAGATCCATTTATTTTCTATGGCTTGCCGATCATCGGGCAAGTCAACCAAAGTCCACACTTTGTTCTCATACATGGATCCCATCTCAGATTTCATGGCCTCAAGCCATTTTGCGGAATCTGGGTTCATCATCGCTTCCTCATAGTTCGTAGGTTCATCATGGTCTAGTAACATGACTTCAAGAACAGGTTTACTGTACCACTCTGGTGCGGACTTTACTTTGGAAGACCTACGAGGTTCTATAGTAACTTAATCTGAAGTTTCATGATCATCATCATTAGCTTCCTCACTAATTGGTGTAGGAATCACTGGAACTGATTTCTGTGATGAACTACTTTCCAATTCGGGAGAAGGTACAATTACCTTATCAAGCTCCACTTTCCTCCCACTCACTTGTTTCGAGAGAAACTCCTTCTCTAGAAAGGATCCATCTTAGCAACGAATATCTTGCCTTCGGATTTGTGATAGAAGGTGTACCCAACAGTTTCCTTTGGGTATTCTATGAAGACGCACTTCTCCGATTTGGGTTCGAGCTTATCAGGTTGAAACTTTTTCACATAAGCATCGCAGCCCCAAACTTTAAGAAACGACAACTTTGGTTTCTTGCCAAACCACGGTTCATAAGGCGTCGTCTCAACGGATTTTGATGGTGCCCTATTTAAAGTGAATGCAGTTGCCTCTAATGCGTAACCCCAAAACAATAGTGGTAAATCGGTAAGATACATCATAGATCGCACCATATCCTATAAAATGCGGTTATGACGTTCGGACACACCATTACGCTGTGGTGTTCCATGTGGCGTGAGCTGTGAAACTCTTCCACATTGTTTCTAAATGAAGGCCAAACTCGTAACTCAAATATTCCCCTCCATGTCGGATCGTAGAAACTTGATTTTCTTGTTACGATGATTCTCCACTTCTCTCTGAAATTCTTCGAACTTTTGAACTTTTGAAGTGCTTCAGTAAGTAGACATACTCATATCTGCTCAAATCATCTGTGAAGGTCAGAAAATAACGATACTCGCCACGAGCATCAACACTCATTGGATTGCATACATCGGTATGTATTATTTCCAATAAGTCAGTAGCTCGTTCCATTGTTTTGGAGAACGGAATTTTTAGTCATCTTGCCCATAAGGCACGGTTACAAGCATCAAATGATTCATAACCAAGTGATTTCAAAAATCCATCTTTATGGAGTTTCTTCATGCACTTTACACCGATATGACCCAAATGGCAGTGCCACAAATATGTTGCACTATCATTATCAACTTTGCATCTTTTGGCATAAATACTATGAATATGTGTATCACCACGATCAAGATTCAATAAACCATCAACGTTGGGTGTATGACCATAGAAGGTTTTATTCATGTAAACAGAATAACAATTTATTCTTTGTCTTAGATGAATAATCGTATCGCAATAAACATGATCTAATCATATTCATGCTCAACGCAAACACCAAATAACATTTATTTAGGTTCAACACTAATCTCGAAAGTATAGGGAGTGTGCGATGATGATCATATCAATCTTGGAACCACTTCCAACATACATCGTCACTTCACCCTCAACTAGTCTCTGTTTATTCTGTAACTCCTATTTCGAGTTACTAATCTTAGCAACTAAAAGTATCAAATACCCAGGGGCTACCATAAACACGAGTAAGGTACACATCAATAACCTATATATCAAATATACCCTTGTTCACTTTGTCATCCTTCTTATCCACCAAATATTCAGGGTATTTCCGCTTCCAGTGACCATTTCCTTTGCAGTAGAAGCACTTAGTTTCAGGCTTTGGTCCAGCTTTGGGCTTCTTCACGGGAGTGACAACTTGCTTGCCATTCCCTTTCTTTCCTTTTTCCCTTTTCTTGAAACTAGTGGTCTTGTCAATCATCAACACTTGATGCTCTTTCTTTCCAGTGACCATTTATGATGAAATAAGGAAATAAATAATAACTTTATTATTGCCTCTAGGGCATATTTCCTTCATCAGGGTGATGTACCCATAGTTGAGGCTTTCCAGATTCAGATTTCCCCCATGGAATTCATCACATAGGTGATAGATATCATGTTTAATAATTGTCCAGCAAGCTTTTTTGAATGCACCGTTAAACCCATCTGGTCCTGGAGACCTATCTGATGGCATTTATTTGACCACAACGTCAATTTATGCATGCGTAAATGGGATGATCAGGCTCTGGAAATCTACATTTTCTCAGAGCATTTTTGAGAGGTTGAATTTCATTGGCTGTGGGTTGCATGATCCCAGTCTGTCTTTGTATGCATCAAATAGAATGGCCTCTTTAGCTGTGTGATCCTCAACTTCAACTCCATCGCTGTCTTGCAAGGTTTTAATAAAATTATTTCTATATCGTTATGTGGCCACGGCTTGGAAAAATTTAGAATTCTCATCACCAAACTGAATCCATCGAATGGTGCATCATTTTTTCCAATGCTCCTTTTGATACTGCAAAAGACGAAGTAAGTGTTTCTTGAGAATGTCTCTGAAATTGCCTTCTGGTAATATCAGGGTTCGCCGATTAGCAATATTGTTTAATTCAAGCAGTGCTTTGTTGGTGTTCTCAATCGCAATTTTCAGTCTGGAGATATGACGGCTCTAGTGTTTGAGGGCATGACGGACTGCTTTGAGTTTCTAACATAGACGGGAGACCGCATTTGCATTTCTTTTGTATTTGATCGGTTTATTCCATGCTAGGGACACGACGACCATAAACCCTGGATGTGCAATCCAATAGGTTTCAAACCTAGAAATCTTACTGCGTGGGATATGAAGGAAATATGCCCTAGAGGCAATAATAAAGTTATTATTTATTTCCTTATATCATGATAAATGTTTATTATTCATGCTAGAATTGTATTAACCGGAAACATAATACATGTGTGAATACATAGACAAACATAGTGTCACTAGTATGCCTCTACTTGACTAGCTCGCTAATCAAAGATGGTTAAGTTTCCTAACCATGGACATGAGTTGTCATTTGATTAACGGGATCACATCATTAGAAGAATGATGTGATTGACTTGACCCATTCCGTTAGCTTAGCACTTGATCGTTTAGTATGTTGCTATTGCTTTCTTCATAACTTATACATGTTCCTATGACTATGAGATTATGCAACTCCGCCTTTGGAGGAACACTTTGTGTGCTACCAAACGTCAAAACGTAATCGGGTGATTTTAAAGGAGCTCTACAGGTGTCTCCAAAGGTACATGTTGGGTTGGCGTATTTCGAGATTAGGATTTGTCACTCCGATTGTCGGAGAGGTATCTCTGGGCCCTCTCGGTAATGCACATCACTATAAGCCTTGCAAGCAATGTAGCTAATGAGTTAGTTACGGAATGATGCATTATGTAACGAGTAAAGAGACTTGCTGGTAACGAGATTGAACTAGGTATTGGATACCGACGATCGAATCTCGGGCAAGTAACATACCGATGACAAAGGGAACAACATATGTTGTTATGCGGTCTGACCGATAAAGATCTTCGTAGATTATGTGGGAGCCAATATGAGCATCCAGGTTCCGGTATTGGTTATTGACCGGAGACGTGTCTCGGTCATGTCTACATAGTTCTCGAACCCGTAGGGTCCGCACGCTTAAGGTTTCGGCGATGCAGTTATAGTATGAGTTTATGAGTTTTGATGTACCGAAGGAGTTCGGAGTCCCGGATGAGATCGGGGACATGACGAGGAGTCTCGAAATGGTCGAGACGTAAAGATCGATATATTGGACAACTATATTCGGAGTTCGGAAAGGTTCCGAGTGATTCGGGTATTTTTCGGAGTACCGGAGAGTTACGGGAAGTCGCCGGGGAGTATATGGGCCTTATTGGGCCATACGGGAGAGGAGAGAGGCCAAAAGGAAGGAGGCCTGCGCCCCCCCTCTGGTCTGAATTGGACAAGGGGCGCAGCCCCCTTTTCCTTCTTCCTCTCCCCCTCTTTCCCCTTCTCCTACTCCAACAAGGAAGGAGGGAGTCCTACTCCCGGTGGGAGTAGGACTCCCCTTGGCGCGCCCCCTCCTAGGCCGGCCGCCCCCTCCCCCCTTGCTCCTTTATATACGGGGGCAGGGGGCACCTCTAAACACACAAGTTGATCTTCGTGATCGTTCCTTAGCCGTGTGCGGTGCCCCCCTCCACCATATTCCACCTCGGTCATATCGTTGCGGTGCTTAGGCGAAGGCCTGCGTTGGTAGAACATCATCATCGTCACCACGCCGTCGTGCTGACGGAACTCATCCCCGACACCCTGCTGGATCGGAGTCCGGGGATCGTCATCGAGCTGAACGTGTGCTGAAATCGGAGGTGCCGTACGTTCGGTACTTGGATCGGTCGGATCGTGAAGACGTACAATTACATCAACCGCGTTGTCATAACGCTTCCGCTTTCGGTCTACGAGGGTACGTGGACAACACTCTCCCCTCTCGTTGTTATGCATCATCATGATCCTTTGCGTGTGCGTAGGAACTTTTTTGAAACTACTACGTTCCCCAACAGGATAGTGGTTTGAATGGCCACTGAGCAGGGAATATGGTCAGATACTGGCTTGCCAAGGGGGGTTACTGTGGTGTTTGGAAATGTGGCCGTCCAGTATAACGAGGTGAAAAACCAATCGAGCTGTTCCAACAACGGGTTCTGTTGCATGTTAGACCAAGTATACCTTCTGCCTTTTATGGGTAGATTAGTGAGATTTTGTTCACGGATGAAGTTATTGAAAGTAAACATATCGTTGATGTCACCTCCAGGTTTATTGCGATTGTCTGGTGAGCGTATATAATTAAAATCACCCAGAATGAGCCAATCTTCTGTCGAGGGAATGTGCAGGTCAAAAAGCCATTGTGTATATGTGGTTCATTGCTCCCCTTGACAAGGACCATAGACATTCACTAGTTTCCAACGATGGCCTGATTGTGTGGACGTAAAATCTATCGCAGAGCAAATTGTTCAGATAAGAAAACATATCCCGTAAAAATGTGACTGTTCCATATAGTAATAATACCACCAGAAGCGCCACGCGATGGAATATAAGCGAACTTATCAAAACGTTTGGGGCATAAAGCTTTAAGAGAGGAATCATCAAAGCATTGCATTTTTTATTCTTGCAAACAGATAACCGCACAACCACTAACGTTGATCGCATTAGAAAGAGCTAGTTGTTTGTCTGGCGAATTAAGACCACGGATGTTCCAACACAGTACGTTCCAGTTTTGCAAAAGAGGCATAAAATTAAAGATACTATAGGATAACTAGATCGAGGAGGTCGATCCATCTGCCGGCTTGGAGAGCGCAACAACCGTCAATTCTTCTGCTGGAATAGCACACCGCTGTGTGCCGATAGCTTGCATGGACTCAATTGACGTTGGTGGTGGTATTTCTGCAACTTTCTCTTGAGGGAGAGTGTCATCTGGAGTAGCTGGAGCAGTAGGAGTAATGCGTGGCTTTACCTTGGATTTGGGCAGATGGGTGTCATAAGGTTGTGGGACCCTGAACCCATCATATCTGGTCCGACCTGTTACTGCAGCCAAGCGATGAGGTGTCCACCGGAGCTGGGAGCTTCCCTTTACGCCGCCTGATAGCCATGCTGTTTACTTCAAGCACAGTACTGCCGATGGCAGACTGAACTTCATCCAGAGCAGAGCACTACTAGGGAAAAGCCTAGCAGTAGCGCGGGTTTTAGGTACATTAGTAGCGCGAGTGCCTGCGCTACTGATACGACGCTACAGCTAACTGGTAGTAGTAGCGTGGGTGCCACCCGCGCTACTACTACGTCCGTTAGTAGTAGCGTGGATACCACCCGCGCTACTACTAACTAGCAGTAGCGTGGGTCTGTACCCTCGCTACTGCTAACTAATTAGGAATTAAAAAAATAAATTCCAGCCATGGCTGCTGCTGCTAGCTAGGCGTCATCGTCCTCTTCATCCATGGTCGATGCTGATCCTAGAGGGGATGAAGTCGTCCATGGTGATACACCTCTCCTTTGCTGCTGCTACAAAAAAAGAGACAAGGATTAGAAGAGGAAGAGAGAGATAGAAAGGAGTAGGTGAAGCAACTCACCGATGGTCGCTGGAGTTGGAGCCGAAACCCTAGATGACGCCATGGATGGCGCTCTGCTCGATCTGGAAGATGAAGAGGAGTAGGAAGAACAACTCACATGTGGTTGTGTCCATGGCAGATCTGGCCGCCGCCATGGTTGGCGCTGAAGGAAATATGCCCTAGAGGCAATAATAAAGTTATTATTTATTTCCTTATATCATGATAAATGTTTATTATTCATGCTAGAATTGTATTAACCGGAAACATAATACATGTGTGAATACATAGACAAACAGAGTGTCACTAGTATGCCTCTACTTGACTAGCTCGTTAATCGAAGATGGTTATGTTTCCTAACCATAGACATGAGTTGTCATTTGATTAACGGGATCACATCATTAGGAGAATGATCTGATTGACATGACCCATTCCGTTAGCCTAGCACTTGATCGTTTAGTATATTGCTAATGCTTTCTTCATGACCTATACATGTTCCTGTAACTATGAGATTATGCAACTCCTGCCACGGAGGAACACTTTGGTACTACCAAACGTCACAACGTAACTAGGTGATTATAAAGGAGTACTACAGGTGTCTCCAAAGGTACTTGTTGGGTTGGCGTATTTCGAGATTAGGTTTTGTCACTCCGATTGCTCGGAGAGGTATCTCTGGGCCTTCTCGGTAATGCACATCACTATAAGCCTTGCAAGCAATGTAGCTAATGAGTTAGTTACGGAATGATGCATTACAGAACGAGTAAAGAGACTTGCCGGTAACGAGATTGAACTAGGTATTGGATACCGACGATCGAATCTCGGGCAAGTAACATACCGATGACAAAGGGAACAACGTATGTTGTTATGCGGTTTGAACGATAAAGATCTTCGTAGAATATGTAGGAGCCAATATGGGCATCCAGGTCCCGCTATTGGTTATTGACCGAGAATAGTTCTAGGTCATGTCTACATAGTTCTCGAACCCGTAGGGTCCGCACGCTAAGGTTTCGATGGCGATGTTATATTATGAGTTTATGAGTGTTGATGTACCGAAGGAGTTCGGAGTCCCGGATGAGATCGGGACATGACGAGGAGTCTCGAAATGGTCAAGACGTAAAGATCGATATATTGGACGACTATATTCGGAGTTCGGAAAGGTTCCGAATGATTCGGGTATTTTTCGGAGTACCGAGAGTTAAGGGAATTCGCCGGGAGAAGTATTGGGCCTTATTGGGCCCTGCGGGAAAGAGAGAGGGCTGCCTAGGGCAGGCCGCGCCCAAGGCCTAGTCCGAATTGGACTAGGGAGGGGCCGCACCCCTTCCTCCCTTCCCTTCCTTCTCTCCTACTCCTACTAGGAAAGGAGGAGTCCTACTCCCGGTGGAAGTAGGACTCCCCCCTTGGTGCGCCTCCTCCCTAGGCCGGCCACCTCCTCCTTGCTCCTTTATATACGGGGGCAGGGGGGCACCCAGAACATAGAAGTTGATCTACGGATCGTTCCTTAGCCGCAGCGGTGCCCCCCTCCACCATATTCCACTTCGGTCATATCGTCGCGGAGCTTAGGCGAAGCCCTGCGCCGGTGAAGTCATATCGTCGCGGAGCTTAGGCGAAGCCCTGCGTCAGTGGAGCATCATCATCGCCACCACGCCGTCGTGCTGACGGAACTCATCCCCGACGCTTTGCTGGATCGGAGCCCGGGGATCGTCATCGAGCTGAACGTGTGCTGAACACGGAGGTGCCGTACGTTCGGTACTTGGATCGGTCGGATCGTGAAGACGTACGAATACATCAACCGCGTTGTTATAATGCTTCCACTTACGATCTACGAGGGTACGTGGACAGACACTCTCCCCTCTCGTTGCTATACCATCACCATGGTCTTGCGTGTGCGTAGGAAATTTTTTGAAATTACTACGTTCCCCAACAGTGGTATCAGAGCCTGGTTTTATGCGTTGATGTCATATGCACGAGTAGAACACAAGTGAGTTATGGGCGATATAAGTCATACTGCTTACCAGCATGTCATACTTTGGTTCAGCGGTATTGTGAGATGAAGCGGCCCGGACCGACATTACGCGTACGCTTACGCGAGACTGGTTTCACCGCTCCGAGTACTCGTTGCTTAAAGGTGACCGGCGGGTGTCTGTCTCTCTCACTTTAGTTGAACCGAGTGTGGCTACGCCCGGTCCTTGCGAAGGTTAAAACAGCACCAACTTGACAAACTATCGTTGTGGTTTTGATGCGTAGGTAAGAACGGTTCTTGCTCAGCCCGTAGCAGCCACGTAAAACTTGCAACAACAAAGTAGAGGACGTCTAACTTGTTTTTGCAGGGCATGTTGTGATGTGATGTGGTCAAGACGTGATGCTATATTTTATTGTATGAGATGATCATGTTTTGTAACCGAGTTATCGGCAACTGGCAGGAGCCATATGGTTGTCGCTTTATTGTATGAAATGCAAACGCCATGTAATTGATTTACTTTATCACTAAGCAGTAGCGATAGTCGTAGAAGCAATAGTTGGCGAGACGACAACGATGCTACGATGGAGATCAAGGTGTCGCTACCGGTGGCGATGGTGATCATGACGGTGCTTGGCGATGGAGATCACAAGCACAAGATGATGATGACCATATCATATCACTTATATTGATTGCATGTGATGTTTATCCTTTATGCATCTTATCTTGCTTTGATTGACGGTAGCATTATAAGATGATCTCTCACTAAAATTATCAAGAAGTGTTCTCCTGAGTATGCACCGTTGCGAAAGTTCTTCGTCCGAGACACCACGTGATGATCGGGTGTGATAGGCTCTACGTTCAAATACAACGGGTGCAAAACAGTTGCGCACGCCGAATACTCAGGTTAAACTTGACGAGCCTAGCATATAACAGATATGGCCTCGGAACACGGAGACCGAAAGGTCGGCGTGAATCATCTAGTAGATATGATCAACATAGTGATGTTCACCATTGAAACTACTCCATCTCACGTGATGATCGGACATGGTTTAGTTGATTTGGATCACGTAATCACTTAGATGACTAGAGAGATGTCTATCTAAGTGGGAGTTCTTAAGTAATATGATTAATTGAACTTTAACTTATCATGAACTTAGTCCTGGTAGTATTTTGCAAATTATGTTGTAGATCAATAGCTCGTGTTGTTGCTTCCCTATGCTTTTATATGTTTGTTTTGATATGTTCCTAGAGAAAAATTATGTTGAAAAATGTTAGTAGCAATGATGCGGATTGGATCCGTGATCTGAGGTTTATCCTCATTGCTGCACGTAAGAATTATGTCCTTAATGCACCGCTAGGTGATGTATATATATTGCAGGAGCAAATGCAGACGTTATGAACGTTTGGCTAGCTCAAAATGATGACTACTTGATAGTTTAGTGCACCATACTTAACGGCTTAGAATCGGGAATTCAAAGACGTTTTGAACGTCATGGACCATATGAGATGTTCCAGAAATTGAAGTTAATATTTCAAGCAAATACCCGAGTTGAGAGATATGAAGTCTCCAACAAGTTCTATGGCTAAAAGATGGAGGAGAATCGCTCAAGTAGTGAGCATGTGCTCAGATTGTCTGGGTACTTCAATCGCTTGAATCAAGTGGGAGTTAATCTTCTAGATAAGATAGTGATTGACAGAATTCTCTAGTCACCATCACCAAGTTAGTAGAACTTCGTGATGAACTATAATATGCAAGGGATGACAAAAATAATTCCCAAGCTCTTCGTGATACTGAAATCAACGAAGGTGGAAATCAAGAAAAGAGCATCAAGTGTTGATGATTGACAAGACCACTAGTTTCAAGGAAAAGGGCAAAGGGAAGAAGGGGAACTTCAAGAAGAACGGCAAGCAAGTTGCTGTTCGAGTGAAGAAGCCCAAGTCTGGACCTAAGCCTGAGACTAAGTGCTTTTGCTGCAATGGAACTGGTCACTGGAAACGGAAGTACCCCAAATATTTGGTGGATAAGAAGGATGGCAAAGTGAACAAAGGGTATATTTGATATACAGGTTATTGATGTGTGCTTTACTAGTGTTTATAGTAGCTCCTGAGTATTTGATACTTGTTCGGTTGCTAAGATTAGTAACTCGAAACAGGAGTTCTGTATAAACAGAGACTAGTTGAAGGGGAAGTGACGATGAGTGTTGGAAGTAGTTCCAAGATTGATATGATCATCATCGCACACTCCCTATACTATCGGGATTAGTGTTTATAGTAGCCCCTGAGTATTTGATGCTTGTTCGGTTGCTAAGATTAGTAACTCGAAACAGGAGTTCTGAGAATAAACAGAAACTAGTTGAAGGGAAGTAACGATGAGTGTTGGAAGTAGTTCCAAGATTGATATGATCATCATCGCACTCCCTATACTATCGGGCTTAGTGTTGAACCTGAATAAATGTTATTTGGCGCTTATGTTGAGCATGAATATGATTTGATCATGTTTATTGCAAAAGCGGTTATTCATTTAAAGTTAAAGAATAATTGTTATTCTGTTTACATGAATAAAACCTTCGATGGTTGAACACCCAATGAAAATGGTTTGTTGGATCTCGATCGTAGTGATACACATATTCATAATATTGATGCCAAAAGATGCAAAGTTAATAATGATAGTGCAACTTATTTGTGGCACTGCCGTTTAGGTCATATTGGTGTAAGACGCATGAAGAAACTCCATGCTGATGGACTTTCGGAATCACTTGGTTATGAATCATTTGATGCTTGCGAACCGTGCCGTTTGGGCAAGATGACTAAAACTCCGTTCTCCGGAACAATGGAGCGAGCAAATGACTTATTGGAAATAATACATACTGATGTATGCGGTCCGATGAATGTTAAAGCTCACGGCAAGTATCGTTATTTTCTGACCTTCACAAAGATGATTTGAGCAGATATGAGTATATCTACTTAAGGAAGCACAAGTCTGAAACATTTGAAAAGTTCAAAGAATTTCAGAGTGAAGTGGAGAATCATCGTAATAAGAAAATAAAGTTTCTACGATCTGATCGTGGAGGAGAATATTTGAGTTACGAGTTTGGCCTTCATATAAAACAATGTAGAATAGTTTCACAGCTCACGCCACATGGAACACCATAACGTAATGGTCTGTCCAAACATCATAACCACACTTTATTTGATATGGTGCGATCAATGATGTCTCTTACCAATTTACCAATATCGTTTTGGGGTTATGCATTAGAGACAGCTGCATTCACATTAAATAGGGCACCATTAAATCCGTTGAGACGACACCGTATGAACTATGGTTTAGCAGTAAACCTAAGCCGTCGTTTCTTAAAAGTTTGGAGTTGTGATGCTTATGTGAAAAAGTTTTCACCTGATAAGCTCAAACCCAAATCGGAAAAATGCGTCTTCATAGAATACCCAAAGGAAACTGTTGGGTACTCCTTCTATCACAGATCCAAAGGCAAGTTATTCGTTGCTAAGGTGGATCCTTTCTAGAGAAGAAGTTTCTCTCGAAAGAAGTGAGTGGGAGGAAAGTAGAACTTGATGAGGTAATTGTACCTTCTCCCTTATTTGAAAGTAGTTCATCACAGGAATCAGTTCCAGTGATTCCTACACCAATTAGTGAGGAAGTTAATGAGGATGATCATGAAACTTCAGATCAAGTTGGTACCTAACTTCGTAGGTCTTCCAGAGTAAGATCCGCACCAGAGTGATACGGTAATCATGTTCTGAAAGTCATGTTACTAGACCATGATGAACCTACGAACTATGAGGAAGCGATGATGAGCCCAGATTCTGCGAAATGGCTTGAGGCCATGAAATCTGAGATAGGATCCATGTATGAGAACAAAGTATGGACTTCGATTGACTTGCTCTATGATCAGCAAGCCATGTGAAATAAATGGATCTTCAAGAGGAAGATGGACACTGATAGTAGTGTTACTATCTACAAAGCTCGACTTGTTGCAAAAGGTTTTCGACAAGTTCAAGTTGTTGAATACGATGAGATTTTCTCACTCGTAACGATGCTTAAAGTCTATCCGAATCATGTTAGCAATTGCCACATTTTATGAAATCTGGCAAATGGATGTCAAAACTGCATTCCTTAATGGATTTATTAAAGAAGAGTTGCATATGATGCAACCAGAAGGTTTTGTCAATCCTAAAGATGCTAACAAAATGTGCAAGCTCCAGCGATCCATCTATGGACTGGTGCAAGCATCTCAGAGTTGGAATACACACTTTGATAAGTTGATCAAAGCATATAGTTTTATACAGACTTACGGTGAAGCCTGTATTTACAAGAAAGTGAATGGGAGCACTACATCATTTCTGATAAGTATATGTGAATGACATATTGTTGATCGGAAATAATGTAGAATTATTCTGCAAAGCATAAAGGAGTATTTGAAAGGAGTTTTTCAAAGAAGGACCTCGGTGAAGCTGCTTACATATTGAGCATCGAGATCTATAGAGATAGATCAAGACGCTAGATAAGTTTTTCAATGAATACATACCTTGACAAGATTTTGAAGTAGTTCAAAATGGAACAGTCAAAGAAAGAGTTCTTGCCTGTGTTACAAGGTGTGAGATTGAGTAAGACTCAAAACCCGACCACGGCAGAAGATAGAAAGAGAATGAAAGTCATTCCCTATGCATCAGCCATAGGTTCTATAAAGTATGTCATGTTGTGTACCAGATCTATTGCATACCCTACCACTAAGCTTGGCAAGGAGTGCAATAGTGATCTAGGAGTAGATCAATGGACAGCGGTCAAAATTATCCTTAGTAGAATAAGGATATGTTTCTCGATTATGGAAGTGAAAAAGGTTAAATCGTAAAGGGTTACGTCGATGCAAGTTTTAACACTAATCTAGATGACTCTGAGTCTCAATCTGGATACATATTGAAAGTGGGAGCAATTAGCTAGAGTAGCTCCGCAAAGTGCATTGTAGACATAGAAATTTGCAAAATACTTACGGCTCTGAATATGACAGACCCGTTGACTAAAATTATCTCACAAGCAAAACATGATCACACCTTAGTACTCTTTGGGTGTTAATCACATAGCGATGTGAACTAGATTACTGACTCTAGTAAACCCTTTGGGTGTTGATCACATGTCGATGTGAACTAAGGGTGTTAACCACATATAGATGTGAACTATTGATGTTAAATCACATGGCGATGTGAACTAGATTATTGACTCTAGTGCAAGTGGGAGACTGAAGGAAATATGCCCTAGAGGCAATGATAAAGTTATTATTTATTTCCTTATATCATGATAAATGTTTATTATTCATGCCAGAATTGTATTAACCGGAAACATAATACATGTGTGAATACATAGACAAACAGAGTGTCACTAGTATGCCTCTACTTGACTAGCTCGTTAATCGAAGATGGTTATGTTTCCTAACCATAGACATGAGTTGTCATTTGATTAACGGGATCACATCATTAGGAGAATGATCTGATTGACATGACCCATTCCGTTAGCCTAGCACTTGATCGTTTAGTATATTGCTAATGCTTTCTTCATGACCTATACATGTTCCTGTAACTATGAGATTATGCAACTCCCGTTTACCGGAGGAACACTTTGGGTACTACCAAACGTCACAACGAATCGGGTGATTATAAAGGAGTACTACAGGTGTCTCCAAAGGTACTTGTTGGGTTGGCGATTTTGAGATTAGGTTTTGTCACTCCGATTGTCGGAGAGGTATCTCTGGGCCTTCTCGGTAATGCACATCACTATAAGCCTTGCAAGCAATGTAGCTAATGAGTTAGTTACGGAATGATGCATTACTGAGCGAGTAAAGAGACTTGCCGGTAACGAGATTGAACTAGGTATTGGATACCGACGATCGAATCTCGGGCAAGTAACATACCGATGACAAAGGGAACAACGTATGTTGTTATGCGGTTTGACCGATAAAGATCTTCGTAGAATATGTAGGAGCCAATATGGGCATCCAGGTCCCGCTATTGGTTATTGACCGAGAATAGTTCTAGGTCATGTCTACATAGTTCTCGAACCCGTAGGGTCCGCACGCTTAAGGTTTCGATAGCGGTTATATTATGAGTTTATGAGTTTTGATGTACCGAAGGAGTTCGGAGTCCCGGATGAGATCGGGGACATGACGAGGAGTCTCGAAATGGTCGAGACGTAAACATCGATATATTGGACGACTATATTCGGAGTTCGGAAAGGTTCGAATGATTCGGTATTTTTCGGAGTACCGGAGAGTTACGGGAATTCGCCGGGGAGAAGTATTGGGCCTTATTGGGCCCTGCGGGAAAGAGAGAGGGGCTGCCTAGGGCAGGCCGCGCACCCCCCAAGGCCTAGTCCGAATTGGACTAGGGGAGGGGGCCGCACTCTTCCCCTTCCTTCTCTCCTACTCCTACTAGGAAAGGAGGAGTCCTACTCCCGGTGGGAGTAGGACTCCCCCCTTGGTGCGCCTCCTCCCTAGGCCGGCCACCTCCTCCTTGCTCCTTTATATACGGGGGCAGGGGGGCACCCCAGAACATAGAAGTTGATCTACGGATCGTTCCTTAGCCGTGTGCGGTGCCCCCCTCCACCATATTCCACTTCGGTCATATCGTCGCGGAGCTTAGGCGAAGCCCTGCGCCGGAGAAGTCATATCGTCATGAGCTTAGGCGAAGCCCCGCGTCGGTGGAGCATCATCATCGTCACCACGCCTGCGTCGTCTTGTGGAACTCATCCCCGACGCTTTGCTGGATCGGAGCCCGGGATCGCCATCGAGCTGAGCGTGCTGAACACGGAGGTGCCGTCACGTTCGGTACTTGGATCGGTCGGACCGTGAAGACGCACGACTACATCAACAGCGTTGTTATAACGCGCTTCCGCCACGGTCTCACGAGTGCGTGGACAGACACTCTCCCCTCTCGTTGCTATGCCATCACCATGGTCTTGCGTGTGCGTAGGAAATTTTTTGAAATTACTACGTTCCCCAACAGGCGCTCTGCTGGATCTGCCTCTCCTTCCAACATCAGAGAAGGAGGAGGAAGGAGGGGGAGGTGGCTGCGGTGGGTGTGGAGGTCACCGGATTTGGGGGAGGCATGAGGTGCGAGGCCTGCGGTGGTGGTGGATGAGGAAGGGAATCGCGGTGGGAGGGAGAAGCGGAATGGGAGAGCCTTTGGAGAGAGTGAGGGAGAGAGGAGGGATTCGGCCGAGGATATGGCGACTTCACCTACCTCGTACTTAGTAGTAGCGAGGGGTATAAAACCGCGCTACTAGTATCAACTTAGTAGTAGCGCGGGTTTATACCCCTCGCTACTACTATGGCATGTGTCGGGGGTCACGGTAGAGACCGCTTAGTAGTAGCGAGGGTTAAAAACCCGCACTACTCCTATCAACTTAGTAGTAGCGAGGGTTAAAAACCCGCACTACTGCTAATTAGCAGTAGCGCTTCTTTTTGTGCCGCGCTGCTGCTAAGATTCTGTGTATAAGGTTTTCCCTAGTAGTGGAGGATCCAGATTCGCATGTGGTAAGCGCAGATTTGGGCTGCTGCAGAGATGTGGCCAAAGTATTGCTCTCTGAGGCTATCTGAGGGTCGGCATAGCTTTTTCCAAGTGGTGCATCGACTGGAGCAGGCAGTGACATCAGGTGGTTGGTGTTCAAAGCAGGTTCAGTCAGTTCAGAGATCTGCATGTTACTCACTGGAGCTGTGTGTCCTGGCACTGGGAGTTGGGTGAACTAAATCCCCGTGGCTCCAAGGTCCACCTGAATTTCCACATGAAGATTGTTATGTCTGAAACCATAGCTACCGTTCCAAGGCCCAACTGAAGCCATGATCGGGCGTAGAGCAGAGAAGATAGTGGCATTCAGTTGCTGACGGGGCACATGGTTGTCCAGCAGGAGTGCCATGAGTTGTTCACCTTGAGTGGATAAACCAAAGCGGATCCCTTGAGCATGTATCTCAACCGACACATTGAGTCGTTTTGCAATAGGGGGTGGTTCTATGACATCAGGCACCACCATCAGAGTCAAGGAGCAATCAGAGCTAGAATCTTCAGAAACAGTGATGGAACCGTTCCACGCTTGGGCATCACTATCCACTGTATTGTTCTCGGGCACCAATGCAGCTTGCACTGAGAGCCCTTGTTCAGCAAGCCACGCTTGGTAATTCATCAGGAGTGGTGGCATAGGAGGAGCAGGAGGTTCTGGCGAGGCACCCCAAGTGTTGCCTATCCTTCAGGTGCCGCATTGTTAGGAGCCGCATTACGCACGAGCCAAGCATGAACCTGTTCTTGATAGAGTTGCTCTCAGTGAGATCGGGACCAAAATGGGGGTGGGGATTGCCATTAGGTGGAGGTTCTTCTTTGCCAGCCGGGGGTACCTCAGGGAGCAGTGTGTTCCAACCGTTACTACGAAGCATGGTGATTTGCACTGTCCAACAATCGTGACCGCCACCAAGTTGCCATACTCCAAAGCTTTTTAGAACAAGTCTGAGACTGATCACACGCGCCTTAACAAGCATGAATCTACGATCCTGCCGAGGGTTGTACCAAGAGACTAAGGACCCAAATCCACCCAAAGACTTGTTCATGTAGTAGTCCGTCTAGTAATCGTAAGGAAAGCCGAAATACATGAACCAGATCTCAGGTCCAAAGGTGGTGGTGCAACAGTTCAAAGCCTCGTGGTGAGGGACAAAGGATATGAGCAGATCCTCATCTTCCAAATCAATGGGTGTGGCAACAGCAGTGTCCCTGATGAACGAATCCACAAACCCAAAAATCCCTGTGCCAAAAGGATGATCACTGGCCTCGGTGGTAAAGAGTTGAGTTTAATGGAGCAAACCTTGAATGGTGTGTCGAATGGCAGCCCGGCGGTGCAGAGGGACGTAGTGGCTTGCCTCTGCTATTGCCAGGTAGTCGTGGTTGAGGGGGGGGGGTGGATCGTGTTGGGGAACGTAGCAGAAATTCAAAATTTTCCTACGTATCACCAAGATCTATCTATGGAGAGACTAGCAACGAGGGGAAGGAGAGTGCATCTACATACCCTTGTAGATCGCTAAGCGGAAGCGTTCAAGTGAACGGGGGTGATGGAGTCATTTCGCCGTGATTCAGATCACCGATGATCCTAGTGCCGAACGGACGGCACCTCCGCGTTCAACACACGTACAGCCGGTGACGTCTCCCACGCCTTGATCCAGCGAGGAGAGAGGGAGAGGTTGAGGAAGACTCCATCCAACAGCAGCACAACGGCGTGGTGGTGGTGGAGGAGCGTGGCAATCCTGCAGGGCTTCGCCAAGCACTACGGAGGAGAAGGAGGTGTTGGAGAGTGAGAGAGAGGCGCCAGGGCTCAGGTGCTGCTGCCCCCCTCCCCTCCCCCTTTTATATAGGTGCCAAGGAGGGGAGGGCGCAGCCTGCCCCCTCCTCCAAGGGAGGGGTGCGGCCAAGAGGGGAAGGAGTCCATCCTCCCAAGGCACCTCGGAGGTGCCTTCCCTCTATGGACTCTTCCTCTCCAAGTGTTTCATGCGCATGGGCCTCTTGGGGCTGGTTCCCCTTGGCCCATGCAGGCCTAGGCGCACCACCTAGGGCCCATGTGGCCCCGGGCAGGTGGCCCCACCCGGTGGGCCCAGGGACCCTCCGGTGGTCCAGTACAATACCGATATCACCGAAACTTGTCCCGTGGGTCAAACAGCACTTCCTATATATAATTCTTTACCTCCGGACCATTCCGGAACTCCTCGTGACGTCCAGGATCTCATCCGGGACTCGAACAACATTCGCAACCACATACAAACTTCCTTTATAACCCTAGCGCCATCGAACCTTATGTGTAGACCCTACGGGTTCGGGAGACATGTAGACATGACCGAGACGTTCTCCGGTCAATAACCAACAGCGGGATCTGGATACCCATGTTGGCTCCCACACGTTCCACGATGATCTCATCGGATGAACCATGATGTCAAGGACTCAATCAATCCTGTATACAATTCCCTTTGTCTAGCGGTATTGTACTTGCCCGAGATTCGATCGTCGGTATACCGATACCTTGTTCAATCTCGTTACCGGCAAGTCTCTTTACTCGTTCCGTAACACATCATCCCGTGATCAACCCCTTGGTCACATTGTGCACATTATGATGATGTCCTACCGAGTGGGCCCAGAGATACCTCTCCATTTACACGGAGTGACAAATCGATCTCGATTCGTGCCAACCCAACAGACACTTTCGGAGATACCCGTAGTGCACCTTTATAGTCACCCAGTTACGTTGTGACGTTTGGTACACCCAAAGCATTCCTACGGTATCCGGGAGTTGCACAATCTCATGGTCTAAGGAAATGATACTTGACATTAGAAAAGCTTTAGCATACCTAACTACGACCTTTGTGCTAGGCTTAGGATTGGGTCTTGTCCATCACATCATTCTACTAATGATGTGATCCCGTTATCAATGACATCCAATGTCCATGGTTAGGAAACCGTAACCATCTATTGATCAACGAGCTAGTCAATAGAGGCTTGCTAGGGACATGGTGTTGTCTATGTATCCACACATGTATTTGAGTTTCCTATCAATACAATTATAGCATGGATAATAAACGATTATCATGAACAAGGAAATATAATAATAATAACTAATTTATTATTGCCTCTAGGGCATATTTCCAACAGTCTCCCACTTGCACTAGAGTCAATAATCTAGTTCACATCGTCATGTGATTAACATCGATAGCTCACATCGCCATGTGACCAACACCCAAAGAGTTTACTAGTGTCTATAAACTAGTTCACATCATCATGTGATTTAGGCTCAATGAGTTACGAGGTTTGATCATGTTTTGCTTGTGAGAGAGGTTTTAGTCAACGGGTTTTAGTCAACAGGTCTGAACCTTTCAGATCCGTGTGTGCTTTGCAAATTTCAGTGTCATATTATAAATGCTGCTTCCACACCCCACTTGGAGCTATTCCAAATGGTTGTTCCACTATACGTATCCTGTGAGCTACTTAGAGTCATTCGGATAGGTGTTAAAGCTTGCATCGACGTAACCCTTTACGCCGAACTCTTTATCACCTCCATAATCGAGAAACATGTCCTTATTTACTCCAAGGACAATTTTGACCGCTGTCCAATGATCCATTCCTGGATCATTCTTGTACCCCTTGACTGACTCATGGCAAGGCACACTTCCGGTGCGGTACACAGCATAGCATACTATAGAGCCTATGTCTGAAGCATAGGGGACGACCTTCGCCCTTTCTCTCTTTTCTGCTGTGGTCGAGCTTTTAACTCTTAACTTCATACCTTACAACTCAGGCAAGAACTCCTTCTTTGACTGATCCATCTTGAACACTTTCAAGATTATGTCAAGGTATGTGCTCATTTGAAAGTATTATTAAACATTTTGATCTATCTTATAGATCTTGATGCTTATTGTTCAAGTAGCCTAATCCAGGTTTTCTATTGAAAATCATCTTTCAAATAACCCTTTATGCTTTTCAGAAATTCTACATCATTTCGATCATCAATATGTCAACAACATATACTCATCAGAAATTCTATAGTGCTCCCACTCACTTCTTTGGAAATACAAGTTTCTCATAAACTTTGTATAAACCCAAAATCTTTGATCATCTCATCAAAGCGCACATTCCAACTCCGAGATGCTTACTCCGGTCCTTAGAAAGGATCGCTGGAGCCGCATAACTTTTAGCATCCTTAGGATCGACAAAACTTTCTGATTGTATCACATACAACCTTTCCTTACGAAAACTGGTAAGGAAACTCATTTTGACATCCATCTGCCAGATTTCATAAATGCAGCTTATGCTAACATGATTCCGACAGACTCAAGCATCGCTACGGATGAGAAAATCTCATCGTAGTCAACTCCTTGAACTTGTGAAAAAACTCTTCGCCACAAGTCGAGCTTCATAGACGGTGACATTACCGTCCATGTCCGTCTTCTTCTTAAAGATCCATTTATCTCAATGGCTTGCCGATCATCGGGCAAGTCCATCAAAGTCCATGCTTTGTTATGATACATGGATCCTATCTCGGATTTCATGGCTTCTAACCATTTGTCGGAATTTGGGCCCACCATCGCTTCTCCATAGCTCGTAGGTTCATTGTTGTCTAGCAACATGACCTTCAAGACAGGATCACCGTACCACTCGATGCAAAGACGCGTTCTTGTCGCCCCACGAGGTTCGGTAGTGACTTGATCCGAAGCTTCATGATCAATATCATAAGCTTCTACTTCAATTGGTGTAGGTGCCACGGAACAACTTCCTGTGCCCTACTACACACTAGTTGAAGTGACGGTTCAATAACCTCATCAAGTCTCCACCATCCTCCCACTCAACTTTTCGAGACAAACTTTTCCTCGAGAAAGGACCCGATTCAAGAAACAATCCCTATTGCTTTCGGATCTGAATTAGGAGGTTTACCCAACTGTTTTGGGTGTCCTATGAAGATGTATTTTATCCGCTTTGGGTTCGAGCTTATCAACCTGAAACTTTTCCACATAAGCGTCGCAGCCCCAAATTTTTAAGAAATGACAGCTTAGGTTTCTCTAAACCATAGTTCTTACGGTGTCATCTCAACGGAATTACGTGGTACCCTATTAAAGTGAGTGCGGTTGTCTCTAATGCCTAACCCATGAGCGATAGTGGTAATTCGATAAGAGACATCATGGTACGCACCATATCCAATAGGGTGCAACTATGATGTTCGGACACACCATCACACTATGGTGTTCCAGGCGGTATTAATTGTGAAACAATTTGCACAATGTCTTAATTGTGTACCAAACTCGCATAACTCAGATATTCATCTCTATGATCACATCACAGACATTTTATCCTCTTGTCACGAAGATCTTCAACTTCACTCTGAAATTACTTGAACCTTTCAATAATTCAGACTTGTGTTTCATCAAGTAAATATACTCAACATCTACTCAAATCATCTGTGAAGTAAGAACATAACGATATTCATTTGCATGCCTCGGACTCATTGGACTGCACACATCAAAATGTGTTACCTCCAACAAGTTGCTATCTTGTTCCATCTTATCAAAACCGAGGCTTTTCAGTCATCTTGCCCATGTGGTATGATTTGCATATCTCAAGTGATTCAAAATCATGCAAGTGCAAACGATCCATCTGCATGGAGTTTCTTCATGCGTATACACCAATAGACATGGTTCGCATGTCTCAAACTTTTCAAAACGAGTGAGTCCAAAGATCCATCAACATGGAGCTTCTTCATGCTTTTATGACTTACATGGCAGTGCCACAAGTAAGTGGTACTATCATTACTATCTTATATCTTTTGGCATGAAAATGCGTATCACTACGATCGAGATTCAATAGACCATTCATTTAGGTGCAAGACCATTGAAGGTATTATTCAAATAAATAGAGTAACCATTATTCTCCTTAAATGAATAATCAGATATGCGATAGACATGATCCAATCATGTCTATGCTCAACGAAACACCAAATAACAATTATTTAGGTTTAACATCAATCTCGATGGTAGAGGGAGCGTGCGATGCTTGATTACATCAACCTTGGAAACACTTCCAACACATATCGTCAGCTCACCTTTAGCTAGTCTCCGTTTATTCCGTAGCTTTTATTTCGAGTTACTAACACTTAGCAACCGAACCGGTATCTAATACCCTGGTGCTACTAGGAGTACTAGTAAAGTACACATTAACATAATGTATATCCAATATACTTCTATCGACCTTGCCAGCCTTCTTATCTACCAAGTATCTAGGGTAATTCTGTTCCGATGGTTGTTCCCCTTATTACGAAGCACTTAGTCTCGGGTTTGGGTTCGACCTTGGGTTTCTTCACTGGAGCAGCAACTTATTTGCCGATTCATGAAGTGTCCCTTCTTGCCCTTGCCCTTCTTGAAACTAGTGGTTTCACCAACCATCAACAATTGATGCTCCTTCTTGATTTCTACTTTCGCGGTGTCAAACATCGCGAACACTTCAAGGATCATCATATCTATCCTCGATATGTTATAGTTCATCACGAAGCTCTAGTAGCTTGGTGGCAATGACTTTGGAGAAACATCACTATCTCATCAGGAAGATCAACTCCCACTCGATTCAAGTGATTGTTGTACTCAGACAATCTGAGCACAAGCACAATGATTGAGCTTTTCTCCCTAAGTTTGCAGGCTAAGAAAATCGTCGGAGGTCGCATACCTCTTGGCGTAAGCACGAGCCTGAAATCCCAATTTCAGCCCTCGAAACATCTCATATGTTCCGCGACGTTTCAAAACGTATTTGGTGCCTCTACTTAAACCGTTTAACTGAACTATCACGTAGTTATCAAAATGTGTATGTCCGATGTTCGCAACATCCACAGACGACGTTTGGGGTTCAGCACACTGAGCGGTGCATTAAGGACATAAGCTTTCTTCTGTCCGCATAATCGATACTGTCAACTTTCAACTATATTTTCTCTAGGAACATATCTAAACAGTGGAACTAAAGCGCGAGCTTACGACATAATTTGCAAAGATCTTTTGACTATGTTCAGGATAATTAAGTTCATCTCATGAACTCCCACTCAAATAGACATCCCTCCGGTCATCTAAGTGATTACATGATCCGAGTCAACTAGGCCGTGGTCCGATCATCACGTGAGACGGACTAGTCATCATCGGTGAACATCTTCATGTTGATCGTATCTACTATACGACTCATGCTCGACCTTTCGGTCTACGTGTTCCGAGGCCATGTGCGTACATGCTAGGCTCGTCAAGTTAACCCCAAGTGTTTTTGCTGTGTAAATCTGTCTTACACCCGTTGTATGTGAACGTAAGAATCCATCACACCCGATCATCACGTGGTGCTTAGAAACGACGAACTGTAGCAACGGTGCACAGTCGGGAGAACACTTCTTGAAATTTGTGTAAGGGATCATCTTATTTACTACCGTCGTTCTAAGTAAACAAGATGCATAAACATAATAAACATCACATGCAATTATATAGTAGTGACATGATATGGCCAATATCATATAGCTCCTCTTGATCTCCATCTTCGGGCTCCATGATCATCATTGTCACCGGCATGACACCATGATCTCCATCATCATGATCTCCATCATCGTGTCTCCATGAAGTTGTCTCGCCAACTTATTACTTCTACTACTATGGCTACGGTTAGCAATAAAGTAAAGTAATTACATGGCGTTGTTCAATGACACGCAGGTCATACAATAAATAAAGACAACTCCTATGGCTCCTGCCGGTTGTCATACTCATCGACATGCAAGTCGTGAATCCTATTACAAGAACATGATCAATCTCATACATCACATATCATTCATCACATTCTTCTTGGCCATATCACATCACATAGCATACCCTGCAAAAACAAGTTAGACGTCCTCTAATTGTTGTTTGCATGTTTTACGTGGCTGCTTTGGGTTTCTAGCAAGAACGTTTCTTACCTACACAAAACCACAACGTGATATGCCAATTGCTATTTACCCTTCATAAGGACCCTTTTCATCGAATCCGTTCCGACTAAAGTGGGAGAGACAGACACCCGCCAGCCACCTTATGCAACTAGTGCATGTCACCGGTGGAACCGGTCTCACGTAAGCGCACGTGTAAGGTTGGTCCGGGCCGCTTCATCCCACAATACCGTCGAATCAAGATAAGACTAGTAACGGCAAGCATATTGAACAAAATCAACGCCCACAACTACTTTGTGTTCTACTCGTGCAAAGAATCTACGCAATAGACCTAGCTCATGATGCCACTGTTGGGGAACGTAGCAGAAATTCAAAATTTTCCTACGTATCACCAAGATCTATCTATGGAGAGACTAGAAACGAGGGGAAGGAGAGTGCATCTACATACCCTTGTAGATCGCTAAGCGGAAGCGTTCAAGTGAACGGGGTTGATGGAGTCGCACCGCCGTGATTCAGATCACCGATGATCCTAGTGCCGAACGGACGGCACCTCCGCGTTCAACACACGTACAGCCCGGTGACGTCTCCCACGCCTTGATCCAGCGAGGAGAGAGGGAGAGGTTGAGGAAGACTCCATCCAACAGCAGCACAACGGGCGTGGTGGTGGTGGAGGAGCGTGGCAATCCTGCAGGCTTCGCCAAGCACTACGGAGGAGAAGGAGGTGTTGGAGAGGGAGAGAGAGGCGCCAGGGCTCAGGTGCTGCTGCCCCCTCCCTCCCCTTTATATAGGTGCCAAGGAGGGAGGAGGGCGCAGCCTTGCCCCTCCTCCAAGGGAGGGTGCGGCCAAGAGGGGAAGGAGTCCATCCTCCCAAGGCACCTCGGAGGTGCCTTCCCTCTATGGACTCTTCCTCTCCAAGTGTTTCATGCGCATGGGCCTCTTGGGGCTGGTTCCCTTGGCCCATGCAGGCCTAGGCGCACCACCTAGGGCCCATGTGGCCCCGGGCAGGTGGCCCCACCCGGTGGGCCCTCGACCCCTCCGGTGGTCCCGTACAATACCGATATCACCGAAACTTGTCCCGTGGTCAAACAGCACTTCCTATATATAATTCTTTACCTCCGGACCATTCCGGAACTCCTCGTGACGTCCAGGATCTCATCCGGGACTCAACAACATTCGCAACCACATACAAACTTCCTTTATAACCCTAGCGCCATCGAACCTTAAGTGTGTAGACCCTACGGGTTCGGGAGACATGTAGACATGACCGAGACGTTCTCCGGTCAATAACCAACAGCGGGATCTGGATACCCATGTTGGCTCCCACATGTTCCACGATGATCTCATCGGATGAACCACGATGTCAAGGACTCAATCAATCCTGTATACAATTCCCTTTGTCTAGCGGTATTGTACTTGCCCGAGATTCGATCGTCGGTATACCGATACCTTGTTCAATCTCGTTACCGGCAAGTCTCTTTACTCGTTCCGTAACACATCATCCCGTGATCAACCCCTTGGTCACATTGTGCACATTATGATGATGTCCTACCGAGTGGGCCCAGAGATACCTCTCCGTTTACACGGAGTGACAAATCCAGTCTCGATTCGTACCAACCCAATGACACTTTCGGAGATACCTGTAGTGCACCTTTATAGTCACCCAGTTACGTTGTGACGTTTGGTACACCCAAAGCATTCCTACGGTATCCGGAGTTGCACAATCTCATGGTCTAAGGAAATGATACTTGACATTAGAAAAGCTTTAGCATACGAACTACGACCTTTGTGCTAGGCTTAGGATTGGGTCTTGTCCATCACATCATTCTACTAATGATGTGATCCCGTTATCAATGACATCCAATGTCCATGGTTAGAAACCGTAACCATCTATTGATCAACGAGCTAGTCAATAGAGGCTTGCTAGGGACATGGTGTTGTCTATGTATCCACACATGTATTTGAGTTTCCTATCAATACAATTATAGCATGGATAATAAACGATTATCATGAACAAGGAAATATAATAATAATAACTAATTTATTATTGCCTCTAGGGCATATTTCCAACAGATCGGGCCGACCACCATGCCGCTGAGGACGACATGGTTCGCCGGACCAGGTTCAACGGCGAAGCCCGACGGCAGGAACGGGACGAGATTGAGGGGATAGTTGGCCATTGCGGTGGAGCAGAGCGAGGGTGGCAAGGGGGGCGAATGGGTGGGCGTGGGCGGTGTCGCTTGGGAAATCGAAGAAGAAGTTGGAACATGAGGGGTAGAAATGGAAATCTTCATCGCTCTCCAGACCCACTTCCATTTTTGATGAAACTGCTTTTTGAGACAGGATCGTTCCAGATGTCCATAGCAACCGCAGGATGAGCATCGGACAGTAGATCGCGGTTTGGGTTGTCTAGCCTCAATAGGCAATATTGTGCAGGTAATACAGAATTGTAGACTTCCTTCTCATGGCTCTTTATTAAAGAGTTATGATGCTTTGGTAAATATCAGTCGGGGCAGTTAATTACCTTGTGACCAGGAGAGGAGCAATGAATGCAAATTAGCCGAGCCTGGCAATGTATTTTCTGGTGCCCCCATTGTAGGCATCTAGAGCAAAGGGAGGCCCAATTTATGGATAGTGTATCAATGTCCTCCTGAGAATAGCAGGCCTAGGCCGAAACGTCTTATGTTGGGCCGAGAGGATAGGAGGCCAACTTGTGTGATATGGAGCATATTTGAAAGCTGAAGCCAGGAAACTTGGAGGCAGACATGGATAAGGCACATTGATCGGGCATTGAAAATCACCCAGACATATAAACTCTGGGATATTATTATCCCCCAAATTCGCTGGTCGGAGAGAATTGTCCATTAAGGATTTGTGTCTACTAACGACCTTAATTTTCGGCCTATCATTAATGCTTGCCACAAAATCACCAAATTTGATTTGTTCATGATCCTTGATCAAAGCATCAGGGTGAGCCGAATGGATCATGGAAGAAGAAGCCTCAGCAGCATTAGAAATAGAAAAATTCCTGTGTGCCAGCAGTACCAATGCAAACTTACTGAGCTCTCTTCGGGAGGATTCACGAGAGAGTGTGTCTTGAGTGAAGAAACCCAAATTCGATGAGACAACCAAAGGACGTCGATTGTCTAACTCTGGCAAGACCATGTCCGCATGCCAGAACCAGAAGAAGTCGGGCACGGGTGAAACGGCCATTAAACAAATGGAAGTGACAAACAAAATCCGACCACACTCGATCCTTCAGACCATAGATGAAATGACCCACTTTATTATTGGCCACAGAGAACTTACAAGCTCGTGGATTGAGTTGTTGCACCTTGAAACCAGAACTGATGCGTCCAATGCAACATTGTAGTGCAATACCCACAGAATCCACATTGAGAGGAAAGGAGGCTGAAGAAAAGGTGACCACAAGGAAGAACTCCTTGCGATCACGAGAGGGAGAGAAGTGCACCGTGGAACCGAATTTTCTCCTCTCCTGATCCGCAAGGGCAAGCCCCGGTGCAAAATCCCAATGAAGAAGACTCTCCATCTTGAACTAATCTAGAGAACGCCATGCACTAGTAGAAAAACACCTATTAGTCCCGGTTCGTAAGGGCCTTTAGTTCCGGTTCATGAACCGGGACTAATGGGCCGTTACTAATACCTCCACCCATTAGTCCCGGTTCAAACACGAACCGGGACAGATGTGCCTCCACGTGGCCGGTCCGCCGTGCCCGGTCGAGGGCCTTTGGTCCCGTTGGTGGCACCAACCGGGACCAAAAGGCATCCACGCCACAAGATTCCAGTGGCTGGGGTTTTGTTTTTTTGAAGGGGGTGGGGTTTTGCCCGGTTAATTTAGGTGTTTCATATATTGTGTTAGCTAGCTAATTAATAGAGAGAAGTGTCCTCTCTTATGTCCGTGCTTGGTCGACGCTACGTACTATATACATAAGTGATCGAGAGAACCATTGAGTACAGAAGTTCGGCATGCATACCGAGAGAAGTGATCGATCGACCTCTCCTTCTCGGAGAGATTGGTCGAACAACAAGTTTCCGTATCATGTATCCGACGCTACTGGCTACATACATGGTCAATATGTATGATCTCTTAATTACAATCCCCTAGCAATTGAAATCAACTTCCACATGGTATTCTCTAGCTTTATTGATGGCGTGGTCAAGAAAAAATCCCGCCAATTCCTCTTGAATTGCTTTCATGCGATCTGGTTCTAGGAGTTCATTCCGCATCTGCCACGTCTAATTTGAAGAAGGGGGTTAATTAATACATATATATGAATGAAACTCAACAGAAAGGATGGTGTAATAAAATGAAATTGTGAATATTATTGCTTACGCACTTCATATTGTCTTTTAGAATAGCCCCGCTTGTTTTTCAAAGTCGCGTTGTGGATGAACTCGCACACGTAGTATCCACATAAATCATTCCCTTGTTCCTGCCACAAGCACTTTACGAGAAATAGAGGTCAACTAACTGATAATGAAGCATTATAAATGGCATTGATGAAAGTATATATAGCTATAGAATCAACGGGAGATGCGCGCAACTAGCTAGCCAGTAGAACTTACTTTCGGGTATGTATATCGCAGCTCCTTTGGCAGTCCCGGAGCTTCTGCGGTGAACTGTTTCCAAACCCTGCAAGACAAAGAAAATAATTATTATTACTTGAGATATCAGGAAATGAACAAAAAGTTGCCGATATGGTGTGATAATGATCGATTGAACTTACTTGTTGAGCATTTCAGTCATGTCCGCATAGGTTTCGGGATCTTTCCATCTCGAGTCTAAGACGGTTACTAGTCCCCGCTCAAGCTTAATCTCCAGAAGAACATAGTGGTACCTGCGCACGCATGCATAACTCATCAATTGCATTACTATAACCTCGCTCGAGTAATAAGGGAAACCGAATATGCACAATAAAGTGAGACTCACTTGCTGTTGTAAGGAAAGAGTATGGTATCTTTGTTTTGATTTTTGATCAACGATCGTAGCAAGTTGTCCTCGGCCTATTTTTCGTGCTTTTTAACTAAAAATTCATCTAAGATATTTGTGTTAATGAACCCAATATCATAAATTTCTTGTTTTTTGCACTCGACGATCTTCAATCTGCATAATATATTGAGGATAATTAATTATAAATACATGCAATGAAAGAGACGAGCTATATATAGAGACTTAATGACAGAAATAGTACTTACAGGCAGTAGCAAAAGACCGTTAATTTATCGAGGGCCTTTTGATTGAAGAACGCAAAGAACTCCTCAAATGGAACACACAACAGATCAGTTCCAACGAGGTCGTGCTCCTCTTTAATGTTCAGATACAAACTATTCGTCCCCCCAGACTCTCTGCAGGTTTTCATGTACCAAGTATGGAATCTTCGCATCATCGTTGTAAAGAGATTTTTCATCTTTGATGAGAGGCTTCCCGTACTCGTATCTGTGTTCGTCCACCTCCATGAAATCAGGAAGTGCATCGTCAGGCAGGTAATCTTGTAGATTGCCATAACCGGCCACCATCCTCGAGCATTAGCGGCGATGTCGCCGCTAGAGACATTGAGCGGGGGGCATGATTGGTTTGCTTGTTCACCGAGCTGGTCAATTTTTTTCGCAGCTGCTCGTTCTCTTGACCTTTGATGTCTGACAGTACTTCCCAACCGCTCTGCTTGGAGATATGTCTGTTCAGTAATGCACTCATAGTTGGTTCTCGGTGGAGACTTTGCCGGTTTCCTCAAGGCATCGAGAGTGCGCTTTGCTAACAGGGATCTACCTTCTCCTCCGGAGGTGGATGTCTCTTTGCTTTCACCCCTTCAAAGAACTCCTTCACGTGGGTCCGCACGATCTTATCGTTTTCCTCCTCGGTCCTCTCGTATGGTAACTTCTCTAGAGGCTTGAGAGGTGGACCGTATCTGTATTGCCTCCCGCTTCTGGTTGTGCTGCTAGACGCCAGAGCAGACGGAGTGGCTGTGGCGTCTGTCTTCTTTCGTGCTTGCTTACGAGGCGGAGGAGAAGGACTACGACGCGCCGGAGCAGCCGGGGCGGCGGCGGGTCTCTTCCGCCCTTGCTGGCGAGGCGGAGAAGGACGAGGCTGCTGGATGCTCGGGAGCGCCGGCGCAGGCGGAGAAGGAGGCAGAGTGCCGCCACGCGCCGGAGAAGGAGGCGGAGTGCCGCCACGCGTGCCCTGATCGTCACTCGCCGGAGGAGGAGGCGGTGGAGGAGGCGGAGTGCCCTGAGTCGCCGAAGGAGGAGGAGGAGGCAGAGGCGTCCAGTTCGGAATCGCCCGGCAATGATAAGTTGCTCCGGGTCCAGTAGGATAAACAAAGCCAACAGCCGCCTTGACCTTCAAATTCATACATCGCGCCATAATGTGGCAATTTTGAGACTCCGTGATAGCATCCACGGGATAGCTGGCAGGAGCCGTCAAGACATGCTCCGGCTGAAGCAGCTCGGTGGAAGCCACGCTGCTTCTCCACTGAGATGGCGGGGTAGCTTCGGGAGAAGCTTCGGCAGGTCGTTTGCTGCGATCTGCTGCTTCTCGTTCCTCTTCTCGTTCCTCTAGCCCCATTACCTTTTCGTGCAGCGCCTGCAGTTGGCCTTGCTCCAGTTTCTTCCTCCTCTCATGGGTTTTTTAACCCCCTGCGTCCGAAAACCAACCTTCCACGGAATGGAGCCTGGCGTGCCTCGTGTCCGTCCAGTGGTGCTCAGGATTCGAGGGTGATTGTGAGCTCGTCCTTCTCCCTGTCTGGAACGAACATCCCTCGCTGCGCTGCATCGATAAAGTGCCGAAGGTGCTTGACTGGTATTTTCAGTTGCTCGTCCGTCCAATGGCACTTCCCTGATACAGGGTCCAAGGTTCCGCCAGCCCCGAAGAACCAAGTCCGGCAATGGTCTGGCCAGTACATTGTCTCTGGATCGATCAATTTTACAAGAAGATCATTCTTAGCCTTGGACCACTTAGGCCGGGCTTTGAGGTTGCCACCTGACCCCGTGCGATGGTGAAGCTTCTTCTTTGCAGCATTTAGCTTGTTTGTCGCCGACATCTTCTTACTCTTTTCCGATGTCTTGTGGGCCACAAATGCGGGCCAGTGATCTTTGATCTTCTCATATTTGCCGATGAATTCTGGTGTCTTTTCTTTGTCGACAAACTTGTTCAGCTCTTTCCTCCACCTCCTGAATAGGGTTGCCATCTTCTTAAGAGCACAAGACTTGATTAATTGCTCTTTAACTGGCTTCTCCGGATCCTCCTCTGGCGGTAGGGTGAAATTTGCCTTCAGCTGAGTCCAAAGATCTTCTTTCTGCATATCATTGACATAAGACACCTCAGGGTCTTCCTCCTTAGGCTTATACCATTGCTGGATGGTGATCGGGATCTTGTCCCTAACAAGAAACCCGTGACCGAGGAGAAAATGCGCGCTTTGTCCGGATGGGTTCAATCGGTTCGCCGTCGGGCGCGATTTCTATGATCTCAAACTTTTCATCCGAGCTCAACTTTTTCTTCGGGCCTCGTCTCCTTACCGAAGTTGTGCTTGATCCGGAGGGCTAGAAATTAAAAGGAAGAAAGACGAGAGTAATTAATATGTGTACATATACCAAAACAATGGATGCATCAATTAACTAGTCAGCACAGGCTTAATTAACTTATATATATATATATATATATATATATATATATATATATATATATACCGGACTCGGTTCGGTCACCGGAGCAGTCAGCACGGTCTCCTTCTTGTACCTCCATTGTGTCACCGGAGCCATCATGAACATAGCCCTCTTCTTGTACCGGCATTAATGGGCCGAAGCCATCATGAACATAGCCCTCTTCTTCACCAAGTCCTTCCTGACCATCGGTGTCGAGGAGAAATGACGCAACTTCATCACTTCCTTGTGCGATTATGTCCCCCAACATCGCTTATGTTTCTTCGTCTCGGGAGTGCTCCATAGTTTCTGCAAATATTTACAACATGTCAATTATCATTCAAACATGGTACAGATGGATATATATATATATATATATATATATATATATATATATATATATATTAGTGGCAAACGTAGAACTAGCTAGCTAATCACAATAAGGAATCATGTTAGTGGCCTCGACACTGCTTCTCTAGGGTTTGGGGTCGCCTCGACACAACGCTTCAAGGGTTTGGGGTGGCCTCGACGACAATGCTCTTTTAACTTGGTAAATTTGGGTAGCCTCGGGAGTTTTGGTCGAGCGAGAGGGCCGGGGGGGGGGGGGGGTGCTGCCGTTGTATAGGTTATCACGGTCGAGAGGGGGTATATATATCGACCACCCCTCATGTCGAAGTTATCTCGAGGGGGTTATATCGACAACGACGCGACATACATATACATGGGAAAATAATGTTATCGGGGAGGGGGTATCGGTACCCCCCCCTCGTGTTGAAGTTTCTTCTTTCTCCTCTATTCGGAAAATAATGTTCGGGGAGGGGGTATCGGGCAGGGGCGGCAGCGTGGTGGCCGCGCAGGGGCGTGGGACGGGAGGGGCGCGGGAGCAGGCTGTGCTCACAGGGGGCGGCGGCGAGGTCGAAGGCGAGAAGCCTGACGGCGAAGAAGAAGAAAATAGGAAGAAGGAAAGAAGGAAGAAGAAGAAGAAAAAAAAGAAGAATAAAAAAGAGGAGAAGAAGAATAGAATAGAGGACAAGAAGAAAAAATAGATTTTTTTTTCTATTTTTTCTTCTTCTCCTCTATTCCTTTCTTCTTCTCCTCTTCTTTTTATTCTTCTTATTTATTTCTCCTCTTCTTTTCCTCTCCTCTTCTTCTTACTTTCCTCTTTCTTATTTTCTTCTTTCCTATCCATCTTTTTCTAAAATTGTAACTTTTGCATATATAAAAATTTTCTAAAATTGTAACTTTCTATGTATGAACAACAAACTTTCTATGAACAAACAAACATTTTTAACATATATATATTTAGCAAATTCTAGCAACATACACATATACATATACACATACACATATACATATACATCACATACACATATACATTATAGCCACATACACATATACATCACATATGAACAAAAAAATAAACTAATAAAAAAACATATAGCAACATATGAACAAAAACATATAGCCACATACATTATATATATATGAAAAAAATAAACTAATAAAAAAAACAGATGCAGGAGCGAGGCGCCGGTGGGGCGGGGCAGGGGTGCAGGAGCAGGCAAGGCAGGGGCGCGAGGCAGGTGCTCACAGGGGGGTGGCGGGCACGGCGGGCGCGCTGGGCGCGGGGAGCGGCGCCGGCGTCGGGGCATATGGCGTCGAGGGCGGCGGCGACGGTGAGGTGGACCAGCCTAACTACAGCGTCGGAGGTAGCGGCGACGACGAGGTGGAGCAGCGTGACGGCGTCGAAGGCGGCGGCGACGACGAGGTGGAGCAGCCTGACGGCTCGGCGGCGACGGCAACGAGGCAGAGCAGCGAGCGTCGGGCGAAGAAGAAAAGGATGGATTTTGGAGAAACTACTAAGTGCTAGTTATATATGAAGAGAATTGGTCCCGGTTCGTGAAACCAACCGGGACCAATGGGCCTCTTTTCAGCAGCCCAAAGGGCGGGAAGCGGCGACCTTTGTTCGGTTGGTGGCACCAACCGGGACTAATGCCCCACCCTTTAGTCCTAGTTGGTGCCACCAACCGGGACCAAAGGACCCTGTGCTGCCCGCGTCGGGGCCAAAGTTTAGTCCCACCTCGCTAGTTGAGAGGGGCGCGCAGTGGTTTATAAGCCCCACTGCCGCACCCCTCTCGAGCTCCTCTCCACCGTAGGCTTGCGGGCCTATTTGCTACTGAATTGCCTGATGGGCCTTCTGGGCTCATCTGGGCCTGAATCTCGGACCATGGTAGGGTTTCTAGTCGTATTCAGACCATGGGGGCCCAGTAGGAGGCATTTTTTTTGTTTTTTTTTGTTTTCTTTACTTATTGTTGCTATTTTTATTTTTTTCCAGTTTTTTGTTTTGTTTTCTGCATTATTTATTTTCTTTTGTTTTTGCTTTATTTTTTAATTCTTTTTGCTTTTAGTTTTAGGAAAATTATAAACTTTCATTAGTGCCATTAGTTTTCAAATTTGAAAACACTTTTTTTGTTTTTTGTTTTCTTTCTTGCTTTATTTATTTTATTTTTTTTCTATTTACAACAAAATACTTATTGTTGCTATTTTTAATTATTTTCCAGTTTTTTTGTTTTGTTTTCTGCATTATTTATTTTATTTTGTTTTTTGCTCTATTTTTAATTCTTTTTTCTTTTAGTTTTAGAAAAATTATAAACTTTCTGTTAGTTCCATTAGTTTTCAAATTTGAAAACACTTTTTTTGTTTTTTTGTTTTCTTTCTTGCTTTATTTATTTTATTTTGTTTCTTCTTACAATAAATTACTTATTGTTGCTATTTTTAATTATTACGAGGGCCGAATCATAAGACATTAAAGCATTTCAAATGAACTCTGAAAAAGTTGAAAGTTGGCATGGTATCATAAATTCACCCACATAGCATGTGCATGTACAAAATGGACAATGGTATCATACTCGTCTTTTACAAAGTTGGCATGCTATCATCATAATAGTTGCGGGAGAAAGTCTTCACTTTTTCTTCGCTTGTGTCATTTGCTTATTGCGCCGTAACCATGGATAATCTTCATCATTTATCAGGATGCTGGAGTCAGCCTTGACTTTGAAGGGAGGAATTTCATGAAACTTTTCATAATCTTCAGACATGTATGTCTTGCCTTCCACTCCCACGATGTCCCTTTTTCCTGAAAGAACTATGTGGCATTTTGGCTCATCGTATGAGGTATTCGCTTCCTTATCTTTTCTTTTTCTTGGTCTGGTAGACATGTCCTTCACATAGATAACCTGTGCCACATCATTGGCTAGGACGAACGGTTCGTCAGTGTACCCAAGATTTTTCAGATCCTTGTTGTCATTCCATACTGTGGGTCTACCTGCACCCGCCTCTGACAGATTGACCCATTTGCACTTAAACAAAGGGACCTTAAAATCATGTCCGTAGTCAAGTTCCCATATGTCCACTATGTAACCATAATATGTGTCCTTTCCCCTCTCGGTTGTTGCATCAAAGCGGACACCGCTGTTTTGGTTGGTGCTCTTTTGATCTTGGTCAATCGTGTAAAATGTATTCCATTTATCTCGTATCCTTTCCAAATCGTAACAGTCGAAGATGGTCCCCTGGAAAACAAGTACAGCTCAGCACAAACAGTGTTGTCACCTCTGAGACGTGCTTCCAACCAACTGCTGAAAGTCCTGATGTGTTCACATGTAATCCAGTCGTCGCACTGCTCCGGGTGTTTGGAGCGCAGACTGTTCTTGTGTTCATCGACATACGGGGTCACCAAGGTAGTGTGCTTGAGACCAAGAATATCCGTCCCTGCATATTATTGAGTCCCTTCCAAGCGTGCCTTTTCCAGTCAGTCTCCCCTCATACCGCGATTGAGGGAGACCTATCTTCTTAAGGCCATTAATGAAGTCAACACAAAACCCGATGACATCCTCAGTTTGATGGCCCATGGAGATGCTTCTTTCTGGCCTAGCGCGGTTACGGACATATTTCTTTAGAACTCCCATGAACCTCTCAAGGGGGTACATATTGTGTAGAAATACGGGCCCGTAATGACAATCTCGTCAACTAGATGAACTAGGACGTGCGTCATGATATTGAAGAAGAATGGTGGGAACACCCGCTCGAAACTTACAAGACATTGCACCACATCACTCCTTAGCCTTGGTATGATTTCTGGATCGATCACCTTCTGAGAGATTGCATTGAGGAATGCACATAGCTTCACAATGGCTAATTAGACGTTTTCCGGTAGAAGCCCCTCAATGCAACCGAAAGCAGTTGCGTCGTAATCATGTGGCAGTCATGAGACTTTAGGTTCTGAAACTTTTTCTCTGCCATATTTATTGTTCCTTTTATATTCGACGAGAAGCCAGTCGGGACCTTCATACTAAGCAGGCATTCAAAGAAGATTTCCTTCTCTTCTTTGGTAAGAGCATAGCTGGCAGGACCTTCATATTGCTTTGGAGGCATGCCATCTTTTTCGCGGCAAACGTTGGAGGTCCTCCCGTGCCTCAGCTGTATCTTTTGTCTTCCCATACACGCCCAAGAAGCCTAGCAGGTTCGCCCAAAGGTTCTTCGTCACGTGCATCACGTCGATCGAAGAGCGGACCTCAAGGTCTTTCCAGTAGGGTAGGTCCCAAAATATAGATTTCTTCTTCCACATGGGTGCGTATCCCCCGCCACTCGAAACAGCTAGTCCGCCGACCCTTTCCAAAAATTACATCTAAATCATTGACCATAGCAAGTACGTGATCACCGGTACGCACGGCGGGCTTCTTCCGGTGATCTGCCTTGCCTTTGAAATGCTTGCCTTTCTTTCGACATTGATGGTTGGTCGGAAGAAATCGACGATGGCCCAGGTACACACTCTTCCTGCAGCTTCCTGTATATACTATCGGTGTCAAGTAAACAGTGCATGCATGCGTGGTATCCCTTGTTTGTCTGTCACGAAAGGTTATCGAGAGCGGGCCAATCGTTGATGGTCACGAACAACAACGCCTTTTAGGTGAAATTCCTCCTGTTTGTGCTCATCCCACGACGTACACCATTTCCATTCCACAGCTGTAAAAGTTCTTCAACTAATGGCCTTAGGTACACATCAATGTCGTTGCCGGGTTTCTTAGGGCCTTGGATGAGAACGGCATCATAATGAACTTCCACTTCATGCACATCCAAGGAGGAAGGTTATACATACATAGAGTCACGGGCCAGGTGCTGTGATTGCTGCTCTGCTCCCCGAAAGGATTAATGCCATCCGCGCTTAAAGCAAACCATACATTCCTTGGGTCACTTGCAAACTCATCCCAGTACTTTCTCTCGATTTTTCTCCACTGCGACCCGTCAGCGGGTGCTCTCAACTTCCCGTCTTTCTTACGATCCTCACTGTGCCATCGCATCAACTTGGCATGCTCTCCGTTTCTGAACAGACGTTTCAACCGTGGTATTATAGGAGCATACCACATCACCTTCGCAGAACCCTCTTCCGGGGCTCGCCGTCAACATCACCAGTGGTCATCTCGTCTGATCTTATACCGTAATGCACCGCATACCGGCATGCATTCAGATCCTTGTACGCACCATGTAGGGGATGCAGTCATTAGGGCATGCATGTATCTTCTGCACCTCCAATCCTAGAGGGCATACGACCTTCTTTGCTGCGTATGTACTGTTGGGCAATTCGTTATCCTTTGGAAGCTTCTTCTTCAATATTTTCAGTAGCTTCTCAAATCCTTTGTCAGGCACAGCATTCTCTGCCTTCCACTGCAGCAATTCCAGTACGGTACCGAGCTTTGTGTTGCCATCTTCGCAATTGGGGTACAACCCTTTTTTGTGGTCCTCTAACATGCGATCGAACTTCAGCTTCTCCTTTTGACTTTTGCATTGCATCCTTGCATCGACAATGACCCGGCTGAGATCATCATCATCGGGCACATCGTCTGGTTCCTCTTGATCTTCAGCAGCTTCGCCCGTTGCAGCATCATCGTGCACATCGTCTGGTTCCTCTTGATGTTCAGTAGCATCACTGTATTCAGGGGGCACATAGTTGTCATCGTACTCTTCTTCTTCATCGTCTTCCATCATAACCCCTATTTCTCCGTGCCTCGTCCAAACATTATATTTTGGCATGAAACCCTTGTAAAGCAGGTGGGTGTGAAGGATTTTCCGGTCAGAGTAAGACTTCGTATTCCCACATATAGGGCATGGACAACACATAAAACCATTCTGCTTGTTTGCCTCAGCCACTTCGAGAAAATCATGCACGCCCTTAATGTACTAGGAGGTGTGTCTTGAAACGTACATCCATTGCCGGTTCATCTGCGTGCATTATATATAATTAAGTGTGTCAAAAATCATTACAGAACATCATGAATAGATAATTAAGTGACCAAATTAATAAAAGTTCATCATCACATTAAAACCAAAGTACATACATAGTTCTCATCTAACAACATAAAGGTCTGCAGAGCATCTAAATTAATTAAACCATACACTGAAACTATGTAAAACATTTCAATGTGAAAACAAATGCGATCATAATCGCAACCAATGTAACAACTGATCCAACGGCATAATGATACCAAGCCTCGGTATGAATGGCGTATTTTCTAATCTTTCAAATCTTTAAGCACATTGCATCCATCTTGATCTTGTGATCATCGACGACATCCATAGCGTGCAACTCCAATATCATCTTCTCCTCCTCAAATTTTCTAATTTTTTCCTTCAAGAAATTGTTTTCTTCTTCAACTAAATTTAACTTCTCGACAATAGGGTCGGTTGGAATTTCGGTTCAACAACCTCCTAGATAAATAAAATCTATGTCACGTTGGTCGGCATAATTGTCATAAGCAATAAATGAACCAATAGTTATGAAGAGATAATATATAGCACATCCGAATCATAGACAGGACAAGGGCCGACGGGGGCGGATACCAAAACCATCGCACTATATAAGATGCAATAATAAAAGTAAGAAAATTATACAAGTATCTATATAAACATACAAGTAAGAACTTTTTTTCCTTTCAGAAAGAAGATAAGAACAAGAGGCTCACCACGATGGTGCCGGTGACGAGATCGGCGCGGGCGATCGACGGCGGTGAAGACGGGGACGGGACGTGACGGACCGCTAAACCTAGACAAATATTGAGGAAAATGGAGCTTGGAGGTCGAGCTTGGAGAGGAGAAAGCTTAAGTAGTGTGGCTTGGGCATTCCATCGAACACCTCGTGTGCATAGGAGGTGAGCTAGAGCACCACAAAGCTCTCCCCTCGCCGGCCACGAAAAACAGAGCAGTGGGAGTGCTCTGCTCGCGGGCGAGGGGTATATATAGGCAATTAATTGGTCCCGGTTCGTGGCAAGAACCGGGACTAAAGGGTAGCCTTTGGTCCCGGTTCAAGCCACCAACTGGGACCAATGGTGGTGGGCCAGGAGCGAGGACCATTGGTCCCGGTTCGTCCCACCAACCGGGACCAATAGGTCCAGTCGAACCGGGACCAATGGCCCACGTGGCCCGGCCGGCCCCCGGGGCTCACGAACCGGGTCCAATGCCCCCATTGGTCCCGGTTCTGGATTGAACCGGGACTAATGGGCTGACCTGGCCTGGACCATTCCCCCCTTTTCTACTAGTGATGGTTTTCGGTGGAGCAGGTGGAGGGGGTGGGAGGTGAGGGAGGGAGAGCCATCGTCTGTCCGGCCTTTCTTTGGGACAGTTATTATCTGGACTTTCAGTTGCCTTTAAAAAATGGTCATAGTAATGAAAAATAAGCTTTCATCTATGAATTCTTCTACCAAAATTATAATAATTGAGGAAATATGAGAGAAAGAATTCAGCAGCATTTCTACTGAATTTTGGACAGCACTTCCTTTGAACTTTACACAGCAAAGCATCAAATATTGACAGCCACACAAAGAAATTTTGCATAACACAAAACTTACCACTTCGACATAAAAGCTGAGAAAATGTTGACAGCCAAACAATGACTAGTGAAAACTACATAATACCAAGTTCATAGTTCGTCACAAGTTCACAACAACATCGTTGAAAGTGCATGGTTCATCACAACATCATTCAAGGACCATAGTTCATCAGAACAAACACATAATCCAAAGTTCATCACAACAAACACATAATTCAAAGTTCATGACAACAAAAGAAATGGCTCGATACGATCACGTTGACCTCAACAATCCACACGACAAGATCATGTAGACATCCATCTTCAAAGTAGCAAGAGCAACACCCACATGATGATTATCTACATGTAACATAGATTTGGAAACATATTGGGATCATGTAAAGATATGAAAACTGAAACATGTCAAAAGAATAGTTACCAATTGTTGTTATCCCCCACATCAACAATCTTGATATTCTTAACATCGTCCTCCTCATCTTCATCTCTCTCCTAATTATTTGGAAGTTAGCCACATACAAGAAATAGACAGAAACCATAGAAGGAAAAGATAGGAATCATACCACCAGATTGAAGTCCTTGTGAGAACCTTTGGTATAACTAGCACCGCACACCAAGGCTTCCACCATTTCTGGTTTCAAAGAACTCCTGTAGTCATCTAAAACCACACAAGTAGACATATCTAAGTTCAAGGATAGGATGACAAGTTGACAAGTTAACATCCAAAGTAACAAGTAGACATACCTAAAACTCTTCCACCCGTGCTAAAAGTTGATTCCGAAGACACTGAGGTAGTCGGGACAGTCAAGAACCTCTTTGCCATCATTGCCAATACGGGGTATCTTGGTGCATTCACCCTCCACCAATCAAGAAGATTGAACTTAGGATCCATTGCCTCATTCAAGTCATCTAGATAGTTTCTAAGCTCACTTTTTGATGGTGTTGATGAAGTGGCTGATAAGAAGGACTGAAACTCACAATCCATAAGTGGCATCGAGGTACTTGTGTTGCAATTGTTTTTGGATGATGATCCACTAGCTCATTCTTCAGCTTGGTTATTTTTAGCAACAAACTTCTCATACAATGTGTCCAACTCTCCACGCACAATATTCCTCTCGGTACTTGCTTTCCCCACTTCATACATTTGGTGATAGCGCCACTCAACCTCATCTTGTACCTTGGGTCCAAGATGGTAGCAAGCACCATGACATTGTTCGCTCATCCCAATACTTGTCAAATTTATCCATCATTGCATCACCCATTTTCTTGTAGCATTCATCATAATGAGCCATGACTTTTCTCAAAGCAATCTTGATGCTCACAATGTGAGGGTAGAATATGTTGGAGGTGGGATATAATTGCCCTGAAAACGCAGTGGTCACATGAGATAAAGAGAGGAGCGATGGCTTAATAACTTCAAACTTGTCCCATTCTTCTTTTCCCGGCTCCCATTGATAGTTGGCATTTGAAGATGCATAAGAGGACAAGGCTTCCCTATCTGAGCAGGCTGTATCAAGCATCTTGTACGTTGAACTCTACCGTGTGACACAGTCACGATGCAAATGGTCGCCAACCTTAACACCCAATATTTTGCAAGTCTCAACAAACTCGTGGAGGAGACTCGGTGACTTCTTGAAATACTTAACCGTCTCTCTCAAATTCTCTATCAAAAGGGTCATGATGGTTGTCCCATCTTGCACCACCAAGTTGATAATGTGTGCACAACAACAGACATGGAAATATTTGTATTCAAAGTTCGTACCTACAAAAAAACAGCAAGCATATGACAATATATTCAACAAAAACAACACACATATGAGAATGTGTTCAACCAAAATATCATTATTTGGACAAACAAAGCATATGTACTGCAAAAACAGCAACCATATGACAATATATTCAACCAAAACAACACACATATATATGAGCATGTGTTCAACCAAAATATCATTATTTGGACAAACAAAGCATATGTACTACAAAAACAGCAAGCATATGACCAAAAACAAAGCATGTGTACTACCAAAACAACAAGAATATGACCATATGTACAACAAAAACAGCAAGCATATGAACATATATTTGAAGCATTTTCTAGTGTGATGGATATAATTTGCCTTAAACAAAGCATGTGTACTACAAAAACAGCAAGTATATACCTCTCCAAACAGCAAACTTTGCCTTCAAACCTCTGACCGCAACATCATTGTTTGAAGCATTGTCTAGTGTGATGGATATAATTTTCTTCTCTATCTTCGATTCAGTCACACACTCATAGATGGCAACTGAAATCACATGCAGTGAGGAGCATCCAAATCTATGAAAGAAAGAACACGTGTTTGCATCTTCCAATCCTTATCTATAAAGTGTGCAACCACACACATATACGATATGGTCTGGTTGCTAGTCCATAAATCGGTTGTCAGACTAATGAAGTCCACATCCTTTAGGGCAACTTGAAGCAACTCCCTTTATTTCTTGAAACCCCTCATGCATTCAGCTCTTATTGCCTTCCTTCCAATGGGTTGATAGTTTGGATTCAAGCACTTCATGAGAATGTTGAACCATTTATGTTCAACCATTCTAAATGAGTACTCATGGACGCAAATCATCTTTGCCATGACCTCCTTGATGAGGTCCTTATCATACTCAATGAATTGGACTGCTGGACCACTTGTTGTTGCATTGGTTTTTCTAAAAAATAGAGTAGCTTGGATGAGATCCCTATTAACCTTGTCCTTGTATTCCTTACATGTGTCCATATGTCTTCCCATGGATGAGGTGCTTCCACCTTAGACATATGCATATTGCTTGCCACAATAATTACATTGTGCCTTCAACTCCATAAAACCTTCTTTCGATGGCACCTTTACCTTATGAAAGAAGGTCCAAACCACCGACCTCGACCTCTAAGGAGCTTGAACTTTTCGCTTCTTGGCACTCTTTCGTTGCACTTTTCTTGCTTCATCCTCACTCGAACTAAGTAGTACGGTTTCTTGCTCTTCAGGCATAGGACCAAGGCCTAGACCATCCCCAGACATGTCATCACCTTCAAAGGCTTCTTCTTCACTATCCACAAACCCATATGAATATGATTTGTCACCAACCCCAAAGCGGCACCTCAAACAAAGTATCTTGCTCTTCCTCGTCCACCTCCTCATCCTCTTCCACCTCTTCATGATCCTCCTCTGCTTGCTTATCATGCTCCATTGCCTAACACAGAAAACAACACACACATGAGCTTCAACACACATATATTTGACTTTTGGATAGCAAAAACATCACACACATGAGCTTGCACAAACATATGTTTGACTTTTGGATAGCAAAAACAGCACACACATGAGCTTGCACAAACATATATTTGACTTTTGGATAGCAAAAACAGCACACACATGAGCTTGCACAAACATATATTTGACTTTTGGATAGCAAAAACAGCACACACATGCGCTTGCACAAACATATATTTGACATTTGGATACCAAAAAGAGCACACACATGAGCTTGCACAAACATATATTTGACATTTGGGTACCAAAAACAACACATATGAGCTTGGGCACACATAAATTTGACTTTCAAAAAGCAAAAACAGTACATACACGAGCTTGTATAAATATATATTTTGCACGTACATACCTGGGAAGATGTAGCCTCCCTCTCATAGTAGTTTATGGAGCCGGAGGCAACGGCGATTCCGGCACGCACGCCAGTGTTGGTGGGGTCAGGGAGACATCGAGGCGGAGATTTATTTTCTACCCTATACAACAACTCGGCGATTGGGACATTGCTGGAATCATTTGCCAGCTTCCTTGACACCATGTAGTTGTTGTGGAACGTAGTAATTTCAAAAAAAATTCCTACGCACACGCAAGACCATGGTGATGGCATAGCAACGAGAGGGGAGAGTGTGTCCACGTACCCTCGTAGACCGAAAGAGGAAGCGTTATAACAACGCGGTTGATGTAGTCGTACGTCTTCACGATCCGATCGATCCAAGTACCGAACGTACGGCACCTCCGAGTTCAGCACACGTTCAGCTCGATGACGATCCCGGGGCTCCGATCCAGCAAAGCGTCGGGGATGAGTTCCGTCAGCACGACGGCGTGGTGATGATGATGATGCTTCACCGGCGCAGGGCTTCGCCTAAGCTCATGACGATATGACCGAGGTGGAATATGGTGGAGGGGGGCACCGCACACGGCTAAGAACGATCACGTAGATCAACTTGTGTGTCATGGGGTGCCCCCTTGCCCCCGTATATAAAGGAGAAAGGGGGGGTGCGGCCGGCCCTTGGGAGGCGCGCCTGGAGGAGTCCTACTCCCACCGGGAGTAGGACTCCCCCCCCCCGTTCCTAGTTGGATTAGGTCTTGGGGAGGGGGAAGAGGGAAGGGGGCGCCGCCCCCCCTCTCCTTGTCCTATTCGGACGAGAGGGGGAGGGGGCGGCCTGCCCTGGCCGGCCCTCCTCTTCTCCCTTATGGCCCATCAAGGCCCATTGACCCCCGGGGTTCCGTAACCCCGGTGTTCCGGTAAAATCCTGTTTTCATCCGGAACCTTTCCGAAGTCCAAAGATAGGCTTCCAATACATCAATCTTTATGTCTCGACCATTTCGAGACTCCTCGTCATGTCCGTGATCACATCCGGGACTCCGAACAACCTTCGGTACATAAAAACTTATAAACACATAATAAACTGTCATCGAAATGTTAAGCGTGCGGACCCTACGGGTTCGAGAACTATGTAGACATGACCTAGAACTATTCTCGGTCAATAACCAATAGCGGAACCTGGATGCCCATATTGGTTCCTACATATTCTACGAAGATCTTTATCGGTCAAACCGCATAACGACATACGTTGTTCCCTTTGTCATCGGTATGTTACTTACCCGAGATTCGATCGTCGGTATCCAATACCTAGTTCAATCTCGTTATCGGCAAGTCTCTTTACTCGTTCCGTAATACATCATCTCACAACTAACTTATTAGTTGCAATGCTTGCAAGGCTTATGTGATGTGTATTACCGAGAAGGCCTAGAGATACCTCTCCGACAATCGGAGTGACAAAACCTAATCTCGAAATACGCCAACCCAACATGTACCTTTGGAGACACCTGTAGTACTCCTTTATAATCACCTAGTTACGTTGTGACGTTTGGTAGTACCCAAAGTGTTCCTCTGGTAAATGGGAGTTGCATAATCTCATAGTTACAGGAACATGTATAGGTCATGAAGAAAGCAATAGCAATATACTAAACGATCAAGTGCTAAGCTAACGGAATGGGTCATGTCAATCACATCATTCTCCTAATGATGTGATCCCATTAATCAAATGACAACACATGTCTATGGTTAGGAAACATAACCATCTTTGATTTATGAGCTAGTCTAGTAGAGGCATACTAGTGACTATCTGTTTGTCTATGTATTCACATATGTATTATGTTTCCGGTTAATACAATTCTAGCATGAATAATAAACATTTATCATGATATAAGGAAATAAATAATAACTTTATTATTGCCTCTAGGGCATATTTCCTTCAGTCTCCCACTTGCACTAGAGTCAATAATCTAGATTACATAGTAATGATTCTAACACCCATGGAGTCTTGGTGCTGATCATGTTTTGCTCGTGGAAGAGGCTTAGTCAACGGGTCTGCAACATTCAGATCCGTATGTATCTTGCAAATCTCTATGTCTCCCACTTGGACTTGGTCCCGAATGGAATTGAAGCGTCTCTTGATATGCTTGGTCCTCTTGTGAAATCTGGATTCCTTTGCCAAGGCAATTGCACCCGTATTGTCACAGAAGATCTTCATTGGTCCCGATGCACTAGGTATGACACCTAGATCGGAAATGAACTCTTTCATCCAGACTCCTTCATTTGCTGCTTCCAAGCAGCTATGTACTCCGCTTCACATGTAGATCCCGCCACGACGCTTTGTTTAGAACTGCACCAACCGACAGCTCCACCGTTTAATAAAAACACGATCCGGTTTGCGATTTAGAATCGTCCGGATCAGTGTCAAAGCTTGCATCGACGTAACCATTTACGACTAGCTCTTTGTCACCTCCATATACGAGAAACATATCCTTAGTCCTTTTCAGGTATTTCAGGATGTTCTTGACCGCTGTCCAGTGATCCACTCCTGGATTACTTTGGTACCTTCCTGCCAAGCTTATTGCTAAGCATACGTCAGGTCTGGTACACAGCATTGCATACATGATAGAGCCTATGGCTGAAGCATAGGGAATATCTTTCATTTTCTCTCTATCTTCTGCTGTGGTCGGGCATTGAGTCTGACTCAATTTCACACCTTATGTCTGGTAAAAACCTTTCTTTGCACGATCCATTTTGAACTTTTTCAAAACTTTATCAAGGTATGTGCTTTGTGAAAGTCCAATTAAGCGTCTTGATCTATCTCTATAGATCTTGATGCCCAATATGTAAGCAGCTTCACCGAGGTCTTTCATTGAAAAACTTTTATTCAAGTATCCTTTTATGCTATCCAGAAATTCTATATCATTTCCAATCAATAATATGTCGTCCACATATAATATCAGAAATGCTACAGAGCTCCCACTCACTTTCTTGTAAATATAGGCTTCTCCAAAAGTCTGTATAAAACCATATGCTTTGATCACACTATCAAAGCGTTTATTCCAACTCCGAGAGGCTTGCACCAGACCATAAATTGATCGCTGGAGCTTGCACACTTTGTTAGCACCCTTTGGATCAACAAAACCTTCTGGTTGCATCATATACAACTCTTCTTCTAGAAATCCATTCAAGAATGCAGTTTTCACATCCATTTGCCAAATTTCATAATCATAAAATGCGGCAATTGCTAACATGATTCGGATAGACTTAAGCATCGCTACGGGTTAGAAAGTCTCATCGTAGTCAACCCCTTGAACTTGTCGAAAACCTTTCGCAACAAGTCGAGCTTTATAGACAGTTACATTACCATCAGCGTCAGTCTTCTTCTTAAAGATCCATTTATTCTCAATGGCTTGCCGATCATCGGGCAAGTCAACCAAAGTCCATACTTTGTTTTCATACATGGATCCCATCTCAGATTTCATGGCTTCCAGCCATTTTGCGGAATCTGGGCTCACCATCGCTTCTTCATAGTTTGTAGGTTCGCCATGGTCAAGTAACATGACTTCCAGAATAGGATTACCGTACCACTCTGGTGAGTATTTTACTCTGGTTGACCTACGAGGTTCAGTAGTAACTTGATCTGAAGTTTCATGATCAACATCATTAGTTTCCTCACTAATTGGTGTAGTTGTCACAGAACCGCTTTCTTGTGATGAACTACCTTCCAATAAGGGAGCAGAATCTGATTATCTCATCAAGTTCTACTTTCCTCCCACTCACTTCTTTCGAGAGAAACTCCTTTTCTAGAAAGGATCCGAATTTAGCAACGAAAATCTTTCCTTCAGATCTGTGATAGAAGGTGTACCCAACAGTCTCCTTTGGGTATCCTATGAAGACACATTTCTCCGATTTGGGTTCGAGCTTATTTGGTTGAAGTTTCTTCACATAAGCATCGCAGCCCCAAACTTTAAGAAACGACAACTTTGGTTTCTTGCCAAACCACAGTTCATAAGGTGTCGTCTCAATGGACTTTGATGGTGCCCTATTCAACGTGAATGCGGCCGTCTCTAAAGCATATCCCCAAAATGATAGCGGTAAATCAGTAAGAGACATCATAGATCGCACCATATCAAGTAAAGTACGATTACGACGTTCGGACACACCATTTCTCTGTGGTGTTCCGGGTGGCGTGAGTTGCGAAACTATTCCGCATTGTTTCAAATGTATACCAAACTCGTAACTCAAATATTCTCCTCCACGATCAGATCGTAGAAATTTTATTTTCTTGTTACGATGATTTTCCACTTCACTCTGAAATTCTTTGAACTTTTCAAATGTTTCAGATTTGTGTTTCATTAAGTAGATATACCCATATCTGCTCAAACCATCTGTGAAGGTGAGAAAATAACGATACCCAGCGTGCCTCAACATTCATTGGACCACAAACATCAGTATGTATGATTCCCAACAAATCAGTTGCTCGCTCCATAGTTCCGGAGAACGGCGTTTTAGTCATCTTGCCCATGTGGCACGGTTCGCAAGTACCAAGTGATTCATAATCAAGTGATTCTAAAAGTCCATCAGATGGAGTTTCTTCATGCGTTTTGCACCGATATGACCCAAACGGCAGTGCCACAAATAAGTTGCATTATCATTATCAACTCTGCATCTTTTGGTTTCAACACTATGAATATGTGTATTACTACTATCGAGATTCAATAAAAATGGACCACTCTTCAAGGGTGCATGACCATAAAAGATATTATTCATATAAATAGAACAACCATTATTCTTTGTCTTAAATGAATAACCGTCACGCATCAAACCAGATCCAGATATAATGTTCATGCTTAACGCTGGCACCAAATAACAATTATTTAGGTCTAAAACTAATCCCGATGGTAGATGTAGAGGTAGCGTGCCGACCGCGATCACATCGACTTTGGAACCATTTCCCACGCGCATCGTCACCTCGTCCTTAGCCAATCTTCGCTTAATCCGTAGTCCTGTTTCGAGTTGCAAATATTAGCAATGTAACCAGTATCAAATACCTGTACTACTGCGAGTATTAGTAAGGTACACATCAATAACATGTATATCACATATACCTTTGATCACCTTGCCATTCTTCTTGTCCGCCAAATACTTGGGGCAGTTCCGCTTCCGAGTGTCCGGTCGCTTGCGGTAAAACACTCAGTTTCAGGCTTAGGTCCAGACTTGGGTTTCTTCTCTTGAGCAGCAACTTTCTTGCTGTTCTTGAAGTTCCCTTCTTCTTTCCTTTGCCCTTTTCTTGAAACTAGTGGTCTTGTTGACCATCAACACTTGATGCTCTTTCTTGATTTCTACCTCCATGGCTTTTAGCATTGCGAAGAGCTCGGGAATTGTTTTGGTCATCCCTTGCATATTATAGTTCATCACAAAGCTCTTGTAGCTTGGTGGCGATGATTGGAGAATTCTGTCAATGACACTATCATCCGGAAGAGTAACTCCCAGTTGAATCAAGTGATTATTATACCCAGACATTTTGAGTATATGTTCACCGTGAACTATTCTCCTCCATCTTGCAGCTATAGAACTTATTGGAGACTTCATATCTCTCAATCCGGGCATTTGCTTGAAATATTAACTTCAACTCCTGGAACATCTCATATGCTCCATGACGTTCAAAACGTCGTTGAAGACCCGGTTCTAAGCCGTAAAGCATGGCACACTGAACTATAAAGTAGTCATCAGCTTTGCTCTGCCAGGCGTTCACAACTTCTGGCGTTGCTCCTGCAGCAGGCCTGGCACCCAGCGGTGCTTCCAGGACGTAATTCTTCTATGCAGCAATGAGGATAATCCTCAAGTTACGGACCCAGTCCGTGTAATTGCTACCATCATCTTTCAACTTTGCTTTCTCAAGGAACGCATTAAAATTCAACGGAACAGCAGACGAGCCATCTATCTACAGTAAACATAGACAAGCAAAATACTATCAGGTACTAAGTTCATGATAAATTTAAGTTTAATTAATCATATTAAAAACTCCCACTTAGACAGACATCTCTCTAGTCATCTAAGTGATTACGTGATCCAAATCAACCAAACCATGTCCGATCATCACGTGAGATGGAGTAGTTTCAATGGTGAACATCACTATGTTGATCATATCTACTATATGATTCACGTTCGACCTTTCGGTCTCCGTGTTCCGAGGCCATATCTGTTATATGCTAGGCTCGTCAAGTTTAACCTGAGTATTCGCGTGTGCAACTGTTTTGCACCCGTTGTATTTGAACGTCGAGCCTATCACACCCGATCATCACGTGGTGTCTCAAAGACGAAGAACTTTCACAACGGTGCATACTCGGGAGAACACTTCTTGATAATTTTAGTGAGAGATCATCTTATAATGCTACCGTCAATCAAAGCAAGATAAGATGCATAAAGGATAAACATCACACGCAATCAATATAAGTGATATGATATGGTCATCATCATCTTGTGCTTGTGATCTCCATCTCCGAAGCACCGTCATGATCACCATCGTCACCTGAGAGACAACTTGATATCAATCGTAGCAAAGTTGTCTTCTCTCAAAATATTGCTTCTAAGACTATTACTACTGCTTAGTGATAAAGTAAAGCAATTTCATGGTGTTTGCATTTCATACAGTAAAGCGACAACCATATGGCTCCTGCGATTGCCGATAACTCGGTTACAAAACATGATCATCTCATACAATAAAATATAGCATCACGTCTTGACCACATCACAGCACAACATGCCCTGCAAAAACAAGTTAGACGTCCTCTACTTTGTTGTTGCAAGTTTTACGTGGCTGCTACGGGCTGAGCAAGAACCGTTCTTACCTACGCATCAAAACCACAACGATAGTTTGTCAAGTTGGTGCTGTTTTAACCTTCGCAAGGACCGGGCGTAGCCACACTCGGTTCAACTAAAGTGAGAGAAACAGACACCCGTCGGTCACCTTTAAGCAACGAGTGCTCAAGCGGTGAAACCAGTCTCGGCGTAAGCGTCTGGCGTAATGTCGGTCCGGGCCGCTTCATCTCACAATACCGCCGAACCAAAGTATGACATGCTGGTAAGCAGTATGACTTATATCGCCCACAACTCACTTGTGTTCTACTCGTGCATATGACATCAACGCATAAAACCAGGCTCGGATGCCACTGTTGGGGAACATAGTAATTTCAAAAAAAATTCCTACGCACACGCAAGACCATGGTGATGGCATAGCAACGAGAGGGGAGAGTGTGTCCACGTACCCTCGTGAACCCGAAAGCGAAGCGTTATAACAACGCGGTTGATGTAGTAAATGCGTCTTCACGATCCGACCGATCCAAGTACCGAACGTACGCCACCTCCAAGTTCAGCACACGTTCAGCTCGATGACGATCCCCGGGCTCCGATCCAGCAAAGCGTCGGGGATGAGTTCCGTCAGCACGACGGCGTGGTGACGATGATGATGCTTCACCGGCGCAGGGCTTCGCCTAAGCTCATGACGATATGACCGAGGTGGAATATGGTGGAGGGGGCACCGCACACGGCTAAGAACGATCACGTAGATCAACTTGTGTGTCATGGGGTGCCCCCTTGCCCCCGTATATAAAGGAGAAAGGGGGGGTGCGGCCGGCCCTTGGGAGGCGCGCCTGGAGGAGTCCTACTCCCACCGGGAGTAGGACTCCCCCCCGCCTTTCCTAGTTGGATTAGGTCTTCGGGAGGGGGAAGAGGGAAGGGGGCGCCCCCCCCCCCTCTCCTTGTCCTATTCAGACTAGAGGGGGAGAGGGCGCGCGGCCTGCCCTGGCCGGCCCTCCTCTTCTCCCTTATGGCCCATCAAGGCCCATTGACCCCCCGGGGGGTTCCGGTAACCCCCCGGTGTTCCGGTAAAATCCTGTTTTCATCAGGAACCTTTCCGAAGTCCAAACATAGGCTTCCAATATATCAATCTTTATGTCTCGACCATTTCGAGACTCCTCGTCATGTCCATGATCACATCCGGGACTCCGAACAACCTTCGGTACATCATAACTTATAAACTCATAATTAATTGTCATCGAAACGTTAAGCGTGCGGACCCTACGGGTTCGAGAACTATGTAGACATGACCTAGAACCATTCTCGGTCAATAACCAATAGCGGAACCTGGATGCCCATATTGGTTCCTACATATTCTCTGAAGATCTTTATCGGTCAAACCGCATAACGACATACGTTGTTCCCTTTGTCATCGGTATGTTACTTACCCGAGATTCGATCGTCGGTATCCAATTCCTAGTTCAATCTCGTTACCGGCAAGTCTCTTTACTCGTTCAGTAATACATCATCTCACAACTAACTTATTAGTTGCAATGCTTGCAAGGCTTATGTGATGTGTATTACCGAGAAGGCCTAGAGATACCTCTCCGACAATCGGAGTGACAAAACCTAATCTCGAAATACGCCAACCCAACATGTACCTTTGGAGACACCTGTAGTACTCCTTTATAATCACCCGATTACGTTGTGACGTTTGGTAGTACCCAAAGTGTTCCTCCGGTAAACGGGAGTTGCATAATCTCATAGTTACAGGAACATGTATAGGTCATGAAGAAATCAATAGCAATATACTAAACGATCAAGTGCTAATCTAACAGAATGGGTCATGTCAATCACATCATTCTCCTAATGATGTGATCCCATTAATCAAATGACAACACATGTCTATGGTTAGGAAACATAACCATCTTTGATTAATGAGCTAGTCTAGTAGAGGCATACTAGTGACTATCTGTTTGTCTATGTATTCACACATGTATTATGTTTCCGGTTAATACAATTCTAGCATGAATAAGAAACATTTATCATGATATAAGGAAATAAATAATAACTTTATTATTGCCTCTAGGGAACATTTCCTTCAGTAGTAGCTGCTGCATTGCCCTTCACATTCCCCTTCTACATGCCCAAGACTGGCAACTTGCTCTTCATAATGGAGTCCAATGTCCTCTCTTTCTCCTTCCCCTTTTCCTTGTCCATTGTTGCGACGATAGGCGTCTGCACACATCAGCAAACAACAAACGGTCAATCATCAACAATAGTAAACTAATTAGACATGGAGTCTATGTAATTTTCCAGAAAGTAGATTTTTTTTCAAGGTGCTATGCTACAGCAAGTAGATCATCAACTAGGTCATCAACAGCAGAAAACTAATTACACATGGAATCAATGAAAATTTTGATCTATCCATCCATTCTGCCCTACAACTCCATCCATCCATGATCCATCCATCTGTCGCTGCTACATCTAGCCGTACAGGCTACAACACATCCATCCATTATCCTTCCATCTAGCCCTACATCACCTAACTACGTCCATCGATCGATCCATCCATCCATCAGATGTGTACTAGTGCAGACACCTATGGCTAGGGTTTGGGAAGTTCAGAGAGCTGCTGCTAGGGATTGGGAAGGAAGGAGGTACCTGCTCCGAGTCGCCAGGTTCCGCGAGAAACTAGGGGAGGCGCGTCCGTCTACGTCTGGTGTGGTGAGGAACGGTTGCGCTGCCCATCGCCGTCGGTGTCGAGTCCTGTCGATCCAGATTTGCAGTGTGGCGAGAGAGGGGCGAGGCAGCGCAGAGCAGAGAAAGGGAGAGACGAGAGACTGGCTGTGGTTGCTCGTGCCCTAATGTGCTAGCCATTGTGATGGACGGTGAAATTGGGCTAGGCTGCAAACGAGTCACCGAGCTGGACCGGACGAAACTCGGCTCGGCTCAGTCGCGAAAGGGCCTGTTTTTAGACCTCGGCCCGCTCGATAATCCTGTCGAGCCGAGTTGTAACGGGCCGAGCTGGAGCGAGTTCGGGCCGAGCCGAAAAGCTTGCTCGTACGTCCAGTCCTAATTAATGCCTGATACGTCTCCAACGTATCTACTTTTCCTAATGCTTTTCCTCTTGTTTTGGACTCTAATTTGCATGATTTGAATGAAACTAACCTTGACCGACACTATTTTCAGCAACTACCATAGTGTTGTTTTTGTGCAGAAATAAAAGTTCTAGGAATGGAACAAAACTTTGCGAGGATTTTTTATATCAAATAAGAGAATTTACGAGCCAGAGGTACTGAGGGGGCACTGGTGGGCACAACCCACTGTGGCGCCTGTGGGTGCTACCCACCTGGTGGCCCCGCTGACCCTCAAACTGATGCTATAAAATCCCATATTTCCTCCTGGTGGCCCCGCTGACCCTCAAACTGATGCTATAAAATCCCATATTTCCAGCAAAAAATCAGGGAGAAAGAATTATCACGTTTCACGAGACGGAGCCGCCGCCGTCTCTTGTTCTTCATCGGGAGGCCAGATCTGGAGTTCGTTTGGGGCTCCGGAGAGGGGGATCTTTGATCTTCGGCATCACCAACACATCTCCATCGCCAATTCCATGATGCTCCCCACCGGGAGTGAGTAATTCCGTCGTAGGCTCGCTGGTCGGTGAGGAGTTGGATGATATTCATCATGTAATCGAGTTAGTTTTGTTAGAGTATCCACTATGTTCTGACATTGATGTTGCTATGACTTTGCCATGCTTAATGCTTGTCACTTTGGGCCCGGGTGCCATGATTTCAGATCTGAACCGTTTATGTTACCACCATTATATCCATGTTCTAGATCCGATCTTGCAAGTTATAGTCACCTACTACGTGTTATGATCCGTCAACCCGGAGTGATAATAGTGGGGACCACTCTGGTGATGACCGTAGTTTGAGGAGTTCATGTATTCACCGTGTGTTAATGCTTTGTTCGGTTCTCTATTAAAAGGAGGCCTTAATATCCCTTAGTTTCCAATAGGACCCGCTTCCACGGGAGGGTAGAACAAAAGATGTCATGCAAGTTCTTTCCATAAGCATGTATGACTATTTACGGAATACATGCCTACATTATTTTTATGAACTAGAGCTAGTGTCATATCGCCCTAGGTTATAACTGTCTCATGATGAATATCATCCAACGAGTCACCGGCCCAATGCCTACGAATTTATCTTATATTGTTCTTGCTAAGTTACTACTGCTACAATATCACTGCTATCATCATATCACATTACCGTTACTGCTGCTATCATCAAAACTATCATACTACTGTGCTAGTAATCACTTTGCTGCAGATAAATCTCCAGTGTGGTTGAATTGACAACTCAGGTGCTAATACCTTCAAATATTCTTTGGCTCCCCTTGTGTCGAATCTATAAATTTGGGTTGAATACTCTACCCTCAAAAACTGTTGCGATCCCCTATACTTGTGGGTTATCAAGACCTTTTACGGCGCCGTTGCCGGGGAGCATAGCTATATTTGTTGAGTCACTTGGGATTATTATCATATTATACTATGAAGAATCTGAAGGATGCTAAGACTATGATTTTTCCCTCAAAGACGAGGGGAGGTAAGGAACTGCCATCCAGTTCTGGTTTAGATTCACCTTCTATTATAAGTAAACTTGCAACACCACAACATGCTATTAACTCTGATATGTTGCAAGTTATTGATGATGCTACTTCTGCTATGAATGCTACTCATGATGATGTGCCACTAGGTGAATTTCTTGATGAACAAATTGCTAGAGTAAGACAACATGATATTGTTGAATCTGATGATGAACTTGAAACTGAAAATCCTGAAACACCTACTAGAACTAGTCCTCCTAGATATGAATTGCCAAAGGTACGAGAAGGTTATACTATGAGTGAGGAGGCAACTAGAGATATTCTTGCTTGTAACGATAGATTGTGCAAGTATAAAGAAAGATCTTTGAATGCTAAAATGAAATGTGATCCTGAGTTTGCTTCTTCACCTATCGTTATTGCAGATAAGGATTATGAATTCTCCGTCGACCCGAGTTAATCACTTTGGTTGAATCTGATCCTTTCCATGGTTATGAAACTGAAACTGTTGTGGCACATCTTACTAAGTTGAATGATATAGCTACCCTTTTTGCTCATGATGAGAAGATTCACTATTACTATATTCTCAAGTTATTTCCGTTCTCATTAAAGTGTGATGCTAAAGCTTGGTACAATACTCTTGCTCCTAGTTGTGTGCGTAGTCCCCATGATATGATTTATTACTTCTCTGGAAAAAAATTCACTGCTCATAAGAAACAAGCTGCCTTGCAGGAAATATTTAACTTTGTGCAAATTGAAGAAGAGAGTATCCCACAAGCTTGGGGGAGGCTTATCCAATTGCTTAATGCTTTGTTGATCATCCTCTTAAGAAAAACGAAATACTTGATATCTTCTATAATGGACTAACCGATGCTTCTAGGGATTTCCTAGATAGTTGTGCTGGTTGTGTTTTCAGGGAACAAACTATTAGGCAAGCTGAAGAATTATTGAATAACATATTGAAAAATTATGATGATTGGACTCCTCCTGAAACACCTATTAAATCCACTCCGAAGAAGAGGGGTATCTTATTTCTCAGTCCTGAAGATATGCAAGAGGCAAAGAAATTTAAGAAGGAAAAAGGTATTAAGGCCGAGGATGTTAAAAATTTACCACCTATCGAAGAAATACATGGGCTTGAAGCACCACCACCACCCAAGGTGGTAGAGGTAAAATCTTTAATGATAGTGATGACCCTCATAATAAACATTCTAGTCAATGCCATTATGAGTTTGATAATTACATTAGAAAGCAAGATCACTTCAATGCAAATGTTATGAAACAATTGAAATACAACTCTGATATGATTGCTCGCTTAAGTGACTTGTTATTTAGAATCTCAAATGATGTTAGTGGTGTAGGAAAACATGCCTCTATGGTTCAAACTCAATTAGAACAAGTTGCTAAATCTCAAAGAGAGTTACTTGATGAAATGAACAATAATATAAATGACTTTGCTGTTAGAGTAGCAACTAGAGGAGGTAAAATGGCTCAAAACCACTTTATCCTGAGGGACATCCAAAGAGCATTGAACAGGATTCTCAAAGGAACCACACCACTACACCTAGTTCTTCTAAAAAGAAAAGAAAAAGAAAAATGATAAGATTTTGCCTGCCTCTAGTGAACCTAAAGTAGAAAAACCTCCTGATAATGACAATGAAGTTTCTATCTCGATGCTGAAACTCAATCTGGTAATGAACACTCACCTTCCGATAATGAAAAGATAATGATGAGGTTCATGAAAACACTCAACCTAATGATAAAGAACCAGATAATGATGTTGAGATAGAACCAGCTGTTGATCCTGATAACCCACAACCTAAGAATAAAAGATATGATAATAATTGGCCTAGAATAAAAATTGGACTTTCATGTACAAACCTATGAACCTATTGCGTGTGTAAGTTCATAATAACAAGTGATAGTATGATTTGGCAGAGCTGGCTGTCTGTCAAGTCTTCCTCAGAAGCAGTTGCACGTATTTGGCAGGGTACCAAAACAGTGACTTGCATCGATACTCATTTCATTAGGACTAGGAGCACGTCATATTAAGTGAACGTTATTTTTCCACTGGAAGATCAATCCATGTTCAACATATTCAAGCCTACAAAATGGTTGACTCTAGGCCATTGAATGATGTAGCTTCTATGCATATCTACTTGTGACATCTTAAGATTACGATTACAACCAACCATGCATTTGCAACATTTCCAAGTACAGTATTCTCCTTTGGACAGTGAACTAATATCAACTTTCACTAAAGAAATCAACTGATAAAACATTTTCTCAGAAGTAGAAAAATATGAATGCTCACGCTTCTCTTATGGGTCATAAATGCTTTGTAAGCCTCTGGTCTTTCTTTGGCAGCATCTTGAAACGTCAGGTCCTGCACATCTCCTATGTGCCTTTCTCTAAGTGCAGGATCAAACACAACCTACAATGCAAATTGCTTTCTCATTTGTTCATTAATATTATATCAAACAAATTTTTAGCACAAATTACATGGAAACAACATGGTGTATGGCTGTAATGTTTGAATAGCAGAAAGGGTCAAGGTGAATGAACATTGGGCAAATTGCAGATTTTTGCTATTGTTCTTGCAGTGTCTGGTGTCCGCTTCAACCTACAATGCTATTGTTCTTGCAGCTGGTTTGGCTTCTTTAGACAGCCAACGAGCAACCTTGACAATGAAGTCAAACAAGTTCCACATAAAAATGCTACTCTAAATGTCTTGTAGTAATACAAGGGAGCCATACAATCCCACAACAGCTGGCTGACTCTCCCAGTCTCATTCAGGTCTGCATCCAAATGTCCCTAACACAAGAGTAGGATACCATATCAGATCGATAGAGGGTTGGGTAATGTGCAAATACGCACTAAGTTGGATACCATATCAGATCGATAGAGGGTAGGGTAATGTATTGCCCCTACCTATTTATTTAGATTATAAATAAAATCAGGTAAGGGAAATTGGCCCTATCACAGTATCATTTGTTGGCATTTGCTCACACATTACAAAACTGCCAATTGGCTCAGTACTATCCAACATCAGGGCTCTAACCTAGGTTGTGGCTCTCTCTAAGCAGAGCTCATATACGGATTCCTAAAAGCTCAACTATATTTATAAAAATCCAATGCCTTTCAAGTATTAAGTAACTAAAAGTGGAGAATGAGAGCTCTCACAGATGCAATCTGTGGTAACCACCTTGTCTTCTTCCCTTTGATCTGCATCAACATTTCTGATTTCGGAATAATCTGGCAGGGAAAAACAAGAAAACATCACGTGAATAAGATGTAATGGAACAGAATAATTTCATGGTCAAGAAAACATCACTTTGCTACCAATCTATCAATCTTCTAGAGAAAATCTCAACTTACCTCATGAAAGGTACATAGTTTCGGCAGGTTGTTTTCTGTGTGCGTTCTATTGATCTTCTCGACAGGATCTCACAATCACGCGTCATCAAACCATGCCATTAATCATTATTCTTGAAAATTGTTTGAGATTTCACATTCAAATTTCCATGAAATGTTCAAGTCATCTCCGTCTAACAAAACAGAGCATGAAAAATGTTCCAAGTCATCTGTGTCTAACAAAACCGAGCATGAAAAACTCAAAACCGAGCGTGAAAAACGTTCAAGTCATCCTTGTCGCTCTCTCTAAACAGAGCTCATATACGGATTCCTAATAGCTCAACTTCATCTATAAAAATCCAATGGCTTCCAAGCATTCAAAACTAAATGTATAGAATGAGACCTCTCACAGATGCAATTTGTGGTAACGACCTTGTCTTGTTTTCTTCGATATGCACCGACATTTTTCTGATTTCTGATTAATCTGGCAAGAAAAAGCAAGAAAGTATCACATGAATAAGATGTAATGGAACAGAGTAACTTTCATGGTCATTGGTCGTTTGACTTTGCTATCAATCAATCGATATTTTGGAGAAAATCTCAACCGACCCCATGAAAGGTAGCATCATCAAACCATGCCATGAACAAACAAACCATTTACTGACAAAACAGAAGTAGATGGATATAGCTGGGCAAAGGGTATCATACCATACTTCATAGCATTCTTCTGTCACAACATTCTGTAAAATAGCTGTGCACCAAGTTGATCACATGTTAAACAGGACTGATAAGTAGTTCATGAGCAACTTAACATGGCTTCATACTGTGTACAACTGAAGCCACGTCACCAGTGACACACATTCCATATTCCCATTGAATGGGAAGAGGTTTTAAGCAAGACAAAAAAGAAAACTGAGTGTTTTGGTGCAACTCAAGTTCCCGGCAGAGCTTATCCATCTGAATCTAGTCGTGACAGAATGAAAGCAAATATTATTCTAGACTAGGGAGAGTAACATGGCATATTAACAAAATATTCCAGACTCTTTGCATAATGTGCCTGCTTAACAATCAAATCAGAAATACTTCCCACAGCATGACTTACACGTTAAAGCAGTAATGAAAGTAGAAACACATCAAGAGATGACTTGTAAAACAGAGTCGATACGCACATGGTCGAAATCTTACATAGCAGATCGATACAATAATAGGTCAACATCTTACATAGCTGATCAAATACTTGAACAGACAAAATACTACTGGCAAACCAGAGAAATAGATAGATATAACAGGTATACTTCATAACATTCACGCCCGAACACTGTCAAACATATATCCCTCTCATAGAATAACCTTGTTGGTTCAAGAATAGGTGACCAAGCAATGGTAATCTTCACCATAGAGCCGGCAAGGACACATTCATGCTCACTTATGCCGCAATACTGAGGCTTGACCATGAAATCAGCTTGCAGAAACATTAGGAGGAGAGTTTGAGTAGGCTTCTATGAGAACTTTCAAGGTTTCTTCCAATTCTTCAGAATCGTCACTCACTGTCCGTAATTCAACGGAAACAACATGCCTTGACAGATCAAGGTAACCATCTTCTTCGCCTATTGGCATCTTCCGACCATCACAATAACGAGAATCAAGCAACACAACTTGGGTGGGCGGGGCAGTTCCTTGGCCTCCATGAGGTGGTGAGGAGCAGGCAACTCGGCCTCCATGAATGAAAGGGGATGTATTGCCTTTAACAAAGCCACCGAGACACAAGAAAGTTGCTTGGACTGATTGACAGTACAGTTGCTGCAGGCTTAACTCTGTTGTGCAAAGAAGGTTATTCAAGGTAAGAGTATATAAACCATTATCGGCATGATAGGCACTGCACTGGCATCTTTTAGTGATCAACACTCTGTCTTCAGACTCTGTTGGGCCTTTAAGTTTTAGTTGGACTTCGAGGTCAACATGGTCCTTGGCCAAAATTGCACGAGATGGGCCAGTCAAGCACAAGAATGGTTTCTGCAGGCATCATAATTACACATGCTTAATTGCAACAAACTAAGACGTATGAGACGATGAGGAGATAAAAGGATATTTAATAGAATACGGCAGGCGCTTACTTCTTGGGTGATCTCTTGGAAGTTCCCCCTTCCCCTCAAGAAGAGAATATTGCGTCTACGATCCACATTGTCTCGTGCGGCAACGACACCATACACTTGGAGTGGCCATTCCAGGAGTGGCCATTTGAGGTCCAAATCGATGTTGGCAATTTTAAAAGACAAGATCTGCAAGGTGGTCCCGTAGGTAGCAAGATAGTGTGGGATCTGTCTGGGCGTGTAGTATGTAAAGTGCATGGGGCTCAGATAGTGTGGGATCTGCAAGGCTGCAGAGTTTTGCCAACAGAAATAAGTTAGTGTACATCGATCCTAATAAACCATGAATCGGTATTTGCTACAAGGAGGGAATTTGCTGGTTGGCAATTAGAGAACGAACACTGCTGTGTGATTAACTAGGAGTGTTGGCCATATCTTACTTATGAATTCAAAGTGTTCAACATAAGATGTCAAGCCTTGACAGTAGCCCTCAAAGTCACTCGCGTCGAATTCCATCTGCCTCCTGGCCTTCTCCTTATTATCCATCTTCTCATACTCCTGCCTGGACTTGATCCTCTTCTCCCTCTCCTCTGAAGAAGTCAGCACCTTCTCATAAGGATACTTGTGCCGGAAAGGGGTCAGTTCCAATTTGAGCTTGGACATGTCACGGCGCACATCCGCTAGCCGCTGTAAGATGCCGTCAATCCCCGACTGTGGTGCCTTGTCATGTTCATCTTTCGTCTCCTTGCTGCTGCTGCTGCAGATGAGTGGGGCTGAAGGTTATGATCCTGTAATTCATAAAAGCGACCATCTCGTCCATCTGCGCACGGAGCTCCTTGATCTCCTGCTCAGAGATGATGGAGTTTGATTTGCCTAGGTCCATCTCCACCTCCCCCTCCTCCGGGTTCTTGATCTGCTGCTTTGATTTGCCTCCGTTCATCTTGTCCTTCCGAAGCTCCTCATCCGCAACCTCGCCATACTTGAATTGGGTCATCTCTGTATCCACATGCCCGCCTCTGGCAGCCATCGACTCAATGGCCTCTTCCGAATCCATCCGCTCGACGCCGATCTTGTCGTCCGTGGCAGCCATGGCCCCACTCTGATCCTCAGCGAGAATTGAACTCGTACCCGGAGCGCCCAGCTTGCGGATTTTGAACGGCGGAGGGCTCCCCTCCACGACATCTTCCACGCCGCCATCCGCCGTCGCAGATCTTGTGGGGGAAGGGATGGGGTCGTTGAGATTGCCATACTCGCCGCCGCCGACGCCGCCGCCGACGCCGCCGCCGCCATCCATCGCAGTTCTTGTGGTGGTGGGGATAGGGGTGTTGACTGCTGAGATTGCTACACTCACCAATCGGGTCACATCCAGCCCAGTCTATGCCTACTAATAAAGCATGGGCGAACCAATCCCTAAAAAAAGCATTGACGAACTAATCTGTGGTTGAATGGTTAGAGCAACTCTAGCAGACTGCATCCCGCCCAACCCGTAAAATAACCGTCAAAATGCAGGTCGGGGCGGAAAAAGCAGCCCGATCAGACACCGCATCCCGCCTCGGCCCGCAAATTTTTTTAGGGGGCGCGGCAAAATCCCAACCCCAACCCGGGAAAACGCGGGTATCCCCCTCGCGGATGCGGTGCCCTGTATATAAGCGGAAGCGGTTGGTGTGGGAGACATTTCATCCCGTGCTTTCTCCCACCAACCACCCCTCCTCTCCCCCTTGCGCCGCCGCCCAAGATTTCGGCGACAGCAGCCGGCAGGCGCACGCCGGAAGGCCGCCACGCGCACGAGGCCTCCCCTCCCTTCCCCCCTGCGTCGGCGGGCCGTCGGATTTGCAGATCTGCGGCACTTCATCGCGGACTGCCGGATTTGGTTTTTCCCGGCCGCCGGTTGCTGCCCCAGGCGATGGAGTGGCCGGGGAGCCTCTCCCGCAGCCTAGGTAAGGGCGCATCGCCGCATGCAGGCGCAGGTTCATCCGCCCGCCGCCGCCAAAAGATTGCGAGCATGGACTCGTTCGGCCGTCCATCGGGCTCGACGCTCGCTCAGCGTCTTTGTGGTCTGCCGATGCCGCTCATAGAGTGCGACGACTGCCCGTGCCAAGTGCTGTGACTCACTTCGGGCACGCCGAAGCACCCCGAATGGGTGTTATACAAATGCGAAAACGACGAGGTACGTGCACTTGCGGTAGCTCATTCCATAGCTCATTCTTTAGTTCAATTGCGGAAGCTCACTTCAAGCTTGCTCATTCTTTTGTGTAGGACGATGGATGCTCATTTTGGTTTTGGGAAGGACAATACATTGATTTGTTGATAGAAAGAAACTTAATAGATGTTAGTGCACTCCTTAGTACTATCGAAGGCAATGATGTGGTTGCATGTGCAACTAGAGGAGAAGCAACATCTATTTCTTTGGAACCAAAGATGAAGAATGAAGAAAACAAGATCAAGAATCCGCAGATCAATAATGAGTGCATGGAGAAGATATTGCTTCAACTAGTGGGAGCAGTTATGAAAGTTGAAAATCTTCTGAAATGCATACTTGTGGTTCTTGTTTTCTTTGGTTTTGGTATTCTAGTCAAGATTTGGTGATATCTTTTGTATGTTGTTGTAAAAGCAAAGAAAAGCATTATGCTAGATTAATCTAAGTTTTACGGGCCGGGAGGAGCTGCGCCAGATCAGAACCCGCAAAAGCCGACCCGTAAAAAAGTATATTCCGCGAATATGCTTTTTTACGGGTCCATTATGCGGGGGTCTGCATCTGTGCCAGCCCACGTCGGCCCGCAAAAGCAGGGTATCCCCAGTCCATTAGGGTTCAAATCCTGATACTCGCATTTATTCCTGAATTTATTTCAGGATTTCCGGCGATGTGCATGCCTGCGGTGACTTTGTAAATTTCAAGATGATATGCCGGCTCAGTCTTGCGAAGGTGGTCATAGAGGTAGGGTGTGCGTGTGTGCATTCATAGTAGTGAGTGTATGCGCGTGTATATGAGCGCTTGCGTCTGTATTGTATTAAAAAACTAATAAAGCATGGTTTTTCTCAATAATAATAATAATAATAATAATAATAATAATAATAATAATAATAATCTATCCCTAATAATAAAGCACGGATTGACTCTGTGGGTTCACCGTCACAATACACTTTCTTGTTGTAAATTTACGCTTTCAATTTGCATTTAAAACATATATACGAGGTGGTACTAATTCGGGAACCACATCGTATGCATCAAAATCCGTACTAATAAAATTACAAGATAGAAATTCGAACCTGGCCCCTACATCCAAAGCACAACGAACTAGCCAACTCACCTACCACAAGTCTCTCTGATAAACGCAACGAACGTTCTATACTTATATTGAATTAAACCTGGACTTCGTATATTTTATTGGCACAGAAGCCACTAGCGTTGCTTGGGCCGCGTCATGTAATCCAACAGATCAAACGCAACGTGTTGATGGGCCTGCACAACGCACCATGTGAGTGGGCTTCAAGAATACGTAAAATATTATTACTCCTGCGGATCGAACTCAGGACACGTCCTTTCTTTTTAAGGCTATATATACAACCAGCAACCTTTAAATTAGTAGTCCCGCCTTGCTACTGTTCATGAAATCATTACAATTTATATACACCAATGAGTAGACAATCAACAAGCTCCTTGGTTAATAAATAAAGGATGAGGTGTGGGATTTCTTAAAGAAAACACGATGAGGTGTGGGATTGTGGGAGAGGCTGAAGATAAACATGAACATTGAGGGATGAGTTAGAGTTGCTAGCTGTAAACGAGGCTGGACATACTCCCTCCATCCCAAAATTTGTTGCTCCCTTGAGATTTTTTCTTCTAAATAAAATCTTGGACGGATTTGTGGGTGCTATTTTCTAATTTCCAAGAAACTTCAGCCAGGGGTGAGCGTGCATGGGCTGGTGTTGTTGCTGCAAGAGAGTTCGTCCTTTTTTTTAACAGCTATTCTATTTTTCAAGAGAAAAAGCAAGTGTGTTAATTGGACAAAGTGGGTTGGCTCAAATTTCTAAGATAGCCCCAAGAAACTGAAAGGGATGAAGTAGATTTCAATCTAATGGTTTTGTTCAACTTTGATTTATTCATGTATGGTGTCAATAAATTGTCGTACAAAAAAGCATATCAAAACTATCGCATGCCTACCATGGTTTTTAATGCCTGACTAATGTACATTTCTGCTAGACCTTGGCATGCACCTCTCGGTTGCTGCCAGGTTGCACCGTTGGGTGTTGTAGAGTCGTGTTGATGAGTGCTTAATGCTTTGGTAGACATTCTAATTGTCTTTTCTGTTGCAACGCACGAGCATATATGTTAGTAATAATAATAATAATAATAATAATAATAATAATAATAATAATAAAGCATGGTGATATCTTAGTTTCGTTCCGCATCGTTTCTACGTTACGTGAAATACATGGGTGGTACTAATTTGTATTGTAGAGCCAAGTTTCATTAAAAAAGTTGTATCTCGGCCGGGCCTACGTTCCTCGGCCCGTCACACGCACTTCTGAATATGGGTCTGGCCCTGCGACCCCTTTTTTCGTTCTCACGCATGTCTTCACAATCCATTTTGTTTCGTTCGTCCTCCCTATGCGAATACCAATTGGACTCGAACTCCATATAGTCCCTCTTAACTCCTCTGAATAAGAGGAGGGAAGAGGTGATTCAGTGCAGACGAGGCAGCAGATGACAAAGCCGTCGAACGAGGAGGCGGCTTTCTACCGTTGGCGTCACTAAAATTCTGTCAGGCTAGTTGTAATGGCAAGTATCATATACTAGTATCATGCATATAATACTAGTGCATAGTATCATATGCAAATATCATAGATGACTTCATTTATTAGTATGCATGACACATAATAGCACAACATTTAATATGATAAGGTATCATGATATGATACTTAACCCTCTCTTTTTTCATTTAATTCTATACCACCTTATCAAATTTGGCTAGTTGACATGTATGATACTACCATTACGACCAGCGCCTCAAGGGAGATCTAGACGAGGAACCTTCAGAGCCAATTGAGGAACGAATCCGAGATCCCCATAGCACTTTGGTCGCAGCTTGATCGAGGGAATCCGCAACTGTTGACTGGGGAGGAGGAAGGTGCGAAGACGAAGATGGGACGAGATTAGATGTGGCCGGTTGGCTAGCTGCAGAGGCCTGTGTGTCGGTTGATGAGGATGAGATTCCGCAAGAAAAAAGGTTGATGAGGATGAGATGACAGGATCTACGCCCATGGACTGGTTGCAGTAGATTGATTCCTCAATTGGGAGTTCAACGTACGACCTTATGTGTCACAGGCGTTAGGCGGCACAACGGCCTACAAGAATAATCCAAGCGCAGAGCTATCATCTTCTCGGTCCAATCAGTCATCCAGGATGGGTAGCAACATTGGGCGGTGTTATGGGCCTCGATCTGGGGTTCGTGGAGAGGGATAGGAATTCGGGGAAGCAGGTCTTCGGTTCGATTTGTTCTATGAAATATTCGATACCCACTAGCTGGGTGCAGCTAGCTACTTAACCTCACGCGGCACGCAGGCCTCACCCACACACGCACACCCGCAGCCTGGCCCACATGTCAGGCGGTCATGCCTTCGCTTCTGCGTCCTCATCGCCCTTGGATGCGCTATATTTCTTTTCTACAAATGTTTCTATTCTCTTTATTTTATTCACTTTACTTCGTGTTTTCTGTTTATTTTTTGTAAAAGATTCATAATTTGAGGAAATTCAAAATTTCAAAAAGTTGTTCGCTTTTTAATAAATGATTGGAATTGAAAAAAATCACAATTTTCAAAAGTTGTTCAGGTTTTGAAAAAAAGGTGCGGAATATCAGAAGGTGTTCAAGTTTTGAAAAAAGGCCAATCTAGGCGAGATCTGAGCAAAGCTCTCTATTGACAAGTGTACATTGTATTCATACTGTATCATGTTGTACGTAGTCTGATCCTATATTTCTTTGGATCTCCTTGCCCGTTGGCCTGCGTGCCTACTCTCACGGGCCCTCTCTCCCTCTCTCGAGGCATATATAATGTAATGTGTAACAGAATCAATCAAGGATAAGGAAACAATCTTCCAACTTGGTATCAGACTCCAGGCTTCTCCATGGCCGGCACCCAACCTCCCTCCTCCGACGCCTCCTCGCCGGCCGCCACGTCGCCGGGCTCTCTCTCCACCGCGACGGCCCCGGCAGCCCAGACCTCTGCGGCCACTTCTGCTGCCTCGTCCCCGCCGTTCATCTTCGGCACTGCTCCCTCTTTTGTCTCCAACTCCTCCGCCGCCTCTGGATCTCAGTTTGCTCCCCTCTTCAACTCCGGCAACCAACCTCCCACCCCACCACCAGCCCCTGCCACGCGCGGCTCCATCTTCCACGATCATATCACAAACCGCATCAAATTTCTTCTCAATCCCGCAGATCACAACTATCACAAGTGGAAGACCTTCTTCCTCATGGTGCTCGTTCGCTATGGCGTCACCTTCCTCATCGAGCACCCACCACCACCCAACGCTCCTTCCCCTTACCTTGAGCTGGATGCCCACGTTGTCTTGTGGATCTACACCACTCTCTTCGACACCATGTGCGACCATGTCATCGGCGCCACCACCACTTTCGCCCTCTGGCACAAGATCAAAGACTACTTCCTCGCCACCCGCGCCGCCTGCTTTATGATCCTCAACCGCCAGTACCGCAATCTCAAGCAGGGGGACCTCTCCGTCTCTGAGTACGCCCAACGCATGAAGCAGCTCACCGACGCCCTCGCCGACATCGAGCACGGCATCATCGAGGTGGACCTCACCATGCAGTTCCTGCACGGCCTCGACAAGCGCCTCGAAACCATTCGAGTCATTCTTGGCGACTAGACGCTCCCTTTCGACACCGTCCTCTCCCGCGTGATCCTGGCTGAGGAGTCCCAGGCTCAACGCGTGGAGGAGGAGAGCGCCTCGTCCTTCGCCATGTCGGGTGGTGGCTCGTCGAGCGGCCCCTCCAGCGCCGATGGACGCGCCCTGAACGACCGTGAGGATCGGCCCTCCGGCAACACCTCCGAGCGTTCCTCCGGTCCTCCTCCATCTGGCCGTGGGCGCGGCGATCGCTCTGGTGACGGTGGTGATCGTGGCCGCGGGCGCAGCCGCGGGCGTGGTCGTGGCCGTGGTGACAGCGGCGTGTTGGGTAACATAGTAATTTCAAAATTTTCCTACGCACACACAGGATCATGGTGATGCATAGCAACGAGAGGGGAGAGTATTGTCTATGTACCCTCGTAGACCGAAAGCGGAAGCGTTAACTGCTTAGCGGTTGATGTAGTCGTACGTCTTCACGATCCGACCGATCAAGTACCAACGCACGGCACCTCCGAGTTCAGCACACGTTCAGCCCGATGACGTCCCTCAAACTCCGATCCAGCCGAGTGTTGAGGGAGAGTTTCACAAGACGACGGTGTGGTGACGATGATGATGTTCTATCCGACGCAGGCTTCGCCAAGCACCGCCACAAGATATCGAGGTGGACTATGGTGAAGGGGCACCGACACGGCTAAAAGATCAAACGATCAATTGTTGTGTCTTTGGGGTGCCCCTGCCCCGTATATAAAGGAGCAAGGGGGGGAGGGCGGCCAGAGGGGCGCTCAGAGGAGTCCTACTCCCACCGGGAGTAGGACTCCTTCCCTTTCCTAGTTGGATTAGGATTGGAAGGGGGGCGCGGCCCAGCCCTGGCCGCCTCTCCTCTTCTCCGCAAAGGCCCACTATGGCCCATTAAGCCCCCAGGGGGTTCCGGTAACCTCCCGGTACTCCGGTAAAATCCTGATTTCACCCGGAACACTTACGATATCCAAACATAGGCTTCCAATATATCAATCTTCATGTCTCGACCATTTCGAGACTCCTCGTCATGTCCGTGATCACATCCGGGACTCCGAACAACCTTCGGTACATCAAAACATATAAACTCATAATATAACTGTCATCGAAACTTTAAGCGTGCGGACCCTACGGGTTCGAGAACTATGTAGACATGACCGAGACACGTCTCCGGTTAATAACCAATAGCGGAACCTGGATGCTCATATTGGCTCCCACATATTCTACGAAGATCTTTATCGGTCAGACCGCATAACAACATCGTTGTTCCCTTTGTCATCGGTATGTTACTTGCCCGAGATTCGATCGTCGGTATCTCAATACCTAGTTCAATCTCGTTACCGGCAAGTCTCTTTACTCGTTCTGTAATACATCATCCCGCAACTAACTCATTAGTTGCAATGCTTGCAAGGCTTAAGTGATGTGCATTACCGAGAGGGCCCAAAGATACCTCTCCGACAATCGGAGTGACAAATCCTAATCTTGAAATACGCGAACCCAACAAGTACCTTCGGAGACACCTGTAGAGCACCTTTATAATCACCCAGTTACATTGTGATGTTTGGTAGCACACAAAGTGTTCCTCCGGTAAACGGGAGTTGCATAATCTCATAGTCATAGGAACATGTACAAGTCATGAAGAAAGCAATAGCAGAATACTAAATGATCGTGTGCTAAGCTAACGGAATGGGTCAAGTCAATCACATCATTCTCCTAATGATGTGATCCCGTTAATCAATTGACAACTCATGTCTATGGCTAGGAAACATAACCATCTTTGATCAACGAGCTAGTCAAGTAGAGGCATACTAGTGACACTCTGTTTGTCTATGTATTCACACATGTATTATGTTTCCGGTTAATACAATTCTAGCATGAATAATAAAACATTTATCATGATATAAGGAAATAAATAATAACTTTATTATTGCCTCTAGGGCATATTTCCTTCAGTCTCCCACTTACACTAGAGTCAATAATCTAGATTATACTGTAATGATTCTAACACCCATGGAGCCTTGGTGATGATCATGTTTTGCTCGTGGAAGAGGCTTAGTCAACGGGTCTACAACATTCAGATCCGTATGTATCTTGCAAATTTCTGTCTCCCACCTGGACTAAATCCCGGATGGAATTGAAGCGTCTCTTGATGTGCTTGGTTCTCTTGTGAAATCTGGATTCCTTCACCAAGGCAATTGCACCAGTATTGTCATAAAAGATTTTCATTGGACCCGATGCACTAGGTATGACACCTAGATCGGATATGAACTACTTCATCCAGACTCCTTCATTTGCTGCTTCCGAAGCAGCTATGTACTCTGCTTCACACGTAGATCCCGCCACAACGCTTTGTTTAGAACTGCACCAACTGACAGCTCCACCGTTCAGTGTAAACACGTATCTAGTTTGCGATTTAGAATCGTCCAGATCAGTGTCAAAGCTTGCATCAACGTAACCATTTATGATGAGCTCTTTGTCACCTCCATAAACGAGAAACATATCCTTAGTCCTTTTTGTTGGGGAACGTAGTAATTTCAAAAAATTTCCTACGCACACACAAGATCATGGTGATGCATAGCAACGAGAGGGGAGAGTGTTGTCTACGTACCCTCGTAGACCGAAGCGGAAGCGTTGACACAATATAGAGGAAGTAGTCGTACGTCTTCCCGATCCAACCGATCCAAGCACCGTTACTCCGGCACCTTCGAGTTCTTGGCACACGTTCAGCTCGATGACGCTCCCCGGGCTCCGATCCAGCAAAGCTTCGGGGATGAGTTCCGTCAGCACAACGGCGTGGTGACGATGATGATGTTCTACCGACGCAGGGCTTCGCCTAAGCACTACAATGATATGACCGAGGTGGAATATGGTGGAGGGGGGCACCGCACACGGCTAAGGAACGATCACGAAGATCAACTTGTGTGTCCTAGGGTGCCCCCCTGCCTCCGTATATAAAGGATCCAAGGGGGGGGGGTGCGGCCGGCCCTAAAGTAGGCGCGCAGGAGGAGTCCTACTCCTACCGGGAGTAGGACTCCCCTCCCTTTCCTCGTCCAAGTAGGAGAGAGGGAAGGAGAGAAGGAAAAGGGGGGGCGCCACCCCTCCCTCCTTGTCTAATTCGGACTAGGGGGAGAGGGGGCGTGCGGCCTGCCCTGGCAGCCCCTTCCTCTTCTCCACTTTAGGCCCATGAGGCCCATTAACCCCCCGGGGGGTTTCGGTAACCCCCCAGTGCTCCGGTTTTATCCGAAACTTCCCCGGAACGCTTCCGGTGTCCGAATATAGTCATCTAATATATCAATCTTTATGTCTCGACCATTTCGAGACTCCTTGTCATGTCCGTGATCACATCCAGGACTCCGAACTAACTTCGGTACATCAAAATGCATAAACTCATAATAACTTTCATCGTAACGTTAAGCGTGCGGACCCTACGGTTCGAGAACAATGTAGACATGACTGAGACAAATCTCCGGTCAATAACCAATAGCAGGACCTGGATGCCCATATTGGCTCCTACATATTCTACGAAGATCTTTATCAGTCAGACCGCACAACAACATACGTTGTTCCCTTTGTCATCGGTATGTTACTTGCCCGAGATTCGATCGTTGGTATCCAATACCTAGTTCAATCTCGTTACCAGCAAGTCTCTTTACTCGTTCCGTAATACATCATCTCGCAACTAACTCATTAGTTGTAATGCTTGCAAGGCTTATGTGATGTGCATTACCGAGAGGGCCCAGAGATACCTCTCCGACAATCGGAGTGACAAATCCTAATCTCGAAATACGCCAACCCAACATCTACCTTTGGAGACACCTGAGAGCACCTTTATAATCACCCATTTACGTTGTGACGTTTGGTAGCACACAAAGTGTTCCTCCGCAAACGGGAGTTGCATAATCTCATAGTCATAGGAACATGTATAAGTCATGAATAAAGCAATAGCAACATACTAAACGATCGGGTGCTAAGCTAATGGAATGGGTCATGTCAATCAGATCATTCACCTAATGATGTGATCCCGTTAATCAAATAACAACTCTTTGTTCATGGTTAGGAAACATAACCATCTTTGATTAACGAGCTAGTCAAGTAGAGGCATACTAGTGACACTCTGTTTGTCTATGTATTCACAGATGCATTATGTTTCCGGTTAATACAATTCTAGCATGAATAATAAACATTTATCATGATATAAGGAAATAAATAATAACTTTATTATTGCCTCTAGGGCATATTTCCTTCAGTCTCCCACTTGCACTAGAGTCAATAATCTAGATTACACAGTAATGATTCTAACACCCATGGAGCTTTGGTGCTGATCATGTTTTGCTCGTGGAAGAGGCTTAGTCAACGGGTCTGCCACATTCAGATCCGTATGTATCTTGCAAATCTCTATGTCTCCCACCTGGACTAGATCCCGGATGGAATTGAAGTGTCTCTTGATGTGCTTGGTTCTTTTGTGAAATCTGGATTACTTTGCCAAGACAATTGCACCAGTATTGTCACAAAAGATTTTTATTGGACCCGATGCACTAGGTATGACACCTAGATCGGATATGAACTCCTTCATCCAGACTCCTTCATTTGCTGCTTCCGAAGCAGTTATGTACTCTGCTTCACATGTAGATCCCGCTACGACGCTTTGTTTAGAACTGCACCAACTGACAGCTCCACCGTTTAATGTAAACACCTATCCGGTTTGCGATTTAGAATCATCCGGATCAGTGTCAAAGCTTGCATCAACGTAACCTTTTACGATGAGCTCTTTGTCACCTCCATATATGAGAAACATATCCTTAGTCCTTTTCAGGTATTTCAGGATGTTCTTGACCGTTGTCCAGTGATCCACTCCTGGATTACTTTGGTACCTCCCTGCTAAACTTATAGCAAGGCACACATCAGGTCTGGTACACAGCATTGCATACATGATAGAGCCTATGGCTGAAGCATAGGGAACATCTTTCATTTTCTCTCTATCTTCTGCAGTGGTCGGGCATTGAGTCTTACTCAATTTCACACCTTGTAACACAGGCAAGAACCCTTTCTTTGCTTGATCCATTTTGAACTTCTTCAAAACTTTGTGAAGGTATGTGCTTTGTGAAAGTCCAATTAAGCGTCTTGATCTATCTCTATAGATCTTTATGCCTAATATGTAAGCAGCTTCACCGAGGTCTTTCATTGAAAAACTCTTATTCAAGTATCCCTTTATGCTATCCAGAAATTCTATATCATTTCCAATTAGTAATATGTCATCCACATACAATATCAGAAATGCTACAGAGCTCCCACTCACTTTCTTGTAAATACAGACTTCTCCAAAAGTTTGTATAAAACCAAATGCTTTGATCACACTATCAAATCGTTTATTCCAACTCCGAGAGGCTTGCACCAGTCCATAAATGGATCGCTGGAGCTTGCACACTTTGTTAGCTCCCTTTGGATCGATAAAACCTTCTGGTTGCATCATATACAACTCTTCTTCCAGAAATCCATTCAGGAATGCAATTTTGACATCCATCTGCCAAATTTCATAATCATAAAATGCGGCAATTGCTAACATGATTCGGACAGACTTAAGCATCGCTACGGGTGAGAAGGTCTCATCGTAGTCAATCCCTGAACTTGTCGAAAACCTTTTGCGACAAGTCGAGCTTTGTAGACAGTAATATTACCGTCAGCGTCAGTCTTCTTATTGAAGATCCATTTATTCTCAATTGCTTGCCGATCATAGGGCAAGTCAACCAAAGTCCATACTTTGTTCTCATACATGGATCCCATCTCAGATTTCATGGCTTCAAGCCATTTTGCGGAATCTGGGCTCACCATCGCTTCTTCATAGTTCGTAGGTTCATCATGATCTAGTAGCATGACTTCCAGAACAGGATTACCGTACCACTCTGGTGCGGATCTCACTCTGGTTGATCTAGAGGTTCAGTAGTATCTTGATCTGAAGTTTCATGATCATCATCATTAGCTTCCTCACTAACTGGTGTAGGTGTCACTGAAACAGTTTTCTGTGATGTACTACTTTCCAATAAGGGAGCAGGTACAGTTACCTCGTCAAGTTCTACTTTCCTCCCACTCACTTCTTTCGAGAGAAACTCCTTCTCCAGAAAGTTTCCGAATTTAGCAACAAAAGTCTTGCCTTCGGATCTGTGATAGAAGGTGTATCCAATAGTTTCCTTTGGATATCCTATGAAGACACATTTCTCCGATTTTGGTTCGAGCTTATCAGGTTGAAGCTTTTTCACATAAGCATCGCAGCCTCAAACTTTCAGAAACGACAACTTTGGTTTCTTGACAAACCACAGTTCATAAGGCGTTGTCTCAACGGATTTTGATGGTGCCCTATTTAACGTGAATGCGGCCGTCTCTAGAGCGTATCCCCAAAACGATAGCGGTAAATCAGTAAGAGACATCATAGATCGCACCATATCTAGTAAAGTACGATTACGACGTTCGGACACACCATTACGCTGTGGTGTTCCGGGTGGCGTGAGTTTCGAAACTATTCCACAATTTTTCAAATGTACACCAAACTCGTAACTCAAATATTCTCCTCCACGATCAGATCGTAGAAACTTTATTTTCTTGTTACGATGATTTTCAACTTCACTCTAAAATTCTTTGAACTTTTCAAACGTTTCATACTTATGTTTCATTAAGTAGATATACCCATATCTGCTTAAGTCATCTGTGAAGGTGAGAAAATAACGATATCCACCACGAGCCTCAATATTCATCGGACCACATACATCTGTATGTATGATTTCCAACAAATCCGTTGCTCTCTCCATAGTACCGGAGAACGGTGTTTTAGTCATCTTGCCCATGAGGCACGGTTCACAAGTACCAAGTGATTCATAATCAAGTGGTTCCAAAAGTCCATCAGTATGGAGTTTCTTCATGCGCTTTACACCGATATGACCTAAACGGCAGTGCCACAAATAAGTTGCACCATCATTATCAACTCTGCATCTTTTGGCTTCAACATTATGAATATGTGTATCACTACTATCCAGCAAAGCTTCGGGGATGAATTCCGTCAGCACAACGATGTGGTGATGATGATGATGTTCTACCGACGCAGGGCTTCGCCTAAGCACTACAACGATATGACCGAGGTGGAATATGGTGGAGGGGGGCACCGCACACGGCTAAGGAACGATCACGAAGATCAACTCGTGTGTCCTAGGGTGCCCCCTGCCTCCGTATATAAAGGATCCAAGGGGGGGGGGTGTGCGGCCGGCCCTAGAGGAGGCGCGCAGGAGGAGTCCTACTCCTACCGGGAGTAGGACTCCCCTCCCTTTCCTTGTCCAAGTAGGAGAGAGGGAAGGAGAGAAGGAAAAGGGGGGGCGCCGCCCCTCCCTCCTTGTCCAATTCGGACTAGGGGGAGGCGTGCCTGCCCCCGCAGCCCTTCCTCTTCTCCACTTTAGGCCCGTGAGGCCCATTAACCCCGGGTTCAGTAACTTCGGGGTTCCAGAACTTCGGGGTTCCGTAACCGGTGCTCCGGTTTTATCCGAAACTTCCCCGGAACGCTTCTGGTGTCCGAATATAGTCGTCCAATATATCAATCTTTATGTCTCGACCATTTCGAGACTCCTCGTCATGTCCGTGATCACATCTGGGACTCCGAACTAACTTAGGTACATCAAAATGCATAAACTCATAATAACTGTCATCGTAACGTTAAGCGTGCGGACCCTACGGTTCGAGAACATTGTAGACATGCCTGAGACAAATCTCCGGTCAATAACCAATAACAGGACCTGGATGCCCATATTGGCTCCTACATATTCTACGAAGATCTTTATCGGTCAGACCGCATAACAATATACGTTGTTCCCTTTGTCATCGGTATGTTACTTGCCCGAGATTCGATCGTCGGTATCCAATACCTAGTTCAATCTCGTTACCGTAAAGTCTCTTTACTCGTTCCGTAATACATCATCTCGCAACTAACTCATTAGTTGTAATGCTTGCAAGGCTTATGTGATGTGCATTACCGAGAGGGCCCAGAGATACCTCTCCGACAATCGGAGTGACAAATCCTAATCTCGAAATACGCCAACCCAACATGTACCTTTGGAGACACCTGTAGAGCACCTTTATAATCACCCATTTACGTTGTGACGTTTGGTAGCACACAAAGTGTTCCTCCGGCAAACGGGAGTTGCATAATCTCATAGTCATAGGAACATGTATAAGTCATGAATAAAGCAATAGCAACATACTAAACGATCGGGTGCTAAGCTAATGGAATGGGTCATGTCAATCAGATCATTCACCTAATGATGTGATCTCGTTAATCAAATAACAACTCTTTGTTCATGGTTAGGAAACATAACCATCTTTGATTAACGAGCTAGTCAAGTAGAGGCATACTAGTGACACTCTGTTTGTCTATGTATTCACACATGTATTATGTTTCCGGTTAATACAATTCTAGCATGAATAATAAACATTTATCATGATATAAGGAAATAAATAATAACTTTATTATTGCCTTTAGGGCATATTTCCTTCACTTTTTAGGTATTTCAGGATGTTCTTGACCGCTGTCCAGTGATCCACTCCTGGATTACTTTGGTACCTCCCTGCTAGACTTATAGCAAGGCACACATCAGGTCTGGTACAGATCATTGCATACATGATAGAGCCTATGGCTGAAGCATAGGGAACATCTTTCATCTTCTCTCTATCTTTTGCCGTGGTCGGGCATTGAGTCTTACTCAACTTCACACCTTGTAACACAAGCAAGAACCCTTTCTTTGCTTGATCCATTTTGAACTTCTTCAAAACTTTGTCAAGGTATGTGCTTTGTGAAAGTCCAGTTAAGCGTCTTGATCTATCTCTATAGATCTTAATGCCTAATATATTAGCAGCTTCATCGAGGTCTTTCATTGAAAAACTCTTATTCAAGTATCCCTTTATGCTATCCAGAAATTCTATATCATTTCCAATCAGTAATATGTCATCCACATATAATATCATAAATGCTACAGACCTCCCACTCACTTTCTTGTAAATATAGGCTTCTCCAAAAGTCTGTATAAAACCAAATGCTTTGATCACACTATCAAAATGTTTATTCCTACTCCGAGAGGCTTGCACCAGTCCATAAATGGATCGCTGGAGCTTGCACACTTTATTAGCTCCTTTTGGATCAACAAAACCTTCTGGTTGCATCATATACAACTCTTCTTCCAGAAATCCATTCAGGAATGCAGTTTTAACATCCATTTGCCAAATTTCATAATCATAAAATGTGGCAATTGCTAACATGATTCGGACAGACTTAAGCATCGCTACGGGTGAGAAGGTCTCATTGTAGTCAATCCCTTGAACTTGTCGAAAACCTTTTGCAACAAGTCAAGCTTTATAGACAGTAACATTACCGTCAGCGTCAGTCTTCTTCTTGAGGATCTATTTATTCTCAATGGCTTGCCGATCATCGGGCAAGTCAACCAAAGTCCACACTTTGTTCTCATACATGGATCCCATCTCAGATTTCATGGCCTCAAGCCATTTTGCGGAATCTGGGCTCACCATCACTTCTTCATAGTTCGTAGGTTCGTCATGGTCTAGTAACATAACCTCCAGAACAGGATTACCGTACCACTCTGGTGCGGATCTTACTATGGTTGACCTATGAGGTTCAGTAACAACTTGGTTTGAAGTTTCACGATCATCATCATTAACTTCCTCACTAATTGGTGTAGGTGTCGCAGAAACCAGTTTCTGCGATGAACTACTTTCCAATAAGGGAGCAGGTACAATTACCTCATCAAGTTCTACTTTCCTCCCACTCACTTCTTTTAAGAGAAACTCCTTCTCTAGAAAGATTCCGATTTTAGCAACAAAAGTCTTGCCTTCGGTTCTGTGATAGAAGGTGTACCCAACTGTCTCTTTTGGGTATCCTATGAAGACACATTTTTCCGATTTGGGTTCGAGCTTATCAGGTTGAAGCTTTTTCACATAAGCATCGCAGCCCCAAACTTTAAGAAACAACAACTTTGGTTTCTTGCCAAACCACAGTTCATAAGGCATCATCTCAACGGATTTTGGTGGTGCCCTATTTAACGTGAATGCGGCCGTCTCTAAAGCATAACCCCAAAACGATAGCGGTAAATCAGTAAGAGACATCATAGATCGCACCATATCTAGTAAAGTACGATTACGGCGTTCAGACACGCCATTACGCTGTGGTGTTCCAGGTGGCGTGAGTTGTGAAACTATTCCGCATTGTTTCAAATATAGACCAAAATCGTAACTCAAATATTCTCCTCCACGATCAGATCGTAGAAACTTTATTTTCTTGTTACGATGATTTTCAACTTCACTCTGAAATTCTTTGAACTTTTCAAATGCTTCAGATTTATGTTTCATTAAGTAGATATACCCATATCTGCTCAAATCATCTGTGAAGGTGAGAAAATAACGATATCCTTCTCGAGCCTCAATATTCATCGGACCACATACATCTGTACGTATGATTTCCAACAAATCTATTGCTCGCTCCATAGTTCCGGAGAACGACGTTTTAGTCATCTTGCCCATGAGGCACGGTTCGCAAGTACCAAGTGATTCATAATCAAGTGGTTCCAAAAGTCCATCAGTATGGAGTTTCTTTATGCGCTTTACACCGATATGACCTAAACAGCAGTGCCACAAATAAGTTGCACTATCATTATCAACTCTGCATCTTTTGGCTTCAATATTATGAATATGTGTATCACTATTATCGAAATTCAACAAAAATAGACCACTCTTCAAGGGTGCATGACCATAAAAGATATTACTCATATAAATAGAACAACCATTATTCTATGATTTAAATGAATAACCGTCTCGCATCAAACAAGATCCAGATATAATGTTCATGCTCAACGGCGGCACCAAATAACAATTATTTAGGTCTAAAACTAATCCCGAAGGTAGATGTAGAGGTAGCGTGCCGACCGCGATCACATCGACTTTGGAACCATTTCCCACGCGCGTCGTCACCTCGTCCTTAGCCAATCTTCGCTTAATCCGTAGCCCCTGTTTCGAGTTGCAAATATTAGCAATAGAACCAGTATCAAATACCAAGGTGCTACTGCGAGCATTAGTAAGGTACACATCAATAACATGTATATCACATATACCTTTGTTCACCTTGTCATCCTTCTTATCTGCCAAATACTTGGGGCAGTTCCGCTTCCAGTGACCAGTTTGCTTGCAGTAGAAGCACTTCAGCCTCAGTGCTTAGGTCCAGACTTGGGTTTCTTCTCTGAGCAGCAACTTGTTTGCTGTTCTTCTTGAAGTTCCCCTTCTTCTTCCCTTTGCCCTTTTTCTTGAAACTGGTGGTCTTCTTGACCATCAACACTTGATGCTCCTTCTTGATTTCTACCTCCGCAGCCTTTAGCATTGCGAAGAACTCAGGAATCGTCTTATCCATCCCTTGTATATTGTAGTTCATCATGAAGCTCTTGTAGGTTGGTGGCAGTGATTTTGCAAATTCTGTCAATGATGCTATCATCCGGAAGATTAACTCCCAGTTGAATCATGTGATTATTATACCCAGACATTTTGAGTATATGCTCACTGACATAACTATTCTCCTCCATCTTGCAACTGTAGAACTTATTGGAGATTTCATATCTCTCAATCTGGGCATTCTTTTGAAATATTAACTTCAACTCCTGGAACATCTCATATGCTCCATGATGTTCAAAAAAAGCCGTAAAGCATGGCACACTGAACTATCAAGTAGTCATCAACACGTGACTTCCAGGCATTCACAATGTCTGCAATTGCCGGTGCAGGTGGTACACCTAGCGGTATTTCCAGGACATAATTCTTCTGTGCAGCAATAAGGATAATCCTCAAGTTACGGACCCAGTCCATGTAATTGCTACCATCATCTTTCAACTTTGCTTTCTCAAGGAACGCATTAAAAGTCAATGGAACAACAACACTGGCCATCTATCTATAATCAACATAGACAAGCAAGATACTATCAGGTACTAAGTTCATGATAAATTTAAGTTCAATTAATCATATTACTAAAGAACTCCCACTTAGATAGACATCCCTCTAATCCTCTAAGTGATCACGTGATCCAAATCAACTAAACCATGTCCGATCATCACGTGAGATGGATTAGTTTCAATGGTGAACATCACTATGTTGATCATATCTATTATATGATTCACGCTCGACCTTTCGGTCTCCGTGTTCCGAGGCCATATCTGTTATATGCTAGGCTCGTCAAGTTTAACCTGAGTATTCCGCGTGTGCAACTGTTTTGCACCCGTTGTATTTGAACGTAGAACCTATCACACCCAATCATCACATGGTGTCTCAGCACGAAGAACTTTCGCAACGGTGCATACTCAGGGAGAACACTTATACTTTCATAATTTAGTGAGGGATCATCTAATAATGCTACCGTCAATCAAAGCAAGATAAGATGCATAAAAGATAAACATCACATGCAATCAATATAGGTGATATGATATGACCATCATCATCTTGTGCTTGTGATCTCCATCTCCGAAGCACCATCATGATCACCATCGTCACCGGCACGACACCTTGATCTCCATTGTAGCATCGTTGTCGTCTCGCCAATCTTATGCTTCTACGACTATTGCTACCGCCATGCGATAAAGTAAAGCATTACAGGCGATTATGCGTTGCATACAATAAAGCGACAACCATATGGCTCCTGCCAGATGCCGATAACTCAGTTACAAAACATGATCATATCATACAATAAAATTTAGCATCATGTCTTGACCATATCACATCACAACATGCCCTGCAAAAACAAGTTAGACGTCCTCTACTTTGTTGTTGCAAGTTTTACGTGGCTGCTATGGGCTTAGCAAGAACTGTTCTTACCAACGCATCAAAAACCACAACGATAGTTTGTCAGGTTGATGTTGTTTTAACCTTTGCAAGGACCGGGCGTAGCCACACTCGGTTCAACTAAAGTTGGAGAAACTGACACCCGCCAGCCACCTATGTGCAAAGCACGTCAATAGAACCAGTCTCGTGTAAGCGTACGCGTAATGTCGGTCCGGGCCGCTTCATCCAACAATACCGCCGAACCAAAGTATTACATGCTGGTAAGCAGTATGACTTATATCGCCCACAACTCACTTGTGCTCTACTCGTGCATATGACATCTACGCATAAAACCAGGCTCGGATGCCACTGTGGGTAACGTAGTAATTTCAAAAATTTCCTACGCACACACAGGATAATGGTGATGCATCGCAACGAGAGGGGAGAGTATTGTCTATGCACCCTCGTAGACCGAAAGAGGAAGCGTTAGCACAACGCGGTTGATGTATTCCTACGTCTTCCCAATCCGACCGATCAAGTACCGAACGCACGGCACCTCCGAGTTCAGCACACATTCAGCCCGATGATGTCCCTCGAACTTCGATCCAGCCGAGTGTTGAGGGAGAGTTTCGTCAGCACGACGGCGTGGTGATGATGATGATATTCTACTGACGCAGGGCTTCGCCTAAGCACCGCCATAGTATTATCGAGGTGGACTATGGTGGAGGGGGGCACCTCACACGGCTAAAAGATCAAACGATCAATTGTTGTGTCTTTGGGGTGCCCCCCTGTCCCCGTATATAAAGGAGCAAGGGGGGAGGTGCGGCCGGCTAGGAGGAGTCCTAATCCCACCGGGAGTAGGACTCCCTCCCTTTCCTAGTTGGATTAGGATTGGAAGGGGGAAAGAGGAGGGAGAGAGGAAGGAAAGGGGGGCGCCGCCCCCCTCTCCTTGTCCTATTCGTACTAGGGGGAGGGGCGCGCGACCCAGCCCTAGCCGCGTCTCCTATTCTCCGCAAAGGCCCACTATGGCCCATTAAGCCCCGGGGGGTTCCGGTAACCTCCCGGTACTCCCGTAAAATCCCGATTTCACCCGGAACACTTCCAATATCCAAACATAGGCTTACAATATATCAATCTTCATGTCTTGACCATTTCGAGACTCCTCGTCATGTCCATGATCACATCCGGGACTCCGAACAACCTTCGGTACATCAAAACATATGAAATCATAATATAATTGTCATCGAAACTTTAAGCGTGCGGACCCTACGGGTTCAAGAACTATGTAGACATGACCGAGACACGTCTCTGGTTAATAACCAATAGCGGAACCTGGATGCTCATATTGGATCCCACATATTCTACGAAGATCTTTATCGGTCAGACCGCATAACAACATACGTTGTTCCCTTTGTCATCGGCATGTTACTTGCCCGAGATTCGATCGTCGGTATTTCAATACCTAGTTCAATCTCGTTACCGGCAAGTCTCTTTACTCGTTCCGTAATACATCATCCCGCAACTAACTCATTAGTTGCAATGCTTGCAAGGCTTAAGTGATGTGCATTACCGAGAGGGCCCAGAGATACCTCTCTGACAATCGGAGTGACAAATCCTAATCTCGAAATACGCCAACCCAACAAGTACCTTCAGAGACACCTATAGAGCACCTTTATAATCACTCCGTTACGTTGTGACGTTTGGTAGCACACAAAGTGTTCCTCCGGTAAACAGGAGTTGCATAATCTCATAGTCATAGGAACATGTATAAGTCATGAAGAAAGCAATAGCAGATACTAAACGATCTTGTGCTAAGCTAACGGAATGGGTCAAGTCAATCACATCATTCTCCTAATGATGTGATCCCGTTAATCAAATGACAACTCATGTCTATGGCTAGGAAACATAACCATCTTTGATCAACGAGCTAGTCAAGTAGAGGCATACTAGTGACACTCTGTTTGTCTATGTATTCACACATGTATTATGTTTCCGGTTAATACAATTCTAGCATGAATAATAAACATTTATCATGATATAAGGAAATAAATAATAACTTTATTATTGCCTCTAGGGCATATTTCCTTCACGACAGTCGTGGACAACCTCCTCCAGCGCCCTTCTCTCCATTTACCGGCTACTTCGCCCCTTATGGCATGGCGCTCCCAGCCCCGCGCTCCGGCTGGATCCCTCCTGACGCTGCGGGCATGCTTGGCCCCCGTTTAGGTGCTCATGCCCAGGCATACCATGCCTACTTGCCACCGACGCCGCCTGCACCATTCTACTCTCAGGCCTAGCCCTCGTGGGATCACCTCGCCATGCTCAACGCCGTCTTCAGCAATGGTGGCTACCCCGCTCCCCCGGCTCCTGAATGGTACCTCGACAGCGGCGCCTCCTCCCACGTCACCGGCACTCAAGGTAATCTCGCCAAGTCTAGTTCTTCCTTCAAGCATTTACCGTCTAGCATTCTTGTTGGTAATGGGCATCATCTCCCCGTCTCTGCTGCTGGTTCCACCACTCTTCCTCCTCATGACTTTCGTCTTACCGATATTCTTGTTTCTCCCACTGTTGTTACTAGCTTAATTTCCGTTCGTAAGTTCACTAAGGATAACTCTTGCTCTATCGAATTTTACCCGTGTGGTTTTCTTGTGAAGGATCTTCGCACTCGAAGGGTTCTCATGATCTCCGTTAGCCATGGAGATCTCTATCCCTTTGTCAGCAATAAACCAGCTCGGGCGTCTGCACTCCTCACCATCACTACCGCGGATTTGTGGCATCGCCGTCTCGGGCACCCCGGCGCTCAAACTCTCGCTTCATCTCTAAAGATTTTCTTAGTGAATGTAATAAGGCTCCCCACTCACCTTGTAGTGCATGCCAACTAGGCCGCCAGCCACGTCTTCCTTTCCCCTCCTCTCTTAGCAAGACTTATGCTCCTTTTGATTTTATACATTGTGATTTGTGGACATCTCCTGTTGTAAGCTTCTTTGGTTTCCAATATTATCTTGTTGTGTTAGATGACTTTACGCATTTTTCATGGACGTTTCCCCTCCGCAACAAATCCGACACCTCCACCGTTCTCCAACGCTTCTTCACTTTCGTTCACACTCAATTTACATGGTCATCAAAAGCATGCAGTGTGATAATGGCGGCGAGTTCATCAATGCATCTCTTCATACCTTCTTCTCCACCAATGGCATCGCTTATTGCTTCTCTTGTCCCCACACTTCCCCCCAAAACGGCAAGGCGGAATGTATGATCCGTACCACCAATGACATAGTGCGCACCCTCCTCCTCCAAGCCAACCTCACTCCCCCCTTTTGGGTTGAGGCACTTGACACCGCCACATACTTGCTAAATAGACGACCCTCACATGCCATTGCTCCCCACACACCTTATTTTCTTCTTCACAGCGTGCCCCCCACCTATGATCACCTCAGTGTTTTCGGTTGCCTATGCTTCTAAAATTTGTATGCCACTATGGATCACAAACTTGCCCCACACTCCACTCGCTGTGTTTTTCTTGGCTATGCCCTCGAACACAAAGGCTATCGCTGCTATGATCTTACCACTTGCCGCGTCATTGTGTCTCGACACGTCATTTTTGACGAAACCATTTTCCCGTACACAGCACACCCCCTGGCCACACCCCCACTACGTCCACAGAAAATCCCCATGCACCACCTGCCCATCCCGCTTTCCCGGATCCCCAGGCGGATCCTTTCGACGGATTTCCAGGCGGACCCCCACTAGCCGGCTCTGACCAGTCACCCGGCCTCTCCCCACACCCAACGTCGCCCGCGTCGCTCGGCTCCCCCGCACACCCCGCCTCGACTGCTACGCCGGTCCCCCATGACCCACCTGCCTCCCCCATGAGCGCACCTGCCTCCCGATCCACCTCGGATCCGCCGCCCACCAGCCCTGCCGCCCCTTCCACAGGCCCCACCGAATACACCTCGGATTCCGCTGCGTCCAGTACCCCTTCGCCACCTCTTCCCAAACACGCCATTCCAGTACAACCACCCCACAACTCCCACAAAATGCCCACACGAGCTAAATCAGGCTACCTTATGCCCCGGCGCTTATTTCTCGCTGCTACTTCTACCACACCCATCTCACCCATTCCACCCACATACAAATCTGCTCTCAAGGATCCCCATTGGCGCGAAGCGATGCTCGACGAGTTTAATGCTTTAACGAATAACTATACTTAGTCTTTGGTGCCTAAGCCTGCATGTGCAAATGTGGTCACGGGCAAATGGATTTTTCACCACAAGTTCAACACTGATGGATCCTTGGCTCGGTATAAAGCACGATGGGTTGTTCGTGGGTTCACTCAGCTAGAGGGTGTGGATTACTCCGAGACGTTCAGTCCTGTGGTCAAGCCGGCTACCATTTGGGTTGTGTTGAGCCTTGCCATGTCTCATTCATGGCCCATTCATCAACTTGATGTCACAAATGCATTCCTTCATGGTGAACTCAATGAGATCGTGTACTCCTCGCAACCGGCTGGGTTTGTTTACTCCTCCAAGCCGGATCATGTCTGTCTTCTCCGTAAGTCTCTCTACGGCCTCAAGCAAGCTCCTCGGACATGATTTCTTCGCTTTCAAGCCTTCTTGCTCTCACTTGGGTTTCGTGGTTCCAAGAGCGACACTTCACTTTTTATCTTGCGTCATGGCTCCTCTCTTGCGTATTTGCTCGTTTATGTGGATGACATCATCCTTACTGCTAGCAGCACCACCACACTTCACTACGTCATCTCCTCTGTCAAGAAGGAATTCGCCATGACTGATCTTGGTACCCTCCACCATTTCTTGGGTATCAACGTCACCACCAACACCTCCGGTCTCTTTCTGTGTCAACAACAGTACACACTCGAGCTTCTTGAGCGGGCTAAAATGCTCAATTGTAAGCCCGTTTCCACCCCGGTTGGCACCACTGCCAAGTTGTCCTCTCATGATGGCCAACTTCTCTCCAACCCCACCCACTACCGCAGCCTGACCGGTGCCCTCCAATACCTCACTCTCACACGACCCGACATCGCCTATGCGGTGCAACAGGCTTGCCTGTTCATGCATGCACCCCGCGACATTCACATGCAACTTGAGAAACGCATTCTCTGGTATCTCCGAGGCACCTCTCACTTTGGTCTTCAGATACTTCGGTCGTCATCCACGGATCTCACCGCTTATACTGATGCGGATTGGGCCGGTTGCCACGATACCCGCAAGTCGACATCCAGTTTTTGTGTCTACCTCGGCACCAATCTTGTCTCCTGGTCCTCTAAGCGGCAACCCACCATTTCCTGTTCGAGTGCGGAGGCTGAATATCGTGGTGTTGCAAATTGTGTGGCCGAATCTTGCTGGTTGCGGCAGCTTCTTCTTGAGCTCCAGGTGCCACCGACTCGAGCTACTGTGGTGTATTGTGACAACATTAGTGCCTCCTACCTTGCCAGCAATCCGGTTCAGCACCAGCGGACTAAACACATCGAGATCGACCTGCATTTTGTTCGCGATCGTGTGGCACTTGGCGAAGTGTGGGTGCTTCACGTTCCCTCCAGCTCACACCTCACAGTACGCGGATGTGTTCACCAAGGGTCTACCATCACAGATTTTCCACGAGTTTCGGTCCAGCCTTAACACCCTTCCACTGTTGGGGAACGTAGTAATTTCAAAAAATTTCCTACGCACACGCAAGATCATGGTGATGCATAGCAACGAGCGGGGAGAGTGTTGTCTACGTACCCTCGTAGACCGAAGCGGAAGCATTGACGCAACGTAGAGGAAGTAGTCGTACGTCTTCCCGGTTCAACCGATCCAAGCACCGTTACTCCTGTTGGAAATATGCCCTAGAGGCAATAATAAATTGATTATTATTATATTTCCTTGTTCATGATAATCGTTTATTATCCATGCTATAATTGTATTGATAGGAAACTCAGATACATGTGTGGATACATAGACAACACCATGTCCCTAGTAAGCCTCTAGTTGACTAGCTCGTTGATCAATAGATGGTTACGGGTTCCTAACCATGGACATTGGATGTCGTTGATAACGGGATCACATCATTAGGAGAATGATGTGATGGACAAGACCCAATCCTAAGCATAGCACTAGATCGTGTAGTTCATATGCTATAGCTTTTCTAATGTCAAGTATCATTTCCTTAGACCATGAGATTGTGCAACTCCCGGATACCGTAGGAATGCTTTGGGTGTATCAAACGTCACAACATAACTGGGTGGCTATAAAGGTGCATTACAGGTATCTCTGAAAGTGTCTGTTGGGTTGGCACGAATCGAGACTGGGATTTGTCACTCCGTATAAGCGGAGAGGTATCTCTGGGCCCACTCGGTAGGACAACATCATATGCGCAATGTGACCAAGGAGTTGATCACGGGATGATGTGTTACGGAACGAGTAAAGAGACTTACCGGTAACGAGATTGAACTAGGTATTGGACACCGACGATCGAATCTCAGGCAAGTAACATACCGATAGACAAAGGGAATTGTATACGGGATTGATTAAGTCCTTGACATCGTGGTTCATCCGATGAGAACATCGTGGAACATGTGGGAGCCATCATGGGTATCCAGATCCCGCTGTTGGTTATTGACCGAAGAACGTCTCGGTCATGTCTGCATGTCTCCCGAACCCGTAGGGTCTACACACTTAAGGTTCGGTGACGCTAGGGTTGTAGAGATATTAGTATGCGGTAACCCGAATGTTGTTCGGAGTCCCGGATGAGATCCCGGACGTCACGAGAAGTTCCGGAATGGTCCGGAGGTAAAGAATTATATATAGGAAGTGCTGTTTCGGCCATCGGGACAAGTTTCGGGGTTATCGGTATTGTACCGGGACCACCGGAAGGGTCCCGGGGGTCCACCGGGTGGGGCCACCTGCCCCGGGGGGCCACATGGGCTGTAGGGGGTGTGCCTTGGCCTATATGGGCCAAGGGCACCAGCCCCAAGAGGCCCATGCGCCAAGAGATGGGAAAAAGGGGAGAGTCCTAAAAGGGGAAGGCACCTCCGGGGTGCCTTGGGGAGGATGGACTCCTCCCCACCCTTGGCCGCACCCTTCCTTGGAGGAAGGGGCAAGGGCTGCGCCTCCCCCTCTCCCTTGGCCCTATATATAGTGGGGAAAAGGAGGAGCAAACATACCTGAGCCCTGGCGCCTCCCTCTCCCTCCCGTGACACATCTACCTCCTCCCGCAGCGCTTAGCGAAGCCCTGTTGGAATCCCGCTACTTCCACCACGCCGGCGTGCTGCTGGATCTCCATCAACCTCTCCCTCCTCCTTGCTGGATCAAGGCATGGGAGACGTCTCCGCTCCGTACGTGTGTTGAACGCGGAGGTGATGTCCGTTCGGCACTAGGATCATCGGTGATTTGAATCACGACGAGTACGACTCCATCAACCCCGTTCACTTGAACGCTTCCGCTTAGCGATCTACAAGGGTATGTAGATGCACTCTCCTTCCCCTCGTTGCTAGTCTCTCCATAGATAGATCTTGGTGATACGTAGGAAAATTTTGAATTTCTGCTACGTTCCCCAACAACTCCGGCACCTCCGAGTTCTTGACACACGTACAACTCGATGACGCACCCCGGGCTCCGATCCAGCAAAGCTTCGGGGAGGAGTTTTGTCAGCACGACGGCGTGGTGATGATCTTGATGTTTAACCGTCGCAGGGCTTCGCCTAAGCACCGCTACAATATGATCGAGGTGTAATATCGTGGAGGGGGGCACCGCACACGACTAAGGAACGATCACGAAGATCAACTTGTGTGTCATGGGGTGCCCCCCTGCCCCTGTATATAAAGGAGCAAGGGGGAGGGGGCGGCCGGCCTAGGAGGGGGCGCGCCAAGGGGAGTCCTACTCCCACCGGGAGTAGGACTCCATCCTTCCTTGTTGGAGTAGGAGAAGGGGAAAGAGGGGGAGAGGAAGAAGGAAAAGGGGCTGCGCCCCTTGTCCAATTCGGACCAGAGGGGGGGGGCAGGCCTCCTTCCTTTTGGCCTCTTTCCTCTATTCCCGTATGGCCCAATAAGGCCCATATACTCCCCGGCGAATTCCCGTGACTCTCCGGTACTCCGAAAAATACCCGAATCACTCGGAACCTTTCTGATGTCCGAATATAGTCGTCCAATATATTGATATTTACGTCTCGACCATATCGAGACTCCTCGTCATGTCCCCGATCTCATCCGGGACTCCGAACTCCTTCGGTACATCAAAACTCATAAACTCATAATATAACTGTCATCGAAACCTTAAGTGTGCGGACCCTACGGTTTCAGAACAATGTAGACATGACCGAGACACGTCTCTAATCAATAACCAATAGCGGAACCTGGATGCTCATATTGGCTCCTACATATTCTATGAAGATCTTTATCGGTCAGACCGCATAACAACAAACGTTGTTCCCTTTGTCATCGGTATGTTACTTGCCCGAGATTCGATCGTCGGTATCCAATACCTAGTTCAATCTCGTTACCGGCAAGTCTCTTTACTCGTTCCGTAATACATCATCTCACAACTAACTCATTAGTTGCAATGCTTGCAAGGCTTATGTGATGTGCATTACCGAGAGGGCCGAGATACCTCTCCGACAATCGGAGTGACAAATCCTAATCTCGAAATACGCCAACCCAACATGTACCTTTGGAGACACCTATAGAGCACCTTTATAATCACCCAGTTACGTTGTGACGTTTGGTAGCACACAAAGTGTTCCTCCGGTAAACGGGAGTTGCATAATCTCATAGTCACAGGAACATGTATAAGTCATGAAGAAAGCAATAGCAACATACTAAATGATAGGGTGCTAAGCTAACGGAATGGGTCATGTCAATCACATCATTCAACTAATGATGTGATGCCGTAAATCAAATAACAACTCTTTGTCCATGGTTAGGAAACATAACCATCTTTGATTAACGAGCTAGTCAAGTAGAGGCATACTAGTGACACTCTGTTTGTCTATGTATTCACACATGTATTATGTTTCCGGTTAATACAATTCTAGCATGAATAATAAACATTTATCATGATATAAGGAAATAAATAATAACTTTATTATTGCCTCCAGGGCATATTTCCTTCAGTCTCCCACTTGCACTAGAGTCAATAATCTGGATCACATCGCCATGTGATTTAACATCAATAGTTCACATCTTTATGTGATTGGTTCACATCTCCATGTGACTAACACCCAAAAGGTTTACTAGATTCAATAATCTAGTTCACATCGCTATGTGATTAAGAACCAAAAAGTGATCATGGTTTGCTTGTGAGAGAAGTTTAGTCAACGGGTCTGCCACATTCAGATCCGCATGTATTTTGCAAATTTCTATGTCAACAATGCTCTGCATGGAGCTACTCTAGCTAATTGCTCCCACTTTCAATATGTATCCAGATTGAGACTTAGAGTCATCTGGATCAGTGTCAAAACTTGCATCGACGTAACCCTTTACGACGAACCTTTTGTCACCTCCGTAATCGAGAAACATATCCTTATTCCAGTAAGGATAATTTTGACCGCTGTCCATTGATCTACTCCTAGATCACTATTGTACCCCCTCTCTTAACACAGTGTATGGTATACAATAGATCTGGTACACAGCATGGCATACTTTATAGAACCTTTGACTGAGGCATAGGGAATGACTTTCATTCTCTTTCTATCTTCTGCCGTGGTCGGGCTTTGAGTCTTACTCAACTTCACACCTTGTAACACAGGCAAGAAACTTTTTCTTTGACTGTTCCATTTTGAACTACTTCAAAATCTTGTCAAGGTATGTACTCATTGAAAAAACTTATCACGCGTCTTGATCTATCTCTATAGATCTTGATACTCAATATGTAAGCAGCTTCACCGAGGTCTTTCTTTGAAAAACACCTTTCAAACACTCCTTTATGCTTTACAGAATAATTCTACATTATTTCCGATCAACAATATGTCATTCACATATACTTATCAGAAATGTTGTAGTGCTCCCACTCACTTTCTTATAAATACAGGCTTCACCGCAAGTCTGTATAAAACTATATGCTTTGATCAACTTATCAAAGCGTGTATTCCAACTCCGAGATGCTTGCACCAGTCCATAGATGGATCGCTGGAGCTTGCATATTTTGTTAGCACCTTTAGGATTGACAAAACCTTCTGGTTGCATCATATACAACTCTTCTTTAATAAATCCATTAAGGAATGCAGTTTTGTTTATCCATTTGCCAGATTTCATAAAATGTGGCAATTGCTAACATGATTCGGACAGATTTAAGCATAGATACGAGTGAGGAACTCTCATCGTAGTCAACACCTTGAACTTGTCGAAAACCTTTTGCGACAATTCTAGCTTTGTAGATAGTAACACTACTATCCGTGTCCGTCTTCCTCTTGAAGATCCATTTATTATCAATGGCTTGCCGATCCTCGGGCAAGTCCACCAAAGTCCACACTTTGTTCTCATACATGGATCCTATCTCAGATTTCATGGCCTCAAGCCATTTATCGGAATCTGGGCTCATCATCGCTTCCTCATAGTTCGTAGGTTCGTCATGGTCTAGTAACATGACTTCCAGAACAGGATTACCGTACCACTCTGGTGTGGATCTTGCTCTGGTTTACCTACGAGATTCGGTAGTAACTTGATCTGAAGTTACATGATCATCATCATTAGCTTCCTCACTAATTGGTGTGGTAGTCACAAGAACAGATTTCTGTGATGAACTACTTTCCAATAAGGGAGAAGGTACAATTGCCTTATCAAGTTTTCTACTTTCCTCCCACTCACTTCTTTCGAGAGAAACCCCTTCTCTAGAAAGTTTCCGAATTTTAGCAACAAAAGTCTTGCCTTCGGATCTGTGATAGAAGGTGTATCCAATAGTTTCCTTTGGATATCCTATGAAGACACATTTCTCCGATTTGGGTTTGAGCTTATCAAGTTGAAACTTTTTCACATAAGCATTGCAACCTCAAACTTTAAGAAACGACAGCTTAGGTTTCTTGCCAAACCATAGTTCACACGGTGTCGTCTCAACGGATTTAGATGGTGCCCTATTTAACGTGAATGCAGCTGTCTCTAATGCATAACCCCAAAACGATAGTGGCAGATCGGTAAGAGACATCATAGATCGCACTATATCTAATAAAGTACGGTTATGACGTTCGGACACACCATTACACTATGGTGTTCCAGGTGGTGTGAGTCGTGAAACTATTTCACATTGTTTGTAACTGAAGGCCAAACTCGTAACTCAAATACTCTTCTCTACGATCAGATCGTAGAAACTTTATTTTCTTGTTACGATGATTTTCCACTTCACTCTGAAATTCTTTGAACTATTCAAATGTTTCAGACTTGTGTTTCATCAAGTAGATATACTCATATCTGCTCAAATCATCTGTGAAGGTCAGAAAATAATGATACTTGCCGCGAGCCTCAATATTCATCGGACCACATACATCAGTATGTATGATTTCCAACAAATTTGTTGCTCGCTCCATTGTTCCGAAGAACAGAGTCTTAGTCATCTTGCCCATGAGGCATGGTTCGCAAGCATCAATTGATTCATAATCAAGTGATTCCAAAAGCCCATCAGCATGGAGTTTCTTCATGCGCTTTACACCAATATGACCTAAACGTCAGTGCCACAAATAAGTTGCACTATCATTATTAACTTTGCAGATTTTGGTTTCAATATTATGATTATGTGTATCACTACGATCGAGATCCAATAAACTATTTTTATTGGGTGTGTAACCATATAAGGTTTTATTCATGTAAACAGAACAACAATTTATTCTCTTACTTAAATGAATAACCGTATTAGAATAAACATGATCAAATCATATTCATGCTCAACGCAAACACCAAATAACACTTATTTAGGTTCAACACTAATCCCGAAATTATAGGGAGTGTGCAATGATGATCATATCAATCTTGGAACTACTTCCAACACACATCGTCACCTCACCCTTAACTAGTCTTTGTTCATTCTGCAACTCCCGATTCAAGTTACTAATCATAGTAACTGAACTAGTATCAAATACTGAGGGGTTGCTATAAACACTAGTAAAGTACACATCAATAACATGTATATCAAATATACTTATGTTCACTTTGCCATCCTTCTTATTCGCTAAATACTTGGGGCAGTTCCACTTCCAGTGATCAGTCCCTTTGCAGTAGAAGCACTTAGTCTCAGCCTTAGGATCAGACTTGGGCTTCTTCACTTGAGCAGCAACTTGCTTTCCGTTCTTCTTGAAGTTCGCCTTCTTCCCTTTTCCGTTTTCTTGAAACTAGTGGTCTCGTCAACCATCAACACTTGATGTTTTTCTTGATTTCTACCTTCGTCGATTTTAGCATCACGAAGAGCTTGGGAATCGTTTCCGTTATCCCTTGCATATTATAGTTCATCACGAAGTTCTACTAACTTGGTGATGATGACTAGAGAATTCTGCCAATCACTATTTTATCTGGAAGATTAACTCCCACTTGATTCAAGCGATTGTAGTACCCAGACAATCTGAGTACATGCTCACTAGTTGAGCGATTCTCCTCCATCTTTTAGGTATAGAACTTGTTGGAGACTTCATATTTCTCAACTCGGGTATTTGCTTGAAATATTAACTTCAACTCCTGGAACATCTCATATGGTCCATGACGTTCAAAACATCTTTGAAGTCCCGATTCTAAGCCATTAAGCATGGTGCACTAAACTATCAAGTAGTCATCATATTGAGCTAGCCAAACGTTCATAACGTCTGCATCTGCTCCTGCAATAGGTTCGTCACCTAGCGGTGCATCAAGGACATAATTCTTCTGTGCAGCAATGAGGATAAACCTCAGATCACGGATCCAATCCGCATCATTGCTACTAACATCTTTCAACACAATTTTCTCTAGGAACATATCAAAATAAACACAGGGAAGCAACAACGCGAGCTATTGATCTACAACATAATTTGCAAAATACTACCAGGACTAAGTTCATGATAAATTTAAGTTCAATTAATCATATTACTTAAGAACTCCCACTTAGATAGACATCCCTCTAATCCTCTAAGTGATCACGTGATACAGATCAACTAAACCATGTCCGATCATCACGTGAGATGGAGTAGTTCCATTGGTGAACATCACTATGTTGATCATATCTACTATATGATTCACGCTCGACCTTTCGGTCTCCGTGTTCCGAGGCCATATCTGTATATGCTTGGCTCGTCAAGTATAACCTGAGTATTCCGCGTGTGCAACTGTTTTGCACCCGTTGTATTTGAACGTAGAGCCTATCACACCCGATCATCACGTGGTGTCTCAGCACGAAGAACTTTCGCAACGGTGCATACTCAGGGAGAACACTTCTTGATAATTAGTGAGAGATCATCTTAAAATGCTACCGTCAAACTAAGCAAAAATAAGATGTATAAAAGATAAACATCATATGCAATCAAAATATGTGACATGGTATGGCCATCATCATCTTGCTTCTTTGATCTCCATCTCCAAAGTACTGTCATGATCTATATCGTCACCAGCATGACACCATGATCTCCATCATCTTGATCTATATCAATGCGTCGTCACGTGGTCGTCTCGCCAACAATTGCTCTTGCAACTATTTCTATCGCATAGCGATAAAGTAAAGCAATTATTGGACGCTTGCATCTTATGCAATAGAGAGACAACCATAAGGATTTTGCCAGTTGCTGATAACTTCAACAAAACATGATCATCTCATACAACAACTTATATCGCATCACGTCTTGACCATATCACATCACAACATGCCCTGCAAAAACAAGTTAGACGTCCTCTACTTTGATGTTGCAAGTTTTACGTTGCTGCTACGGGCTTAGCAAGAACCGTTCTTACCTACGCATCAAAAACCACAATGATAGTTTGTCAAGTTGGTGCTGTTTTAACCTTCGCAAGGACCGGGCGTAGCCACACTCGGTTCAACTAAAGTTGGAGAAACTGACACCCGCCAGCCACCTGTGTGCAAAGCACGTCGGTAGAACCAGTCTCGCGTAAGCGTATGGGTAATGTCGGTCCGGGCCGCTTCATCCAACAATACCGCCGAACCAAAGTATGACATGCTGGTAAGCAGTATGACTTATATCGCCCACAACTCACTTGTGTTCTACTCATGCATATAACATCAACACATAAAACCTAGGCTCGGATGCCACTGTTGGGGAACGTAGTAATTTCAAAAAAAATTCCTACGCACACACAAGATCATGGTGATGCATAGCAACGAGAGGGGAGAGTGTTGTCTACGTACCCTCGTAGACCGAAGCGGAAGCGTTGACGCAACGTAGAGGAAGTAGTCGTACATCTTCCCGGTTCAATCGATCCAAGCACCGTTACTCCGGCACCTCCGAGTTCTTGACACACGTACAGCTCGATGACGCACCCCGGGCTCTGATCCAGCAAAGCTTCGGCAAGGAGTTTTGTCAGCACGACGGCGTGGTGACGATCTTGATGTTTAACCGTTGCAGGGCTTCGCCTAAGCACCGCTACAATATGATCGAGGTGTAATATCGTGGAGGGGGGCACCGCACACGGCTAAGGAACGATCACGAAGATCAACTTGTGTGTCATGGGGTGCCCCCCTGCCCCTGTATATAAAGGAGCAAGGGGGAGGGGGCGGCCGGCCTAGGAGGGGGCGTGCCAAGGGGAGTCCTACTCCCACCGGGAGTAGGACTCCATCCTTCCTTGTTGGAGTAGGAGAAAGGGAAAGATGGGGAGAGGAAGAAGGAAAAGGGGGCTGCGCCCCTTGTCCAATTCGGACCAGAGGGGGGGCGCAGGCCTCCTTCCTTTTGGCCTCTTTCCTCTATTCCCGTATGGCCCAATAAGGCCCATATACTCCCCGGCGAATTCCCGTAACTCTCCGGTACTCCGAAAAATACCCGAATCACTCGGAACCTTTCCGATGTCCGAATATAGTTGTCCAATATATCGATCTTTACGTATCGACCATTTCGAGACTCCTCGTCATGTCCCCGATCTCATCCGGGACTCCGAACTCCTTCGGTACATCAAAACTCATAAACTCATAATATAACTGTCATTGAAACCTTAAGCGTGCGGACCCTACGGTTCGAGAACAATGTAGACATGACCGAGACACGTCTCCAGTCAATAACCAATAGCGGAACCTGGATGCTCATATTGGCTCCTACATATTCTACGAAGATCTTTATCGGTCAGACCGCATAACAATATACGTTGTTCCCTTTGTCATCGGTATGTTACTTGCCCGAGATTCGATCGTCGGTATCCAATACCTAGTTCAATCTCGTTACCAGCAAGTCTCTTTACTCGTTCCGTAATACATCATCTCACAACTAACTCATTAGTTGCAATGCTTGCAAGGCTTATGTGATGTGCATTACCGAGAGGGCCCAGAGATACCTCTCCGACAATCGGAGTGACAAATCCTAATCTCGAAATACGCCAACCCAACATGTACCTTTGGAGACACCTGTAGAACACCTTTATAATCACCCAGTTACGTTGTGACGTTTGGTAGCACACAAAGTGTTCCTCCGGTAAACGGGAGTTGCATAATCTCATAGTCATAGGAACATGTATAAGTCATGAAGAAAGCAATAACAACATACTAAACGATCGGGTGCTAAGCTAACGGAATGAGTCATGTCAATCAGATCATTCAACTAATGATGTGATCCCGTTAATCAAATAACAACTCTTTGTCCATGGTTAGGAAACATAACCATCTTTGATTAACGAGCTAGTCAAGTAGAGGCATACTAGTGACACTCTGTTTGTCTATGTATTCACACATGTATTATGTTTCCGGTTAATACAATTCTAGCATGAATAATAAACATTTATCAATGATATAAGGAAATAAATAATAACTTTATCATTGCCTCTAGGGCATATTTCTTTCATCCACATGGTGTTCCGGATGAGGGGGGTTATTGACAAGTGTATATTGTATTCATACTGTATCATATTGTACGTAGTCTGATCCTATATTTCTGGATCCCCTTGCCCGTTGGCCTGCATGCCTACTCTCACGGGCCCTCTCTCCCTCTCTCTCTCGGCATATATGATGTAATGTGTAACAGAATGAATCGAGGATAAAGAAACAATCTTCCAACTCTCTCCAAGGTCACCGCAAGCCCCTTGTTCCACGACGCGGGCAAGACCAACACAAGCGAGATCCCGACCAAGGCGGATACGCTGTCTCCCGCCAACAACATTGGTGGCGACGGCCACGGGCTGTTAGGCCACAACAGGGCTTCACGGGCACAAGTTTCGGTCGTTGGGAGCCCTCTGCTTCCTTCAGCGAGCCTGACCAATGGTACTTTACGGACTCCATTTCCCACGATTCTTCTGTTGGGTCCTAGTGAGCATAGTGGGTCTAGTTCTAGCAATCGCAGTTCTTCTTCACACTTCGATTGCCCGGAATTTGATGGTGATAATCCTACGGGGTGGCCCATACTCTGTGAAGCTTACTTTTGGGTGTGTGCAATTCATCCTAGTACCTAGGTTGACACTGCTATAGTGCACCTCACAGGCGCTACAGTATTGTAGTTAGAATGGTCACAAACTCATGTCAAATTTGCTCAGTGGGAGTATTTCACAGCTGTTGTTCTAGAAAATTTTGGGTGATCAGAAGTTCAACATTTAGGAAGAAATTCTCTCGTCTAAAACAAACAGGCACTGTGATGGAGTATGCTGAGCAGTTTACTGTTCATAGCTTATTGGAAAATCACAAATCATGGGATCCTCTCTTTTCACTAATCAATTCGTAGACGGATTGCAGATGGATATAAAAGCTGTTGTTATGTTACATCGCCCTGTCGATTTGGAAACAGCTGTCTCTCTGGCTGAATTACAGGAGGAAGCAATGGAGTTAATCCGTCAAGAACAGGCAATGATTGCCACCAAAGTTTTAAATAGCGCGCTAAGCCTCTTAACGGCGGACCTCTTCTAAACGCTATAGCACGCTATTTAAAATGTTTGTTCATTTGTTTGGACCAAAGTCTCTTAGCGCAAGACCTTTTGTAAACGCTATAGCTCCGCACGCTCCGAGTCAGCAAAGCTCCGGGGGTCGTGCTTATCAGCGATGTGTTCAGGCAAAATACCGTCGACGCCAAGGCTGGAGGGGAAGATTGTCGCAGTCCAAACAGTGCCATGTCCTCATCAACTTCATCTTCTGTTGATGACAAGCTCAAGACATTGAGGACTTATCAAAGGGCACGCGGGCGGTGTTTCACTTGTGAGGAGCGATGGGCACTGGACATGTGTGTGCAGACACAGTTCAGCTTCATGTTGGCGAAGCTATCACAGGACACTTCTGAAGAAGATCTCTGCATGCTATCAGCGGCTGCTGTTACTGGAAGGAACAGAAGCTCCGAAAGCCTTGCGCCTGTTGGGACAATTGAAACAGAGATCACTGCTAATGCTTGTGGACTCGGGAAGCTCTGACAGCTTCATGAATTTTGATATCGCTGGGGATTGGTCAATGTCGCTGATAGCGCAATCATATCGTCAAGTTTGGAAGTTCCGACAGTGGAGTCTCAAGTGCAGGGGTACGAACTTCGGTCATCATTGAAACTTTTCCCTCTAGGAGCCTATGATCGATGTCATTTTAGGAATGGATTGTCTCGAATCTTGTGGAGTCATGACATTCGACTAGATCATTGATGGCGCGCGTTGCCGCGCCCGTCTAATTTTTCGATTGAATGATAGTAATTTTCATGCACATACATATATAGGCATGAAATATGTAGGTTTAATTTATATTCAACTTAGAAGAATAAGTCATCAGGCAGGAAAAACTAAAATAAAAAATAGATTGAAATTCAACAACATTTCAAGTCGCATGGTAACAAAGAGGCGAATTGGACAGAGAAAATCAGCTTAGTTTTGATCTCAAGCCTGATGTACAGATGTCATGCAACTAAACAATGTTGAAAAACTTGAATCATCATTATGTAAAAGAAAATTTTGGTGGGCAAAGAAAAAGGCGCAACGTAGCAACCCTAGCAAACCCACTATCCCGCCGCTGCTGAAAAAAAAAACCCCACCATCCCGCTGCCCCTTGGTCTCTCTATCTCTCTTGTTGGAACGTGTCAGCGGCTCCACCTCATCGTGCGCGGCATGCTCGGCCTTGAGCCGCGATCTCCCCTGTATCTCTCTCTCGTCTAACTGTTTATATATCCGCGTGCTGAGAGATTCTCCATTACTCAACTCTCTCTCCCCCACCGGCGACCTCCCTCCCCTACCGCCGCCGCCCTCCCCTCTCCCCACCGGCGACCTCCCATCACGTCCTCTCCCTTCCCTTCCCTTGCCCGCAGACCGACAAGGGGGGACATGGCAATCCTGCAGCGGCCGGATCCAAGATCAAGCCCCCCGTGGGCTTCCTGCTCGAGCACCTCGCAGCGACCACGGCGGCGCGAGCGCCCATATGCAGGCGGCTCTGAACCCTAGCCGCCGCAGCGGGTCACCGGAGCAGCATCTCCCTCACCCCCGTCGGCCGACAGCACCAAGGGGCTCGCGCTCTCCTCCGGCCTTCGCCCGCGCCTGCTTCCCTCCCTCCGGCGTCAGCGTCACGTCAGGGCAGGGCAGGTAACCCCCCAAACCCCCTTCCTTGTGCTCTGTTTGGTGACACTGGGGAGGGTAAGTATCTTGCAATGCTTAGACGGGGACTGTATTCATCATTCTCTCAATTGTTATCTTGTAAATACATTAAGGCGATGTATATTTCCTTTCCTGATAAAAACTGAGCTACGTTGCATTGGCGAGATTAAAAGATAAGATGAAAATAGCACTCTCCGCATATGATTTCTGTGGCCATGATAGTCCAGTCAAGATTTCCCTTGCTTGAGCCTTAAATAGCATACTGTCATTAAAATGGCTCATTACCGCAAGGAGAATGCTTGTCATAACACTGACCCACTGGGAGGCCAAATAGTGATACGGTGTTTTCAAGTACCAGATCCTCCACTCGATGCTAGCACATAATAGGACAAACTGTTGTACCAAAAAGAGAACATAGTATAGTTTCGATAATAAACAGGATCCATCACTGTTTATTATGCCATAAACAGGTATAGACTGAATATTTAGTGTGCACTCGACAAATATTTAGGAAAAGGGCATAGAAAGAATCAAAACTCACACTGCCGGACTTCTCCTTACTACTAGCTATAAAAGCATTACGGCAGACCAAACTGCAATTTTCAGCAGGGAGATATTCAGACAGGGGACCAAACTCGACCGTCCCCTCTTGCATGCATTCTAGCCTTGTATTGTCAGGACTCGGCGCTCAATGTCAAGTCTGCACACTGCCGAGAAAATAGTGCATTGCAAGTATGATTCAATTTCATTATGATTACCAATTAGTGTGTTGGTTGCAGGAATTTCTACATGATTTTTTCTTATCATCTTTTGGGCTTTTCATTTCCATACCAAGCAACTTGTTTGATGGTGGTTGGTAGCTACTACTTCAAATTGACGCGTCAGAGTACTTCAAATAGCTCAGAGTAAGGATTAGTGTAATGAAGATGTTGGATGGTGTGGGGGAGGAGCGGCATTTCAGCGAAGTGGGAGAAGTTGGTGTGCCGGAGGAAACTCCGATGCAAGCCCATTGATGTCTCCGATGCTGGTCGGCGTAACTCCTGTCCAGTGGTTGCAGCTAGGACTGGACGCTCGAGCGAGCTTTTCGGCTCGGCCCGAAACTCGTTCCAGCTCGGCCCGACTCAGCTCGGCCCGACAAGAAAATAGGCCGAGCCGAGCTAGCAAACTACGGCCCGTTCGACGACCGAGCCGAGCCGGTTTTCGCTCGGTCCAGCTCGGTGGCTCGTTTCGCAGCCCAATTAATTTTATTTAGATAGTTTTCAGCCCATTGACTGGACGTAGCAGCCCACACGAGCAGCCCAAGCCCACTACAAACCACCCCGACTCGCACGTGAATCCCCTAGCGAGCGAATGCAGCCGCCCCTGCTTAGGGTTTGCGCCTTGCTGCGCCGCCGCTCTCCAGCCAGTGGCCACCACCCGATGTCGTCCTCCTCGCCAAGACGACGCTGATGGCTCGCCGTCGATACCGCCGGGTACGCCCCTGCTCGCCGCTGCGCCGACACCGCTGTTCGTCGCTCCCGTGATTCCTCGTCGACCATGCCACTGTCCCAGGCAAGAGCAGGTATGACCTCCACTGGAGCGGGAGCCATGGCCGATGCTGTGGTGCGCGGCTTCTACCACGAGTACTCCTCTCGTCTCCAAGCACCACTCCACCTCGCCTGAGTTCCCTAGCATCGCCGGTGATCCCACATCTAGCGGCAGCGAGGTTCCTGGGAAGAAGACGTAAACTGGGCCCACCTGGCAGTGACCCTTGTCCATCCACTCACGAGCCGCTCGGGCTAGACCGAGCCCCGGCAAAAACGAGCCGAGCCACCCATATGCAGCTCGTTGCATCACCGAGCCGAGCTGAGCTGGCTCGTTTCAGAGCGAGCTAAAGCATGGCTCGGGCCGAACTCGGCTCGGCTCGGCTCGTGTCCAGCCCTAGTTGCAGCCAACTTCCCACCGACTTCCTATCAGAAATCTCCTGTGGCCAGCACATAGGTTCCGACAGGTCAACACAAACTAGAACCAAGTTGTTTCTCTTGTACCTTTCCTTTTTTAGCCTTAGTTTCCATCCTAATTATCGTTTACTAGCATGGGAAATCAAATTATTAAAAGGAAAGCAACAAGAAAAGCTGTCCACAAAATGCAATAACAAATATCATTGTCAATAAAATAAACAATGTATGGTCTTTTGTGGAACTGATGTCAAAGTTAACCAAGACCAAATATATATCCAACAACATACATGGTGAACTTTGTTACAGCGGAGAAAGCCACCAAATCGATATGCATGAAAGTAAGCAGATGTTGCTGTACAACACAAATTAAGAGGATAAGCTTATTGGAAGCACTTCAATATCTTCAGGAGATGAGTCGACAATCTGGTGCGCCATGTAGCAAGCAGCAGCACATGGAGATTCACCATTAGCATGTACACATGCCAGGCGATCAGACAGACCAATTGCTGAAGCAACAGAATCGCGGCTACTTGAAATACCAAATGCCAATCTGTCAGCTCAAAGAAAACCTAAGTCATGTCCCTAGCAAGATTGACCCAAACTTCCAAAAAGGTGTACTCCAGACGAAACAACATCGTCACGATTTGCCAGCGGAGGCGCCAATGGCCCTAGGCCACTTCTTCGATGGGAAACCTCCAGGAGAACTTTTTTGACAACATTCATGAAACGAAAAAAGCAAAGGAACAAAGAAAGCAAAGAAGAAGGAGATTGTGGGCCTTGTGGCTCTCTCCAACAAAAACGAGGGAAAGCAAAGGGAAGAGCAAGAATAAGGCCAAAGAAGAGATGAAGGTGCTTGTAGCCTTCTCTCTCAAGGAAAGCAAATGGGAGAGCTAGAAAATGACCAAAATAAAGAGGAAGAACCTTGTGGGTTGTGTGTCTTTCTCTCCCCAAAAAAAAAACAAGGAAATGGCCAATACATCACTGGGAAGTTGTTTTGAGCTGGGGATGACATGAGTTTTGCCGTCGGGCAGTTAGTGCTTGTGTGTCTCTATCACCATCCTTCACATCCATGGGAAGCTTGCTCCTTGTTACCATGGGCCTTACCCGGTTGTTGCGAAGGTTTGCCATGTGATGTATAAGCTGAAGCTTCCACCATGTGCACTCCGTCAAAGAGTCTTCCATGTAACACAGTTGAAACCTTTCCGTGGAGTTCCACCAACCGAGCTGTCGTTGTTGAAGCCACAAGAGGTCCTCCGGCACAGGGTTATTCATGGAGCACCGATGCTAGTGGTGTACTCGGAAGCAACTTGTGTAAACATCGCAGAATTTCAAGCAAGTTTCCAGTTTTCAAGCTCGGATATAAGCTATTCACCACGGAAAGGTTCCCAAACCCCGGGAGCTTGAAATCAACCCCGGTGAATAGATTATGATTGAGCTTAAAATCTGGAAACTTGTCTTAAAACTCTGCGAGGTTTTCCCAAGTTGCTTCTGAATACCCATAGCCAATCCATTGCACTAGAAGTATTGGCGCTCCACCACTAATCATGTGCTGGAGGACCTCTTGTGGCTTAGGCAACGACATCTTGGTTGGTGGAACTCCCACAAAAAGGTTTTAGCTGCGTTACATGGGAAACTCTTTGACGGAGTGCACACGGTGGAAGCTTTAGCTTATACATCATGTGGCTAACCTTGGCAACAATCGGGTAAGACCCATGGTAACTAGGGGTAGGCTTCCTAATGGATGGCACAGGATGGTTATAAAGACACACAAGCACCAACTGGCCGATGGCAAATTCAACTCATGTCATCCCCAGCTCAAAACAACTACATGGTGATGTATTGTCCATTCTTATTTTTTGAGAGAGAAAAACACATGGCTCACAAGGTTCTTTCCCTTTGTTTTGGTCATTTACTTGCTCTCCTATTTGCTTTCCTTGCTATTTTGGGAGAGAAGGCTACAAGCTCCTTGGTCTTTACTTTGGCCTTATTCTTGCTCTTTCCTTGTTTTTCTTTGGAGAGAAAGCCACAGGGCCCACAATCTCTTTCCTCTTTGCTTTCTTTTTTTGTTTCCTTTTTTCTTTTCATGAATGTTTTCACAAAATTTCTCTAGTTTTCTTTCACCTGATTAGACAATCACTCAAAACAAAGATGCACACCCGATTCATGGGTCTCATGTCTTTGTTGTTGAAGAGGTGTTGTTTAACTAAACGTACCCGGCTACGTGCCTTGTGTCTGTGGCTGGACTTTCGTTACCGTACGGCCACATGTAGTGACCTAGGACTTTGCCGAGTAGACCCTGTCCAGACACGCCCCCAAGAGGACCGCAGACATCATTTTTTATTGATAGTAAAAATAATTTATACATGGTAGAAGAATCTAAGACAACAGTTAAAAAAACTTATCCTAAGCGATATCCATGTCCGGCGCAAGCCAGCCAAAGACGCAGACCCATGCTGGAGGACATGGAAGCGGCCGAGCACGGCATCGTGTCACTCCTACAGGTAGGGCCAATCGTCGAGGCCGTGAACCGGGTGTTCGTCGCGTTGCCGGAGAACCCGAATGGTCCGTGTTGAGCTAAGACACCGCCGCCCAGTGCTACCGTTCGACAAACCGTCAACGACTTGGTTCAATAACACCTCTTCGACAACAAAGACATGAGACCTTTGCTCACAACAGAAATAAAATGGTGAGTGTTAAGAAGAGGGCCGGAACAGCAAAATCCAATAAAAATGCAAACCTTAGACAGCATGAGGAGCCATCCAACCCTTGTTGGCGTCGTCCAACTCCGATGATCACCAGTTGCAACACCCCACACAGAGAGACAAGAAAAGAATTTAGGGTTGGTGGGCATCGGGAGCGCGTCCTTTTTATGCATACACCGGATCCGACCTAATGAAATGTCAGAAAAGGCACCACAAAATCGGACCCAAATAAGTACCATATGCTTCTCTTTCACCTGATTAGGCAATCAAAACCCCTTTCACCAGACTCAACTTCTCATCAATCTTAAAAAGCATTCACATGTTTAGTTAGATGATTTGCATGACTTTTTTCGCTCATTACAACAATGCACATATCCAACTCTCTTTTATTTTCTGTATGGGAGGAAATCATTTCTACTTATTGCAACTGTACTCCTCTGATTCTCCATAAATATACTTGTAAGTTATGTCTTGTTGAACAAGTTCAGTAAATCATGGAGGAGCAATAGATATTTACTTGTCTCTATTTTTCATGTCTATGATCATTAACTGAATATTGTTGTAAGCATATCCTTATTGTTTTCAGTTGGCATTCGTTGGTAGCTGGTAAGGTTCCATTTTACGCTGAACCACAAATTAGACTACATTACAACACTTTTTTAGTGGAAAATAAATATATATATTTTCTGAATTATGCAGTGTTTCCATTACTTCCTATTGAAATCTACTGAATGGGCTGACAAGTGGACTTTTCATTGAATGTATAGTAATGTTTCCCAACTATGCTAAAGTTGTATTTTTCCAATATTACCTTAGGGCATGAATTTACAAAAATGTTAGAATTGAATAGTTATAAAAGGATTGTACAAAAAACTTTAAAGACAAAGACGTTATAAGTTTATATGAACCTACAACTCCTGTCGATATTTTTCTCTTCTGAGATTTGATATGAAGCTTCAGTTCCTATACTAAATACAATTCATTTCTTCTCCTGCTTTTCCGAGACATTATGTGAAGCAACCCATCGCAACTTGCAACATCACCTAATTCATGCCCTTTGTGAATTCAAGTTTGTTAGTGAGCGACTCCATTTAATATTTTGTATCATGCACTAGGTTCATAAACACTGGATGCATGTTGCTCTCCTGTAGATTGGTCCATTGACTAAACCATTTGCTCTTCGATGTTCCAGGTTTGTTGTCTATAAAAGAAGATCCATGCTTGGAGTTGCAAGAGGTCCTAATTAACCTTGTAGGTTCGAGAAGGCATTGCTTCTTTACATGAATGTGCTTCCTTTTAAGTAGTGGAAATGGAAAATAATGCCATGCCGCCAGCTCCTCCACGATAACCATCTATTCAGATTTATCTAATTATGCAAGGAACCAACTATTTATATCTTCCAATGCACCAAACTAATAGTCTCATGAACTTGAAATCAGCTTAAATCATAACAGTATCATGTTTTCGTCAAAGAGCTTTGTGGTGGCATAAATATCAAGTCACGAGGAACATTCGATGCAAAATACTCATGTTGCTGAGAGAAACCCATGTTGTACATTTATATTCTCTCTTTTTTACTTTTGGAAGTTATGTCAAGAACATGTTTTTATTTTGGTGCAGGTAGATTTTACAACTGGATGCCCAGGCCTTAAATAGTAACAAAGGGCATAGCAGCACAAGAACACAGATGTATTGGATAGCTTCTGCTTTCGACTTTCCTGTTCATTTCATTAGCACTTTAACTTACTGAGGGAGGTGAAGTGAAGGCAGCTCTGTGTGCAAAAATAAAACACACCTTTGGGTGCAAATAATGTACTGATGAATTTTCAATGTAACTCATAATGGCCTCGTTTTACAATTGAAGTTGGGCGTATTAATCATTATCTGTTTGTCTGGTTTTACCAGTCTTTGTAATAAGCTGTAATGAGTAGGTTCGAGTTATGATTTTAAGGCTGTTTGTCTGGTGTGTCAGGTAGAGATATTGTATCTCTCATGGCAGCAAATAAAAATATAACTATAACGACGACCTCCAAATGCACAAGCCAAATAGACAATGTAAAATTCAAATGATAATGTATGCTGTTGTTTACTTTCTAATATTTTCTCATGTTAGTTCAGATGGTTTTAAGGTGATGCATTGGTTTTAATCAAAGAAAGAAATGGAATTCGGGCATGCGTGAACCTATTGCATGCACACAATGCAGAATTATATATTTCCTTGAAATTCATTAAGATAAACAAGTTGATTTGTAAATAGTCGCATTACCAACGACAAAACAATTGAGTATGACAAAGTTGAGGTGTACTGCAAAATTCAAGTTTTATATCTAACTAGTACCAATGCGGATTTTATAAAATGTGCATTAAGTGGTCTGAAGTGTCTCTGTTGGAAATATGAGCAATTTACCAAATAATTTTGCTAATGGAAATACTAGATAAAGCATGACTAATGTAGGAAATATAAAGCAAGTCACGCAATCCGACAGAGAGAAGGTAAACATCGTCTGCATATATGAACTTGTGCTAAACACATCTAGAACATACACTAGATGAAGCTGCTTATACGACATAGAACCTAACATATGTAGGGCAGAAACTAGAGGCGAGAACTGTAGCAGGACTCCTAACAGAAGGAACAAGAATACGTACGGGACAGCGGCAGCGGAAGCACTGGACTTGGGGTCGACATCCTCTCCAGCCATGTCGTCGATGAGGTTGTCGACGTCGGGGAAGAAGTCGTCGTCGGGGAAGTAGTCGTCGGAGTCCGTGATGAAGAAGTCAGTAGTCGCGCGGAGCGCTCCCCAAAAACCTTATCACCCTTCTCCCGTACAGGACTCAAAGTGGTGCGGTTTCGGAGGCCTACTGTCCCGACTCGCGGTGCACGCCGCAAGCCGGGATGAGGAAGACTGCAGCAGCTCAGAGAATGGAACCGGTGGCGAGAGGAAGATCTCTGGGAGGAGCGACCTCCCTTTTATAGGCGCAAGATAAGGAGGCGAGAGGGCAGCGACGGGAGGCGAAAGAACAGCCGGCAGCTTCTGTGTGACCTTTCGTATACCCGTAGTGCGTGGCAAAAATTTAGATATCGGCTCGGCTCATTCCCGCAACCTGCGGCGCGGCGCGGCGCGTCGCGTCGTGACGAGGCGTGGCGTGGCGAGGCAGGCGGCGAAGGAGGAGCGCGTGTGGATATCCCTCTTGTTCTCATGCTCGTATAAGTGGGGAAAGAACCTCCCTTATAAGGAGGTCCAACTCCCACTAAACTAGCAATGTGGGACTAAACTTTAGTAGTATCCCTTGCCTTGCACAAATGGGCTAAGTGGGCCTCTAGGATTTATTAGGAATTTCTGAAATAGTTATTGGGCTGCCCAAAATAGACTAAATTCCAGCAATCCCCCACCAGATCCCAGAGGCACACCGAAATTTGCCTTTGGTTCCAAAACACTATTTTATATACCGGTACTCCAGTGGAGACTGTTAAGTTGAACTTCCACCTAGAACTCTATGCTACACTAGTAAGCAACTTGAACAGTGGACTGGGCCTTGAACTGCAAGTTTTCTGCGAATCTAGCTTCACATAAAGCCTTGACCGATACATGGCTACCGTGGGTCTTCCCATGGTGGAGCTTATCGTCATACTCCGTGACCTTTCATGAGTTTACTAGAGAGAACCCTACTCTCATAGATTGCGACGTTTGACAATCAGACTCATATAGGTGTGTTCTTCAAAAGATGTTCTGCAGGATAACATCTCTACTTAAATAAGCCACTTAGAACACATTAAGATATACATCAACCTGCCATGCATATTAGGAGAGTATTGCATCTTCATGGAGTGGTATTGTGAATAGTAAGGATACTCTTCTCTCAGTTGACCAACAACTTGTCTTCCACATCTAATTCACGGGATCTCCGATCACAAAGAATAGGTTACCACTGTGAACAACTCGTATTGTGGGTCTCATACCCATCTCCCTTGATGCATTATCTATCACATTACGTGATAGACCCTTAGTAAAAGGATCTGCCAGATTTTTAGACGTTTGGATATAATCCAACGCAATAACTCCGGAGTTTTTCATTTTCCTTACAGACTTTAACCTTATCTGAACGTGTCTTGATGACTTCATGTTATCCTTTGAACTGCTCACTTTCGTGATCACAGGTTTCTCAACAACCGGCAAGTCATTCAAGAGCCGGCGAAGCCAATCTGCTTCAACCGTAGTTGTATCTTGTGCTGTGAGTTCTGCTTCCATTGTTGACCTCGTTAAGATGGTCTGCTTGCAAGACTTCCAAGAAACAGCGCCACCTCCATGAGTGAATACATAACCGCTCGTGGCCTTTATCTCATCAAAGATCTCGAGATCCAGTTCGAGTCACTATACCCTTCAAGCACCTTTGGATGCCCGTGTAGTGAATTCCATAATTTGCAAAGGTTTTCAAATAACGCAAAACTCTCTCTAGAGCTTTCCAATGCACATCTCCTGGTTTTGAGACAAACCGACTCAGTTTGCTAACAGCAAAAGAAATGTCAGGTCTTGTAGCACTGGCTAAGTACATAAGCGAGCCAATAATCTGAGAATATTTCAATTGATCTACGGCAATTCTTGATTCTTTCGAAGTAACACACTCGCATCATATGGTGTTGGAGAGGGCTTGCAGTCACTATAGCCAAAGCGACTCAAGATCTTTTCCACATAGTGAGATTGAAGCAAAGTAATCCCACCATCATCGTCTCTCAACAACTTGATGTGCAGAATGACATCAGCCACTCCTAAATCCTGTTGGGGAACGTTGCAGAAAACAAAAATTTTCCTACGGTTTCACCAAGATCCATCTATGAGTTCATCTAGCAACGAGTGATCGGATTGCATTTACATAACTTTGTAGATCACACGCGGAAGCGTTCAAAGAACGGGGATGAGGAAGTCGTACTCGACGTGATCCAAATCACCGGAGATCCTAGCGCCGAACGGACGGCACCTCCGCGTTCAACACAGGTACGGTCAGCGTGACGTCTCCTCCTTCTTGATCCAGCAAGGGGGAAGGAGAGGTTAATGAAGATCCAGCAGCACGACGGCGTGGTGGTGGATCACGAGTCACTGCGAGGGCTTCGCCGTTCTACTGCGAGAGGGAGAGGTGTAGTAGGGGAGAGGGAGGCGCCAAGACTCAAGGGTGCGGCTGCCCCTCCCTCCCCCCTTTATATAGGCCCTCTAGGGGGTGCGCCGGCCCTAGGAGATGGTATCTCCTAGGGGGGGGGGGGGCGGCGTCCAAGGGGTGGAGTGCCCCCCAAGCCAGGTGGGGCGCCCCCCACCCTAGGGTTCCCAAACCTAGGCGCATGGGGTGGGCCAAGGGGGGCGCACCAGCCCACTATGGGCTGGTTCCCCTCCCCACTTTATCCCATGGGGCCCTCCGGGATGGGTGGCCCCACCCGGTGGACCCCCCGGGACCCTTCCGGTGGTCCCGGTACAATACCGGTGACCCCCGAAACTCTCCCGATGGCCGAAACTGCACTTCCTATATATAATTCTTCACTTGCGGACCATTCCGGAACTCCTCGTGACGTCCAGGATCTCATCCGGGACTCCGAACAACTTTCGGGTTACTGCATATTCATATCTCTACAACCCTAGCGTCACCTAACCTTAAGTGTGTAGACCCTTCGGGTTCAGGAGACATGTAGACATGACCGAGATGGCTGTACGGTCAATAACCAACAGCGGGATCTGGATACCCATGTTGGCTCCCACATGATCCTCGATGATCTCATCGGATGAACCACGATGTCGAGGATTCAAGCAACCCGTATACAATTCCCTTTGTCAATCGGTATGTTACTTGCCCGAGATTCGATCGTCGGTATCCCAATATCTCATTCAATCTCGTTACCGGCAAGTCACTTTACTCGTACCGTAATGCATGATCCCGTGAACAGACACTTGGTCACTTTGAGCTCATTATGATGATGCATTACCGAGTGGGCCCAGAGATACCTCTCCGTCATACGGAGTGACAAATCCCAGTCTTGATCCGTGTCAACCCAACAGTCACTTTCGGAGATACCCGTAGTATACCTTTATAGTCACCCAGTTACGTTGTGACGTTTGGTACGCCCAAAGCACTCCTACGGTATCCGGGAGTTACACGATCTCATGGTCTAAGGAAAAGATACTTGACATTGGAAAAACTCTAGCAAACGAATTATATGATCTTGTGCTATGTTTAGGATTGGGTCTTGTCCATTACATCATTCTCCTAATGATGTGATCTCGTTATCAATGACATCCAATGTCCATAGTCAGGAAACCATAACTATCTGTTGATCAACGAGCTAGTCAACTAGAGGCTTACTAGGGACATGTTGGTGTCTAGTATTCACACATGTATTACGATTTCCGGATAACACAATTATAGCATGAATAAAAGACAATTATCATGAACAAGGAAATATAACAATGATCCTTTTATTATTGCCCCTAGGGCATATTTCCAACTCATCTCAAAACAACGAGATAGGAAATCCTTGACCTCCTTAATAACATTCAGATTTGTTCGGAAAATCAGTATGTCATCAACATACAAGCACAAGATAACTCCCTCGCCCCCACCATGGCGATTGTACACACATTTGTCAGCTTCGTTCACAACAAAGCCTGCAGCTGTTAAAGTTCTTTCAAACTTCTCATGCCACTGTTTGGGTGCTTGCTTAAGTCCGTACAAAGACTTCAGCAACTTGCACACTTTCCCTTCCTGACCATCTAGTACAAACCCATCTGGTTGTTCCATATAAATTTCCTCGTCCAACTCTCCATTTAGGAAAACAGTCTTAACATCCATTTGATGAACGAGAAGACCATGCGAGGCATCTAGTGAAAGTAGAACTCGAATAGTGGTCAGTCGAGCCACAGGTGAGTAAGTATCAAAGAAGTCTTCACCTTCCTTTTGGGTATAACCCTTAGCCACGAGCCGAGCATTGTACTTTTCAATAGTACCATCAGGCCTAAGCTTCTTCTTGAATACCCATTTGCATCCTATAGGTATGCACCCATAAGGACGATCAGTTATATCCCAGGTTTCATTCGCCAAGATGGAATCCATCTCGCTATGAACCACTTCCTTCCAGTAGCCAGCATCTTCAGATGCATAGGCCTCTGAAATAGAACTAGGAGTGTCATCTATGAGATACACAAGAAAATCATCACCAAAGGACTTTGCAGTCCTCTGTCTCTTGCTCCTAGTAGGAACTTCATTGTTCTCCTCCACAGGACTTTCAAAGTGTTCCATCGAAATGGCAGGTTCGGCAATTGTAACTGGTTCCTAATTCGATGAACTAGACATCTCCTGATTAGATGAGGTAGCCATATCCTTCATGGGTGTCAGGACCCCGATCCTAAGTCACACTGATCTAGCATGTAACACATCATATCACTTTGCGGCCACACGCACGGTATTCCCACGGGTGCCACCTTACCTGGCCCGGGACCGTTTGCGCCTTTTGGATCACGTATGTGATAGTGTCGCTAGCATCCATATGACAAAGAACCCGGGCCGACATGGCTAGTCGTGAACCCAAAGCGGCACTAACCCATGGGGACAGGCATACATGAATCAACTTCGAGCATGTCGGTCAGCAGCGTGTGAATCCGGGCTGTAGCACTGGGCTAACAGGACTCCGGTAACCCGGGCTGTAGCAGGCTAGGCAGGACTCCGGATGTCACCGCGTGACATTTCCCCGAAGGGACAGACACAGGAACGAAGTGAAACACATGCCGGTCAGTCAAGTGTCCTGAGCAGTAGTGCTGGGCTAGCAGGACTCCGGTGAACCGGGCTGTAGCGGACTACTATGGCTCAAGGAGGCACTAGACTACATTTCCCCATAAGAGAGGCTGCCAAGGATAAACAACTAGATTGTCGGATCCCACACATAGCAAGCATTTCAATCATACACACAATATGCTCGATATGTGTAAATACAACATGGCATCACAACATAACTCTACGACTCCAATATTTATTCATTAGGCTCTGAGGAGCCAAGATATTACAAACATGGGTCTCATGACCCAACATTCAGAGCATACAAGCAACAAGCACATGCGGAAGCTTAACATGTCTGAGTACAGTCATCTACAAATGAAAAAGGCTGAGAAGCCTGACTATCTACCAGATCCTGCCGAGGGCACAAGATCGTAGCTGAGGTATCAAGATAAACATCGGAGTCCACACGGAACTACTAGCGAGGCTGACGTCTCTCTGCAAAAACATAAAATAGGGAAACGTGAGTACAAATGTACCCAGCAAGACGTACATCAGAACTAACTACATATGCATCGGTATAACAAAGGGGGTAGTGGAGTTTAACTGCAGCAAGCCAGCTTTGACTCAGTGGCTAACCTGAACTACGACTACAAACAAATCTTTTGAGGTGGCGCACATGAGTCCACATATTCACCATATCAATACACCACTATGGATCCGCTTCCGTCTCCCTACGAGAACGCCATCCATATCACTCACGCTTATCTTGCGAGTTTTAGAGTATCCACTTTCACTTGTCTATGAACTATTATAGGCAACCCAGAAGTCCTTTACCGTGCACACGGCTATTCGAATAGATGATGTTAACCCTGCAGGGGTGTACTTCTTCATACATGTTTCCACCACTTAGCGTCTGCACACGACATGTGCTCGGCAGACTTCAAGCGAAAGCCGACGTGGGTGTAGACCACGACCTACCTAAACACTCAAGTCTCTAGTCCAGGTTTATCACCTAATCAGGTTCCATCCATAGGGAGTCCGGCCGAGGTTTCTGAAGGAAATATGCCCTAGAGGCAATAATAAAGTTATTATTTATTTCCTTATTTCATGATAAAACTTTATTATTCATGCTAGAATTGTATTAACCGGAAACATAATACATGTGTGAATACATAGACAAACAGAGTGTCACTAGTATGCCTCTACTTGACTAGCTCATTAATCAAAGATGGTTATGTTTCCTAACCATAGACAAAGAGTTGTTATTTGATTAATGGGATCACATCATTAGATGAATGATCTGATTGACATGACCCATTCCATTAGCTTAGCACCCGATCGTTTAGTATGTTGCTATTGCTTTCTTCATGACTTATACATGTTCCTATGACTATGAGATTATGCAACTCCCGTTTGCCGGAGGAACACTTTGTGTGCTACCAAACATCACAACGTAACTGGGTGATTATAAAGGAGCTCTACAGGTGTCTCCAAAGGTACATGTTGGGTTGGCGTATTTCGAGATTAGGATTTGTCACTCCGATTGTCGGAGAGGTATCTCTGGGCCCTCTCGGTAATGCGCATCACTTAAGCCTTGCAAGCATTGCAACTAATGAGTTAGTTGCAGGATAATGTATTACAGAACGAGTAAAGAGACTTGCCGGTAACGAGATTGAACTAGGTATAGGATACCGACGATCGAATCTTGGGCAAGTAACATACCGATGACAAAGGGAACAATGTATGTTGTTATGCGGTCTGACCGATAAAAGATCTTCGTAGAATATGTAGGAACCAATATGGGCATCCAGGTCCCGCTATTGGTTATTGACCGGAGACATGTCTTGGTCATGTCTACATTGTTCTCGAACCCGTAGGGTCCGCACGCTTAAGGTTTCGATGACAGTTATATTATGAGTTTATGCGTTTTGATGTACCGAAGGTTGTTCGGAGTCTCGGATGTGATCACGGACATGACGAGGAGTCTCGAAATGGTCGAGACATAAAGATTGATATATTGGAAGCCTATGTTTGGATATCGGAAGTGTTCCGGGTCAAATCGGGATTTTACCGGTGTACCGGGAGGTTACCGGAACCCCCCGGGAGGTATATGGGCCTTAGTGGGCCTTAGTGGAAGAGAGGAGAAGTGGCCAGGGATGGGCCGCGCGCCCCTCCCCCCTTGGTCCGAATTGGACAAGGAGAGAGGGGCCGATGCCCCCCTCCTTCTCTCTCTCTCTTTTTCCCCCTCACGAATCCTATTCCAACTAGGAAAGGGGGGGAGTCCTACTCCCGGAGGGACTAGGACTCCTCCTGGCGTGCCTCTCCTGGCCGGCCGCACTCCCCCCCCCCCTTGAGCCTTTATATACGGAGGCAGGGGCACCCCCTAGAGACACAAGTTGATCCACGTGATCATATTCTTAGCCGTGTGCGGTGCCCCCTTCCACCATAGTCCTCGATAATATTGTAGCGGTGCTTAGGCAAAGCCCTGCGACATTAGTACATCAAGATCGTCACCACGCCGTCGTGCTGACGGAACTCTTCCCCGACACTTTGCTGGATCGGAGTCCGGGGATCGTCATCGAGCTGAACGTGTGCTAGAACTCGGAGGTGCCGTAGTTTCGGTGCTTGATCGGCCGGGCCGTGAAGACGTACGACTACATCAACCAAGTTAACGCTTCCGTTGTCGATCTACAAGGGTACATAGAGCACACCCCCCCCCCTCTCGTTGCTATGCATCACCATGATCTTGCGTGTGCGTAGGAATTTTTTTGAAATTACTACGAAACCCAACAGTGGCATCCGAGCCTAGGTTTTATGTGTTGATGTTATATGCACGAGTAGAACACAAGTGAGTTGTGGGCGATATAAGTCATACTGCTTACCAGCATGTCATACTTTGGTTCGGCGGTATTGTTGGACGAAGCGGCCCGGACCGACATTACGCGTACGCTTACGCGAGACCGGTTCTCCCGACGTGCTTTGCACAAAGGTGGCTAGCGGGTGGCAGTTTCTCCAACTTTAGTTGAACTGAGTATGGCTACGCCCGGTCCTTGCGAAAGTTAAAACAGCACCAACTTGACGAACTATCGTTGTGGTTTTGATGCGTAGGTGAGATTGGTTCTTGCTTAAGCCCATAGCAGCCACGTAAAACTTGCAACAACAAAGTAGAGGACGTCTAACTTGTTTTTGCAGGGCATGTTGTGATGTGATATGGTCAAGACATGATGCTAAATTTTATTGTATGAGATGATCATGTTTTGTAACCGAGTTATCGACAATCGGCAGGAGCCATATGGTTGTCGCTTTATTGTATGCAATGCAATCGCGCTGTAATGCTTTACTTTATCACTAAGCGGTAGCGATAGTCGTGGAAGCATAAGATTGGCGAGACGACAATGATGCTACGATGGAGATCAAGGTGTCGCGCCGATGACGATGGAGATCAAGGTGTCGCGCCGATGACGATGGTGATCACGACGGTGCTTCGAAGATGGAGATCACAAGCACAAGATGATGATGGCCATATCATATCACTTATATTGATTGCATGTGATGTTTATCTTTTATGCATCTTATCTTGCTTTGATTGACGGTAGCATTATAAGATGATCTCTCACTAATTATCAAGAAGTGTTCTCCCGACTATGCACCGCTATGAAAGTTCTTCGTGCCGAGACACCACGTGATGATCGGGTGTGATAGGCTCTACGTTCAAATACACCGGGTGCAAAACAGTTGCACACGCGGAATACTCAGGTTATACTTGACGAGCCAAGCATATACAGATATGGCCTCAGAACACGAAGACCGAAAGGTCGAGCGTGAATCATATAGTAGATATGATCAACATAGTGATGTTCACCAATGAAACTACTCCATCTCACGTGATGATCGGACATGGTTTAGTTGATTTGGATCACGTGATAACTTAGAGGATTAGAGAGATGTCTATCTAAGTGGGAGTTCTTAAGTAATATGACTAAATTGAACTTAAATTTATCATGAAGTTAGTCTTGGTAGTATTAGCATATCTATGTTGTAGATCAATAGCTCGCATTGTTGCTTCCCTGTGTTTATTATGATATGTTCCTAGAGAAAATTGTGTTGAAAGATGTTAGTAGCAATGATGCGGATTGAATCCGTGATCTGAGGTTTATCCTCATTGCTGCACAGAAGAATTATGTCCTTGATGCACCGCTAGGTGACAGACCTATTGCAGGAGCAGATGCAGACGTTATGAACGTTTGCCTAGCTCAATATGATGACTACTTGATAGTTTAGTGCACCATGCTTAATGGCTTAGAATCGGGACTTCAAAGACGTTTTGAACGTCATGGACCATATGAGATGTTCCAGGAGTTGAAGTTAATATTTCAAGCAAATACCCGAGTTGAGAGATATGAAGTCTCCAACAAGTTCTATACCTAAAAGATGGAGGAGAATCGCTCAACTAGTGAGCATGTACTCAGATTGTCTGGGTACTACAATCACTTAATCAAGTGGGAGTTAATCTTCCAGATAAAATAGTGATTGACATAATTCTCTAGTCACCATCACCAAGTTAGTAGAACTTCGTGATGAACTATAGTATGCAAGGGATGACGAAAACGACTCCCGAGCTTTTCATGATGATGAAATCGATGAAGGTAGAAATCAAGAAAGAGCATCAAGTGTTGATGGTAGACAAGACCACTAGTTTCAAGAAAAGGGCAAAGGGAAGAAGGGGAACTTCAAGAAGAACGGCAAGCGAGTTGCTGCTCAAGTGAAGAAGCCCAAGTCTGGACCTAAGCGTGAGACTAAGTGCTTCTACTGCAAAGGGACTGGTCACTGGAAGCGGAACTGCCCCAAGTATTTGGCAGATAAGAAGGATGGCAAAGTGAACAAAGGTATATTTGATATACAGATTATTAATGTGTATTTTACTAGTGTTCGTAGCAACCCCTCGGTATTTGATACTGGTTCAGTTGCTAAGAGTAGTAACTCGAAACGGGAGTTGCAGAATGAACAGAAACTAGTTAAGGGTGAAGTGACGATGTGTGTTGGAAGTGGTTCCAAGATTGATATGATCATCATCGCACACTCCCTATACTTTCGGGATTAGTGTTGAACTTGAATAAGTGTTATTTGGTGTTTGCGTTGAGAATGAATATGATTTGATCATGTTTATTGTAATACGGTTATTCATTTAAGTAAAAGAATAAATTGTTGTTCTGTTTACATGAATAAAACCTTATATGGTTACACACCCAATGAAAATAGTTCGTTGGATCTCGATCGTAGTGATACACATAATCATAATATTGAAACCAAAAGATGCAAAGTTAATAATGATAATGCAACTTATTTGTGGCACTGCCGTTTAGGTCGTATTGGTCTAATGCGCATGAAGAAACTCCATGATATTGGGTTTTTGGAATCACTTGATTATGAATAACTTGATGCTTGAGAACCATGCCTTATGGGCAAGATGACTAAAACGCCGTTCTCCGAAACAATGAAGCAAGCAACAGATTTGTTGGAAATCATACATACTGATGTATGTGGTCCGATGAATATTAAGGCTTGCAGCAGGTATCATTATTTTCTGACCTTCACAGATGATTTGAGCAGATATGGGGATATCTACTTGATGAATCATAAGTCTGAAACATTTGAACAGTTCAAAGAATTTCAGAGTGAAGTGGAAAATCATCGTGACAAGAAGATAAGGTTTCCACGATCTGATCGTGGAGACGAATATTTGAGTTACGGGTTTGGTCTTCAATTAAAACAATATGGAATAGTTTCACAAATTCATGCCACCTGGAACACCACAGCATAATGGTGTGTCCGAACATCATAACCGTACTTTATTGGATATAGTACAATCTATGATGTTTCTTACCGATTTACCAGTATCGTTTTGGGGTCATGCATTAGAGATAGCTGCATTCACGTTAAATAGGGCACCATCAAAATCCGTTGAGACGACGCCTTATGACCCGTGGTTTGGCAAGAAACCAAAGTTGTCGTTTCTTAAAGTTTGGAGTTGCGACGCTTATATGAAAAAGTTTCATCCTGATAAGCTCAAACCCAAATCGGACAAATATGTCTTCATAGGATACCCAAAGGAGACAGTTGGGTACACCTTCTATCACAGATCCGAACGCAAGACATTCGTTGCTAAGAATGGATCCTTTCTAGAGAAGGAGTTTCTCTCGAAAGAAGTGAGTGGGAGGAAAGTAGAACTTGATGAAGTAACTGTACCTGCTCCATAATTGGAAAGTAGTTCATCACAAAAATCTGTTCCTGTGACTCCTGCACCAATTAGTGAGGAAGATAATGATGATGATCATGTAAATTTGGATCAAGTTACTACCAAACCTCGTAGGTCAACCAGAGTGAGATCCGCACCAGAGTGGTACGGTAATCCTATTCTGGAGGTCATGTTACTTGACCATGACGAACCTACGAACTGTGAGGAAGCGATGATGAGCCCAGATTCCGCAAAATGGCTTGAGGCGATGAAATCTGAGATGGGATCCATGTATGAGAACAAAGTATGGACTTTGGTTGACTTGCCCGATGATCGGCAAGCAATTGAGAATAAATGGATCTTCAAGAGGAAGACGGACGCTGATAGTAGTGTTACTATCTACAAAGCTAGAATTGTCGCAAAAGGTTTTCGACAAGTTCAAGGTGTTGACTACGATGAGTGTTTCTCACTCGTATCTATGCTTAAGTCTTTCCGAATCATGTTAGCAATTGCCGCATTTTATGAAATCTGGCAAATGGATAACAAAACTGCAATCCTTAATGGATTTCTTAAAGAAGAGTTGTATATGATGCAACCAGAAGGTTTTGTCAATCCTAAAGGTGTTAACAAAATGTGCAAGCTCCAGCGATCCATCTATGGACTGGTGTAAGCATCTCGGAGTTGGAATATACGCTTTGGTAAGTTGATCAAAGCATATAGTTTTATACAGACTTGCGGTGAAGCCTGTATTCACAAGAAAGTGAGTGGGAGCACTACAACATTTCTGATAAGTATATGTGAATGACATATTGTTGATCGGAAATAATGTAGAATTATTCATGAAGCATAAAGGAGTGTTTGAAAGGAGTTTTTCAAAGAAATACCTCGGTGAAGTTGCTTACATATTGAGCATCAAGATCTATAGAGATAGATCAAAAGCGCTTGATAAGTTTTTCAATGAGTACATACCTTGACAAGATTTTGAAGTAGTTCAAAATGGAACAGTCAAAGAAAGAGTTCTTGCCTGTGTTACAAGGTGTCAAATTGAGTAAGACTCAAAACCCGACCACGGCAGAAGATAGAAAGAGAATGAAAGTCATTCCCTATGCCTCAGCCATAGGTTCTATAAAGTATGCCATGCTGTGTACCAGATCTATTGTATACCCTACACTGATTTTGGCAAGGGAGTACAATAGTGATCTAGGAGTAGATCACTGGACAGCGGTCAAAATTATCCTTAGTTGAATAAGGATATTTTTCTCGATTATGGAGGTGACAAAAGGTTCGTCGTAAAGGGTTACGTCGATGCAAGTTTTGACACTAATCTAGATGACTCTAAGTCTCAATCTAGATACATATTGAAAGTGGGAGCAATTAGCTAGAGTAGCTCCGAGCAGAGTATTGTTGACATAGAAATTTGCAAAAGACATATGGATCTGAATGTGGCAGACCCGTTGACTAAAATTATCTCACAAGCAAAACATGATCACACCTTAGTACTCTTTGGGTATTAATCACATAGCGATATGAACTAGATTACTGAATCTAGTAAACCCTTTGGGTGTTGGTCACATGGCGATGTGAACTATGGGTGTTAATCACATGATGATGTGAACTCTCGATGATTAATCACATGGTGATGTGATCTAGATTATTGACTCTAGTGCAAGTGGGAGACTGAAGGAAATATGCCCTAGAGGCAATAATAAAGTTATTATTTATTTCCTTATTTCATGATAAAAGTTTATTATTCATGCTAGAATTGTATTAACCGGAAACATAATACATGTGTGAATACATAGACAAACAGAGTGTCACTAGTATGCCTCTACTTGACTAGCTCATTAATCAAAGATGGTTATGTTTCCTAACCATAGACAAAGAGTTGTTATTTGATTAATGGGATCACATCATTAGATGAATGATCTGATTGACATGACCCATTCCATTAGCTTAGCACCCGATCGTTTACTATGTTGCTATTGCTTTCTTCATGACTTATACATGTTCCTATGACTATGAGATTATGCAACTCCCGTTTGCCGGAGGAACACTTTGTGTGCTACCAAACGTCACAACGTAATTGGGTGATTATAAAGGAGCTCTACAGGTGTCTCCAAAGGTACATGTTGGGTTGGCGTATTTCGAGATTAGGATTTGTCACTCCGATTGTTGGAGAGGTATCTCTGGGCCCTCTCGGTAATGCACTTCACTTAAGCCTTGCAAGCATTGCAACTAATGAGTTAGTTGCGGGATAATGTATTACAGAACGAGTAAAGAGACTTGCCGGTAACGAGATTGAACTAGGTATAGGATACCGACGATCGAATCTCGGGCAAGTAACATACCGATGACAAAGGGAACAACGTATGTTGTTATGCGGTCTGAACGATAAAAGATCTTCGTAGAATATGCAGTAACCAATATGGGCATCCAAGTCCCGCTATTGGTTATTGACCGGAGACGTGTCTCGGTCATGTCTACATTGTTCTCGAACTCGTAGGGTCCGCACGCTTAAGGTTTCGATGACAGTTATATTATGAGTTTATGCGTTTTGATGTACCGAAGGTTGTTTGGAGTCTCGGATGTAATCACGGACATGACGAGTAGTCTCGAAATGGTCGAGACATAAAGATTGATATATTGGAAGCCTATGTTTGGATATCGGAAGTGTTCCGGGTCAAATCGAGATTTTACCGGAGTACCTGGAGGTTACCGGAACCCCCCGGGAGGTATATGGGCCTTAGTGGGCCTTAGTGGAAGAGAGGAGAAGTGGCCAGGGATGGGCCCCGCGCCCCTCCCCCCTTGGTCCGAATTGGACAAGGAGAGAGGGGGCCGGCGCCCCCCTCCTTCTCTCTCTCTCTTTTCCCCCCTCACGAATCCTATTCCAACTAGGAAAGGGGGGAGTCCTACTCCCGGAGGGAGTAGGACTCCTCCTGGCGCGCCTCTCCTGGCCAGCCGCACTCCCCCCCTTGAGCCTTTATATACGGAGGCAGGGGCACCCCCTAGAGACACAAGTTGATCCACGTGATCATATTCTTAGCCGTGTGCGGTGCCCCCTTCCACCATAGTCCTCGATAATATTGTAGCGGTGCTTAGGCGAAGCCCTGCGATAGTAGTACATCAAGATCGTCACCACGCCGTCGTGCTGACGGAACTCTTCCCCGACACTTTGCTGGATCGGAGTCCGGGGATCGTCATCGAGCTGAACGTGTGCTAGAACTCGGAGGTGCCGTAGTTTCGGTGCTTGATCGGTCGGGCCGTGAAGACGTACGACTACATCAACCAAGTTAACGCTTCCGTTGTCGATCTACAAGGGTAAGTAGATCACACTCCCCCCTCTCGTTGCTATGCATCACCATGATCTTGCGTGTGCGTAGGAATTTTTTTGAAATTACTACGAAACCCAACAGTTTCCACATACGGCCCCGAACGATGTGTACAGGGTTCCGAGACACCAAACGGGTGCCCGGCTGGCTCGGCCACGTGCCTACCGCAACACAGCCCACCCCTACGATCAGCGCTGCATGCGGCCCCCAGCATACTACAAACACCAGAAACTACTTGCAACTCCTGGACAGAGGACAAGGGTGGTTAAGAAGTCGAGCGGGGTCATATTCAGGGCCCAATGCATGGTAGTAGCTGTTTCATGGATCACAAACACAGAACTCAGTTCCTGAGGACGGCTTCAATGAGACAACCCACCATGTACTCCTACATGGCCTCTCACCGCTGCCTTTACCAAATCGTGTTCACACACTTAGCTCACACATAGTAGGACATGTTCATGACCATTTCAATTCATTCCCAATGAATCAGACCCGACTCAACTCTAAGAAGTAGCAGGCACGACAAACAAGCATGAATGAGTAGGCACATCAAGGCTCAAACAACTCCTACTCATGCTAACGGGTTTCATCTATTTACTGTGGCAATGACATGTAATGCAGAGGATAAGGGGTTCAACTACCGCAACATGTAACAGTTGAATCGATGTTGTCCTAATGCAGTAAAAGGGAGCAGGAGCGAGAGAGTGGGATTGTATCGGAATGAACAAGGGGGTTTTGCTTGCGTGGCACTTCTGAAGATAATATAGTTCTTCATTGGTGTCATCGATCACGGCGTCGAAGCAACGTCTACTGAGAGGGGACAAATACCGGCAACAGAGAAAGAAACATAATCAATGCAATGCACAATATGATGCATGATCATGACATGGTAAAATGAGTGTGTTGGGCTAATGCAACTACAACCAGATGGGTTTGGGTCATTTTGAACCAAAGGTTTAATTCCAAACTCAAATTATGAATTTAAATAGTGCCTTAACATGTTTTGATATAAACAGCAGGTTTAAGTTGCTTTATCATGCATGAAACCAGTACAGATGGATAGATTGGATTTTTCTGATCATTTTCATATATAAATTTTTGCATTTGGAGTTACAGATTAATTTCTATGATTTTTTGAAGTTAGCACTATTTTTCTGGAATTTCCTGAATAAGAATAAATCTAGAAAAAGGAGGTACTACGTCAGAACTGCGTCAGCGTGACGTCAGCGAGTCAACAGGCTGGTCCAGGTCAAACCTGACCAGTGGGGGCCACACGTCAGTGTAATTAGCCTAGCTAATTTTTAGTTAGCACTAAACCTAACTTAGTTAGCAGACGGGCCCCACCTGTCATGGAGTCAGGGGGGAAGTCAACCTGGGCCCACACTGAGTCAATCCGGGTCAAGCGGGGTCAAACTCGCCGGCGTTTAGCCGCCGGTGAGGCCAGACACGGCGGGGCACCTCGGATTTGGTCCTCCGATGGCCAAATTGAGGGCGGAGACGTGCTACGCGTAGCTGGGGAGCTGCTGCATCCAGTGGTGCAAGTGGTTGGACACGGGGATGCTGGAAGCAACACGGGCAAGCTTCGGCAATGGCGGAGTTCGCACGCAGACGCAGCGTTGGGGAGCACGGCAGGGCTAGCGAGTGGGTGCGCCAGCTCACAGGAGCATCTTAGTCTGGTGATCTTGGCGTGGGCCTTGGTGGCAGCTGTGGCCGTGGCGGCGACTTGGCCGGAGGCGGAGAGCTGTCGGGCTCGAAGGATACGGCGACTACGCGGCGCAAACGAGCAAGGGAAGAGAGGGGATCGAAGAAGAAGCTCATGGCGAGTGCAGCGGTGGCCTCGGCGAGCTTGGGGAAGCAACGGAGCGGGTGCACGGTCGCCGGCGATCTCAGCGGACCGAGGTTGAAGAAGACGGCGATGGCGGCATTTCAGGGCTTCCGGCGGGGCGTGGCTTGGTGGGGAGGAAGAGGGGGTCGGGGTGAAGCGTCTGAGCACATCGGCGAGGCGAGGCAGTGGCCGTGGCCACGACAGCAGCGAGCGGCGGCGACGATGGCTCTCGGGTGCGTGCGAGAGGAGAGCCAGAGGAGGGAGAGTAGCATGGGGAGAGTGAGGGGCGCTCGGGGAGGCTGCGTGTCGTGCCTAGAGCGTCGAGGGCGAAGCGGCAAGCAGGAGGTGGCGCACGGCGGTGCGCGCGCGTCGGGCACGCTCCCGTCCTCCTGGCAAGGAGGAAGATGACAGGGGGAGGGGTCAGGCGGGCTGGGCCGCGCAGGTGGGCTGGCCAGCTGGGCCGCGACAGGTAAGTCAGGTAAGTTCTCTCTCTCTCTCTCTCTCTCTCTCTTCTATTTCTGTTTTTCTATTATTTCTGTAACTTCCGGGCTTTATTGAAAATACCAGAGCGTTTCCAAAAATCCTGAAAAATAATTGTGGGCTCTGGTTGGAATATCCCCAACAGCCCTCAATTAAGTTCAGAATTATTTGGACATTTAAAATATTATATAGCATTTAATTGTCCAAATTCAAATACGTATGAATTAACTCCAAAATCCAGAAATGTCCTAGAAATGTGTGCATCATTTTTGGAAGAAGTTTTCACCCATGCCAAAATTGATGAACTTTTCTAAAGGCCATTTTGGGTAGATGGAAAAGATTTAATTTGACCCTAGTTGTACTTCATTTGCTGCTAGGGTTTATCAATCCCCATTTCAAGTTTAATAGAAATTGAAAATGATGCATGGATGCAATGCCACTAATGACAAGAAGGTTTCTAGGGCTGTGACAACTCACCCCCACTAAACAAGAATCTCATCCCGAGATTCAGGATGTGAGGTAAGAAGACAGAGGGGACACAAAGCTAATAACATGATCTTCATGATCCGGACGTCTTTCTCGAGGATGTTGATTCATTGCATCACCTTGATCTCGACGTCTTGCTTTGTGAACTACGTCCAACATGACAACGGGAGGAAAAATGAGAATTTTAGAAGAATCGATCTTCTTGAAGATCGAGCAACCGACGATCAGCTCACAGAATGAGACATAGCGACATCTGTCGAGATGAGACACGATATGTACATCAAGAATGATGGAAATGAGCATATGACAAGGTTTTAAATAAGTAGCGGGATTCCCACACCTAGGAGGGTGGTGAACGGTGTCAACGTAGCGAGGAGTTGGGTTGCCATGATACCATAACAAGACACCCTAGAGAAGGATGACTCATAGGATTATCCTTTAAGTGGAAAAAAGAATTACTTTTGATCCATAGATCAATAAAATTCTCTATACCAGCCTAGGGAAAATCTCGAGCAATCGTTTGAAGGAGTTCGAAGAAATGGCGTACTCGGACTAGGATGGATGATGTGGACTACCTTGTTGAAGACAACACAATGGATGATTTTACTTGCGCGTGCTCTCAAGAACTTGAGCATTTCCATATTCATCAAGGTTCTACCAACATCCGCGTCGAGGATCCTGGCAACACATCTTACTACCCTGACGAATAGAGATGGACAATGCAGATGCATAGAAGACACCCCTTTCTCAGATTTCACCTTAGCAAGGCCAAGGGAACGAAATCTGGATGATCGACCGAGAGACATTTAGCACCCCGCTTTTAATGTTCTCCTTGATGTGCTAGCGCAACCCATTTATAGATATGGTTTGATAACTAGGACATCAAGTAAAAGGTCGGACTTCGGAAGCTCAAGAATCCATAAGGAATAACTACGGAGGCAGATCCTGCGAGATCCTTATGGGGAGGCGGCCAAATTTCTCAATCAAGATATTACAATAATAAGTCTTCCGGTTGGGTGTGTTGGCCACAACATCCACTTTACCGGGTACAGAGAGACCAATGTTATAGTCCTTGAGAAACGTTCCAACCATCATATCTGCCTGGGATTCAGATCTGGTTGGTGTCAGGATAATCCAGACTCATCGGGTCGGGAAAGAAAAATGAAAGCTTGGAACACAAATCGACGAGATGACGTTGCGAGATTCCCAAGGGAATGAACTATGGTAGTAAGCTCCAAAACATGAGACGGTTCTGCTACAAGCATGTGAACACGCTGTCCCAGACAAGGATGACCACATAGTAGTCTTATAATAAAACACTACCGAGTTCAGGTGGGGCACCATCAACGAGGATATCGAAGTCTTGTGCATGAACTAGTATTCGCACAACAACTCCTTTTCCTTGAACAAATCAATCAGTGGCTTGGGGTGCTAGGGAATACATATGGCTGAAGGTTGCAAGTCTTCAAACCATAGAATACTTCAAACATATGCATGACTGATTTGGTATGGTCCCGAAGGAAGCAAAAACAAGCTTTCTCGAATTCACGGCGGCAACTTTCATCAAATGCACGTGAATTAGAGGAAGTCACTACTTTCATCCAAACATATGATTCATGAACGAAACACGAAGAAATGCTTACACAAGTTTCCAACACTAAGTTGATGTTCAACATGAGTCATGGGGGGAGACAGAATGCTGCTAATGGGCTCAACAGCAACTCATCCAAATTTCCATATCACTGGACTTCCACCATCATGTGAACACAGTGATAGTATTGGTCAGACCAAAAGATGTAATGATGTATGCTCGAGGGATCAACCACGAGTAAGATAACATTACGAACATCGTTGGCTCTGATTTGACTTGACGATAGCCCACACTCAAATCAAGGTTTGGACAAGACGATAGATTCAACAACCGATCCCGAGGAACAATCAATGAAAATATCATCTTTCTTCAACACACATACACACAAGGATATCCCTTCAGAAAGAACAAAATTCGGCAAAGCTTGTATCTTCCAACTCTCCAAGTTGTTGTTTAGCTTAACCAACTAGCTTAGGTGTAACCAACACGGATTCTTGGAGAAGGGGTGGTTTATATGAAACCAACTTGATCACGAACTCAACATAGCGGTCAGGTGACAATCTGCTGATACTTCGGAGAAGATATTTGGAAAATCACGAACCACCGATATGTTACTAAGCTCGAGAACAACCTTGCTTTTCAGGGCAAGACGATATGATGAAAAGAGCAAGCGATTGATACAATCCTAACTCATTGATCGAAGGGTGCACCAGGAAATATGGACTAGGTAGCACAATCAATCTTAGAATGATAATTCAATAACCAGCACGCTAAGAATGAGAGTATTATCCATTAACCACCAAGCAACGGAGTTGCTAGGAGTATTGATTTCACACATCACGACTCACTTGCCAGCATTCCGGTTACAATAACACGGGAACCGAGGAATGAACAATGATGGCAAGTAGTATCACTGCTTCAAGAATTCATAAGAGATGGTGCAATTCTCATGACGCTCCTGACATAAAGTGGGTAATACCTCAGGGTAGAACAGAACCAAAAGCTAGGTTGCATTTTGATCTACGGAATACAACTGCTTTGACCCAATCCTGGATATGGATGAGGTACTGGAGTTTGTTTCTCCTAGTCATTCTGAAATAGAACGGCTTGACGAACCACAAGAATACTAGGCATCGATGAACACGAATGCACACATACTCCTGGCTATCAATTGATAGACGAAGGTCATAAAACAACTAAAGAGGGACAACTCAAGGAACATATAACTTTCCGAGTTGTGGATGCATAGATTAGCATGTCGAACGAGTTCAACATATTTCTTCCGGATAACCCATGCAGAAAAGAAGAACTGGCAGAATCACAATATGAATGGAGTACTCCTCAAGAGCACCCTGGTTGTGATCTTTTGATTCAAACGAATTTCTGCCAAGGATGGTTCATGGTATTTGGAAGAAGGAAATACCACGGACCTCGAGGGCTATCTCAAAGGTTACTAATATTCTAAAGGTATGAGCAACACTATCAACACGAAGTAGGGTGAATCATGGGTTCGAAGACCCAGGAGTAGAATACCTACTACTAATGGCATCACGGGATGCTTTCGAGAATGGTGGCCAGAATTATCACACTGGGAACACAAAGCATTGCTAGATTACTAGGTGACTCCCTAAACACCTAGGTCATAATAATAGCTCCAACATATATGTCGAGGCAATAGAGTTCCTCAACTGACCGGTTAGTGTGCTTATTTTGACCAAAAGGACATCGGGAACGGAAAGAAAGGATTTGCAATGCATCAGACTATTTAGAGACCTGGGATGACTCGGACAGCACAACGGCTGTAAATGCTCAAAAAAAGATTTGAGACATCCGCAACAGTTTACAAAACCACTCAACAACATCATATCAAGGTTCTGAGGCCAGCTGACAACATACTAAAAGTAGTAGAAGCTGAACTGGGCTTAAATCCATCAATCATATAAGTCTCTATCATAGAAACTCGTCATACTGATAGATAGATGAGAAAGCCTAGTTCTTAAACCCCGTAGAAGAGAAGAGGTTGACTCAGATCAGAAGGCCATGAGGTATAAGGAGTAAAAAGAGCCTTACGTTCCCTTCCACAATCAATTCCCTTATATAACTAAAGCATTTCTAGACACAACTTCGACCAGTTTGGCTTGGTAATCCTACAGGCAGTCAGGCTCTGATACCAACGCTGTCAGGACCCCGATCCTAAGTCATACCGATCTAGCATGTAACACATCATATCACTTTGCGGCCTCACGCATGGTATTCCCACGGGTGCCACCTTACCTGGCCCGGGACCGTTTGTGCCTTTTGGCTCACGTATATGATAGTGTCGCTAGCATCCATATGACAGAGAACCGAGCCGACATGGCTAGTCGTGAACCCAAAGCGGCACTAACCCATGGGGACAGGCATACATGAATCAACTTCGAGCATGTCGGTCAACAGCGTGTGAATCCGGGCTGTAGCACTGGGCTAACAGGACTCCGGTAACCCGGGCTGTAGCAGGCTAGGCAGGACTTCGGATGTCACCGCGTGATATTTCCCCGAAGGGACAGACACCGGAACGAAGTGAAACACATGCCGGCCAGTCAAGTGTCCTGAGAAGTAGTGCTGGGCTAGCAGGACTCCGGTGAACCGGGCAGTAGCGGACTACTATGGCTCAAGGAGGCACTAGACTACATTTCCCCATAAGAGAGGCTGCCAAGGATAAACAACTAGATTGTCGGATCCCACACATAGCAAGCATTTCAATCATACACACAATATGCTCGATATGTGTAAATACAACATGGCATCACAACATAACTCTACGACTCCAATATTTATTCATTAGGCTCCGAGGAGCCAAGATATTACAAACATGGGTCTCATGAACCAACATTCAGAGCATACAAGCAACAAGCACATGCGTAAGCTTAACATGTCTAAGTACAGACATCTACAAATGAAAAAGGCTGAGAAGCCTGACTATCTACCAGATCCTGCCGAGGGCACAAGATCGTAGATGAGGTATCAAGCTAAACGTCGGAGTCCACACGGAACTACTAGCGAGACTGACGTCTCTCTGCAAAAACATAAAATAGGCAAACGTGAGTACAAATGTACCCAGCAAGACTTACATCAGAACTAACTACATATGCATCGGTATCAACAAAGGGGGTAGTGGAGTTTAACTGTAGCAAGCCAGCTTTGACTCAGTGGCTAACCTGAACTACGACTACAAACAACTCTATTGAGGTGGCGCACACGAGTCCACATATTCACCATATCAATACACCACTATGGATCCGCTCCCGTCTCCCTACGAGAACGCCATCCATAGCACTCACGCTTATCTTGCGAGTTTTAGAGTATCCACTTTCACTTGTCTATGAACTGTTATAGGCAACCCAGAAGTCCTTTACCGCGGACACGGCTATTCGAATAAATGATGTTAACCCTGCAGGGGTGTACTTCTTCATACATGTTTCCACCACTTAGCGTCTGCACACGACATGTGCTCGGCAGGACTTCAAGCTTAAAGCCGACGTGGGTGTAGACCACGACCTACCTAAACACTCAAGTCTCTAGTCCAGGTTTATCGCCTATTCAGGTTCCATCCGCAGGGAGTCCGGCCGAGGTTTCCACATACGGCCCCGAACGATGTGTACAGGGTTCAGAGACACCAAAGGGGCGCCCGGCTGGCCCGGCCACGTGCCTACCGCAACACAGCCCACCCCTACGGTCAGCACTGCGTGCGGCCCCCAGCATACTACAAACACCAGAAACTACTTGCAACTCCTGGACAGAGGACAAGGGTGGTTAAGAAGTCGAGCGGGGTCATATTTCAGGGCCCAATGCATGGTAGTAGTTGTTTCATGGATCACAAACACAGAACTCAGTTCCTGAGGACGGCTTCAATGAGACAACCCACCATGTACTCCTACATGGCCTCTCACCGCTGCCTTTACCAAATCGTGTTCACACACTTAGCTCACACATAGTAGGACATGTTCATGACCATTTCAATTCATTCCCAATGAATCAGACCTGACTCAACTCTAAGCAGTAGCAGGCACGACAAACAAGCATGAATGAGCACATCAAGGCTCAAACAACTCCTACTCATGCTAGTGGGTTTCTTCTATTTACTATGGCAATGACATGTCATGCAGAGGATAAGGGGTTCAACTACCGCAACATGTAACAGTTGAATCGATGTTATCCTAATGCAGTAAAAGGGAGCAGGAGCGAGAGAGTGGGATTGTATCGGAATGAACAAGGGGGTTTTGCTTGCCTGGCACTTCTGAAGATAATATAGTTCTTCATTGGTGTCATCGATCATGGCGTCGAAGCAACGTCTACTGAGAGGGGACAAATACCGGCAACAGAGAAAGAAACATAATCAATGCAATGCACAATATGATGCATGATCATGACATGGTAAAATGAGTGTGTTGGGCTAATGCAACTACAACCAGATGGGTTTGGGTCATTTTGAACCAAAGGTTCAATCCCAAACTCAAATTATGAATTTAAATAGTGCCTTAACATGTTTTTATATAAACAGCAGGTTTAATTTGCTTTATCATGCACGAAACCAGTACAGATGGATAGATTGGATTTTTCTGATCATTTTTCATATATAAATTTTTGCATTTGGAGTTACAGATTAATTTCTATGATTTTTTGAAGTTAGCACTATTTTCTGGAATTTCCTGAATAAGAATAAATCCAGAAAAAGGAGTTACTGCGTCAGCACTGCGTCACCATGACGTCAGCGAGTCAACAGGCTGGTCCAGGTCAAACCTGACCAGTGGGGGCCACACGTCAGTGTAATTAGCCTAGCTAATTTTTAGTTAGCACTAAACCTAACTTAGTTAGCAGACGGGCCCCACCTGACATGGAGTCAGGGGGAAGTCAACCTGGGCCCACACGGAGTCAACCCGGGTCAAGCGGGGTCAAACTCGCCGGTGTTTAGCCGCCGGCGAGGCCAGACGCGGCGGGGCACCTCGGATTTGGTCCTCCGGTGGCCAAATTGAGGGCGGAGACGTGCTACGCGTAGCTGGGGAGCTGCCGCATCCAGTGGTGCAAGTGGTTGGACACGGGGATGCTGGAAGCGACGCCGACGAGCTCGACAGCGGCGGCCGGAGTTCGGCACGCACGGGCACGGCGTTGGGGAGCACGGCAGGGCTAGCGAGTGGGTGCGCTCAGCTCCTGGGAGCATGCTGAGTACGGTGATGCGCGTGGACGCGGGTGGCAGCAGCTGTGGCCGTGGCGGCGACTTGGCCGGAGGCGGAGAGCTCTCGGGCTCGAAGGATACGGTGACTACACGGCGCAAACGAGCAAGGGAAGAGAGGGGATCGAAGGAGAAGCTCACGGCGAGTGCAACGGTGGCCTCGGCGAGCTTGGGGAAGCAACGGAGCAGGCGCACGGTCGCCGACGATCTCGGCGGACCGAGGTTGAAGAAGACGGCGATGGCGGCATTTCAGGGCTTCTGGCGGGGCGTGGCTCGGTGGGGAGGAAGAGGGGGTCGGGGCGAAGCGTCTGAGCACATCGGCGAGGCGAGGCAGTGGCCGTGGCCACGACAGCAGTGAGTGGCGGCGACGATGGCTCTCGGGTGCGTGCGAGAGGAGAGCCAGAGGAGGGAGAGGAGCATGGGGAGAGTGAGGGGCGGTCGGGGAGGCTGCGTGTCGTCCCCAGAGCGCCGAGGGCGAAGCGGCAAGCAGGAGGTGGCGCACGGCAGTGCGCACGCGTCGGGCACGCGCCCGTCCTCCTGGCAAGGAGGAAGACGACAGGGGGAGGGGTCAGGCGGGCTGGGCCACGCAGGTGGGCTGGCCAGCTGGGCCGCGACAGGTAAGTCAGGTAAGTTCTCTCTCTCTCTTCTATTTCTGTTTTTCTATTATTTCTGTAACTTCTGGGCTTTATTAAAAATACCAGAGCGTTTCCAAAAATCCTGAAAATAATTGTGGGCTCTGGTTGGAATATTCCCAACAGCCCTCACTTAAGTTCAGAATTATTTGGACATTTAAAATATTATATAGCATTTAATTGTCCAAATTCAAATATGTATGAATTAACTCCAAAATCCAGAAATGTCCTAGAAATGTGTGCATCATTTTTGGAAGAAGTTTTCACCCATGCCAAAATTGATGAACTTTTCTAAAGGCCATTTTGGGTAGATGGAAAAGATTTAATTTGACCCTAGTTGTATTTCATTTGCTGCTAGGGTTTATCAGTCCCCATTTCAAGTTTAATAGAAATTGAAAATGATGCATGGATGCAATGACACTAATGACAAGAAGGTTTTTAGGGCTGTGACAATGGGAAAGATATCTTCAAAGAAAGCCGCATCATTCGACTCCATGATCGTACCGACATGCATGTCAGGTACCTCAGATTTTACAACCAAAAATCTATAGCCAATGATATCAAAAAAAAATATCCCAGGAAAACACAATCCACAGTCTTTGGTCCAAGTTTCTGCTTCTTTGGAATTGGAACATTGACTTTCGCCAAACAACCCCATGTTCACAGATAAGAGAGTTTTAACCTTTTCTTCTCGCATTCCTCGAATGGAGTTATCTCTTTGTTCTTTGTGGGGACTCGGTTCAGGACATGACATGCTGTCAATATCACCTCCCCCCACCATGCCTTGGAGAGACACGATGTGTCTAACATGGCGTTAACCAAATCAGTTAGAGTACGGTTTTTTCTTTCGGACACCCCATTTGACTGAGGTGAATAGGGAGGCGTCCTCTCATGGATTATACCATGTTCCGCACAAAAAGCATCAAATTCATTGGAAAAATACTCTCCACCACGGTCGGACCTAAGCCTCTTGATTTTTTGATCAAGTTGGTTTTCCACTTCAGCTTTATAGATCTTGAAAAAGTTCAAAGCCTCATCCTTAGATTTCAGAAGATACACACGACAGTATCTAGTGGAGTCATCAATTAACGTCATGAAATATATTTTTCCACCTTTTGTCAAAACACCATTCATTTCACATAGATCTGAATGTATGAGCTCTAGTGGTGCAAGATTTCTCGTTTCCGCAGTCGTGTGAGACTTACGAGGTTGCTTAGCTTGCACACACACTTGACACTTTGATCCCTTGACAGTGGTGAAACTAGGGATTAAGTTCAACTTTGCTAGTCGCGACATGCAACCAAAGTTAACATGACAAAGACGTGAATGCCACACATTTGATTCACTATTGTTGCAAATATGATTAACAACTTTATTGCAAACGTCTGATAAGGATAAACGAAACAGGCCTCGACTCATAGCCTTTACCAACAAAGGTTCCATACTTGGATATTACAAATTTATTCGACTCAAAGACAAGCTTGTAGCCATCTCTACACGTAAGAGATCCTCTAACAAGATTTTTATTGACGGAGGGACATAATGCACGTTCTTCACCAAGACGATCTTCCCCGAAGTAAACTTCAGATCGACCGTGCCAACACCATGAACAGAAGCACTTGAACCGTTGCCCATCAACACGGTTGAAGTCCCTACGGTCTGATAAGACGAAAACATGGAAATATCACCGCATACATGCACATTAGCACCCGTGTCAATCAACCAACCAGGAGAATGACATACTGAAAGAATAGTGGGAAATATACCATACCCAGCATCCTTCATGTCAGTGTCTCCAATGACAACATTAGCGGTCTTGCCGCCTTTCCCAGGATGACGGTTGTCAAAGCGATTAGGGCAACTAGGAGCCCAATGATCAGGATCCCCACACACATGACAAGCACCTTTCTTCTTGCCATTCTTCTTCTTGAAGTTCGTGTGTTGCACAACCTTGTTCTTCCCATCAAACTTTGCTTTACCATCAAACTTGCCCTTGTTCTTGAACTTGTGGGGCTGGAAGTTCTGCTTCTGTACCACATTGGCACTAGATCCTCCCTCAATACCTCGAGCACGTGTGTCCTTTGCTCTCGCCTTTTCTTCCACATCAAGAGTGCCAATGATATCCGGAACGGAAAACTCCTGCCTCTTATGCTTCAGCAAGGTAGCAAAGTTCCTCCACGAAGGAGGAAGCTTAGTGATGATACCTCCGGCAACAAACTTGTCCGGTAGCATACAACTGAAGTGCTCAAGTTCTCTAGCAAATGACTGTATCTCATGAGCTTGCTCAACCACGGAGCGCTGTTCAATCATCCTGTAATCATAGAATTGCTCCATGATGTACAGCTCCCCAAAGATCCGAGACCCCAAACTTGGCCTCGAGTGCATCCCACATATCTTTTCCATTATCAATTGACGATAAGCATCAACTATGTTCTCACCAAGAACACTCAAGAGAGCAGCCTTAAACAGAGTATCCATTTTCTGAAAGGCTTGCGTCTGTTGAGCATCAAGCTCCCCTTCAGGTTTGCCACGAGTGGCGTCATAGCAACTCATGGTTTTAAACCATAAGACTGCTCTCACGCGCCACCTCTTATAGTGGATACCCTCAAACATAGGAGGTCTCGTGGAAGCAGCAAAACCACTTGGTGTAAATTGCCTATAATAAGGTTTTTGGATTGTTGGAAATATGAGCAATTTACCAAATAATTTTGCTAATGGAAATACTAGATAAAGCATGACTAATATAGGAAATATAAAGCAAGTCATGCAATCTGACAGAGAGAAGGTAAACATCGTCTGCATATATGAACTTGTGCTAAACACATCTAGAACAGACACTAGATGAAGCTGCTTATACGACATATAACCTAACATATGTAGGGCCGAAACTAGAGGCGAGAACTGTAGAAGGACTCCTAACAGAAGGAACAAGAATACGCACGGGACAATAGCAGCGGAAGCACTGGACTAGGGGTCGACATCCTCTCCAGCCATGTCGTCGATGAGGTTGTCGACGTCGGGGAAGAAGTCGTCGTCGGGGAAGTAGTTGTCGGAGTCCGTGATGAAGAAGTCAGTAGTCGCGCGGAGCACTCCCCAAAAACCTTATCACCCTTCTCCCGTACATGACTTGAAGTGGTGCGGTTTCGGAGGCCTACTGTCCCGACTCGCGGTGCACGCCGCAAGGAGGGATGAGGAAGACTGCAGCAGCTTAGAGAATGGAACCGGTGGCGAGAGGAAGATCTCTGGGAGGAGCGACCTCCCTTTTATAGGCGCAAGAGAAGGAGGCGAGAGGGCAGCGACGGGAGGCGAAACGAACAGCCGGCAGCTTCCGTGTGACCTTTCGTATACCCGTAGTGCGTGGCAAAAATGTAGATAACGGCTCGGCTCATTCCCGCAACCCGTCGTGACGAGCCGTGGCGTGGCGAGGCGGGCGGCAGAGGAGGAGCGCGCGTGGATATCCCTCTTGTTCCCATGCTCGTACAAGTGGGGAAAGAACCTCCCTTATAAGGAGGTCCAACTCCCACTAAACTAGCAATGTGGGACTAAACTTTAGTAGTATCCCTTGCCTTGCACAAATGGGCTAAGTGGGCCTCTAGGATTTATTAGGAATTTCTGAAATAGTTATTGGGCTGCCCAAAATAGACTAAATTCCAGCAATCCCCACCAGATACCGTGAGGCACAATCAAATTTGCCTTTGGTTCCAAAACACTGTTTTATATACCGATGCTGCAGTGGATACCGTTAAGTTGAACTTCCACCTAGAACTCTATGCTACACTAGTAAGCAACTTGAATAAAGGGATCTGGGCCTTGAACTGCAAGTTTTCTGTGAATCTAGCTTCACATAAAGCCTTGACCGATACATGGCTACCGTGGGTCTTCCCCGCGGGTGGAGCTTATGCGTCATACTCCGTGACCTTTCATGCGTTTACTAGAGAGAACCCTACTCTCATAGATTGCGACATTTGACAATCAGACTCATATAGGTGTGTTCTTCAAAAGATGTTCTGCAGGATAACATCTCTACTTAAATAAGCCACTTAGAACACATTAAGATATACATCAACCTGCCATGCAAATTAGGAGAGTATTGCATCTTCATGGAGTGGTATTGTGAATAGTAAGGATACTCTCCTCTCAGTTGACCAACAGCTTGTCTTCCACATCTAATTCACGGGATCTCCGATCACAAAGAATAGGTTACCACTGTGAACAACTCATATTGTGGGTCTCATACCCATCTCCCTTGATGCATTATCTATCACATTACGTGATAGACCCTTAGTAAAAGGATCTGCCAGATTTTTAGACATTTGGATATAATCCAACGCAATAACTCCGGAGTTTTTCATTTTCCTTACAGACTTTAACCTTATCTGAACGCGTCTTGATGACTTCATGTTATCCTTTGAGCTTCTCACTTTCGTGATCACAGTTTGATTGTCGCAGTTCATAAGAACACCCGGTACAGGTTTCTCAACAACCGGCAAGTCATTCAAGAGCCGGCGAAGCCAATCTGCTTCAACTGTAGCTGTATCTAGTGCTGTGAGTTCTGCTTCCATTGTTGACCTCGTTAAGATGGTCTGCTTGCAAGACTTCCAAGAAACAGCGCCACCTCCATGAGTGAATACATAACCGCTCGTGGCCTTTATCTCACTAGCATCTGAGATCCAGTTCGAGTCACTATACCCTTCAAGAACCTTTGGATGCCCGGTGTAGTGAATTCCATAATTTGCAAAGGTTTTCAAATAACGCAAAACTCTCTCTAGAGCTTTCCAATGCACATCTCCTGGTTTTGAGACAAACCAACTCAGTTTGCTAACAGCAAAAGAAATGTCAGGTCTTGTAGCACTTGCTAAGTACATAAGCGAGCCAATAATCTGAGAATATTTCAATTGATCTCTGGCAATTCTTCGATTCTTTCGAAGTAACACACTCGCATCATATGGTGTTGGAGAGGGCTTGCAGTCACTATAGCCAAAGCGACTCAAGATCTTTTCCACATAGTGAGATTGAAGCAAAGTAATCCCACCATCATCGTCTCTCAACAACTTGATGTTTAGAATGACATCAGCCACTCCTAAATCCTTCATCTCAAAACAACGAGATAGGAAATCCTTGACCTCCTTAATAACATTCAGATTTGTTCCGAAAATCAGTATGTCATCAACATACAAGCACAGGATAACTCCCTCGCCCCCACCATGGCGATAGTACACACATTTGTCAGCTTCGTTCACAACAAAGCCTGTAGTTGTTAAAGTTCTTTCAAACTTCTCATGCCACTGTTTGGGTGCTTGCTTAAGTCCGCATAAAGACTTCAAAGAACTTGCACACTTTCCCTTCCCCGACCATCTAGTACAAACCCATCTGGTTGTTCCATATAAATTTCCTCGTCCAACTCTCCATTTAGGAAAGCAGTCTTAACATCCATTTGATGAACGAGAAGACCATGCGAGGCAGCTAGTGAAAGTAGAACTCGAATAGTGGTCAGTCGAGCCACAAGTGAGTAAGTATCAAAGAAGTCTTCACCTTCCTTTTGGGTATAACCCTTAGCCACGAGCCAAGCCTTGTACTTTTCAATAGTACCATCAGGCCTAAGCTTCTTCTTGAATACCCATTTGCATCCTATAGGTTTGCACCCATAAGGACGATCAGTTATCGCCTGTGTTTCGCTTCGCCAAGATGGAATCCATCTCGCTACAAACCGCTTCCTTCCAGTAGTCAGCATCTTCAGATGCATAGGCCTCTGAAATAGAACTGGGAGTGTCATCTATGAGATACACAAGAAAATCATCACCAAAGTACTTTGCAGTCCTCTGTCTCTTTCTCCTAGTAGGAACTTCATTGTTCTCCTCCACAGGACTTTCAAAGTGTTCCATCGAAATGGCAGGTTCGGAAATTGTAACTGGTTCCTGATTCGATGAACTAGGCATCTCCTGATTAGATGAGGTAGCCATATCCTTCATGGGAAAGATATCTTCAAAGAAAGTCGCATCATTCGACTCCATGATCGTACCGACATGCATGTCAGGTACCTCAGATTTTACAACCAAGAATCTATAGCCAATGCTATGAATAGCATATCCCAGGAAAACACAATCCACAGTCTTTGGTCCAAGTTTCCGCTTCTTTGGAATTGGAACATTGACTTTCGCCAAACAACCCCATGTTCGCAGATAAGAGAGTTTTAACCTTTTCTTCTCCCATTCCTCGAATGGAGTTATCTCTTTGTTCTTTGTGGGGACTCGGTTCAGGACATGACATGATGTCAATATCGCCTCCCCCACCATGCCTTGGAGAGACCCGATGTGTCTAACATGGCGTTAACCAAATCAGTTAGAGTACGGTTCTTTCTTTCGGACACCCCATTTGACTGAGGTGAATAGGGAGGCGTCCTCTCATGGATTATACCATGTTCCGCACAAAAAGCATCAAATTCATTGGAAAAATACTCTCCACCACGGTCGGACCTAAGCCTCTTGATTTTTCGATCAAGTTGGTTTTCCACTTCAGCTTTATAGATCTTGAAAAAGTTCAAAGCCTCATCCTTAGATTTCAGAAGATACACACGACAGTATCTAGTGGAGTCATCAATTAACGTCATGAAATATTTCTTTCCACCTTTTGTCAAAACACCATTCATTTCACATAGATCTGAATGTATGAGCTCTAGTGGTGCAAGATTTCTGCTTCCGCAATCGTGTGAGACTTACGAGGTTGCTTAGCTTGCACACACACTTGACACTTTGATCCCTTGACAAGTGGTGAAACTAGGGATTAAGTTCAACTTCGCTTAGTCGCGACATGCAACCAAAGTTAACATGACAAAGACGTGAATGCCACACATTTGATTCACTATTGTTGCAAATATGATTAACAACTTTATTGCAAACGCTCGATAAGGATAAACTAAACAGGCCTCCCGACTCATAGCCTTTACCAACAAAGGTTCCATACTTGGATATTACAAATTTATTCGACTCAAAGACAAGCTTGTAGCCATCTCTACACAAAGGAGATCCGCTAACAAGATTTTTATTGACGGAGGGGACATAATGCACGTTCTTCAGCCGCACGATCTTCCCCGAAGTAAACTTCAGATCAACCGTGCCAACACCACGAACAGAAGCACTTGAACCGTTGCCCATCAACACGGTTGAAGTCCCTGCGGTCTGATAAGACGAAAACATAGAAATATCACCGCATACATGCACATTAGCACCCGTGTCAATCAACCAATCAGGAGAATGACATACTGAAAGAATAGTGGGAAATATACCATACCCAGCATCCTTCATGTCAGTGTCTCCAATGACAACATTAGCGGTCTTGCCGCCTTTCCCAGGATGACGCTTGTCAAAGCGATTAGGGCAACTAGGAGCCCAATGATCAGGATCCCCACACACATGACAAGCACCTTTCTTCTTGACATTCTTCTTCTTGAAGTTCGTGTGTTGCACAGCCTTGTTCTTCCTATCAAACTTTGCTTTACCATCAAACTTGCCCTTGTTCTTGAACTTGTGGGGCTGGAAGTTCTGCTTCTGTACCACATTGGCACTAGATCCTCCCTCAATACCTCGAGCACGTGTGTCCTTTGCTCTCGCCTTTTCTTCCACATCAAGAGTGCCAATGAGATCCAGAACGGAAAACTCCTGCCTCTTATGCTTCAGCAAGGTAGCAAAGTTCCTCCACGAAGGAGGAAGCTTAGTGATGATACCTCCGGCAACAAACTTGTCCGGTAGCATACAACTGAAGTGCTCAAGTTCTCTAGCAAATGACTGTATCTCATGAGCTTGCTCAACCACGGAGCGCTCTTCACCATCCTGTAATCATAGAATTGCTCCATGATGTACATCTCAGTGCAAGAATCCGAGACCCCAAACTTGGCCTCGAGTGCATCCCACATATCTTTTCCATTATCAATTGACGCATAAGCATCAACTATGTTCTCACCAAGAACACTCAAGAGAGCAGCCTTAAACAGAGTATCCATTTTCTGAAAGGCTTGTGTCTGTTGAGCATCAAGCTCCCCTTCAGGTTTGCCACGAGTGGCGTCATAGCAACTCATGGTTTGAAACCATAAGACTGCTCTCACGCGCCACCTCTTATAGTGATTACCCTCAAACATAGGAGGTCTCATGGAAGCAGCAAAACCACTTGGTGTAAATTTCCTATAATAAGGTTTTTGGATTGTTGGAAATATGAGCAATTTACCAAATAATTTTGCTAATGGAAATACTAGATAAAGCATGACTAATATAGGAAATATAAAGCAAGTCATGCAATCTAATAAAGAGAAGGTAAACATCGTCTGCATATATGAACTTGTGCTAAACACATCTAGAACAGACACTAGATGAAGCTGCTTATACGACATCTAACCTAACATATGTAGGGCACAAACTAGAGGCGAGAACTGTAGCAGGACTCCTAACAGAAGGAACATGAATACGTACGGGACAGCAGCAGCGGAAGCACTGGACTTGGGGTCGACATCCTCTCCAGCCATGTCGTTGATGAGGATATCGACGTCGGAGAAGAAGTCGTCGTCGGGGAAGTAGTCGTCGGAGTCCGTGATGAAGAAGTCAGTAGTCGCGCGGAGCGCTCCCCAAAAACCTTATCACCCTTCTCCCGTACAGGACTTACATGACTCAAAGTGGTGCGGTTTCGGAGGCCTACTGTCCCGACTCGCGGTGCACGCCGCAACCTTTTATAGGCGCAAGAGAAGGAGGCGAGAGGGCAGCGACGGGAGGCGAAACGAACAGCCGGCAGCCGAAGGGCTGCACCGTTCGCATTCGAACTTCACTTTCGCAAAAATCTTTTCAGCTTCTGTGTGACCTTTCGTATACCCGTAGTGCGTGGCAAAAATTTAGATATCGGCTCGGCTCATTCCCGCAACCTGCGGCGCGACGAGGCAGGCGGCGGCGGCGGAGGAGCGCGCGTGGATATCCCTCTTGTTCTCATGCTCGTACAAGTGGGGAAAGAACCTCCCTTATAAGGAGGTCCAACTCCCACTAAACTAGCAATGTGGGACTAAACTTTAGTAGTATCCCTTGCCTTGCACAAATGGGCTAAGTGGGCCTCTAGGATTTATTATGAATTTCTGAAATAGTTATTGGGCTGCCCAAAATAGACTAAATTCCAGCAGTCTTCACTGAAATCTGTACCATCCACGGTTGACCTGATGGCCCAGATTGATCTTTTCTATTTTTCTACCACAGCCCCATTTTCTATACTAGTTGCTCCTTGGATTGGTAGATCTTCGAAGAGTTGTCGGGAATAATGGTTTTGCAATATGTTTCATCATGGTCCTAAGGATAATTTATATGTCACGGTAGGGAAGTAGAGTTTGGTAAAAAAATTGTAATCATAATACAAGGGAGTTTCCTATAGTATCATGATTTATCTGTGAATTTTCTTCTTCTGAAAAAGGCACATTGCAAGCTTAGCATTTAATGCACTGTTCAATAAAGAGATTGATTGCATATATAAGTATTTTTACAACGACAAAGAGAAAAATGGCATGCAAAGCGTGCGTCTCCTTCTAGTATATACATATACCGGAAAAGGCTTCCACCTGATTTTATAAATAAAGCCACAACCAATACAGAAGGTGATGAAGCATACAAACGCACACCCACACTGTTGGGGATACCAGCTATAAAAGAGAAGCACACATAGCTAAAAATAGGGAACCAAACAATAGGGACTAGCAATGCCACTAGGAAAACTAGCTAGTCCCAGACGATAAGCTCAAGTCTTCTAGAACCGCCTCAACACAACTCACCACGCAGGCAGCAGGCCACCACTCCAAGGCGCACTCCACACGACGGGCCAGGTTGAAATAAGGTACCATCAGTGTGAAGGAGGAAGGGGCAAATCAACGGTGCCTCCGGATCACACCTGATCCTTCCGTCGAGTCATCAGACCGAGCGAGGAAGAGTCACGGTGATGAGCACATCGACCTTGGGTGGAAGACGACGACCATGACAATCCAGGCATGACCCGGATCTGGGTAGGCACGGGTCCCTTGGGCATGATGCCCCCAACCCAAGGCCAGGCGAGGAGCCCACCGGCCAAGACCTTGTCGAGAGGGAGACGGCAGCACTAGCCCTCGGCTGTGCCCCCCATCCGGATTGAGAGCCCTACTGGAACCAGATTAGATCGACATTAGGTCCATGGTGGCGCGCCCACATGACAAGGGGAGGTGGGACAATGACCCTCCTAGCCGCGTGCACCACCACCCGTGGTGACTAACCTCCCAGGGCGCCTAGCAAGCCCCACCGGTGGGGCAATCGCCACCTGCGGCCGCGACCGAATCGGACAGATCCAGTGTTGGCGCCGCCACCGCCACGCCAGGCCACGCTGCGACGCCCTTCGCGCCGGCCCGTCACACCAGTGACTCCGCCACCAGCACCCGCCTTAGCGCCGCCAGCACGCCGCCACTGCTCGACGCCGACGACCTGCGCCTGCCGCCATCGAGCGAGGGGATAGGAATTCCCGACATCGCCGACGCGAGCTAACTTTTGATCGGCGACACGCCCTGGCGGTGGTGAGGGAAAGGAGAGAAAGAGGAGGGGAAAGTTGTGGCTACTCTCGGGTGTAGGTATACCCGAGTTTGCAAAACTTCGAAAAATGTGATAAAACAAGGTCCGAAAAATCTGAAATCTTGAGACAACAAGCTTCATCAAGTGTTTGAACTTTTTGCAAAGTTTCAGCTAAAAACAACATCCGAGGAGCTCTCACAAAAAAAAACAAAATCAATGCTCAAACAGTGCGCAAACTTAGAACATTGATTTTGTTTTTTTTGCCGAGAGCTCCTCTGATGTTTTTTTCCGCTGAATTCTTGCAAAAAGCTTGAACATTTGATGAAGTTTCATGTCCCCAAACTGCAGATTTTTTTGACATTGTTTGATCATGTTTTTCTTTTTTTTTTCAAACTCGGGTGTACCTACACCCGAGAGTAGAAAAGCTGGTCTCAAAGAGGAGACGGCTGGCGGCTCTAGGGTTTACCCTCCAGAGTCGCCCGCGGGAGCGAGTCCAGAGGGAAGGGGTTTGAGCCAATCTACTCAAGTGTCCAACAAACACAGCTCGTAAGAAACTAAGAGAGTTGTAAAAATAAATTTAGGTAGTACCTAAGATGATGCGATCTGAGAAGCCGAGGTGGTACCGGCGGTGGAGAAGATGAGAGCCCTGGAGTCGAAGATGATGGCTCTCAAGGCAATGGAGGTCGACATGAAGTTCAGTGCGAATAAGAATGCCCAAACTATATATGCGGAAGATGGCGGCTGTACCATGCTGACTATCACCATGTTACATGATGCTTTTTTATGCGGGTACACCAACTTCAATTTGGCGCACAGCTATGCCACAGACTGTTGCGCCACAAGAATGTTAGGCCAGTTATAGTGGGAGTAACTTAACTAGTAACATAGCGCATTTCAATTTTTTTTTGCTTATGTGGCAAGTAGTTAATGAGGAGAGAGATGCTTATGGTAACATAATATGTTACTATGAAATATGCCCGTGCATTGCAACGGAAAAGAAAACTTATGAAATGCCCATCGATCCACCACCTATCTTACATCGACCATCACTTACCTGAAAACAAACCCCGTCCACTATGAACACCACCACATGCAAGTCCTTTGACACAATGTAGAGGATGTGTTGAGATGAATAAATAAATAAATAAATAAATAAATACAGACAAATAGAGAATTAGCCATCAAGTTGCATGATATACATATACTCAAGTAGCCAACAAACAACCCTAAAAAAAAGTAGCCAACAAACACATTTTGTTGGTAAGGCTAGAGGCGAGGAAACGTGAAGAATAAATTTAGCTAGGTACCTAAGATGATGCACGTTTCAACAGTTAGTTGGCGGCAAAGAAGTGTTGTCTCTCAGCGGCATCCTTGAGCGAGCCGAGAAGCCGAGGTGGTACCAGAAAGTTTCTCTGAAACCGATGCAGGCGGCTTTCATCACGGTGGGCGACTGGAGCGGCGGGGCAGTGCGCGGGGTTGGAGTGGCCAGGTGCGGGCGAGGCTGCACGCAGGGGTGGAGCAGCCAGGTGCGAGCGAGGCCGCGTGCGGGGGAGCGGAGGTAGAGGGTGGGCGTGCACGCGGGGGAACGGCGTGGGGGAGCGGAGGCACCGAGGCCGGGGCGGCCGGGACGGAGCAGCTCGGGCGGGGGGGGGGGGGTGGAGGCGGAGCCGGGGCGGGACGGAGGCGGGGGGAGGGAGCCAGGGCGGAGGAGCGTGCGGGATATGGAGGCGGTGCAGCGGCCGGAGCGGGAGATGGAGGCGGCGGAGGGCCGTGCGGGCGAGCGGGAGCATGGCTGCGGCGGCGGCGGCGGGGGTGAGAAGGGCGGCGGGGAGAGAGTGGAGCCACGAGGAGGCGAGGCGGGGCTGAGGAGGCGGGGCGGCGAGCTCTGGAGTAGCATGCGGCAGGAGGGAGAGAAAGGAGGAGGCGGGGCGGGGCGGGGCGGATCTTTTTGCATGCACTGTGGGCCTAGCAGAGAAAGGAGGAGAGAGAGAGAGAGTGGAGAGAGGCTGACCCGTGGGGTATAGCCATGCAAAAAAGTAATGTCGGCGGTCCCAAGTGCCCCCCGATGGGCTGGGTGTGGCCTGAGGTCGCCGGGGCTATTTTTGCCCAAATCTGGCGAAAAGTGAGGTCCTGGGGGCATGAGTGGGTCGTTTTTTGCCCGTTGGGGCCCAAAAAATGGCTTGGGGGCGTCTTGAGGAGCCTAGTGGAGATGCTCTTACATAGATCAAATACTTGAACAAGCAGTCACCGGCGCACAGAAATAGATAACTGGCGAACGCTCGTCTGCTAGGGTGACATTTTACATGTGTTGGTTGAGGCTGGGGTGGCAGTTTTTTAAATCTGCGAGGAGGTTTTTGGCAGAAAACTATCACTACTAGAGGAAACCCTATAGGTAGACAAGTAATAGCACTGCAGGGATAATGGCGCTACTACTAAGTGGGCCCAATCGTGCCCCATAGGCTGGCCACAGTAGCAGCACGGGTCACGTGCCTGCACTACTGCTAAGCCCATTAGCAGTAGTGCGGGACCCTTCACCCGCGTTGCTATTCTGGCCTGTCCAGGCCCAGCTCCCCGACCCCTCTTAGCAGCGGCGTGGGCCCTAACCCCGCGCTACAGCTAATGGGCTTAGCAATAGCGGGGGCCCATGTCTCGCGCTGCTGCTAAGCTCATCTTATCCTCTTCGCATGGCCGCCCTCACCCTCCTTCATTACTCTCCCTCTCTACTCGATCTCTCCCCCACGCGCCGGCCCTCCCGCATACGCGGCTGTCTCCCCTCCCCGTCTTGGCCCCACCGCGTCCACCATGAGCACCTCCCTCTCCTCTAAATTCAATATTGTTTGAATGTATATTTGAATGAATGGATGAATTGAGCACCTCCCTCTCCTCTAAATTCAATAGTTTAAGTAGTTTTACTAATTTTGTTCATATATATGAACCCTAGGTCTCTTGAGTAATTGTTGCTTAGGTTTGGATGTTGATGCTGCTTAGTGAATTTTGAGTTCAAAATCTATTTATTTATTATATATAAAAAGTATTTGACAGGTTAACCAGAAAAAAGAGATATATCCTAGAAATTACCACAATAATTAGAAACATCCTACCGTTTATTTATTAGTCTTAAATTTATAGCATTAGATAAGATTTAGATGAAATAATTACCCACCATTGCCATTATTACTAAGTAAAAAAACGTTCCATACATCATCGTCATTACTGTATTATAAAAAAGGAGCTAACGTATGACATGAGGATGCCTTTTCATATGCATGAGAAAAAAAACTAGCCATCAAGGCATTGAGGACGAGACGATGTGCTCCATCCTAATGGGCATGAGTAGATGGTAAAGGTTTGATTGATTACATGAAGCTTGATTTAATGGCCGCCAGCCCGAAAGACACACACGCAGAAAACACAAGAAACGATCTGGCCCCCAAATCGAACAAGTTTCCGCTGTTGCGGCCGCTACCATCAGTGACATCCGGAAAGACATGCACGCTCAAAACACAAGAAACGATCTGGCGGCCAAATCCAACAAGTTGCCACTGTCATCGGTGATGTCCGTACTATCTAAAAATCAAGGCACTGAGGACAAGCGGATGATGCTATCAACTAACATCAGGACATTGAGGGGCAAGCAGATGGATATAACAGCCAAAAAGTTGGGATGCCCTAGCACAGCCGTCAGCATGCCTCACAACAAGCTAGCCACGTCCCAGCTCCACGTCCTTTAATTCATTCTTCCTTATATGCTGCTGATCTAGATTTGAGAGGGATCGATGCATAGAAAGATCCCGACCGACCGGAACACATACACAGTAGAAGGCACCGGCCGGCCCCTCCGTTCATACAACAAAACTTGCCTGCATCTGCAGCGACTAGAACTAGGGCAACTGCTCAGTCCAATTTTCTCAAACAATTCAAGCTTTTACTGCTCCTTCCATGCCATGCACGTCCCATTATTATTTTTGTCTGCCTAAACTGTTGTGTTCTTTAGTTAATAGCAAACATAGAAGTTGATCTGCAGTGGCAAAATATACCTGTACTTGCTTGCACACAATACGCTCCTTTGCTTCTAATTTTTTTTCGTCAAAACTGTCGTGTTCTCTAATTAATTACACACATAGATGGTGATATGCCATGCTAGAATATACATGAATCACAAGCTTAAGCACCTGCGCATATTTCTGCTTTAGTGTGAAAACCAGTGGCGATAATGGACATGGAGTATGTGAGTTCGAGCTCACACGAGCTCGGGTGAACAGTAAATTCTAAAAAATAGTAAAAGAATAATAATATTCTGAATATATATTTTGGCAAAAACATTGATGTTTTTTCCACACACACGCGCCAATTTTTGCCATGGAATCACATTCGTGGAGGTTTGGGCAAAAAAGACAAAATAAATGCTCCAGAAAGAGACAGTATGTTCCATGTTTCTTTTTTGTATCACATGATGAAAGGAGAATATGAATCAGACAAGTATTTGTTCCTTATCACTGATAGACATCTACATTCATAGTATTATTTTTCAAGAGAAAACTATTTGTAATTAAGTCTAACTAATAACTACCTCTGCCCCATAGATATTTTTGAGTTAACATCCCATTGCCTTTCTGTTTGCGAAGGCCAGAAGCAATATTTAATACACGCCATCCATTCCTTTCATCTATACAGCGTAAGAATGTGTGCGCACAATAGATTTCTACACGATTAGGCATTTTGGGACTAAGGTAACCACATGTAACTTAGTTATGCGGCTTAGCTTGATAGCTATTCTTGAAAAAATAAAGGAGACAATGTGCGAGTTGTGGCGTGCATTGTTTTAAGAGCAAATGTAGGGTTATTTTTCTATCGGCGACGACAAGAAAAATAGTTGGAATTTTAGCTTCTCATTTAGTGGCAGTTCGAACGACCTACAGTACCCTTTAAAAAAATAGCTATAGCACTATGATAAAGGAGTTGTTCATTGTTTTAAAACAAGCGACACATTAACCATCTTTATCTTACCAAGATTCATGTTCTAGACAAGAGTTTCGATGCTGATGGGCATTTGTATTTATCAATAATTTCTTAATGTTGGTTAACCAGTTACAATATCCAGTGATTTTTTTATTGATCTAATAACACGTAAGAAGAAACATATAATCATTCGTATAGTACTTAATTTTTGAAATGCTATAATACTCATTCGTACATGAATTCAAGACACTAGTAGATAAAGGGCCTTTAGTCCCGGTTCATAAGGGCCTTTAGTCCCGGTTCTGGAACCGGGACTAAAGGGTCGTTACTAAAGCCTCCCCCTTTAGTCCCGGTTCTTATACGAACCGGGACTAAAGGCCCTCCACGTGGCCGCTGCCTGGAGGTCCACCTTTAGTCCCAGTTGGTAACACCAACCGGTACTAAAGGAAATTTTATGATTTTTTTTTGAAATTTTTTTTGAATTTTTTTATTTTCAAAATTTTGAATTATTTTAACCTGTAATCTATAATCACCCCTCATCACTGCTCAATTTAACCTCTAATCTCTAATCACCCCTCATCACTCCAAATCATCTAACTTCCCAGACGGTCACCCATCCTCTCACTACTCCAGCCTGGTCACCCATCCTCTCACTACTTCAGCCTGAGCACGCTTAACTTCCGGGTCTATTCTTCCTCGTTTCCAAGTCTGCACTTGTTGTTTTCCTGACAATAGTAAGATGTCAATCCTATTAACCCTCAGGAATTTAGTTTGAGCATGAAGTTACACATTTCACTGTTTGAGTTTGAAACTATTGTTCTAAAAAACAATAATTATTTAGTAACACTAATATTTCTTGAACAAGTAGTTTGACCATAGTTTGACCACCGTTTGACCATAGTTTGACCAGATTTGACCAAAATTCAAAAAAATAAAATTATATAGTAACACTAATATTCTTGAATAATTATTTAGTAACACTAATACTTCTTGAATAAGTAGTTTGACCATAGTTTGACCACCGTTTGACCAGATTTGACCAAAATTCGAAAAAACTGAAATAATTATTTAGTAACACTAATATTCTTGAATAATTATTTAGTAACACTAATACTTCTTGAATAAGTAGTTTGACCATAGTTTGACCAGATTTAACAAAAATTCAAAAAAAAACTGAAATTTGAGCATAACTTTTTTCCCTTTTAGAATTTGAGCATTCTACAAATTTGCAAACAGGCAATAGGCCATCCCCATCGGATGTGGATTTTCGTGCTGAACATTTTGATATATTATACGTTTTTTTCTGACATCGTATGCAAAAGTTATAGCCGTTTTACGTTTTCCCTGCACTTTTTGCAAAACATGTCCAAATTTAAGTTTTTAAATTTTCCTAACTAGTAGATGTGGTAACATAACTACATCTCCAAGGATTTCAACTTTTGAAGTTTTTATCATTTTCTTTTGCTTTTTACAAAACTAAAAAGGCGATACACGGGGGGTTAGGATCTGAAAAGTGCACCCTTAGGACCGGTTCCTGGCACGCACCGGTACTAAAGGTCTCAATCCCATTAGTACCGGTTCGTGGCACAAACCGGTACTAATGGGGTTGAGACCTTTAGTACCGGTTCGTGCCACGAACCGGTACTAATGGGCATCGCACCCTTTAGTGCCGGTTCGTGGGACCAACCGGGACTAAAGGTCCCATTTGAACCGGGAGTAATGCCTTTCCGACGCCCTCGCCGCTCGAATCGGGACTAATGCTCACATTAGTTCCGGTTCGTAACGAAACCGGGATTAATGCCTTTTCTGGCCTGAACCTTTGCCCCCTTTTCTACTAGTGAGATGACTAAGGATGTTCCATGCACATGCCATATCTTATTTAGCACAATATTTGTGGTGGTTATATATCCATGAAACCCTAAATTTAACTCTAATATACTCAACTCCATAAGGGCCACTATGCTTCATACGACAAGTCGAGTACCACACGAATATATATATATACCTTTTTAGTTTTTCGCATTATTCACCCCTTAGGTTCATAGGAATATAGGGCCACTTTGGTACTCTTGTTCGAATCTGGTGAACCAAAGAGGCCCTAAAGGAGATGCTCTCGCATGTGTTCAACTATGGAATTTAAATGACTCAATATGCTTCCAAATATTTTTGCCATATTAAGATATTAGTAGGTACAAATGTTACAATGATTCTCAATCAAACTTATTATTTGATTAAGAATGATTTTTTAATATAAAAAATAAATACTTTTGGTGATTTTCCACAAAACTATGTTCGCAAAAGTATTATACTTCTAAATGTCATCACACTTGCTTCCATATTTTATTTAGAAAAATAAAATAATATGATATAATTATTAATCTTCATAAAATTCTAGCCCGCGCATCAAATGGGCCACTTTACTAGTTGAGTTAACAAAGATATTGGTCGCTGCTGTCTACATCAAGGCAGTCTCCTCCTAACAAGGAACACATCTTTTGTTTTTGAAAAAGGAGGATGACCCCCGGCCTCTACATCTGGGAGATGCATGCGGCCATTTTATTGATTATTCTCGAGGACCTTACAAAGTAGAACAACAATATGCCTGAAACCACCATCTTGGCAATATCTGCCGCTACTCCTATCCAAATGATGAAGGGGTGCAAGTTGGGCCACATACCCAGACCTCTCACTAAGCCTAACATCTAAAGCCGGAGGCCCCAACCAAGCCATCTGCCGGGTCCGGGGCTCAAACCGGTCTGACGCACTCACATGTGTCGTCGCCGCCACCTTCCACTGGTCCATCTTCAGAGCAGATTGAGGTGACAACCTTGGCAGGTCCTCTGCCATCGATGCCACCACGACGCCAAACGACGACCTCCACCTACGCGAGCCTTGGCAGGTCCTCTGCCATTGACGCCACCACGACGTCAGCCGACGACCTTCAACTACGCGAGTCCATCTCCAAACATCGGACGTAAATCCATGCTAGGATAGGGCCGCACCACCGCCGTCGCCCACCACCCACAAGCGCCACCCAACCCCAAGGTTCCCAAGGCGGCACCTTCAAAAAGGGAACGGCGCCGTGAGCGCCGCCGCCGCCCAACAAAGTTAGGGCTTTCGCCCGGGAGACCTAGGGGAAGGTGAAGTGAGGAGATCAGTCCATACCGACGCCTCCAAGGAGGAGAACGGCGCCCTCAGGCATCGCCGTCGGCACGGCCGTTCATGGCCGGCTAGGGATTTCGCCCGAACTAGATCCCGCCACCACCAGCGCCTCCTGTACAGAACCGGCAATCAAGAGGAAGTGCGGCCCGACCAGGCTGGCCCGCACGCCGAACAGGGGAGGAGGGGAGCCGCCAGATCGCGCGCACCGACCGCCGCAGAAGCCGCCGGCGGCCGCCAACGACCACCGGATCCCGCCGCCCGCGCGGCCGGGACACCAGATCCACCGCCCGCACGGCTGCTAGCCGGCCGTGCCTTGCCAATGGAGCCACCGCTCCAGATTCAGGGTTCCCCACGCAGATGCAGGGCAACCGAGGCCCCGCCGCCACCATCCTTGGCGCCCCGGGCTTGCCCGGCGGCTGCCTCAGGCGGCGGCGAGGAAGGGAAGAGGGAGGGGGGGTGAGGTGGAGGGGCGGCTAGGGTTGGGTGCTTAATGGAAGGGCATCTCCTAACAATTCAGTCTACATATATATGCGTGTCCTAGCTATATTTACTCTTCTCACGGTAGAGTTCCTCTTCGTGGCCCTCTTTTCCACACCAAAGTTAGGGCATCTGCCAAACCGGAATGGTGTCTCAACCATCTCTCTCCTGAAGTAATCCTTTCTACGTGGGTCCCAGTCCCATTGATGCCTCTCGCGGTAGAGTTCCTCTTCATGCTCCTTCCCACACCCAAGTTGTACGTGGCTTGGGTGTAAAATCTTGGATTCATCTAGACAAAGTGTGCAGCTGCTTTTGAAGCGGCACAACGGCTTTTCTGCACAGAGGGAGAGACACACAGAGGGGCAGAGAATTAGCTACGAATGGACCGAGTTGGGTAGTATGAGCGATAATAGAACCATTATGCACGTACTTAAGATGGTGCATGATTTGATGATAAGTCTGCGTGGATACTGGACGAAGCGTAGCTCAGCAAAGAACCTCTGCTCGTCGCCGTCTTCCTTGCGATGGGCGGAGAAGTTGAGGTGGTACTAGATATTTTTCTTGAAACCAGTGCAGGCAACCTTGGGCTGGTCAGGAGACCAGAACTCGGCATCCTGCATGCATATATAGATATAAGACATGGATCTCAAACAAGCATACAAGTAACTAACTAAAGCAGTAGTGCATGTGTATATGCAAGGATGGATCGAGATGGAGAGAAGACTAGGTGGTAGCCTGCGGATGGGTAGGAGTAGTATTGTACCGGGTGCTTGGAGTTGTAATGTTTGAGGGCATGGAGGGCGAGACCGAGACGGCAAATGTGCAAGTCGTCGAACTCTCTGCCGTCAAAGGAAACAATTAATAATAATAATAATAATAATAATTAAACAAAACAAAACAGGGATTCAACATAATCATAATGGATGGAACAAATGTCTTGTCTTGAAAATAAGAAGAAACAAGAAGGTATTAAAGTTTTCATGAGATTTGGGTCGCGTACATACGTACCCTGGTGTGCAAGGGTGACGCGCATCAAGAGGGGGGACATCAAATGGAGGTAAAGCCCTTGGGATCATACGCTGCGCCATCCAATCGAGCAGCATCTGCCAAGGGGAAGAGAACCATGCTCCCATAGAGTCGGTGGATGGATCCTCCTACTGTACGTGCTGCCTTCGTCTTGTCTGCGTCGTCGGTCGCGGTCTGATAGATCGATAGCTAGCCCACCGATGGGATCTTGAGAGAGAGAGAGAGAGAGAGAGAAGCCAATACGAACACGGAATCGATCGGGGATCCTAATCGGAGGCGGATCTAGACGGGGCGCCACAGAAATCGTGATTGATTGGTTTTGATATGGGCGCTACTCTGCGCCGGTCGACCGGCCGGGTCGCTCCGCCGGTCCCATCCTTAAACGTTGGGTCCAGCTCATTACGTTTGGTCATGCAAAACTGAAACCGCTGAAATCGAATGCAAAATTGAGTCCCCCGTTGTCCGCCTGTATGGAACCGGCAGTCGTTGCCACGCGTCGTAGCTTTTGCCGCGACGCCCACCTTCCACTGCTGCAGCTCGCCTTGGCTGCCCTGCATCGTCGTTGCAGCTCGCTGTCGTCGCCTCGCAAGCACTCCGTCGTCCGCCCGCCCGTGAATGAAACGAGGTACCGGCGCCATGCCCCTATGCTTTGCTCGTCGACTAGCGATACCCTAGCTCCCATGAATACCCCGTCTACTATTACAACTCCGCCGCACTGCATCACCGTCGTTTCCTTCGTTGTAGCATGGCCTGTGCTGTCCCAGCAAATCATATTGCCGGTTGCAGCTTTCCATCTCATCACTCCTAGCAAATCATCTCCCCTATCTCCACTACTATTAAACAATTAAACAAGAACTTCTCTAAACACACCCCACGAAATGTACACGGACCCATTACAACCGCATGATTAGGCCCACTAAACTTAATCTAACAGCTAGCGTTAATCTAATCCATACTCTGTGTGCACTTAGTAAATTGCATTGACTGACCGTACTCCACCTTTGAAGAAAATTACCCACCATGCCACCCGTAAGTGAAAAGTAACGATTCAATAGTAAGGCGTTGTTTTTTTTTCGTACTCTGCCTGCTCCGTCCCTCACATCCTTCCCGATTCCATAGCCTCCCAACCCTAGCCAGTTGCGCCTCCACAGAAAAGGAATCGGTGGTGGAGAGGATAGCTTGAACTCCGCAGGTCCTAGGCGTCGCCGCCGAAGAGAAAAACAACCCCAACATGCCGAAGGGCACATCAGCGCGGCGAGCACGCACGCGACTGCAAGTCTGCACCCCGCCACCAATCCCCTACCTTCTCTGCTTCGAGACGCACGCCACTCTCACCCGCGCTATCGCTGGATCATGGATGGCGGGGCAAAAGGGCCAATACCTACGACACCATGGCCCATGTATCTCTGTTGCCGACGCCTCAAAGACCAGCGTGGTGTTGTCCGGCTTTAGGTTGGCGCGGGAGATCGCGTCGGCGGCCCGGGGAGTCGCGGCGTAGGAGGGCGAGCACGTGGGACCTGTAGCTCTGGTGCCGGACCTGCTCCTCCTGGAGGAAGGCCCTGGAGTCGAGCCGCAGGGTGAGCCCACTCTTGTGAAGGATTGGATTGCTGGAGAACTCTGTTCTTCAATCGCGTTCTGGTGAAGGAGTCAATCGCTGGTGAACGACATGCTCAATTTTGTACGTAATTCTATTTGCTTTTCTCCTGCTATCTTCCCCATGAATCACTAACCGGAATTAGGAACATCAGATTGCTTTCAACTTGATCAACCTCTGCCCTTTTATTCGTGGAAGAAGCAGCCGGTGAGGATAACTGCTCTCCTTTTCAATCTGGTGTGTAAGTCTGAAGTTTCCCTTTCTCATGCCATGTTCCTATGAATAGCTCACTAGAACTGACATAATTTTTATCATAAGACTACCTTCAAGTTGATCAAGCTTTCCCTTTTATAAAAAGAAGAATCAGTCGGGGTTCTATTTTGTCTATTGAGATGGAAGAAGAGGCTAACACATCGTACCATCGTACCATGCCAACATGAGCTACCAAGCTTTCCCTTTCACATTTACTTTTCTCTCATCCTGAAATATGGTACTTGCACAAGTTTTTTGTGCTCATGATTACTTTTCCATTGTAGAGCTATATTGTCCGGCTTGGTAACCCATGTTGGCATGGAATTTAAAATTTTGGATGAAGCTTGGGCATTTTGGCTTAGCTGTGGTGGTCAAAAGGGCTTTGAGGTCCGAAAAAGGTATACAAACAAAAGGTCCGTAGATGACAAGGTAACATCATGTCGATTTGTTTGTGCAAGGAAATGGAATGCCTAATCTCTTTTCCCAAAGTAAATTATGTTATCAAGTCTGAAAATGTACAAGTAGCAAGGGCTACATGGGCTAATTTAGTTAACAAGTCTAAAAAGTAAATACGGTTATCAGCTAATCGGCCTGCAGCGGTGCGACAATGACGGCGTGGCGCAGCCGACCACCACCATGGAGATGGGTGTGCAGGTCATCGACGTGGGGTTGCTGCGCGCGTATGCCAAGGTGATCATCACGGGCGATGACTCGAGGAGGCCGACGAACAGGACGCCCTTAGACCGGCATGGCGGGGGAGGCTATATAGCACCCGTTGCTCTGGTTGCCCTGTATCCTGGATGCCGCCGACCACACGGGCTCCGGCTGCACGTGTTTCCCGGCCGCCTCCGAGCAGGAGGGCTCTCGCGATGTGTTGCTTTGTATCCCGGCCACCGCGGACAGTGAGGGCTCCCTCTGCACGTGTTGCTTTGTTTGCCAGCCGCCGCTGACCACTCGGGCTCTGTCTTCACGTGTTGCTCTGCGTCCATTGCTCCTTTGGCGACGGTGAGGACGCACCGAGAGCTCATTCTACCATGACGGAGAACTGGATTTTTAAATTTGAGAAGGATAACGGGAATTCTAGGGGAACGAGGAGATTATTGAAATTAGGAGGTCATCGTAGTCTGGATATTTTTATTGTTTTTCTTTTGAGGTTTCATACACTACTATTGGATTTTGTTGTTTCTCACTAAGAGCTATTCGACTTATAATCCCAATGTTTTGTTGTTATTTTCCAAACCAATTAAAACTGGGTATGTGCTTTATTGTGAATGTTCACAAGAGAAGCTTACTATTTGAAATAACAGGTTGCAATTACCTTCGTTGCTCTGGACCTTGTCATGAAAGGATTAACACTAAATGAGCATAAATGAATTACATATTGGCCAGGACCTTTAGATTATGAGTAAGCGTGTTCCTGACATTGCTTCGTACAACCACAGGGGCGAGGATGTCTTATTGATACAACTTGATGGTTTGTTTCTGTATGAACTAGCAATGTTTTGTTTCTTAGATGCGCAAACTTGTATCTCAGAGCTTTGATGAATTACGTCATTTGATCAGCTTCCGTGGAAACTACTAATTTCCATTGCCTCTATATACACACTTACATGTCTGTTTTCCCAGTGCCTATTGCCAGTGGCACATTTGTAGGTACCAACTAGAAGAAAATAAGATTGAAAAAATATTTTTCTTTGGTTGGGAATATTATACATCAAATTTAGTTCAGTTCAGATCAAATGATTACTCTAACTATGAATAACACGTGAATGATGTCAGTTATGCTGCTTAAGAGGTCATGGCTACGGTATATGACAAACAATTATATCTGCATCTATATAGTACCATGGTTGACCGCGAGGTGTTGGTGATGGCGTTGGTTGCCAAGATGCAGTAGGGGGGGGGGGTGCATAATGCAAATATACAATTTAATTTTCTTCATGGACTGAATTTGTATCAATTAGTTAATGATATTCGGTAATTGTTACGCAATGGACTTGAGCATGTATTCATAAAGCATGATATTTTTCAGTCATTTTAAGGACTTAAAATTATATGCTCTTTGCATGAGATTTCAGCTTCACAGAAAGTAGGTTTACGTTATAATAGAATAATGTGTTTTATAATGAAATATATTTTAGTCGAGACGTGCGTTGCACGTGCATACTTACTATCCCAACAAACAAACAAAAATCCATCAATCTCAGCAACAAAAATCTTGTCGGCCGGTCGCAACGAAAAATCTAGCTGCCCAGCAAAAGTGATCACCAGCTCAAACAAAAAAAATGGCTACCATCACAGGGTCGCAGAACAAATTCTCGCCAATCGCGATAAAAATTCTCACTGGTCCGAGCAAAACTGATGGCCGGTTGCAGCAAAACATGGTTTACCATCGTCGGGTTGGAGCAAAACTTCATGCCGGATGCCGGTCACAACAAAAATTCTCACCGGTCCCAGAAAAAATGATTGCCGATTCCAGCAAAAAAAATGACTTGCCATCAGCGGGTCGCAGCAAAATATTCTCGTTGGTAGTTGGTCCCATAAAAAATGATAGCCGGCTGCAAAAAAAAAGGCTTGCCATCGCCGAGACGCAGAAAAAGTTCTCGGTTGTCCAAGCAAAACAACTAGTCGTTTGTAGCAAAAAAAGGTTCACTGTAGCAAGCCGCGGCGAAAAATCACACCGGCCCCAGCAGAACGGCTCGTCGGTTATAGGAAAAAAAAGGTGGTAGTACTAGGCGCTGGCGTGCCGACCCAAATTTGGGCCGATCAGCCCGCAGCCATCTGATTTGGTTGATGGGAACCGTCTGATGCCTTTATCGTTTTTCGTCCAAAGCACCTGCGTCTGAAACGAACCCCTACGCATCGCGCCGCCATCTTTACCGTCTGCTTCGCATCGCATCACGTTCTCCCATTGCCGCCCCTCGCCTATCGTCCTTGTCTCTGGTCATCACCCTCGTCGGCCTTTCTAGTCGCCGGTCCCAGCCCTCGCCGACCGTCCTCGTCACTGGCTTCGCCCATGCAACAACCACACCCTGCAGTTGCAGCTCCTGTGGCGACTGTTGTAGCTCCGGTCAACGACCGCAGCTCGTCGGCGTGCTCGCCGCCACTCATCCCTGATGCCGTAGCTTGTCGGGCGCACCTGACTCTTGCAACATCTTGCTCGCACCGTTTCCAGCAAAAAATCGAGCATCGGGAGAGATGCCCAATGCTCCAACTGACGACCAAAAAATCTACAACTGGCAACGAAAAAAGCTTCAACCGGTGACGAAAAAAGTTTCAACCCGTATATGGTGGAAGCTATGAGCGACCACGAAAAGTTGCAAACGGTGACCGAAAAAGCTTTATGTGTCAACAAGAAAGCTTCATCTGGTGATGAAAAAAAGTTTCAACCATAGAGACGAAAGGTCATGGACGATAACGAAAAGCTGCAACCGGCGGTTACAAAAGCTACAACCGGCATTGAAAAAAGCCTCAAACTTCATGTCTTAGCTGCGACTCGCGACGATGATGACGACGCTTTGCTGCAACAATAGTCGGTTTTTGCTACAATCGGCGTTGGAATTTGCTACAAATACATTTTCATGGATGCCATGGTGCTACAAGTGCGCCGACGAGCACGGCGAGGTCGATGGGGGTGGGATGTTGCGAACCACGGACAACAAGATCTGGTGTGCAATTGGGACAGGGAAGAGTTGTGGCCAACAGGTTGGGCTACAAATGGCGGCCATGGCGAGCTACAACCTCGGCGAGGGGCAAAATGTTGCATGGTGAGGCACGTGGCCATGTCGGGGGTGTTGCAACCGCGGGGCGCTGTGCACGCGGGGATACGCGTGGCTGAAGCTTTCCCATCTAGGGTTGAAGCTATTTTTCATAGTAGTTGCAACACAGGGGTATGCAGCGATTCCAGCCTTGCCTCCGTTCAGTCGCGCCCTTGCGCTCGCATCATCTCTATTTAATAAGCTTCCTCCTCGGAGGTTGCAACATCGCCGGCTGGTCATAGCCTTCAACTCTGGCTATCGTCGATTGCCATATCCATTGTCCTCGGTTCCGACTCACGGCGCAATAGAACCGGTTGGTCCACAGGCGGAGGACAACTGAATATGGCAATACGAAGTTGAAACCAACTGCCGAGGAATGAAAGCGACAAATGAAGATGGCGTGGCGCTTAACGATACCACGATGCCTCTAACTTGCTGAACACTCAACAACTGGTCGTCGAATATCCAGATAGAAGATGATTCGTCCTGCCAGTGGAATTTACGACCCAGCATAGGCCGTTGCAAGTGCAGCAAACGTCTATGAGCATGGTGGGTCATTTGAAAATTTTCGGTCGTCGAAACATTTGGTGAAATTTGATCTTGGTGATGCCCATCAAGCCGTCAGAAATGACTGAGCCAACATCCATATAATTCGCCTGCGGGAAGGGCCGATCGAAAGTGGTGTGAAGGTGTGATGCGATAGCGTCGCTGAGACGGTTTAATCTTGTCGACAAATATAGAGTAGCTGTGATTGGAAAGTGGAAGAGTGTAATGAGATGGAGATGGAGATGTTCAAATTACCTACCATCAATCACCTTAATAAGCCGGCTCGGACATTGGTGATCGGAGGGTGAGGAGTTGGTGTGCAGAAAGGAAGGAAGGATTCTAAAAAAAAAGGATTGTGTACGGAAGAAATATTGGAAGGAAGTAAGGATTCTTGAGAAAGAAAAGGAAAGGAATTGTGGGCAATCGAATGGGGCAAAAAGGAAAGAAGAAAAAAAAGGAAAGGAATTGTGGGCAATCGAATGGGGCAAAAAGGAAAGACACGCTTGCATGCGTGCTACATAATAAAAGGATTTCCAAGAAAATATGGTGGGCAACTAAACGGGAGAAATTAAGAGAGCAATACACGCTGCATGCGCTCTACAGAATAAAGATGACTATGTGCTCTACTTTCATTTTCATCTTTTTTTGGTTATTGATTATCCCGTCTGAGCAGGCAACATACACGACGAAACATCACATTTCAATGGAAGGCTGCATTAATTAATGCGAAGAAGCTCACTGCAGGAAGGAGGACAGTGAGGCTCAAGAGATGTTGATAACAAACATGGACGAGGCGACGAGAATGGGCGGAAATAGGTCAAGGGGTGAGATAGGTAACAAGAACACACGGCACATCATTTTGCTTCTAACCTCAAGCAATTAAGGGAATTTCTTTATTTCTTTAAACATCACTAGATTTTCTCTCTTTGTTTCAAGAATATGGTCCTTGGTACTTTTGATTATGTTAAATGTTGTTTTGCTACTTGCAAAGTTGTTGAAGTGGTGAATTGTGTTAAATGGATCGGCAACAACAGAGGCGTCAGGGGAGGCAAGGGCACCCGATCCAGTCCGGAATTTGGATGATCTCTTGAACAGACTGGAGATTACGGAGGAGGAAGACGACGCTGTGGATTTGTCGGGTTTGATCGGTGCCCCAGCTCGGGAGACGAGATGGGCGCTGATTCTTAGGGTTTGCGTCAAGACCCCGATTAGCCATACTGCTTTCTACACAGCTATGCAGGTGGCCTGGGTGTGTGCAAAGGAAGTGAAGTTCAAGCCGCTTGATGATTACACGTTCACGGCTGAGTTTCAGTGCTTTGGAGATTGGAATACGGCGATGCATGGAGGTCCTTGGCTGTTTCAAAACCAAGCAGTGATAATAGAGGAATACGATGGCCTAATCTAATACTGAGAGTCTTCAACTGGACTCTCTTCGTGTTTGGATCAGAATTATGGGTCTCCCAGATTTACTCCGGAATGAGCCTGTAGCGAAGATGCTAGCATCAAAGATGGGAGAAGTCTTGGAGGTTGCACTAGGATTTAATGGTGTTGAGTATGGGAAATTCGTCAGAGTGAGAATAAAAATCAAGATTGAGAAGCCTTTGCTGCGGTTTGTCTCAGGGAATGTGGAGGCAAGGAAACCTGCCCAGAAATTTCGAGTGTTGTATGAAAAAATGCCCCGTTTCTGTGCTCAATGCGGGACAATTGGACATATCGCAGAGCAGTGTGGAGATGGGCTGCACGATCCCTTGAAGTTCCAGTATGGGGATTTTATGATGGTGCCACAAGAGGAGTTCTGGTTCCAACCACGCCGTGAATTTGTGGCCACCCTGGTGCAAGTTCTATGCGTGGAAGGGGAGCACGTAATGGTACTGGAGTGGGCCGAGGTAACAGAGGAGAACATCAAGCTGGGGATGCTGATAGAGAAGTCCCCAATACTAAGGTGGGGAATGGCGCTGTATATGTGCCAAAGGAAAAAAACAGTGAGAATTTAGGAGAAACATCGGAGAGAATGGCTAGGAAGAGATTGGCAGTTTCAAATGAGAAGGCCCCTGGTGGGCAGCAGCTGCTCCTTATGGGAGGAGAGAAGGTTTCAGATTTAGTGGGTTCTTTTGAGTCCAGGGCTACTACTAGTACTGATGCTAGCTCACCTCTGAAGATCCAAGAGAAAAAACGTCACAGAAGAGATGATGGTACAGTTGAGATGGAAGATGATCTGTCTGGATCGGCGGCGTCCCGAGAGGACGACCGCCGGGACCAATGAAAATCTTAAGCTGGAATTGCCGAGGTTTGGGGACGCCCTCGGCAATTCGGTCGCTGTCGGAATTACTACGGCAGCATAGTCCTGATGTTCTTTTCCTCTCGGAGACTCACTTGAATGATTCGAGCGGGGAAAGATTGCGTGTGAAGCTTGGTTTTGATAGTAAGTTTGTTTCACCGAGCGATGGAAGGAGTGGAGGTTTGATCATGATGTGCAAGAACAATGTTAATATGCAGCTGAATTATTATCACGACAACTTTATTGATGTTGTGGTCAAAGGAGCGGATCCTAGTACAGACTGGAGGTTAACGGGTATGTATGGTGATCCGGTTTGGAGACATAAGCATCGTACATGGAAACGTTTCCGTGATCTACATGCCAAGGGTAATCTGCCTTGGGTTGTGATAGGGGATCTAAATGAGATTTTGTATTCATCAGAGAAAGAGGGAGGTAATGCGAGACCTTTATCATATATGTCCGCGTTTAGGGATTGTTTGACTGATTGTTCGCTAGAAGACCTTGGTTATATTGGCAACAAATTCACTTGGAAGAGGGGGAGAATCAGAGAGAGACTGGATAGAGCTGTGGGGAACATGGCATGGGCTGGTATGTTTCCTGATGCAGCTGTGCACCACCTTACTATGGGTGGTTCGGATCACAGGCCGATTATGATCGACACATCTACGTATATTTTGCCTACTAGCGGCACGAGCAGACGGCGAAAACGCTTTGAAGGCAAATGGCTAAGGGAGGAAACAGTGGGTGACTTGGTGGCAGCGGCATGGGAACACTCGCCCCCAAATACACCGATCTTGGCAAGACTTGCAGCAGTACATGATGAGCTGCATGAGTGGGACAAAAATGTACTAAAGGCTCCTCGTAAGAGAATCAGGGACCTGACGAAACAGCTTGACCGTATATTAGCTGGTCCGATGGATGAGCATACTACTCAGCGCCAACATGAAATAACAACGCAGTTGGAACTTGCGTTGGAACAGGAAGAAGTGTACTATATGCAGCGGAGTAGGAGTGATTTCCTTAAGTATGGGGACCGCAATACAGCGTTTTTCCAGCAAAGTGCATCAGCTAGGCGCAAGAAAAATATAATTGCGAAGCTAAAAGATGCAACTGGTGTTCTTAGAGAAGGAAATGAGGAGATCAAGCCTCTGATACAATCTTATTTTAACGAACTCTTCACATCAGAGGTCTTGGGGACCGATGAAACCTTGCTAGAAAGAGTTACACCACGGGTCACTCAGGTGATGAATGATACTTTGCTCAAACCATATCGGCAGAGGAAGTTCGAAAGGCGATGTTTAGTATTGGCGATTTCAAGGCCCTGTGTACTGACGGGCTGCATGCAGTTTTTATAAAAAGTTTTGGTCTGTCGTGGGTGATAAGGTGATGAAGAGGTTTTGAACGCCCTCAATAGCCGTGTTATACCGGAGGGTGGAATGATACAGCAGTGGTGTTGATACGAAAGTTGATTGCCCTGAGCTTATTTCCCAGTTCAGGCCAATAAGTCTGTGTAACGTCGTCTATAAGGTAATCTCTAAAGTGCTATCTAATAGATTGAAAGTTTTATTACCAGATATTATCTCTCCGACCCAAAGTGCCTTTGTGCCGGGGAGATTGATTACAGATAATGTCTTAGTGGCTTATGAGTGTTTCCACGCGATCAAGAAAAAGAGACAAGGAAAGAGTGGCTTGTGTGCGGTGAAGCTCGATATGCATAAGGCCTACGATCGCGTCGAATGGAATTTTCTCCGAGATATGATGACTAGATTGGGCTTCCATAGTTCATGGGTGGAGATGATTATGGCTTGTGTTACTTCTGTTAATTACAGAGTGTGGTTCAATGGAGATGAAACAGAGGCATTCACTCCTACAAGGGGGCTCAGGCAGGGAGACCCCTTGTCTCCTTATTTATTCTTAATCTGTGCTGAAGGGTTATCCAGTCTATTAGCGCACGAAGAGTTGATCGGTGGTATCCAAGGGATTAGGGTGTGCCGTAGTGCACCATCAGTTTCACACTTGTTATTTGCTGATGATTCCCTTATTCTGATGAGGGCGGATACGTTGAATGCCACGTCACTCACAAATGCTCTAAACATGTACTGTGCTAGCTCAGGACAACTGGTTAGCGATGCAAAATCCAGTGTGTTCTTCAGTCCCAATACTTCAGTGGAAGTGCGAGCAGATATCTGTTCACAACTTAATATTGTCGCAGAGGCGATTTCGGATAAGTACTTGGGGTTACCGTCAAAAGTTGGAATTGACCGAAGTGATAGTTTTCAATATCTAGTTGATAGAGTTTGGCACTTATTAATGGGTGGATCTCTAAAATGTTATCAATCAGCGGGAAAGAAACTCTTTTGAAGGCAGTGGCACAGGCTATCCCGGTTTATGCCATGTCGGTTTTTAACATCCCGAAGAATATTTGTAAGGCTATCTGTGATGCTATTGCTAGATTTTGGTGGGGCGACACGCAAGAAAAAAAGAAGATCCACTGGAAGGCGTGGTGGAAGATGTGCATTCCTAAGAAAGAGGGAGGTATGGGCTTTCGTGATTTACATTGTTTTAACAAAGCTATGCTAGCGAAGCAGTGTTGGAGGCTACTATCCGATCCAGACTCTCTATGCGCCCAAGTATTACGGGCGAAATATTATCCGGATGGGGACTTGATGAATGCATGTTTGAAAAAAGGTTCATCATATACTTGGCAGAGTATCATGGCGGGTATGAAAACCTTTAAGCTAGGGGCGATTTGGCGACCAGGGAATGGTGCTTCAATTGATATTTGGTCTGACCAGTGGATACCCACAAGCCATGACCGCAAGGTAATGACCCCTAGGGGGCTATGTTTGTTACAGAAAGTACAGGACTTGATTGATCCAATTTCTGGAAATTGGGATGAGCAGCTCGTATGCGTGAAAACTTCTGGCGGTTGATGCAGAGAGGATATTGCAAATTCGCTGTCATCTCATGGACAATCAGACTTCATCTCATGGCATTTTTCGAAGTCAGGTTGCTTTACTGTCCGCACAGCGTATCATATTACATGGAAAAATGAATATAGGACACGAGCTCGGTTGGACTCGGGAGGAGGCAGAATTGATCCACACCCTGTGTGGAAGTCGCTTTGGGGAAGAACTGTCCCTCCTAAAGTACATGTGTTCAACTGGCGGGTGTTACATGGGATCGTTCCGTGCTACTGCACATTAACAGATCGTCATATGAAGTCCCCTGTAATATGCCCAGTTTGTCGAACTACCCCTGAGGATCTCCGCCATATGTTGTTTACATGTGACAGATCCAAGAAGGTGTGGGAGGAACTCGGTTTGAAACCTACCATTGAAAACGCTGTAGCACAAGAGAGGTCAGGTTCAGTTATTTTAGAAAAGCTACTCTGTTCGGACCTTGAGGGAGAAGCAAGGATACCGATTGCAAATGGAGTTGAGATGATTATGGTAGCAGCTTGGTACCTTTGGTGGGATCGCCGGAAAATTAGCCACGACGAGAATTGTGGCACCCCGGTCCGTACAGCAATGAGTATACGTGGCATCGTTGCTAACGCCCTCGCTATGAAACCAGGGGTAAAGGACAGAAAAGTGAGGTGGGAGAGGCCTGCTATGGGGGTCTTAAAGCTTAATGTGGATGCAAGTTACCATTCTAATGAGGGATCAGGAGCAACGGGAGCAGTAATTCGAGATTGTACAGGCGCTTTTATTGCAGGATGTTGTTATTATAAACAACATGCTATGGATGCACCATCCATGGAGGCTCTTGCACTACTACATGGCTTACGTCTAGCTGACAATCTGGGCATTTCAACTCTGGTAGTAGAGTCTGACTCACTGGAGATTGTCCAAGCTATTCTTGACCCGTCAGATTACCGTGCTTCAGCGGCGGTTGTTACTGATGACTGTCGAAAGTTATTGAATGCGTTCGGCAGGGCGACTATTGTTCATTGTGCTCGGGAAGGTAATGCGGCAGCGCATGGGCTTGCTCGGGCTAGTTATAGAGGAAATTTTTCTGGGGAGTGGCGAGATAAACCTCCTGATTTCTTACTCCCCTTCCTTGTAACTGATATGATTATTGTTTAATAAAGGTTGCCGAATCTCAAAAAAAAAGAGAGCTCACATCTTTTTCGCGCCTGCACCAACCCAGCCACACCACGCCTACACTCCGTGCCTCGTCGGCGATGACCGAACCGTCCGACACGCGCGTGCTTCCGCTGTGCATGCTTCTCGCCGTCGCCCTCCCGAATTGGCCGTTTAATGACCCCGTTGACCATGCTCGTGAGGCCATCCGTTTCACATTTGATTTGAACAAATACACCAGTTAGTACTGGCCCAACTGTCCCCCTACCTTGAGCTAATTTACTACTCTGAGCCGTCATTGGGAACTGGTATAGCTTCCTTTGTTTATTGATTGGCGTTGGGAGGTTGCTCAAAATCAATCAAAAATAGCACACTGGATGAGTTTTTAAATAGTGCGCTTGGTTTCACATGTCACACATGTGCTCATGTGTTGCTTGGTTCCACATGTATGATCCTCTGCAGACATCTTTTGCCCATCTTGGCCTTTAGTTGCATTATTTCTTGTGGCAAATTCGAAAGCAATTGCTGCCCAAAAATTATGATGTTCGAGGGCACATGATAAACAATCGGCAGTAGCTTCCCAAAAATCCAGAGAAAGGAAGATTTGGAATTAAACAAAAAAAATTGAAGTCTTTTGCTTTGCAAGGCACCTTTCACTAGTAGAAAAAGGCCCATTTGTCCTGGTTGGGGAACCGGGACTAAAGGGTCGGTACTAAAGCCCTATACCTTTAGTCCTGGTTTTTACACCAACCGGGACAGTGCTATCTATAGTCTAGTTACATGAGACGACACACCAGATTTCTTTAATTTATCCTGAATCTGACACAAGACAAGTGCAGTCCTTTTAAGTGTTAAACATGCAACATGTCACGATAGGTGACCGGCGCATCTCATAGGAGATAGTTGAGATAGTTAGGTTGTTAGAGTCTTATGTTTATCTCATGTAACCTCTTATCTCTATCTCCTTTCTTGATCTCCAAGATTGTATTCCAAACCGCATGTATGCGCTGTTATGGGAGGTGCGCCATATCTATTTAACACGAAGCCGTCGGCCTGAGCAAGGTAAGACATTCCGCTAGTTCGCCCATGGTGCCTAAATTTCGTGTTTTGACCCTTTTGTCAAAAAAAAATCAAGATCTGACCCCAGTTTGAAAATATTTCGGGATTTGACCCTTTTGCCTACCGCCAGGGGGCCCGACGGTAGGATCATATAGACTACCGCCGAGAGCAGCGGCGGTAGCAAACTTTTCCACGTCAGCAACGATAACAACCGCCGTGCTGTTGGAAATATGCCCTAGAGGCAATAATAAAAGGATTATTATTATATTTCCTTGTTCATGATAATTGTCTTTTATTCATGCTATAATTGTGTTATCCGAAAATCGTAATACATGTGTGAATACATAGACACCAACATGTCCCTAGTAAGCCTCTAGTTGACTAGCTCGTTGATCAACAGATAGTCATGGTTTCCTGACTATGGACATTGGATGTCATTGATAACGAGATCACATCATTAGGAGAATGATGTGATGGACAAGACCCAATCCTAAACATAGCACAAGATCGTATAGTTCATCTGCTAGAGTTTTTCCAATGTCAAGTATCTTTTCCTTAGACCATGAGATCGTGTAACTCCCGGATACCGTAGGAGTGCTTTGGGTGTACCAAACGTCTGGCGTAACTGGGTGACTATAAAGGTATACTACGGGTATCTCCGAAAGTGTCTGTTGGGTTGACACGGATCAAGACTGGGATTTGTCACTCCGTATGACGGAGAGGTATCTCTGGGCCCACTCGGTAATGCATCATCATAATGAGCTCAAAGTGACCAAGTGTCTAGTCACGGGATCGTGCATTACGGTACGAGTAAAGTGACTTGCCGGTAACGATATTGAACAAGGTATTAGGATACCGACGATCGAATCTCGGGCAAGTAACGTACCGATTGACAAAGGGAATTGTATGCGGGGTTGCTTGAATCCTCGACATGGTGGTTCATCCGATGAGATCATCGAGGAGCATGTGGGAGCCAACATGGGTATCCAGATCCCGCTGTTGGTTATTGACCGGAGAGCCGTCTCGGTCATGTCTACATGTCTCCCGAACCCGTAGGGTCTACACACTTAAGGTTCGGTGACGCTAGGGTTGTAGAGATATGTATATGCAGTAATCCGAAAGTTGTTCGGAGTCCCGGATGAGATCTCGGACGTCACGAGGAGTTCCGGAATGGTCCGGAGGTAAAGAATTGTATATAGGAAGTGCTATTTCGGCCATCGGGACAAGTTTCGGGGTCACCGGTATTGTACCGGGACCACGGGAAGGGTCCCGGGGGTCCACCGGGTGGGGCCACCTATCCCGGAGGGCCCCATGGGCTGAAGTGGGAGGGGAACCAGCCCCTAGTGGGCTGGTGCTCCCCCTTGGGCCTTCCCCCTGCGCCTAGGGTTGGGAACCCTAGGGTGGGGGGGGCCACTTGCCTTGGGGGGCACTCCACCCCCCTAGGCCGCCGCCCACTTGGGAGATTGGATCTCCAGGGCCGGCGCCCCCCTGGGGACCCTATATATAGAGGGGGGAGGGAGGGCAGCCGCACCCATGCCCCTGGCGCCTCCCTCTCCCCTCCAACACCTCCTCCTCCTCCGTAGAGAACGGCGAAGCCCTGCTGCGGTGACTGCTGCATCCACCACCACGCCGTCGTGCTGCTGGATCTTCATCAACCTCTCCTTTCCCCTTGCCGGATCAAGAAGGAGGAGACGTCATGCTGACCGTACGTGTGTTGAACGCGGAGGTGCCGTCCGTTCGGCGCTAGGATCTCCGGTGATTTGGATCACGTCGAGTACAACTTCCTCATCCCCGTTCTTTGAACGCTTCCGCGCGTGATCTACAAAGGTATATAGATGCAATCCGATCACTCGTTGCTAGATGAACTCATAGATGGATTTTGGTGAAACCGTAGGAAAATTTTTGTTTTCTGCGACGTTCCCCAACAGTGGCATCAAAGCTAGGTCTATGCGTAGTTCTCTTTGCACGAGTAGAACACAATTTGTTGTGGGCGTAGATGTTGTCAACTTTCTTGCCGCTACTAGTCTTATTTTGCTTCAGCGGTATTGTGGGATGAAGCGGCCCGGACCAACCTTACGTACGCTTACATGAGACCGGTTCCACCGACTGACATGCACTACTTGCATAAGGTGGCTGGCGGGTGTCTGTCTCTCCCACTTTAGTTGGAGCGGATTCGATGAAAAGGGTCCTTATGAAGGGTAAATAGAAGTTGACAAATCATGTTGTGGCTTTCACGTAGGTAAGAAAACGTTCTTGCTAGAACCCTATTGCAGCCACGTAAAACTTGCAACAACAATTAGAGGACGTCTAACTTGTTTTTGCAGCAAGTGTTTTGTGATGTGATATGGCCAAAGTTGTGATGAATGATGAATGATATATATGTGATGTATGAGATGTTCATGCTATTGTAATAGGAATCACGACTTGCATGTCGATAAGTATGACAACCGGCAGGAGCCATAGCAGTTGTCTTTATTTTTTGTATGACCTACGTTTCATTGAGAAATGTCATGTAAATTACTTTACTTTATTGCTAAACGTGTTAGCCATAGTAGTAGAAGTAATAGTTGGCGAGCAACTTCATGGAGACACGATGATGGAGATCATGATGATGGAGATCATGGTGTCATGCCGGTGACAAGATGATCACGGAGCCCCAAGATGGAGATCAAAGGAGCTATGTGATATTGGCCATATCATGTCACTATTATTATTTGATTGCATGTGATGTTTATCATGTTTTTGCATCTTGTTTACTTAGAACGACGGTAGTAAATAAGATGATCCCTCATAATAATTTCAAGAAAGTGTTCCCCCTAACTGTGCACCGTTGCGACAGTTCGTTGTTTCGAAGCACCACGTGACGATCGGGTGTGATAGATTCCAACGTTCACATACAACGGGTGTAAGACAGCTTTACACATGCAAACACTTAGGTTGACTTGACGAGTCTAGCATGTACAGACATGGCCTCGGAACACAGAAGACCGAAAGGTCGAGCATGAGTCGTATAGAAGATACGATCAACATGAAGATGTTCACCGATGTTGACTAGTCCGTCTCACGTGATGATCGGACACGGCCTAGTTAACTCGGATCATGTTATACTTAGATGACTGGAGGGATGTCTATCTAAGTGGGAGTTCATTGAATAATTTGATTAGATGAACTTAATTATCATGAACTTAGTCTAAAAATCTTTGCATAAATGTCTTGTAGATCAAATGGCCAACGCTCATGTCAACATGAACTTCAACGCGTTCCTAGAGAAAACCAAGCTGAAAGATGATGGCAGCAACTATTCGGACTAGGTCCGGAACCTGAGGATTATCCTCATAGCTGCCAAGAAAGATTATGTCCTAGAAGCACCGCTAGGTGACGCACCCATTCTAGAGAACCAAGACGTTATGAACGCTTGGCAGTCACATGCTGATGATTACTCCCTCGTTCAGTGCAGCATGCTTTACAGCTTAGAACCGGGGCTCCAGAAGCGTTTTGAGAAACACAGAGCATATGAGATGTTCGAAGAGCTGAAAATGGTTTTCCAAGCTCATGCCCGGGTCGAAAGATATGAAGTCTCCGACAAGTTCTTCAGCTGTAAGATGGAGGAAAATACTTCTGTCAGTGAGCACATACTCAAAATGTCTGGGTTGCATAACCACTTAACTCAGCTGGAAGTTAACCTCCCAGAGGAAGCGGTCATTGACAGAATTCTTCAGTCGCTCCCACCTAGCTACAAGAGCTTTGTGATGAACTACAATATGCAGGGGATGGAAAAGACCATTCCTGAAGTATTTGCAATGCTGAAATCAGCAGAGGTAGAAATCAAAAAGGAACATCAAGTGTTGATGGTCAATAAAATCACCAAGTTCAAGAAAGGCAAGGGTAAGAAGAACTTCAAGAAGGACGACAAGGATGTTGCCGCACCCGGTAAGCTAGTTGCCGGGAAGAAGTCAAAGAATGAACCCAAGCCTGAGACTGAATGCTTTTATTGCAAAGGGAAGGGTCACTGGAAGCGGAACTGCCCCAAATACTTAGCGGACAAGAAGGCCGGCAACACTAAAGGTATATGTGATATACATGTAATTGATGTGTACCTTACCAGTGCTCGTAGTAGCTCCTGGGTATTTGATACCGGTGCCGTTGCTCATATTTGTAACTCAAAGCAGGAGCCGCGAAATAAGCGGAGACTGGCGAAGGACGAGGTGACAATGCGCGTCGGGAATGGTTCCAAAGTCGATGTGATCGCCGTCGGCACGCTACCTCTACATTTACCTACGGGATTAGTTTTAAACCTCAATAATTGTTATTTAGTGCCAAGTTTGAGCATGAACATTGTATCAGGATCTCGTTTAATACGAGATGGCTACTCATTTCAATCCGAGAATAATGGTTGTTCTATTTATATGAGTGATATGTTTTATGGTCATGCTCCGATGGTCAATGGTTTATTCTTAATGAATCTCGAACTTGATGTTACACATATTCATAGTGTGAATACCAAAAGATGTAAAGTTGATAACGATAGTCCCACATACTTGTGGCACTGCCGCCTTGGTCACATTGGTGTCAAGCGCATGAAGAAGCTCCATGCTGATGGACTTTTAGAGTCTCTCGATTATGAATCATTTGACACATGCGAACCATGCCTCATGGGCAAAATGACCAAGACTCCGTTCTCCGGAACAATGGAGCGAGCAACCAACTTATTGGAAATCATGCATACTTATGTTTGCAGTCCAATGAGCGTTGAGGCTCGTGGAGGATATCGTTATGTTCTCACTCTCACTGATGACTTAAGTAGATATGGGTATGTCTACTTAATGAAACACAAGTCTGAAACCTTTGAAAAGTTCAAGGAATTTCAGAGTGAGGTTGAAAATTAACGTGACAGAAAAATCAAGTTTTTGCGATCAGATCATGGAGGAGAATACTTGAGTCATGAATTTGGCACACACTTAAAAAAATGTAGAATAGTTTCACAACTCACGCCGCCTGGAACACCTCAGCGTAATGGTGTGTCCGAACGTCGTAATTGCACTCTATTGGATATGGTGCGATCTATGATGTCTCTTACCGATTTACCGCTGTCATTTTGGGGCTATGCTTTAGAGACTGCCGCATTCACTTTAAATAGGGCTCCGTCAAAATCCGTTGAGACGACACCGTATGAATTATGGTTTGGGAAGAAACCTAAGCTGTCGTTTCTAAAAATTTGGGGATGCGATGCTTATGTCAAGAAACTTCAACCTGAAAAGCTCGAACCCAAGTCGGAAAATGCGTCTTCGTAGGATACCCTAAAAAAACTATTGGGTATACATTCTACCTCAGATCCGAAGGCAAGATCTTTGTTGCCAAGAATGGATCCTTTCTAGAGAAAGAGTTACTCTCGAAAGAAGTAAGTGGGAGGAAAGTAGAACTTTATGAAGTATTACCTCTTGAACCGGAAAGTGGTGTAACTCAAGAAAATGTTCCTGAGGTGCCTGCACCGACTAGAGAGGAAGTTAATGATGATGATCATGAAACTTCAAATCAAGTTGCTACTGAACTTCGTAGGTCCACAAGGACACGCATTACAAGAAATATGTCAACTTGTGACCCTCACTATTGGCCGCTGAAAGGTCATAGTTTTTCATTTGCGACCTTTTTTTGACCAAAAACAGAAGGTCAAAAGCTGGCGGTCGTAAACTGAAATTAACGACCTTCTTTCTAAGGCCGTTGGTTCTTTGACCAAATTTTTGGTCACTAGCAACCTCCCCAAGCTACGTAGGATCCAGCGTGGCAAGCTGACATGGATAAGATTCAGCCCGGTCCAATTCGGTGTTCTACATGGGCCTAGCCCAACAATTCGGCCTTTTTGTATTTTTTTCTATCAATTTTTGATCAGCTTCATGTGCAAGCCCAACATTTATTTCATTTATCCTTTTTGTTCTAGCTTCTTAGAAATGCACGAAGTGATTTGTTTGGGCCATAGCCTTTCAAAAGCCCAAATATTGTTTGGTCCAGTAGAATATTTGGGGGCTGTTTGGAATACAGCCGACGAGCGCCCTACCAATTTTTTGGCATTGACTAGCACGCCGGGCAGCCGTTTGGATTGGAACCAACATTTCGCGACCACGCCAAAATTTTGGCAGCTTCGTTCAGTTTTTACGCCTGCGAGTTGGCGGAACCGCGGCGGCGGATTCCTTCGCCAATTTTTTGGCAAGCCCGCTATTGGCGGGGCGGACTGGGGCGTGATCCAAACAGCCCCTTGGTTTTTTTAATTCACAGATTCCAATTTATACACATTTAAAAATCAAAGAATCAGTAATTCTCTTATTATATGATCAAATCCAGAACTCATATGATCAACATTCACAAAAACAGCACGATTGTCCTGGTTGTACTTCTGTGGTCAAAGTCCTCACCTGGAAAGGATTATACAACTCAGTTATATATTCACGACTCACAACTCATGACATGACATGACACTAAGAGAGAACATCATAGAGACTCAACCAGATCCTAATATAAAGGCTATTCAGACCATAGCTAATTTATTCCAGTATTTTTGGACATGTGTGTTGCTGCTGTTTTCTGGAAACATGGAGTACAAGTATTTTTGGAAACATGGAAGAACATGATTTATTATCCTGGAGACTAGACAAGAGTTGTTCTGACCATTGTTACTCGAGTGAAGAGGATGACTAAAATCGCTCAATGGTTGAGAATACACCAACAACTTCAAACTCTCCTAACGAAAGATTCGAGTGCTGGAAACCTAGAAGAAGGACAGATTATAGAGTTACCTGAGTGGAGTAAGGGACTATTTACAACATAGGAGTTTCAAAGGAATCAGTCCATTTCCTGCAGGAACATAAATTAAAGTTAGTGTTCAAAACTTAGCACTAGAAGACCAGTCTCAAACTTTTCAAACTTTGCATAATTAAGGGAACAGCCCCAGCAAGCATCAGACTTTTCTGAAGTTATGTACAACCTGCAGAACAAAGTGACTTCTCAAAATAACAAGTTGTAATGACTGAGGGAAAACATTGTTGAACTACAATTAGAGAATGGTCTCCAAGATGTATTAAACATACACCTGTGAGTACTGGACAACTGATATAGAGATGAGCTACACATTTACTGGTCACTTCAGAAGATGGCATGACAAGAGGTTGATTACACTATAAATATATTTCATGGTTGAAACAAATAGCTCGTCAACAAACTGGGAAGCATAATAACTGCATATGCGTCTATCATTTCGTAACCAGAGAATACATCCTTGAACTTAGGATGACCTGACAAGATGCATTCAGTCAAGACAAGGCAGTGCAACAACGGTGCATCATTAGTGCCACAAGTCCACCACAAAATCAAGCATGCCATGACACAACTCTGAACTCAAGGAGGAAGCAGAGACAAGCCGTGATTTACAGTTGTAGCTTAGAAACCAAGCATAAGGGCAATTCAAGTACAAAACTCTGGAGTTAATACCTGATTCTTGACAGATTTCGCCATCTTGCGGAACTCCTTGTGCATCAGAGTCTTGTGCTGGAGCTTGGCAGGGGTGTTCTGCTTCTTGGTCTTGGTCGTGGACAGGACAACAGCCTTGTCCTCTCCCGCTGATGGCTGGACCGCCACGGTCTTGCTGTTCGCCAAGCCTGAAACCACATCAGCCCCACAGCAAGTTAGCTCCTTGCAGAGACACTTGCAAACAAAAGGGTTAAAAACACTGCAAAGAGCTACGGACTCGAGAACTTGTAGGAGTGGACATTGTAGAGGTTGTTGGGCTCCTTGCTGAACCGCACCTTGGCATTGCTGTTGCCGAACTGTTTTATCAAGAAGCAGTTGTTCTTCACGAGCTCCCAGACCAGAGACCCTGGAACGGTAGTCATTTCCCTTGGCCTACATCACCAAAACAACAACCAAAAGTCAGATCCTACAGCTAGCAACAAGCAACATGACGCACTAATCCTACAGAATCAAGGAAACATTTGACTGTTTGAGCAAAATTGTATGATGATTGCAAGTAGAAACAAGTACAGAGCATCACCAGGATCAAAATGTAGCAATAATGGGCCAACAATAATGTACTACTAGAGTACGAGCTCTTACACGTGATGCGAAGCAATCAATGCTCCAAGTGGGCGTAAAAGATATAGTAACTTGAATTGGACGTCTACATTGGCGATCTATTTTCACTACCGGTACTGTAACTCGGATTAAACTAAGGACCACTACTACATTGTTCTAGCTTGTGCTGATAGTAGACCATCAACACTTCAGTTCTACTCTGACAGTACCACTTCTTTTCATAAATTACTAATTAGTGGTACTACTTCGGTTCTGCCATTAGAAACAGAGGAATCAAGTTCTTGATGGATGCGTCAAAGATTGCAGATGGTAACAGGGAATTGAACGAGATGGACTAGCTAACCAAGTAGGGTAGCAAATGGGTGTCGGCCGATGCAAAAAAATTGGATACAACTAGTAGTCATCGAATAAATGCAGGTGGTACCTTGTTGCTTGGCATTCTCGGCGTCCTCGGCGTCATGAATGGTGTTTAATTGGAGACGGTCGGGAGCATGACCTTGGCGTGCTTCTCCTCCGGCTCCTCCTCCTCCTCCTCCTTGTCTTTCCTCTCCCCACCTACACAAGCAATGGTCTCATCTCAGCCCACAGTTTGAAGCACAAGCACACGGAAGGAACATTCAACACTTCAACTCGGCGGCTTGGGTGTCAAATCAACATGGATTCCGAAACAAAATGGAATCAACAAGAAGGGGTCAGAGGTCGTGGCTGTGCGAGGCAAATCGATGACAAAACGACTCAGCTGCGGGAGGAGACAGACCTGATCTGGCCGACGGGGACCGCTGCGTGTTGTCGCCATCGTGGATCCAGCCGCCGTCGCGCCCGCACGGGCTGGATCCGGCCGCGGCGTCGTGGTCGGAGCGGAGAAGATGGCGAGGTCGGGGCGGAGCCAAAGGGGCCACAGACAGAGGCTGGCCGCGTCGGGGACGCCATGCGATGCTCTGTGATCGCGGTTGCGTGTTTCCTCCGGTTGGATCGCGAACGGGAGGAAGGGGGTGGAAGGTGGACGAGCGCGGCGGCCCCGCGGTGGAAGGCGGTGAGCGAGGCCTCCGGGACGGGGTGGGTCGGCGGGCAGAGGAAGAGCGGCGTGGGGTCTGCTCCTCCGGGTGGTGGCGCGTGGGCGTGGGTGGCGGGATCGGCTTGAGGTAGGTGGCAGCGGCGGCGAAGAGTGGATCTGAATCGGGGGAGAGGGGTCTGACGGGACACGGGAGGAGTGGAGTTAGGGTTTGGGCTGCGGGTGGGTGGATGGATGCGTGCCATGTCATCAATCCATGGCACAAACATCTCCACCAATGACAATTAAGCTTATGCAAATGTGTTTTTTCTTTTTGTTTCTCTTTTTTGTTTCACCTATGTGAAGAACCTATCAAATATTAGTTAAAAAATTGGACCGCAACAATTTTAAAAAATATTAGGCCATATTTAATGCATAATTAACCAAATGGTTGGGTGTCAAAAGCTTTTATCCACCTCTCGTGGAAAAGACAAATTTCTACCGATTTAGTTGGAAGCGGGTCAAATTTGAACTGCAGCTGCCTCATAGTTTGCTATTTATTTTTCCCAAAAATCTATTTTAGGTACAAAAGTATCTATTTAATCAGAGAAACACAAAAAGTTTTTCAAGATTCAACCACTAGCTAGGAATGATCATGCCCGCCGTTTTGACCGCATTTTGAAACGGGCATAAAAAATTCAAAAAAAATCAAAAAATTGGAAAACCTTCGCATTGTGTCATTATATGTGACCAAGTTACCATGAAAAATAATAAACTTGTAATACAGTAATTACTTAAAAAGGTGTTCTCAGAAACGAGCTATCGTGTGTGGAGATCAATGGCTTTCAAGCCAAATGATCAATCTTATGGCCACACTCATGGCATAGTTTGTTCAAATGATCTCATATTGTGCACAAGGATGCATCTTGGAATTCTAGACAATGTTTACTAAGGAAGTTTTCATTTTCTTTGGACGAAAAAATCATTTTCTATTTTCCGAATGCCCAGAATGAGTTTTTTTGTGAAAGACCTACCATATATTTGTTGCAATATTGCACCAAATCATTTTTATAAAATAATAGGCCATATTTAATGCACAATTGACCAAATGGTTGGGTGTCAAAATATTTGATCCACCTCTCGTGAAAAAGACAAATTTCCGCCGATTCAGTAGGAAGCGGGTAAAATTTGAACTGCGGCTGCCTCATAGTTTGCTCTTTATTTTTTCCAAAAATCATTTCTAGGTACATAGGTATCTATTTAATCGTAGAAACACAAAAAAAATTCCAAGATTCAACCACTAGCTAGGAACAGTCATTCCCGCCGTTTTGACCACATTTTGAAACGGGCATAAAAAATAAAAAAAATCAAAAAATTGGAAAACCTTCGCATTGTGTCATCATATGTGACCAAGTTTCCAGGAAAAATAATAAACTTGTAATACGATAATTATTTAAAAAAAGTGTTCTCAGAAATGAGCTATCATGCGTGAAGATTCATGGCTTTCAAGCCAAGTGATCAATCTTATGGCCACATTCATAGCATAGTTTGTTCAAATGACCTCATATTGTGCAGACGGGTGCATCTTGGAATTCCAAACAATGTTTCCTAAGGGAGTTTTCATTTTCTTTGCACGGAAAATTCATTTTCCATTTTTCGAGTGCCCGCAATGAGGTTTTTTTGTGAAGGAACTACCAAATAATTGTTGCAGAAACGGACTAAATTAATTGTATAAAATACTAGGCCATGTTTAATGCACAGTTGACAAAATGGTTGGGTGTAAAAAAGTTTTATCCACCTCTGGTGAAAAAGACAAATTTCCGCCGATTCAGTAGGAAGCGGGTCAAATTTGAACTGCAGCTGCCTTATAGTTTGCTCTTTATTTTTTTCAAAAATCATTTATAGGTACATAAGTATCTATTTAAGCATAAATACATGGTTTGGTGGTGATACGTTGAGGTTTGGACGGTGGCCCAGGGCCCCAACTCCAAAGCGCGTAGACTCGCATGCCCGCTGCATGGTCACCGCGTGACCGTGGCGTTGCCATGCGTTCTGGGAAGCCTAGGCATGTCTAGTAGGTTTGGCACTCCCCAGGTAGATGCTTGGAAGAAAATAACAACAGAAGAATCTCACGAGGAGATCGAACAATGCTCAAAATGAATTAGCACCCAAGTGTTTGATTAGTGGTACGGAAAATGCACATGGCCAATGGGCCCGAGTTTTGGCTGAGGATGATCATCTACTAAGGAAACTATATTGGACAATTTGCAGCTCAAATGGAAGAGCCTAGGTGTCACTTGCTTTGCAACGTACCACACTGGATAGAAATATGAATGTTGAAGCCACACTCACATGTATTGTTAGATGGGGCTCAAATTTTGTGGAGAGCAATGATTTGGGAATATAGAAGATGTGGCAAAAATTCAGCTCATTAGGATATGCCTAGCTAGTACTTCCTTCACAACAGTTCGAGTTGAACAAAAACTTTGGAAATTTGCCGAGGTAGATTTATCAGGCAAATGGAGTTGAATATTGTCATGAGGCAATGGTTTGGATAGTAAAGAATGCCCAATTTTTTGGGAATTTTGGGAATGACAGAAATATAGGTTGCTTCACAACCTAGGGCAAAATTGACACATGGACATGACACATAGGCAAAACTGATGAGGTGGCGCCTTGTCATAGCAATAAGTACCAATGCATCCACGTTCACAACCTAATGACCATTTATATTGGTCGTAATCAGGTAGAAATAAGGTCATTGGCGCCTCTTGTCTGCGTTGTGACCATTTGGTGTAAGCAATTTCAGGGTTTGAGCCCTTCCAAGCGAAATGGCCGTGAATTTACGACCAATTCAGCTGGGGTCACTAAGAGAAGGTCATAAGTTGACATATTTCTTGTAGTGACGTTCCGCACCAGAGTGGTACGGCAACCCTGTCTTGAAAATCATGTTGTTAGACAACGGTGAACATTCGAACTATGAAGAAGCGATGGCGGGCCCAGATTCCAACAAATGGCTTGAAGCCATGCAATCCGAGATAGGATCCATGTATGAAAACAAAGTATGGACTTTGACAGACTTGCCCGATGATCGGCGAGCGATAGAAAACAAATGGACCTTTAAGAAGAAGACGGACGCGGATGGTAATGTTACCATCTATAAAGATAGACTTGTCACTAAAGGTTATCGGCAAGTTCAAGGGGTTGACTACGATGAGACTTTCTCACCGGTAGCGAAGCTGAAGTCCGTCCGAATTATGTTAGCAACTGCCGCATACTATGATTATGAGATATGGCAAATGGACGTCAAAACGGCATTCCTTAATGGTTTCCTTAAGGAAGAATTGTATATGATGCAGCCGGAAGGTTTTGTCGACCCTAAGAATGCTAACAAGGTATGCAAGCTCTAGCGATCCATTTATGGGCTGGTGCAAGCATCTCGGAGTTGGAATATTCGCTTTGATGAGATGATCAAAGCGTTTAGTTCTGTGCAGACTTATGGAGAAGCCTGCGTTTACAAGAAAGTGAGTGGGAGCTCTGTAGCATTTCTCATATTATATGTAGATGACATACTTTTGATGGGAAATGATATAGAGCTTTTGGACAGCATTAAGGCCTACTTGAATAAGAGTTTTTCAATGAAGGACCTTGGAGAAGCTGCTTATATATTAGGCATCAAGATCTATAGAGATAGATCAAGACGCCTCATAGGTCTTTCACAAAGCACATACCTTGATAAGATATTGAAGAAGTTCAATATGGATCAGTCTAAGAAGGGGTTCTTGCCTGTGTTGCAAGGTGTGAAATTGAGCTCAGCTCAATGTCCGACCATGGCAGAAGATATAGAAGAGATGAGTGTCATCCCCTATGCCTCAGCCATAGGGTCTATTATGTATGCCATGCTGTGTACCAGACCTGATGTAAACATTGCCGTAAGTTTGGTAGGTAGGTACCAAAGTAATCCCGGCAAGGAACACTGGACAGCGGTCAAGAATATCCTGAAGTACCTGAAAAGGACTAAGGACATGTTTCTCATTTATGGGGGTGACGAAGAGCTCGTCGTAAAGGGTTACGTCGATGCTAGCTTCGACACAGATCTGGATGACTCTAAGTCACCAACCGAATACATGTATATGTTGAATGGTGGAGCAGTAAGCTGGTGCAGCTGCAAGCAGAGCGTCGTGGCGGGATCTACATGTGAAGCGGAGTACATGGCAGCCTCGGAGGCAGCGCATGAAGCAATTTGGGTGAAGGAGTTCATCACCGACCTAGGAGTCATACCCAATGCGTCGGGGCCGATCAAACTCTTCTCGTGACAACACTGGAGCTATTGCACTTGCCAAGGAGCCCAGGTTTCACAAGAAGACCAGGCACATCAAGCGTCGCTTCAACTCCATTCGTGAAAATGTTCAAGATGGAGACATAGAAATTTGTAAAGTACATACGGACCTGAATGTAGCAGATCCGTTGACTAAACCTCTCCCTAGAGCAAAACATGATCAAAACCAGAATTCCATGGGTGTTCGATTCATCACAATGTAACTAGATTATTGACTCTAGTGCAAGTGGGAGACTGTTGGAAATATGCCCTAGAGGCAATAATAAAAGGATTATTATTATATTTCCTTGTTCATGATAATTTTCTTTTATTCATGCTATAATTGTGTTATCTGGAAATCGTAATACATGTGTGAATACATAGACTCCAACATGTCCCTAGTAAGCCTCTAGTTGACTAGCTCGTTGATCAACAGATAGTCATGGTTTCCTGACTATGGACATTGGATGTCATTGATAACGAGATCACATCATTAGGAGAATGATGTGATGGACAAGACCCAATCCTCAACATAGCACAAGATTGTATAGTTCATCTGCTAGAGTTTTTCCAATGTCAAGTATCTTTTCCTTAGACCATGAGATCGTGTAACTCCCAGATACCGTAGGAGTGCTTTGGGTGTACCAAACGTCACAACTTAACTAGGTGACTATAAAGGTATACTACGGGTATCTCCGAAAGTGTCTGTTGGGTTGGCATGGATCAAGACTAGGATTTGTCACTCTGTATGACGGAGAGGTATCTCTGGGCCCACTCGGTAATGCATCATCATAATGAGCTCAAAGTGACCAAGTGTCTGGTCACGGGATCATGCATTACGGTACGAGTAAAGTGACTTGCGGTAACGAGATTGAACGAGGTATTGGGATACCGACGATCGAATCTCGGGCAAGTAACGTACCGATTGACAAAGGGAATTGTATGCGGGTTGCTTGAATCCTCGACATCGTGGTTCATCCGATGAGATCATCGAGGAGCATGTGGGAGCCAACATGGGTATCCAGATCCCGCCGTTGGTTATTGACCGGAGAGCTGTCTCGGTCATGTCTACATGTCTCCCGAACCCGTAGGGTCTACACACTTAAGGTTCGGTGACGCTAGGGTTGTAGAGATATGTATATGCAGTAATACGAAAGTTGTTCGGAGTCCCAGATGAGATCCCGGACGTCACGAGGAGTTCCGGAATGGTCCGGAGGTAAAGAATTGTATATAGGAAGTGCTATTTCGGCCATCGGGACAAGTTTCGGGGTCACCGGTATTGTACCGGGACCACCGGAAGGGTATCGGGGGTCCACCGGGTGGGGCCACCTATCCCGGAGGGCCCCATGGGCTGAAGTGGGAGGGGAACCAGCTCCTAGTGGGCTGGTGCGCCCCCTTGGGCCTTCCCCCTGCGCCTAGGGTTGGGAACCCTAGGGTGGGGGGGCGCCCCACTTGCGTTGGGGGGCACTCCACCCCCCTAGGCCGCCGCCCCCTTGGGAGATTGGATCTCCAGGCTGGCGCCCCACAGGGACCCTATATAGAGGGGGAGGGAGGGCAGCCGCACCCATGCCCCTGGCGCCTCCCTCTCCCCTCCAACACCTCCTTCTCCTCCGTAGAGAACGGCGAAGCCCTGCTGCGGTGACTGCTGCATCCACCACCACGCCGTCGTGCTGCTGGATCTTCATCAACCTCTCCATTCCCCTTGCTTGATCAAGAAGGAGGAGACATCATGCTGACCGTACGTGTGTTGAACGCGGAGGTGCCGTCCGTTCGGTGCTAGGATCTCCGGTGATTTGGATCACGTCGAGTACAACTTCCTCATCCCCGTTCTTTGAACGCTTCCGCGCGTGATCTACAAAGGTATGTAGATGCAATCCGATCACTCGTTGCTAGATGAACTCATAGATGGATTTTGGTGAAACCGTAGGAAATTTTTTGTTTTCTGCAACGTTCCCCAACATGTGCCCCCTCCGTCACACCCTACCGCCGCTCCATCCGGCGGTAGGTTGTCTGAACCTACCACCGGAGACACTGGCGGTAGGGTGTGGGCATATAAAAACCGCGGGTCGACCGCCCCCACCCCCTTCTCCCCCCACCCAGCCGCCCCACCACGAAGCACAGAGCAGTTTGCTCATAGTCGCCCTCTCTCATCCCCTCCACTCCCCCTCCGATCTTCTTCGTTTCTTGATGGAATTTGCGGATCGAGATGGCCCCGAAGAAAGAAAAGTAAGCTCTTTCAATCCCTCCAATAAGTTTTAATCAAACACCTTTCGATTCGTCGCATTATTCGATTGAAATCACTCCTATTTGATTTTTTTAATGCTAGGATTGATTTAGGTTGATTCTAGATGTTGTATTGTGTTAGATTTGAACTATATTGAAGAGTTGGTATGGTTGTGTTAAGATGAACCCTAGTTCATAATTGATTTGAATGGTTTTTTTATATGATGGATGATGCATGTTCCTATGCTATGATGCAAGTATTGGATGTAGTGTATGATGAATATTGGAGATGAATATTTGATATATTTGTTATATGTAGTATATGAATCCTCAAGCTGAACCCTAGTTCATTTTTTAAGAAAAAAAAATGAGATTATGCATGTTGGATGTTGTTGGAGAAATATGTGTTATGATGCATTGAAACCATGGTGATTGCATCTTCATAAAAGTATTTTATTTAGTTCTTTTATATATGTATTGTATTTAGTTCATGTTCATAATAATCTTGATATATGATTATTCAAAGATTGAACTCATGGGTTCTATTGGATGTGATTAATTTTTGTTATGCATCGATGTGTTTCTTAGTTAAAGTTGAACTATAGTTCATGTTGAAAAATCTTTTGATGTGCTTATGCAATTCTTTTAGGAGGCCAGCTCTTGCGGACGACATCCGCACAAAGTACACAATGCTTGACCCTAGGTTCGACAAGCGTCACCGTGCCCGTTTCATTGAGAATGGAGTGGTAATTAGCATTTTAAACCAAATCTTTCAAATTGATGAAAACAAGTTGCTAACTATTATGTCCATGCTAATTATGCTTTGGTTATTGATTTTTGCAGATGCTGCCGCCACTGCGGATGAGGGCTCGCAAGACGACGGTTAACATGGAGTACGAAGATCGGTACACACCGTTCTTCAGGAGAGCCCGACTATTGGGTTTCGTCCTGCAGTTCAAGCGTAAGCCGCCGATGCTCGTTCACTCAGCTCTCACGGCTTTGATCGACCGGTGGCGGCCAGAGATGCACAGCTTTCATCTTCCATGCAGGGAGATGACCATGACCCTCGAGGATTGGGCGATGATTACAGCACTACCGCTGGAGGGTCGTCCTCTCACAGGAACAGTGGAAAGGGCGAACTGGCCCGAGAGGGTTGTCAGCCTCATCGGCGACTGCCCCCCCCCCCCCCGCGCTAGAGCAACCAGACTTCCGGCATACCGCTGCCATGGCTCCTCGAGCACCGGATCAAGTGCCCGGAAGATGCTGAGCCCCGGGTGGTGGAGCAGTACGCCAGGGCCTACCTGTGGTACATTCTCACGGAGGTAGTGTTTCCGGACTGCTCCGGGAACTCTACCCTATGGATGTATCTCGACTTCCTGAAGGACTGGGATGCGGGGTACAGCTAGGGGGGGGGGGGCGCCGGACTTGCCTACCTATACCGTTCGGTAAGTGAATATCACTTTCTTTCAAATAGCAGACGTGTGTTGCTTTACATTTGGACATCATATCATCTATACTTGGTTTGTAGCTTGACGACATGACCCAGAGAGCGGAAGTCACGTCCGGTATGTGTGGATGTGTATGGGGCCTCTCCATTTGGATGTGGGAGCGAATCCCGGTGGGCCGTACGGAGAAGATGCGCTCGCGTGCATGGACGGACTATGGCGGAGATGACGAAGATGATTGGTACCCGACCGTCGCATACGCTGGGGACGTGGTGCGTGTCTACACGGGCGAATCGAAGGCCTTGTACAAGGTCTTCAGCAAAGAGCTTGATGCTCTCACGCCTTTCCAGGTATAAGAACTACATTTTCACTTGAGCTTACCATTGTTTCGATAACACTTTCACTTGAGCTTACCACTGTTTGGTTATAGGTTACTTGGCGGCCGTACAGTGATGATCGAGAGTGGGGGTTCGAGCTGAACAGAATGTGCAAGAAGGACTGGCTTCTCTTCCAGTGCATCGTGCCCATGATTTGTGTCTATGTCGTGGAGTACAACTTGCCACAGCGCGTTGCCGCACAATTTGGTAAGGCGCAACACACACCACCAGCCGGCCACGATACCAGTGGCTACGACCTTCACCAGTGAGTACCACAAGCTGTCCTCATCGATTCTAAGTTATTGTTTTCATGCTTTACATTCATAAAAGAAGGGTGTTTTACATTCTTTCTTATGCATTGCAGAAAGAGTAGGAAGAACAATCAATTAATCACGGATTGGGAAGCTGAACATGCGAGATACGTGAAGGAATGGAACGAGTGGAAAGGACGCAAAGACACGGAGAGGAGAGAGTTTGACTGGGACGCGTACGAGGATCACATGTTGTGGTACGATGATGGCATCAAGCATCGTCTGCGTCTGAGGCCCCAGTGGACGACAGCAGATGCCGAAGACCTGTTCGATGACGCCTCGGAGAATGAAACCTACAACGAGAGCATCAGACAGCTTCAAGGCGGGTTTAGGGAGTACGAACCCCTCATGAACAGAGTGGTATGTTGTTTTTACCTCTTTCGAACCCACGGTTGGATGAAATCAGCTTTTCATGCTATTGACTCATTTTACTACTTTGCAGTCTTCGGAGCTGAACAAAAGCATTTTTCATGCCTCTGATGCGCTTAGTGGTGTCCCTGGCACTCGAGCTAGTGAGAACAAGTTGAGGGAAAGGGTGAAGGTAATACGGAGTTCATTTTCGTTCTCATTGGACATTCGAGAAGTTAACATATTCTTCCGTTATCATTGCAGAAATACGTCAACAAAGCACGCTGGCTTGTGGGCCTGCTTGGGTGCGCTACAAACACCGAGGATGTTTTTCCTCCTGCACCAATGCGTAGCCTCACTTCATCGAGCCATGCAGCCTCGTCGTCTAGGGCGGGTCAAGATGACAAGGAGGAGAACAACGACGATGATGATGCAGAGGAAGATGAAGAAGAGGGCGCAGAAGAAGAGGGCACAGAAGAAGAACATGGTGAGGAAGAGGAAGAGCACGATGAGGATGAGGATGAGGAGGAGGAGGAAGAGTACGATGATGATGATGGACCTCCACCAACTCAGCCAACCCAACGTGCGAAGAGGAATGTGCCGAAGAAGGACTGGAAGAGTCCATCCCCATTTCAGAAAGCACGTCCGGCGGCCCGCAAGAAGACGGCGGCCGAGAAGCGATCCAAGGATAACGAGGACCGAAAGTCAAAGAGGGGAAGGAAGGACTGAAGTTGCTGCCGTGTCGTTGAACTAAAAACTTGCTTATTTGCTTCGTGAACCATATGAATTTGCTCGTGAAACTGTTTCGTTGAATTGCTATGTACCGAACCTACCCTATTTATAGATTTGTGGTGTATCGAACCTACCTTATTTATAGATTTGTGGTGTGTGCATCATATATCATACATTGTGTGCTTTATATGTCATACATATGCTGTTTAAATGTTGTATGCCAAAATTGAAGACAAAAGAATTTAGAAGGTGCAAAAAATCCACACAAAGGCACCCTACCGCCATGGGGCGCGGCGGTAGGAGACCACACCCTACCGCCCAGGCCCTCGGCGGTAGGCTGCGCAACCCTACCGCTGCACTGCTCGATTTTTTGGTCACAGAAGTGGGGCGTGGGGGGAGGCATCCTACCGTCGGGCTTGATGGCGGTAGGGTGTGGTCTCCTACCGCCGCGCCCCATGGCGGTAGGCTTTGAGCATTTATAAACCCAGCCGCCCGCCCACTCCACCCCAACCCCTAATCCCCACCCACCCAGCCGCCTTCTTCTTCCTCTCGCCCATTTTCTCATCTCCTCCACTTCCCCACTCCGATCTTCGTCGTTGATTTACGGATTTTGCGGATCGAGATGGCTACGAAAAGAGGAAGGTAAGCTCCTGCAAACCCCCAATTAGTTTGAGTCAATCATATGAGGAACCCTCCCTAGTTGATATGGTGAACCCTAAACCTAGATGATTGCAATGTGATGAACCTAGTTGATGAACCCTAGGTTTAGTCTTTCTTATAGCCATACGAGCAACCCTCTCTAGTTGATATGATGAACCCTAGAACCTAGATGAACCCTAGAACCTAGATGAACCCTAGGTTTAGTCTTTCTTATAGCCATATGAGGAACCCTGTCTAGGTTATATGATGAACCCTAGAACCTAGATGAACCCTCCAACCTAGATGAACCCTAGGTTTAGTCTTTCTTATAGCCATATGTGATGATTTATTGTGTGAATATTGTAGATATTTGTTTTGCTTGCATTAGAACAAATATTGATGTTTAATTAACTTTATCCAATCAATGCTTATATAAGGAACATGGCGCCACCACCACCACTTGATGAGGATGATGACTATGAAGACCCACTTGAGGAAGCCATCTGTGCTCAAAGAGTGAGGCTGAGCGAACAGGAGGTGTGCAACCTATGGGACAACTTTCTGCCACGCGTCTTGACTTGATCGGGGCGCCATTCGTGACCCGTCTGACAAGTACCATGATCGATCGACATGTCATGGTATGTTATTAGTGTAGAATCCAAGGAATTTTTAATAGTTTAGATAATCCATACTTATTAATTGATATGTTTTTCTTATTCAGAAATTGCCAAAGAGCCTATCTGAGAGTTGTGGCATCGAGGCTGATGAAGAAGGCTATGCTGGAATACGCCTTACCGCAAGGGGCCCCGTCACTACTTATGCATACGGCGTGGACACGGACGGTCGCACACATTTAAGCACAGATGGGTGGAAGAGCTTCCTTGTTGACAAGAATCTTCATGTTGGATAGGCCATCCTTATTACTATTAGGAACACCAACCGTCAAGGCTTGAAGATGATGATCGTCATCGATATCATCTAAACTATATATGCGTGTGGCTGTTGATGATCGTCATGTTTGATTGCTACCTATGGATGAAACCTTTTATGTGGTCGATGACCGTTGAACTTGTTAAACTTCTTATGTTGCCTTCGAACTATGTTATGTTATTTGGTTAAATTATGTTATGTGATCAAACTATGTTATTTGGTACTTGTTTCTTAGTCCGTAATGGCAAAACTTTTTGGATGTGATCAAACTATGTTATGTCTATGAAATTGTGCTTATTGTTTCTTATGTCTGGAAAAAAATTGAAGACAAAATCAAAGTAGTTAAGTTCATGCGGACTATGATAACCTACCGCCAGGGCACTCGGCGGTAGGTTTGTGTGGGCTACCGCCGTGGACTATGGCGGTAGGTCCGTAAGCAGCCGTTAATGGTTTGACGGCCGTCAGGCACACCTACCGCCGGAACCTCCGGTGGTAGACTGTGCAACCCTACCACCTGAGGGTCTGGCGGTAGCAAAAGGGTTAGATCTCGAAAACGTTTCAAACTGGGGTCAGATCTTGATTTTGTTTCACAAAAGGGTCAAAACACGAAATTTTGCCGCACATGGTAATCAGAGCCCCATCTCTTCCCATCTACTGAGATCCCATCTACCTGATGTCTTCCTCCTCCGGCGCCTCCCAACATACCCTCAATGGACAGGTCACTGAGAAGCTAACACGCACGAACTACGTGCTGTGGCGCACGTAGGTCACTCCCCATCTGCGTGGCGCCGGTGTCTTCGGCTACGTCGACGACACCACGCCGAAGCCAGCCAGGCTTCATGTCACCAAGGACAAGGATGGCAAAGAAAGCTCTGAGCCCACCCGATCTGGGTCAGGGAGGACCAGCAGGTGTTGGGCTACTTGCTCAGTACCCTCTCCAAGGAGGTGCTCGTCATGGTGACCACAGTCACCACGTCGCTCGTGCTCAGGACCACGGTGGCAGGTATGTTCTCGTCACAGTCCATGAGCCGTGTGAACAACATCAGGACGACGCTCATCAACGCCCAGATGGGCAACCAAACGGTCGCCGCCTACTTCGCCTCTCTCCGCGGCCTCGCCGATGAGCTTGAGGCTGCCGGGAAGGCCATCCAAGTCGACGAGCTCATCTCCTACATCATCCACCGCCTCGACGTCGACTACCAGCCCCTCGTCTCCGCCCTCGACGCCCGCATCATGCCGGTCTCCCTCGTTGAGCTCTACGCCATGCTCAGCAACTTCGATCAACGCATGGCCCAGTTCAACCACTCGGGCGGCGGTTTCCGCTCCTCTGCCAACGCTGCGGTCCGCGACCGTGGTGGTGGCTCACGTGGTTGTGGCTCTTCCCGCAGCAGGTGGTGGCGGCAACAGTGGCGGCGGCAACTCCAATGGCCGCTCCGGTGCATCCCGCGGCCGTCGTGGTGATGGCCCAAATCAGGCCCGCTCAGAGACGCCCCGCTGCCAACTTTGTGGTAAGCTAGGGCACACCGCGAAGGACTGTTGGTATCGTTACGATGAAGATGACGATGACTCCCAAGATGAAGAAAAGGTGGTCTCCGTGGCTGATAGATCCTACGGCGTCAACACAAATTGGTATATTGATAGTGGTGCTACTAATCACATAACCAATGAACTTGAGAAGGTCACGATGAAGGAGAAGTACCGTGGCAAAGATCACATCCACATGGCGAGTGGGGAAGGTATGCAGATTTGTCACATTGGTCATTCTAATTTTCGTACCCCTCATCATCCAATTCATCTTAAGAAAATCTTGCATGTTCCTAGTTCCACTAAAAGTCTCCTCTCTATTCATAGAATTGCCCTTGATAATCATGTTTTCCTCGAATTTCATCCATACTTCTTTTTGATCAAGGACCAGGCAACGAAGAAGGTTCTCTATCGAGGTAGATGTGTTCGAGGGCTTTACCCGTTGATTCCGGAGCTTAGGAGACTCAATAAACAAGCCAATGGTGTTGTCAAAGTCTCGTCAACACGGTGGCACGATCAATTAGGGCATGCTGCTTTTTCTTTAGTTGAAAGATTACTTAGGAAAAATAAACTCCCATTTGTTGGTGAGCGGAATGTCGAAACTATTTGTGATTCCTATCAATGTGCCAAAATTCATCAATTACCATACCCAATATCTACTAGTGTTTCTACCAAACCACTTCAATTAATTTTTTCTGATGTGTGGGGTCCTGCCCCTACTTCTGTTGGTAGATACGAGTATTATGTAAGCTTCATAGATGACTATAGCAAATTTGTATGGATTTAACTTCTCAAAAAGAGATCCGATGCCTTTCAAGTTTTTCAAAACTTCCAAGGTGGTTGAACGAAAATTTGCTAGCAAAATTATTGCAGTGCAATCAGACTATGGGGGGGGGAGTATGAAAAACTAAACTCCTTTTTCCAAACACTTGGCATATCACACCACGTTTCATGCCCTCATGCTCACCAACAGAATGGCTCTGCTGAACGAAAGCACAGGCACATAGTTGAAGTTGGGCTCGCCCTCTTGGCAGGGCCTCCATGCCTCTCAAGTTTTGGGATGAGGCTTTTCTCACCGCTGTTCATATCATTAATATGCTCCCTAGTCGAGTCATCAACAACGAAACTCCAGTAGAAAGACTTCTTCACACAAAACCAGACTACAAATCCCTTCGTGTTTTTGGGTGTGCTTGTTGGCCCAACCTTCGCCCATACAACAAACACAAACTCATGCTACGTTCCAAGTAGTGTGTCTTTCTAGGGTATAGCCCTCAACACAAAGGTGTCAAGTGCTTAGATATATCCACTGGTCGCGTTTATATATCTCATGGCGTTGTCTTTGACGAAACAAAGTTTCCGTTTGCCACCCTACATCCAAACGCCGGCGCTCGCCTTCGAGAAGAAATTCTTCTTCTACCAACTCATCTCACCAATATTGATCAAGGGGGTCCGAATTATGATGATCAATTGTTGACTAATCCTGCTACTAATGGTGTGCATGAGTTTTCTTATGATGTTACAGGAGAAAACAGCGAAAACGATGCAGAAATCAGTGAAAAATGCGCCGTGAGACCCATATTCCATGTGTTCGGTTTTGGGAGGGAAATCCTCCTCGGGATCGGCCCCGCAGCAGGTGCCCAGTCGATCCCCCTCAGGATCAGCAGTGGCAGGCGCGGTAGACACGCCAGCGCTAGCGTACGCCGACCTCATCGTTGTCTCCAGCCCAGCGCGCGACACGCGTCGACCCTCCAGTGGCGGCGGCCCAAGTCCTCCCCCGCGCCAATCCGCGTCCGGCACGCAGCAGCACGCGGCTTGCCAGGACGGCGCGCGGTTCCACGACCAGACACTCGTGTACAAGCAGCACGTCTCTGTTCGCCCACCAGGTGTGGGGCCTAGCCCTGACGCGGGATCCGGCGCGGACTCAAGCGCGCACACGCGCGCGTCCACGCGCTCGACCGGCATCCGCTTCGAGGTGGATGCGTCATCATCAGCCAATGATGAGGCCCCGGGATCCTCTGCGCCGACTGGAGAAGCTGCACATGATGAAATAGTCACAGAAGATCCGGCGGGAGCAGATTCTGCTACAGGAGTTTCTGTCCCGGGATTCTCTGTGGCTGGTGATCCTGCTGCTCCACCGTCATGGCGTACACGACTACAACATGGGGTAATACATCCAGTTAATTGTAAACACATAACCAAATATGGCATGGTTTGTTCGACAGAGAACCTGGTGAACCACATACGCTTGAGGAAGCACTTGGTGATGAAAAGTGGAAGAATGCCATGAATAAAGAATACATGGCACTCAAGAAAAATAAAACTGGCATTTAGTTCCCCCACAGCAGGGTAAAAATTTAATTGATTGCAAGTTGGTATTCCGAATCAAAAGGAAATCTGATGGAACCATTGATCGCTATAAAGCTAGGCTCGTTGCAAAGGGGTTTAAACAACGGTATGGCATAGACTATGAGGACACGTTTAGTCCGGTTGTTAAGGCTGCTACTATCCGTCTTGTTTTGTCTGTTGCTATTTCCAGGGGATGGAGTCTCAGGCAACTTGATGTACTGAACGTGTTTCTTCATGGTGTTCTGGAAGAGGAGGTATATATGAAACAACCTCCTCGGTTTATAAGTAAAAGTGCACCCTCTTATGTCATTGGACAAAGCACTCTATGGCTTGAAACAGGCACCAAGAGCATGGTATTCCCGTCTCTGTCACAAAATGCAAACACTTGGTTTTGTTCCCTCAAAGTCTGGCACCTCTCTGTTCATCTACAACAAGTCCAATACATGCATATTTGTCCTCATATATGTTGATGATATTATTGTAACAAGCTCATCTGATGAAGCCATCACTGGACTGTTGAAAGATTTGAGTGCAGATTTTTCCTTGAAGGATCTTGGAGACTTGCATTATTTTCTTGGGATTGAAGTAAAGAAGCACAAGGATGGACTTCATCTCTCTCAAGAAAAGTATGCAGTTGACTTGGTAAGAAAAGCTGGTTTGCAAGGTTGTAAACCTACACCAACTCCATTATCAAGCTCAGAAAAATTATCTCTCACGCAAGGAACTCTCTTAACTCAAGAGGACAGCACAAAATACAGGAGCCTAGTAGGAGCTCTTCAATACCTCACTCTTACCAGGCCTGATATTTCTTTTGCTGTCAACAAAGTTTGTCAGTTTCTTCATGCACCTACAACTGTCCATTTAACTGCTGCAAAGAGGATAGTTCGATATGTCAAAAACACATTAAGCATGGGTCTTAATTTCAGCAAATCATCTTCTACACTTGTTAGTGCCTTCTCTGATTCTGATTGGGCAGGTTGTCTTGATGATAGACGATCCACTGGTGGTTTTACTATTTTCTTTGGATCCAACTTGATATCATGGTGTGCTCGCAAACAAGCCACAGTCTCCAGACCCAGTACTGAGGCAGAATACAAGGCTCTGGCAAATGCCACAGCTGAAATCATGTGGGTTCAGTCCATGTTGAAGGAACTTGGTATAAAGAGTAAACAAGCTCCTTGTCTGTGGTGTGATAACCTTGGTGCTACTGATCTCTTAGCTAATCCAGTGTTTCATGCCAGGACTAAACACGTTGAGATAGATTTTCATTTTGTCAGAGAAAGAGTTGCTCAGAAGCAACTTGACATTCGGTTTGTGCATTCCAGTGAACAAATTGCAGATGGGTTCACAAAGGCATTGTCCGTCAAGAGCTTCGAAAACTTCAAGTATAATCTCAACTTAATGCAGTTGTGATTAAGGAAGGGTGTTAAACATGCAACATGTCACGATAGGTGACCGGCACATCTCATAGGAGATAGTTTGAGATAGTTAGGTTGTTAGAATCTTATGTTTATCTCATGTAACCTCTTATCTCTATCTCCTTTCTTCATCTCCAAGATTGCAATCCAAACCGCATGTATGCGCTGTTATGGGAGGTGCGCCCCATCTATTTAACACGAAGCCGTCGGCCTGAGCAAGGTAAGACGTTCCACTAGTTCGCACAGTAAGAACTGATCCATGCAACAACAAAGTAACAGCCAATGAATTATCTTGGAAGCACACAATGCCCATGGTGTACTGTTGCACAGTAATGAAGTTTACCACCATCAATGGCCATGTGGGCACATAGAGAATGAGAGAGAAGAGGAGAGGAACCATCAGCTTACCTCTGCCATGGTCGAAGAAGAACTGGCTGTCGTGGTTCTAAGTCTGACAGTGATGTAGGGGGTAAGTATGGAGAGGCTAGATCCTAGCTATGTAGAAGCTGTAAGCACACAAAGATGTACGAGTTCAGGCCCTTCTCAGAGGAAGTAAAAGCCCTACGTCTCGGTGCCCGGAGGCGGTCGATTGGATTATATGTGTGAGGATGACAGGTGCCAACCCTTGATATCGAGGAGGGTGGCTTATATAGAGTTCGCCAGCCCTCTCACGCCCTCAGTAATGCAGGGTTTAAGGTACATTAAGGCTGGGCGTTCTTGGTAGCGCCCTAATAAAGTGCTATAATGACCATAAAGACTACTTAATGATCGACCGTTCGCCTGCGGAATGACTTTAGATCTCCTGGCAGTCGAGTGGTTGGCTTCATGGTCGAGTGATAGCTTCTTGGTCGAGTGTCTTGAACCCGTCGAGTGGGTACCTTCAAGTCGATTGAAAGGTGACTTCTTCTAGGGATGTCCTTGGGTAGGGCTCTTTGGACAGGTCCGTGCCCCTACCCTAGGTACATAGCTTCATCATTAGCCTCCGAATGGATCGAGGTTAGAGTGGGAAAAGAGTTGGGGATCTTTCCGACTGGTTTTTTGTGCTACACGAATGCCTTGTTTTGGATCAATCATCACGGATGACGTTGTCAACCTTTTTCAGTCGCCTTGATCCCTTCCAGGCCTTACGTCGAGTGAATTTCCTCGCTTGTGAAGTTCCGAATGATGGTGTAAAAGGGATCTTCTGTCCGACGAATCGTTCTATAACCCGCGGATTTTGTGGGATTTGATTTTCGGGAAGCGCGCGGGATGGGAGCGGCCGCAGTAATCGGATGTGATAAGGCGGAAGCTCCTCGATCCCCATGCTGCCTTTTTCGCCACGTACCGCGCGCGTGTCGGCTGCGGGATTTGACGGGATAGCCTAGGCCTACCGGTCAGCCACTCGGAAGCGGCCCCTTATAAGCCGCCGGCTCGGGGTTTCCAATAGTGTGCTCTCTCCTTTACTTCTCCCTTTGCAAGGTTCTCCGCCACCTCCGCTCTCATCCTAGTGCCGCAGGTCCGTTCGAGCTTTTCCAGCGACGATGGTGAAGGACAAGACGTCCGCTCTGGAGCACGCGAAGAAGGCGGCGGCGCAGGGGAAAGGGAAGAAGTCCGCTCGGGGCGGGTCTTCCTCAAGGACTTCTCTGCCCAGAGGCTGGATCCAGGGTGACTGGATGCCGACGGTGATTCGGCGGGAAGATCTCGACGATATGGTTGAGGGGGGAGTCATTCCTCACAAAGCTGCGCGTCTCCCGGGGAGAGAGGTCGAGCCCCAACCTCTTGATGGTGAGTGTGTGCTCCTCGCCACCCATATCGATCGCGGGTTTTCTCTGCCTCCTCATCCTTTTTTCCGGAGTTTCCTGAATTTCTTCGGAGCGCAGCTCCACCACTTCACTCCCAACTCTATCGTGTATCTGGCTGCTTTCATTTCTTTGTGTGAGGGTTTCTTGGGTTGTCGCCCCCATTGGGGGCTCTTTAAGCACATCTTCACTTGTCGTTCCCAATCGGTCAAAAAGGCCAAGTCGAGTGACGAAAGGACGCATGTGGTCCAGCTGTGCAGGGGCTTGGCGATCCAGACGAGGGGCAAAAGTTCTTTTCCATCCATCACCTTCCCCGAGTCGGTCCGTGGTTGGTAGGCGACCTGGTTTTACTGTAAAGACCAGGCGACCCCAGGACAGTCGACTGGGCTTCCCCCCTTCTCTCTAGAACGAGCTCAAAAACCTGCTTCTCTGAAAGTGGCACCGGAAGAAAAGGCCCAAGTCAAAGTGCTGGCTGGTCAAGTGGTTTAGCTTGTCCGCGAGGGCATGACTGGCATGGACTTGCTGGAGGTCTTCCTTCGGAGGCGCATCCAACCGCTCCAGGCTCGTGACTGTTGGAAATATGCCCTAGAGGCAATAATAAAAGCATTATTATTATATTTCCTTGTTTATGATAATTGTCTTTATTCATGCTATAATTGTGTTATCCGGAAATCGTAATACATGTGTGAATAATGACACCAACATGTCCCTAGTAAGCCTCTAGTTGACTAGCTCGTTGATCAACAGATAGTCATGGTTTCCTGACTATGGACATTGGATGTAATTGATAACGAGATCACATCATTAGGAGAATGATGTGATGGACAAGACCCAATCCTAAACATAGCATAAGATCGTATAGTTCGTTTGCTAGAGTTTTTCCAATGTCAAGTATCCTTTCCTTAGACCATGAGATCGTGTAACTCCCGGATACCGTAGGAGTGCTTTGGGTTTACCAAACTTCACAACGTAACTGGGTGACTATAAAGGTATACTACGGGTATCTCCGAAAGTGTCTGTTGGGTTGACACGGATCGAGACTGGGATTCGTCACTCCGTGTGACGGAGAGGTATCACTGGGCCCACTCGGTAATGCATCATCATTATGAGCTCAAAGTGACCAAGTGTCTGGTCACGGGATCATGCATTGAGGTACGAGTAAAGTGACTTGCCGGTAACGAGATTGAACGAGGTATTGGGATGCCGACGATCGAATCTCGGGCAAGTAACATACCGATTGACGAAGGGAATTGTATACGGGGTTGTTTGAATCCTCGACATCGTGGTTCATCCGATGAGATCATCGAGGAGCATGTGGGAGCCAACATGGGTATCCAGATCCCGCTGTTGGTTATTGACCGGAGAGCGATCTCGGTCATGTCTACATGTCTCCCGAACCCGTAGGGTCTACACACTTAAGGTTCGGTGACGCTAGGGCTGTGAAGATATGTATATGCAGTAACCCGAATGTTGTTCGGAGTCCCGGATGAGATCCCAGACGTCACGAGGAGTTTCGGAATAGTCCGGAGGTAAAGAATTATATATAGGAAGTGCTGTTTCGGCCATCGGGACAAGTTTCGGGGTCACCGGTATTGTACCGGGACCACCGGAAGGGTCCCGGGGGTCCACCGGGTGGGGCCACCCATCCCGGAGGGCCCCATGGGCCAAAAGTGGGGAGGGGAACCAGCCCATAGTGGGCTGGTGCGCCCCCCTAGGCCCACCCCATGCGCCTAGGGTTGAAACCCTAGGGGTGGGGGGGCGCCTCACCTTGGCTTGGGGGCCACTCCAGCCCTGGCCGCCGCGCCCTAGGAGATCCCATCTCCTAGGGCCGGCTCCCCCCCTAGGGGACTATATAAAGGGAGGGGGCAGGGAGGCAACCGCACCCTGCATCTCTGGCGCCTCCCTCTCCCCTGCTACACCTCTCTCCCTCGTAGTACACGGTGAAGCCCTGCTACTGTGACGCCCTGCATCCACCACCACGCCGTCGTGCTGCTGGATCTTCATCAACCTCTCCTTTCCCCTTGCTGGATCAAGAAGGAGGAGATGTCATCCGCTCTGTACGTGTGTTGAATGCGGACGTGCCGTCCGTTCGGCGCTTGGTCATAGGTGATTCGGATCACGTCGTGTACGACTACCTCATCCCCGTTCTTTGAACGCTTCCGCTCGCAATCTACAAAGGTATGTAGATGCATCCGATCACTCGTTGCTAGATGAACTCATAGATGGATCTTGGTGAAACCGTAGGAAAAATTTTGTTTTCTGCAACGTTCCCCAACTGTGGCATCATGAGCTAGGTCTATGCGTAGTTCTTTATGCACGAGTAGAACACAATTTGTTGTAGGCGTAGATGTTGTCAACTTTCTTGCCGCTACTAGACTTATCTTGCTTCAGCGGTATTGTGGGATGAAGCGGCCCGGACCAACCTTACACGTACGCTTACGTGAGACCGGTTCCACCGACTAACATGCACTAGTTGCATAAGGTGGCTGGCGGGTGTCTGTCTCTCCCACTTTAGTTGGAGCGGATTCGATGAAAAGGGTCCTTATGAAGGGTAAATAGAAGTTGACAAATCACGTTGTGTCTTTCACGTAGGTAAGAAAACGTTCTTGCTAGAACCCTAATTCAGCCACGTAAAACTTGCAACAACAATTAGAGGACGTCTAACTTGTTTTTGCAGCAAGTGCTTTGTGATATGATATGGCCAAAGTTGTGATGAATGATGAATGATCTATATGTGATGTATGAGATGTTCATGCTATTGTAATAGGAATCACGACTTGCATGTCGATGAGTATGACAACCGGCAGGAGCCATAGGAGTTGTCTTTATTTTTTATATGACCTGCGTGTCATTGAGAAACGCCATGTAAATTACTTTACTTTATTGCTAAACGCGTTAGCCATAGTAGTAGAAGTAATAGTTGGCGAGCAACTTCATGGAGACACGATGATGGAGATCATGGTGTCAAGCCGGTGACAAGATGATCATGGAGCCCCAAGATGGAGATCAAAGGAGCTATGTGATATTGGCCATATCATGTCACTATTATTATTTGATTGCATGTGATGTTTGTCATGTTTTGCATCTTGTTTACTTAGAACGACGGTAGTAAATAAGATGATCCCTCATAATAATTTCAAGAAAGTGTTCCCCTAAGCGTACCTTTATTGCGACAGTTCGTTGTTTCGAAGCACCACGTGATGATCGGGTGTGATAGATTCTAACGTTCACATACAACGGGTGTAAGACAGATTTACACATGCAAACACTTAGGTTGACTTGATGAGCCTAGCATGTACAGACATGGCCTTGGAACACAGAAGACCGAAAGGTCGAGCATGAGTTGTATAGAAGATACGATCAACATGAAGATGTTCACCGATGTTGACTAGTCCGTCTCACGTGATGATCGGACACGGCCTAGTTAACTCGGATCATGTTATACTTAGATGACTGGAGGGATGTTTATCTAAGTGGGAGTTCATTGAGTAATTTGATTAGATGAACTTAATTATCATGAACTTAGTCTAAAATATTTACAATATGTCTTGTAGATCAAATGGCCAACGTAGTCCTCAACTTCAACGCGTTCCTAGAGAAAACCAAGCTGAAAGACAATGGCAGCAATTACACGGACTGGGTCCGGAACCTGAGGATCATCCTCATAGCTGCCAAAAAAGATTATGTCCTACAAGCACCGCTGGGTGACGCACCTGTTCTCCCTGCAGAACAAGACGTTATGAACGCTTGGCAGGCACGTGCCGATGACTACTCTCTCATTCAGTGCGGCATACTTTACAGCTTAGAGCCGGGGCTCCAAAAGCGTTTTGAGAGACACGGAGCATATGAGATGTTCGAAGAGCTGAAAATGGTTTCCCAAGCTCATGCCCGGGTCGAGAGATATGAAGTCTCCGACAAATTCTTCAGCTGTAAGATGGAGGAAAATAGTTCTGTCAGTGAGCACATACTCACTATGTCTGGGTTACATAACCGCTTGACTCAGCTGGTAGTTAATCTCCCGGATGACGCGGTCATTGACAGAATCCTCCAGTCGCTTCCACCAAGCTACAAGAGCTTTGTGATGAACTTCAATATGCAGGGGATGGAAAAGACCATTCCTGAAGTATTTGCTATGCTGAAATCAGCAGAGGTAGAAGTCAAGAAGGAACATCAAGTGTTGATGGTGAATAAAACCACTAAGTTCAAGAAAGGCAAGGGTAAGAAGAACTTCAAGAAGGACGGCAAGGGAGTTGCCGCGCCTGGCAAGCAAGCTGCTGGGAAGAAGCCAAAGAATGGACCCAAGCCCGAGACTGAGTGATTTTATTGCAAGGAAAGTGGTCACTGGAAGCGGAACTGCCCAAATACTTAGCGGACAAGAAGGCCGGCAAAACAAAAGGTATATGTGATATACATGTAATTGATGTGTACCTCACCAGTACTCGTAGTAGCTCTTGGGTATTTGATACCGGTGCAGTTGCTCACATTTGTAACTCAAAGCAGGAGCTGCGGAATAAGCGGAGACTGACGAAGGACGAGGTGACGATGCGCGTCGGGAATGGTTCCAAGGTCAATGTGATCGCCGTCGGCACGCTGCCTCTTCATTTACCTACGAGATTAGTTTTGAACCTTAATAATTGTTATTTAGTGCCAAGTTTGAGCATGAACATTGTATCAGGATCTCGTTTGATACGAGATGGCTACTCATTTAAATCCGAGAATAATGGTTGTTCTATTTATATGAGAGATATGTTTTATGGTCATGCTCCAATGGTGAATGGTTTATTCTTAATGAATCTCGAGCGTAATGCTACACATATTCATAGTGTGAGTAACAAAGGTGTAAGGTTGATAATGATAGTCCCACATACTTGTGGCACTGCCGCCTTGGTCACATAGGTGTCAAACGCATGAAGAAGCTCCATGCAGATGGACTTTTGGAGTCTCTTGATTACGAATCATTTGACACGTGCGAACCATGCCTCATGGGTAAAATGACCAAAACTCCGTTCTCAGGAACAATGGAGCGAGCAACCAACTTATTGGAAATCATACATACTGATGTGTGCGGTCCAATGAGTGTTAAGGCTCGCGGTGGCTATCGTTATGTTCTCACCCTCACTGATGACTTGAGTAGATATGGGTATATCTATTTGATGAAACACAAGTCTGAGACCTTTGAAAAGTTCAAGGAATTTCAGAATGAGGTTGAAAATCAACGTGACAGGAAAATCAAGTTCCTACGATCAGATCGTGGAGGAGAATACTTGAGTCATGAATTTGGTACACACTTAAGAAAATGTGGAATAGTTTCACAACTCACGCCGCCTGGAACACCTCAGCGTAACGGTGTGTCCAAATGTCGTAATCGTACTCTATTAGATATGGTGCGATCTATGATGTCTCTTACCAATTTACCGCTATCTTTTTGGGGCTATGCTTTAGAGACTGCCGCATTCACTTTAAATAGGGCTCCGTCGAAATCCGTTGAGACGACACCGTATGAATTATGGTTCGGGAAGAAACCTAAGCTGTCGTTTCTGAAAGTTTGGGGATGCGATGCTTATGTCAAGAAACTTCAACCTGAAAAGCTCGAACCAAGTCGGAAAAATGCGTCTTCATAGGATACCCTAAAGAAACTGTTGGGTATACCTTCTACCTCAGATCCGAAGGCAAGATCTTTGTTGCCAAGAATGGGTCCTTTCTAGAGAAGGAGTTTCTCTCGAAAGAACTAAGTGGGAGGAAAGTAGAACTTGATGAAGTATTACCTCTTGAACCGGAAAAGGGCGCAACTCAAGAAAATGTTCCTGAGGTGCCTGCACCGACTAGAGAGGAAGTTAATGATGATGATCAAGATACTTCTGATCAAGCTCCTACTGAAATTCGTAGGTCCACAAGGACACGTTCCGCACCAGAGTGGTACGGCAACCCTGTCTTGGAAATCATGTTGTTAGACAACGGTGAACCTTCGAACTATGAAGAAGCGATGGCGGGCCCGGATTCCGACAAATGGCTGGAAGCCATGAAATCCGAGATAGGATCCATGTATGAAAACGAAGTATGGACTTTGGTGACTTGCCCGTTGAGCGGCGAGCCATAGAAAATAAATGGATCTTTAAGAAGAAGACAGACGCGGATGGTAATGTGACCATCTATAAAGCTCGGCTTGTCGCTAAGGGTTATCGACAAGTTCAAGGGGTTGACTACGATGAGACATTCTCACCGGTAGCGAAGCTAAAGTCCGTCCGAATCATGTTAGCAATTGCCGCATTCTATGATTATGAGATATGGCAAATGGACGTCAAAACGGCATTCCTTAATGGTTTCCTTAAGGAAGAATTGTGTATGATGCAGCCGGAAGGTTTTGTCGATCCTAAGAATGCTGACAAGGTGTGCAAGCTCCAACGCTCGATTTATGGGCTGGTGCAAGCATCTCGGAGTTGGAACATTCGCTTTGATGAGATGATCAAAGCGTTTGGGTTTACGCAGACTTATGGAGAAGCCTGCGTTTACAAGAAAGTGAGTGGGAGCTCTGTAGCATTTCTCATATTATATGTAGATCACATACTTTTGATGGGAAATGATATAGAACTCTTGGACAGCATTAAGGCCTACTTGAATAAGAGTTTTTCAATGAAGGACCTTGGAGAAGCTGCTTATATATTAGGCATCAAGATCTATAGAGATAGATCAAGACGCCTCATAGGTCTTTCGCAAAGCACATACCTTGATAAGATATTGAAGAAGTTCAATATGGATCAGTCTAAGAAGGGGTTCTTGCCTGTGCTACAAGGTGTGAAATTGAGCTCAGCTCAATGTCCGACCACGGTAGAAGATATAGAAGAGATGAGTGTCATCCCCTATGCCTCAGCCATAGGTTCTATTATTTATGCCATGCTGTGTACCAGACCTGATGTAAACCTTGCCGTAAGTTTGGTAGGAAGGTACCAAAGTAATCCCAGCAAGGAACACTGGACAGCGGTCAAGAATATCCTGAAGTACCTAAAAAGGACTAAGGAGATGTTTCTCGTTTATGGAGGTGACGAAGAGCTCGTCGTAAAGGGTTACCTCGACGCTAGCCTCGACACAGATCTGGATGACTCTAAGTCACAAACCGGATACGTGTATATTTTGAATGGTGGGGCAGTAAGCTGGTGCAGTTGCAAGCATAGCGTCGTGGCGGGATCTACATGTGAAGCGGAGTACATGGCAGCCTCGGAGGCAGCACATGAAGCAATTTGGGTGAAAGAGTTCATCACCGACCACGGAGTCATATCCAATGCGTCGGGGCCAATCAAACTCTTCTGTGACAACACTGGAGCTATCGCACTTGCCAAGGAGCCCAGGTTTCACAAGAAGACCAGGCACATCAAACGTCGCTTCAACTCCATTCGTGAAAATGTTCAAGATGGAGACATAGATATTTGTAAAGTACATACGGACCTGAATGTAGCAGATCCGTTGACTAAACCTCTCCCTAGAGCAAAACATGATCAACACCAGCATTCCATGGGTGTTCGATTCATCACAATGTAACTAGATTATTGACTCTAGTGCAAGTGGGAGACCGTTGGAAATATGCCCTAGAGGCAATAATAAAAGCATTATTATTATATTTCCTTGTTTATGATAATTGTCTTTATTCATGCTATAATTGTGTTATCCGGAAATCGTAATACATGTGTGAATAACAGACACCAACATGTCCCTAGTAAGCCTCTAGTTGACTAGCTCGTTGATCAACAGATAGTCATGGTTTCCTGACTATGGACATTGGATGTCATTGATAACGAGATCACATCATTAGGAGAATGATGTGATGGACAAGACCCAATCCTAAACATAGCATAAGATTGTATAGTTCGTTTGCTAGAGTTTTTCCAATGTCAAGTATCCTTTCCTTAGACCATGAGATCGTGTAACTCCCGGATACCGTAGGAGTGCTTTGGGTTTACCAAACGTCACAACGTAACTGGGTGACTATAAAGGTATACTACGGGTATCTCCGAAAGTGTCTGTTGGGTTGACACGGATCGAGATTGGGATTCGTCACTCCGTGTGACGAAGAGGTATCACTGGGCCCACTCGGTAATGCATCATCATTATGAGCTCAAAGTGACCAAGTGTCTGGTCACGGGATCATGCATTGCGGTACGAGTAAAGTGACTTGCCCGATGCTTGAGATTGAGCGAGGTATTGGGATACCGACGATCGAATCTTGGGCAAGTAACATACCGATTGACGAAGGGAATTGTATACAGGGTTGTTTGAATCCTCGACATCGTGGTTCATCCGATGAGATCATCGAGGAGCATGTGGGAGCCAACATGGGTATCCAGATCCCTCTGTTGGTTATTGACCGGAGAGCGATCTCGGTCATGTCTACATGTCTCCCGAACCCGTAGGGTCTACACACTTAAGGTTCGGTGACGCTAGGGTTGTGAAGATATGTATATGTAGTAACCCAAATGTTGTTCGGAGTCCCGGATGAGATCCCGGACGTCACGAGGAGTTTCGGAATAGTCTGGAGGTAAATAATTATATATAGGAAGTGCTATTTCGGCCATCGGGACAAGTTTTGGGGTCACCGGTATTGTACCGGGACCACCGGAAGGGTCCCGGGGGTCCACCGGGGGGGCCACCCATCCTGGAGGGCCCCATGGGCCAAAAGTGGGGAGGGGAACCAGCCCATAGTGGGCTGGTGCGCCCCCCTAGGCCCACCCCATGCGCCTAGGGTTGAAACCCTAGGGGTGGGGGGGCGCCTCACCTTGGCTTGGGGGCCACTCCAGCCCTGGCCGCCGCCCCCTAGGAGATCCCATCTCCTAGGGCCGGCGCCCCCCTAGGGGACTATATAAAGGGAGGGGGAGGGAGGCAGCCGCACCCTGCATCTCTGGCGCCTCCCTCTCCCCTGCTACACCACTCTCCCTCGTAGTACACGGCGAAGCCCTGCTACTGTGACGCCCTGCATCCACCACCACGCCATCGTGCTGCTGGATCTTCATCAACCTCTCCTTTCCCCTTGCTTGATCAAGAAGGAGGAGACGTCATCCCCTCCGTACGTGTGTTGGACGCGGAGGTGCCGTCCGTTCGACGCTTGGTCATAGGTGATTCGGATCACGTCGTGTACGACTACCTCATCCCCGTTCGTTGAACGCTTCCGCTCGCAATCTACAAAGGTATGTAGATGCATCCGATCACTCGTTGCTAGATGAACTCATAGATGGATCTTGGTGAAACCGTAGGAAAAATTTTGTTTTCTGCAACATTCCCCAACAGTGACCACCCGATGTGGCTGTACTCGGGTCTTGAAGACACCACTCGGATCCACCCGGAGGAGGTCACCGATGAGATGTTGGAAGGGTGGCTGTCGAGCATCACAGGGAACAAAGACAACCCCGAGGAGCCAGGAGGGTTCCTCCACTCGACAACACATACGAAGTGGACCAGGTCTGACCTTATGCTCCTGACTGAGATCTTGCTTTCTTCATTGGTCTTCTTTGAATTGGTCGATTGACTTTTGTCTTGTCTGTTGTTTTCCAGGCAACTATCAAGATGTACTCAACGCCCAACGGGGCGCAGGAGCCGACTGAGGAAGGGGAGGCGAGCGGAGGTGAGAGCGGAGATGAACAAGCCGAGTGGGAATCCGATGGTGAAGGAGAGGGAGACGACGACGTCGACTCCAGCGAAGAGGAGGAGGAGGAAGTTGACTTCGGCCAGAGAGGCGATCCAAGCTTACGCACGATCCGGCGGGGGAACGTGGTAAGTCGACTGCTCCTGTTGGGCAGTCGTCGAAACGCCCTCGGACCTCTTCTCCTACGCCGACCGAAAAGGCTCCCAAGCACCCACGCGCGACGCCGTCCAAGCCGCCCAAGGCTCTGCCCAAGATGAAGATGACTGTCCCCACCATCTCTAGGTAATAATAGAACTTGTTTTCCTTTGTCGACCGAGGACGGGTCTTTGGTCGATTCACTGAACCAACTGACTGACTTTCAGGATTTGCAGCGCTGCTACTTCCGAGCTCTCCGCCAAAGATGACGATCAAGAGATGGAGGATGCTGTTACTTCCAACCCTGGTATGATTACTGATGTTCTGCCTTGAGTCGACTGGATATTTATTGCAACTCTGGTCGATTGAATTTTTCCTTGTAGCTCCTCCTCATGTTATTAACCTCCCGGACGACGACGACGACGTGCCGCTGAGAGTGAGAAGGAACAGGGGGGCGTTGGCTGGCAAGACCCCCCGATCTGCTCCGGCGTCTGAGGCCGTAGCTCTGGATGGTGGTGATACCACTCGGGCTTCTGTGACTTTCGCTGTTCCCCTGACGAGCGTGCGGCCTTCGACATCGACCGCAAATCCTCCTTCGCTTTTTGCCACGTACCCCATCCCTGAGGACCAAGCGAGTGTCGCGAAAGAAGATATACGTCAGGCGGGGATCATGATGGAACAAGTGAAAGTGGCTCGGGAAGCCAACCAAGCAGCTTATGACGCGAGTTCGGCTCTTCAGAGCAACGTCCAGGTCAGTCGACTCAACACTTGGTCTGTTACGATATGCTGTTTGAAGAATCTCTTTTCCGAAGATCTTTATATCTGTACACCCATTGGGTGTGTCTTCCATCTTTTTGGATGAGTGGGGGCACGCTAAGTGCACCCACTGGGTGTAGTCCCCGAGACTACGGTGGACTGCTGGCAGTCGACTACAGTCTTTATACTGTGTTGCTGTAGTTGTACTCCTTCACTCGGTCTGGTCAGGCCATGTCGAATGAAACTGTATCCGGTCGACTGCGGACAGTCGATTTTTTTTTCAAAAGCCAGTGGGGGCACGCTGAGTGCACCCACTGGGTGTAGTCCCCGAGACTACTGTCGAATGTTTTTGATTCGGCTGTGGTCTTAGAAACGCCATCATTGTCACTTAGTTACTCGGAAGTAACTTATCTTGGACGTCTGTCGACTGATTTTTTTTGCAGAAGTCCTGCGAACTTGTAGCTCTCTATACTGAGTTGGAGAATAAGCAGATCCAGCTCAACCTTGACTTGAAGCTTGCTCGAGAGAACTTGAAGAAGGCGCAAGAGGAAGCAAAAGGTATGGCTGGTGAGGTTCTCCACTCTTGACGAGTGACTTTTCTTTCTTGTCCATTCCTGATGTTGATTTCACTCGACTTGCCGCAGATAAACTGGAAGAAGCTCTGAAGAAGAAGGATCAAGATCTTGCAGAAGCACAGAAAGAGGCCTTGAACAAAACGAAGCTTGCAGAAGAGAAACTGGCTTCGGTCAGAACTCTTGAACATGAGAATTCCAGACTGAAGACTGCTCTCAAGACAGCTAATCAAGAGGTCAGCCGATTGAAGAACGACAAGATGGTTCTGCACGACCAGGCGGGTGAGCTGGCGGGGAAGGTAAACGATCTGGAGGTTTATCTCGGTGGACTTGCCAAGAAGTTGTTTGTCATGCTCGAAGGTAATTACTTCGACCTGGCTGTCATGCAGTTACCAAGCCCGCGTAAGGCCACTGTCTCCGAGTGACAGGTTTGCTCTACACTCGGTAGGATTTTACATACTTAGGCGAGTACTTGCTGCAACTAAGCCTCCGAGTGGGAGGTTTGCTCACCACTCGGTAGGATTTTTAAACACTTAGGCAAGCACTGGGCTGCAGCTAAGCCCCCGAGTGGGAGTCAGGCTCACCACTCGGTAGGATTTTCAAACACTTAGGCGAGTACTGGGCTGCAGCTAAGCCCCCGAGTGGGAGGTTTGCTCTCCACTCGGTAGGATTTTATATACTTAGGCGAGTACTTGGACTGCAGCTAAGCCTCCGAGTGGGAGGTTTGCTCACCACTCGGTAGGATTTTTAAACACTTAGGCGAGCACTGGGCTGCAGCTAAGCCTCCGAGTGGGAGTTAGGCTCACCACTCGGTAGGATTTTCAAACACTTAGGCGAGTACTTGGACTGCATCTAAGCCCCCGAGTGGGAGTCAGGCTCACCACTCGGTAGGATTTTCAAACACTTAGGCAAGCACTGAGCTGCAGCTAAGCCTCTGAGTGTGAGTCAGGCTCACCACTCGGTAGGATTTTTTTTGCAAACTTAGGCGAAACGGATTCGCAGCTAAGCCACCCACTGGGGGATTTCATACGCAAACAGAAGTGACAGCAATTACTGGAACACTCTTGTCTTTTATAAAAATAAACTACATAAGTTTTTCTTATTACATCTCATCCGAGTGAGAATTCAAGTGTAAAATGGGCGGAGTAGTTCCGCATTCCAAGCTCGTGGCTCGTTGATCCGGCGGTCAACATTGTAGAGGTGATATACTCCATTGTGGAGGACTCTGGTGACGATGAAGGGACCTTCCCAAGTAGGGGCAAGTTTGTGTGGTTTCTGTTGATCCACTCGGAGGACCAAATCTCCTTCTTGGAAGGCTCGACTCTTCACATTTCTTGCATGGAATCGACGCAAGTCTTGCTGATAAATGGTCGATCTGATCATAGCCATTTCTCTCTCCTCCTCTAGGAGGTCGACTGCGTCTTGCTGGGCTTGCTCTGCTTCGTCTTCGGTGTAAAGTTCGACTCGGGGTGCATTGTGAAGTAGATCACTCGGCAGGACTGCTTCGACTCCGTAAACCAGAAAGAATGGCATTCTTCCAGTCGACCGGTTCAGGGTGGTCCTCAATCCCCACAAAACTGACGGAAGCTCGTCGACCCAAGCACCTGTTGCGTGCTTGAGATCACGCATCAGTCGAGGCTTCAGTCCTTTGAGAATCAGACCATTTGCTCTTTCAGCTTGTCCATTCGACTGGGGATGTGCGACCGACGCGTAGTCGACTCGTGTGCCTTGAGAGGCGCAAAAAGCGCTGAACTTGTCTGAATCGAAGTTTGACCCATTGTCAGTGATGATGCTATGCGGGACTCCATATCTGAATATCAACTCTCTGACGAAACTGATAGCAGTACTAGCATCGAGATTCTTGATGGGCTTAGCTTCAATCCATTTGGTGAACTTGTCGACTGCCACAAGCACATGTGTGAATCCGCTCCTGCCTGTTCTCAGTGGACCAACCATGTCTAGTCCCCAAACAGCGAAGGGCCAGACGAGTGGAATGGTCTTCAGGGCTGATGCTGGTTTGTGCGACATGTTGGAGTAGAACTGGCAGCCTTCACACTTGTCAACTATCTCTTTCGCCATTTCATTTGCTCTGGGCCAGTAAAAACCCGCTCGGTATGCTTTGGCCACAATGGTCCGAGAGGACGCATGGTGACCACAGGTCCCCGAGTGGATATCATCAAGGATTATCTGACCTTCTTCTAGAGTTATGCACTTCTGACCGTTCCAGTTGCGCTTTCTCTATACAACTGTCCTTTTATGACTGTGAATGCTTTAGATCGACGGACGATCTGTCAAGCCTCTTCTTCGTCCTCTGGAAGTTCTTTCCTCAAGATATACGCAATGTATGGTATCGTCCAGTCGAGAGTGATTGCCAAGACTTCCATGATTAGGTCGACCACAGCAGGAACTTCGACTTCAGTCGGATCTGTGGCACTTTTCGGTTGCGGGGCTTCTTCTGTAAAAGGATCCTCCTGGACTGACGGTGAGCGGATGTGCTCCAGAAACACATTGCTGGGAATGGCTTCTCTCTTGGAGCCTATCTTTGCCAAATCATCAGCTGCCTGATTTTTCAGTCGGGGAATGTGATGAAGCTCTAACCCCTCGAATTTCTTTTCCAACTTTCTCACTGCATTGCAGTAGCCAGTCATAGCTGGACTTCTGACGTTCCACTCCTTCATCACCTGATTAACCACCAAATCTGAATCGCCATAGACTATGAGGCGACGGACGCCGAGTGAAATGGCCATGCGCAACCCATACAAAAGTGCTTCATATTCTGCTTCATTATTGGAGGAATCGAAGTGAATCTGGAGAACGTATCTGAGCTTATCTCCTCGGGGGGAAACCAATACTACCCCAGCACCGGAACCATTCAGCATCTTAGATCCATCGAAGAACATGGTCCAATGCTCCGAGTGAACTTGAGTCGGAAGTTGCTGTTCGATCCACTCGGCAACGAAATCTGCAATTGCTTGGGACTTGATAGCTTTCTTCGCCTCAAACTTGATATCCAAGGGAAGAAGTTCAATCACCCATTTGGCCACTCGACCAGTTGCATCTCTATTGTGCAGAATCTCTGACAGTGGAGCGTCGCTGACGACTGTAATGGAATGATCAGAGAAGTAGTGTGCAACCTTCTTCGTGGTCATGTAAATCCCATATACAAGCTTCTGGTAATGAGGATATCTTTGTTTTGAAGGGGTCAAAACTTCAGACACGTAGTATACTGGGCGCTGAAATCTGAAGGCCTTTCCTTCCTCTTCCCGCTCGACCGTAAGTACTTTACTGACAACTTGTCCCGTGGCCGCAATGTAAAGCAGCAGAGGCTCTTTACTGATTGGGGCAGCAAGCACCGGCTGGGTGGAGAGCAGAGCTTTGAGGTCTGCAAATGCTGCATCAGCTTTGGAGTCCACTCGAACTTGTCAGACTTCTTCATCAGTCGGTAAAGAGGCAACGCCTTTTCACCGAGACGAGAAATGAATCGACTTAGAGCGGCCAAGCAACCTGTAAGCTTCTGGACATCGTGCACACGCACAGGGCGCTTCATCCGGAGTATGGTGCCAACTTTCTCGGGATTGGCGTCGATTCCTCGTTCGGAAACGAGAAAACTGAGTAACTTTCCACCCGGAACTCCGAATGTGTACTTTGATGGATTGAGCTTGATATCATACCTCCTGAGGTTGGCAAAGGTTTCAGCAAGGTCAGTCAGCGGGTCGGAACCTTTCCGTGACTTGACCACAATATCATCCATGTATGCTTCCACGTTCCGACTGATCTGAGTGAGCAAACACTTCTGAATCATCCTCATGAACGTGGCTCCGGCGTTCTTGAGGCCGAAAGGCATGGTGACATAACAGAAGCACCCGAATGGAGTGATGAAAGCTGTTTTGATCTCATCGGGCCCATACAGACGGATCTGATGGTACCCGGAATAGGCATCTAGAAAAGACAATCGCTCACACCCCGCGGTCGAGTCGACTATTTGGTCGATGTGAGGGAGAGGAAAATGATCTTTCGGGCAGGCCCGATTAATATGTTTAAAGTCGATGCACATGCGAAGCGACTTGTCCTTCTTGGGGACCATGACAACATTGGCGAGCCACTCGGAGTGGTAAATCTCTCGGATGAACTCCGGTGCTAAGAGCCGAGCCACCTCCTCGCCAATAGATTTCCTCTTTTGGACGGCGGACCGTCGAAGATGTTCTTTCACAGGCTTGAACTTTGGGTCGACTCGTAGACAGTGCTCAGCCAGCCCCCTGGGAACTCCAGGCATGTCAGAAGGCTTCCATGCGAAGATGTCCCAGTTCTCACGGAGGAACTGGATGAGCGCTTCTTCCTATTTGGAGTCGAGCGTCGTTGAGATGTGAGTCGGAGTAGCATTGGGGTCGGTCGGGTGAATGTGGACTGGCTTAGTTTCACCGGACGACTGAAAAGCTGATTCTGAAGCAGGCTTCTTGGCTCGCAGCAATTCACCCGGATCAACGGTCTTCTGGTACTCTTGTAGCTCGACCACTGCCATCTGAGCATCAGCAATCTTTGAGCCTTTCTGAAAACACTCCTCTGCTTTCCTCCGATTGCCTGTAACAGTGATCACACCTCTGGGGCCAGGCATCTTCAACTTAAGATACACATAGCGCGGTCGAGCCATGAAGCGTGCATAGGCTGGCCTGCCCAGAATAGCATGATAAGCACTCTGGAAGTCCACAACCTCAAATGTTAACTTTTCCTTGCGGTAATTCTTTGAATCACCGAAAACCACATCGAGAGCAATCTGGCCGAGTGATTCGGCTTTCTTTCCATGAATGACTCCATGGAAACTCATGTTGCTGGCACTGAGCCTGGACATCGGAATGCCCATCCCTTTCAACGTTTCTACATATAGTATGTTCAAGCCGCTGCCACCATCCATCAGGACTTTGGTCAGTTGAGTGCCTTCGGCGACTGGGTCGACCACCAGAGCTTGCCTCCCGGGGGTGGCAATGTGCGTGGGGTGATCAGACTGGTCGAACGTGATGGTAGTCTGAGACCACTTCAGGTAACTGGTTGTTGCCGGGGCAACCATATTCACTTCACGGTTAATGACTTTCAGTCAACTTTTGCTCTCGACGTCAGCAAAAATCATCAAGGTGGAATTGACTTGGGGGTACCCGTCGTCACTATCTTCCTTATCCTCAACTTTGTCTGACTCTTTTTCCTTGTCCTTGGACTGCTTGCCCTGGAACTGCTGGATCAGGAGCCGACACTGTCGAGTGGTATGCTTTGGGTAAATGAGTTTGCCCTCTTCATCTTTCTTGGTGTGAATGTGATACGGCATATCCAAAACATCATTTCCGTCTTGATCTTTAACTTTCTTGGGGTTCCAGGGTCCCTTGGGTTTCCCCTTAAATTTTCCCTGGGTTACGGCCAGGGCCATCCCAGGAGCGGCTGGCTCGGCCTTCCGCTTCTGCTTCCGACTGGAATTGCCTCCGGTTTCCTGGGCGACTGCTTTCTGCTTGCCACTCTGGAGCCGATCTTCATCTTCACCATTAGCGTATTTGGTGGCAATTTCCATCATCCGATTCAGAGACATTTCTCCGGTCCGACCGAACTTCAGATTCAACTCTCTGTTCTTGACGCCTTCTTTAAAGGCGCAAACTGCCTGGTGATCTGGTACATTCTCAACCGTGTGATGCAAAGTGATCCACCTCTGGATGAAATCCCTCAAATTTTCACTCGGTTTCTGCACGCAAGACCGCAATTCTGTAAGGCCTGCCGATCGCTTGCATGTTCCTTCAAAGGTCGTGACAAACACTCGGGAGAGGTCCTCCCAAGTGTAGATGCTACTGGGTGCTAGCTGATTCAGCCACGCTCTGGCTGAGCCCTCTAACAGGAGAGGCAAATGCTTCATAGCCAACTCATCATTGTCGCCGCCAATCTGGACAGCCACTCGGTAATCTTCGAGCCAAGTGTCAGGCTTAGACTCACCAGTGAACTTGCTGACTCCAGTCGCCAACCTGAAGTTGGGAGGAATCACTGCGGCCATGATGGCTCGACTGAAACACTCTGGCCCTGAAACATGTACTCTGCTGCTGGTAGGAGCATCTCTGTCATGTCCTTCTCTGTGAGCCCTGTTCCTGTCGACCAAACCTTGAACGAGGATGGACCTCGCGTCAAAGCCTGGTTCCCTGGGGTCGACTGGAATCCTCCGCCCAACACTATGAGGGCGTCTGTCATCCTGCTGTCGAAGCGCATATGACCCACTCCTCGGGGGAGGGGTTGGCACTCAACGTCGATCATCACGATCGAATCGGTGATCATACTGCTCGTTTCTTCTGTACTGATCGGGTCGGTCTCCGCGTCCCTCACGCCTCGGGGGCGATCTTGGGCTGTGAGCCGACTGCACTGTATCCGCTGTAACGGATCGACTGTGGATCCTATTCCGCGACTGAGAGACAGCGGAATTCTGGTTTCCCGCTGCCCGGAGCAACGCTCTGACTTGCAACAAGCCTCTGCCAGCTTCTGACTGTGAGGGATGAATTGATTCTGCTATTCGGGCCGCGGCTGCCAAGTTCTGAACGGGAGTTCGATATACCTGCGTAGGTGGGAAAAGCTGACGTCGACTGGACTCAGGAGCCCGCTGACGCGCTTGCTCATCGAGTGCTCGCTGGAGATTCTCCAGTCGAGTGCGCTCGGCCAAGTTAGCCAAGCGCGCGTCCTCCAAGACCCGGGCCTCGGGGGTTTCTCCAACGATAGGAGTATGGAGTGCATCCATGTTCTGGCGGCGAAGCTCCTCTCGCTGCAGCGACGTGAGAGGCTCAGGGAGATACTCTTCGTGGGGATGCGACGGGTCGCCTCCACCTGCGCCTCCGTCGGTACGAGTAAAACCGGGAGGGATGCGTGTCCCATAAATTGCCAGAACCTCCGCCGCAGGGTCACTGCTGTCGCATTCGGATGCGGTCTCTGCGGAGCCAGTCGACAGGTCGAACAGGCCGTAGAGAGATTCGTCGGGCTCGATTGCCGCAACTTGTGGGGTGACCGACTGGCGAGCCACCGCATGCCTCACCCACCTCTGAAGTCTCGATCGACCAGAGCGCTTGCGCGGGCGAGAGATGAGGCGGGGAGATGAAACGGGAGCCGACTGATACTGGGTCGACGGCTGCCGCAGGAGAACGCCGCGAACACACGCGCGAAAGTGCGTCGCCCCGCGGACGGGGAGCGCGTCAATGTCGAGCGGAGCCTCCTGAAGCCAAGCGGAGTCGTCGGCGATGAACGTGAGCGCGCCGAGACGGATCTCGCGGCCCTCCACCAAAACTCCGCATGAAACCATGATCGAGAAGATCGGAAAAATCGCAACTCCTACAATCAAGCGCTAAGATTCCGGCCCCACGGTGGGCGCCAACTGTCGTGGTTCTAAGTCTGACAGCGATGTAGGGGGGTAAGTATGGAGAGGCTAGATCCTAGCTATGTAGAAGCTGTAAGCACACAAAGATGTACGAGTTCAGGCCCTTCTCAGAGGAAGTAAAAGCCCTACGTCTCGGTGCCCGGAGGCGGTCGATTGGATTATATGTGTGAGAATGACAGGGGTGCCAACCCTTGATACTGAGGAGGGGGGTGGCTTATATAGAGTTCGCCAGCCCTCTCCTGCCCTCAGTAATGCAGGGTTTAAGGTACATTAAGGCTGGGCGTTACTGGTAACGCCCCTAATAAAGTGCTATAATGACCATAAAGACTACTTAATGATCGACCGTTTGCCTGCGAATGACTTTAGATCTCCTGGCAGTCGAGTGGTTGGCTTCATGGTCGAGTGATAGCTTCTTGGTTGAGTGTCTTGAACCCGTCAAGTGGGTACCTTCAAGTCGATTGAAAGGTGACTTCTTCTAGGGATGTCTTTGGGTAGGGCTCTTTGGACAGGTCCGTGCCCCTATCCTAGGTACATAGCTTCATCACTGGCCACCGGCGGGGCGCTGGAGTGAACGGTGGCGCAGGCAAACGGAGTCGCTGGTGATGTTGTCCACCACGCACACCACACAGCGGTTACTTATGTTAAACATATAGAGCTAGATGCAACAACATGTTCAGCGCTCAAGTCGAAACTAACACAGCAGCAGGAAAATGCTAGAGTCGAAGCTAAGCTGCACAAATGTTTAGCGCTCAAGTCAAAACTAACATATCAGCAGGAAAACGCTAACCTCAGGAACAGGGCCGGTCCTGACTTTTCCAAGGCCCGAGGCGAGCTTCAAAAGTGGGCCCCATGAAGAAAGACATTTCTTTTTGAAAGACATAGTCAATAATTTCATTCATACTGATATATATCATAAAAGTTTATCGGACTTCAAACATCTAACTAAACAACAGTACCAAGAATTCATTAGCAAATACGATCTCATAATACACCAGGGACATGGTAAATTTTAGCAAACAACCAACAAAGCTTTTTAGGTTATACGTATACTGCAGGAAAGGAGGGGGGACAGCTGAATCGTTGGAGGAGAAAAGTAGAAATTGAACTAGCCAATTCCAAACATCTTCGACCTCGCTCCATCCTCAATTTCGTGTTTGAGAAACCTGTATAGAAAGAGAAGACCAACTAGTGAGCTAAAATTACATAATTGAGTACAAAGATCAAATGGAAAACAGACTGAAAAGTTACTAGAACTTTTTGAGGCGGTGTCCATCCTAGTTGCAAAGCAAACATAACTGATGTGGTTCGGCTGGCCCCCCCTGCGGCTGCTCATAGGATGGGACATACTTATAGGTAGCGTGCTGCAGAAAAAAAAAAGAGAAATCCATAAGGTACGAGTAGTAGTGATGAAAAATTTAAGGGTGATCAACGGAACCAGTCATAATCATTGCTAGGTGCTTCGGAAGAGGAGCGGAACGGAGAACGAGAAGACAGACGCAGGGAGATCGATGGAATCAGTCATAATCGATGGAATCCGAACTCTACTTGAAGAAACGATTGGCTGAACAATAAAACGATGGGCTGTATAGCGTACGTACCACACAGGTTGGAGCCCCTCATCAGGTGGGGCCCTAGGGCGTCGCACTTCTTGCCCCTATCCAGGGCCGGCCCTGCTCAGGAAATGGATTCCTCACCGATCTAAAGATCATTCAATGGATGTGCGGCCACCGCCCTCCTCGACAGCAACGACAGGATCCTCTAATTGAGCTTCAGGGCAGGTCGACTAGGAAGCTGCTTCACTCATCCTGCAATCAGAATGAATCAAACCTCGGAAGAAAGAATATCAATAATGGTAAAATGAAACAGCATGTTCATTTCATTAAATTCTCAAAGAATCCAGCTAAAAAGCCAATGTGAAACAGTTATTTTTCCACTCGTATTAAACACTACCAAGTACCAACTACATGATTCAGATACGCCTGTGCACTCGGGATTGTGCCAAATGTCCATAAGACCAGAGCTCCACCGACATTAGGAAGTGTAGTAAACCATGAGCCTATTCCAGCAACCTATCTAGAAGGTTAAGGCCCTCAATATAACACAAAAGCATCAGATCATAGCAGTTATAGTACGTGCTGGAGGTCTACCTTGACTCTGAAACTGAAGGAAAAAGCAATGACTTTCCCAACTCTAAACTAATGTAGAAGATCTCATCTTGCAAAACACTAATCCGAAATGGAAAGGGAAAGGCAGCTCCAAAATATTAACTGGAGCATAACTATTCCTTGGATCTCCTACAGGAAATCAGTATGTAGATCCCTCGACAGCAAAAGACCACAGCGTTCATGCAAAATCTATAAACGGTGGGCATGAAAGGTCACAAAATGCAATGAATGTTGATGCTCAACATAAGAAGAATGCCTTGACTACAAATAGATCTGATAGTCACGCCATCTACCTCTTCACAAGGAAAAGGATTAGAGGTTGGAGCGGTGCAGATGAACCTCCGTTACTTTTGACCGGCGAGGGAGTCAAACATCATTCATGCAACAAAATGTTTAAAAATGGCTATGAAATTACAACCAACAAATGGCACAGCAAGAATCTACTTAAAGTTTACTCTTTCATATAAAACCAAGAACTTTATATAAACAGAATAAATTGTCCCTATCACAAGCAGTGCACCAATCCTACAAGTTGACAGTGTTTGACCTTGCAACAATCAAATTAAATGATTGATGTGTTTGCTCCTCTACAGATTAAATCAGTGCATGGATCTCGGAATCAAACATTCATGACTTGCACATTCCTGTGTGTATTTCTTCTTCACCGGCCATCTAATGGCAAAGTACATGTTTTAACAACATGAGCAATAAAAGATTTGTGTATGCCCACTCCGGTCCTGCTACCGTATCCATGTATCATGCATTCATGCTAGATGAACATGGGTTGCAACGACTTATTTGTCCTGTGTCAACATATAATTGAGTCACTTAAATTTATTTCACTGGCAAACGATAAATACTACTATGACTATGCAGAAGTGCAGTTTAGAGTTCAATCCCAAAGTCTTCCAGAAAAGAATGGAGAGTAATATTTGAAGAACAGGGAGTTTGCAGTCTAGTTATTTTGGATGATAGCAGCGCTGATGTCTACAGTCTAGTTACATGAAACAACACACCAAATTTAATTTATCGCTTACCACTGACACAAGACAAGTGCAGTCTTTGTAGATAACCGATCCACGCATGACCACAATAACAACAATGAATTATCTTAGAACCACAAAATTTTCATGGTGTACCGCTGCACAGTAATGAAGTTTACCACCACGATGGTCACTTGGGCACACAGAGAGTGAGAGAGAGCAGAGGAGAGGAACCAACAGCTTATCTATGCCATAGTCCAAGAAGAACTGGCCACCAGAGGGGCGTTGGAGTCAACACTGGCGCAGGCAAACAGAGTCACTGGTGATGTTGTCCCCCACGCACACCACACGGCGGCCACTAATGTTAAACCTATAGAGCTAAATGCAACAACATGTTCAGCGCTCAAGTAGAAATGAACACAGCAGCAGGAAAATACTAGAGTAGAACCTAAGCTTCACACAGTAACTGCAGCATATGATTTTCCCCTAAAAAGTTGTGGAGCAATAATCTTGGCAACCAAAATATCCTACGAATTAAAACAGGACAGGGTAGAAATAAGTAAGACCATCATCTCATAGTTCATCTGAAACAAACCGACCTTAAGCTCTCATAGACAGTCTTTGACCGTGCAACAAAATAAAACTAAATGCTTGATGTGTTTGATCCTCTACAGGTTACATCAGTGCATGGATCCAGAATCAAACATTCATGACTTGCACATTCCTGTGTGTATTTCTTCTCCTTTATTGGTCATCTAGTGACAAAGTACGTGTTCTAACAATACAAGCAATAAAAGATTGTTGCTATAAATGATGGACAAGCAATGCAGATACATTCAGCACAACAATTAGAGATCATCCCTTGGACCATGATTAGCTTAGGAGAAACTACCACACATGCAGTGAAATAACCAAGTTATTTTGAGCCCAGAAATATTAAACTTGGCACAATCGGTACAAAACACTACAGTTACCAATAGAGGGAGTCACCAACATCATATCCACATGGCAACTATCAGGTACGTCCACATGGAATCCAGTCATGTAATAGGATAGGCATGTAGTTTACCTACCTAGTTATAGCCAGCCGGTTGTGGCGTCTCCTCTTGGCTAGTGGATGTTTATAGCCCTTTTTGGCTCTGTGTGAGCTTTCTTTGCTTTTTATTACTTTTGGAGACCTTGGAACCATGTTCGCACTACTTTTTTGGTTAATAAGATGGCCGTATGCATCTTTCTGATGCAGAGGCCGGGGAATCCCCCTTTTCGAAAAAAAACGTCCACATGGAATCCAACCACATAAAAATGGAAACAAAAAAGGTGGAACCCAACCACGTCAAAATCATCATCTAAATAGGTACAGTGAGAGGAACTGCAGGGCAAAAGAACACAAAATGGCCCTTGCATCTCACTTGCAAGAATGAATCATCGTCATTAACAAAAGGCAAGAACTCACTAGGCATAAACGTGTTAGCAGTAACAACACAGCGTTACAACCAAAGACCACAAGCATTACATGGCCGGCTCGGATTGCATAAGTTAGAAAAAACAAAATTATACTCCATTATATTTAGGTGCTCGGCTAGGTGCGGCCAAAACTTATACTCCACCTTTGTACCCCCTCTATTTTTAGGGGATCGGCTAGAGTTGCTCTTACAGGATTTATTTTCCTGAATGATGCAGTAAATTAAACACACATGTGATAAATGATGAGAAGAAAAAAAAACATAAATGATGGTCAATCTAGTCTATATCGAGGCCCATTTCCTCCTATCAAGAAGGGGGTCTGTAGCATATTGCTCTTGCTGAAAAGTTCCTTTGTGTGCCCATTCCATACACGCCTCTTGCGGAAAAATTCCTTTTCCTGCCCCTCCTTTCCACATCCGAGTTGTACGGCATTTGGGTGCAAAATCTTGGATTCACTGGGACACAATGCGCAGCTGCTTGTCAAACGGTCCAACGGCTCTTCTGTCAAAGATAAAGAGGGAGAGATGGAGTATTAGATAGATCATATCTAGTGGCTGCACGTACGTTTCGACGATCAGATAGGTCGTTGGAAGATTAGCGCGTACCTAGGATGGTGCATGTCTCGACGGTTAGGTTGTTAGAGCACCGGCCGTAGCGTAGCTCGGCGAAGAAGATGTGCTCATCATCGTCTGTCTGGCGAGCCGAGAAGTTGATATGGTACCAGAGGTCTTCCCTAAAACCAACACAGGCGGCCTTCAAATCCGTGGTCGGCAGATCAGGGCACATGAAACTAACGCTGCCTGCGGTGGGCCGATCAGGAAGCCGGAACTCAGGACCCTGCATACACAATATCGATCTCAAGGCAAGAATAACTAAGTAAGTAAGCTGTGCCTATATGCGAGGACGCTTGTGGGTAAGTAGGACGCATACCGCGTGGTTGGAGTTGTAATGTCGGAGGGCCGAGTCGGCGAGTTCACGAATGCAGTAGGCGTCCTCTCCTCTGTCGTCAAACAAAACAAATTAAATAAATAAACAAAATAAAACAGGAATTGTTGGCTCCACACGATCAATGGCCGCATTGACTGAAAATACATAAATTGCAGGGAGTAGCAAGGTAGGCATAGCAGTACGTACTCTTGGGTGTTCGGGTCAACAAGACGTCCGCTGTCCTTGAGTTGTTGAAGGCGAGCTGCAAACTGTTTTGAGACGGCGGCTCTACGCACATAACGAAGATGGCCGGAGCCGGCGCCGGCGCCGTTAGGGGAGGAGAACCAGGATCCCATGGATCGATCCGCCTTCCCTCCTCTGCGTCCTTGACGGGGGCTCTTTGATGGATTAATCCTCCGCACCTCCTCTACGTACGTCGTCCGTATGTCTGGTGATCGATCGATCACCCAATCGATCTATATGTGTAGGAATCGATCGGGAATCCTATGCGAACACTAGTCGGAAACGCGTCCTTTGTTTGTGCTAAACCTCTTCCCCCTCCTGAATTTCGGGGTGGTGGGCCCACTTTCCCAACTGATGTCAGGATCAACCCGTAAACGGTCCGTATCTATAAGGGCATCTCCAGCCGCGCCCCTAACAGGCCCCCCCAGGCCACTTTTCCGGCGCCGGCGCCGAAAAACCGGCCCAGTCGCGCCCCCAGGACGCCGAAAATCGTCGGTTCGGACCTTTTTTCCGTCCGGCGGTCACAGGCCGAACCCGGCGCGCTGGGGAGCCGTTGGGGGCTCCGGCGCTAGGGAAAAGCACGCCTGGCCCACATCGGCGAGGAAAAGTCAAGGTTTCTTCCCCGACTCGCCTCGCACCCCCGCGCCCTCGGCCACCACTAGCTATATCCCGGCGACGGCCGCCGGCCTACTCCGCTAGATAGCCATTCCCCGCCGGAAAATAGCAGCACTTCGCCGCGGCAGCCCCTCCCGCAGCAGCTGGGCGTTTCCGGCCGCCGTTTCCGGCCGCGGAGGCGCGGTTTAACGGCGGGTACACGCCCACCGAGCGCAAGGTGTACGGCGTTTTGCCTGCCTCGACGATGGACTCGGACGAGGAGGAAGAGCTCGCCGCGCTGCTGGAGGAGGAAGCCGCGGCCGACGTCCAGGAAGAAGAGCATCTCATGGTGCTCGCCGCCCTCGCCCAGCTGCTGGCGAGCAGTGAAAAGCCGCGGCGAGGTGGCTCGGCGCCGGGGCGGGTGAAAGCAAAGAACCGGCATCGTCTGCAAGGCTACTGCATGCTCTACTCCGACTACTTCGCCGATGCTCCACTTCATGGTGAGAGAACATTTCGGCGCCGTTATCGGATGAGCCGAAAGCTCTTCCTCAGGACTGTGAATTCCATCCGGGAGTTCGACAACTACTTCAAGTGCAAGATGGATTGCACTGGCGCTCTTGGATTCACCTCCATCCAGAAGTGCACGACAGCGATGAGGATGCTTGCATATGGAGCTCCCAGTGATTCACTCGACGACTATGGGCGCATGGCCGAGTCCACCAGCATAGAGTGTTTCTACAAGTTCTGTCGGGCAGTGGTGGCAGTGTTTGGGCCACAATACTTGAGAACACCCAATGCGGAAGACACTGCTCGGATCCTAGCCCAGAATGCAGCAAGAGAATTTCCTGGGATGCTTGGAAGCATCGACTGCATGCATTGGAAATGGAAGAAATGCCCATTTGGTTGGCAGGGGGTGTACAAAGGCGCCAAAGGCGGTTGCAGTGTGGTGCTTGAGGCGGTAGCCACACAGGACCTCTGGATTTGGCACTCCTTCTTTGGTATGCCAGGAACTCACAATGACATCAACGTGCTGCAGTGCTCTCCTGTTTTTGCCAAGCTCGTTGAGGGCCATTCTCCTCCGATGAACTTCGAGATCAATGGGCACCAATACAACAAGGGGTACTATCTAGCTGACGGCATCTATCCGAGATGGTCAACATTTGTGAAGACGATCTCAAACCCTGTGCCAGGAGGCAAGAACGCCTGGTTTGCGGAAGTTCAGGAGGCTTGCCGGAAGGATGTCGAGCGGGCATTTGGTGTGCTCCAATCTCGATTCGCTGTTGTTCGGTACCCCGCTCAGACCTGGTCGAAAGATCAAATGTGGGAGATCATGACTTGCTGTGTCATCTTGCACAACATGATCATCGAGAGCGAGCAAGAAGACCCAGTGATTGACACTGAACCATACTACAGGCAGGGTCCTCTAGCCGAAGTTGATCACCAGCTACCGGCAACTTGGACTGCCTATCTCAGAAATCGTCAGGAGATCCGAGACCCACAGGTGCATCATCAACTGCAGAAAGATCTGATTGAGCACCTATGGAGGCTCAAGGGGGACGCCTCGTGATGAAATACGAGTTTTTATTTGTTGAACAATATAATTTGTATTGAATTATTTGTTGTTGTAGTATTTTGTTGAAGTATTTGATTTTTCTGTGATGAAATATGTGATAAGAAATAATTGTGTTGATAATTGAACGCCGAGACACGGCGAACCACGCCGAATATAGGCCTATTCTCGCCCATATGGGCCGTTTATCCGCCGAAATTGGGCTGCAAAGTGGGCCAATTTCGGCGCAAAGCGACGACTGGCGCAAACCCGCCTCAGCGCCGAGTGCATCGTGGCTCGCCCCAGGCGATTTTTATGCGTCCTGGGGCAACGGCTAGAGATGCCCTAATACCTAAATAGTTCATCCCCACTATGTGATTTCTCTTGACATGCACACTATCCACATCAGCAATGACCCACGTCAGCCAACTCCACCTCATGCATCCGCTCAATGGGCCATGTCAGCAATTTTTCCTTAAACCATTTAGTTTAATATGGGATGGTGTATCAGTCGTTTAATTGGAGACTTTCAGCATGGTTCGCCGCACGCCTGTAACCCTCCCCCTTCGTCCGCTTCCCTTCGCCTCCCTCTTCAGCTTCCTTCTTTCTATTTTATAATTATTGTAATTGGTAACCGAAGAGCACCACAAGGCAACACCACTATTTCTCATATGCCATCGTGGGCACTAATGCCCTGATCATCTTCCCCGCTGATGCTCTCAATTTTCCCCTCCGCCATGCCTTTTGAGAGAAGAACGTGAACCACCATCTCCCACCACAAATGCATATTGAACGGACAGTTGCCTTTCCAGAGGCCATTAGACTTCGCCATGAAGGCAATTGAGCCGCCGAAGAACTAGATGGCATCGATCTGCTAGATGTCTGCTCACCATAGTTAGCCTCCTCAATTTTTCCTAAGCCTAATCGAGCTTATTTCTTTATTTTGTTAGGTTTCGCTCCTGCTGCAAAGGTGCCAGACGTCCTTCTGGAGGTTATTAGTTTATTGGCTGTTACAAAGTTGGATTCTTCCTTGCTACATGGGATTCTTGCTGGTCGCATTGGTAGACAAGCTCCCATATCTGATTTTTTTTTTACAGTGAGTTTATGTTAGTTTCCATACTTATTCAGAGAGCATAGGATTCCGATTGATTGTATGTGTTACAGTCCAAAACTACAACAGTCCTGTGCTAGATGTGAGTTTATTTACAAATTTGGTCAGATTCCAACTGCCTTGCTACAAGTGTGCTTGACGATTTTCTGCTGGCGGCGCGGATGTTCATCTAGGACGATTTGGTGTTTCTTGATAGCAGTATTTTTGCTGCTCCCGTTAATTGACATGTACCTGACAAAATATCCTACAGGGTGCCTCAAACGTGGCTGCTGGCTTCGGCCTGTTGGGTCCTCCGGTCAGGTATGTTTCTGGCTTTGTTTAGCTTTAAATATTAATTGACTGAGATCAGGATGTTTCTTACCATATAAACATACAAGAGATGATCGGCTCAGTTCTCTTATTTCTCCCTACAGGAAAGACCCAAAGAGCATCAATGGTTTACGCAACAACAACAACAAAAATGGCTTTACTCATGCTTCCAGTTGCCTGGGCACTTGGTGAGACATTATTGTCTCAGGTAACCTTTATTCAGATTGCTACTACCGTCATAGTATCGATCCTACAGAGTTAAATCGCCCTGAAAGCCAATGGTGTTGTCTTTTGGTCAGAGTCAACATAGCAAGACTTTCCGTACTTCCTAATCATCCACGTATTCAGCAAACTGTTCAGCGCAAGGCAGTTTCAACAGTGTCCATCTTTACCTCATTTGGTTGATACTTCAGATCTCAACTCCTGATGCATGACTCTTTAATTTCAAGTCTTAGAGATCATAATAATAATTTTACTTATTTAGCTGAATACAAGGTGCATACCAACTATATGAGAAAAACAAATGGAAAATGGTAATAAGAAAGCTGTTTTATGGAACGGGCCGATAACCTATTAGTAAGCCCATTAACGGTCAGCGGTTTCATGTTACCAGATTTGTTTTTTGAAATTATATGAAAATGTACATTTTCTTCTTCTTTTCTATTTGTAGGCTACATTTCTTCATTCTTTTTAGGTTGCTCTCTACCAGCAATTGATTCTTAAAAACTGTTCCGCAGCAACGCACGGGGCATCATCTAGTATCATTATTGAATTGTGAAGCAATAAGAAACTACTACGCCGGTTTACTAGGCCCCTGGTATTTTGGCTCCAACATTGGCCATCTATCTGAGTCAAAAATATATATAAAACTAGATGATACTCCGCGTTGCAGGATCTTTTTGTTGGCATTAAAAATTCTATGCAGATGCCCATAGAACTTACTTTGAAAAAGACATCGCTCGGAGTATCTATCTTTGAAAAGACAAGTTTTAGAGTGGTTGGGCTTTTTTAGAACCGTTCGTTGATGTCGATCTAACGGCAGACAAATACGAAGTACTGGGTAGTACTCCGATGAAAGTACGCGAAAGTACTAAAACGAGTGGGGCCGGTACTCGTGACAAGGTGGGGACGCGTTTTAATCTAGGGGCAGTTTAGTCCTAGGAAAATTTGCACGCGCCGCCCCTCTCGTCGAATGCATAACCGCCGCCATGGTGCTACACATTCCACAATTACTCATCGGTGGCCATCTCCTCCCTCTCCTCCAAGTCCACCGCAGTCATCTCCTCCTTCTTGCCGTTGCAACTTCGCTCCACTCAGGCAACCCCCCCACCCACCCCCACCCCCTCTTACACGGGAGATCGAGCTGATGGCCCGCGGCGAGAACACCGACTTCGTGCAGATCGCCGACGGCGACTAGGTCAAGTTGGCCAGGTTGAGGGAGATCCGTTCTTGGTTTGACAACACAAGGCAGATGAACTGGACGACAATGGCCACTCTCAAGAATTTGACGAAGAAGGAGAGGGCAAAACTTTGCCCCCTGCCCGCACAACCGATTCACAAGATCGAGATCCTCCTCTAGGCGATGGAGCAGGCCAATTCGTCCAGCGAGTGGACCAGGCGCAGGTGGTGGGCGTTCAGATCCAGGGTAGAGCATCCACTGGATCAGGAACCCACCGTGCACGAGGTGCCGTAGCAGATTGTGCAGCCTCCAACCGAGTCACCGGAGACTCCGAAGCGCAAGATGAGGAGGACAGTGGTCGCGACCTCGCTTCCCCGCCGTTCTCCACGCTTCCCTCGCCGCTCTCCTCGTCTGAACGGCGGCGGTAGTTACGTTTAGAGTAAGCTTATCCACTCCTCATCTTCCTACTGCTCATGCTTACATCGTGGTGATACTGATCTAATAGCTCAGAGAGGGAATGCTAGATGGCATTTTAATCTCAATGAATTGCATGAATATTTGAGTACATGGATTTGGAGGATGGATTATGATGTATGTGAACCCTAGGCATCATATGAACCCTAGGAAAAATTAGTAATGTTCTAATGGTAGACACTGAAATATTTCGGTACACACCGGTAGGCACTGAAATATTTCGGAACTGCCCTAGGCAAAATTTGTAATGTTGTAGTGGTGGACACTGAAATATTTCGGACACACCGGTAAGCACTGAAATATTTCGGTACTGCCCTAGGCAAAATTTGTAATGTTGTAGTGGTAGACACTGAAATATTTTGGTACACACCGGTAGGCACTGAAATATTTCGTTACTACAATTTCAGTACACACCGATGCACACTGAATTATTTCACTACTGCAGTTTCAGTACACACTGAAATATTTCAGTACTGCAAATTCTATACAAAGTTGGCATTTTGTCATTTATGTGTGAATTAATCCATGCATCATATGGCATAACTTTGTACATGAGTTTGGGTCAATTTCATGTCTATTTATTGTTAAAATTATTGTCATGCCATGAAACACAAGACAAGTCACTGACCCAAGCTTGCAAAGATGCCATATCAATGTTGCTGATATGAATATGCATGTTTTCACCAAGTTTTGTGTCTTAATTAAAACTGAGCATTTTTTCTTGATGGTATCCATGGATCTAGAACTCCTATGAATTTGCTCATGTTGGATGTTTTGTTCTCCATCATTTGTACTAGCGTTCCGTGCGATTAGATGCCATGACAAGACCCCTGGCATATTTATTTTCTTGCCTCCAACATCACATGTGTGTTTTGCAGGAAAAAACCTGGAGTTCACCAGGATGGCTGAAGTTGTGAGGCTGGGAGGCTGATGGTGCTGCTCTTGGCTGATCCTTCTTCTTTCAGTTTTGTTTGTCATTTCTCAAGCCGTTGGACCAGGGCTACTTCCCTATGTGCTTTGTTAATGTATTAAGTAGTTCCTTGAATTTGTAGTATTAGTTAGTTTGAATGTGGAAGTACCTTAATTTTTGGAGCGAAATGTTGCTATGTAGGACCAAGGGTTTCATACCTTAATCTTTGGATAATTAATTATGTGAACTGTTGGATGTGGCGCTGTAAACGCCTCTACCATTGATACTATAGTTCAACATGTCGGTCCAATTAGAGACCAGCCACTACCATATAGAACAGTTAGCATTTCATACTACAACCTGGCACGTACAAAACATCACACAGTGGAAGCACATCCCTAAGCACCTTGCATTGTACAAGGTCTTAGAGACCAGCCTCTACCATATATAACAGTTACCATGTCACACTACAGCATATAAAACATCACACAATGGAATAATCATAGCTAGTAGAGCATTAGTTACCAGTTAATAATAGTTGCAATCTATCACAAGTAGTAGTACCTAGATATGAGTAGATATAGATACGGTAATACACGACAAGTACTCGCAAACAAGAGCTAACATAACAAGTTCATTTCACATTGATACATGGCCCACCCCAGTTCTAAATGAGGTGGATGGTGATCATCATCCTCAAGTCATGGCGATGGGTGTTACGCAGCGATGAGTAGGATGGCCTGTCCTACCGAAGATTCTTGGCACGAAGGAACTTCTTCCACCCTGCCCTGCTCAAGACAGTGCGACCGTCCGTGTCCACTGCATAGGCACAGCTGGTGATGGAGCCCGTTCTGGTAAGGCGTAGTCCAGCAGCCATGCCTTCTTCGCCCGGGTCGATGCCACAGCTATCAAGTAACCTCTTAGGTAATTTCTGAAAACAGTTGACATGATATATGATCATGTCACGTGCAATTATCAACAAAGCATACACTTCAAGACACATATCATTGGATTCAACACTGAGCATATATATCATCACATCACTACACTATACGCCAAGCATCAAATTACTACAGTAATTAGTCATATCATTAGATTACTGCGTACACTAAGCATATCATCGCATATTACTACACTACATGCATGTCATAAAATTCTTCACTAAATGAATTCTAAACTAGGCCTCTCATCACAGTACTACAACATGCATATCATATGAACTACTACACTAACTAAGCATGCATATCATGTAATTACCACACTAAGTAACATACCATGATATGCCGTTTAACATTCGTCCTTGTGAGGCGGGTCACGAATGGCTTCCCTAGGTAGTCTTCACGTAGCGGAAGCATGTCCCAGAGGTTGCCGATTTCCTCGTCGCCCAGTCTGAGTCCTTGGGCATACAGGTATTCAACAAGTGGGTTCTCGTCATCATCTGAATCAGCACCATCTTCCTCCTCATGAACTTCATCCTCACTATCCGGAATCGAATTTAGATAGATAACAGAAATCCTGGGCCTATCTCTTCTGAAGGAGAAGCTGATCAATTCACCCCCACTAAGACGCATGCGGGCGATGAAACGATCCCAATCATCTCCTCCTATCTGGGTTATCTTTCGCCCCTTCTCGACCTGCATAGTGTATGGGCCCCCAAGAGCGTCGAAGGTCACAGTGTCTGCGACGAGCTCATTGAATGCCAATCTCACATTGCATGGTACGATCTGTGTAAGATAAAAACAAATGACAGACACAATACATTAGTGGAAATAGCAAAAAAACAAAAAGAATGTACTGTCACACTACACCACAACACTAAATTGGGGGCAATTAACTGCCGGGAGAAATATGAGAATAAGTGCAAATCATCTGCCAGGGATCTGGTAACTGCCGGCAGAACTACATAACGGTGGTTAAACTGCCGGTAGAAGTTAAGCAACAAGGGCGGGTGAACTGCCAGCAATGATGTCCGCATCTCAGGTCATCAAAACTGCCGGGAGAACTAAACTACGGCCCACTGTCTGCCGGCCTATCCATGGCGCGAGCCCAAAAATTAGTTGGGCCGGGAGAGCACGCGGTAGACTAAAGACTTTTGCTCAATAGAATTAGCCGCCGGCCCACCTGTTCCCCTTCCCCCAAATCGAACCCTCCCACCCCTCCTCCTCGACCGACACCGCCGCCGCCGCAGCCCCCTTAGTCGACTTGCGCGCCCGCAACTGGATCTATGGCGCCGGGGCATCGAGGTCAGGTCGCCTGCCTCCAGACACCTCTGATGCGCGAGGTCGACATCACCTCCCTCCATTCGGCACAAACATCGACGACGCCTGTGCGTCGAGGTCGAAGGCGCCGGTGTGTCGAGGTCGACGTCACCTTCCTCCCCAGCAACAGATCCAACGACGAACACCAATCCTTGTCCATTGTGATGCGTGGCAACGGCAAGCGCAAGAGGAAGAGGTGCTGTCCAAGGGACCGCCAAAGCATCGCGCTCCTCCTCTTCACGATGCTTCATTTGGCCGGGCATGGGAGGGCTCGACCACGGCTACCTCCCGGCTGACGGCGAGTGCGGTGCCTGCTCCCCACTATGGTACAACGCTGCTTAGATCCGTCGGTGGAAACCCGATGCAGGTGAGATTCTCCATACCAAGGTAGTGAATCTGTCCTCTGCTCGATGAGAACTAACACTGGGGGTCGTTCAGTTGTCCGTAGGAATCCAAATTTGCCCTCCCTCCTTGATCCCCCCTTCCATCGAGTTACTTAGTCTTCCTTATTGCTGTTTTTTCCTTTTGCTAACAAATTGATGCAGGTGCTATTAGTGAAAGCATTGGAGACTGATTCTAGCAGTGGTGGGTTTTTTGAGAAATTACAAGTGCTCGTGATTTGCGTTTAAGCTAGGTTATTGTACGTGTACTCTCCTATGATTTGTAGAATATCATGTGCTTGTATCCAGCCTTTTTAGGTACATGGATCAATCCTTTTTTAATCAGGTTCAGACATTGAACAACTGAAGACAATTGTTAGACAGCTTGAGAAAGTTTACTCACTATGGCCGACTGTGTATACAACTCTACAAAGTTTTTGGTTTCTGTATCTACAAGAGTTAAATTTATAGACATGAGTGTGGATTTGATATTAAAAATTCTCAGCAAAAGTAGCTACTTTTCCTACCCTGATTTATCATCTAGCTAATTGTTTCATAGCAGTTCAGTACTGAGGTACCAATGAAGATGCTCTTCACAACTCTAATTGTTGGTATCAATGGGCATTCTTCCATTTACTATGATTAAGTGCTCTCTGCTAATTCTAGATGTTATAGGAGTATGAACTTTGAATAATGAACACGTAGTTGGGATGGAAAAGTACCCTTGATTAGCTCCATCAATCAACCGGGCTAAATACTGATGTATGAAATTTCCAATGGATTGTCCCAAATTCAGTATTATTCTCACTTGTAAAGGAATGCCATATGTACGTGAAGTGATTGGTTTTGGGGGGTCTTTTCTCTTCTTTGAAAATAAACTACTTAACTTCTAAGAAATAATAAATATATATGTGATTTTTTTTTACTTTGCATCTTTTATACCTGTAGATGTGGCAGAAGCCAAGTATTCCAGGACAATATGCAACGTAAAGTGCAATTATTTTTCTTATGCTAACACAATTTTCGCCAACATTATTTTTTCAGCTGATTGATGGAATCAAGGAAGGAACATACAGTGCAGTACGAAACGAGGGATGATCTGATGATGTTGAGATGAGTATGGTGCTCATACTGGATCATTTTTTATTCAGAATCTCTGAAGTTAAAATGGTGAGGTGTTAAATGTAGCCCTCGACAAAAACTGGGAGATTATACTACCATAGTTAGCTCCACTGTAGAAGTGACATGACCAAACTTAAGTAGGTGTATATTTGTTACTCTTGAATACTACATAAGCTTTTGAACCTAGGAAGTCATTGCCTCAGAGTTATACATACTTAGATTAATGGTTGCTATGCTAACAAGATACAGTGAGTAATAACTTTGTTTCAAATCTTATAGCTTACTAATAACATACTGGTAAATGCTTACTAGACAACTAGATGTGCTTAATTTGTGTGTGAAGGTCTGAAACTGCTGACATTTTTTGGTTTCTTATTAAACTGAAAATTTTCTATCTGAAGCTCCGATACGTCAAGAACGACCGTGTCGCCATTCCAAACGGCACTGATACTCTGATACGGCTCCAATACGTGTATCCCAGAAGTATCTTTTTATTTAAAAAAGAAAGGAAAAAAATGCTGATACAGCCCGGAACACGCTCGTGACACGACGGGACACAGTGAGTGAGAGAGACTAACCCTAACCTTCCTCTCTCATAGTCTGTTTGACCACAGCAGGGATGAGGGATTGAGGGCGACTCGGGAGCACCGCCACCTAGAATCGCCTCTCCGCCCTGTCTACTTGCCACGCCGCTGCCTTGACTGACCCGACTCAAGTCTTCTCTGCCACTGTCGTAAGTGCGAGGTAAATGAATACACGGAGCCCTGAGTGAGGCATGCTCGCTGTGTGCTTGGCTGCTTGCTAGCTTCCATAGTACATAGTTGAGGAGTACTATACTGTGTTTGATACCTTCCATCACTAAGAGAAATAGTTGCACAAAGGAGGCTGTTACTTATATTTACGCATCTATTGTTCTCCAATCTATCTATACACATGTTCCTACTTGTTTATGTTGGTGGGATAAAATTGCATGATGATGACTGATTTTGCTGCTTTGCTATTGCTGTCTACTGCTAGGGAGGGAATAGCTTCTAAAACGTTGGGAGAAGAGCAATACCCCCCCCCCTCCATTGTTTGGCTCACTCATGCAATCCAAGGTAATGCACAACTATGCACTATTTGATGAGAAATTCTCTTGTTGATGTGGATGTCTTCCTTATAAAAGTAGGAGCGGTGCACGCGATTGATTCTTTGAGTATTGTAATCAATGTAATGCAGATAATGTTTTGTGATACTTTTTCTTGTCAATTGCCTCTCCATGTCTAGGTTGGAAATGTTCGCGAAGACTGGCCAAAGATATCTTGCCATAACCATATGCTCTGCGCTCACATAGAAGACCTTACAAGCTTTGTATTTTGTGGTTGTTACATTCTGTACAACTTGGACGTATTGAAATTGTAGATGCTAAGCTATGATGCAAGCCATCATGTGTAATCAGTGAATTGCATACATTGTAACCATGTACTTTGATCATCAGATTTTATAATATAAATGTGCACATTCCTTTTGCTCTATTTTAATGAATGCCTTGTTAGTGTGTATCTAAATGTGAAATAAATGAAATACTAGAGTGCAATAGCCTTATAGATTGGGGTATCTAGCACTAGTGGCACATCATCTGCCGGGAAAGCTATTAATTGCTGGCAGAAATTGTCTGCCAGGAGAACAGAAACTGCCGGGAGAACTTTGAATATGGCGGCATACAAACTGCCGGGAGATTTATATCTGCTGGCGTTTGCAATTCCCGGCAGCCGTTCTCGTGGCAGTTCTATCTGCCGGGAGAAAAATGTTCCCGGCAGTTTACCTGCCCTTATAAGTGACTTCTCCCGTCAGTTTTTCTGTCCTTGCGTCCGTGTTGTGGTGTAGTGTCAGAAGGTTCATATAAATTATTACCGCTGCAACAACAAAAGAAGGCTGGAAGTAGATGCCGAACAACATGGCAGAAATGCTGGTCCGGCACCGTGAGTTGGAGCGTCCTCATTGTGCTTCCTCCATTCTACACAGGACATGTTGAACTCTAAGTTGAATTGTACATAGTACAATACAAAGATCATACATATAATAAATCATAGTGATAACCTATACTGGCAATGGCCAATCAATCTATTTTCTATCATCTAGGTAATAAAGCAATGCCAATGATAATGGCAATGCCCGTCTCATCTAAACCTGGGAATAGTTCAGCATCCAAACTAAAACCAGTCCAATCCATGGCACACATCAAAACTAAACCAATCCAGATATTTTCATTTAGAATCTAGACCAAACCGAACTATACATGCGCGTCATCCAAACCGTTTTCAACTTTTGAATTGAATCCAAAGGTTCAAACCGTGGACAAAGCCATATGCGATGGCACGTCATGAATCTAGATCAGACATGGCGTCAAAGCTCGAGAGAGACGACGAGCTCCGGTCGGCAACAGCGGCTCTTGGATTTGAAGCAGTAGTAGGTGGTAGTGGCGGCTCAAACTAATTGATTGATTTGGTCTCAAACCATATAAACCAAATCAAGATCCAATCCAAAAACTAAGTTTCAGTCCAAACCAATCGGCTCAGATCCACCTCCGTAGGGAGACGCGTTTGGGGAAGGGAAGAAGAGGGGAGATCTCACGTACTTGTCGGAGTTGGCGGCGGCCGCGCACCGGCAGTGAAGAGAGGGGTCGTCGGGAGATGGCGGCGGAGGCGGCGGCGCTGGTCGAGAAGGGGAGAAAGAAAGATGTGGAGTGGTCGAGACGGGGAGAAAGAAAAATGTGGTACATGTGGTGGCTCGGTTGTGTGGATGACAAGGGGACCCACTTGTGAGACCGATAGGCCGATGGCAAACCGCAGGAGGTGCACGATCACAGATATCGACCGCCACGTCCCCACGTGGAATGGGGACGGCCGGGTGGGTGTGTCAAGTCAAATCGGCACCCGCGGCTTCTCGGTAACTCCAAGAGGCAGGAGCAGTGCCTTTCTTCCCCAAATCGGGTAGAAAACCCTCGTCCTCTCCCGAACCTAACCACCCTCTCTTCCGACGTGCGGTCTTGTTTTATTGTCGGTAGACCGCCTACCAAATTTCGTCGCATTCGGAGTCCGTTTGATACCCCATCGGATAAACATAGTGGTACTATAACCGGTTAATTCGTCGGACATTTTCGGTCTCCGAAAACAGTCGCCGGGCCTATCTCTCTTCTCTCCCGCAGCCCACGGCCTTATTCATAGCCACCATCAGCCCACTGAAGCCTACCTAGACCCCCTCCGCTCCGAACGGTCGGATAGAGATCGGATGCCTGAATACGGATGAAAACCCCCTAACCTTATACCCATCTGCCTATTTAAGCCCCCCTAACCCTCCAATTTTGGCAACCCTAACCCCATCGTAAATTTCTGCGCCGCCAGCCACCTCCCACCTGGTCTCCCCTCGTTCCCTGCGCCGACCGAAGCCTGCCCCGCCACTTGGCGCCGCCGCGGCCCGCCTCCCAGCCAACCAGGGGCGGCCACGTCGGCCCCAGCCGGCTCCCGCACCATGCGGCCCGCCCGAGCCAGCTGTCGCCGCAGCCGCAGGCGCATGCGCGCGCCTGAGACGCCTGCTCGCTTCCCTGCTTCGAGCCGCCGCCGCCTCGCTGGACTTCGCCGGAGTGCCGCCTCCCGTCGACCTCAACCCTGCCGGCCTCCGTCGCCGGACTGCACCGAAGCGCCGTCCTCCCCGTCGCCCGCGCCTCGACCTCACCTCACCGGCGGCCACATCTGCCCACGCTGGACCTCTCCGACCTCGCCGCCCGGCCCCGCCGTCGCCGGATCTGGCCGTGAACGGCCTCCCCTCGCCGGATCCTTCCTTCTCCTCGCTGCCCGCCGCCTACACCGTGTCCCCGCCGCCCTCGTCGTAGCGCGCCACAGCTCGCCGTTCGGATCAGATCAGGAGGAGCCCCGATCCAGCCGGCGCCCGTTGACCCCGAGCATGGATGGCCCCGTCCTTGGGATCCGCTCGGCCTGCGATCCAAACACCCCGCTCCACCCGGATCCCTTCATCCCGCACCGCGAGATCCATCTTCCCCGAGGTGGTTTTTCTTCTAAGTCCCTGGAAAACAACATCATTTATGCATCTTGCGAGGCTCATAACTTTGTGCATGTTGGTCCTATGAAAATGTGCAATATGTCAAAATGATCTTCTTAGTGTGCTCTAAATGATAGTGTGCTTTGCATTCATCTTAGGACTGATATGCATGCTCTAATCTTCATTCATTGCAAAAGTGCATGTTGCTATTAATTGCTGAAAACTGTTATAACTTGCCCTTTTGTTATTTTTGTGTGATTTAATCCATGCACCATATGACCATCTTGTCAACATGTGTTCGGTGCATTGTTATGTCCTCTTTCTTGTATTATTTGTTTCATGCCATGATATTTCCTGATGTGAGTGCCATGAGCTTGCAAAGTAGCCTACTCGCTGTTTTCTGTTTTCAGGCACTTAGTAAATTCTGGTAAGTATGAAACTGTAATATTATGATGCCATGTTTGCTTGATGCTACCGTCGAATCTATGCATAATATGGAGATGTTCAGTGATCATGTTTCGATGAACATGGTATGCTCTATCCATCCGTGCCCTTATTTTCAATTATAGACTACTGTAACTTGTTCTTTTCATGCTCTCAAGTTGCTTGAATATATAATCTGTCAACCTGTTAACATCATGTTCCATTTTGCAAAGATCATTGTAATTAATATATGCATATTATAAATTGTGTCATTGGATTAATTGGAAGTATGCCATGTCTACTGCATGCTCATGCCCTCAGCATAATTATTAGAATTGTTATGCTTGCCGTTATGTGCCTCCAAAGTCAGCATCCTAACACGTAGTAGGTGACTATAACTTGCTAGATCGGATATAGAACATGGATATAATGATGATAACATAAACGGTTCAGATCTGAAATCATGGTACCCGGGCCCAAAGTGACAAGCATTAAGCATGGCAAAGTCATAGCAACATCAATCTAAGAACATAATGGATACTAGGGATCAAGCCCTAACAAAACTAACTCGATTACATGATGAATCTCATCCAAATCCTCACCGACCAGCGAGCCTACAAAGTACTCACTCCCGGTGGGGAGCATCATGGAATTGGCGATGGAGAAGGGTTGGTGATGACGAAGAACGAAGATCCCCCTCTTCGGAGCCCCAAACGGACTCCAGATCTGCCCTCCCGAGGAAGAACAGGGCTTGGCGGCGACTCCGTCTCGTGGATCACGATAATTCTTTCTCCCTGATTTTTATCTCAAAATAGGAATTTACAGTGTCAAGGTTGAGGTCTGCGGGGCCACCAGTTAGGTACAACCCACCTGGGCGCGCCAGGAGAGGGGGCGCCCCCCAGCGGGTTGTGCCCACCCAGGGGCCCCTCTCCGGTAGGTCTTGGCTCCCGTAATTCTTATATATTATATAAAAATTCCTCGCAATGTTTTGTTCCATTCCGAGAACTTTTATTTCTGCACAAAAACAACAACATGGTAGTTCTGCTGAAAACAACGTCAGTCCGGGGTTAGTTTCATTCAAATCATGCAAATTAGAGTCCAAAACAAGAGGAAAATCGTTAGGAAAAGTAGATACGTTGGAGACGTATCAGAATCCAAAGAAACTTGGAGATCTAGGAGTACCAACTTACCATGCTCCATTAAAAGAAACTATGTTAAAACTGCTTTATGTGATCTTGGAGCCGGTGTTAGTGATTTTGCAAGTTATAGTCACCTACTACGTGTTACGATCCGGTAATCCTGGAGTGACAATAGTCGGGACCACTCCAGGTGATGGCCGTAGTTTGAGGAGTTCATGTATTAACTAAGTGCTAATGATATGGTCTGGTACTCTATTAAAAGGAGGCCTTAATATCCCTTAGTTTCCAATAGGACCCTGCTGCCACGGGTGGGTAGGACAAAAGATGTCATGCAAGTTCTTTTCCATAAGCACGTATGACTATATTCAGAATACATGCCTACATTATATTGATGAATTGGAGCTAGTTCTGTGTCACCCTATGTTATAACCATTGAATGATGAATGCCATCCAACATAATTATCCATCAAGGATTCATTGCCTATGAGCTTTTCACGTATTGCTCTTTGCTCCGTTACTTTTCCGCTACTATTGTTACGATTCCTACAATATTGCTACTGTTACTTTTGCCACTGTTACCGTTACTTCCATACCACTTTGCTACCAAATACTTTCATGCAGATATTAAGTCTTTCATGTGTGGTTGAATTGACAACTCAGCTGCTAATACTCAAGAATATTCTTTGGCTCCCCTTGTGTCGAATCAATAAATTTGGGTTGAATACTCTACCCTCGAAAATGATTGCGATCCCCTATACTTGTGTGTTATCATAATGTACGCGCGGACGTTGTGGAGGATGCCGCAATGCTGCAAACCCTTGTTGCAGAGGTGTCATTGTGCCACTCGCGAATGACGTTGAGGAAACCAGAAAAGTGCTTAGCAACATGCTTTTTGTTGCGAAGGAGTGATAGAACGCCAACCACAAATTTTGTCATTCATGTTGTGTTATGAAGAGGTGGTGGTGGGGTGGGGAGTCTAAAAAAGGCTTGGCATCATGGCCCCATGTTGTAAGGAGTGTTGCAACATGCATCATGTTGGGAACCACGATGATGGGCGCTCCATCATGTCGATCCAACAACTCAAGACTCGGTCGATCTATGCAAAAGATGAGTCGGATGGCACTTAGTCATATGGTTGACTTAGCAGGGTTTGCCTTCTAAGAGCATGTACAATCGGACCCGCCATACCCGCCTCAAACACCTGGATGGGCTGCCCGGTCAATGTCCAGACGAAAAAATGCCACACAGACGGCCTTCCCACAGCCAGCCCAAGCGCCCGAACTGATAGACACTCCCCATATCCAGCCCAAATCTAGGGTGGATATGGGGACTCCCGGACGCGCCCGGGCATGCTTGCCATGTCAGATTCGGCCCACGCTGGCCCACCTGACCCCACATAATATGGTCCCTATCAGCACTTCGGCCGAAACCCTAGTTGCATTCCACTACACTCCCCTCTCCTACCGCACTACCAAGATCTTCTCCAGCCAGCTCGGGCGTTCTCCTCCATGGCGACGCTTGGATCCGACTCAGACATGTCCAGATCGAAGGATTGGGTGCTCACCCCTTGCATTAGCAGCCTCGAGGAGAAGATGGCCGTCCGCGCTGCTCTCCAACGCTCCTGGGAGGAGTGCGCCCTCCCACGATCTTGAGGGAGCCGGCGAGAATCCCATGCCCAACTGGCGGCCCGATTCAAGGAAGGAAAATCTCATTGCGTGTTGCCGGCAGCGATCACCATGGCGGAATGTCGCAACCTCACCATGCCACCGGAACCTTTTAGGTGGCCCCTTCTCACCACGGCGTCGGCTGTCGAGCGAAGGCCATAAGCGCCTCCATGACCCAATATCAATCCAAAAAAGAGGCATGGTGTGCCGGCCGCGTGAGGCTTCGAGTGCTGCTTCAAGCGGAGGTAGCTCCCGCACCCCTCGTGGCGCAGTTTGCCATGGCAGCTCGCGACACGGAGGAGGCTTCTGTAGCCCATGATGCGGCGTCGGAGGAATCCCTCTGTGCCTGCATAGCCGAGAAGCGGCGTTGTAGGGTGCTACCTCTTGAGCTTGCGTTGGTTTTCCCTGAAGAGGAAAGGATGATGCAGCAGAGTAGCGTAAGTATTTCCGTCAGTTTTTGAGAACCAAGGTATCAATCCAGTAGGAGGCCACGCGCAAGTCCCTCGTACCTACACAACACAAAGAGCTCAACGCAACCAACGCGATTAGGGGTTGTCAATCCCTTCACGGTCACTTACGAAAGTGAGATCCGATAGATAATATTTTTGGTATTTTTGGTATAGAGATGCAAAGTGAAAAGTAAAAGACAAAGTAAAAACAAAGCAAGATTAAAGTGATGGAGATTGATATGATGAGAATAGACCCGGGGGCCATAGGTTTCACTAGTGGCTTCTCTCAGGAGCATAAGTATTCTACGGTGGGTGAACAAATTACTGTTGAGCAATTGATGTAATTGAGCATAGTTATGAGAATATCTAGGCATGATCATGTATATAGGCATCACGTCCATGACAAGTAGATCGAAACGATTCTGCATCTACTACTATTACTCCACCCATCGACCGCTATCCAGCATGCATCTAGAGTATTAAGTTAAAAACAGAGTAACGCTTTAAGCAAGATGACATGATGTAGAGAGATAAATTCATGCAATATGAAATAAACCCCATCTTGTTATCCTCGATGGCAACGATACAATACGTGTTTTGCTGCCCCTTATGTCACTGGGAAAGAACACCGCAAGATCGAACCCAAAGCTAAGCACTTCTCTCATGGCAAGAACTACCAATCTAGTTGGCCAAACCAAACGGATAATTCGAACAGACTTGCAAAGATAACCAATCATACATAAAAGAATTCAGAGAAGATTCAAATATTGTTCATAGATAGACTTGGTCATAAACCCACAATTCATTGGTCTCAACAAACACACCACAAAAAGAAGAAGGTTCCATCGAATAGATCTCCACGAGAGAGGGGGAGAACATTGTATTTAGATCCAAAAAGAGAGAAGAAGTCATCTAGCTAATAACTATGGACCCGAAGGTCTGAGGTAAACTACTCACACTTGATCGGAGAGGCTATGATGAAGTAGAAGCCCTCCGTGATGACGGCCCTCTCCGGCGGAGCTCCAGAACAGGCCCCAAGATGGGATCTCGTGGATACAAAAAGTTGCGGCGGTGGAATTAGGTTTTTGGCTCCGTATCTGTTCGTTTGGGGGAACGTGGGTATATATAGGAGGAAGAAGTACGTCGGTGGAGCTTCGAGGGGCCCACGAGGCAGGGGGGCGCGCCCTTAGGGGGGGGCCCACCCTCGTGACCGCCTCTTCGATGCCTTGGCTTAGGGTCCAAGTCTCCTGGGTCTTATCCGGTGAGAAAATCACGTTCCAAAAAGGATTTTTCTGTTCGGACTCCGTTTGATATTCCGTTTCTTCGAAACACTGAAATAGGCAAAAAAAACTGCAATTCTGGGCTGGGCCTCCGGTTAATAGGTTAGTCCCAAAAATAATATAAAAGTGGAAAATAAAGCCCACTATAGTCCAAAACAGTAGATAATATAGCATGGAGCAATCAAAAATTATAGATACATTGGAGACGTATCAGGCATCCCCAAGCTTAATTCCTGCTCGTCCTCGAATAGGTAAATGATAAAAAGAGAATTTTTGATGCGGAGTGCTACTTGGCATAATTTCAATGCAAAATTTCTTAATTGTGGTATGGATATTCAGATTAGAAAGATTCAAGGCAAAAGTTCATATTGACATAAAGAATAATAACACTTCAAGCATACTAATAAAGCAATTATGTCTTCTCAAAATAACATGGCCAAACAAAGTTATCCCTACAAAATCATATAGTCTAGCTATGCTCTATCTTCACCACACAAAGTATTTAAATCATGCACAACCCCGATGACAAGCCAAGCAATTGTTTCATACTCTAACTTTTCCAAAACTTTTTCAATCTTCGCGCAATACATGAGCCTGAGCCATGGATATAGCACTTATAGGTGGAATAGAATGGTGGTTGTGGAGAAGACCAAAAAGAGGGGAAGATAGTCTCACATCAGCTAGGCGTATCAACGGGCTATGGAGATGCCCATCAATAGATATCAATGTGAGTGAGTAGGGATTGCCATGCAACGGATGCACTGGAGCTATAAGTATATGAAAGCTCATCAAAAGAAACTAAGTGGGTGTGCATCCAACTCGCTTGCTCACGAAGACCTAGGGCAATTTGAGGAAGCCCATCACTGGAATATACAAGCCAAGTTCTATAATGAAAAATTCCCACTAGTATATGAAAGTGACATAACGAGACTCTCTATCATGAAGATCATGGTGCTACTTTGAAGCACAAGTGTGGTAAAAGGATAGTAACATTGTCCCTTCTCTCTTTTCTCTCATTTTTGGGCCTTTTTATGGCCTCTTTTTTCGCTCGAGTCTCATCCCGACTTATGGGGGAATCATAGTCTCCATCATCCTTTCCTCACTTGGGACAATGCTCTAAAAAAATGGTGATCATCACACTTTTATTTTTCTTACAACTCAACAATTACAACTCGATACTTAGAACAAATATGACTCTATATGAATGCCTCCGGTGGTGTACCGGGATATGCAATGAATCAAGAGTGACATGTATGAAAGAATTATGAACGATGGCTTTGCCACAAATACGATGTCAACTACATGATCATGCTAGCAATATGACAATGATGGAGTGTGTCATAATAAACGGAACAGTGGAAAGTTGCATGGCAATATATCTCGGAATGGCTATGGAAATGCCATGATAGGTAGGTATGGTGGCCGTTTTGAGGAAGGTATATGGTGGGTGTATGATACCGGCGAATGGTGCACGGTATTTAGAGAGGCTAGCAATGGTGGAAGGATGGGAAAAAGTGCGTATAATCCATGGACTCAACATTAGTCATAAAGAACTCATTTACTTATTGCAAAAATCTAGAAGTTATCAAAGCAAAGTATTACACGCATGCTCCTAGGGGGATAGATTGGTAGGAAAAGACCATCGCTCGTCCCCGACCGCCACTCATAAGGAAGACAATCAATAAATAAATTATGCTCCAACTTCATCACATAACGGTTCAACATACGTGCATGCTACGGGAATCACAAAATTTAACACAAGTATTCTTCAAATTCACAACTACTAAACTAGCATGACTCTAATATTATTACCTCCATATCTCAAAACAATTATCATGCTTCAATCTTCTCTTAGTATTCAACGCACTCAAAAGAAAATTTCACAAATCTTGAACACCAAGCATATTATTATTAGGCAAATTACCATGCTATTAAGATTCTCAAAATGATTTAAGTGAAGCATGAGACATCAATAGTTTCTTTAAAACAAACCACCACCGTGCTCTAAAAGATCTAAGTGAAGCACATAGAGCAAAAATTATAACGCTCAAAAGATACAAGTGAAGCGCATAGAGAAAAACTACTTAGCTCAAAAGATATAAGTGAAGCACATAGAGCAAAACTACTTACACTAGTAGAAAAGGGGGCTTTGGTCCAGGTCGGGTAACCCCATTAGTCCCGGTTCAGTCCAGAACCGGGACCAATGGGGCCATTGGTCCCGGTTCGTGAGCCCAGGGGGCCGGCCGGGCCACGTGGGCCATTGGTCCCGGTTCATCTAGACCTTTTGGTCCCGGTTGGTGGGATGAACCGGGACCAATGGGCCTCGCTCCTGGCCCACAACCATTGGTCCCGGTTCGTGCCTCAAACCGGGACTAAAGATTAGACCTTTAGTCCCGGTTTGAGGCACGAACTGGGACTAATGGGGATGAGACCTTTAGTCCCGGTTCGTGCCACGAACCGGTACTAAAGGTCCCATTTTCAAACTATACCCCCCCCCTGTGGATCGCCTTTTCAGTTTTTAAAAAAATAAACGAAAATGATGGAAATGTCAAAAAAATAAAAGAAAATAAGTTTCCCATGTGATATGTGATCTAGTTGTTGGGAAAATTTGCAAATGTGAATTTTGACTTTATTTGCAAAATCTCTCTGAAATTTGTAAAAATGGGCATAACTTTTGCATACTAACTCGGATGAAAAAGTTTTTTATATGAAAAATCATCTACTCGAAAAGTTACATCCAAATTTAACGGGGGAACCCCGTTAAACATTTTCAAAATCCTCAAAAACCTAATAGAAAAAGTTACGGGGCTTTTAAGATCTAGAGTGAAAAAATCGAAAAAAATTCAAACAGTGGGCAAACTGTGGTCAAACAATGGTCAAACTAATTATTCTAGAATATTAGTGTTACTAAATAATTATTTCAGTTATTTCAATTTTGGTCAAATCTGGTCAAACTGTGGTCAAACAATGGTCAAACTAATTATTCATGAAATATTAGTGTTGCTAAATAATTATTGTTTTTTAAAACAATAGTTTCAAAATAAAACTATGAAATGTGTCACTTCATGCTCAAGCAAAATTCCTGAAGGTTAATAGGATTGACATCTTAGTATTGTCAGGAAAACAACAAGTGCAGACTTGGAACGAGGGAGAATAGAACCCATAAGTTAAGCGTGCTCAGGCTGGGGGAGTGGGAGGATGGGTGACCGTTCGGGAAGTTAGATGATTTGGAATGATGAGGGGTGATTAGAGGATAAATTGAGAAGTGATGAGGGGTGGTGATTACAGACTAGAGGTTAAAATAATTCAGAAATTTGAAAATAAAAAAAATAAAAAAAAATTCAAAAAAAATCATAAAATTTCCTTTAGTCCCGGTTGGTGTTACCAACCGGGACTAAAGGTGGAGCTCCACGTGGCCGCGCCCTTTAGTCCCGGTTCTGGATTGAACCGGGACTAAAGGGAGAGGCATTAGTACCGACATTTTAGTCCTGGTTTCAGAACCGGGACTAAAGGCCCTTTTTCTACTAGTGTTAGCTCAAAAGATATAAGTGAAGCACATAGAGTATTCTATCAAATTCTAATTTAAGTGGACGAAAGAGGGGATGCCTTCCGGGGCATCCCCAAGATTTGACTTTTTGGTGTCCTTGGATTATCTTGGGGGTGCCATGGGCATCCCCAAGATTAGGCTCTTGCCACTCCTTGTTCCATAATCCATCAAGAGAATTCACCCAAAACTTGAAAACTTCACAACACAAAACTCAATAGAAATCTCGTGAGCTCCGTTAGGGAAAGAAAAACAAAAGACCACTTCAAAGTACTGTAATGAACTCATTCTTTATTTATATTGTTGTTAAACCTACTTTATTCCAACTTCTCTATGGATCATACCCTATTTTACTAGCCATGGATTCATCAAAATAAGCAAACAACACACGAAAAACAGAACAGTCTGTAGTAATCTGTAACTAACGCAAACTTCTGGAACTCCAAAAAATCTACCAAACTTAGACGACCTAGAATTTGTTTTTATTGATCAGCAGCAATTGGAATCAGTATTTTATCACGTTCTGATGATTTTTAACAATTCGGGCACTAAGCGCAAAGTTTCTGGAAATTACAGCAAGATCAAATAACTATCATCCAAGAAGATCCAATAGGTCTAGCTTGGTACAAACACTAATTAAAACTCAAAACCACATCCGAACAGAAGGTAGATGGGTTATTTATTCCCTAACAGAAGAAAAACACAAAAAAACTAAAAATAAAATTGGGTTGCCTCCCAACAAGTGCTATCGTTTAACGCCCCTAGCTAGGCATCTCTACTACTATTAAACAATCGAGTTGTGGCAGAAAGATTACATCTCAGCCATACATCCGCCATCTCTCAATGGACCGGATTGCCTCAATGCTGTATCACATCATTTACCATAATCAATTAGCAACAATTACCATATGACCTACGCCATCATAATTACGCAATAATTACCATGATCTTGCTCCAACCTGGCCTATTTTAATCATATCAATTAGCAAGAATTACCATGATCTACGTCATCATATATTTGTTTTTCTGAAACTCGGCCTTGTGTGCTGTGTACATAGAAGGAAAATATCAATTAACAATAATTACCATGATCTACGCCATCATGTTTTTTAATACTCAGCCTTGTGTGATGCATACATAGAAGGAAAATATCAATTAATAATAATTACCATGATCTACGCCATCATGTTTTTTTAAACTCAGCCTTGTGTACTGCGTACATAGAAGGAAATAAGAAAAAGGCATGGCCCATGTTCGCATGTAGGCAGATAATAACATGGAAACCAAATCTCTCGTTTCCTGTTTGTTCGGATCACATGATCGATGAGACCCTGACCTGGATTCCGATCGTTCCTTGAGTTCCGTCACTTCCTTCTTTTCGTTCACCTGTTTGAGTGTTCGTCGTCTTCGACGGGTCGACTCTTGGTTTGACTCTCCTGGTCTTCTCATCCTGAGGAACGACGGCGACGTGGGCTTGCAGCGCTACGCGGCGACAACAGGTACGAGCATGTCTCCTTACGCAGCCGCGTCGAGCGCCCTATGCCACTGAAAAGGAGCATGTGTCATTTGTCTTCCCTGTCATGTAAAAACATGTTTATTTCCCTTAAATTAGAGTGAAAACAGGGTAGATTGTTGGTTAATGTGATATTCTATTTTTGTCAGATGGCTTGAAATTTCTTTAACATTACTTTTAATGTTAATGTCATGTACCATCATATTTATTTCCAAATTGTGGCGTGAGGTTATATTGCCAGTTTATGTCATGTTCAGTTCACAAATATATATTGCCAATCCGTGCCTTTAAGCTTTGTTGGTAGATTCTGTCATTTGCAGTGCATAAAATCTATTTCTACTTTTAGTGTAAACTTGACTTGTACACAGTTTGACATTTTCAGACATTGTGCTTATAAGTGTTTGCTTTCGCTATATTTATTATAGATAGTGTTCTGACAAATTTTATAAAGTATGTCAATAGTTGGATCATGTATCCTTGACTTGATAGACAAGTTCAAAGGTTTACATTCTTCAGAGTGTATAACTGGCACGCTAGGTCCTAAATTCGACTGCTTACATAACCAACATTAGTTCAAGGAAGCTTCAAGTTACCTTGAAAATTTCTTTTACCTCTTCTAAAATTCTTCAGATCTAACAGCCCGGATTATAATCTAATACAGCACCACGTTAGCGCTTAGCAAAAACCCTCCGGTGGACGTACTTTGCCAAAAAATCGACCGCCAAGAATATGTGTTCCGTCAAAGCGTAATCAGCTCCTTCTCATACCGATCGAACACCATTGCCAGCTCCTTCCTGTTCTATCTTTCCATGTCCATCGCATCCTCCTAGGTTAGATCGCCGCCGCCAGCATACGGCCGCAGATCAAGGCCACAACTCTTCTCTCCGGCTACCCCCGACGCCAACCCACACGCACATCCGCCGGCCCGACGACAACAAGGACGAAGTCCGGCATGCAGCGCGCCAACACAGGAAGGCCTCCTTCGCTAGCGCCCCCGCCCAGTGCGGCCTCCCTCGCCGGAGCCCCCGCTAAGCGCGGCCTACTGTGCAGTCTGCATCACGTCCATCGCCGCCTCCCACGCCGGCGCCCCTGCCCAGCCGCTGCAGCCTCCATGGAGTCGCCGCTGCCACCGTCTTCATATTAACAGCTACTCTAGGGGGATGACCGCATCATGCTCAACGCCGCCTCCGTCGCCAGCACCGCTGCCCAGCCGATGCAGCCTCCATCGTACTACTCTTGACTTGCTGCCGTTGCCATCGTCTTCCCAAGTTGTGCTTCTTGATTACAGCGGTCAAGGTGGTTGCAGTGGCCGTGCGGTGAAGGAGAGGGGAGATCGAGGCACCGGAGAGGTGGAAGGGGATCCCAGGTGGAAGAAGGTGGGGTGGCCACACATCAGCTATTGTCCTCCCCATGCCATCACGCCAATGTTCTGTTGGTGCTGATCCCGCACCACGGTGCACACAATGTGTTTGAGGTAATGCCCGCTAGCACATACAGTAAATTTATCTCTTTTCTTATTTTATGATAATAGATCCTAAATTAATCTTTGATTACCACTGTCGCTAGGGCCTAGGGGACTCAGATTTTCATGCATGAAATGTTTTGTTTTTAGGAATGTAGACTCTAAAATGGAGCAGACCACCCGCCCGCCAGATCTGCGCAACTTACCGATGGCCCGTCTTGAGCCCCGGCCCAGGAGGCCCTCCTCTGCTGTGATGCGGTCTTCACGCTCACTGACGTTAGTTTAATTAAGAGTCTGTTTCGGTGTGTTTGAAGTGCATGGTAAGATGATGTGCACAAATAGCATTAGAAGAGTGGGCATATCCACTAGTTGGTATTTTTTCCTTCATAAAGTGGTGGTGGTGCTAATTAACTATGGCCCTTAATTTCATTCAAGGTCTGTAGGTGCATTGCATGTATACTTCCGTGAACAGCAAAAAGCAAAGAAAATTTGACTTTTTGTTCATCTGCGTGCACTTCCTTTGCATATATGCTGATCAAAGCTTAACTTCAAAATGACAAGAGTATAATCCACATCCACATTGTGTATAGTAATTTTTGGTGCCAACTAATGCTATATATAATTTCGCAAATGTGTATGCTACACCCATAGTAACAAATCACATCTCAGATATCAGGGACAATACAAAAGGCTGGATATGATATTGGCTCCATGTGTACCATGCGATCTTCTACTATCATATTTGGTTTATTTGATTTCCTTCAGTTCAGACTCATCTTCTTCTACTTTAGTCCTTTGTACTAAACCTGATAAGAGCTGCAAGAACAAACTCATAAATGGTTGTTCGACTTCGTACATATTACAACAGAGTTGAATGTATAGGCGATAGATGTATTCTTATTCTTGATCGATTGACTGTAAAGCTATCAGATTTATTCTGTATGAAACTCGGGCCTACCAGTTTCAAAAGATGAAGAATATAATCCACCACATTATTTGCTTATTCCTATATTTTGCTCAAGCTATCTTAATTTCTTCCTTCGATGCTCGCTAACTATCAAGGTGTGTGTTAATATAGCAATGCAGATGTGCTGTTTTGGCTATATTATACTAACCTCATTAGTTTCATGTGCCTTCTGTTTATCATATTAGTTAGAATTATTATATCATGGCGGGATCCTTTTTCTCCATGCACGGGAAGTACTTAACTTTCTCTTTGCAGAATTGACATGCTACATATTACATGCAACAGGAGATTTATTTCTCAAGGTTATACGTGCGTTGCACGTGCACACTTACTAGTAAAAGCAAGGATAGATCTAAGTATTGCCATCTTTGGAAGGCAATCCATAGTGGCTCTCATGATAGTTTCATAAGGCAATTTTATTTTCTTTCTTGGAAAGTGTTCCATGCCCTTTTTTAATGGAAATTGGAATCCAATATTCCCTTCCTTCATATCAATAATCGCACCAACCGTTCTAAGGAAAGGTCTACCAAGAATAATAGGGCAAGAAGGATTTCAATCTATATCAAGAACAATGAAATCTACGGGCACATAATTCCTATTTGCAACAGTAATAACATCATTAATCTGAAGGAAATATGCCCTAGAGGCAATAATAAAGTTATTATTTATTTCCTTATTTCATGATAAATGTTTATTATTCATGCTAGAATTGTATTAACCGGAAACATAATACATGTGTGAATACATAGACAAACAGAGTGTCACTAGTATGCCTCTACTTGACTAGCTCATTAATCAAAGATGGTTATGTTTCCTAACCATAGACAAAGAGTTGTTATTTGATTAATGGGATCACATCATTAGATGAATGATCTGATTGACTTGATCCATTCCGTTAGCTTAGCACTTGATCGTTTAGTATGTTGCTATTGCTTTCTTCATGACTTATACATGTTCCTATGACTATGGGATTATGCAACTCCCGTTTGCCGGAGGAACACTTTGTGTGCTACCGAATGTCACAACATAACCGGGTGATTATAAAGGAGCTCTACAGGTGTCTCCAAAGGTACATGTTGGGTTGGCGTATTTCGAAATTAGGATTTGTCACTCCGATTGTCGGAAAGGTATCTGGGCCCTCTCGGTAATGCACAACACTTAAGCCTTGCAAGCATTGCAACTAATGAGTTAGTTGCGGGATGATGTATTACGGAACTAGTAAAGAGACTTGCCGGTAACGAGATTGAACTAGGTATTTGATACCGACGATCGAATCTCGGGCAAGTAACATACCGATGACAAAGGGAACAACGTATGTTGTTATGCGGTCTGACCGATAAAAGATCTTCGTAGAATATGTAGGAGCCAATATGGGCATCCAGGTCCCGCTATTGGTTATTGAAGGGAGGCGTGTCTCGGTCATGTATACATTGTTCTCGAACTGTAGGGTCCGCACGCTTAAGGTTTCGATGACAGTTATAATATGAGTTTATGAGTTTTGATGTACCGAAGGAGTTCGGAGTCCCGGATGAGATCGGGGACATGACGAGGAGTCTAGAAATGGTCGAGACGTAAAGATCGATATATTGGACGACTATATTCGGACATCGGAAAGGTTCAGTGATTCGGGTATTTTTCGAGTACCGGGAGTTACGGGAATACGGGGAGAAGTATTGGGCCTTATTGGGCCATACGGGAAAGAGAGAGGGGCTGCCTAGGGCAGGCCGCGCGCCCCCCCAAGGCCTAGTCCGAATTGGACTAGGGGGAGGGGCTGCGCCCCCTCCTTCCTTCCCTTCTCTTTTCCTCTTCCTTGTCTCCTACTCCTAATACATGGAAGGACTCCTAGTTGGACTAGGAAAGGGGGAATCCTACTCCCGGTGGGAGTAGGACTCCCCTAGGGCGCGCCATAGAGAGGGCCGGCCCTCCCCTCCTCCACTTCTTTATATACGGGGGCAGGGGGCACCCCATAGACACACAAGTTGATCCACGTGATCGTTCCTTAGCCGTGTGCGGTGCCCCCTACCACCATATTCCACCTTGATCATATTGTTGTAGTGCTTAGGCGAAGCCCTGCGTCGATAGAACATCATCATCGTCACCACGCCGTCGTGCTGACGGAACTCCTCCCCGACGCTTTGCTGGATCGGAGCCCGGGGATCGTCATCGAGCTGTACGTGTGCTAAGAACTCGGAGGTGCCGGAGTAACGGTGCTTGGATCGGTCAGATCGGGAAGACATACGACTACTTCCTCTACGTTGTGTCAACGCTTCCGTAGTCGGTTTGCGTGGGTACGTAGACAACACTCTCCCCTCTCGTTGCTGTGCATCACCATGATCTTGCGTGTGCGTAGGAAATTTTTTGAAATTACTACGTTCCCCAACAGTGGCATCCGAGCCTAGGTTTTATGGTTTGATGTTATTTGCACGAGTAGAACACAAGTGAGTTGTGGGCGATATAAGTCATAGTGCCTTCCAGCATGTCATACTTTGGTTCGGCGGTATTGTTGGATGAAGCGGCCCGGACCGACATTACGCGTACGCTTACGCGAGACTGGTTCTACCGCCGTGCTTTGCACACAGGTGGCTGGCGGGTGTCAGTTTCTCCAACTTTAGTTGAACCGAGTGTGGCTACGCCCGGTCCTTGCGAAGGTTAAAACGGAGTCTATTTGACAAACTATCGTTGTGGTTTTGATGCGTAGGTGAGATTGGTTCTTACTTAAGCCCGTAGCAGCCACGTAAAACTTGCAACAACAAAGTAGAGGACGTCTAACTTGTTTTTGCAGGGCATGTTGTGATGTGATATGGCCAAGACATGATGCTAACTTTAATTGTATGAGATGATCATGTTTTGTAACCGAGTTATCGACAACTGGCAGGAGCCATATGGTTGTCGCTTTATTGTATGCAATGCAATCGCGATGTAATGCTTTACTTTATCACTAAGCGGTAGCGATAGTCGTGGAAGCATAAGATTGGCGAGACGACAACGATGCTATGATGGAGATCAAGGTGTCGCGCCGGTGACGATGGTGATCATGACGGTGCTTCGGAGATGGAGATCACAAGCACAAGATGATGATGGCCATATCATATCACTTATATTGATTGCATGTGATGTTTATCTTTTATGCATCTTATCTTGCTTTGATTGACGGTAGCATTATAAGATGATCTCTCACTAAATTATCAAGAAGTGTTCTCCCAGAGTATGCACCGTTGCCAAAGTTCGTCGTGCCCAGACATCACGTGATGATCGCGTGTGATAAGCTCTACGTCCATCTACAACGGGTGCAAGACAGTTTTTGCACACGCAGAATACTCAGGTTAAACTTGACGAGCCTAGCATATGCAGATATGGCCTCGGAACACGGAGACCGAAAGGTCGAGCGTGAATCATATAGTACATATGATCAACATAGCGATGTTCACCATTGAAAACTACTCCATCTCACGTGATGATCGGTTATGGTTTAGTTGATTTGGATCACGTGATCACTTAGAGGATTAGAGGGATGTCTATCTAAGTGGGAGTTCTTAAGTAATATGATTAATTGAACTTAAATTTATCATGAAATTAGTCCTGGTAGTATTTTGTAAATCATGTTGTAGATCAATAGCTCGCATTGTTGCTTCCCTGTGTTTATTTTGATATGTTCCTAGAGAAAATTGTATTGAAAGATGTTAGTAGCAATGATGCGGATTGGATCCGTGATCTGAGGTTTATCCTCATTGCTGCATAGAAGAATTATGTCCTTGATGCACCACTAGGTGACAGACCTATTACAGGAGCAGATGCAGACGTTATGAACGTTTGGCTAGCTCAATATGATGACTACTTGATAGTTTAGTGCACCATGCTTAATGGCTTAGAATCGGGACTTCAAAGACGTTTTGAACGTCATGGACCATATGAGATGTTCCAGGAGTTGAAGATAATATTTCAAGCAAATACCCGAGTTGAGAGATATGAAGTCTCCAACAAGTTCTATAGCTAAAAGATGGAGGAGAATCGCTCAACTAGTGAGCATGTGCTCAGATTGTCTGGGTACTACAATCACTTGAATCAAGTGGGAGTTAATCTTCCAGATAAGATAGTGATTGACAGAATTCTCTAGTCACCATGACCAAGTTAGTAGAACTTCGTGATGAACTATAGTATGCAAGGGATGACGAACACGACTCCCGAGCTTTTCATGTTGATGAAATCGATGAAGGTAGAAATCAAGAAAAACATCAAGTGTTGATGGTAGACAAGACCACTAGTTTCAAGAAAAGGGCAGAGGGAAGAAGGGGAACTTCAAAAAGAACAGCAAGCAAGTTGTTGCTCAAGTGAAGAAGCCCAAGTCTGGACCTAAGCCTGAGACTAAGTGCTTCTACTGCAAAGGGACTGGTCACTGGAAGCGGAACTACCCCAAGTGATTGGCAGATAAGAAGGATGGCAAAGTGAACATAAGTATATTTGATATACATGTTATTGATGTGTACTTTACTAGTGTTTATAGCAACCCTCAAGATTTGATACTAGTTCAGTTGCTAAGATTAGTAACTCGAAACGGGAGTTGCAGAATAAATAGAGACTAGTTAAGGGTGAAGTGACGATGTGTGTTGGAAGTGGTTCCAAGATTGATATGATCATCATCGCACACTCCCTATAAATTCGGGATTAGTGTTGAACCTAAATAAGTGTTATTTGGTGTTTACGTTGAGCATGAATATGATTTGATCATGTTTATTGTAATACGGTTATTTATTTAAGTAAGAGAATAAATTGTTATTCTGTTTACATGAATAAAACCTTATATGGTTACACACCCAATGAAAATAGTTCGTTGGATCTCGTTCGTAGTGATACACATAATCATAACATTGAAACCAAAAGATGCAAAGTTAATAATGATAGTGCAACTTATTTGTAGCACTATCGTTTAGGTCATATTGGTGTAAAGCGCATGAAGAAACTCCATGCTGATGGGCTTTTGGAATCACTTGATTATGAATCAGTTGATGCTTGCGAACCATGCCTCATGGGCAAGATGACTAAGACTCTGTTCTTCGGAACAATGGAGCGAGCAACAGATTTGTTGGAAATCATACATACTGATGTATGTGGTCCGATGAATATTGAGGCTCGCGATAGCTATCATTATTTTCTGATCTTCACAGATGATTTGAGCAGATATAAGTATATCTACTTGATGAAACATAAGTCTGAAACATTTGAAAAGTTCAAAGAATTTCAGAGTGAAGTGGAGAATCATCGTAACAAGAAAATAAGGCTTCTACGATCTGATCGCAGGAGACAAATATTTGAGTTACGAGTTTGGTCTTCAATTAAAACAATGTGGAATAGTTTCAAAAATTCATGCCACCCGGAACACCACAGCATAATGGTGTGTCCGAACGCCATAGCCGTACTTTATTAGATATAGTGCAAATCTATGATGTTTCTTACCGATTTACCACTATCGTTTTTGAGGTTATGCATTAAAGACAACTGCATTCACGTTAAAAAAGGGGCACCATCTAAGTCCTTTGAGACGACACAATCTGAACTGTGGTTTAGCAAGAAACCAAAGTTGTCGTTTCTTAAAGTTTGGGGTTGTGATGCTTATGTGAAAAAAGTTTCATCCTGATAAGCTCAAAACCAAATCGGAGAAATATGTCTTCATAGGATACCCAAAAGGAGACTGTTGGGTACACCTTCTATCACAGATCCTAAGGCAAGACATTCGTTGCTTATAATGGATCCTTTCTAGAAAAGGACTTTCTCTCGAAAGAAGTGAGTGGGAGGAAAGTAGAACTTGATAAGGTAATTGTACCTTCTCCCTTCTTGTTAAGTAGTTCATCACAAAAATCTGTTCCTGTGACTAGTCCACCAATTAGTGAGGAAGCTAATGATGATGATCATAAAACTTCAGATCAAGTTACTACTGAATCTCGTAGGTAAACCAGAGTGAGATCCGCACCAGAGTGGTACAGTAATCCTGTTCTAGAAGTCATGTTACTAGACCATGACGAACTTGCGAACTATGAGGAAGCGATGATGAGCCCAGATTACGCAAAATGGCTTGAGGCCATGAAATCTGAGATAGGATTCATGTATGAAAACAAAGTATGGACTTTGGTTGACTTGCCCGATGATCGGCAAGCCATAGAAAATAAATGGATCTTCAAGAGGAAGACGGACGTTGATAGTAGTGTTACTATCTACAAAGCTAGAATTGTCGCAAAAGGTTTTCGACAAGTTCAAAGTGTTGACTACGATGAGAGTTTCTCACTCGTATCTATGCTTAAGTCTGTCCGAATCATGTTAGCAATTGCCGCATTTTATGAAATCTGGCAAATGGATAAACAAAACTGCATTCCTTAATGGATATCTTAAAGAAGAGTTGTATATGATGCAACCAGTAGGTTTTGTCAATCCTAAAGGTGCTAACAAAATATGCAAGCTCCAGTGATTCATCTATGGACTGGTGCAAGCATCTCAGAGTTGGAATACACGCTTTGATAAGTTGATCAAAGCATATAGTTTTATACAGACTTGCGGAGAAGCCTGTATTTACAAGAAAGTGAGTGGGAGCACTACATCATTTCTGATAAAGTATATGTGAATGACATATTGTTGATCGGAAATAATGTAGAATTATTCTGTAAAGCATACAGGAGTGTTTAAAAGGAGTTTTTCAAAGAAAGACTTCGGTGAATCTGCTTACATATTGAGCATCAAGATCTATAGAGATAGATCAAGATGCTTGATAAGTTTTTTCAATAAAATCATACCTTGACAAGATTTTGAAGTAGTTCAAAATGGAGCAGTCAAATAAAGAGTTCTTGCCTGTATTACAAGGTGTGAAGTTGAGTAAGACTCAAAGCCCGACCACGGCAGAAGATAGAAAGAGAATGAAATTCATTCCCTATGCCTCAGTCATAGGTTCTATAAAGTATGCATGCTGTGTACCAGATCTATTGTATACCATACACTGTGTTAAGAGAGGGAGTACAATAGTGATCTAGGAGTAGATCACTAGACAGCGGTCAAAATTATCCTTAGTGGAATAAGGATATGTTTCTCAATTATGGAGGTGACAAAAGGTTCGTCGTAAAAGGTTACGTCGATGCAAGTTTTGACACTAATCTAGATGACTCTAAGTCTCAATCTAGATACATATTAAAAGTGGGAGCAATTAGCTAGAGTAGCTCCGTGTAGAGCATTGTAGACATAGAACTTGCAAAATACTTACGGATCTGAATGTGACAGACCCGTTGACTAAAATTATCTCACAAGCAAAACATGATCACACCTTAGTACTCTTTGGGTGTTAATCACATAGATATGTGAACTAGATTACTGACTCTAGTAAACCCTTTGAGTGTTGGTCACATGACGATGTGAACTATGGGTGTTAATCACATGGTGATGTGAACTATTGCTGTTAAATCACATGGCGATGTGAACTAGATTATTGACTCTAGTGCAAGTGGGAGACTGAAGGAAATATGCCCTAGAGGCAATAATAAAGTTATTATTTATTTCCTTATTTCATGATAAATGTTTATTATTCATGCTAGAATTGTATTAACCGGAAACATAATACATGTGTGAATACATAGACAAACAGAGTGTCACTAGTATGCCTCTACTTGACTAGCTCATTAATCAAAGATGGTTATGTTTCCTAACCATAGACAAAGAGTTGTTATTTGATTAATGGGATCACATCATTAGATGAATGATCTGATTGACTTGACCCATTCCGTTAGCTTAGCACTTGATCGTTTATTATGTTGCTATTGCTTTCTTCATCACTTATACATGTTCCTATGACTATGAGATTATGCAACTCCCGTTTGCCGGAGGAACACTTTGTGTGCTACCAAACGTCACAACATAACTGGGTGATTATAAAGGAGCTCTACAGGTGTCTCCAAAGGTACATGTTGGGTTGGCGCATTTCGAGATTAGGATTTGTCACTCCGATTGTCGGAAAGGTATCTCTGGGCCCTCTCGGTAATGCACATCACTTAAGCCTTGCAAGCATTGCAACTAATGAGTTAGTTGCGGGATGATGTATTACGGAACGAGTAAAGAGACTTGCCGGTAACGAGATTGAACTAGGTATTTGATACCGACGATCGAATCTCAGGCAAGTAACATACCGATGACAAAGGGAACAACGTATGTTGTTATGCGGTCTGACCGATAAAAGATCTTCGTAGAATATGTAGGAGCCAATATGGGCATCCAGGTCCCGCTATTGGTTATTGACCGGAGACGTGTCTCGGTCATGTCTACATTGTTCTCGAACCGTAGGGTCCGCACGCTTAAGGTTTCGATGACAGTTATATTATGAGTTCATGAGTTTTGATGTACCGAAGGAGTTCGGAGTCCCGGATGTGATCGGGGACATGACGAGGAGTCTCGAAATGGTCGAGACGTAAAGATCGATATATTGGACGACTATATTCGGACATCGGAAAGGTTCCGAGTGATTCAGGTATTTTTCGGAGTACCGGGGAGTTACGGGAATACGGGGGAGAATTATTGGGCCTTATTGGGTCATACGGGAAAGAGAGAGGGGCTGCCTAGGGCAGGCCGCGCGCCCCCCAAGGCCTAGTCCGAATTGGACTAGGGGGAGGGGCTGCGCCCCCTCCTTCCTTCCCTACTCTTTTCCTCTTCCTTGTCTCCTACTCCTAATTCATGGAAGGACTCCTAGTTGGACTAGGAAAGGGGGAATCCTACTCCCGGTGGGAGTAGGACTCCCCTAGGGCGCGCCATAGAGAGGGCCGGCCCTCCCCTCCTTGTTGGGTAACGTAGCAGAAATTCAATATTTTCCTACATGTCACCAAGATCTATCTATGGAGAAACTAGCAACGAGGGGAAGGAGAGTGCATCTACATACCCTTGTAGATCGCTAAGCGGAAGCGTTCAAGTGAACGGGGTTGATGGAGTCGTACTCGTCGTGATCCAAATCACCGATGATCCTAGTGCCGAACGGACGGCACCTCCGCGTTCAACACACATACAGCCCGGTGACGTCTCCCACGCCTTGATCCAGCAAGGAGAGAGGGAGAGGTTGAGGAAGACTCCATCCAGCAGCAGCACAACGACGTGGTGGTGATGGAGGAGCGTGGCAATCCTGCAGGGCTTCGCCAAGCACCACGGAAGAGGAGAAGGACTTGGGAGAAGGGGAGGGCTGCACCAGAACATTGGTATGGCTGCCCTCCCACCCCCCACATATATATAGGGGCAAGGGAGAGGGGGGGAGGCGCAGCCTTGGCCCTTCCTCCAAGGAAGGGTGCGGCTAGGAGGAGTCCCTCCTCCCCAAGGCACCTCGGAGGTGCCTTCCCCCCTTAGGACTCTTCCTATCCCTCATCTCTTGGCGCATGGGCCTCTTGGGGCTGGTGCCCTTGGCCCATATAGGCCAAGGCGCACCCCCTACAGCCCATGTGGCCCCCCAGGGCAGGTGGCCCCACCCGGTGGGCCCCCGGGACCCTTCCGATGGTCCCGGTACAATACCGGTGACCCCGAAACTTGTCCCGATGGCCGAAATAGGACTTCCTATATATAAATCTTTACCTCCGGACCATTCCGGAACTCCTCGTGACGTCCGGGATCTCATCCGGGACTCCGAACAACATTCGGTAACCACATACAAACTTCCTTTATAACCCTAGCGTCATCGAACCTTAAGTGTTGAGACCCTGCGGGTTCGGGAACCATGCAGACATGACCGAGACGTTCTCCGGTCAATAACCAGCAGCGGGATCTGGATACCCATGTTGGCTCCCACATGTTCAACGATGATCTCATCGGATGAACCACGATGTCAAGTACTTAATCAATCCCGTATACAATTCCCTTTGTCTAGCGGTACGATACTTGCCCGAGATTCGATCGTCGGTATCCCAATACCTTGTTCAATCTCGTTACCGGCAAGTCTCTTTACTCGTTCCGTAACACATCATCCCGTGATCAACTCCTTGATCACATTGTGCGCATTATGATGATGTCCTACCGAGTGGGCCTAGAGATACCTCTCCGTCACACGGAGTGACAAATCCCAGTCTTGATTCGTGCCAACCCAACAGACACTTTCGGAGATACCTGTAGTGTACCTTTATAGCCACCCAGTTACGTTGTGACGTTTGGCACACCCAAAGTATTCCTACGGTATCCGGGAGTTGCACAATCTCATGGTCTAAGGAAATGATACTTGACATTAGAAAAGCTTTAGCATACGAACTACCCGATCTAGTGCTATGCTTAGGATTGGGTCTTGTCCATCACATCATTCTCCTAATGATGTGATCCCGTTATCAACGACATCCAATGTCCATGGTCAGGAAACCATAACCATCTATTGATCAACGAGCTAGTCAACTAGAGGCTTAGTAGGGACATGGTGTTGTCTATGTATCCACACATGTATCTGAGTTTCCTATCAATACAATTCTAGCATGGAAAATAAACGATTATCATGAACAAGGAAATATAATAATAACCAATTTATTATTGCCTCTAGGGCATATTTCCAACATTCTCCCACTTGCACTAGAGTCAATAATCTAGTTCACATCGCCATGTGATTAACACTCACAGGTCACATCGCCATGTGACTAACACCCAAGAGTTTACTAGAGTCAGTACTCTAGTTCACATCACTATGTGATTAACACTCAATGAGTTCTAGGTTTGATCATGTTGCTTGTGAGAGAGGTTTTAGTCAACGGGTCTGCAACATTCAGATCCGTATGTACTTCGCAAATTTCTATGTCATCTTGTAGATGCAACTACTACGCTACATTTGGAGCCAATTCAAATAACTGTTCTACTTTGAGCTATTCCAAATTGTTGCTCCATTATACGTATCCGGTATCTCTACTCAGAGCTATCCGGATAGGTGTTTAAGCTTGCATCGACGTAACCCTTTACGACGAACTCTTTTACCACCTCCATAATCGAGAAAATTCCTTAGTCCACTAGTTACTAAGGATAACTTTGACCGCTGTCTTGTGATCCATTCTTGGATCACTCTTGTACCCCTTGACTGACTCATGGCAAGGCACACTTCAGGTGCGGTACACAGCATAGCATACTGTAGAGCCTATGTCTTAAGCATAGGGGACGACCTTCGTCCTTTCTCTCTATTCTGCCGTGGTCAAGCTTTAAGTCTCAACTTCATACCTTACAACTCAGGCAAGAACTCCTTCTTTGACTGATTCATCTTGAACACCTTCAAGATCATGTCAAGGTATGTGCTCATTTGAAAGTACCATTAAGCGTTTTGATCTATCCTTATAGATCTTGATGCTCAATGCTCAAGTAGCTTAATCCAGGTCTTCCATTGAAAAAAAACACTTTCCAAATAACCCTATATGCTTTCCAGAAATTCCACGTCATTTCTGATCAACAATATGTCAACAACATATACTCATCAGAAATTCTATAGTGCTCCCACTCACTTCTTTGGAAATACAAGTTTCTCATAAACTTTGTATACACCCAAAATCTTTGATCATCTCATCAAAGCATACATTCCAACTCCGAGATGCTTACTCCAGTCCTTAGAAGGATCGCTAGAGCTTTGCATACTTATTAACATCCTTCAGGATTGACAAAACCTTCCGGTTGTATCACATACAACTTTTCCTCAAGAAAATCGTTGAGGAAACAATGTTTTGACATCCTATCTGCAAGATTTCATAAACAATGCAGTAATCTCTAATATAATTCCAACAGACTCTTAGCATCGCTACGAGTGAGAAAGTCTCACCGTAGTCAACTCCTTGAACTTGTCGGGAAACTTCTTAACGACAAGTCGAGCTTTCTTAATGGTGACATTTACCATCATTGTCCGTCTTTCTTTTAAAATCCATATGTACCTAACAGCCTTACGACCATCAAGTAGTTCTTCCAAAGTCTACACTTTGTTTTCATACATGGATCCTCTCTCGGATTTTATGGCCTCGAGCCATTTATCGGAATCCAGGCCCACCATCGCTTCTCCATAGCTCGTAGGCTCATTGTTGTCTAGCAACATGACTTCCAAGATAGGATTACGTACCACTCTGAAGTAGTACGCATCCTTGTCATCCCACGAGGTTTGGGAGTGACTTGATCCGAAGTCTCATGATCAATATCATAAGCTTCCATTTCAATTGGTGTAGGTGCCACAGGAACAACTTCCTGTGCCCTGCCACACACTAGTTGAAGAGACGGTTCAATAACCTCACCAAGTTTCCACCATCCTCCCACTAAATTCTTTCGAGAGAAACCTTTCCTCGAGAAAGGACCTGATTCTAGAAACAATCCCTTATTGCTTTCGAATCTGAGACAGGAGGTATAACCAACTGTTTTGGGTGTCCTATGAAGATGCATTTATCCGCTTTGGATTCGAGCTTATCAGCCTGAAACTTTTTCACATAAGCGTCATAGCCCCAAACTTTTAAGAAATGACAGCTTAGGTTTCTCTAAACCATAGTTCATACGGTGTCATCTCATCGGAATTACGTGGTGCCCTATTAAAGTGAATGCGGTTGTCTCTAATGTCTAACCCATAAACTATCGTGGTAATTCGATAAGAGACATCATGGTATGCATTATATCCAATAGAGTGCAGTTATGATGTACGGACACACCATCACACCATGGTGTTCCAGGCTGTATTAGTTGTGAAACAATTTCCACAATGTCTTAATTCTGTGCCAAACTCGTAATTCAGATATTCATCTCTATGATCATATCATAGATATTTTATCTTTTTGTCACGATGATCTTTCAACTTCACACTGAAATTACTTGAACCTTTCAATAATTCAGACTCGTGATTCATCAAGTAAATATACTCAACATCTACTCAAATCATCTGTGAAGTAAGAACGTAACCATATCCACTACACGCCTCAGCACTCATTGGACTGCACACATCAAAATGTATTACTTCCAACAAGTTGCTTTCCAGTTCCATTTTACTGAAACCGAGGCTTTCAGTCATCTTGCCCATGTGGTATGATTTGCATGTCTCAAGTGATTCAAAATCAAGTGAGTCCAAACGGTCCATTTGCATGGAGTTTCTTCATGTATATACACCAATAGACATGGTTCGCATGTCTCAATCCTTTCAAAAATGAGTGAGTCCAAAGATCCATCAACATGGAGCTTCTTCATGCGTTTTATACCGATATGACTTAAGTGGCAGTGCCACAAGTAGGTGGTACTATCATTACTATCTTATATCTTTTGGCATGAACATGTGTATCACTACGATCGAGATTCAATAAACCATTCATTTTAGGTGCAAGACCATTGAAGGTATTATTCAAATAAACAGAGTAACTATTATTCTCTTTAAATGAATAACCGTATCGCGATAGACATAATCCAATCATGTCTATGCTCAACGCAAACACCAAATAACAATTATTTAGGTTTAACACCAATCTCGATGGTAGAGGGAGCGTGCGATGCTTGATCATATCAACATTGGAAACACTTCCAACACATATCGTCAGCTCACCTTTAGCTAGTCTCCGTTTATTCCATAGCTTTTATTTCGAGTTACTAACACTTAGCAACCGAACCGGTATCTAATACCCTGGTGCTACTAGGAGTACTAGTAAAGTACACATCAACACAATGTATATCCAATATACTTCTATCGACCTTGCCAGCCTTCTAATCTACCAAGTATCTAGGGTAATTCTGCTCCAGTGGCTGTTCCCCTTATTACAGAAGCACTTAGTCTCGGGTTTGGGTTCAACCTTGGGTTTCTTCACTAGAGCAGCAGCTGAATTGCCGTTTCATGAAGTATCCCTTCTTGCCCTCGCCCTTCTAGAAACTAGTGGTTTCACCAACCATCAACAATTGATGCTCCTTCTTGATTTCTACTTTTGTGGTGTCAAACATCACGAATATCTCAAAAATCATCATATATGTCCTCGATATGTTATAGTTCATCACGAAGCTCTAGCAGCTTGGTGGTAATGACTTCGGAGAAACATCACTATCTCATCTGGAAGATCAACTCCCACTCGATTCAAATGATTGTTGTACTCAGACAATCTGAGCACAAGCTCAACAATTGAGCTTTTCTCCCTTAGTTTGCAGGCTAAGAAAATCGTCGGAGGTCTTATACCTCTTGACGTGGGCACGAGCCTGAAATCCCAATTTCACCCCTCAAAACATCTCATATGTTTCGCGACGTTTCAAAACGTCTTCGGTGCCTCAACTCTAAATCGTTTAACTGAACTATCATGTAGTTATCAAAACGTGTATGTCAGATGTTCGCAACATCCACAGACAACGTTTGAGGTTCAGCACACTGAGCGGTGCATTAAGGACATAAGCCTTCTAAGAAGCAATGAGGACAATCCTTAGTTTACGGACCTAGTCCTCATAATTGCTACTATCAACTTTCAACTAAATTTTCTCTAGGAACATATCTAAACAGCAGAACTAAAGCGCGAGCTACGATATAATTTGCGAAGACCTTTTGACTATGTTCAGGATAATTAAGTTCATCTTATGAACTCCCACTCAGATAGACATCCCTCTAGTCATCTAAGTGATTACATGATCCGAGTCAACTAGGCCGTGTCCGATCATCACGTGAGACGGACTAGTCAACATCGGTGAACATCTTCATGTTGATCGTATCTACCATACGACTCATGCTCGACCTTTCGGTCTTCTGTGTTCCGAGGCCATGTCTATACACATGCTAGGCTCGTCAAGTCAACCTAAGTGTTTCGCGTGTGTAAATCTGTCTTACACCCGTTGTATGTGAACGTTAGAATCTATCACACCCGATCATCACGTGGTGCTTCGAAACAACGAACTGTCGCAACGGTGCACAGTTAGGGGGAACACTTTCTTGAAATTTTAATGAGGGATCATCTTATTTACTACCGTCGTTCTAAGCAAATAAGATGTATAAACATGATAAACATCACATGCAATCAAATAGTGACATGATATGGCCATCATCACTTTGCTCCTTTTGATCTCCATCTTCGGGGCTCCATGATCATCATCGTCACCGGCATGACACCATGATCTCCATCATCATGATCTCCATCATCGTGTCTTCATGAAGTTGTCTCGCCAACTATTACTTCTACTACTACAGCCAACGATTAGCAATAAAGTAAAGTAATTACATGACGTTTATGTTGACACGCGGGTCATAAATAAATTAAGACAACTCCTATGGCTCCTGTCGGTTGTCATACTCATCGACATGCAAGTCGTGATTCCTATTACAAGAACATGATCAATCTCATACATCACATATATCATTCATCACATCCTTTGGCCATATCACATCACATAGCATACCCTGCAAAAACAAGTTAGACGTCCTCTAATTGTTGTTTGCATGTTTTACGTGGCTGCTATGGGTTTCTAGCAAGAACGTTTCTTACCTACATAAAAACCACAACGTGATATGCCAATTGCTATTTACCCTTCATAAGGACCCTTTTCATCGAATCCAATCCGACTAAAGTGGGAGAGACAGACACCCGCCAGCCACCTTATGCAACTAGTGCATGTTTGTCGGTGGAACCGGTCTCACGTAAGCGTACGTGTAAGGTTGGTCCGGGCCGCTTCATCCCACGATGCCGCCGAATCAAGATTGGACTAGTAACGGTAAGCATATTGAACAAAATCAACGCCCACAACTACTTTGTGTTCTACTCGTGCATAGAATCTACGCAATAGACCTAGCTCATGATGCCACTGTTGGGTAACGTAGCAGAAATTCAAAATTTTCCTACGTGTCACCAAGATCTATCTATGGAGAAACTAGCAACGAGGGGAAGGAGAGTGCATCTACATACCCTTGTAGATCGCTAAGCGGAAGCGTTCAAGTGAGCAGGGTTGATGGAGTCGCATCTGTCGTGATCCAAATCACCGATGATCCTAGTGCCGAACGGACGGCACCTCCGCGTTCAACACACGTACAGCCCGGTGACGTCTCCCACGCCTTGATCTAGCAAGGAGAGAGGGGGAGGTTGAGGAAGACTCCATCCAGCAGCAGCACAACGGCGTGGTGGTGATGGAGGAGCGTGGCAATCCTGCAGGGCTTCGCCAAGCACCACGGGAGAGGAGAAGGACTTGGGAGAAGGGGAGGGCTGCACCAGAACATTGGTATGGCTGCCCTCCCACCCCCCACATATATATAGGGGCAAGGGAGAGGGGGGAGGCGTAGCCTTGGCCCTTCCTCCAAGGAAGGGTGCGGCTAGGAGGAGTCCCTCCTCCCCAAGGCACCTCGGAGGTGCCTTCCCCCCTTAGGACTCTTCCTATCCCTCATCTCTTGGCGCATGGGCCTCTTGGGGCTGGTGCCCTTGGCCCATATAGGCCAAGGCGCACCCCCTACAGCCCATGTGGCCCCCCGGGGCAGGTGGCCCCACCCGGTGGGCCCCCGGGACCCTTCCGGTGGTCCCGGTACAATACCGGTGACCCCGAAACTTGTCCTGATGGCCGAAATAGGACTTCCTATATATAAATCTTTACCTCCGGATCATTCCGGAACTCCTCGTGACGTCCGGTAACCACATACAAACTTCCTTTATAACCCTAGCGTCATCGAACCTTAAGTTTGTAGACCCTACGGGTTCGGGAACCATGCAGACATGACCGAGACGTTCTCCGGTCAATAACCAACAGCGGGATCTGGATACCCATGTTGGCTCCCACATGTTCAACGATGATCTCATCGGATGAACCACGATGTCAAGGACTTAATCAATCCCGTATACAATTCCCTTTGTCTAGCGGTACGATACTTGCCCGAGATTCGATCGTCGGTATCCCGATACCTTGTTCAATCTCGTTACCGGCAAGTCTCTTTACTCGTTCCGTAAAACATCATCCCGTGATCAACTCCTTGATCACATTGTGCACATTATGATGATGTCCTACCGAGTGGGCCCAGAGATACCTCTCCGTCTGCGGAGTGACAAATCCAGTCTCGATTCGTGCCAACCCACATGACACTTTCGGAGATACCTGTAGTGTACCTTTATAGCCACCCAGTTACGTTGTGACGTTTGGCACACCCAAAGTATTCCTACGGTATCTGGGAGTTGCACAATCTCATGGTCTAAGGAAATGATACTTGACATTAGAAAATCTTTAGCATACGAACTACCCGATCTAGTGCTATGCTTAGGATTGGGTCTTGTCCATCACATCATTCTCCTAATGATGTGATCCCGTTATCAACGACATCCAATGTCCATGGTCAGGAAACCATAACCATCTATTGATCAACGAGCTAGTCAACTAGAGGCTTACTAGGGACATGGTGTTGTCTATGTATCCACACATGTATCTGAGTTTCCTATCAATACAATTCTAGCATGGAAAATAAACGATTATCATGAACAAGGAAATATAATAATAACCAATTTATTATTGCCTCTAGGGCATATTTCCAACACTCCTCCACTTCTTTATATACGGGGGCAGGGGGCACCCCATAGACACATAAGTTGATCCACGTGATTGTTCCTTAGCCGTGTGCGGTGCCCCCTGCCACCATATTCCACCTTGATCATATCGTTGTAGTGCTTAGGCGAAGCCCTACGTCGGTAGAACATCATCATCGTCACCACGCCGTCGTGCTGACGGAACTCCTCCCCGACGCTTTGCTGGATCGGAGCCCGGGGATCATCATCGAGCTATACGTGTGCTAAGGACTCGGAGGTGCCGGATAAACGGTGCTTGGATCGGTCGGATCGGGAAGACATACGACTACTTCCTCTACGTTGTGTCAACGCTTCCGTAGTCGGTCTGCGTGGGTACGTAGATACACTCTCCCCTCTCGTTGCTGTGCATCACCATGATCTTGCGTGTGCGTAGGAATTTTTTTGAAATCACTACGTTCCCCAACATAATCCTTCCTATAGGTTTATTAATAGTAGAATCCGCAAGATGCAATTTTAAAGAGCAATCATCAAAATCGCGGAAATCTAGAAAATCACACAAAGTTTTGGGGATAGTGGAGACACTAGCACCCAAATCACACAAAGCATAAAACTCATGATCTTTAATTTTAATTTTAATAGTTGGTTCCCACTCAACATAGAGTTTTCTAGGGATAGAAACTTTCAACTCAAGTTTCTCTTCATAAGATTGCAAGGCATCAACAATATGTTCGGTGAAGGCTTTCTTTTGACTATAAGCATGTGGAGAATTTAGCACGGATTGCAACAAGGAAATACAATCAATTAAAGAGCAACTTTCATAATTAAATTCCTTGAAATCCAGTATAGTGGGTTTAGCAACATGTAGGTTTTTATTTCTTTCAATCCCACTTTCATCACTTTCATCATAAAGATCTAAATACTCCGAATTTTTAGAACGCCTTCTAGGTGAAGGAAGATCATATTCAGTTTCATCAAGATTTATATTGCAAAACAAAGATTTGATAGGGGACACATCAATAACTTTTAGATCTTCATCTTGATTTTCATAGGAATTGGAAGAACACGCTTTAATAAAGTCATCTTTGGAAGCACGCATCCTAGCGGTTCTTTCCTTGCACTCATCAATGGAAATTCTCATGGCTTTGAGAGACTCATTGATATCATGCTTAGGAGGAATAGATCTAAGCTTGAAAGAATCAACCTCAAGAGAAATTCTATCAACGTTCCTAGCCAAATCATCAACTTTAAGCAATTTCTCTTCAAGCAAAGCATTAAAATTCTTTTGTGAATTCATAAACTCTTTAACACTATTCTCAAATTCAGAGGGCATCTTATTATAATTTCCATAAGAGTTGTTGTAGGAATTTCCATAATTATTAGAAGGATTACTAGGATATGGCCTAGGATTAAAATTCCCTCTATAAGCGTTGTTACCAAAATTATTCCTACCAACAAAATTCTCATCCATAGATTCATTGTTATTCTCAATCAAAGTAGACAAAGGCATATCATTAGGATCAGAAGAAACACTCTTGGTAGTAAATAATTTCATAAGTTCATCCATCTTTCCACTCAAAACATTGATTTCTTCTATCGCATGCACTTTTTTATTAGAAGATCTTTCAGTATGCCATTGAGAATAATTAACCATAATATTATCTAGGAGTTTAGTAGCATCTCCTAAAGTGATTTCCATAAAAGTGCCTCCCGCGGCCGAATCTAAAAGATTTCTAGAAGCAAAATTCAATCCGGCATAAAATTTTTGTATAATCATCCACAAATTCAAACCATGAGTAGGGAAATTACGTATCATTAATTTCATTCTCTCCCAAGCTTGTGCAACATGTTCATGATCAAGTTGCTTAAAATTCATAATGTCGTTTCTAAGAGAGATGATCTTAGCGGGAGGAAAATACTTAGAGATAAAAGCATCTTTGCACTTGTTCCAAGAATCAATACTATTTTTAGGCAAAGACGAAAACCAAGCTTTAGCACGAGCTCTAAGCGAAAAAGGAAATAGCTTCAATTTAAAGACATCATTATCGACATCTTTTTTATTTTGCATATCACATAAATCAACGAAGCTATTCAGATGAGTAGCGGCATCTTCACAAGGAAGGCCGGCGAATTGATCTTTCATAACAAGATTCAACAAAGCAGTATTGATTTCACAAGATTCAGTATTGGCAAGAGGAGCAATCGGAGTGCTAAGGAAATCATTATTGTTGGTATTGGTGAAGTCACACAATTTGGTAGTATCTTGAGCCATCGCGACAAACAAGCAATCCAACACACGAGCAAACAAAAGGCAAGCGAGAAAAAGGCAAACGGAGAAGGAGAAGGAGAAGGAGAAGGAGAAGAAGAAGGAGAGGGCAAATAAAACGGCAAGGGTGAAGTGGGGGAGAGGAAAACGAGAGGCAAATGTCAACTAATGTAATGCGGGAGATAGGGATTGTGATGGGTACTTGGTATGTTGACTTTTTGCGTAGACTCCCCGGCAACGGCGCCAGAAATTCTTCTTGCTACCTCTTGAGCTTGCGTTGGTTTTCCCCGAAGAGGAAAGGATGATGTAGCAGAGTAGCGTAAGTATTTCCCTCAGGTTTTGAGAACCAAGGTATCAATCCAGTAGGAGGCCACGCGCAAGTCCCTCATACCTACACAACACAAAGAGCTCAACGCAACCAACGCGATTAGGGGTTGTCAATCCCTTCACGGTCACTTACGAAAGTGAGATCCGATAGATAATATTTTTGGTATTTTTGGTATAGAGATGCAAAGTGAAAATTAAAAGACAAAGTAAAGACAAAGCAAGATTAAAGTGATGGAGATTGATATGATGAGAATAGACCCGGGGGCCATAGGTTTCACTAGTGGCTTCTCTCAAGAGCATAAGTATTCTACGGTGGGTGAACAAATTACTGTTGAGCAATTGACAGAATTGAGCATAGTTATGAGAATATCTAGGCATGATCATGTATATAGGCATCACGTCCGTGACAAGTAGGTCGAAACGATTCTGCATCTACTATTATTATTCCACTCATCGACTGCCATCCAGCATGCATCTAGAGTATTAAGTTAAAAAACAGAGTAACGCTTTAAGCAAGATGACATGATGTAGAGAGATAAATTCATGCAATATGAAATAAACCCCATCTTGTTATCCTCGATGAGAACGATACAATACGTGTCTTGCTGCCCCTTCTGTCACTGGGAAAGAACACTGCAAGATCGAACCCAAAGCTAAGCACTTCTCCCATGGCAAGAACTACCAATCTAGTTGGCCAAACCAAACGGATAATTCGAAGAGACTTGCAAAGATAACCAGTCATACATAAAAGAATTCAGAGAAGATTCAAATATTGTTCATAGATAGACTTGATCATAAACCCACAATTCATCGGTCTCAACAAACACACCGCAAAAAGAAAAAGGTTACATCGAATAGATCTCCACGAGAGAGGGGGAGAACATTGTATTGAGATCCAAAAAGAGATAAGAAGCCATCTAGCTAATAACTATGGACCTGAAGGTCTGAGGTAAACTACTCACACTTCATCGGAGAGGCTATGATGATGTAGAAGCCCTCCGTGATGACGGCCCTCTCCGGCGGAGCTCCGGAACAGGCCCCAAGATGGGATCTCGTGGATACAGAAAGTTGCGGCGGTGGAATTAGGTTTTTGGCTCCGTATCTGTTCGTTTGGGGGTACGTAGGTATATATAGGAGGAAGAAGTACGTCGGTGGAGCTTCGAGGGGCCCACGAGGCAGGGGGCGCGCCCCCCACCCTCGTGACCGCCTCTTCGATGCCTTGGCGTAGGGTCCAAGTCTCCTGGGTCTTATCCGGTGAGAAAATCACATTCCAAAAAGAATTTTTCTGTTTGGACTCCGTTTGATATTCCGTTTCTTCGAAACACTGAAATATGCAAAAAAAACAACAATTCTGGGCTGGGCCTCCGGTTAATAGGTTAGTCCCAAAAATAATATAAAAGTAGAAAATAAAGCCCAATATAGTCCAAAACAGTAGATAATATAGCATGGAGCAATCAAAAATTATAGATACGTTGGAGACGTATCAGAGGGCGGTCAAGGCAATGGCAAAAGACCAAAGCCGGGCGGTGCATGCCATGGCCGGACTTTCCACAAAGGAGGTGAAAGACGAGGAGGGCGACCGATCGGACAACTCCAGCAGTGAGAAGACCTGCCTCGATTCGTTCTGCGTGTTCGACCGCTACTGCAGCAAGGACGACGGGAAGGGCAAGGGCAAGGCCTACCATTGATGAACTTCTCCGGGCAACGTTTTGTTCGTAGTTAGTAGGGTATGTCAATTTTTTCTAGTCCGATTTTAGCTAGATACAACGTTTCATGAGCTAGTACAACATTGATTCTACATAATTAGAGAATTAGTGGGTTGTGGAGACGTAAAGATATGTGCAACATACACCCGGCATGAATGTGTTAGATCCATTGAAGAAGACTCTGGCACAAAAGGAACATGATTTAACCCATAATACCATAATTGTAAAGTCTATTAGCATTCACTGATTATTGACACTACTGTCAGTGGGAATCTGATTGAAATATGATCTGAAGGCAATAATAAAGTTGTTATCTTTCTATTTCCAAGTTCACAATTAAGTTTATATTTTAATCCTAGAAGTGCATTGGATCTTAAATGTGTGAGATTCAGGGACAAACAAATCCTTAGTTAGGCCTCTATACTAGCTCATTTATTGTTGATGGTTATGTTTTCCTGGCCATGAGCATAGTTAATGTGATGAGGATGCCGATAATGATGAGAACGATGAGAACACATTATTAGGGTAACAATGGTGTTGGATAGACTGAACTTATGAGATACTATGAGATCACATACCAACACCAATATATTGTCGTTTCTTTCTCATAACTAGCATAGTACCCGTGCTTTGCTATGAAACTACAGAAAAAGTAAAACATAAATTGTTCATATTTTACAATGGGATAATAGGAATAAATAGCTTCCCAAATAAATATGTTGGTTTTCTATAAATCATCAGTTCTGTCCAATGTCATTACGACACCTTAGACAACAATTCAATGCATATTAGTACCTTTAGAGCTTAATTTCAGATTCTCATGCTTGATTAAAAAAATGTCCAAAACTCCAAAGTGCTACTCCAAATATTAGGAAACATATGAATGACAAATATACGTACCATGCATGTCACATTTTTCATGGTACAATGCATCTGGATGAGTTGGTTATGCGTTCAAATATGTTGTCACATTTTTGTATATGTGCGAACAATTCCCACTCCTTTAGGACACTCTTTTTTTGCGAGGATAACTTCCAATCTATTCATAAATTGTCAAGGTAGCACAAAGAACACTAGAAGTAAAAAAATACATCTAGGTCTGTAGACCACCTAGCGACGACTACTAGCACTGGAGCGAGCCGAAGGCACGCCGCCGTCTTCGCCCCTCCCTCATCGGGGCCGGGCAAACCTTGTTGTAGTAGACAATCAGAAAGCCGTCGTGCTAAGGCCCCATGGGACCAGCGCACCAGAACATCAACCGCCGTCGGTGAAGAGAAGCGTATATCGGAAGGATCCAACCTGTAGACACACGAACACAGATGAACAAAGACAAGATCCACGTGGATCCACCGAAGACAAACGCCGACCGAATCCTACGAGATCCGTCGGAGACAAACCTCCACGTGCCCTCTAACGATGCTAGAAACACCACTGGGAAGGAGACAGGGCGAGGAGAATCTTATTCCATCTCCAGAGAGCCGCCGCTTCCTAGCCTCTTTGAGTAGGACACAAACTGTAACCAAACTCAAAAGAGCATGAAAAAACGAAATCCACCCACCGGCAAGGGCCGGGATCCACCACACCTCCATGGCCCTAAGATCACAGGAGACGATGTAGAGACCGGCGGCGGCACTGGCGGGAGGCACGAGAAACCCTACCCAAAGAGCCTTTTTCTTTACGTGGAAGAAAAGCAATTAAGGAGTAGGGCACTTGTAGGAGACATGTTGGGTTCTACTACCATCAACCCGAATTCTTTTTATTTTGGCTACTATTGTAGTGTCCTACATGTAAGAGGAGGAGGTGGAGGAGTGAACTCACCACTAACTCAACTATTTAGAAGTAGGAAAGATAGTGTTAGCGTTTACTCACATCCTTAGGCTATTAGAATATTGTAGACCTAGATATGAGATGGTTTCGTTGGGGTTTTCAAACATTTACATTGTAACTAAGGGTAACTTTCGGGAACACCAGAAAATATGTCATGGTCCTAAATATTTCAATAGTGGGATTTGCCCTTCTGTCAATCGGGAGATACACTCTGGGCTCACTCGGTATTACGGTGTCCAACATCTTCTGGCTAAACATAGTGACTAAGGTGCTAGTCACAAGGATACCATAATCAAGAAATGAGAAAGGAATACAAGCCGGTAAGGAGTATAACTAGGTATAGTGAGAAAGGTGTTTGATCACGGGGATAACATAAAAATCTCTCCATGGGTTTTCTAATGTATCGCGAGGCAACGAGAATTGTATGCGACAACAAAAGGTTCGCTCGATTATTATATTGGTCGATATGTGGGATTTATTATGGGTGTCCAGATCCCGATAATAATTATTGACTGGAAGGTGTTCCAGACATGTTGACATATTTTTGAACCGGTAAGGTCACACACTTGATGACTAGTGGTACGGAAAGGTACTCTGAGATAATGAGAATCGGAGAGAAGGGTTGTAACAGTGTTTTGGATCACGTGAAAGTGTTTCAGGAGGTCCCAGGCATGTGGCGGTGATGCCCAGGAGTGTGCTTGACATGTATCCGAAGGCCACAAAAACATATGGAGGAGTCCAAAGGGTTCCAGGACCTTTTTAAATACGGAGGGTCCTTACTCCTTAGTAGGACGACCCCCCAGAATTAGGGGGCAAGGCACCACAAGGGCCCAAGTCTTCCGGCCCCACTTGCCTAGGAGGACTGCACCTTCTAGGTCTGCAACCCCCCTCTCCCCTCCGTCCACCCATATATAAGTGGGAGGGGGAGTTCTAGGAGGGCAACACAAGCTTATCTGGCTGACCACCTTGCAGCCACATCCCATATCTCTTTCTATGAGCTAAAATTCATCTAGGTTGAGACGCCGCCAAGCTGCCTCTCTCTCTCTCTCTCTCTCTCTCTCTCTCTCTCTCTCTCTCTCTCTTGTTTTTCGTGCTAGTTTCAATATTCCGGTAACAGTAGTTATCTCAGAGGTGTTGTCTTCTTCAACACTAGATCGGTTGATCGCCACGGAGAAAATTCTCATGGCTACGAGGTAAAACCAAGCTGCGGGAATTTAGAAGCTTCACCAACCCTCCTTCCTCTTTCGCTGCATTGATTGTTGGTGAGATCATTGTTACGTGCAACCTCCGATAGCTAGTGTTCTTGGGCATGATAAAATTTTGTTGTGTAGCACGTTTCCCATCAGCTGGGAGGGGCGATCACGATTGCTAGAACCGGGTGGAGCCGAGAGGGGGGGGTTTTCATTCTGAACTGGTGTGGGGCGGGGTGGGGGTGAGGAAGACGGCGACAGACGCGCTTGATCGTACGACATACAGCAAACCAGTCAAGCGGCTCGTAGGGCCACACTAATGCGAGTTGCGGCATCAATTAAAGAGAGGCAAGTAGTAGGACGTATGTATTTCACATGCTCAACAAATTACACACAACAAATTAGAATACCACGGATATACTGTTGGCATCTATATCTATCCATCAAGGTGGTGTGCGCACGTGCACTGATGTACATAACATGCGTTTGGAGACGCAAAGTAAAGCTGGCAGTTTTTGACAGTAAGCAACAACGGTCTCAGTCAGTCTTTGGGGAGGTCCAGAAGCCGAGCTGCCTCCGTTGATGGAGCTGGTACCCCGACGCTGATACGCAGCTCCTCACGGTTCATGGCTTTTACCTGGATGCAGGTGAACTTATGGAACGCTTCATAGAGAATCCACCGGTAAGGTCCTTTGCGGCGGTGATTATCTAAGATCCGGATATGCAGCTCCTCAACACCCTGCTGCACCTCCACGAAGTCGTATGCGACGCAGACCACCATGTGGTTCACCGCGCCGATCTCCCCACGGTAGACGTAGTTGTTCTCGGTAAACTTGTAGTTGGGCCCCGCAAAGAGTGCTCCGAGAATTGGCCCCGTCTCCCGTACATGGTTTTTAATTTCAGTTTAGAAAAAATTTCAGCACCAGCCGAAATCACTGAAATTCAGTGAAATTCAGTGATTTCAGTTTGCATTTCGGCCAAAGGGCTGAAATATTCACTTGAATTTAATTAAATATTTGAAAATTTTGGAAAATATTTTAAAAATATTTGATTTCCTGTGTACTACTGAAATTGCTGAAATATTTTGGCCGAAACGTAATATTTCAGTGTCTACTGAAATGAATGAAATTCAGTGAATTTCATTGAAATCTCACTGAAAGTGAAAACCATGCTCCCGTATCATGGTAGCGATCTCCAGCTTCGGAGATTCCACTCTGGCGTGAACCGAGTAGGCGACGAAGCGGAGCACGCAGCTCTCCCAGCCGGGGACATCCTGTGTCCGTAATCCGACATGGTTCATGACCTTGAGCACGGGGTCTCGCCCTCCCCCTACAACTGGCGTCCAGGCCTCGGCCCTCGCACAAGCCAGCTTCATGTAATCCAGGTCAGGATCCAGCTCATAGGGGAAACTGCCTGCTCCATAGCGGCGGTCAAAGCCGAGACGGTGCAGCGCGTGAATACAGGTTGCGCTCGCGCAGATCACGCACGAACCTGCAGTGTATATGGAGTATGGGGAGCCGAAAAAATTGACATGTACATCATTAGTCCCTTTATTGTTTTGCCCTAGACACCAAAATGGAGAACGAAAGGAACATATTTGAGAGACGAGGCTTACCATCATATTTCCCGTTAGCATCAGGCCGCTGATGCATGGGCGGCCCCATTAGACTTTCCCATGACCATGATCCGGGTATCCGGTCCCAGGCAGCTAGGGATATACAATGTCCTTGGCAGAGCCACGAGCGTAGCGCCATCATCCAATAACTCCATGGAACTTGGCGGAGGGTGCGCAGGCGTGACGGCGGGACGCCGCCATCCCTTGGCTGCACAAGGAAAATATCCGAGGCCGCCCCAAGTCCGTCATCTGAACAAAGAAGCATTAATTCTCAGCTCAGGCTATAATCTAGAATTTCTAGCTAGCTAATACGAATATTGCTTATATCCACCGCAGTTGCAGCGGCATTCTTATGAAAGGAGACATATGATTCAGAGTAAAGTAGAATTTCACCAACATGCATGTGCAATTGTGCATACAGAACCGCTAAGCTAGCTGCTTTATAACATTTGAACCTCTAGCTTGCATATGATTCCCAAATTACCTAGCTTATATGCGTGAACTAGTCTAGACGATATAGCTAGCATGAGACCCCAGTAAATAACTAGCCACGATCCATCCATCTTTTACTAACTATTGTACTCCTAGTCCTAATAAAACTCCTGTGAAAGAAGGTCTAACATTCAGAGCACAATAACAGCTAGCAGCTTGCAATATATGATGCCGAAAGTACGTACGTGGTTCCATATATGTAGCATCAGACCCAAGCTCAACAATTAAACAACTAACAGCAAGCCATCTTTTACTACTTATGATTGCACTCCTAGCAGAAAAGTAGCACCTACAACACTAGAGGAAATCAGGAGTGAGGTGGGGGGGGGCAGGCTCTCACCTGAGTTTGCGGAGTAGCCTCCGTGGGACACGACAAGCGGACGGTCTCCATCAGCTGCGACCGACCGGACGCTGGGACGACGGCGAATTATCCAGCCGACGCCGCGGACGCGAAACGCTCCATCCGTCGGAAACTTAGTGCATCGAATGTAGTACTTGTCTCCCCGAACATTGGTGGGGCGCTGCCGCACTAGACGGACTGGCACAGCCTCCTCGCTCGAGCATCCAACCTCGACTAGGGTCTGCCATCGAATCGCGAAGAATTGAGGATTGTGATGTAATTGATGTTCAGCAGATCAAATAACCATGCTTGGAAAGTAGAAGCGGCAGCTGGATCATAGCTAAGCTAACTCACCGGAGGTTCCTTCTCCGGGATGGGCTCGACGATCCAGTACGCCATGACGCTCAAATCTTGGAAGCTTGGGGCCTCCTGCCGCTCGTCCATGAAGCACGGCACCGGCGCACCAGCACCACCCACACCCGGTGCGGCGAGCGAGCGGCAGCAGGCGGCGCTGGAGCGCAGCCCGTTCCCGTAGCAGCCGTGCGTCGTGCAGCACCTGCGGAGGTCGGCGCCCTCCTCGCACTCGTCGGCGGGGAGGTGCGTGCCACCTGTCGCCGGTGTGCTGGAGACGGCGGGAGTGGCGGTAGGGGCGCCAGACGGCGAGTGGCGGCCGTGGGGTCGCCAGGCGGCGGTCGCGACGTGGGGTCATCGCCCTTGGCGTGATGGCGACCGTAAAGGCGCCAGGCGGCGGTAGGGGCCGTGGAGTCGCCGCCGTGGCGAAATGGCGGACCGTAAAGGGTCGCCAGGCGGCGAGTGGCGGCCGTGGAGTCGCCCGCCGTGGCGAGTAGCGGCCGTAAAGGGGTGTCGCCCGTGGCGAAGCGATGGCGACCGTAAAGTGCGCCGAAGCGGCGAGTGGCGGCCGTAAGTGCGCCCGCCGTGGCGAGGTAGCGGCCGTAAAGGGTCGCCGAGGTGGCGGGGTAGCCGCCCGTAAAGTGTCGCCCCCAGCGGTGGGGTAACAACCGTAAAGGGGGCCGAAGCGGCGGGGTAGCGGCTGTAGGCGTCGCCTGCCGCGGCGGGGTAGCGGCCGTAGAAGGTGCCTGCAGCGGCGGGGTAGCTAACCGGAGGCGCGTCAAGCGGCAGCGGCAGCAACTGGTGTCGGTGGTGGAATTCTTCCATCGATCGCTGGGCGGGGGCGCTTTGGTTGGGGGAGATCTGTTTCGGCGGCGATTATACTGATCTCGACGATCGTCCTTGGAGGTTCTTGGCTTCTTGCGAGGTAGCAGTGGAAGAGGGTCGCGGGGTGAGGCAGCCGTTATTTTGTCCGTTGGAAAATGCCTATGTTCATAGACAAGTCGGTGCGGGTAGGATCCCGGGGAATTGGCCCTATTTTTTTTCCTTTTTTTATCTCCTTTTTCTTTCATGATGAAAGGAGCCACCGTACATAATATAAAATAAACTTCGACGAAATGCAGCCATTCTGATTTCCTTCAAGTAAGAGAAATAATATTTTAGAGTAGACGAGCCCCTAGATTTGCCTCCCATCCGTCTGCCGCTCCAACAGCTAGGGAGGGGACGGGAATCTCGGTCCCTTCGCTCCTGTTAATAGTTTAAGTTAGGATTTATTTTTTTAGTCGCGGTTGCGGCTCTCGGACGCATGAGGTGCTTCTTTTTCGAGTTTGTCTTTCGATTTTCAATCCTCCTTGAGTTCATTCATCTGGACGATGTCGACGGAGCTCCATCATAGATTCATGTGTTCTCCATAAGACCGTGAGGGTTGTGTCTCTCGTCGTGTGGCGAGATATGATGTCAGGTACTACATATTTATTCAAGGGTTCAACGACGATGACTGCGGCTCCAGGGCACTGGTACTTAGAGGCACGTGCACGAAGATTTTTTAACTATCATCGACAAGGTCAAGCTCACCCGGTAGGAGAGCGATGACAATCGCGCATCGGTGGCTCGTTCTTGCGGTGGTATTTGGTTGTTCCCCCACTAGAATCTGGTTTTGTGCCGAGTTTCAAGAGTGAAATGCGTCGCTAGTCCACAAACTCAAATTGATTGCACAATTTTGGCCATCAACTCAGAAAATGATCAGATTTAGTCCACAAACTCGTTTTCATGAACAAATAAGGCCAAAACTGATTAGAGATGAGAAAAACCGAGCACATGGCTGCTACGTCAGCAGCTCGTAGACCGTTCGTGAACTAATAGTTTTATAAAGGGACTTATATGCAAACTTGTCAATTTTTTTAAACTATCTTAGCTAAGGGCAACTCTAACCGATCGTCTAAAACACTATAAGGGAGTAAAATTTCTGGTTTACTCCTTTAGAGCGCACCTAGCCGATCCCTTAAAAGACTTAGTGGAGTAAAAAATTTACTCCACCTCCCTATTTCCCCTAAAATTTCCCTAAACTTACTCCATCCCGCCACCGACGAGTAAAACTAGCGCCTTTCCCTCTCGCACCCCCACCCCCCGCGGCACGCCAGAAACCACTCACACATCGGCGCCGCCGCCGAAGAAGAGTTTGGATATGAAGAAGAGCCAACGCGTCTAAGTTCCGCCACCAACCGCTCCAATAGTCTGTGAGGTGTCCACCATCTCTCTGGCAATGGCATGCCGCACTGACCGGAGGCAAACGGGCTTGAAATCCGATGGCGGTGGCGGCGTTCGCGGAGGCGTCCGCGAAGAAGAAGATGAAGAAGGCCAATGCGGCGCCTTGTCCTACGCCGACACCTCGTGCTGCACCTCCAGCAGCCCCTGCGACGACTACTCAAGCTAGAGCGGCCGCTGCAGCCGGCAACAAGAATCGCGGTCGCCAAGTGCTCGATGAAATGCCAACAAGAAAAAGGTAATAATTAAAACCTCGCGTCGTGCAGGCATCCGATAGCGATTGTTGGTGATCGGTAATGATTGCTGATACTGTTTTCTTTGATATTGTAGTGCGGAGATGAACACGGCCGAATTCCTCGCATCGTTTGAGTCCTCGACCGCCATTGGCCTTGATGAGCTCAACTGTGACTTGTTTTGGGATCATTCGGCCATGAAGACATGGACGAGGAGGAGGTCGAAGAGGTGGTGGCCGAGGAGGATGAGGTTGTGGAGGTGACCAAAGCAAGCACCAAGGTCCCAAAGTGCCGCAACCAAAACTATAACCAAAAGGAGGACACTGTGCTTTGCGACGTTTAAATGCGCCATCTTTATGGATGGAATGATCAGTGGCGGATCTACAGAGTGGACACCCTGGGAATTTTTGTCAACCCATATATACTACCATAGCCCATAAGAGAGAAACTAGGGGATGGGCCGGAAGAAAGAAAGAAAGCCCAGCAAACACAACATCTACTCGTCGCACAACCGCGGTAGCCGCCGGGACAGCCGCTGCACACTGCCTCCCATCCCCGATTCCCGTCGCGACTGTTCTGCACTCCCGTTGATCTCGCCGCCTCGCCGGCGAATCTGCCCGCCCCGCCCCTTCCCGGCGCCACCGCGCCCAGTCGGCAGACCGCAGCCTCCCAGGCTGCACTCGCCAGTCGGCGCCCGGCTGCTGTCGTTGTGCAGCTGCAGCAGGCCAGCAGCCAGCCGCCCACCCTGATTTGAGGTACGTTCGATGAGATTTCTGCCCCTTCCCAAGATTCAGTTTACTCATTACTTATTGCCCGTCGTGCTGCTGCCTGCCAGCAGTGCTCACTACGATTTAGGCTTGCTGTACACTTTATAAATTGCAATGTATTACTAATAAATTCTGTCCAGAAATGTTACTAGTTACTACTGGATTGTTTCAATTTGGGTCAAACAATTGATACAATGTTCCCATTTTTTTAATTAATGAATGGCATTGTCAGAGTGAAGAACAAAATTCAATCTGTATCACAGGATTATATATATATGTCCCAAATGTGGAAGAATGAACACATGCACATAGTCTTCTTTGAACTTTTCAAGGTATGTCGGCTTCTTTTATGCAAAACTGAGACTTATTTGATAAAATTTACTATGTTTTTAACACCATACTTATAAATTTCTATTGTGCTATTGGTAAATTAATTAGTACATTCGCATGTCATATTTGTCGTAAAAGAAATTTTAGGGTCGACCACCCTGTTTCAAAATCCAAGATCCGGCACTGGCAACGATCGGAACAAATCAACAAGACCATGTTTTGGGAGAGGGTTACCGACCACTACAACAAATCCGTGGACGTGTAATCAAGCCGTACCCAAGGTTCTCTTGGGCATTGTTGGGGCACCATTCATGACCAATGCAACCGATGGTCCAGTTGCATCGGTCAAGTGAATCATGGTCCACCGAGTGGTGTGCAAGTGGCGGAGTATGGCCCCTACATCCAGGAGCTATTCAAGCACCGGAACACCAAGTTCGGCCACAAGCCCTTCACTTTGCATCATTGTTACTAGGAGCTATGCAAGAACGAGAAGTGGATCTAAAGAATTGCAGAGAGCACTCCAAAGAGGTTAAGGTTGAGCATATCCGTTGAGAAGGATGATGAGGTTGATGAAGATGCCAACAATAGACCGGAAGGAAACAAGATTGCAAAAGAAAGAAAGAAGAGAAATACCTTTGGTGGCACTTACTAGAAAGAACTTGTGGCAATGATCAAGACCAATAAGATGTTTGCGGCCGAATGCAAATAGGAGAAGATGGCGAGGTGGAATGAGCTCAAGGCATTGGAGGGTGAGAAATGGAAGGCCTAGTCGGCGGCCGAAGAGAGAAAATTGAAGGCGGAGGAGTGTACGCTTGCACTTGATCAAGAGGAGAGAATTCGTGATGCCAAGAAGGTCGAAGAACAAGTTATCATGTTTATGAATCCAAACACAATGGATGAAACCGCAAGAAAGTTTCGGGAGCTCACTCGTGGAGAGATCTTGTAAGCCTCTCTTCAGAATGTTAGTGGTGGCAGAGGGGGTTGTGTTTATGATGGTGGCCGAGGAGGTGGTGTTGATGGTGGTGTCCGAGGGGGTGGTGGAGGCGATGATCTTGGTGGTGGTGGCCGAGATGATGGAGGTGTTGATGTTGGTGGTGGTGGCCGTGAGGATGTCGGTGTTGATGGTGGTAGTGATGGTGGCCGAGAGGATGTTGAAGTTGATTCCTTCGCCAAAGACATCGTTTGAGTGGTGGTGGCCGAGGAGGTCGTGGTGCATGCCAAACATTGGCTCGATCCACACATGATATGTTTGTGGTGATTTTGGATCAAACATTATGTTTGACGTGATGTCTTCTGAGTGAACTTTATGTTTTACTTTGAAAAATGGGATGATGAAACCTTATGTTATGACGGTTATGTTATGCATGTTTTAATTTGAATGGTTTTTAAGATATGTATTGTGTTGTGTTGGCTACAAAATCGAGACTATTTTTACTCCACTAATTTTTAGGGGATCCGCTAGGTGCAGCAACCGTTAGTGGAGTAAAATTTTACTCCGTCGTTTACTCCGTGAAGTTTTAGGCGGTCGGTTAGAGTTGCCCTAAATGGAGTATAGAGTAAAAAAAATTAATCCTACATTGCATGTGATTCAAACCTACATCCTTTCAAAGCTAGCAATTAGCTTCTGACCATTGGAGCACAATCTGATTTTCGTAATTAAAGCCAGCCGACTGTCTATATTCACGTAGAATAAGGAGATCCCATGTAAGCACCTGATTGATTTCCTTCTACTGTTGGTCGATAGATTTCCTTATATTTACAATCGTATATCAAGCACCCGTTAGCTTTCCTGCCTTTGACATTAATTGCTTTGAAAGAACATCTTATGCTAAAAAAACAAATATGATGTCATGAGAATTTTCTCCGTGGCGATCAACCGATCTAGTGTTGAAGAAGACGACACCTCTGAGACTGGAATATTCAAACTAGCACGAAAAACAAGAGAGAGAGAGAGAGAGAGAGAGAGAGAGAGAGAGAGAGAGTGATGCAGCTTGGCAGCGTCTCAACCTAGATGAATTCTAGCTCATAGAAAGAGAGATGGGATGTGGCTGCAAGGTGGTCGGCCGGATAAGCTTGTGTTGCCCTCCTAACACTCCCCCTCCCACTTATATATAGGTGGGCCGAAGGGGGAGGGGGGGTTGCAGACCTAGAAGGTGCAGTCCTCCTAGGCAAGTGGGGCCGACAGACTTGGGCCCTTGTGGTGCCTTGCCCCGGGTCGTCCTACTAAGGACCCTCCTTATTTAAAAAGGTCCTGGAACCCTTTGGACTCCTTCATATGTTTTTGTGGCCTTCGGATACATCTCAAGCACACTCCTGGGCATCACCGCAACCTCCCGAAACACTTTCAAAATCCCGAAACATTTTCAAAATCATCAAAAACCTAACAGAAAAAAAGTTAACAGAAAAAACCTAACAGAAAAAAAGTTACGGGGCTTTTAAGATCTAGAGTGGAAAAAATCAAAAATATTTCAAACTGTGGTCAAACAATGGTCAAACTAATTATTCTAGAATATTAGTGTTACCAAATATTTTGTTTAGTTATTTTGGATTTTGGTCAAACTATGGTCAAACTGTGGTCAAACTAATTATTCTAGAATATTAGTGTTACTAAATAATTTGTTCAGTTATTTTGAATTTTGGTCAAATCTGATCAAACTGTGGTCAAACTATGGTCAAACTAATTATTCAAAATAACTATTGTTTTCTAAATAATTATTGTTTTTTAAAACAATAGTTTGAAACTCAAACAGTGAAATGTGTCACTTCATGCTGAAGCAAAATTCCTGAGGGTTAATAGGATTGACATCTTACTATTGTCAGGAAAACAACAAGTGCAGACTTGGAAACGAGGGAGAATAAACCCGAAAGTTAAGCGTGCTCAGGCTGGGGGAGTGGGAGGATGGGTGATCGTTCGGAAAGTTAGATGATTTGGAATGATGAGGGTGATTAGAGATTAGAGGATAAATTGAGCAGTGATGAGGGGTGCTGATTAGAGATTAGAGGTTAAAATAATTCAGATATTTGAAAAAAAAATATTCAAAAAAAAATTCAAAAACAATTTCAGAGGTGGTGGGAGAAATGAGATTAAGAAGAGTGCCCGTGGGGATTCGACGTCCTGATCTTGGGTTCACGCATGCGCTACTCAACCACTGTACCAACAACACAATCCGCTTATGAAGAGATACGCACCGTCTTATATTTGGCGCAGTTTTTTATAAATTCACTTTTTTCGTTCGGCCAGAAAAATCAGTTTATGGAAAACCTCGGCTTTTATTGCTAAAAGAATTCAAATGAAAATCAAATTAAAAAAACATCAAAATGTATAACCAATAACGTACAAAAAAATTCTAGAGCGGGATTTTTTCTGGTTTCCTTTTCGGAAGGGTCGGAAAATCCGTGTTTCAAAATATCTTGGCAATTCCAGTTTTTGCCCTAAATTTTAAATTCAAATCTTTTTAACGTCTAAATATATTTAGTTTAACAAATAATTTAAATAAGTGCTTCCTGTTAGTGGTCAGCTCGACTTCTCTCTTATATAAGGTCGCAAGTTGCCAAGTTCAATTCATTGTTACAACAGCCAAGCCATTTTTCTCAAATGAGCTTGAATAACAAAAAAAAATCAACCACGGACCCTATCACTGAGATAACTGTGTGGTTCTGATATTGTATGCACTAGACCATAAAAGCGCACGTTGCCGCGCCCGCCACCTTAAGTTTAAAAGAAAAACAATTGGGCATCAGAACAGAAAAATATAGAAATATCTTGAAAAAATCTAGTTTTAATTTGTACCACTTGGAACAATCGAACTTTGTTCTTCCTAGCCCGAATATATGTGTATAAATTCCATGCATCTCATGTATGACAATAGAGTGGCGGTGCAACAGTAAGTCATAGTAATACCCAAGTACTCCTAAAAAGGACAAACATCATGCTTATGTATCCATAGTGAGCAGCATTGTGCAATCAAACCACCACAAAATTAGAAGCAATATTTCAAACAACAAGTCCTACAAATGTACGATTATAGAAAGGGTTGTAAAGATGACAATTTAAAGAAATGAAAAAAAATGAAATTAACATGAATGCCATATTCAACTTTCTGTGGCTTTTCCTATTAACTCATGATAAATAGAAAGGTGATCTCCGAAACTAAAAGTTATAAATTAGTCTCATAAAGATTGTGATAAAGCTCCACCGACCATAAAGAGATCACATTTTGTAGCCAGATTCCTAAATTTGATGGATTGGGGGCAAGTAAGGGTTTCTCACATAATAATCGAGGCAAATTGACATAATTGTTATTGTTCTCCCGAATAATATGATCTTCAAATAATTTATGTGTTTTCCATGTCTCCAAGGGCTGACTTCTCACTCTTTTCAGTTTTCACCATAGAAATAGTTTCCGTGGAGCGTAAAGCCTGCTTAGGAGATAAAATAAAAATAAGTCATGTTCTATGGTCAACAAAACAATGTGTTTCCATATCCAGCAACTTCAGCATGAATATTTTAGAAAATAATCTACCTGGTTAGACCATCCTGAACCCTCTGGAAGGTTCTGCTATGTTAGCGTTTGATGCATTTCATACTTCCTGCAAAGTGGTGGCGTTCGATGCATTTCATACTTCTTGCAAAGTGGGCAGACGCCAATCCTCATACATATGAGAATGTAAAAAGTTGGTGCTATTGGAAAATAATCAAAGATAAATAGACTGACGGATAGTAGTAAACTACTAACTCTTCAGACTAACATGAGCTGATGAGAAAATAGCAAGCTGACGAAAGTACTTGAAGCTAATGAGACATGCATACGTAATACAGAAAATGCTATCTATTTAAATGGGGGTGTATTATTACCATATTACAAGAATCTGTCCTTTTGTTAAATAAGCTTGTCTTCTCACGTTTTAGAATTTCTTCATCACTTTAACTGCACATCATAGAATCCTTGGCAACTGAATCATAGTAAATTATCCTCCTATACAAACAATGGTTCGATAAAATAAGTGGCCCAATCAAGAACGGCAAAAATCACAAATGGAGTATTGGGTCGTTGCTGGCTTGCTGGTCATTTTGTTCGACCAATGCGGTAATATCAATTACTTTCTTAGGAAAGCAATTTCAACCAATAATTATCTTGCAACATGAAGAAACTGGGTTTCAATTTGCTTTCTTGGACAGTAAAGTGGCAAAACCAAGCTAATAATTCAACACACATAACAACCTAGCTGATTAAGTTTTACCTCTCCATGTGTCTCTCAATGATCTGTGCCAAGGGGGTTCAGAAAATAGAGGATAGAGGCATACAGGGAGGCAGACAATGGACCTTTATCAGGACAATTACAGGGCAGTTTCAGCTTCAGTTACATAATGGGGATGAACACACGGTACATCTGCAAGGACATGGAGGCGTATGCAGGAGGAGCACGGCCGGCGATGGAAGCCGACGGCATGGGCGGCCGGCGCAGCCGCAATGGAGGAAAGTTGCAAGACACGACATTAAAGGGGTATGTGGAGGAAGAGAACAGGGCGAGTGGAGGGCACCGATGCGGAGGCAGACGCGCAACAGAAGCTCACCGACGGGACGGACGACTACGATCAACGGCGGCGCATCGCAGAAGAAGGAACGGCGGCAGCGCGGACGAAGGAACAAGTAGTTGAGGCCCTTGTAGGTAGCGCTCGCAACAAACGGCACGAGTTGTGGCCCGTGGGAGTGGAATTGTTTCAACTGGACTTGGGCCTTTGATGGCCCGATCACGGAGAGTAACGGACGCTAATTCTGCGGAGCAGCAGCCCGCGAAACGACTTCTGGAGCGCGTCAACGATTTGAAAACGACCGAAAAGTGATCTAGATCGTACATTAGAGCGATCCAACGGCTAAGAGACTAAAAACGCTGCGGAGGCTCGTAGGTAGCTGCGTTATACTGTTTTTCAATAAGAAAGCTATTATATTTGATATAATTTTGTTCACTCTCAAAATGGTTAAAAGTTCTTTCAGACAAATCAATGAATTTTTTGTTTGAATTCAAATAAGCATAAATTTAAAAATCAGTATAAAAGAAAATGTAGCGCATAATGAATATATCATTTCTATCCTGATTGTTAGTCCATTAATTAGCTAGGTTCGAATTTTGTGTAGGTTATATTTTTGCCCAAAAAATATACATGGGACAAAAACAATCAAATTATTTGTGCCTTGTGATTTGAACTCTAGACCTAGAGGTGTGAAGAAAACTGACCTACCGCAGTAGTAAAAAATTGGATTTTAATTTTGAGCGATCCAAGTCCATTTTGGCATAGGAATTCAAACCAATGAAAAAAAGTTGAGTGGACGACGTGCACCCTCTAAATTCGTTTAGATAACACGATATTAGAGCAAGCTTATTTTTACCATCCTTGTCGTCATTGTATATGGTTGTCCCACCAAAAAGAAAAAGAATTTACTTGTCGGATTGAACAATATAATAGGATATGCATCACTGTACTTGACATCAAAGGCCGTTCATTGTGATGGTTGCATGCACGACGGCAGTGAAGTGGTTAATTACCAGCACTTACTACTTTCGAATGATTTATATAGCTGTAATTATCAAAAGCTGTGGGGTGTTCCTGCAAAAGGACGCCATGTAAGCGCAGGATATGTCTGCATATGGAAGAAGTGACCGTATTTACACGAGAACGCAAGTTAGATGACTGTAAATCCGTATTTTTATAATTTTAGCACCAAACTAAACGTCCAATGCAAGTTTTGTGACTCCTGGTGATATTAACTCTTTTTTATTTCTCGTGGATGACAAACATTTGAATGCAATGCTTTTGGATGCGGAAATGGCACTGTGTCCTAGGTGTGGTGACGGCCAGGTTAGCCACTGCAACAGCGTGGTTCGTCAAGGGCATAGGTGGATGACGACAAACCGCTTCTCCCTGGTGCTAGGAGTGGACTTCACTAGGCATAGTGCTAGTTGGTTTGTAATAGGCTGGTTTGTCAAGGGCGTAGGTGGATGATGACAAACAGGGTGGTTTGTCAAGGGCATAGGTGGTTTGTAATACAGATGATTTCATAACTGGTTGAGATTTCTTACATTCATGCACGATGACTCACAAATATCTGATTTGCTCTTTTTTTCTTAGATTATCCCTTGCCATGCGAGACTCGAGGTCCTCGAGATGCTCAACATTCCCATGGGGCATCCAACCATAGTTGAGTCCCACCTTAAAATGGCGGAGGGATTGAACTTCACGGTTCTAGTAAAGAACTAAAGAGAAACAACCTTCTTCAACTGTCCTGGGTCGCAAGGATTGACTAGGAGCTACGACTGCTATGAAGGGATGAGGATCGACTTCTACATCAGTGGCCAAGGCAATCTTCATATGAGCCTTCAGTTGCATACTACTCCAGTGCTTCCCCCGTGTAAGTGTTTATGAAATATGGGGCATATTTTTTCAACTAACGCTAATTTTAGTTGTTGTACTTAACCACACTCTTGCTTACATATATAATTGGACAGCTTACTGCGTCGTGTCCTTGGAGATCCGTATGCTAGTAGACACGAGACATGTCACTTTAGGTACAACACTTACTTGGCAGGAGATGGAAATTCTAGTAGAATTTGAGGACAACATACAGGACTGTGTTCGGAATGTCCAAGCTGGCCCGTACAATGGGTCCTTTTGTGCCATTAGTGCACGTGCTAAAAATGAGCAATGTCAAGACGGACAAGCCACTCCTAGTAAGATTACATTGCAATTGTGTATTCAGTGTTAAGTTATTCATGTTTTCTAACATATACATGTATGTTTACTAATTGTGTTTTGCAACAGAAACTCCTACGTGTTGTGGTGCCTGGGCAAATGCAAAATCTGGGCAGTGGTGACATGCGAATTTTCATCTCTGACATGACTGACATGGCAACCACTTACTCCACGTCAAGGGATGATGGATGTCTTGTTGTCAATGGTTGGAAGGTGATTCGTGACAACTACTACTGTGACGAGTGTGACAAGTTGATCGTTGTGCTCCATGTTAACAATAATTGTTCGGTGCTCTTCATGCATGTGTACAATGCACAACTAGGAGACGAGTGACACGACGAGTAGGCTTGCATCTTAGTTAGTACAATGCATGTGTCGAGAACTTCGTTGTGACTTGTAGTACAAGTACTCCTCTGCCGTGCTACTAATCGTACTAAGTAATTTGCTTTTGAAATGGTGTGTTTAAAATTGTCAAGTACTTATAAGTGTACGCATAGCGACAATGTTCCGTTGAAGTCGATGTTTGCGAATACATCTAATTATTGTTTCAAGTTCATGTGCAACTTCATTATTTGGATGCTTATTTTGCTGCCATTGAACCATTGTGTAACCAAATTGCAGCCAGAGCAAAATTGGGTAGAGAACTGTACTGCATATTAGTAGCGTTTGCTAATAAGTCGTGCACACTACTAGGGTGTGCAGTATTAGCGGCGTTTGCTCGTAAATGTTGCTGAAGAGCGAATACTAGCAACGTGTTGCTATCGTGGCACACCTTAGCAGTGTTTGGTGTGGTAGTAACAGCACTCCACTTGGCTCGTGATGACCGGTATGATTTTATTGCGGCAGCAAATTGGTTTGTTCCAAACAGCAGTGGAGTTGACTCACCTGAGCTAACTGCCATCGAAACGGGTTGTACTTGACAACTCACATTGGATGCAACAACATATAACTTGAATCAGATTGTTTCTTCGCGGTGGACTCAGTGAACCAAGTTGATGATTATTTAGGCCGGAGGTAGCAATCATCACAGGCGTAAACAACTTATATGATGGACTTTGCGTCCATATCCTTCAAACATTGCTATAGAGAAGCCAATCACACTATTAGAAAACGGAGCTTTAAAACCGGTTTGTAAGGGCCTTTAGTGCCGGTTATGGAACCGGCACTAAAGTGTGGGCACTAAAGCCCCCCCCCCGCCCCCCTTTAGTACCGGTTCGGCATGAACCGGCGCTAAAGTGCCACCACGTGGCGTGAGCTCACGCCCTGGTCTGGGGGACCTTTAGTACCGGTTGGTGTTACCAACCGGTACTAAAGGTTTTTTTTTTTTTAAATTTTGGAAAAAAATTTGATTTTTTTTTCGATTTTTAATTTTTCTGAATTATTTGATAATTTAGTCTCTAATCACCTCTCTTAACTGCTCAAGTGTGGATCACTCATTCCAAATCATCTAACTTCCCGACCGGTCACCCATCCCTCTCACTACTCCAGTCCGAGCACGCTTAACTTTCGGGTTCTATTCTCCTTCGTTTCCTAGTCTGCACTTGTTGTTTTCCTGACAATAGTAAGATGTTAATCCTATTAACCCTCAGGAGTTTAGCTTGAGCATGAAGTCACACATTTCACCGTTTGAGTTTGAAACTATTATTCTAAAAAACAGTAATTATTTAGTAACGCTAATATTTCTTGAATAAGTTTGACCACAGTTTGACCATAGTTTGACCATATTTGACCAAAATTCAAAAAATTGAAATAATTATTTAGTAAAACTAATATTCTTGAATAATTATGTAGTAACATTAATACTTCTTGAATAAGTAGTTTGACCAGATTTAACCAATTGTGCCGGGACTATAGGTTAAGACTCTGTAGTGCCGGTTGGTGACGCAAACCGGTACTAATGGTTAGACCTTTAGTACCGGTTTGTGTCACAAACCATCACTAAAGGGGCTCGTGGGGCCCTGGCCTGACGCCAGCCTGCCACCACCCCTTTAGTACCGGTTCGTGGCACGAACCGGTACTAAAGGTTCATTACGAACCGGCACTAATGCATAGCCATTCGAACCGGCACAATTGATCACATTAGTGCCGGTTTTTTTACAAACCGGCACTAATGTGCTTTACGTTTGATCTTTTTTCTACTAGTGTCAGGTGGCAGATGAATTAGCAAAGAATTCTTTTACTACTAGATTCTCTGGTTCTTGGGATGATGACATCCTTATTTTATTTCTCATCTGCTTGTAAATGACATGTCTATTGCTTGAGAAATAAAGTCTATATGTGATAAAAAATGCTACTATTGGGCCAACTCGAATGCTGCTAATCACGGGGTCCTGTACCGGTATCTTCATCAGGTGCACGGCAGGACAAGGAGAAAGGCGGATGCGCACTCAAAACATACGATTTTACTCCATACGTCCGGGTTTATTGGGCCAAATTTTGAGCATCACTTTAACTGATAAAATGAACTATATGTCACAAAACTTATATCGTGGATTCGTGGGTAACCCCTATCAAATTAAAATCTGTTTTTTGCGGGATTATCAAATTAAAATCTAACCATATACTTTTTGTAGTATATATATTTTACATATTTTTTGACTCAAATAGATGGTCAAAGTTGGACCCAAAATACCAGGGGCCTAATAAACCGGCGGAGTAGTAGTTTCTTATTGCTTCACAATTCTGTACCTACCATTAAAGGGAGGTGATATTCTTGATTTCGTCCCGCTTCGTTTGGTCCCGCTTTAATTAATTTCACGTACGCTATTTGGTTTCGTTACTTGTCACCCGTTTTAGCCCAAGGGAAGCCCACCTGACGGTGCACTGTAGCCCACGTCCGAAGAGCTGGCAAACAAATAAAATAGCCAATAGCAGGGGTTGGCAAAAAAATAAAACAGCCAATAGCAGGGTTCGGTCTCATAACCCGCCAACCGGTCACACACAGTTTGTCCACTGACCCAGCTAGACTATTAAAGTAAGGTGATATTCTTGATTTCGTCCCACTTCATTTAGTCCCGCTTCAACTAATTTCACGTACGCTATTTGGTTTCGTTACTTGCCACCCGTTTTGGCTCAACGGAGAAACCCCATCTGGCGGCGCACTGTGGCCCAGGTCCGGAGAAAAATAAAATTATCAGTGCGAGGGTTTGATCTCATAACCTGTCAACCGACCACGCACAGTTTGTCCAACTGACCCGGCTAGAGATATGAGTGGATTTTTTTTCCTCCCGTTGCAACGCACGAGCCTTTTTGCTAGTCGATAATAACATACGGAGCGTTTACGGGTTGATCTTGACATCAATTGGGAAAGTGGACCCACCACCCTGAAATTCAAGGTGGGAGAGGTTTAGCACTAACAAAGGACGCGTTGCCGACTAGTGTTCGCATAGGATTCGCGACCGCTTCCTACACATATAGATCGATTGGGTGATCGATCCATCACCAGACGTACTGACGACGTACGTAGAGGAGGTCCGGAGGATTAATCCATCAAGAGCCCTCGTCGAGGACGCAGAGGAGGGAAGGCGGATCGATCAATGGGATCCTGGTTCTCCTCCCTAACGGCGCCGGCGCCGGCGCCGGCCATCTTCGTTATGTGCGTAGAGCCGCGGTCTCAAAACAGTTTGCAGCTCGCCTTCAACAACTCAAGGACAGCGGGCGTCTTGTTGACCCGAACACCCAAGAGTACGTATTGCTATGCCTTCCTTGCAACTCCCTGCAATTTATCTATCTATTTTCAAGAGATTCTGTCGTTTTTTTTGTTTGACGACAGAGGAGAGGACGCCTACCACATTCGTGATCTCGCCGACTTGGCCCTCCGACATTACAACTCCAACCACGCGGTACGTCCTACTGACCCACAAGCTACCAACTAGCTAGGAGTCTCTTTTCTCAGTATGGATCCTCGCATATAGGCACAGCTTACTGCTTACTTAGTTATCCTTGTTTTGAGATCGATATTGTGTATGCAGGGTCCTGAGTTCCGGCTTCCTGATCGGCCCACCGCAGGCTGCGTTAGTTTCACGTCTCTTGATCTGCCGACCACGGATTTGAAGGCCGCTTGTGTTGGTTTTAGGGAAGACCTTTGGTACCATATCAACTTCTCGGCTCGCCAGACAGACGATGATGAGCGCATCTTCTTCGCAGAGCTACGCTACGGCCGGTGCTCTGACCAACTGACCGTGGAGACATGCACCATTCACTAGTGGAAAAACAGGCTTCCGTCCAGCCCCATAAGTCGCGAAGCTGTAGGAACCGCGACTAATGGGACCTTTAGTCGCGGTTCTGGAGGTGAACCGCGACCAAAGGCCTGGGCCCAGGGCGCTCGGTGGCCAGCTGGTGCACGTGAGGGGCTTTAGTCGCGGTTGGCCAGGACAACTCTCCCTCTTTATCTTTGACAGAAGAGCCGTTGGACCGTTTGACAAGCAGCTGCGCATTGTGTCCCAGTGAATCCAAGATTTTGCACCCAAATGCCGTACAACTCGGATGTGGAAAGGAGGGGCAGGAAAAGGAATTTTTCCGCAAGAGGCGTGTATGGAATGGGCACACAAAGGAACTTTTCAGCAAGAGCGATATGCTACAGACCCCCTTCTTGATAGGAGGAAATGGGCCTCGATATAGACTAGATTGACCATCATCTATGTATTTTTTTTTCTTCTCATCATTTATCACATGTGTGTTTAGTTTACTGCATCATTCAGGAAAATAAACCCTGTAAGAGCAACTCTAGCCGATCCCCTAAAAATAGAGGGGTCCAAAGGTGGAGTATAAGTTTTGGCTGCACCTAGCCGAGCCCCTAAATATAAAGGAGTATAATTTTGTTTTTTCTAACTTATGCAATTCTAGTTTATATTGCAACTACATATTAGCACACATATATAGAAACTAAACATAAATATGAAGGTTTAAGAAAATCAAAAATATAGTTTACAAACCGAATTATTTAAATCACACCCGAATGGTTTATGTGTAGCAAATACTTGTGAAAACACAACTAGGAAGTGGGCTGCCGGGCCACAATCTTGAGCACTTGGGATTTGGCCCTTCAGCCTTCAAACAGTGTCCTATCTCTCGTTTTCTCACTAATTGAGGGTCGCTCGGGAACCACCCCCCTCCCCCCTTTCCCGCTAGGGTTCCCCCCGCCACCCACGCCCGCTCGGTGCGGCGCCCCGCTCCCGCTCCCCCGTTGCCGCCCGCCCCGCCCCCCTCCTCTCCCCTCCTCCCCGTCCCGCCGCCTCCCCGGGAGGCGGCCAGGCAGTGCGACCTTCCGCCTCTCCCCCCCGCTGCCGGGTCGCCCCAGATCTGGCCGGGTGGTGTCGGCGGGCGGCGTCCCTTACCAGCGCTCCTCCTGCCGGGTGGGGGCAGGTGGCGGTGGTGCTCGGCCGGTGGCGGTCCGGCGCCCTGCTGCGGTGGCCGGCGACGCTCGCCGTGGTGGTGCCGCCTCTTGGCGGCGGGGCAGTCCGGTGGTGCTGGTCGGCCGGTGGCGCGTCCCCGGCTCAAATCTGGGCCTGTAGGGTCCCTTCTGGGTCCTTGTGGGTCGGCTCCGGCGCGACTGCGAGGCCCTTTGTATGGGGAGGCAGGGGAGCGGCTTGGACTGGGACAGCGACGCCGACGACGTGCCAGCTGCTGCGTGGATACGGGAGTTGTCCAGGCCTTTGAGGGCCCGATCGGGCCAATGGGGCCAGGGGCCCGGTAGGCTCCTACTATGGCGTCCGGTCGGCTACCATCATGGACGGTGGAGGTGGGGCCCTCCCATATGCCGACGGTGCTGCTGCCCTAGTCCCGACTCCTCTTCTTCGTTGTGCAGACCATCTTCGCGGTGCCGTGGTGAGACAGCGTGGGAAGCTTCGTGTCCGTGTTGGCGCAGGGTGGTGTTGGTTTGGTGGCGAGCTCCGAAGTGCCTGAGGTAGAGGCTGGGATCGGGAGAAATCCCTGTTGGCTTGGCCGACACCGACGCGGTGGCGCCTGAGGGTGCCGCCGGACCTTCCTGGAGGGCGTCGGGGCTACCCTTCCTCTCTCCTCGCCACAGATCGGGGAATCCTTTGGCAGCAGCGTCGTCATCGTCATGTTCCTTCTTGGAGGTGTTGATTGGTACTGGCACTTGAGTCTCGGAGCTTGGTGGGCGATCTCTAGTGGGCCTTAGCGGTCATGAGGCTTCTTCGTTTTAGTCGATCCTCCGTTATCGGCATTTGTTTCTTTTCTTTTGTCTCTTTCATTTTTTTTGGCGTGATTGTGCTGCTTCCGCCCAGCTCCTATCATTGGTTGTATCAGATGGTTGCTTTGTAATACAAAGTGGGGGGAAACCCTTTTTCTTAATTGAGGTTTGCTCCTTCAGGAGCCTTCCCAAGGGTCACTTTGGGCTGAGAGCCACGTGCATGCTCTGGGGCACCCTCCGGAATTTTTTATTTTTTCGCACGCGTTTTGGCTTTTTAGATTTTTTTTTGTCTTCTCACCGGTATTTCTTACCTTTTCGACAAAAAACAAAAAAGACTTGCGTGAAAAATTATTTTTTTGTGCTTCCGCGAGAAGGTGGATTTGCTTGGAAAAAAAATTCTTCTGCGAGAGGCACGGTGAATGGAATGAATCACCCCCTCGGGTTCGGTGGCTGAAAGCTTTTTTACTTTTCGTTGATTCATTGATTGATCCTTTTCTTCTTTGAGGTGAATTCATCGATTGATCCCTAGATGAAAGATTGCCGCTTGCTCATTGGTGGACCGGGGCGTCCCACGGATCGCCCCCTGTTTGTAACTGATCACAGCCATCAATATCCAAATCCAATGGACCGGAGCGACGTGACGTGGGAGAGACAAATAGAGAAAGGAGGAAGGGATTGGGTGGGTGGCCTTTTTCTATTTTTTGTTCCTTGGGTGGAGAGCTCCGTTTTCAATGGGTTTTCTCTAGGATTAGAGACGGAATTTTTGCTTTTTTTTTCCTTCGTCTGAGATGAAAATTTCTCATTGGTCGACTGTAATCTCCCACGGATCGACGCCAGCTTTTCTAATTATAATCGCAGCCATCCATCCACATCCGATGAAAAGAGTGCCACTATTCCGATGTACGCACCCAATAAAAAGACCATATCTGCTAGTAGGTATATTTTTAAGACGTGACCCATGTTCAAAATTATCCGAGAAAAATAGCTTATATACGTGCACTCCCTCTCTAACGAAATAATTTTACGGAGGGAGTACCGGCCTAACTAGGTTTTGTTGTTACCTCTGGTCGAATCGGCCTCGCTGGTCGGCAGGTGTGCTCTCATCGACTTCTTCTCACCTCTCTTCTATGTGAAGTGAAGAGCGGAATTGGATTGAGGACAAGGCGAAAAAAGATGTGATCTTTTGTGTTCGTACCGTAATTGACACGGCGGTGGTGCACATACCGGCAGGGGCGGATCCAGGATTTGGGTATAGGGGAGGCCAAACCAAGTAGAGAAAAAAAATTATGCAATAAAAACAATCTATATGTTCAACTTAGGAAAAAAATTGTAATATTAGAAACTCACATAAGATAATTTGCATATTATGTTACCACGACGGAAGTAGTAACATATTATGTTACCATGAGCATCTCTCTACTCGTTAACTACTTGTCACATAAGCAAAAAAAATAAAATGCGCTATGTTACTAGTTAATTTACTCCCACTATAACTGGCTTACCATTCTTGTGTCGCAACAGTCTATGGCATAGCTGTGCGCCAAATTAAAGTTGGTGTGCCCGCATAAAAAAGCATCATGTAGCATGGTGATAGTCAGCATGGTACAGCCGCCATCTTCCGCGTAGTTTGGGCATTCTTATTCGCACTCAACTTCATGTCGACTTCCATCGCCTTGAGAGCCATCATCTTCGACTCCAAGGCTCTCATCTTCTCCACCGCCGTACCACCTCGGCTCTCAGATCGCCTAAGGGGTGGCACTGTGAGGCTTCACTTCTTTGCTGACCTATATTTTGACAGACGCTACTGCCAACAAGCCGTTGAAACATGCATCATCTTAGGTACTACCTAAATTTATTTCTACCACTCTCTCAGTCTCTTACGAGCTGTGTTTGTTGGACACTTGAGTATATGCGTATACTAGAGGATTCGCTCAAACCCCTCCCCTCCGGACTCGCTCCCGCGGGCGACTCCGGAGGGTAAACCCTAGAGCTGTCAGCCGTCTCCTCTTTCTCTCCTTTCCCTCACCGCCGCCAGGGCGCGCCACCGATCAAAAGTTAGCTCGCGTCGGCTACGGCGGGAACTCCTCTCTCCTCGCTCGGTGGCGGCAGGCGCGGGTCGTCGGCATCGAGCAGTGGCGGCGCGCTGGCGTTGGCGTTGGCGGCGCTAAGGCGGGTGCTGGTGGCGGAGTCACTGGTGTGACGGGCCGGCGTGGAGGGCTTCGCAGCGTGGCCTGCTTTTGGCGGTGGCGGCGCCGACATTGGATATGTCCGATTCGGCCGCGGCCACAGGTGGCGATTGCCCCGCCAGTGGGGCTTCCTGGCCGCCCTGGGAGGTTAGTCACCGCGGGTGGTGTGTGCACGCGGCTAGGAGGGTGATTGTCCCACCTCCCCTTGTCTTGTGGGCAAGCCACCATGGACGGAGCCGGATCCCCTGACGTACGCCCCCTGCCGTTGGGCCGCTGACAGGTGGGTCCAGGCCCACACGTCAGTGTGTGGGCCGTACGTCAGAGGAGCCACGTCCACCATGGACCTGATGCCGATCTAATCTGGTTCCAGCAGGGCTCTCAAGCCGGATGGGGGGGGGGGGCACAGCCGGGGGCTGGTGCTGCCGTCTCCCTCGTGACATGGTCTTGGCTGGTGGGCTCCTCGCCCGGCCTTGGGTTGGGGGAGTGATGCCCAAGGGACCCGTGCCTACCCAGATCCGGGTCATGCCTGGGTTGTCATGGTCGTCGTCTTCCACCCTTGGTCGATGTGCTCATCGCCGTGACTCTCTTCCTTGCTCGGTCTAATGACTTAACGGAAGGATCAAGTGTGATCCGGAGGAATCGTCCATTTGCCCCTTCCTCCTTCACACCGATGGTACCTTATTTCGCCTGGCCCGTCGTGTGGAGTGCGCCTTGGAGTGGTGGCCAGCATGGTGAGTTGCGTTGAGGCGGTTCTAGAAGACTTGAGCTTATTGTTTGGGACTAGCTAGTTTTCCTAGTGGCATTGCTAGTCCCTATTGTTTGGTTTCCTGTTTTAGCTATGTGTGCTTCTCTTTTATAGTTAGTATCCCCAACAGTGTGGGTGTGCGTTTGTATGCTTCATCACCTTCTGTATTGGTTGTGGTCTTATTTATAAAGCCGGGTGGAAGCCTTTTTCGGTATATGTATATACTAGAAGGAGGAGGACGGGGCGTCGACCCGTTGGCTGGGCAGCCGAGGTTGCTGCCAGCCCACCCGAGTTCAAGTCCCGGCTTGGACACGTGGTGCTCGCGGAGTTTCTCCTATAAATAAATGCCAACAAAGGTTAGCCGTTGGGTTGGTCTCATTTTTTATATACTAGAAGGAGACGCACGCTTTGCGTGCCATTTCTCTCTTTGTCGTTGTAAAAATGCTTATATATGCAATCAATCGCTTTATTGAACAGTGCATTAAATGCTAAGCTTGCAATGTGCCTTTTTCAGAAGAAGAAAAAATCGCAGATAAATCATGATACTACAGGAAACTCCCTTGGATTATGATTACAACATTTTTAACCAAACTCTACTTCCCTACCGTGACATATAAATTATCCTTAGGACCACGATGAAACATATTGCAAAACCATTATTCCCGACAACTCTTCGAAGCTCTACCAATCCAGGGAGCAACTAGTATAGAAAATGGGGCTGTGGTAGAAAAAGAAAAGATCAGTCAGGGCCATTTTAGTGGATGGTACAGATTTCAGTGGAGACACTTCAGACCACTTAATGCACATTTTATAAAATCCGCCTTGGTACTAGTTAGATATAAAACTTGACTTTTGCAGTAAACACCTCGACTTTCTCATACTCAATTGTTTTGTCGTTGGTAATGTAACTATTTACAAATCAACTTGTTTATCTTAATGAATTTCAAGGAAATATGTAATTCTGCATTTTGTGCATGCAGTAGGTTCATGCATGCCAATTCCATTTCTTTCTTTGATTAAAACCAATGCATCACCTTAATACCGTCTGAACTAACATGGGAAAATATTTAGAAAGTACACAACAGTATACGTTATCATTTGATTTTGCATTGTCTATTTGGCTTGTGCATTTGGAGCTCATCGTTCACAATTTATATCACAAATGTAATATAGTTTTATTTTTATTTGCTGCCATGAGAGATATAGTTTCTCTACCTGACACACCAGACAAACAGCCTTAAAATCATAACTCGAACCTACTCATTACAGCTCATTACAGAGACTGGTAAAAGCAGGACCTCCACACAACTCAGAAACCTAATTTATTACAGATAATGATTAATACGCCCAACTTGAATTGTAAAACGAGGCCATTATGAGTTACATTGAAAATTCATCAGTACATTATTTGCACACAAATGTGTGTTTTATTTTGGCACACGGAGCTGCCTTCACTTCACCTCCCTCAATAAGTCAAAGTGCTAATGAAATGAACAGGAAAGTCGAAAGCAGAAGCTATCCAATACATCAGTGTTCTTGCGCTGCTATGCCCTTTGTTACTATTTAAGCCTGGGCATCCAGATGTAAAATCTACCTGCACCGAAATAAAAGCATGTGCCTGACATAACTTCCAAAAGTAAAAAAGAGAGAATAGAAATGTGCAACCTGGGTTTCTCTCAGGAACATGAGTGCTTTGCATCTGAATGTTCCTCGTGACTTGATATTTATGCCACCACAAAGCTCTTTGACGAAAACATGATACTGTTATGATTTAAGCTGATATCAAGTTCATGAGACTATTAGTTTGGTGCATTGGAAGATATAAATAGCTGGTTCCTTGCATAATTAGATAAATCTGAATAGATGGTTATCGTGGAGGAGCTGGCGGCATGGCATTATTTTCCACTACTTAAAAGGAAGCACATTCATGTAAATAAGAAATGCCTTCTCGAACCTACAAGGTTAATTAGGACTTCTTACAACTCCAAGCATGGATCTTCTTTTATAGACAACAAACCTGGAACATCGAAGAGCAAATGGTTTAGTCAGACCAATCTACAGGAGAGCAACATGCATCCAGTGTTTATGAACCTAGTGCATGATACAAAATATTAAATGGAGTCACTCACTAGCAAACTTGAGTTCACAAAGGGCATCAATTAGGTGATGTTGCAAGCTGCGATGGGTTGCTTCACATAATGTCTCGGAAAAGCATAAGAAGAAATGAATTGTATTTAGTATAGGAACTGAAGCTTCATATCAAATCTCAGAAGAGAAAAATATGGACAGGAGCTGTAGCTTCATATAAACTTATAGTGTTTCTCTTTAAAGTTTTTTGTACATTCCTTTTTATAACTTTTCCATTCAAACATTTTTGTAAATTCATGCCCTAAGGTATTATTGGAAAAACACAACTTTAGCATAGATGGGAAACAGTACTATACGTTCAATGAAAAGTCCACTTGTCAGCACATTGAGTAGATTACAATAGGAAGTAATGGAAACACTGCAAAATTCAGAAAAAATATTTATTTATTTTCCACTAAAAAAGTTTGTAATGTAGTCTAATTTGTGGTTCAGCGTAAAATGGAACCATACCAGCTACAAACGAATGCCAACTGAAAACAAGAAGGATATGCTTACTCAAGCACTACAATCTCAAATCCTACTTGTCTTACAGGAGCAACAATATTCAGTTAATGATCATAGACATGAAAAATGGAGACAAGTAAATATCTATTGCTCCTCCATGTTTTACTGAACTTGTTCAACAATACATAACTTACAAGTATATTTATGGAGAATCGGAGGAGTACAGTTGCAATAAGTAGAAATGATTTCCTCCCATACAGAAAATAAAAGAGAGTTGGATATGTGCATTGTTGTAATGAGCGGAAAAAGTCATGCAAATCATCTAATTAAACATGTGAATGCTTTTTAAGATTGATGAGAAGTTGAGTCTGGTGAAAGGGGTTTTGATTGCCTAATCAGGTGAAAGAGAAGCATAAGGTACTTATTTGGGTCTGATTTTGTGGTGCCTTTTCCGACATTTCATTAGGTCGGATCCGGCGTATGCATAAAAAGGACGCGCTCCCAATGCTCACCAACCCTAAATTCTTTTCTTGTCTCTTTGTGTGGGGCGTTGCAGTTGGTGATCATGGACGGCGCCAACAAGGGTCGGATGGCTCCTCATGTTGTCTAAGGTTTACATTTTGGTTGGATTTTGTTGTCCGGCCCTCTTCTTGACACTCACCATTTTATTTCTGTCGTGATCACAGGTCTCATGTCTTTGTTGTCGAAGAGGTGTTATTCAGCCAAGTCATCGACGGTTTATCAAACGGTGGCACCGGGCGGCGGTGTCTTAGCTCAATGTGGACCGTTCGGGTTCTCCGACAACGCGACGAACACCCGGTTCACGGCCTCGGCGATTGGCCCTAGCTGTAGGAGTGACACGATGTCGTGCTCGGCGGCTTCCAGCTCCTCCAGCATGTGTCCGCGTCTCCGGCTGGTTTGCACCAGACATGGATATCGTTTAGGATAAGTTTTTTTTAATGTTGTCTTAGATTCTTCTACCATGTATAAATTATTTTTACTATCACTAAAAAATGGTGTTTGCGGTCCTCTTGGGGGCGTGTATGGACATGGTCTACTTGTCAAAGTCCTAGGTCACTTCATGTGGCAGTCCGGTAAGGAAAGTCCAGCCGCAGATGTAAAGCACGTGGCAAGCACGTTTAGTTGAGCAACACCTCTTCCACAACAAAGACGTGAGACCCATGAATCGGGTGTTTGTCTTTGTTTTCAGTGATTGCCTAATCAGGTGAAAGAAAACCAGAGAATTTTTTTGATAACATTCATGAAAAGAAAAAAGGAAACAAACAAAGAAAGCAAAGAGGAAAGAGATTGTGGGCCCTGTAGCTTTCTCTCCAAAGAAAAACAAGGAAGAGCAAGAATAAGGCCAAAGCAAAGACCAAGGAGCTTGTAGCTTCTCTCCCAAAATACCAAGGAAAGCAAATAGGAGAGCAAGTAAATGACCAAAACAAAGGGGAATAACCTTGTGGGCCATGTGTTTTTCTCTCAAAAAACAAGAATGGCCAATACATCACCATGTAGTTGTTTTGAGCTGGGGATAACATGAGTTGAATTTGCCATCGGCCAGTTGGTGCTTGTGTGTCTTTATAACCATCCTGTACCATCACCGGAAGCTTGCCCCTAGTTACCATGGGTCTTACCCGATTGTTGCGAAGGTTAGCCACATGATGTATAAGCTAAAGCTTCCACCGTGTGCACTCCGTCAAAGGGTTTTCCATGTAACGCAGCTAAAACCTTTTGGTGGGAGTTCCACCAACCAAGATGTCATTCTTTGAAGCCACAAGAGGTCCTCCGGCCTGAGGTTATTGGTGGGCGCCAATACTAGTGGTGCAATGGATTGGCTATGGGTATTGAAGCAACTTGGGAAAACCTCGCAGAGTTTTAAGCCAAGTTTCCAGATTTTAAGCTCAATGATAATCTATTCACCGGGGTTCATTCAAGCTCGCGGAGTTTGGAAACCTTCCTGTGGTGAATAGCTTATACCCGAGCTTGAAATCTGGAAACTTGCTTGAAACTCTGCGAGGTTTTCACAAGTTGCTTCCGAGTACGCACATACAACTCATTGCACCACTAGCATCGGTGCTCCATGAATAACCCCGTGCGGAGGACCTCTTGTGGCTTCAGCAATGGCAGCTCGGTTGGTGGACTCCACGGAAAGGTTTCAACTATGATTCATGGAAGACACTTTGACGGAGTGCACATGGTGGAAGCTTCAGCTTATACATCACGTAGCAAACCTTCGCAACAACCGGGTAAGGCCCATGGTAACAAGGTGCAAGCTTCCCATGGATGTGTAGGATGGTGATAGAGACACACAAGCACCAACTACTTGACGGTGAACCCATGTCATCCCAGCTCAAAACAACTGCCCGATGATGTATTGGCCATTTCCTTGTTTATTTTTTGGGAGAGAAAGACACACAACCCACAAGGTTCTTCCTCTTTGTTTTGGTCTTTTTCTAGCTCTCCCATTTGTTTTCCTTGAGAGAGAAGGCTACAAGCACCTTCATCTTTTCTTTGGCCTTATTCTTGCTCTTCCCTTTGATTTCCCTCGTTTTTGTTGGAGAGAGACACAAGGCCCACAATCTCCTTCTTCTTTGCTTTCTTTGTTTCTTTGCTTTCTTCGTTTCATGAATATTGTCACAAAAGTTCTCCTGGAGGTTTTCCACCGAAGAAGTGGCCGAGGGCCATTGGCGCCTCCGCTGGCAAATCGTGACGACGTTGTCTCGTCTGGAGTACACCTGCTTGGAAGCTTGGGTCAATCTTGCTAGGGACATGACTTACGTTTTCTTTGAGTGACAGATTGGCATTTCGTATTTCAAGTAGCCGCGCTTCTGTTGCTTCAGCAATTGGTCTGTCTGATCGCCTGGCATGTGTACATGCTAATGGTGAATCTCCATGTGCTGCTGCTTGCTACATGGCACCTGATTATCGACTCATCTCCTGAAGATATTGAAGCGCTTCCAATAAGCTTATCCTCTTAATTTGTATTGTACTGCAAAATCTGCTTACTTTCATGCATGTCGATTTGGTGTTTTCTGGGCTGTAACAAAGTTCACCATGTATGTTGTTGGATGTATATTTTGTCCCGGTTAACTTTGACATTAGTTCCACAAAAGACCATACATTGTTTATTTTATTAACAATAATATTTGTTATTGCATTTTGTGGACAGATTCTCTTGTTGCTTTCCTTTCAATAATTTCATTTCCCACGCTAATACCACGATAATTAAGATGGAAACTAAGGCTAAAAAGGGAAAGGTTCAAGAGAAAACAGCTTAGTTCTAGTTTGTGCTGACCTGTCGTGGTTTCCTCCAAAGACACCAGCTTCTCCCACTTCACGACATGCCGCTCCTCCCCACACCATCCAGCATCTTCATTCCACTAATCCTTGCTCGGAGCTATTTGAAGTACTCCGAGGTGTCAATCTGAAGTAGTAGCTACCAACTACCAACAAACAAGTTGCTTGGTATGGAAATGAAAAGCCCAAAAGATGATAAGAAAAAACCATGTAGAGATTCCTGCAACCAACACAACCAACACACCAACTGGTAAACATAATGAAATTGAATCATACTTGCAATGCACTATTTTCTTGGCAGTGTGCCGACTTGACATCGAGTGCCGAGTCGCGACAATCCGAGCCTGGTATGCATGCAAGGGGGGGCGGTCCAGTGGGTCCAAGGGGGGGGGGGATCTGGTACTTGAAAAACCGTATCACATTTTGGCCTCCCAGTGGGTCAATGTTATGATAAGCATTCTCCTTGTGGTAATGAGCTATTTAAATGACAGTATGCATTTAAGGCTCAAGCAGGGGAAATCTTGACTGGACTATCATGGCCACAGAAATCATATGCGGAGAGTGCTATTTTCATCTTATGTTTTAATCTCACCAATGCAACATAGCTCAGTTTTTATCAGGGAAGGAAATATACATCACCTTAATGTATTTACAAGATAACAATGGAGAGAATGATGAATACAGGCCGTCTAAGCATTGCAAGATACTAGCTCTCTCTACATATATGAACCATGCACTACTAAACTAGTACTACCCTAACCTGACCTGGAAAACATGTAAAATGTATCAGCACTAGCAAGACTATAAAATGGAGCGGATTTGTCAAGTATGGGGCAAAGAATGAACGAATCGACAACGAATGAGAGCAAGAGTAGTGTTCATGATCCTTGCATGGTCCCCAGGGTAGCACTGCTGGAGATCGCAAGGCAATGAATTAATGAACATATTTGAAAGAAAATAACGCTGTCAAACTCGCTAGTACATGTGCCTGATTTTATACTTGTACGTCAGATATAGTTAACTTAAAGGAATCGACATCGCCATAAAAAGAATACAAGAATCTGGGCCTGGCAATAGTGTAGATCATGATAGACAGAAAATAATGCTCTCCTTGAAAATATACAATAACACCACTCGTAATCAGATTTCCCAAGTCCATGTGTGTAGCCACTGATTACTAATTTGTGTGTAGCCATTGATATCTCTGAGCTCTAACTGCCGCCACTGATAACTAACCGCTACTGTTTACAAGTAGAAGTTTTATTTTTCGAAGTACATGTGTGTACTGTGTAGCCATTGATGTTGCCATCTTAGTGCACATTTGTTGTTCTATTATATTGCTTTGGCAAAAAAAAAAAAAAAAACAAGGAGCAAATTACTGCCGCCATTGTCACCAACAGAGCGCAAGGAAGGGGGTTTGGGGGGTTACCTGCCCTGACGTGACGCCGACGCCAGAGGGAGGGAAGCAGGCGCTAGTGAAGCCCGGAGGAGAGCGCGAGCCCCTTGGTGCTGTCGGCCGACGGAGGTGAGGGAGACGCTGCTCCGGTGACCCGCTGCAGCGGCTAGGATTAAGAGCCGCCTGCATATGGGCGCTCGCGCCGCCGTGTGCGTGGATCCCGTCGCCGTGGTCGCTGCGAGGTGGTCCAGCAGGAACCCCACGGGGGGCTTGATCTTGGATCCGGCCGCTGCAGGATTGCCATGTCCCCCCTTTTCGGTCTGCGGGCAAGGGAAGGGAGAGTGCGTGAGGGAAGGTCGCCGGTGGGGAGAGGGGAGGGCGGCGGCGGTAGGGGAGGGAGGTCGCCGGTGGGGAAGAGGGCGTCGGTGGGGAAGAGAGAGAGTTGAGTAATGGAGAATCTCAGCACGCATGGGTATATAAACAGTTAGACGAGAGAGAGATACAGGGGAGATCGGAGTTACAGCGGCTCAAGGCCGAGCATGCCGCGCATGCGATCGTGGGACGCGCACGATAAGGCGTCCTGCAGAACCGGTCCGTGGATTAGCCACGATGAGGTGGAGCCGCTGACACGTTCCAATGTAAGATTTGATAGGAAGTGTTGAATCCTTTGCTCGGGCCGCATGTATAATTATAGAAGGATTGCCGTGGCTTACAAGGTTTTGGAATACCGTTAGGATTCTTCCATAATACATCGAGAGAGATATGACTTGAAGAGGAAGAACAAAACAGGAGAAGAGATAGAATCAGGAAACAGTTTAAACAACTATCTTTACGTACTCTATTCTAACATCCTCCATCAATCCAAACCTATAAAAATTTCTCTAGGTTTAGATTGTACTTGAACTCATTCAGTCTCCTCGTAGTAAGTGGTTTGGTGAAGCCATCAGCAAGTTGATCTCTTGTGGGAATAAACTTGACGTCAAGCAGCTTTCGTGCTACTCTTTCTCTCACAAAATAAAAATCAACCTCTATGTGTTTTATACGTGCATGGAACACAGGATTTGCTGAAAGGTAAGTTGCACCAATGTTGTCACACCATAACCTTGCAGCTTGTGGAGTCTTGATTCCCAACTCATACAAAATAGTATGAATCCACATAACTTCGGCAGTTGCATTGGCAAGGGCTTTGTATTCTGCTTCAGTACTTGACCTTGACACAGTAGCTTGTTTCCTTGCACTCCATGACACGAGGTTTGATCCCAGAAATACAGCAAAACCACCTGTTGATCTTCTATCATCAGGACACCCTGCCCAGTCAGCATCTGAATATGCACTAACTAGCATGGATGGCGATTTAACAATCTTGATTCCAAGTCCCATTGTAAACTTTAGAGACCTCAGAATTCTCTTTACTGCAGTCCAATGAACTGTACTTGGTGCATGCAAAAACTGACACACTTTGTTGACAGAATATGAAATATCAGGCCTAGTCAACTTTAAATATTGTAGAGCACCAACAACACTCCTATAGTTTGTTGCATCACTCGGTCCAAGTAATTCACCTCCTTCAACTGTAAGTTTCTCAGAAGTGGAAAGTGGTGTACTTACTGGTTTGCAATGTTCCAGTCCTACCCTTTTTAGAATATCTGTGGTGTATTTCTCTTGTGTAAGAAGTATCCCATCCTTGATCTGTTTTACCTCTATACCAAGAAAATAATGAAGATCGCCCAACTCTTTGAGTGCGAACTCCACGTTAAGGTCACGGAGCAGACAGGTAGTGGCCTCTGAGCTGGAACTAGCAACAATTATATCATCAACATAAATAAGAACAAACATAGAGACGTTGCCTTTGTGATAGAAGAATAATGAGGTATCTTCCTTGCTTGGAATAAAACCAAGTTGTTATAACTGAGTGCTCAACCTGGAGTACCAGGCTCTTGGGGCCTGTTTTAAGCCATACAAAGCTTTGTCCAACTTACGGACAAAATGAGGTGTGCTTTTGTTTTCATACCCTGGTGGTTGCCCCATGAACACTTCTTCCTCAAGAACATCATGGAGAAACGCGTTCTGGACGTCTAGCTGACGTAAACTCCACCCTCTGGAAATAGCAATAGATAATACAAGTCGAATAGTAGCTGCCTTAACAACAGGGCTAAAAGTATCCTCATAATCAATTCCAAATCTTTGTTTAAACCCTTTTGCAACAAATCTAGCCTTGTATCTATCTATACTTTCATCAGATTTTCTTTTGATCTTATAAACCCACTTGCAATCATCAAATTATTTCCCTTTGTTGGTGGTACAAGATGCCATGTTTTATTTTTCATTGAGTTCTTGATATTCATTGTCCATAGCCCCTTTCCATTCTTTGTGAGCAAGAGCTTCGGCTAAATGAGCAGGTTCACCTGAACTAGTGAGAAACGCATACTTGCGAGGATCATACCTTACTGTACCGTCCTTGTAGTCCTTAGGCTTGAATACTCCAGATTTTGACCTGGTATGGCGCTGAGGATTTACAAGTGACACATGTGTGGCGGCTGTTGTAGTTTCTATATCACCAGAACCGGCCACAGAAGATCCAGCCGCCAAATCACCCTAGACTGCCGTGCCGCAGGGCTCCGGACCTGAGATGGGCACGGGATCTGGCGAGATCCGCCTCGTACCAGACGCCTCAGCAGGGGAATCCCGCATGGCACTGTTGGCAGGGTCCACTCCGGTCGGCCTGTCGGCCCCAGTGCGCGCCAACTCCCATGTGGCGCATCTTGGACGGAGCTGCGCCCAGCCGTCTGGTCCACACCGGACCGCATGATCGGTCCACGGCTCGGCAGCGGACTGGTCCCACCACCACTTGGCGCTTCAGAGACGCTGGGACGCCGCTACGCCCGGCGGCTGTGGCTGTCAGCCTGGGATCGCACGCGGCTATCAACCTGGGATCGTGCACCTTCTCTGGAACCGCAGTTCTGCACCAAATCTGCATCGGATCCAGCGCGGTTTTCATCCTCTTCTGCACACATAAAATCATAGCCAAAAGCTGCATTTTTTCATTAGTTTCTGAATTTTCTCCTGGACTAGGCACATGATCATGTTCTATTCATTCTCCCCCGTGATAAGTACGTGGCAAAGGATCCGAGAGAAGAGAGATTTCAGCTCGGAGAAGGGCTCCTGCATTTGGATGAAGTTTGGCAAAAGGGAAAATAGTTTCATCAAAAATCACATCCCGAGAGATGTAGATGCGTACAGTTGAAACTTCTAGACACTTGTAACCCTTATGAAGATTGCTATAGCCAAGGAAGACACATTGAGTGGAGCGAAACTGGATAGCATGCACATCCAAAAACTTTGAGGGAATTATAATCTGGTTTTTGATGAAACAATCGTTCTAAGGGAGTTGTGTTCCCAATAACCTTACTAGGCAAACGATTGATAAGATAGGTGGCGGCAATGAAAGCTTCATCCCAATATTTTAGAGGCATAGATGCATGAGCAAGAAGGGAAAGACCAACTTCAACAATGTGACGGTGTTTGCGTTCAGTAGAACCGTTCTGTTGGTGTGCGCATGCGGACACGAAACATGATGCTCAATGCCTATGTTTCGAAAGAAGGAATTGAGTTTCTCATACTCTCCTCCCCAGTCACTCTGGACTGTAATGATTTTCTTGTTAAATTGACGCTCAACAAGTTTTTGGAATTCTTGGAAGACAGAGAAATCTTTGGATTTGAACTTAAGTAAGTATATCCATGTAAACTTACTATAATCATCAATGAAGCTAACATAATTTTTTTCTTCCAAAGGAATCTCTGGCATGACCCCATACATCACTGAATATCAGTTCCAACGGAGCATGAGACACACTATTTGAACTAGGATCGGGGAGTTGATGACTCTTGGCACATTGACAAGCATCACAAACAGACTCTTTATTCTCACAACTAGACAACTGAAGATTGCCTTTATTCACTGCTTGATCAACTATTTTTAATGAAGGATGACCTAATCTTTGATGCCACCTCTCTAAGGACGGCTTGACGACGGAGTAGACTTGCCCATGACGTTTGCGGCTAAGAGCTCTTGATGTGATAGGATATAGACCACCGACACATCTACCGTGATGGAGGAGCTCCCTCGTTGCCCGATCCTTAATGAAAAAAATACTTGGGATGAGTTTCAAAGAAGATGTTATTATGAGCGGACAAACGAGACATGGAAGCAAGGTTTTTGTTGGCTTGAGGAACATGAAGGACATATTTTAGAAGAAGACCGCGTTTAATATTAGGGAAATTAATAGAGGATTGACCAATGTGACATATGTCCATACCTCCTCCACTTGCGGCGGTGTTAATCTGATCATTGCCATAGTATCTCTCCCGATTTGCAAGCTTCTCCAACTCGCTGGTGACATGATCTGTGGCTCCAGAGTCAGCATACCAGATGGTGTCCCCAGCTTCTTCTTGCTCCCTGATGGCTGCAGCTATGTGGCGCTCTTCGGGCACGTAGTCTTCATCGTAGCGGTGCCAACAATCTTTCACCTCATGCCCTGATTTTTTGCAGAGCTGGCAACGCGGCCTGGTGTTGGAGTAGGAGGCGTCGGAGGAGCGTGGGCCAGTGTTGTTCACTACTAGGAAAAGGCCTACTAGTGGCGCACCAGTTTTGCCTACTAATGGCGCACTACTGATGCGCCACTAGTATTATATACTAATGGCGCACCATAGGTGCGCCATTAGTATACCATTCGTGTTGGGGAACGTTGCAGAAAACAAATTTTTTCCTACGGTTTCACCAAGATCCATCTATGAGTTCATCTAGCAACGAGTGATCGGAGTGCATCTACATACCTTTGTAGATCGCGAGCGGAAGCGTTCAAGAGAACGGGATTGAGGGACTCGTTCTCGTCGTGATCCAAATCACCGGAGATCCTAGCGCCGAACGGACGGCACCTCCGCGCACAACACACGTACGGTCAGCGTGACGTCTCCTCCGTCTTGATCCAGCAAGGGGGAAGGAGAGGTTGATGAAGATCTGTTGGGGAACGTAGCAGAAATTCAAAATTTTCCTACGTGTCACCAAGATCTATCTATGGAGAAACCAGCAACGAGGGGAAGGAGAGTGCATCTACATACCCTTGTAGATCGCTAAGCGGAAGCGTTCAAGAGAACGGGGTTGAAGGAGTCGTACTCGTCGTGATCCAAATCACCGGAGATCCTAGTGCCGAACGGACGGCACCTCCGCGTTCAACACACGTACAGTCCGGTGACGTCTCCCATGCCTTGATCCAGCAAGGAGAGAGGGAGAGGTTGAGGAAGACTCCATCCAGCAGCAGCACAACGGCGTGGTGGTGGTGGAGGAGCGTGGTAATCCTGCAGGGCTTCGCCAAGCACCTGCGGGAGAGGAGGAGGTGTCACGGGAGGGAGGGAGGCGCCAGGGCTTCAGGTGTGGCTGCCCTCCCTCCCCTCCACTATATATAGGGGCAAGGGAGAGGGGGGAGGCGCAGCCTTGCCCCTTCCTCCAAGGAAGGGGTGCGGCCAAGGGGGGGAGGAGTGCCTCCCAAGTCAAGTGGAGGCCCTTCCCCTTAGGGTTTCCTCCCATGCGCATGGGCCTTTGGGGGCTGGTGCCCTGGCCCATTAAGGCTAGGGCGCCCCTACAGCCCATGCTACTGTATTGGACGTGGTGGAACAATTTCCGGACCTCCGGACCCCTCCGAATCCTCTGGAACCTTCAGAAGCTTCCGGTACAATACCGAAAAAACCCGAACTTTTCCGGAACCCGAACAACAACTTTCCATATATAAATCTTTACCTCCGGACCATTCCGGAACTCCTCGTGACGTCCGGGATCTCATCCGGACTCAACAACATTCGGTAACCACATACAAACTTCCTTTATAACCCTAGCGTCATCGAACCTTAAGTGTGTAGACCCTACGGGTTCGGGAATCATGCAGACATGACCGAGACGTTCTCCGGTCAATAACCAACAGCGGGATCTGGATACCCATGTTGGCTCCCACATGTTCCACGATGATCTCATCGGATGAACCACGATGTCAAGGACTCAATCGATCCCGTATACAATTCCCTTTGTCTAGCGGTATTGCACTTGCCCGAGATTCGATCGTCGGTATCCCGATACCTTGTTCAATCTCGTTACCGGCAAGTCTCTCTACTCGTTCCGTAACACATCATCCCATGATCAACCCCTTGGTCACATTGTGCACATTATGATGATGTCCTACCGAGTGGGCCCAGAGATACCTCTCCGTCACACGGAGTGACAAATCCAGTCTCGATTCGTGCCAACCCAACAGACACTTTCGGAGATACCTGTAGTGCACCTTCATAGTCACCCGATTCACGTTGTGGACGTTTGGTACACCCAAAGCATTCCTACGGTATCCGGAGTTGCACAATCTCATGGTCTAAGGAAAAAATACTTGACATTAGAAAAGCTTTAGCATACAAACTACGATCTTTGTGCTAGGCTTAGGATTGGGTCTTGTCCATCACATCATTCTCCTAATGATGTGATCCCGTTATCAATGACATCCAATGTCCATGGTCAGGAAACCGTAACCATCTGTTGATCAACGAGCTAGTCAACTAGAGGCTTACTAGGGACATGGTGTTGTCTATGTATCCACACATGTATCTGAGTTTCCTATCAATACAATTATAGCATGGATAATAAATGATTATCATGAACAAGGAAATATAATAATAACTAATTTATTATTGCCTCTAGGGCATATTTCCAACAGTCTCCCACTTGCACTAGAGTCAATCATCTAGTTCACATCGACATGTGATTAACAGCGATAGGTCACATCGCCATGTGACCAACACCCAAAGAGTTTACTAGTGTCTGTAAACTAGTTCACATCATCATGTGATTTAGACTCAATGAATTCTGAGGTTTGATCATGTTTTGCTTGTGAGAGAGGTTTTAGTCAACGGGTCTGAACCTTTCAGATCCGTGTGTGCTTTGCAAATTTCTAAGTCATATTGTAAACGCTGCTTCCACGCTCCACTTGGAGCTATTCCAAATGGTTGCTCCACTATACGTATCCGGTTTGCTACTCAGAGTCACTCGGATAGGTGTTAAAGCTTGCATCGACGTAACCCTTTACGCCGAACTCTTTATCACCTCCATAATCGAGAAACATTTCCTTATTTACTCCAAGGACAATTTTGACCGTTGTCCAATGATCCATTCCTGGATCATTCTTGTACCCCTTGACTGACTCATGGCAAGGCACACTTCCGGTGCGGTACACAGCATAGCATACTGTAGAGCCTATGTCTAAGGCATAGGGGACGATCTTCGTCCTTTCTCTCTGTTCTGCCGTGGTCGAGCTTTAAGTCTTAACTTCATACCTTACATCTCAGGCAAGAACTCCTTCTTTGACTGATCCATCTTGAACACCTTCAAGATCATGTCAAGGTATATGCTCATTTGAAAGTACCATTAAGCGGTTTTGATCTATCCCTATAGATCTTGATGCTCAATGTTCAAGTAGCTTAATACAGGTTTTCACTTGAAAACACTTTTCAAATAACCCTATATGCTTTCCAGAAATTCTACATCATTTCTGATCAACAATATGTCAACAACATATACTCATCAAAAATTCTATAGTGCTCCCACTCACTTCTTTGGAAATACAAGTTTCTCATAAACTTTGTATAAACCTAAAATCTTTGATCATCTCATCAAAGTGCCCATTCCAACTCCGAGATGCTTACTCCAGCCCTTAGAAGGATCGCCGGTGCTAGCATACCTTTTAGCATCCTTAGGATCGACAAAACCTTTCTGATTGTATCACATACAACCTTTCCTTACGAAAACAGGTAAGGAAACTTGTTTTGACATCCATCTGCCAGATTTCATAAATGCAGCTAATGCTAACATGATTCCGACGGACTTAAGCATCGCTACGGATGAGAAAATCTCATCGTAGTCAACTCCTTGAACTTGTGAAAAACTCTTCGCCACAAGTCGAGCTTCATAGATGGTGACATTACCATCCACGTCCGTCTTCTTCTTAAAGATCCATTTATCTCAATGGCTTACCGATCATTGGGCAAGTCCACCAAAGTCCATGCTTTGTTCTGATATATCGATCATATCTCGGATTTCATGGCTTCTAACCATTTGTCGGAATTTGGGCCCACCATCGCTTCTCCATAGCTCGTAGGTTCATTGTTGTCTAGCAACATGACCTTCAAGACAGGATCACTGTACCACTCAAGCGATCTGGCGTCCTTGTCGTCCTACGAGGTTCGGTAGTGACTTGATCCGAAGCTTCATGATCACTATCATAAGCTTCCACTTCAATTGGTGTAGGTGTCACAGGAACAACTTCCTGTGCCCTACTACACACTTGTTGAAGTGACGGTTCAATAACCTCATCAAGTCTCCACCATCCTCCCACTCAACTTTCCGAGACAAACTTTTCCTCGAGAAAGGATCCGATTCAAGAAACAATCCCTATTGCTTTCGGATCTGAATTAGGAGGTATACCCAACTGTTTTTGGGTGTCCTATGAAGATGCATTTTATCCGCTTTGGGTTCGAGCTTATCAACCTGAAAATTTTTCACATAAGCGTCGCAGCCCCAAACTTTTAGGAAACGACAACTTAGGTTTCTCCAAACCATAGTTCAAACAGGGTCGTCTCAACAGAATTACGTGGTGCCCTATTAAAGTGAGTGCGGTTGTCTCTAATGCCTAACCCATGAACGATAGTGGTAATTCGATAAGAGACATCATGGTACGCACCATATCCAATAGGGTGCAACTATGATGTTCGGACACACCATCACACTATGGTGTTCCAGCGGTATTAGTTGTGAAACAATTTCCACAATGTCTCAATTGTGTACCAAACTCAAGCAACTCAGATATTCATCTCTATGATCACATCACAGACATTTTATCCTCTTGTCACGAAGATCTTCAACTTCACTCTGAAATTACTTGAACCTTTCAATAATTCAGACTTGTGTTTCATCAAGTAAATATACTCAACATCTACTCAAATCATCTGTGAAGTAAGAACATAACGATATTCCTTTGCATGCCTCAAAGCACTCATTGGACTGCACACATCAAAATGTGTTACTTCCAACAAGTTGCTATCTTGTTCCATCTTCCGAAACGAGGCTTTTCAGTCATCTTGCCCATGTGGTATGATTTGCATATCTCAAGTGATTCAAAATCAAGTGAGTCGAAACGATCCATCTGCATGGAGTTTCATCATGCGTATACACCAATAGACATGGTTCGCATGTCTCAAACTTTTCAAAAACGAGTGAGTCCAAAGATCCATCAACATGGAGCTTCTTCATGCGTTTTATGACTTACATGGCAGTGCCACAGGTAAGTGGTACTATCATTACTATCTTATATCTTTTGGCATGAAAATGTGTATCACTACAATCGAGATTCAATAAACCATTCATTTAGGTGCAAGACCATCGAAGGTATTATTCAAATAAATAGAGTAACCATTATTCTCCTTGAATGAATAACCGTATTGCGATAGACATAATCCAATCATGTCTATGCTCAACGCAAACACCAAATAACAATTATTTAGGTTTAACACCAATCTCGATGGTAGAGGGAGCGTGCGATGCTTGATCACATCAACCTTGGAAACACTTCCAACACATATCGTCAGCTCACCTTTAGCTAGTCTTCGTTTATTCCGTAGCTCTTTTATTTCGAGTTACTAACACTTAGCAACCGAACTGGTATCTCAATACCCTGGTGCTACTAGGAGTACTAGTAAAATACACATTAACATAATGTATATCCAATATACTTCTATCGACCTTGCCAGCCTTCTCATCTACCAAGTATCTAGGGTAATTCTGCTCTAGTGACTATTCCCCTTATCATAGAAGCACTTAGTCTCGGGTTTGGGTTCAACCTTGGGTTTCTTCACTGGAGCAGCAGCTGATTTGCCGTTTCATGAAGTATCCCTTCTTGCCCTTGCCCTTCTTGAAACTAGTGGTTTCACCAACCATCAACAATTGATGCTCCTTCTTGATTTCTACTTTCGCGTGTCAAACATCGTGAATACCTCAAGGATCATCATATCTATCCCTGATATGTTATAGTTCATCACGAAGCTCTAGCAGCTTGGTGGCAATGACTTTGGAGAAAACATCACTATCTCATCTGGAAGATCAACTCCCACTCGATTCAAGTGATTGTTGCACTTCAGACAATCTGAGCACAAGCTCAACGATTGAGCTTTTCTCCCTTAGTTTGCAGGCTAAGACAATCGTCGGAGGTCTTATACCTCTTGACGTGGGCACGACCCTGAAATCCCAATTTCAGCCCTCGAAATATCTCATATGTTCCGCGACGTTTTGAAAAATGTCTTTGGTGCCTCAACTCTAAACCATTTAACTGAACTATCACGTAGTTATCAAAATGTGTATGTCTGATGTTCGCAACATCCACAGACGACGTTTGGGGTTCAGCACACTGAGCAGTGCATTAAGGACATAAGCTTTCTACTGTCCGCATAATCACTACTGTCAACTTTCAACTATATTTTCTCTAGGAACATATCTAAACAGTGGAACTAAAGCGCGAGCTTACGATATAACTTGCAAAAGGTCTTTTGACTATGTTCAGGATAATTAAGTTCATCTTATGAACTCCCACTCCGATAGACATCCCTCTGGCCATCTAAGTGATTACATGATCCGACTCAACTAGGCCGTGTCCGATCATCACGTGAGACGGACTAGTCATCATCGGTGAACATCTTCATGTTGATCTTATCTACTATACGACTCATGCTCGACCTTTCGGTCTCTGTGTTCCAAGGCCATGTCTGTACATGCTAGGCTCGTCAAGTTAACCCTAAGTGTTTCGCGTGTGTAAATCTATTTTACACCCGTTGTATGTGAACATAAGAATCCATCACACCCGATCATCACGTGGTGCTTAGAAGCGACGAACTTTAGCAACGGTGCACAGTTAGGGGAGAACACTTCTTGAAATTGTTGTAAGGGATCATCTTATTTACTACCGTCGTTCTAAGTAAACAAGATGCATAAACATAATAAACATCACATGCAATTATATAGTAGTGACATGATATGGCCAATATCATTTTGCTCCTTTTGATCTCCATCTTCGGGGCTCCATGATCATCATCGTCACCGGCATGACACCATGATCTCCATCATCGTGTCTCCATGGAGTTGTCTCGCCAACTTATTACTTCTACTACTATGGCTACCGGTTAGCAATAAATTAAAGTAATTACATGGCGTTGTTCAATGACACGCAGGTCATACAATAAATTAAGACAACTCCTATGGCTCCTGCCGGTTATCATACTAATCGACATGCAAGTCGTGAATCCTATTACAAGAACATGATCAATCTCATACATCACATATCATTCATCACATTCTTCTTGGCCATATCACATCACATAGCATACCCTGCAAAAACAAGTTAGACGTCCTCTAATTGTTGTTGCATGTTTTACGTGGCTGCTATGGGTTTCTAGCAAGAACGTTTCTTACCTACGCAAAACCACAACGTGATATGCCAATTGCTATTTACCCTTCATAAGGACCCTTTTCATCGAATCCGTTCGACTAAAGTGGGAGAGATCGGCACCCGCTAGCCACCTTATGCACCAAGTGCATGTCGGTCGGTGGAACCTGTCTCACGTAAGTGTACGTGTAAGGTCGGTCCGGGCCCTTCATCCCACAATACCGTCGAAACAAGATTGGACTAGTAACGGTAAGCATATTGAACAAAATCAACGCCCACAACTACTTTGTGTTCTACTCGTGCAAAGAATCTACGCAATAGACCTAGCTCATGATGCCCTTTGTTGGGGAACGTGGCAGAAATTCAAAATTTTCCTACGTGTCACCAAGATCTATCTATGGAGAAACTAGCAACGAGGGAAGGAGAGTGCATCTACATACCCTTGTAGATCGCTAAGCGGAAGCGTTCAAGAGAACGGGGTTGAAAGAGTCGTACTCGTCGTGATCCAAATCACCGGAGATCCTAGTGCCGAACGGATGGCACCTCCGCGTTCAACACACGTACAGCCCGGTGACGTCTCCCATGCCTTGATCCAGCAAGGAGAGAGGGAGAGGTTGAGGAAGACTCCATCCAGCAGCAGCACAATGGCGTGGTGGTGGTGGAGGAGCGTGGTAATCCTGCAGGGCTTCGCCAAGCACCTGCGGGAGAGGAGGAGGTGTCACGGGAGGGAGGGAGGCGCCAGGGCTTCAGGTTTGGCTGCCCTCCCTCCCCTCCACTATATATAGGGGCAAGGGAGAGGGGGGAGGCGCAGCCTTGCCCCTTCCTCCAAGGAAGGGGTGCGGCCAAGGGGGGGAGGAGTGCCTCCCAAGTCAAGTGGAGGCCCTCCCCCTTAGGGTTTCCCCTCCCATGCGCATGGGCCTTTGGGGGGGCTGGTGCCCCTGGCCCATTAAGGCTAGGGCGCCCCCTACAGCCCATGCTACTGTATTGGATGTGGTTGAACAATTTCCGGACCTCCGGACCCCTCCGGAATCCTCCGGAACCTTCCGAAGCTTCGGTACAATACCGAAAAACCCGAACTTTTTCCGGAACCCGAACAACAACTTTCCATATATAAATCTTTACCTCCGGACCATTCCGGAACTCCTCATGATGTCCGGGATCTCATACGGGACTCCGAACAACATTCGGTAACCACATACAAACTTCCTTTATAACCCTAGCGTCATCGAACCTTAAGTGTGTAGACCCTACGGGTTCGGGAATCATGCAGACATGACCGAGACGTTCTCTGGTCAATAACCAACAGCGGGATCTGGATACCCATGTTGGCTCCCACATGTTCCACGATGATCTCATCGGATGAACCACGATGTCAAGGACTCAATCGATCCCGTATACAATTCCCTTTGTCTAGCGGTATTGCACTTGCCCGAGATTCGATCGTCGGTATCCCGATACCTTGTTCAATCTCGTTACCGGCAAGTCTCTTTACTCGTTCCGTAACACATCATCCCGTGATCAACCCCTTGGTCACATTGTGCACATTATGATGATGTCCTACCGAGTGGGCCCAGAGATACCTCTCCGTCACACGGAGTGACAAATCCCAGTCTCGATTCGTGCCAACCCAACAGACACTTTCGGAGATACCTGTAGTGCACCTTTATAGTCACCCAGTTACGTTGTGACATTTGGTACACCCAAAGCATTCCTACGGTATCTGGGAGTTGCACAATCTCATGGTCTAAGGAAAAGATACTTGACATGAGAAAAGCTTTAGCATGCGAACTACGATCTTTGTGCTAGGCTTAGGATTGGGTCTTGTCCATCACATCATTCTCCTAATGATGTGATCCCGTTATCAATGACATCCAATGTCCATGGTCAGGAAACCGTAACCATCTGTTGATCAACGAGCTAGTCAACTAGAGGCTTACTAGGGACATGGTGTTGTCTATGTATCCACACATGTATCTGAGTTTCCTATCAATACAATTATAGCATGGATAATAAACGATTATCATGAACAAGGAAATATAATAATAACTAATTTATTATTGCCTCTAGGGCATATTTCCAACAAGATCCAGCAGCACGACGGCGTGGTGGTGGATGCAGCAGTCACCGCAGCAGGGCTTCGCCGAGCTTCTGCGAGAGGGCGAGGTGTAGCAGGGGAGAGGGAGGCGCCAAGATGCAGGGTGCGGCTGCCCTCACTCCCCCCCCCCCCTTTATATAGGCCCCAGGCGCCCGGCCCCGAGATCCAATCTCCAAGGGGCGGCGGCCAAGGGGGAGACTTGCCCCCCAAGGCAAGTGGGGCGCCCCCCACCCTAGGGTTTCCAACCCTAGGCGCAGGGGGGCCCAAGTGGGGGGCGCACCAGCCCACCATGGGCTGGTTCCCTCCCACTTCAACCCATGGGGCCCTCCGGGATAGGTGGCCCCACCCGGTGGACCCCCGGGACCCTTCCGGTGGTCCCGGTATAATACCGGTAACCCCCAAAATTCTCCCGATGGCCGAAATAGCTCTTCCCATATATAATTCTTTACCTCCAGACCATTCCAGAACTCCTCGTGACATCCGGGATCACATCCGGGACTCCGAACAACATTCGGTTTGCTGCATACTCATATTCATACAACCCTAGCGTCACCGAACCTTAAGTGTGTAGACCCTACGGGTTCGGGAGACATGCAGACATGACCGAGACGGCTCTCCGGTCAATAACCAACAACGGGATCTGGATACCCATGTTGGCTCCCACATGCTCCTCGATGATCTCATCGGATGAACCACGATATCGAGGATTCAAGCAACCCCGCATACAATTCCCTTTGTCAAACGGTATGTTACTTGCCCGAGATTCGATCGTCGGTATCCCAATACCTCGTTCAATCTCAAGCATCGCAAGTCACTTTACTCGTACCGTAATGTATGATCCCGTGACCAGACACTTGGTCACTTTGAGCTCATTATGATGATGCACTACCGAGTGGGCCCGGTGATACCTCTCCGTAATACGGAGTGACAAATCGATCTCGGTCCGTGTCAACCCAACAGACACTTTCGGAGATACCTGTAGTGCACCTTTATAGTCACCCAGTTACGTTGTGACGTTTGGTACACCCAAATCACTCCTACGGTATCCAGGAGTTACACGATCTCATGGTCCAAGGAAGAGATACTTGACATTGGAAAAGCTCTAGAAAAATGAACTACACGATCTTGTGCTATGCTTAGGATTGGGTCTTGTCCATCACATCATTCTCCCAATGATGTGATCCCGTTATCAATGACATCCAATGTCCATAGTCAGGAAACCATGACTATCTATTGATCAACGAGCTAGTCAACTAGAGGCTCAGTAGGGACATGTAGTGGTCTATCTATTCACACGTGTATTACGATTTCCGGATAATACAATTATAGCATGAATAAAAGAATATTATCACGAACAAGGAAATATAATAATAATCCTTTTATTATTGCCTCTAGGGCATATTTCCAACAGTCTCCCACTTGCACTAGAGTCAATAATCTAGTTACATTGTGATGAACCGAACACCCATAGAGTTCTGGTGTTGATCATGTTTTGCTTGCGGAAGAGGTTTAGTCAACGGATCTGCGACATTCAGATCCGTATGCACTTTGTAAATTTCTATGTCTCCATCTTGAACATTTTCACGAATGGAGTTGAAGCGACGCTTGATGTGCCTGGTCTTCTTGTGAAACCTGGGCTCCTTGGCAAGTGCAATAGCTCCAGTGTTGTCACAGAAGAGTTTGATTGGCCCCGACGCATTGGGTATGACTCCTAGGTCGGTGATGAACTCCTTCACCCAAATTGCCGGGATTACTTTGGATATTCTTGACCGCTGTCCAATGTTCCTTGCCGGGATTACTTTGGTACCTTCCTACCAAACTTACGGCAAGGTTTACATCAGGTCTGGTACACAACATGGCATACATAATAGAACCTATGGCTGATGCACAGGGGATGACACTCATCTCTTCTATATCTTCTGCCGTGGTCGGACATTGAGCCGAGCTCAATTTCACACCTTGTAATACAGGCAAGAACCAATTCTTGGACTGATCCATTTTGAACTTCTTCAATATCTTTTCAAGGTATGTGCTTTGTGAAAGACCTATAAGGTGTCTCGATCTATCTCTATAGATCTTGATGCCTAATATATAAGCAGCTTCTCCAAGGTCCTTCATTGAAAAACTTTTATTCAAGTAGGCCTTAATGCTGTCCAAGAGTTCTATATCATTTCCCATCAAAAGTATGTCATCTAAATATAATATGAGAAATGCTACAGAGCTCCCACTCACTTTCTTGTAAACGCAGGCTTCTCCATAAGTCTGCATAAACCCAAACGCTTTGATCATCTCATCAAAGAGAATGTTCCAACTCCGAGATGCTTGCACCAGCCCATAAATGGATCGCTGGAGCTTGCATACCTTGTTATCATTCTTAGGGTCGACAAAACCTTCCGGCTGCATCATATACAGTTCTTCCTTATGATAGCCATTAAGGAATGCTGCTTTGACGTCCATTTGCCATATCTCATAATCATAGTATGCGGCAATTGCTAACATGATTCAGACGGATTTTAGCTTCGCTACGGGAGAGAAAGTCTCATCGTAGTCAACCCCTTGAACTTGCCGATAACCTTTAGCGACAAGTCGAGCTTTATAGACGGTAACATTACCATCCGCGTCCGTCTTCTTCTTAAAGATCCATTTGTTTTCTATCGCTCGCCGATCATCGGGCAAGTCTGTCAAAGTCCATACTTTGTTTTCATACATGGATCCTATCTCGGATTGCATGGCTTCAAGCCATTTGTTGGAATCTGGGCCGCCATCGCTTCATCATAGTTCAAGGTTCACCGTTGTCTAACAACATGATTTCCGTGACAGGGTTGCCATACCACTCTGGTGTGGAACGTGTCCTTGTGGACCCACTGAAGTTCAGTAGTAACTTGATCCAAGTACCTTGATCATCATCATTAATTTCCTCTTGATCGGTGTAGGCACCACAGGAACATTTTCCTGAGCTGCACTACTTTCCGGTTCAAGAGGTAGTACTTCATCGAGTTCTACTTTCCTCCCACTTACTCCTTTCGAGAGAAACTCTTTTTCCAGAAAGGATCCGTTCTTGGCAACATAGATCTTGCCTTCGGATCTAAGGTAGAAGGTATACCCAATGGTTTCCTTAGGGTATCCTATGAAGACGCGTTTTTCCGACTTGGGTTCGAGCTTTTCAGGTTGAAGTTTCTTGACATAAGCATCGCATCCCCAAACTTTTAGAAACGACATCTTAGGTTTCTTCCCAAACCATAATTCATACGGTGTCGTCTCAACGGATTTAGACGGTGCCCTATTTAAAGTGAATGCAGTTGTCTCTAGAGCGTATCCCCAAAATGATAGCGGCAAATCTGTAAGAGACATCATAGATCGCACTATATCCAATAGAGTGCGATTACGATGTTCGGACACACCGTTACGCTGAGGTGTTCCAGACGGCGTGAGTTGTGAAACGATTCCACATTTCCTTAAGTGTGTACCAAATTCGTGACTTAAATATTCTCCTCCACGATCTGATCGTAAGAATTTTATTTTTCGGTCACGTTGATTCTCTACCTCATTCTGAAATTCCTTGAACTTTTCAAAGGTCTCAGACTTGTGTTTCATCAAGTAGACATACCCATATCTACTCAAGTCATCAGTGAGAGTGAGAACATAACGATATCCTCCGCGAGCCTCAACGCTCATTGGACTGCACACATCGGTATGTATGATTTCTAATAAGTTGGTTGCTCGCTCCATTGTTCCGGAGAACGGAGTCTTGGCCATTTTGCCCATCAGGCATGGTTCGCATGTGTCAAATGATTCATAATCGAGAGACTCTAAAAGTCCATCAGAATGGAGCTTCTTCATGCGCTTGACACCAATGTGACCAAGGCGGCAGTGCCACAAGTATGTGGGACTATCGTTATCAACTTTACATCTTTTGGTATTCACACTATGAATATGTGTAATATTACGTTCGAGATTCATTAAGAATAAACCATTGACCATCGGAGCATGACCATAATACATATCTCTCATATAAATAGAACAACTATTATTCTCGGATTTAAATGAGTAGCCATCTTGCATTAAACGAGATCCTGATACAATGTTCATGCTCAAACTTGGCACTAAATAACAATTATTGAGGTTTAAAACTAATCCCGTAGGTAAATGTAGAGGTAGCGTGCCGACGGCGATCACATCGACCTTGGAACCATTCCCGACGCGCATCGTCACCTCGTCCTTCGCCAGTCTCCGTTTATTCCGCAGCTCTTGTTGTGAGTTACAAATATGAGCAACGACACCGGTATCAAATACCCAGGAGTTACTACGAGTACTGGTAAGGTACACATCAATTATATGTATATCAAATATACCTTTAGTGTTGCCGGCCTTCTTGTCTTATTTGGGGAAGTTCCGCTTCCAGTGGCCCTTCCCTTTGCAATAAAAGCACTCTCTCTCAGGCTTGGGTCCATTCTTTGACTACTTCCCGGCAACTTGCTTACCGGGCGCGGCAACATCCTTGCCGTCCTTCTTGAAGTTATTCTTACCCTTGCCCTTCTTGAACTTAGTGGTTTTGTTAACCATCAACACTTGATGTTCTTTCTTGATTTCAACCTCTGCTGACTTCAGCATTGAGAATACTTCAGGAATAGTTTTCACCATCCCCTGCATATTGTAGTTCATCACAAAGCTCTTGTAACTCGGTGGGAGCGACTGAAGGATTCTGTCAATGACCGCCTAGTCCGGGAGGTTAATGTCCAGCTGGGACAGGCGGTTGTGCAACCCAGACATTTTGAGTATGTGCTCACTGACAGAACTATTTTCCTCCATCTTACAACTATAGAACTTGTCGGAGACTTCATATCTCTTAATCTGGGCATGAGTTTGGAAAACCATTTTCAGCTCCTCGAACATCTCGTATGCTCCGTGTTGCTAAAAACGCTTTTGGAGCCCCGGTTCTAAGCTGTAAAGCATGCCGCACTGAACGAGGGAGTAATCATCAGCACGATACTGCCAAGCATTCATAATGTCTTGGTTCTCTGGGATGGGTGCATCACCTAGCGGTGCTTCTAGGACATATTGTTTCTTGGCTGCTATGAGGATGATCCTCAGGTTCCGGACCCAGTCCGAATAGTTGCTGCCATCGTCTTTCAGCTTGGTTTTCTCTAGGAACGCGTTGAAGTTTCATGGTGACATGAGCGCTGGTCATTTGATCTACAAGACATTTTGCAAAGATTTTAGACTAATGTTCATGATAATTAAGTTCATCTAATCAAATTATTTAATGAACTCCCACTCAGATTTGACATCCCTCTAGTCATCTAAGTGTTACATGATCCGAGTCGACTAGGCCGTGTCCGATCATCACGTGAGACGGACTAGTCATCATCGGTGAACATCTCCGTGTTGATCGTATCTTCCATACGACTCATGTTTGACCTTTCGGTCTCTTGTGTTCCGAGGCCATGTCTGTACATGCTAGGCTCGTCAAGTTAACCCTAAATGTTTTGCATGTGTAAAACTGTCTTACACCCGTTGTATGTGAACGTAAGGATCTATCACACCCGATCATCACGTGGTGCTTCAAACGCATTTAACTTTAGCAACGGTGCACAGTTAGGGGGAACACTTTCTTGAAATTATTATAAGGGATCATCTTATTTACTACCGCCGTTCTATGTAAACAAGATGCATAAAACATAATAAACATCACATGCAATTAGTGACATGATAAGGCCAATATCATATAGCTCCTTTGATCTTCATCTTCGGGGCTCCATGATCATCTTGTCACCGGCATAACACCATGATCTCCATCATCGTGTCTCCATGAAGTTGCTCGCCAACTATTACTTCTACTACTATGGCTAACACGTTTAGCAATAAAGTAAAGTAATTTACATGGCGTTGAATCAATGACACGCAGGTCATACAATAATTAAGACAACTCCTATGGCTCCTGCCGGTTGTCATACTCATCGACATGCAAGTCGTGATTCCTATTACAAGAACATGATCTCATACATCATAATATATCATTCATCATTCATCACAACTTCTGGCCATATCACATCACATGACAATTGCTGCAAAAACAAGTTAGACGTCCTCTAATTGTTGTTGCATCTTTTACGTGGCTGCAAATGGGTTCTAGCAAGAACGTTTTCTTACCTACGAATAACCACAATGTGATTTGTCAACTTCTATTTACCCTTCATAAGGACCCTTTTCGTCGAATCCGCTCCAACTAAAGTGGGAGAGACAGACACCCGCTAGCCACCTTATGCAACTAGTGCATGTCAGTCGGTGGAACCTGTCTCACGTAAGCGTACGTGTAAGGTCGGTCCGGGCCGCTTCATCCCACAATACCGCTGAAGCAAAATAAGACTAGTAGCGGGAAGAAAGTTGACAACATCTACGCCCACAACTGATTGTGTTCTACTCGTGCAAAAGAGAACTACGCATAGACCTAGCTCATGATGCCACTGTTGGGGAACGTTGCAGAAAACAAAAATATTCCTACGGTTTCACCAAGATCCATCTATGAGTTCATCAAGCAACGAGTGATCGGAGTGCATCTACATACCTTTGTAGATCGCGAGCGGAAGCGTTCAAGAGAACGGGGTTGAGGGAGTCGTTCTCGTCGTGATCCAAATCACCGGAGATCCTAGCGCCGAACGGACGGCACCTCCGCGTTCAACACACGTACGGTCAGCGTGACGTCTCCTCCGTCTTGATCCAGCAAGGGGGGAGGAGAGGTTAATGAAGATCCAGCAGCACGACGGCGTGGTGGTGGATGCAGCAGTCACCACAGCAGGGCTTCGCCGAGCTTCTGCGAGAGGGAGAGGTGTAGCAGGGGAGAGGGAGGCGCCAAGATGCAGGGTGCGGCTGCCCTCCCTCCCCCCTCCTTTATATAGGCCCCCAGGGGGGGGGGCGCCGGCCCTGGAGATCCAATCTCCAAGGGGGCGGCGGCCAAGGGGGGAGACTTGCCCCCCAAGGCAAGTGGGGCGCCCCCACCGTAGGGTTTCCAACCCTAGGCGCAGGGGGGCCCAAGTGAAGCGCACCAGCCCACCAGGGCTGGTTCCTCCCACTTCAGCACATGGGGCCCTCCGAGATAGGTGGCCCCACCGGTGGACCCAGGACCCTTCCGGTGGTCCCGGTACAATACCGGTAACCCCCGAAATTCTCCCGATGGCCGAAATAGCACTTCCCATATATAATTCTTTACCTCCGGACCATTCCGGAACTCCTCGTGACGTCCGGGATCACATCCAGGACTCCGAAAAAGATTCGGTTTGCTGCATACTCATATTCATACAACCCTAGCGTCACCGAACCTTAAGTGTGTAGACCCTACGGGTTCGACACGCAGACATGACCGAGACGGCTCTGCGATCAATAACCAACAGCGGGATCTGGATACCCATGTTGGCTCCCACATGCTCCTCGATGATCTCATCGGATGAACCACGATGTCGAGGATTCAAGCAACCCCGCATACAATTCCCTTTGTCAAACGGTATGTTACTTGCCCGAGATTCGATCGTCGGTATCCCAATACCTCATTCAATATCGTTACCGGCAAGTCACTTTACACATACCGTAATGCATGATCCCGTGACCAGACACTTGGTCACTTTGAGCTCATTATGATGATGCACTACCGAGTGGGCCCGGTGATACCTCTCCATAATACAGAGTGACAAATCCCAGTCTCGATCCGTGTCACCCCACCTGACACTTTCGGAGATACCTTTAGTGCACCTTTCTAGTCACCCAGTTCCGGTGTGACGATTGGTAGACCCAAAGCACTCCTACGGTATCCGGGAGTTACACGATCTCATGGTCTAAGGAAGAGATACTTCACATTGGAAAAGCTCTAGCAAAACGAACTACACGATCCTGTGCTATGCTTAGGATTGGGTCTTGTCCATCACATCATTCTCCCAATGATGTGATCCCGTTATCAATGACATCCAATGTCCATAGTCAGGAAACGATGACTATCTATTGATCAACGAGCTAGTCAACTAGAGGCTCACTAGGGACATGTTGTGGTCTATCTATTCACACGTGTATTACGATTTCCGGATAATACAATTATAGCATGAATAAAAGACAATTATCATGAACAAGGAAATATAATAATAATCCTTTTATTATTGCCTCTAGGGCATATTTCCAACAATTCGGTGCTCCACTGGTATTCCCTCCAGGTGCGCCATTAATAACCTTATAGGTGCGCCACTAGTAATAAAGGAAGGTGCGCCACTAATAAGGGCTTAAATGCGCGATAATACAAAGGTGAACATGGGTGCGTCTGCACCCATGTGAATAGTAAATTCATAAAAATACTAGAAAAAATTAAAATTTCCGAAATTTCATGGTATGAAACTTAGTCGATCATTCTGCTCACGTATGAAGTTTCATGATGTATTAACACCCATGGTATTCTTAGTGAGGAAAATACAAATGCGACAACACTATTCATTAAACAGTGTTTCTTAATATAGCTTCGATTAGCTTTGATTTTGTCATTTTTGCCCAGATTACCACAGATGAGATTTCTTCGTGAAACTTCATATGCGAGTATACCGGTTGCCTATGTATATTACAAAAACAGATTCAGATTTTTTTATTTTTTCTAGCATTTTTTGAATTTACTATTCATAAAGGGTGCGCACGCACCCATGTTCACAAAATCTGCGTCCTTAAATGCGAAGTGCGCCACTAGTAATGTATTTGGAAAACAAAAAAAATCTAAATTTACAGAAAACAACCTATAAGGAAAAATAATTTAAAAACAAAAAATTAAATAAAATCATAATTTTTATTATAGTAAGAATATTACAATGTCTTTACAAGTTTCCAATAAAAGGAAAATTGCAAGGAAATAAAAGAAAATCCTAAAACTAATCTTCTAGTAATCTGTTCTTCTTTTTCTTCACTTTATCCCTGCAAAATGTAACAAAATAAACAGAAACACAAACAAACTATTTATAACATGTCAACACTGTCATTTTTTATGTAGAACTAGATATGAGCATATATTTCCAGTATTACATGGTGTGAATATTGTATGAGTAAGATTATAATGGAAATGAATTTTGATAGGAGCCCACTTTCGACGAGTATTTATCTGACAGAGCTAAATAATCAGGGCATTTACCTTTTGATAATATTATTATACTATACTACCAGTATACAACTCCACTTGGATTTTTTAGATGAGCAGATCTGAGATAGACATTTGTTCAAGTGGCTATAGGTAGGCTTGAAGAATTCTCATCGGTTCAAGTGGCTACAGGTAGTCGCACAGCTGGAATATAGACTACTAGTACTGTTTGAAAAGAAAACAAGAGTAAATCTGAACGCATTAGTCAGATCCGATCACATTGAGCTAGAAAGAAAATTCATCAGGAAACAGATGGCGGTGACTTACTTCCAGACGTTGAGGATCTCGTTGTTCGGCGAAGACGCTATGGAGCGCTGTCAGGACGGACTGCTCACAGCGATAGCTGCCGCAGATGAACTCGTTGTCCTGCAGGTAGTCCAACAGCCAGGAATTAAAGATAGGAGGGCTAGAACTGAAAGAACTAACATCTTAGAAAGCAACAGGAGATAATTCATATATGCAAAATTCATATGAAGTGGTCTTCACCAAATTTGTTGAAACATGAACGAAATGTTTTAGCAGTACCAATGATACATGTCAAATTAATTGTTCCTGTCATGACAATGTAAAAGTAGTACTTGCATGCCAATGAAGACTTGCTAGTGTCAGATTCTATGAGGTACAGGACATGTGTAATTGTGCCAAGTTCACTTGTAATGCCATTATTCATGATCTGAACTTTATCCTCCACAAAATAAAATAACAGTTGATCCATGCGAATGATACTTAATTTTGAAGCTACTGTTAATTTATAAACTGAATATAAAGTGAGTTTATAAATTCAGAAACAAAAAATTCAGTTAGGCTACTGTTAACTGAATTTTGGAGTGTATACTTAACAAAGGATTCATTTGAATGTACAGTCAAATTAAAAAAATGTGTTCATGGGGCAGCAGCACTAAGAACTGAAAGAAAAAGGTGCAGAAAAAAGATACTAAAAAACAATATTAAAGTAGGCTAAAAAAATTCAGTAGAAATTATCTTCTCTATGAGGTAGACTGAATTTATTTAGATTTTTATAAGTTCCAAAGTTTTCTATTAGTGGCATATTATATTAAACTGAAGAACCGAATCATCTGAATGAAAGCACGTTAGCATCAAATTAAAGCGTCAGTTTGCATGCTTACTTATTGTCAAATCCTAAGTCCTAACTGAAGCAGATTCGCTGCAGTTTTAGTAAAGTGTTTTCAGACCAACAATTTCAGTACACAGTTTTTCAGACCAAGTAACTAACAACTTCAGTGAGACAGGCACAGTGCAGTGTGAATTTTAATTGGCTAAATCATATATAGAAATTAGTATCTTCTCTATGAACCTGAAACTGAGATGGCTGGACTAATTTTGCACATTTGATTTATGAATTTATTCTTCTTCGAAAACCAACTAAACTTCGGATCACCTTCTAAGCATCTGTACATACTACATAGGCTGATAAATCCAACAGCCACAATGCAAATATCGACTATTTCCATTCAACTTCTTCACTTACTCATTATTATCTAATGAAACCATTCAGAATCGATGAAGCAGATTGGCTGAAGTTATTATCAAGTCCTAAGTCCTAATTGAAGCCGATCAACTGCACTTCAGTAAACTGTTTTTCAGACTGACAGCTTCAGCGAGACAGGCACAATCTAATGTGAATTTCGATTGGCTAAATCATATAGAAATCAGTACCTTCAGTGTGATACTGAAATTTGGCATGACTGAACTAATTTGGCACTGCTGTACAAGGTTGGTACAGTGAGGCATATTTGTCGAACTAGTTCGAGGGTAGGTCCAACAAGTGTCTTCTGGTGGTGGTTGTGATTATGCACCACCAACAAAAGTGGTGAAGCTGAAGCAAGAATGAGTGGGTGAACAAAACTTGTTCATTAGTACACCTCATACAATATAAACTGAAGATAGAAAAGGGATTGCTTTATGTTGCTGCTGCTACTGCAGTTCATGTTGCCTGGCTGTATAGTTGCAGGCGGAAGGAATCCTCCCTTGTCGGATCCCCATCGCTGGAGAGGCCTGGCCGTGTGAGACCAATCTACATGGTCAGTGTCGGAGCAGCTTCTCCATGCCCCGCCCCTTTCCTTCAACTGCATTGCCTGCACACAACCACACACACACACGAACGCATCAGATCAGGGGAAGAAGAAGAAGCAGCAGTAGAGGAGGAGGAAGAAGACAAGACACTCACGCGTGCGTCAGATGCTCCTCAGATTTGGAGGGGATCCCGTGCTGCTGCCGGATTTAGGTTGGACGCAGCGGCGAGAGGTGGAAGGAGGCGTGCTTCGTGGTGGAGAAGGTGGCATTCCTCTACTGGTTGCCGCAGCCCGACCACGGCTATGGCCGTGGCGGCTGGATCTGGGGCCTTGGGGTGGCGGGGAGCTCCTCCTCCTGCAGCTCGGCGGCCTCCACACCCCGGAGCAACACCGTCGCCGGAGGACGTGGTCACCAGTTCTCCTCTGGATCCGGTGAGGAGGGTTTGGGAAGGAGCTCACCACGGCTCCATGCCCTGGATCTGGTGTGAGGGAGGGGGAAGGGGGCTCTCCGTGGTCAGGAGGGAGAGGAAGAGGCGGGCGGCCGGGCTTCCCGATCTAAATCGAAGTCGAGGGAGGTGGGTGGGTGTGTCAGGAGGAAGGTGAGGGGAGAGAACGTGACGAGAGGGAGGGGATAAGGGGTGATAGCAATGGCGCACTGGTAGGGGTGCGCCATACGCTTAGATAGCAATGACGCATCTCTTACTGGTGCGCCATTACTAGTTAAAACTAGTAATGGCGCACTATCCCCTGATGCGCCATTAGTATTTTTGAAAAAAAAAATTTACTAGTGGCGCACCAACACATGGTGCGCCATTAGTATATAGTAGTGGCGCACCACATGTGTGATGCGCCATTAGTGTCCATATTATTTATAGCCCTTTTCCTAGTAGTGGTGCCCACGCCCGCTATTGTTGTCGTTGCCGCGTTTGCGTCCCTGGTGACCACGGCCTCGGCCTCCAGTGCTGCGACCAGGTGTGAGAGAATTGACTTATGACTGACGGAGATGCATGCCCATGTTCCCTTTGTGCAGATTGGCGAGGGCGATGCGGGTGTTGACGATCTGTGCTTGCGTCTGGGCAGCGAAGGAGGCGTGGATGGCACTCCACACCTTGGCCGGCGTCTAAAGAGTAGCTACCTGTGCAAGAATCTCACGTGACAGAGACCCCATAAGGTATCCTTGTACGTGTTGCTGCTGGGCGTACCAGATCGACCGGGCGTAGTTGAAGACTTGCTCCTCTTTCCCATCTTTGGTGATGGTGATGGTAGGAGGGGGTGCCGGGCTTGCGGCGTCCAGGAAGTGTTCCATCTGTGCTCCCTTTATTTGGGGTGGCACGATGGCCTTCCAGAGGAGGAAGTTCGTCCTTGTAAGCTTCTCAGATGGAGGAGACCCGAGAGAGGAGGCGCTGCTGAAGGTGGAGGAAGATGCATAGGTGGATGGTGCGGTTTGGGTGGACAGGGAACTCATGGTGGAGCCGATCAGGCGCCACTGGTGGCGGCGATGGTGGAAGCAGCGATCTTGGCGTTGGTGCACGACATGATCTCTCTCGATGCCTCTCTCTGGATAGGTTTCAGGTTTCTCTCTCGATCAACTAGATCGATCTTTCAGGAAAGCTAGATGTACGAGAGGAAGGGCTCTGATGACCATGTAAGATTTGATAGGAAGCGTTGAACCCTTTGCTCAGGCCGCACGTATATTTATAAAAGGATTGCCGTGGCTTACAAGGTTTGGAATATCGCTAGGATTCTTCCAGAATACATCGAGAGAGATATGACTTGAAGAGGAAGAACAGAACAGAAGAAGAGATAGAACTAGGAAATAGTTTAAACAGCTATCTCTACGTACTTCTATTCTAACATCCAACAGAGACTAGTTGACCAGCGGCATACAGGTGGCACGCTGCTAGTGTCTAGTTACCAGCGGCGCTGTACTAGCACGTTGCTAAACTGTTCGTTTTTTAAAACATGGGTTTAATTGCTAAATAAATCAAAACTGAAATATATACAGAGGTTCTGTATGTAGAAAGGTTCTGGGGCAACTAGCTTACGAGTCGGCTCGGTTTGAGCCGAGCCATAGCTGAAGCGAGCCGAGCCACTGAAGTAGGCTCGTTGGCTGAGTGAGCCGAGCCGAGTCGCACAAGAGCGAGCCAAAGCCAGGCTCGAATCAAGCTCGGCTCGGCTCGGCTCATGTCCAGTCCTAGCGTCACTGCCGTAGAAGAAGTGTGCCTCCTTCCCGACCTCCACCCAGCTGCATCCGCCCTGCTTCCGCGGGCCTCTGTGCCACATGGCATCGCGCACCCGCTGGTGCTGGCGCCATTCCCCTTGGCCGGGTTATCTCCATCCATGGCCAGGAGGGCCTCGCCCGCCTCCCTGGCTATGGAGACGTCCTTGTGCATCCTGCAGGTGCTGAGCAGCGTCTGCCACACGCCAACGGTGGGTGCCATCGGCATCGTCGCAACGAGGTCCCTGGCCTCCGCGAGCTCCCCAGCACGGCCGAGGAGGTCGACCATGCACGCGCAGTGCTCTGCTCTCGGCCTCAGCCGCCGATCCTGTCGGATCACTGAGAAGTACCAGCGGCACTCGTCGACAAGGCCGGAGTGGCTGCACGTTGACAGAAGGGCCAGGTAGGCTACCTCGTCGGGCTCCACGCCTTCCGCTCGCATCTCCTCGTACATGTCAATGGCCTCGCGCCCATGGCCATGCTTTCCAAGGCCGGTGATCATTGCTGTCCATGACACGACGTTCCTCGCTGGCGTCTCCCGGAACTGCCGCTCCGCCTCATCAGTCAGCCCGCACTTGTGATACATGTCCACGATGGAGTTGGATACTGACACGTCCATCCCTGCTGGATTCTTCACCGTGTTACCGTGTAGCAGTGCATCTGTCTCCCTTGCTCCATGAGGGCGAAGTCTGCAAACACACCAATGACGCTGGAGAGGACATGCCCATCAGCACGGACGCCGGAGCTCCAGAACCGCCAGAACAGCTGCAATGCTTCCTTCACTTAGCCTTCTTGTGCATGCCCGATGATCACCGTTGTCCACTGGATGGCATTCTTCTTTCCAACCGATCGAACACCTGCATCGCCATCGGGAGGCACCGGCATTTTACATAAACGTCAAGCAACTAAATGGAGGTTATCCAGTTCTCAAAAAATGGAGGCTATCCTTGCGGGAACCGGCAGGGTCATTTTTTTATGTCCTGGGCCTTCTTTTCCTAAATAAATAAACTGTGCTTCCACGAAAAGCATAGATTTGCTTCTCATGCAAACACAAATTTGTTTTCATGAGAAGAAAAAAATTGTGCTTCCAGATTTGCTTCTCATGTAGGTATAAAACTTCTTCTCTGTAAACACATGTTTGTTTATGCGAGCTTCTCACAAAAAAATTGTGCTTCTATGAGCAGCAGAAATTTGCTTCTCGGGGAGGCACATACTTCCTTTCGCGAGAAGCACATTAAAATGGGAAAAATATGTACTTTCACGAGAAGCAAATCTGTGCTTTCCATGGAGGCGCAAATTTGCTTCTACGAGAAGCACATCTATTCTTGTCTAAAAAGAAAAGAAAGTGAAAAACTCATGCTTCCAGCTCCTTTTTTTTGATTTTTCTCTTTTTTTGTAAATAAAATTTCATCGAAACCTATTAACATGGGATAGTTTCTTAAACGTCGACGCGAGAAATCAAACGATGAAAACCGTTTGGGATTTTGGATGCACGGTTCAAAATATAAAACATTTTGAATAAACGAATATACGAAAAAAACTTTATATTGCAACAAGTGGCGCACATATAGTGCGCCATTTGTCAGCGCCTGAGAAGATGGGAGTGATCTTTGCATTGTTAAAGTGTATTGATGTAATGTGTATACGGTATCTTGCAGGACCGGGCCGGCAAAATTTGAGGCCCTGTGCCAAACTAAAAAATGAGGCCCTCTCTCACTAAAAAAATAAAGTGACGAGTAATTATAATGTATATAATATAATGTCTTACATAATAATTGGGTATAAAAAATCTTATCTATTCAACTCTCGGTTGCATAATATTTATTACTTATAATATATACTCCTTCGGTCCGAAAAAAAATGTCTCAAGCTTGTCTCTCAAATAGTGGTGCTAGATACATATATTTGGGTGACAAGCTTTTTGGGACGGAGGAAACATAATATACTGACTTACATAATAATTGGGTATATAAAAAATTAAAGTGATAGGCAGCGTATATTAATTGAAGATTTATGCGTCAATGTTTGACAATCACACGAACCGTCTAACTCACCTAGTCTCCTGTTCTATCCGGGTAAACGGCAATACTGAGATCTTTAACCAAGAAGATAAGAACCGACCTCTAACGATCCCTGTAAAAGGTTAATTAGAAAATTAATAATTAGAAATAGGAACCGAAGTTAATTAGAAAGGAGGACGACAGGCTACCTGTTTTTAAGATGGAAGCCGTGAGATGGTGAGAGCACCTGAAAGATGAAACTGTTGTGGTTGCCGATCGATCGGACGATCCCGTTTTCAATAGAGGAACGGACAGAGAATCGTCGCCGAATCGCCGATCAATCCTCCTGCACTTGGTGGCGGGCAGTAGCCAAAGCCGAGCAGCGATGGCCGACGGCGATGCGATCAATCTCATCTAAATCCCGTCCCGAGACTCCCGGCAATCCTTTTTCTTTCTATTTATGAGGTGGGCTGTGAGTCAACCATGTGCGCGTGGGATCAGGTGCGCTGGTCGCTGGACAACCAACGAGAAAAGAATGAGCAGCGATCAAATGCCCCTGGATCGAGGGGAGGCAGCGGCCTGGCGGCTGGCACTCGTCGAGGATGCCCACGCCCACAGGCCCAGAGGCCGAGCGGAACTACATTTTTTTTTTTGAAAAATATACATACTAGGCCTATAAAAATATGGGCCCCCAAATTTATGGGCCCTGTGCGGGCGGCACACTTAGCACAACTATGGGCCCGGCCCTGGTATCTTGTATAAACCGTATACATGTGTAGATAAGGATGGCGTTGCGTATTGTACCAGATTGTTAGGTTGTTGTGATCGGTCTCATAGATCTTGTATAGGATATAACTTGGAGATCAATCCATCAACTACCTAACAACTAACCTTGTAATCCTTTGCCTATATATAACACACAACGCGTCCCTGCAGATGCATACGCTTCACGCAACTTTACATGGTATTCAGAGCCATTCTCCTCTACAGCACATCTCCCTCGCGCTGCCATGTCGTCCTCGAGCTCCACCGCTGCCGCACCATCCATCCTCATCCCCATTGCTGAAAAGCTTCATCGCTCCAACTTCAACGTCTGGCGTGCGCAGGCCCTAGCCACTATCCGTGGCGCCTAGCTGGTTGCCTACCTTGATCCAGAGAGGGAACTACCGGCGCCAACCCTCTCTGACAAGGACGGCAAGCCCACAAATACGCCCAACCCGGCGTACGAGATCGACAGGGCCAGAGATTCTCAGGTTCTGAGCTTCCTTTTTAATTCCATCTCACCTCCTGTGATGGTTCAGATCGCGAACTGCACCACGGCGTCAGCAGCATGGACTGCAATCACCGAGATCTTCATCTCCCAGACGCAGGCGGCCATCGTCAACAGGAGGATCACCCTCTCCACCACCAAGAAGGGGAACTCCACCATCGCCGAGTACCTTGGCCGCATGAAGGCCCTTGGCGATGAGATGGCTGCCATCGGCAAGCCACTCACCGACGCATTTACATGGTGTCGTACATCCTCGCCGGGCTTGACTTCGACTACATGCCGTTTGTCTCCTCGGTCTGCGCTAGGACAATCCCCATCAAGCCGAAAGAGCTCTACTCCCAGCTGATCAGCTTCGAGAGCCGCCTCGCCATGTTCGAGGGGAACTCATCGTCGCACTCCTCCGCCAACGCTGCTTCTCGCGGCGGACGTGGTGGCTTTCCTCGTGGCGGCGGCCGCGACAGGAACGGTGGAGGCCGTGCCACGGTGGTGGCCGCGGCAATGGAGGCCATGGCGGCGGTCGTGGAAACGGCCACGGTGGTCGTGGCAATGGAGGCGGCAGCCGTGATGAGCTCCCGGAGGTCTTCTGTCAGATCTGCAAGAAGTCGAATCATACTGCCCTCGAGTGCTATCGTCGCTTCGACATCGCCTTCACCAAGGAGAAAAGTGCAAGCGCCGTGTCCAACTCCTCCTACGGCGTTGACACGAACTGGTACGTTGACACAGGTGCCACCGACCACATCACCGGCGAGCTGGACAAGCTCACCATGAGGGAGAGGTACAACGGCCACGACCAAGTGAACATGCCCAACGGATCAGGTATGAAAATAACTCATATTGGTCAAGCATATGTTCGTACCCCTACTCGCAATCTTCATCTTAAGGATGTCCTTTATTCTCCTAAAGCCACTAAAAACCTTGTCTCTGCCCATCATTTGTCACAAGATAATTAAGTATTTCTTGAAACTCATCCTCGTTTCTTCTTTATCAAGGACAAGGCAACGAGGAACACCCTCCTCCAAGGCAGGTGTAGATCCGGTCTCTACCCCCTATCATCGGCTTCCTTAAGCCCGGGCAGGCAAGCTTTTGGCGCCACCAAGATGTCTCCGTCAAGGTGGCACAATCGACTAGGTCATCCGTCTTCACAAATTGTTCAACATGTTCTTAGGCAAAACAAAATTCCCTTTTTTAGTCATGAGTTGAATAAAGAAGGAGTGTGTGATGCATGCCAAAAAGGCAAAAGTCACCAACTCCCTTATCCAAATTCTAGTAGCACCTCGAATGCTCCTTTAGAGCTCGTTTTCTCCGATGTATGGGGGCCTGCCCGTGATTCAATCAATAAAAAGAATTATTATGTGAGTTTCATAGATGATTACAACAAGTTTACTTGGATATATCTTCTCAAGCATAGATCTGAAGTGTTCAAAATTTTTCATGAATTTCAAGCACTTGTTGAGAGACTTTAATTGATCGCAAAATCATCACCATGCAAACAGATTGGGGTGGTGAGTACGAACGGTTAAACTCATTTTTTCGCCAAATAGGCATCACACACCACGTCTCTTGCCCTCATGCTCATCAGCAAAATGGCACCGCTGAGAGAAAACACTGTCACATTGTTGAAGTTGGTCTTTCTCTCCTAGCCCATGCTTCTATGCCCTTAAAATTTTGGGATGAAGCATTCATTGCCGCCACATACTTGATAAACCGCACCCCTAGCAAGGTGATCAATCTCGAAACTCCACTTGAAAAATTGTTCCATGAGAAACCAAACTATCATGCCCTTCGCATATTTGGGTGTGCATGCTGGCCAAACCTTCGCCCTTTCAATGCCCGCAAACTTGAGTTTCGATCTAAGCAGTGTGTGTTCCTAGGCTACAGCAACTTACACAAAGGGTTCAAGTGTCTAGATATCGCTGATGGTCGTGTTTATATTTCCCGTGACGTCGTGTTTGATGAAACAGTCTTTTCGTTTGCTGCTCTTAATCCAAACGCCGGTGCACTCATTCGTTCCGAAGTCCTCCTTCTCTTTGAACAGTCTCCGTCTACATCTAATGATCAAGGGGACGAACATATAGCTACTGATCCTTCGAGTAATTTTCATGAAAATCCTGCTATAAATTTTGGAGGAGATTTTGTTTTGCACCATGATTTCATGCAGCAGGAAGAGACAAGCGCCGAACACGAGGATGATCCAGGGGTTGCGCCAGATCTGTCTGGCAGCGATCCCGAGGGCGATCCTCCCTCGCCTGCCGCGCCAGGCAGTGGAGGCACATCTGTCTCGAGGCCAGGCGGGCCATCGGGGCGCGGCCACGCGTCCCCCTGCGGTCCTGCCGGTGGCTCCACGACAAGCAGCGGGTCCGGTGGTGGGCCATCTCCACGTGCGGACCGGTCCGGGCGGTCTCCTGCGCCTGGGTCCAGCCAACCGGCTGCTCGGGCCGTGTGCGTGCCGCAGGTGAATCCCACCAACATCCCCCTTGGATCAGGTGCGCCTGGGTCTGACGTGATGGCAGATTCGGCGGGATCTTCCGTGGCACCGGCTTCTGCTACTACGCCTGTGCCAACACAGCGAACAAGATCGCAACATGGAATTCTAAAACCTAAGGTCCGTACAGATGGTACGGTGAGGTATGTCAACAATAATTTTGGTGGTCTAGGTGTCACGGGTGAGCCAAACGGTTTAGGTGAGGCTTTTGAAAATAAAAATTGGAAAAATGCTATGGATGAGGAATATAATGCTCTTGTTAAAAATAGAACGTGGCACCTTGTTCCTCCACAGAGAGGCAGAAACATTATCGATTGCAAGTGGGTCTATCAAATTAAAAGGAAAGCTAGTGGAGAAATTGACAGATACAAGGCCAGACTAGTAGCAAAGGGTTTTAAACAACGATATGGTATTGACTATGAGGACACATTTAGTCCTATTGTTAAAGCAGCTACTGTCAGACTTGTTCTCTCTATTGCAGTATCAAACAGTTGGAGTCTTCGTCAATTGGATGTGCAGAATGCGTTTCTTCATGGCGTTCTAGAGGAGGAAGTCTACATGAAACAGCCACCTAGGTATGAGGTAAAAGGAAAGAATCATTATGTTTGTAAACTTGACAAGGCATTATATGGTCTAAAGCAAGCACCCAGAGCATGGTACTCTAGGTTAAGTGAAAAACTGCAAAGACTTGGCTTTAAACCTTCAAAGGCTGACACGTCACTTTTCTTCTACAAGAAAGGCAAGGTAACCATTTTCATGTTGGTATATGTTGATGACATCATAGTAGCTAGCTCATCACATGAAGCAACCAATGCATTACTAGAGGATCTTAAGAAAGATTTTGCACTAAAGGATCTTGGTGACTTGCATTATTTCTTGGGAATATAAGTAAAGAGAGTAACAGATGGTATAGTCCTGAGTCAGGAGAAATACGTGTCAGATATACTGAAAAGGTCAGGTATGATGAATTGTAAAGTTTCCAACATGCCTCTTTCAACTACAGAAAAATTATCCAAGGAAGAAGGTGATGCCTTGGGAGCTGAAGGAGCTACAAATTACAGAAGTGTGGTAGGTGCTTTGCAATACTTAACACTTACAAGACCTGACATCTGTTTCCCTGTTAATAAGGTATGCCAGTTTCTGCATGCTCCTACTCTTCAGCATTGGACTGCAGTTAAAAGAATTCTCAGATATCTCAGAGGTACTATGAGTACAGGATTAAAATTCACCAAGTCAACCTCAACTATGGTGAGTGCTTTCTCAGATGCAGACTGGGCAGGCTGTCCTGATGATAGAAGATCAACAGGAGGTTTTGCTGTTTTCTTTGGACCAAACCTTATTTCTTGGAGTGCACGCAAGCAGGCAACTGAGTCAAGGTCTAGTACTGAAGCTGAATATAAGGCCTTAGCAAATGCAACAGCTGAACTGATATGGATTCAGGCATTGCTTAATGAACTAGGCATAAAGCATCCCACAGTTGCACGGCTATGGTGTGACAACATTGGTGCCACTTATCTTTCAGCAAACCCAGTATTTCATGCACGAACAAAGCATATTGAAGTTGACTATCATTTTGTTAGAGAAAGAGTAGCTAAAAGACTACTAGATATTCGATTTATCTCTACTAATGATCAGGTTGCAGATGGCTTCACCAAAGCTTTGTCATGGTAGAAACTAGAAGATTTCAAGAACAATCTCAACTTGATAAAGTTGTGATTGAGGGGGCGTGTTAAAGTGTATTGATGTAATGTGTATACGGTATCTTGTATAAACCGTATACATGTGTAGATAAGGATGGCGCTATGTATTGTATCAGGTTGTTAGGTTGTTGTGATCGGTCTCATAGATCTTGTATAGGATATAACTTGGAGATCAATCCATCAACTACCTAACAACTAACCTTGTAATCCCTTTGCCTATATAACACGCAACGCGTCCCTGCAGATGCATACGCTTCACGCAACTTTACATGCGTAAGGTAAAACTAGTGATTTGTTGTTCTCTACAGAGTGTGAAGCCCTAGAAAAATATTCTCTGCTTACACAAAAAATTGTTAAATTGCCCGCTTTATTTTTACATGATTGTCCTATTCTAGACAAGTTAGTTGGGAAAATAAACAATAACCAAATGACCAGAAAGGGCACATGTGATTTTTCAAAAAATGAAAGCTTTATTAGCCAGCCTCTAAATTGTAGCCGCTCATCTCGCAACATGTGGGTGTGGCGCCTCAAGCAGCTTCCAGCCACCCACTTTCGCCAGTGTCGTAAGCAGTGGGAGAGAGCGTACAATTTATTTTTCATACTTTTTAGGGAATTCATTTTTTTATGGAATGAAAATAGAAAATATGTCAATTGGGCCAAGAGGTGCATTATCATATACTCCCTACGACCCAACATAAGTATCGTGGTATTAGTTCAAATTTGAGATAAAACCATAACATAGGGAGTATTATAAAGGTGTGCCAATAACTCTGCCAGCTGGGCCTAGCCCAACCTTATACTAGATTTGTCTTCCATGCATGTCGTCATTGAATTGTTATCTTCTCTACTGTTAACGGGATCTACCCCCATCGTAATGGTTCGACCTTCTACATCTTTCCATTTGTTTGAGGGTAAAAAGCGAAGTCTTCTTTTGAGAGAAAAAAGTGAAGGTTGGGAGCAAAGCAAATACTACTCACTATCCTGCCCGTATGCGTTGCCACGGGTTTTTGAAATATTTCGCTGGAGTTATATAAGCACATGTTAAATTTTACATGTACACAATAGCACGGGTGCAATCGGGTAATAATTGAAGTCCACTTTACTTGCAATGTAAATATATAATAAAAGCAAATTGATGATTCATAAATAAGAGCGATGATCCAACTAAGAATCTATTACAAATTAAGATATACTTGATTCGGTTAAGAAATTCTCGCACAATATCAAAAATGTTGTCTTTAGCTTTATTTGCATGGTACGTGAGCAAACATAATAGAAACTTCTTCCTCAACTCATACCCATCTTGCACAAGCAATATATGTAGTTAACACGAATACTTCATGTTGAAGGTCTTAAAATGTGTAATGGAGAATACTCACCACGTCCATTGAAATATTTTGCTGGTATTATATATAAACATGACGGGTGTTAAAATTTGCATGTAGATAAAAGATAACAATGGAAAATAATTGAAATCCATTTCACTGGCAATGTTAATGTTTTGCGAACTTTTTTTTCTAACAGACATGATTGATTCAATGATGGTAATATCTTTAGGGGTGCAGACATAATCTGTCGTTATGATATCACAATGAGCCAAATCACCTGAATACAAAAAAAAAATGGATGAAGGAATAGAACGGTAATCACAATAAAAATAATATCCCGTGGGTAACTTTTTTTTTGCCTTTTTTGGTTTCTTGTGGGCTATCATCGCTTGCACGCTTTTCTCTCTCTATAAAACTCGCAGAATTTTCGTCTCCTCCCAACGACGTCGCCTCGGGCCCTTGTCGATGGATTCTTTTTAAACATCGACATAATCCATCTCTATCTCATTCTGCAAAAATAAACATATATAAAAATAAACCCTTTGTGTTATCATGTGCACCACACATACAAAGAAGAATAGTTATTTGTTATCTCATCTTGTAGTTAAGTAAAACTTGATGATATCGTTACATCAACAATGCCATTGTCAGTCGGCATTTTGAAAGATTGATTTAATTTTCCCTTTTAAATGAAGATCATTCCATATGTCAGCCAATGCAATCTGAGCCGTGTCACGTTTGTACATTTAAGTTTCCGATATCTATTTCTATTCCGGATCAAATTCGAATAACACACCAGGCTCCATCTAAAGCTTGTGAAAATTTTTCCTCTGTTGCTTGGCATTACCTACGTTAATCATGTAAAAAGATACAACTTTATTTCTACTATATGTCCAAACAGAACCTACATCGACAATCCTTTCTCTGTAACTAAGATCACTATCTATTTTGACCTAGCCCAATTCATATCCTCTGCAAAATCCAATCCTTGAGATTTGAATATGACTGATTTAATTTTCATTCTTGTCTAAAGATCAATGCACGTGTCAGCCTCTACAAGCTGAACCATGTCTTGGCAGTACATACAAGTCTCTTCGTCAATTTCTATACTGAACCCAGTTTGATTAACACACCAAACTCCATCTAAAGTGTGTGAACATTTTCCTCTGTCGCGTGTGTACCTAGAGTAATCATGTAAATAAATAGAATGTTTCCCATACTCTATTTCTAAACAGAACCCACATAGACGATCATTTATCCATAGCAGAAGAACATTATTATTCTGACCCAACCCATTCCATGTCCTTTGCAAAATCTAACCAGGAAGATTTGAACCAAGTTTGTATATTTTGTGCAATTCAGAAGTAGTAATGCATACATTCAGTTTTTATGTTGTGTGAGAAAAAAGAAAGAACATAGAAACAACCTGCTAATGCATCCAAAGGAATAATTGTCGATGTCCAAGCAGTAGTACTGAAGCACGATCCAAGAATCAGAAAGAACATACCATAATGGAGTGAGCCGGTCACTGAGTTCTGCTTTTCAACTTCATCTACTTCACCATGTACGAGGTTCTTGCAATGTCACCCCTGCCCAGGCCTGCGGCCGCTTACTACCTGATCCCAAATCTTCAAACCATAGTCACCAGAGAAGAATCTCACTCTGGAAACAAACACATCCCGCTGCAGGCGGAAGAAAGCTTTTACAGGAGACGTTGTGCTTCACCGGAGCAGGGCATATTGTCAGCGTCGCAACGTCGATCCTCGTCTACCACGCCCTTGATGGACGCCCGCATCTGGCACTCTGGCTGCCCCTCGGTATCATATTATCAACCGCGCGGCGCCGGCAACCATCAGTAAGAGGTGCCCGCGGCGACCATGCGGTAAGGCATGCCGGTGGCGACGGGCCGGCCTAGATCCGGAGTCATGGTGGCGGTGGCGATCGTCGAGATGGAGACCGGCAAGGACAATCGGGACGGGGCGACGTTGCTCGGGATGGGCACATACGCGAGTAGGAGAGGTCGTGCGAGTGGTTTCTTGGCCGGAGGCGATCGATGGGTGGAGCGGCCGGCGGCGGGCAGGAACCCTAATCACCTTGTGGTTGCTGGTCTCATCTCGCGTCGCTGCGTGTTGAAATTTGATCGCTTGTTCTTTTCTTGCGGGTGCGGGAGGACAATGACCGACAAAGGGATGGATTGGTTTTCAGTGGGGGGAGAAAAAAAAATATTTTTTTGAGGGGTTTTCTCCATGGGTTTTTACAGGGATAGAAAAAATCGGTGGAAGATGAGGAGGAGGAGATCGAGGGGAATCGTGCGTGAGCGAACGAATCTAAACGACCGTACGGAAGTAGAGACTCACTATCCTCTAGTTTCTTTAGAGAACACTATCAAATGGAATTAGCCAACCTGTGGTTGAGTTGGTTAGGTGGACAGTGGTATTCCCAACCCACCCGGGTTCAAATCCTGGTGCTCGCATTATTCCTGGATTTATTTCAGAATTTTCGGTGCCGGCTCAGTCTTTCGAAGGTGCTCATAGGGGTAAGCCTAGCCGCTGGCTCGACCTTGCTGTAGTGTTCGCGTTGTGCACTGGCCATGCCGGCCGATATATTTATCTTGTGAGCTCTTCCACAAACCTCCTCAGCTAGTTTCGGTGGCTCCTTATGCTTCTTCCAAATAATACATAATTATATTTAAAATTATGATGCAATTATTTTTTATTTCGAGTTCCTTTATGAAATATAGACTTAAAGTTGATGTTAAAGTAATTTTAGAATCCATAGTAAGTTCAACTCAAATAATTTCTCCACCATGTAAACTCTGAAACAAAAGTTTTGAATTCCCACTTTAAAAGATTAAATTAAAGCATTAAATATATGTAAGTCTTATATTCAATCAAAATATAGTTTTGAAACTCAAGTAATTCTAATATTTTTTGGAACAACAGAAGCTTAATTTTGAGTTAAAGTAAGTATGATTTTTTTTTACTATTTAAGAGAGTTTGTCTACTGCTGGATGTTGTTCATTTACAGTACTGTGATGACTGATGTACATATATGAAGTTAATTTATATTAGCACACGCACACACACCTTCAGTGTTTCCTTGCGGCGACGAACCTCACGGAGATAGACTTAGACCGAATTGAGGTAGAGCACCGTCGCCGTCGAAGATAGACGGCAGTCCGAGCAGCCGCCGCTGCTCCAGCGTGACGGCTGCCACTGTGTAGATGGACTGCTCTATTACCAAATGTGTATACTGTTGTACACTACTAAATCCATAATGTGCAGTCTCAACAATGTATCTGAGCATCCACACGACGGTACAAGAATCATATATACTGGGGAGCTCATCATTGAGGGGAAAAAAAGAATCTGAAAAAAAAAGGAAAAGCCAGAGAAGAAATTACTGCTGTATTTTGCATGATCTGGCGTTGATGAGACCTTGCTGAATAGGCAGTGTGGAGAAGCAGCTTGGTCGGAGCAGGTCCAGGATGGGACGACACGGAGATTTTTTTTAGAAGATCAGGGAGGGGGAAAACTCCCCTCCCCAGTTCCATTACTCAGAATGAAACCAGACAGGTCCGAAAATGTCATGTCAAGCATGTATCAAAGGCAAACTAGAAACTAAAGAAATGAGAAAACAAAGTATCTGAAAGAGAGTTGCTCGCAGGCAACCAAATGTGAACTAGGGGACGAATTACATCGAGATCCGCAGCTTCGGTTTCACAGCGCCCGCGGTCTTCATCTTCTTGACCCTTTTCATCGGCACCGCTCCGGGGGATGGGGACCACATCCCCATCTCCAGAACTGAGACCGGGCTGAGGATGTTGTGCTTCCCTGGTTTCTTCTTGCTGGAAGGAGACCCTGGTTCTTCATCATCTGACAGACTGAGGCCCCTCAAGCAAGTTGGCGCGTCCAGGGAGGTTAACCACTTTTTATCCTCAGAGGCTGCTTGAGGAAATGCAGCAGGTGAGTCAAGAAGGCTTCCAACTCCCTTTGTTGCTGGGTCGGCAGAAGAATCAACCATGACCTTAACGTCTTCAGGATCTGCCACCCTATCTGTTTGATATCAATCCATGGAAGATAGTACAAAATCATGATGTTTCTAAATTTCCAGATGCACCAGAGAACCGCAGCATTAACCATGTTCACAACTAGATGTTTCTTATTAGAAACCCACAGTTTCGCTATAGATTCATAAGAGATGGTGTCTGGCTTCTTAAAGAAACTGCGCACGATGTTCCAAATAGCCGTGGGCACCAGACAATCAAAGAAAAGATGAGTGATGCTTTCATCACAGGAGCAGAAAAGGCATTCCTTGCCTCTATCTATATGCCTTTTAAGCAGATTATCTTTAGTCATAAGTTTATTATATCCCAGGAGCCACAGAAACATGTGAATCCTGGGGGGAACAAATAATTTCCAAACAGCAGGGATGAAAACTGGTTGTACCCCGCGGAAGTTAATGATAGCATAGATAGAGCTAGTCGAGTAAACACCACTGTTCTCTAATTAACAAATCAGGGCATCTGTATCATCAGAGAAAGTAATACTTTTGGCTATTTCTAAAAGCTCATACCACTTCTCCATCATAGGTGGGGAGAAAGACCTCCTAAAGGAAAGTTTGAGGGAGTCCCCATCCCAAATAGACTGGATAGCAACATTTTTCTCCTCACAAATGAGGTAAAGATCCCAGAATCGCACAACAAGGGGGGCTGTGCCTATCCAAGTATCTTCCCAGAACCTTATCTTAGAACCATCCCCCACTACCCATCTATATCCAAACTTGATGCTCTTGATCACAAAAATCACCCCCTTCCAAAAAAGGGAGGCATTGGCGGAGGTGCTCAAGAAGATATTTGGTGAACTGGTATTATACTTACTATCTATTACCTTTTTCCACAGTTTCCCTTCCCCCTGAATGTTCCTTTTGAGCCAAGAGCCAAGGAGGCACATGTTGACCTCTTTGAGGTTTGGAATGCCTAGACCCCCATATTCTTTCTTCATGCAGATCATCCCCCAGTTAGCTAGGTGGAGTTTTCTGTTCCCCTCAAAATCACTCCATAGGCAGTGTGCCATTTGAGTGTTGATGAGATCCAGAGCCCATTTGGGAAATTTAAAGAAAGAAAGGAGATATATAGGAATACTAGCTAGGCAAGCTTGGATCAGGATCAGGCTCCCTCTATATGAGAGAAGCTTACCTCTCCAACCAGCAATCCTTTTAAGGATTTTATCAATCAGAGGCTGAATATCTTCTCTTCTAAGTTTATAATAGTGGAGAGGCACCCCTAAGTATTTAATGGGAAAATTACCAACAGGGCAGCCAAATATGTCTGCAAAGATGCTAGAGTCATCTTGTGACAGCCCTGACAACACGGAGATCTCTCTCGGCGGCTTGCGTCGTCGATCTCTCGGGTGCGCGCGCCGCTGGAGTAGAGACCTGGAAGTGGGAAAAGGCAGGTATGGATGTATGGTAGAGGGCGGGAGGAGTGTATTAACGAAATAGGCTTTCGCCTCGCTATATAGATATAGCAACCACTCGATACAACAAAGAGTTCAATATTGGGGCAAACAGCACAAGCACGCCCAAAAGAAACAAAAGAGAAAGAAGAGAGAAAAAAATGTCGACAGCGTCGGATCGATTTAAAACGATAATGACCCACAACCGCTGTGCCCACCGGAGTTTTACCACCTCGCACCTAGCATCTTGAACCTCCGCATACCAAGCAACACCTTAAGGAAAGAACACGACGACGATGACACTGCTGCCCGGACAAGTCCTAGGGTTTCCCCCGGTACATGGAGGGGCGTGGGGAAGGGGAAAACCCGACGCCCTTCATAAAGGAACGGTGGCGGCCATATGGCGTCACCGGCGTCGGTGCCGACAAGCCGACATGGATTTCTCCCCTCCACCAATCACCCACATCCCCGAATGGTCCGATGCGCTCCACCACTCATGCCGCCCACCAACATGCACCACCTAATCTTGAAATACGTCAACTCAACAAGTATCTTCGGAGACACCTGTAGAGCACCTTTATAATCACCCAGTTACGTTGTGACGTTTGGTAGCACACAAAGTGTTCCTCCTATAAGCGGAAGTTACATAATCTCATAGTCATAGGAACATGTATAAGTCATGAAGAAAGCAGTAGCAACATACTAAACGATTAAGTGCTAAGCTAACGAAATGGGTCAAGTCAATCACATCATTATCCTAATGATGTGATCCCACTGATCAAATGATAACTCATATCCATGGTTAGCAAACTCAACCATCTTTGATCAATGAGCTAGTCAAGTAGAGGCATACTAGTGACACCATGTTTGTCTATGTATTCACACATGTATTATGTTTCCGGTTAATACAATTCTAGCATTAATAATAAACATTTACCATGAAATAAGGAAATAAATAATAACTTTATTATTGCCTCTAGGTCATATTTCCTTCAGTCTCCCACTTGCACTTGGGTCAATAATCTAGCTCACATCACCATGTGATTTAACACCAATATTCACATCGGTATGTGATTAATACCCATAGTTCACATCGTCATGTGATCAATACCCAAAGAATTTACTAGAGTCAATAATCTAGTTCACATCGCTATGTGATTAACACCAAAAGAGTACTAAGGTATGATCATGTTTTTCTCGTGAGAGAAGTTTAGTCAACGGGTCTGTCATATTCAGAGCCGTATGTACTTTGCAAATATTCTATGTCTACAATGCTCTGCACGGAGCTACACTAGCTAATTGCTCCCACTTTCAATACGTATCCAGATTGAGACTTAGAGTCATCTGGATTGGTGTAAGAGCTTGCACCGATGTAACTCTTTACGATGAACTCTTTTATCACCTCCATAATCGAGAAACATTTCCTTATTGCACTAAGGATAATTTTGACCGCTGTCCAGTGATCTACTCCTAGATCACTGTTGTACTCCCTTCCCAAACTCAGTGTAGGGTATACAATAGATCTGGTACATAGCATAGCATACTTTATAGAACCTATGGCTGAGGCATAGGGAATGACTTTCATTCTCTTTCTATCTTCTGTCGTGGTCGGGCTTTGAGTCTAACTCAACTTCACACCTTGTAATACATGCAAGAACTCTTTCTTTGACCGTTCCATTTTGAACTACTTTAAAATCTTGTCAAGGTATGTACTCATTGAAAATCTTATCAAGCGCCTTGATCTATCTCAATAATTCTTGATCCTCAACATGTAAGCAGCTTCACCGAGGTCTTCATTTGAAAAACTCCTTTCAAATACTCCTTTATGCTTTCTAGAAAATTCTAAATTATTTCCGATCAACAATATGTCATTCACATATATTTATCAGAAATGTTGTAGTGCTCCCACTCACTTTCTTGTAAATACAGTCTTCACCGCAAGTCTGTATGAAATGCTTTGATCAACTCATCAAAGCGTATATTCCAACTCCGAGATGCTTGCACCAGTCCATAGATGGATCACTGGAGCTTGCACACTTTGTTAGCATCCTTTGGATTGATAAAACCTTCAGGTTGCATCATATACAACTCTTCTTCCAGAAATCCATTCAGGAATGCAGTCTTTACATCCATTTGCCAGATTTCATAAAATGTGGCAATTTGCTAACATGATTTGGACAGACTTAAGCATTGCTACGAGTGAGAAGGTCTCATCGTAGTCTACTCCTTGAACTTTGTCAAGACCTTTTTTCGACAAGTCTAGCTTTGTAGATAGTAACTCTACTATCAGCACCCGTCTTCCTCTTGAAGATCCATTTATTTTCTATGGCTTGCCGATCATCGGGCAAGTCAACCAAAGTCCAAACTTTGTTCTCATACATGGATCCCATCTCAGATTTCATGGCCTCAAGCCATTTTGCGGAATCTGGGTTCACCATCGCTTCCTCATAGTTCGTAGGTTCATCATGGTCTAGTAACATGACTTCAAGAACAGGATTACTGTACCACTCTGGTGCGGACTTTACTTTGGAAGACCTACGAGGTTCTGTAGTAACTTAATCTGAAGTTTCATGATCATCATCATTAGCTTCCTCACTAATTGGTGTAGGAATCACTGGAACTGATTTCTGTGATGAACTACTTTCCAATTCGGGAGAAGGTACAATTACCTTATCAAGCTCTACTTTCCTCCCACTCACTTGTTTCGAGAGAAACTCCTTCTCTAGAAAGGATCCATCTTAGCAACGAATATCTTGCCTTCGGATTTGTGATAGAAGGTGTACCCAACAGTTTCCTTTGGGTATTCTATGAAGACGCACTTCTCCGATTTGGGTTCGAGCTTATCAGGTTGAAACTTTTTCACATAAGCATCGCAGCCCCAAACTTTAAGAAACGACAACTTTGGTTTCTTGCCAAACCACGGTTCATAAGGCGTCGTCTCAACGGATTTTGATGGTGCCCTATTTAAAGTGAATGCAGTTGCCTCTAATGCGTAACCCCAAAACAATAGTGGTAAATCGGTAAGATACATCATAGATCGCACCATATCCTATAAAATGCGGTTATGACGTTCGGACACACCATTACGCTGTGGTGTTCCATGTGGCGTGAGCTGTGAAACTCTTCCACATTGTTTTTAAATGAAGGCCAAACTCGTAACTCAAATATTCTCCTCCATGTCGGATCGTAGAAACTTGATTTTCTTGTTACGATGATTCTCCACTTCTCTCTGAAATTCTTTGAACTTTTGAACTTTTGAAGTGCTTCAGTAAGTAGACATACTCATATCTGCTCAAATCATCTGTGAAGGTCAGAAAATAACGATACTCGCCACGAGCATCAACACTCATTGGATTGCATACATCGGTATGTATTATTTCCAATAAGTCAGTAGCTCGTTCCATTGTTTTGGAGAACGGAATTTTTAGTCATCTTGCCCATAAGGCACGGTTCGCAAGCATCAAATGATTCATAACCAAGTGATTCCAAAAATCCATCTTTATGGAGTTTCTTCATGCACTTTACACCGATATGACCCAAATGGCAGTGCCACAAATATGTTGCACTATCATTATCAACTTTGCATCTTTTGGCATAAATACTATGAATATGTGTATCACCACGATCAAGATTCAATAAACCATCAACATTGGGTGTATGACCATAGAAGGTTTTATTCATGTAAACAGAATAACAATTTATTCTTTGTCTTAGATGAATAATCGTATCGCAATAAACATGATCTAATCATATTCATGCTCAACGCAAACACCAAATAACATTTATTTAGGTTCAACACTAATCTCGAAAGTATAGGGAGTGTGCGATGATGGTCATATCAATCTTGGAACCACTTCCAACATACATCGTCACTTCACCCTCAACTAGTCTCTGTTTATTCTGTAACTCCTATTTCGAGTTACTAATCTTAGCAACTAAAAGTATCAAATACCCAGGTGCTACCATAAACACGAGTAAGGTACACATCAATAACCTATATATCAAATATACCCTTGTTCACTTTTTCATCCTTCTTATCCACCAAATATTCAGGGTATTTCCGCTTCCAGTGACCATTTCCTTTGCAGTAGAAGCACTTAGTTTCAGGCTTTGGTCCAGCTTTGGGCTTCTTCACGGGAGTGACAACTTGCTTGCCATTCCCTTTCTTTCCTTTTGCCCTTTTCTTGAAACTAGTGGTCTTGTCAATCATCAACACTTGATGCTCTTTCTTTCCAGTGACCATTTATGATGAAATAAGGAAATAAATAATAACTTTATTATTGCCTCTAGGGCATATTTCCTTCATCAGGGTGATGTACCCATAGTTGAGGCTTTCCAGATTCAGATTTCCCCCATGGAATTCATCACATAGGTGATAGATATCATGTTTAATAATTGTCCAGCAAGCTTTTTTGAATGCACCGTTAAACCCATCTGGTCCTGGAGACCTATCTGATGGCATTTCTTTGACCACAACGTCAATTTATGCATGCGTAAATGGGATGATCAGGCTCTGGAAATCTACATTTTCTCAGAGCATTTTTGAGAGGTTGAATTTCATTGGCTGTGGGTTGCATGATCCCAGTCTGTCTTTGTATGCATCAAATAGAATGGCCTCTTTAGCTGTGTGATCCTCAACTTCAACTCCATCGCTGTCTTGCAAGGTTTTGATAAAATTATTTCTATATCGTTATGTGGCCACGGCTTGGAAAAATTTAGAATTCTCATCACCAAACTGAATCCATCGAATGGTGCATCATTTTTTCCAATGCTCCTTTTGATACTGCAAAAGACGAAGTAAGTATTTCTTGAGAATGTCTCTGAAATTGCCTTCTGGTAATATGAGGGTTCGCCGATTAGCAATATTGTTTAATTCAAGCAGTGCTTTGTTGGTGTTCTCAATCGCAATTTTCAGTCTGGAGATATGACGGCTCCAGTGTTTGAGGGCATGACGGACTGCTTTGAGTTTCTAACATAGACGGGAGACCGCATTTGCATTTTTTTTGTATTTGATCGGTTTATTCCATGCTAGGGACACGACGACCATAAACCCTGGATGTGCAATCCAATAGGTTTCAAACCTAGAAATCTTACTGCGTGGGATATGAAGGAAATATGCCCTAGAGGCAATAATAAAGTTATTATTTATTTCCTTATATCATGATAAATGTTTATTATTCATGCTAGAATTGTATTAACCGGAAACATAATACATGTGTGAATACATAGACAAACATAGTGTCACTAGTATGCCTCTACTTGACTAGCTCGCTAATCAAAGATGGTTAAGTTTCCTAACCATGGACATGAGTTGTCATTTGATTAACGGGATCACATCATTAGAAGAATGATGTGATTGACTTGACCCATTACGTTAGCTTAGCACTTGATCGTTTAGTATGTTGCTATTGCTTTCTTCATAACTTATACATGTTCCTATGACTATGAGATTATGCAACTCCCGTTTACCGGAGGAACACTTTGTGTGCTACCAAGCGTCAAACGTAATCGGGTGATTATAAAGGAGCTCTACAGGTGTCTCCAAAGGTACATGTTGGGTTGGCGTATTTTGAGATTAGGATTTGTCACTCCGATTGTCGGAGAGGTATCTCTGGGCCCTCTCGGTAATGCACATCACTATAAGCCTTGCAAGCAATGTAGCTAATGAGTTAGTTACGGAATGATGCATTACGTAACGAGTAAAGAGACTTGCCAGTAACGAGATTGAACTAGGTATTGGATACCGACGATCGAATCTCGGGCAAGTAACATACCGATGACAAAGGGAACAACATATGTTGTTATGCGGTCTGACCGATAAAGATCTTCGTAGATTATGTGGGAGCCAATATGAGCATCCAGGTTCCGCTATTGGTTATTGACCGGAGACGTGTCTCGGTCATGTCTACATAGTTCTCGAACCCGTAGGGTCCGCACGCTTAAGGTTTCGATGACAGTTATATTATGAGTTTATGAGTTTTGATGTACCGAAGGAGTTCGGAGTCCGGGATGAGATCGGGGACATGACGAGGAGTCTCGAAATGGTCGAGACGTAAAGATCGATATATTGGACGACTATATTCGGAGTTCGGAAAGGTTCCGAGTGATTCGGGTATTTTTCGGAGTACCGGAGAGTTACGGGAAGTCGCCGGGAGTATATGGGCCTTATTGGGCCATACGGGAATAGAGGAGAGAGGGCAAAAGGAAGGAGGCCTGCGCCCCCTTCTGGTCCGAATTGGACCCTTCTCCTACTCCAACAAGGAAGGAGGGAGTCCTACTCCCGGTGGGAGTAGGACTCCCCTTGGCGCGCCCCCTCCTAGGCCGGCCGCCCCCTCACCCCTTGCTCCTTTATATACGGGGGCAGGGGCACCTCTAAACACACAAGTTGATCTTCGTGATCATTCCTTAGCCATGTGCGGTGCCCCCCTCCACCATATTCCACCTCGGTCATATCGTTGCGGTGCTTAGGCGAAGCCCTGCGTTGGTAGAACATCATCATCGTCACCACGCCGTCGTGCTGACGGAACTCATCCCCGACACCCTGCTGGATCGGAGTCCGGGGATCGTCATCGAGCTGAACGTGTGCTGAACTCGGAGGTGCCGTACGTTCGGTACTTGGATCGGCCGGATCGTGAAGACGTACAACTACATCAACCGCGTTGTCATAACGCTTCCGCTTCCGGTCTACGAGGGTACGTGGACAACACTCTCCCCTCTCGTTGCTATGCATCATCATGATCCTTTGCGTGTGCGTAGGAACTTTTTTGAAACTACTACGTTTCCCCAACAGGATAGTGGTTTGAATGGCCACTGAGCAGGGAACATGGTCAGATACTGGCTTGCCAAGGGGGGTTACTGTGGTGTTTGGAAATGTGGCCGTCCAGTATAACGAGGTGAAAAACCAATCGAGTTGTTCCAACAACGGGTTCTGTTGCATGTTAGACCAAGTATACCTCCTGCCTTTTATGGGTAGATTAGTGAGATTTTGTTCACGGATGAAGTTATTGAAAGTAAACATATCGTTGATGTCACCTCCAGGTTTATTGCGATTGTCTGGTGAGCGTATATAATTAAAATCACCCAGAATGAGCCAATCTTCTGTCGAGGGAATGTGCAGGTCAAAAAGCCATTGTGTATATGTGGTTCATTGCTCCCCTTGACAAGGACCATAGACATTCACTAGTTTCCAACGATGGCCTGATTGTGTGGACGTAAAATCTATCCCAGAGCAAATTGTTCAGATAAGAAAACATATCCCGTAAAAATGTGACTGTTCCATATAGTAATAATACCACCAGAAGCGCCACGCGATGGAATATAAGCGAACTTATCAAAACGTTTGGGGCATAAAGCTTTAAGAGAGGAATCATCAAAGCATTGCATTTTTTATTCTTGCAAACAGATAACCGCACAGCCACTAACGTTGATCGCATTAGAAAGAGCTAGTTGTTTGTCTGGCGAATTAAGACCACGGATGTTCCAACACAGTACGTTCCAGTTTTGCAAAAGAGGCATAAAATTAAAGATACTATAGGATAACTAGATCGAGGAGGTCGATCCATCCGCCGGCTTGGAGAGCGCAACAACCGTCAGTTCTTCTGCTGGAATAGCACACCGCTGTGTGCCGATAGCTTGCATGGACTCAATTGACGTTGGTGGTGGTATTTCTGCAACTTTCTCTTGAGGGAGAGTGTCATCTGGAGTAGCTGGAGCAGTAGGAGTAATGCGTGGCTTTACCTTGGATTTGGGCAGATGGGTGTCATAAGGTTGTGGGACCCTGAACCCATCATATCTGGTCGACCTGTTACTGCAGCGAAGCGATGAGGTGTCCACCGGAGCTGGGAGCTTCCCTTTACGCCGCCTGATAGCCATGCTGTTTACTTCAAGCACAGTACAGCCGATGGCAGACTGAACTTCATCCAGAGTGGCGTTGCTGTCAGCAGACAGAGCAGAGCACTACTAGGGAAAAGCCTAGCAGTAGCGCGGGTTTTAGGTACATTAGTAGCGCGAGTGCCTGCGCTACTGATACGGCGCTACAGCTAACTGGTAGTAGTAGCATGGGTGCCACCCGCGCTACTACTACGTCCGTTAGTAGTAGCGTGGATACCACCCGCGCTACTACTAACTAGTAGTAGCGTGGGTCTGTACCCTCGCTACTGCTAACTAATTAGGAATTAAAAAAATAAATTCCAGCCATGGCTGCTGCTGCTAGCTAGGCGTCATCGTCCTCTTCATCCATGGTCGATGCTGATCCCAGAGGGGTTGAAGTCGTCCATGGTGATGCACCTCTCCTTTGCTGCTGCTACAAAAAAAGAGACAAGGATTAGAAGAGGAAGAGAGAGATAGAAAGGAGTAGGTGAAGCAACTCACCGATGGTCGCCGGAGTTGGAGCCGAAACCCTAGATGACGCCATGGATGGCGCTCTGCTCGATCTGGAAGATGAAGAGGAGTAGGAAGAACAACTCACATGTGGTTGTGTCCATGGCAGATCTGGCCGCCGCCATGGTTGGCGCTCTGCTGGATCTGCCTCTCCTTCCAACATCAGAGAAGGAGGAGGAAGGAGGGGGAGGTGGCTGCGGTGGGTGTGGAGGTCACCGGATTTGGGGGAGGCATGAGGTGCGAGGCCTGCGGTGGTGGTGGATGAGGAAGGGAATCGCGGTGGGAGGGAGAAGCGGAATGGGAGAGCCTTTGGAGAGAGGGGGAAGAGTGAGGGAGAGAGGAGGGATTCGGCCGAGGATATGGCGACTTCACCTACCTCGTACTTAGTAGTAGCGAGGGGTATAAAACCGCGCTACTAGTATCAACTTAGTAGTAGCGCGGGTTTATACCCCTCGCTACTACTATGGCATGTGTCGGGGGGCACGGTAGAGACCGCTTAGTAGTAGCGAGGGTTAAAAACCCGCGCTACTACTATCAACTTAGTAGTAGCGAGGGTTAAAAACCCGCGCTACTGCTAATTAGCAGTAGCGCTTCTTTTTGTGCCGCGCTGCTGCTAAGATTCTGTGTATAAGGTTTTCCCTAGTAGTGGAGGATCCAGATTCAGACAGGGTAAGCGCAGATTTGGGCTGCTGCAGAGATGTGGCCAAAGTATTGCTCTCTGAGGCTATCTGAGGGTCGGCATAGCTTTTTCCAGGTGGTGCATCGACCGGAGCAGGCAGTGACATCAGGTGGTTGGTGTTCAAAGCAGGTTCAGCCAGTTCAGAGATCTGCATGTTACTCACTGGAGTTGTGTGTCCTGGCACTGGGAGTTGGGTGAACTGAATCCCCGTGGCTCCAAGGTCCACCTGAATTTCCACATGAAGATTGTTATGTCTGAAACCATAGCTACCGTTCCAAGGCCCAACTGAAGCCATGATCGGGCGTAGAGCAGAGAAGATAGTGGCATTCGATTCTTGACGGGCATGAGGTTGTCCAGCAGAGTGCCATGAGTTGTTCACCTTGAGTGGATAAACCAAAGCGGATCCCTTGAGCATGTATCTCAACCGACACATTGAGTCGTTTTGCAAAAGGGGGTGGTTCTATGACATCAGGCACCACCATCAGAGTCAAGGAGCGATCAGAGCTAGAATCTTCAGAAACAGTGATGGAACCGTTCCACGCTTGGGCATCACTATCCACTGTATTGTTCTCGGGCACCAATGCAGCTTACCTTTGAGAGCCCTTGTTCAGCAAGCCACGCTTGGTAATTCATCAGGAGTGGTGGCATAGGAGGAGCAGGAGGTTCTGGCGAGGCACCCCAAGTGTTGCCTATCCTTCAGGTGCCGCATTGTTAGGAGCCGCATTCTGCACGAGCCAAGCATGAACCTGTTGCTGATAGAGTTGCTCTCAGTGAGATCGGGACCAAAATGGGGGTGGGGATTGCCATTAGGTGGAGGTTCTTCTTTGCCAGCCGGGGGTACCTCAGGGAGCAGTGCGTTCCAACCGTTACTACGAAGCATGGTGATTTGCACTGTCCAACAATCGTGACCGCCACCAAGTTGCCATACTCCAAAGCTTTTTAGAACAAGTCTGAGACTGATCACACGCCTTAACAAGCATGAATCTACGATCCTGCCGAGGGTTGTACCAAGAGACTAAGGACCCAAATCCACCCAAAGACTTGTTCATGTAGTAGTCCGTCTAGTAATCGTAAGGAAAGCCGAAATACATGAACCAGATCTCAGGTCCAAAGGTGGTGGTGCAACAGTTCAAAGCCTCGTGGTGAGGGACAAAGGATATGAGCAGATCCTCATCTTCCAAATCAATGTGTCGGGGATATACCCCGTGGCGTAAACCGGCCGGAAGTATAACCCGGCCGGACTTGGCGGTTTACCTGAAGAACCCGCTGGCACTTGGCGGTTCACTTGCGACCTGGCGGTTTACGGTTCATTGGTAATCCGGCAGGCGGGTCAGAGGAGCGACAAGACTCGGTGGCCCGACTGGCGGTTCATGAAGGCCGGTTCAACTACGGTGGGCCGGTTTAAGAGGAAAAGGCAGGAGGAATATATCTTACAAGGAGCTAAGACCTGGACTTGTATCCGGTTTGTATTAGCGATAGACTAGTCCTAATCCTAATAGGACTCTACATGTAGCCCACCCCTCCAACATATATAAGGAGGGGCAGGGCTCCCAAAGGGACAAGTTCCACAAGTTGGACAAGTTAGGTTTAGACAATAGCTCTCGAGTTAGAGCACTCTTGTAACCGTGATCATCATCATCAATATCAATGAAGCAGGACGTAGGCTTTACCTCCACCGTGAGGGGCCGAACCTGGGTAAAACCTCGCGTCTCTCGTCCCGCTCAACCCCTCTCAAGCTACCACATAGATGCGTTGGCCTCGCGACTAAGTCCTAACACTAAGGACATCTGCCGTGACAATTCCACCACAGTTGGCGCCCACCGTGGGGCTCGCGCACGGTGGTGTTGAGTTCTTGGAGGGATCTTTCCTAGGGTTTTAAGAAGTTCGAAATTTTCCGAGGAAAGAAAAGTCGGGTCTTGGAAGGATCTGCATCGACGATTGTTTGCTAGAATTTTTTTTATTAATGGTGTTCATCTGTTCGTTCGGCAAGATCATGAGAGAAGATCTCGAAGGGTGAAGATCTTTGTTTGGTTCAACAAGGATTCTCCGGGTCAGATGGATGCAAGTCGCCAACAGGCGCAAAGCCCAGTCACCGTCGAGCGATCAAGTCAAAAAATATAAGCAAAAGCACGGTTTCATCGCATCCAAGGATTTCGAGTACTAGTGCATGGTCGGACACGCCATCTGAGACAAAATCAATTTTTTCCTTTGTCAACTCCGTTTGGATCCATTAGGGGAAGATTACGACCGGAAGGTCTCCGTCTCGATCCGTAGCCCCCAAGGTTTGTTGTGGTTGATTGAACCCGTACGCCATGATGATGATCGATTCCTGTACGGGCAGTCCGCCGAGGTGGACACAAATCCACACACATGCATTCAAATCCATCCAGTTGGTCTGAACAAAGTAACGTTGTCACATCTCTGAAGCTACAGCCACTAGACACATCAGCCTAGACACTGCCGTCTCTACTTTTCCACAAGAAGACAGAAATCTACGGTTGCTATTTTTTCCCCTGCTGACGACGATGATCCGTCGGATCGATTTCTACAGGACCGAGACCGACAAAATTTTCTTTGTGCCCGCTGCCGTAACAGAGATTGACACGAAGTTGATTTGCCCGGTCGTGGCTTGCACCCGAGGCTGCTGATCCATCTGCAGGCTGCAAGTACCGAGACGCATCAGGCTATGTTGCGGCTGCACCTCCGCGTGAAAGACCCAAGCCACATCATTAATTCAAGTACTAGTTTAGTACTTCCCACGTGGAGGCTTCTTGTGGCTCAGTTTTTGTTTTTGTTCAATGGGTAAGTCTAGCGGAGCTGCCAGCACTAGTCAAACTGATGGGTCAAACCAAGCACGACCCGAAGGAGATTTTGGTCACACGGAGTCGGCCTCGCCTTCACGCGCCGCATCAAGATATCGCCACGCCTCCGAGCCATTACGGCTGGCCTGGGCCCTGCCGTCGCCGCCGCTGCACTTCTGAAACACCGCCAAGTCCGCCACGCTGGGTCATCTTCTACCACCTGTCATCCACCCGCGGGTGCCGCCGCCGCTGCTTTGAGCCGCCGGCCGCCAAGCCTCCCAAACCGCCTGCCTCCAAGGTTGTGAGCTGCCCCGACCAAGTTGCCGGTAAGCCGCCTCGGCCAAAGCGACTTTATCTGAACCGGCCATCATGGCCCCCGCGGCTTCACTCCGTCCGGTCCTTGCGCGATGCTGCCGGCTTGCGCCGCTCCCTCTGTGGGTTAGTTCACCCGCGCGGCCTTGAGTCGCCAAGCTCCAGCCTAAAATCAGGTGATGTTTATCTTACATATTTTGTTAAGTACATGTTGATTTCCTTCGACAAACAACTACTCCGCCATGTTGTATGTTTTGTATGCAGGACAATTGTGATTTATACCATGGGTATGGAGCACGTACTTGCAACATTGCGCCCGACGTTCGTCCGTGCCTCATTACCCGGTAATGGACGCGCAAGCCGCCACCCTTGCGGCCCGGACTACTTCAACTCACCGAAACCGTCCCTGTGATTGACTCGTCCGTCCGCGCTGCCTTACAACGCCACGGACGACTCGCCCGTCCGCCCTCGCGTCCGCGCCAGCTTACAACGCCGTGACTGACTTGTTGTCCGCGCCGGTTTACAAACGTCGCGGCCGACTCACCCGTCCGCACCGGTTTACCACGCCGCGGCCGGTTCACCCGTGAGCAACTTCAACCTCACCTAGCGATCATCAATTTCATGGCGGATTATTTCCGGCCTGGCACATCAGGTGATATTTAAAATATATTTTATTGGTACATAGTATTTTTTGTCAAAAGAGCAGTTTATCTTTGTCTTGGTCTGCAGTATTGTTGATGCAGGACAATTGTTCACTACATCAAAACGACGTGGTTGACTTGCCCGTCCGCGCCGGTTTACAACACCGCGGCCGGTTCATCTGTTCGAGCCACCTCTAATACTGTGGACGTCTCTACCGTCCATTTATTGCGGCCTGGTCTACATCAACATACCAGGCCGCACCTGTCTGCATGAGCAAGTCACAGCTTGGGTAGCCCGGTTTTCTTTCAAAATGCAGGCAAATTATCATATACTATCAACCGCCGTCTACACCGGATGGCTCAATGGGCAGGCGCACAAGTCGCCGCCACTACAGTTTGGTTAACTTCAAATCGCCAGTTGGAAGGAACCATTGGCCGAGTTGCTGACACGGCTCATACGGAATCATTTATAACCCGCCGCAGTCATCACAACCTTCTGTGGATTCACATCGTGTTATCAACACCAATGATATACAGGTTATGCCGGTTTATATCACGGTCAAACATGGAGAATCTCAAGCCAACTCCTCGAGTCACCTTTGAGACTCGGGGGCTACGATGACATAACTCAGCAAATCTTGCCAGTTTCAACAAAGTTAAAAACCTCTGGATGATGGAGGGAAAGATAACCCGGTCCCGGAGGTTACTGTTATATTGATGAAAATTTAAAGGCTGTCAGAAAATTTCCGGCTTAGAAAGTATATAACAATTACAAAATCCCGGCTCAATGAAGAAGTTCCGGGTCGTCAGAAAGGATTCCGGTTTAGAATCCGGCTAAAGGGAAGTCAGTCTCACTGAAGCTCTCAAATATCCGGTTTACAATCCGGTTCAAGGGAAATCTGTTCTCTCTCAAAGCTCTGAAGCTCTCAAATCCGGTTTAAGAATTTCCGGTTCAAAAAGGAATTAACTTCTCGCAAGTTCGAGTTTAAAGGCCGTCAGAAAATTTCCGGCTGAAAATGAAGATTCCGGTTTAAAATCCGGTTCAAGGGAAAGATGTCTCCCACAAAGCTTTGAAGCTCTCAATATCCGGTTTAACATCCGGTTCAAGAAGGATTTATCTCTTGCAAAAGTTAAAGGTGCCAAAGAGGACCTGCTGCCATGACGCTACGGTTCAAACATGGGTATCATGCCTTGTTGGTTTATCATATTATTGATCACTTGGGGGCTTGGTCGTATCCGGACCATAGTCACACCTCTTGATCGGCGCAATGCCACAATATCACTTGGGGGCTTGGTCGTGTCCGAACCAATGCAACACCTCTTGATAGGCGAAAGCCACCAGATCACTTGGGGACATGGTCATGTCTGAACCAGTCACGCCTCTTGATCGGCCTAAGGCCACAGAGTCACTTGGGGGCTTGGTCGAACCCGAACCATTGCCATGCCACTTGGCCGGCATATATGCCACGGTGTCAGTTGGGGACCTGGTTGACTTGAACCATAGCTACGCCTATTGGGGGCTTGGTCATGTCTGACCATGGTAATGCCATCTGATCGGCTCAGAACAGCCTCTTTTTGCAAACGGTTTTATCATTGCCTTTGCTTCCATATTTTTTCATAACTGTTATTTGATTTTTGTTGCGTTTTTTAAACCGACAATGTTTTAATCCGATTCAACTGTCAATTACAAATTGACGGAACACGGTCAAATCTTAATCCGGGGGCCATCTGCCCGGTTTGATTTTCTATTATCATCCTATTATGGAGTAAACCGGCGTTCATTAACCCGGCTTGACTTTCAATCACAAATTGTCAGTACATGACCAATTATAATCCGGCGATTATTAACCCGGTCTGGTTCGACTACAAGTCGCCAGTATTATATATGGATAATCCGGTGTCTATCATAACCCGGTACGGTTTTATCATAAACCGGCACAATATGGAAGGAGTTATCAGTACTCAAGATTGGGATTATCACCCTTACTACAAAAAATTGGTAAACCAACGATGTGATTCAATATCACAGGTTTTCAAAGTCGCTTCAGCGCAATGGCTATTATTTCATCGATGGGTATGATTTATTCTACAATGGAGGGAATAGTCCCGAGTTGCTGCAGGCTTACAACCCGGCACTTGGGGGTTACATTATTTAAGTTGAGATTACATCAAATATGCAAGTCTCATGTCGCTGCAAGCATGCACCATGACACTTGGGGGCTAATGCAAAGTCATTTTTTGCTCATATTATTGAAGACCCGACTCATCACATTATAATGAGCCGGCCCTTGGGGGCTACCAATTGCTCCTGTCAAACAACTCAAGGTACACAGGTTAAATCCATTATATTGAAGGGTCCACTGCTCAGTTGGTAAAGCACAAGGCTCTTAACCTTATGGACGTGGATTCAAGCCCATGATGGGGGTTACATCATATGATGTTATTTTCATTGAAGTATATATTAAGTCCCAGCTCAATATTATCTTACTGAGCCGGCCCTTGGGGGCTACACATCATTGCTCAAATCTACATGATTATACCTACAAAGTCCCTGCTCATTATTGCATAATGACCCGGCCCTTGGGGACTACACTGGTTGAAGTTTTTATGAGTATAAGAAAATTACAAGTCCCAGGTTGCTGCAAGCATGACAACCCGCACTTGGGGGCTACATAGTATGGAGTATTCAGTTTTTACTAGTGACTGGGATGAATAACATGGATTTCTTCAAAAGTGGCAGTATTGATATTGAAGCAAGTCAGAGACCATAACTTTGTTCTGCTCAAGACTTGGCGGCTAAGGTGTAATATGCACATAAGGAGAAAAATTTTCAAAATTATCAGTCTTGAGCAGACCAGATTTACCCGGTGTCTGCAACAATCATAAACAGCCGTTGGCAACAATCATAACCCGGAATTATCAGTTTTTATAACCCGGCAGTTTTGTCAATGATAAACCGGCAATTTTTACATCTTCAAACCGGCTGAATATCAGATAAGTATTTTCAGATCCGTATTTCTTAAACCGGCGGAGCTGAGTCAAAGGATTTATTCTTCGCAATATTTCTCGGTGGCAAGCCAATGTCGGCAAATTGATTATGAAGCTGGTCTGTTGACCCGGATTTCCCAGAAGGAGGAAATAACAAGGATTTAAGGATGATCAGGTACCGGTTTACAAAAATTATTAACCCGGAGCATAATCTGTCAAGTTTGTTCTTGTGTTTATTTCACAGGATCAGTTTAACATGGATAAATCCAAATTAAACTGGGGGCTAATGTCGGGGATATACCCCGTGGCGTAAACCGGCCGGAAGTATAACCCGGCCGGACTTGGCAGTTTACCTGAAGAACCCGCTGGCACTTGGCGGTTCACTGGCGACCTGGCGGTTTACGGTTCATTGGTAATCCGCGGGTCGAAGGAGCGACAAGACTCGGTGGCCCGACTGGCGGTTCATGAAGGCGGTTCAACTACGGTGGGCGGTTTAAGAGGAAAAGGCAGGAGGAATATATCTTACAAGGAGCTAAGACCTGGACTTGTATCCGGTTTGTATTAGCGATAGACTAGTCCTAATCCTAATAGGACTCTACATGTAGCCCACCCCTCCAACATATATAAGGAGGGGCAGGGCTCCCCAAAAGGGGACAAGTTCCACAAGTTGGACAAGTTAGGTTTAGACAATAGCTCTCGAGTTAGAGCACTCTTGTAACCGTGATCATCATCATCAATATCAATGAAGCAGGGGCGTAGGCTTTTACCTCCACCGTGAGGGGCCGAACCTGGGTAAAACCTCGCGTCTCTCGTCCCGCTCAACCCCTCTCAAGCTACCACATAGATGCGTTGGCCTCGCGACTAAGTCCTAACACTAAGGACATCTGCCGTGACAATTCCACGACACAATGGGTGTGGCAACAGCAGTGTCCCTGATGAACTAATCCACAAACCCAAAAATCCCTGTGCCAAAAGGATGATCACTGGCCTCGGTGGTAAAGAGTTGAGTTTAATGGAGCAAACCTTGAATGGTGTGTCAAATGGCAGCCCGGCGGTGCAGAGGGACGTAGTGGCTTGCCTCTGCTATTGCCAGGTAGTCGTGGTTGAGGGGGGGGGGGTGGATCGGGCCGACCACCATGCCGCTGAGGACGACATGGTTCGCCGGACCAGGTTCAACGGCGAAGCCCGACGGCAGGAACGGGACGAGATTGAGGGGATAGTTGGCCATTGCGGTGGAGCAGAGCGAGGGTGGCAAGGGGGGCGAATGGGTGGGCGTGGGCGGTGTCGCTTGGGAAATCAAAGAAGAAGTTGGAACATGAGGGGTAGAAATGGAAATCTTCATCGCTCTCCAGACCCACTTCCATTTTTGATGAAACTGCTTTTTGAGACAGGATCGTTCCAGATGTCCATAGCAACCGCAGGATGAGCATCAGACAAGAGATCGCGGTTTGGGTTGTCTAGCCTCAATAGGCAATATTGTGCAGTAATACAGAATTGTAGACTTCCTTCTCATGGCTCTTTATTAAAGAGTTATGATGCTTTGGTAAATATCAGTCGGGGCAGTTAATTACCTTGTGACCAGGAGAGGAGCAATGAATGCAAATTAGCCGAGCCTGGCAATGTATTTTCTGGTGCCCCCATTGTAGGCATCTAGAGCAAAGGGAGGCCCAATTTATGGAGAGTGTATCAATGTCCTCCTGAGAATAGCAGGCCTGGGCCAGAAACGTCTTATGTTGGGCCGAGAGGATAGGAGGCCAACTTGTGTGATATGGAGCATATTTGAAAGCTGAAGCCAGGAAACTTGGAGGCAGACATGGATAAGGCACATTGATCGGGCATTGAAAATCACCCAGACATATAAACTCGGGATATTATTATCCCCCAAATTCGCTGGTCGGAGAGAATTGTCCATTAAGGATTTGTGTCTACTAACGACCTTAATTTTCGGCCTATCATTAATGCTTGCCACAAAATCACCAAATTTGATTTGTTCATGATCCTTGATCAAAGCATCAGGGTGAGCCGAATGGATCATGGAAGAAGAAGCCTCAGCAGCATTAGAAATAGAAAAATTCATGTGTGCCAGCAGTACCAATGCAAACTTACTGAGCTCTCTTCGGGAGGATTCACGAGAGAGTGTGTCTTGAGTGAAGAAACCCAAATTCGATGAGACAACCAAAGGACGTCGATTGTCTAACTCTGGCAAGACCATGTCCGCATGCCAGGAACCAGAAGAAGTCGGGGCACGGGTGAAACGGCCATTAAACAAATGGAAGTGACAAACAAAATCCGACCACACTCGATCCTTCAGACCATAGATGAAATGACCCACTTTATTATTGGCCACAGAGAACTTACAAGCTCGTGGATTGAGTTGTTGCACCTTGAAACCAGAACTGATGCGTCCAATGCAACATTGTAGTGCAATACCCACAGAATCCACATTGAGAGGAAAGGAAGCCGAAGAAAAGGTGACCACAAGGAAGAACTCCTTGCGATCACGAGAGGGAGAGAAGTGCACCGTGGAACCGAATTTTCTCCTCTCCTGATCCGCAAGGGCAAGCCCCGGCGCAAAATCCCAATGAAGAAGACTCTCCATCTTGAACTAATCTAGAGAACGCCATGCACTAGTAGAAAAACACCTATTAGTCCCGGTTCGTATGGGCCTTTAGTCCCGGTTCATGAACCGGGACTAATGGGCCGTTACTAATACCTCCACCCATTAGTCCCGGTTCAAACACGAACCGGGACAGATGTGCCTCCACGTGGCCGGTCCGCCGTGCCAGTCGAGGGGCCTTTGGTCCCGGTTGGTGGCACCAACCGGGACCAAAAGGCATCCACGCCACGACATTCGATGGCTGGGGTTTTGTTTTTTTGAAGGGGGGTGGGGTTTTGCCCGGTTAATTTAGGTGTTTCATATATTGTGTTAGCTAGCTAATTAATAGAGAGAAGTGTCCTCTCTTATGTCCGTGCTTGGTCGACGCTACGTACTATATACATAAGTGATCGAGAGAACCATTGAGTACAGAAGTTCGGCATGCATACCGAGAGAAGTGATCGATCGACCTCTCCTTCTCGGAGAGATTGGTCGAACAACAAGTTTCCGTATCATGTATCCGACGCTACTGGCTACATACATGGTCAATATGTACGATCTCTTAATTACAATCCCCTAGCAATTGAAATCAACTTCCACATGGTATTCTCCAGCTTTATTGATGGCGTGGTCAAGAAAAAATCCCGCCAATTCCTCTTGAATTGCTTTCATGCGATCTGGTTCTAGGAGTTCATTCCGCATCTGCCACGTCTAATTTGAAGAAGGGGGTTAATTAATACATATATATGAATGAAACTCAACAGAAAGGATGGTGTAATAAAATGAAATTGTGAATATTATTGCTTACGCACTTCATATTGTCTTTTAGAATAGCCCCGCTTGTTTTTTAAAGTCGCGTTGTGGATGAACTCGCACGTAGTATCCACATAAATCATTCCCTTGTTCCTGCCACAAGCACTTTACGAGAAATAGAGGTCAACTAACTGATAATGAAGCATTATAAATGGCATTGATGAAAGTATATATAGCTATAGAATCAACGGGAGATGCGCGCAACTAGCTAGCCAGTAGAACTTACTTTCGGGTATGTATATCGCAGCTCCTTCGGCAGTCCCGGAGCTTCTGCGGTGAACTGTTTCCAAACCCTGCAAGACAAAGAAAATAATAATTATTACTTGAGATATCAGGAAATGAACAAAAAGTTGCCGATATGGTGTGATAATGATCGATTGAACTTACTTGTTGAGCATTTCAGTCATGTCCGCATAGGTTTCGGGATCTTTCCGTCTCGAGTCTAAGACGGTTACTAGTCCCCGCTCAAGCTTAATCTCCAGAAGAACATAGTGGTACCTGCGCACGCATGCATAACTCATCAATTACATTACTATAACCTCGCTCGAGTAATAAGGGAAACCGAATATGCACACGACAGTGAGACTCACTTGCTGTTGTAAGGAAAGAGTATGGTATCTTTGTTTTGATTTTTGATCAACGATCGTAGCAAGTTGTCCTCGGCCTATTTTTCGTGCTTTTTAACTAGAAATTCATCTAAGATATTTGTGTTAATGAACCCAATATCATAAATTTCTTGTATTTTGCACTCGACGATCTTCAATCTGCATAATATATTGAGGATAATTAATTATAAATACATGCAATGAAAGAGCCGAGCTATATATAGAGACTTAATGACAGAAATAGTACTTACAGGCAGTAGCAAAAGACCGTTAATTTATCGAGGGCCTTTTGATTGAAGAACGCGCAGAACTCCTCAAATGGAACAGACAACAGATCAGTTCCAATGAGGTCGTGCTCCTCTTTAATGTTCAGATACAAACTATTCGTCCCCCTAGACTCTCTGCAGGTTTATGTACCAAGTATGGAATCTTCGCATCATCGTTGTAAGAGATTTTTCATCTTTGATGAGAGGCTTCCCGTACTCGTATCTGTGTTCGTCCACCTCCATGAAATCAGGAAGTGCATCGTCAGGCAGGTAATCTTGTAGATTGCCATAACCGGCCACCATCCCCGGAGCATTAGCGACGATGTCGCCGCTAGAGACATTGAGCGGGGGGCATGATTGGTTTGCTTGTTCACCGAGCTGGTCAATTTTTTTCGCAGCTGCTCGTTCTCTTGACCTTTGATGTCTGACAGTACTTCCCAACCGCTCTGCTTGGAGATATGTCTGTTCAGTAATGCACTCATAGTTGGTTCTCGGTGGAGACTTTGCCGGTTTCCTCAAGGCATCGAGAGTGCGCTTTGCTAACAGGGGATCTACCTTCTCCTCCGGAGGTGGATGTCTCTTTGCTTTCACCCCTTCAAAGAACTCCTTCACGTGGGTCCGCACGATCTTATCGTTTTCCTCCTCGGTCCTCTCGTATGGTAACTTCTCTAGAGGCTTGAGAGGTGGACCGTATCTGTATTGCCTCCCCGCTTACGGTTGTGCTGCTAGACGCCAGAGCAGACGGAGTGGCTGTGGCGTCTGTCTTCTTTCGTGCTTGCTTACGAGGCGGAGGAGAAGGACTACGACGCGCCGGAGCAGCCGGGGCGGCGGCGGGTCTCTTCCGCCCTTGCTGGCGAGGCGGAGAAGGACGAGGCTGCTGGATGCTCGGGAGCGCCGGCGCAGGCGGAGAAGGAGGCAGAGTGCCGCCACGCGCCGGAGAAGGAGGCGGAGTGCCGCCACGCGTGCGTTCTCGACTGCCACTCACGGAGGAGGAGGCGGTGGAGGAGGCGGAGTGCCCTGAGTCGCCGAAGGAGGAGGAGGAGGCAGAGGCGTCCAGTTCGGAAGGTTGATGAGCTCCTTCCGCCATAGGCATGGAGTCTTCAGAGCAGAACCCAGCCTAGTCTCCCCTTCACCGGTAGGGTGGTCAAGCAGGAGGTCCTCAAATCCTTCCGTTATTTCATCCACCATCACCCTAGCATATCCTTCTGGAATCGCCTGGCAATGATAAGTTGCTCCGGGTCCAGTAGGATAAACAAAGCCAACAGCCGCCTTGACCTTCAAATTCATACATCGCGCCATAATGTGGCAATTTTGAGACTCCGTGATAGCATCCACGGGATAGCTGGCAGGAGCCGTCAAGACATGCTCCGGCTGAAGCAGCTCGGTGGAAGCCACGCTGCTTCTCCACTGAGATGGCGGGGTAACCGGGAGAAGCTTCGGCAGGTCGTTTGCTGCGATCTGCTGCTTCTCGTTCCTCTTCTCGTTCCTCTAGCCCCATTACCTTTTCGTGCAGCGCCTGCAGTTGGCCTTGCTCCAGTTTCTTCCTCCTCTCATGGGTTTTTTAACCCCCTGCGTCCGGAAAACCAACCTTCCACGGAATGGAGCCTGGCGTGCCTCGTGTCCGTCCAGGGTGCTCAGGATTCCCGAGGGTGATTGTGAGCTCGTCCTTCTCCCTGTCTGGAACGAACATCCCTCGCTGCGCTGCATCGATAAAGTGCCGAAGGTGCTTGACTGGTATTTTCAGTTGCTCGTCCGTCCAATGGCACTTCCCTGATACAGGGTCCAAGGTTCCGCCAGCCCCGAAGAACCAAGTCCGGCAATGGTCTGGCCAGTACATTGTCTCTGGTTCGATCCCTTTTTCAAGAAGATCATTCTTAGCCTTGGACCACTTAGGCCGGGCTTTGAGGTAGCCACCTGACCCCGTGCGATGGTGAAGCTTCTTCTTTGCAGCATTTAGCTTGTTTGTCGCCGACATCTTCTTACTCTTTTCCGATGTGTTGTGGGCCACAAATGCGGGCGATGATCTTTGATCTTCTCATATTTGCCGATGAATTCTGGTGTCTTTTCTTTGTCGACAAACTTGTTTAGCTCTTTCCTCCACCTCCTGAATAGGGTTGCCATCTTCTTAAGAGCACAAGACTTGATTAATTGCTCTTTAACTGGCTTCTCCGGATCCTCCTCTAGCGGTAGGGTGAAATTTGCCTTCAGCTGAGTCCAAAGATCTTCTTTCTGCATATCATTGACATAAGACACCTCAGGGTCTTCCTCCTTAGGCTTATACCATTGCTGGATGGTGATCGGGATCTTGTCCCTAACAAGAAACCCGCACTGAGGAGAAAATGCGCGCTTTGTCCGGATGGGTTCAATCGGTTCGCCGTCGGGCGCGATTTCTATGATCTCAAACTTTTCATCCGAGCTCAACTTTTTCTTCGGGCCTCGTCTCCTTACCGAAGTTGTGCTCGATCCGGAGGGCTAGAAATTAAAAGGAAGAAAGACGAGAGTAATTAATATGTGTACATATACCAAAACAATGGATGCATCAATTAACTAGTCAGCACAGGCTTAATTAACTTATATATATATATATATATATATATATATATATATATATATATATATATATATAACTTGGTTCGGTCACCGGAGCAGTCAGAACGCTCTCCGTCTTGTACCTCCATTGTGTCACCGGAGCCATCATGAACATAGCCCTCTTCTTGTACCGGCATTAATGGGCCGAAGCCATCATGAACATAGCCCTCTTCTTCACCAAGTTCTTCCTGACCATCGGTGTCGAGGAGAAATGACGCAACTTCATCACTTCCTTGTGCGATTATGTCCCCCAACATCGCTTATGTTTCTTCGTCTCGGAGTGCTCCATAGTTTACGCAAATATTTACAACATGTCAATTATTATTCAAACATGGTACAGATGGATATATATATATTTATATATATATATATATATATATATATATATATATATATATATATATGTATATTAGTGGCAAACGTAGAACTAGCTAGCTAATCACAATAAGGAATCATGTTAGTGGCCTCGACACTGCTTCTCTAGGGTTTGGGGTCGCCTCGACACAACGCTTCAAGGGTTTGGGGTGGCCTCGACGACAATGCTCTTTTAACTTGGTAAATTTGGGTGGCCTCGAGAGTTTTGGTCGAGCGAGAGGGCCGAGGGGGGTGCTCCCGTGGTATAAGTTATCAAGGTCGAGAGGGGGTATATATCGATCACCCTCATGTCGGGTTATCTCGAGGGGTTATATCGACAACGACGACCTACATATACATGGGAAAATAATGTTATCGGGGAGGGGGTATCGGTACCCCCCCCCCTCGTGTTGAAGTTTCTTCTTTCTCCTCTATTCGGAAAATAATGTTCGGGGAGGGGGTATCGGGCAGGGGCGGCAGCGTGGTGGCCGCGCAGGGGCGTGGGACGGGAGGGGCGCGGGAGCAGGCTGTGCTCACAGGGGGCGGCGGCGAGGTCGAAGGCGAGCAGCCTGACGGCGAAGAAGAAGAAAATAGGAAGAAGGAAAGAAGGAAGAAGAAGAAGAAAAAAAAGAGGAGAAGAAGAATAGCATAGAGGACAAGAAGAAAAAATAGATTTTTTTCTATTTTTTCTTCTTCTCCTCTATTCCTTTCTTCTTCTCCTCTTCTTTTTCTTCTTCTTATTTATTTCTCCTCTTCTTTTCCTCTCCTCTTCTTCTTACTTTCCTCTTTCTTATTTTCTTCTTTCCTATCCATCTTTTTCTAAAATTGTAACTTTTGCATATATAAAAAAATTTCTAAAATTGTAACTTTCTATATATGAACAACAAACTTTCTATGAACAAACAAACATTTTTAACATATATATATTTAGCAAATTCTAGCCACATACACATATACATATACACATACACATATACATATACATCACATACACATATACATTATAGCCACATACACATATACATCACATATGAACAAAAAAATAAACTAATAAAAAAACATATAGCAACATATGAACAAAAACATATAGCCACATACATTATATATATATATAAAAATAAACTAATAAAAAACAGATGCAGGAGCGAGGCGCCCGGTGGGGCAGGGCAGGTGCAGGAGCAGGCAAGGCAGGGGCGAGGCAGGTGCTCACAGGGGGTGGCGGGCACGGGCGGGCGTCCGGGCGCTGGGAGGCGGGCGCCCGGCGTCGGGGCATATGGCGTCCGAGGCGGTGACGGTGAGGTGGACCAGCCTAACTATAGCGTCGGAGGCGGGCGGCGACGACGAGGTGGAGCAGCCTGACGGCGTCGGAGGCGGCGGCGACGACGAGGTGGAGCAGCCTGACGGCTCGGCGGCGACGGCGACGAGGCAGAGCAGCGGGCGTCGGGCGAAGAAGAAAAGGATGGATTTTGGAGAAACTACTAAGTGCTAGTTATATATGAAGAGAATTGGTCCCGGTTCGTGAAACCAACCGGGACCAATGGGCCTCTTTTCAGCAGCCCAAAGGGCGGGAAGCGGCGACCTTTGTTCCCGGTTGGTGGCACCAACCGGGACTAATGCCCCCCCATTAGTCCCGGGTGGTGCCCCCAACCCGGACCCAAGGACCCAGTGCGGGCCGCGGCGGGGGCAAAGGTTATTCCCACCTCGCTAGTTGAGAGGGGCGCGCAGTGGTTTATAAGCCCCACTGCCGCACCCCTCTCGAGCTCCTCTCCACCGTAGGCTTGCGGGCCTATTTGCTACTGAATTGCCTGATGGGCCTTCTGGGCCTACTGCGGGCCTGAATCCTGGACCATGGTAGGGTTTCTAGTCGTATTCAGGCCATGGGGGCCCAGTAGGAGGCATTTTTTTTTGTTTTTTTTGTTTTCTTTACTTATTGTTGCTATTTTTATTTTTTTTTCTAGTTTTTTTTGTGCATTATTTATTTTCTTTTGTTTTTGCTTTATTTTTAATTCTTTTTGCTTTTAGTTTTAGGAAAATTATAAACTTTCTGTTAGTGCCATTAGTTTTCAAATTTGAAAACACTTTTTTTGTTTTTTTGTTTTCTTTCTTACTTTATTTATTTTATTTTGTTTCTATTTACAACAAAATACTTATTGTTGCTATTTTTAATTATTTTCCAGTTTTTTTGTTTTGTTTTCTGCATTATTTATTTTATTTTGTTTTTTGCTCTATTTTTAATTCTTTTTGCTTTTAGTTTTAGAAAAATTATAAACTTTCTGTTAGTTCCATTAGTTTTCAAATTTGAAAACACTTTTTTTGTTTTTTTGTTTTCTTTCTTGCTTTATTTATTTTATTTTGTTTCTTCTTACAATAAATTACTTATTGTTGCTATTTTTAATTATTACGAGGGCCGAATCATAAGACATTAAAGCATTTCAAATGAACTCTGAAAAAGTTGAAAGTTGGCATGGTATCATAAATTCACCCACATAGCATGTGCATGTACAAAACGGACAATGGTATCATACTCGTCTGTTACAAAGTTGGCATGCTATCATCATAATAGTTGCGGGAGGAAGTCTTCACTTTTTCTTCGCTTGTGTCATTTGCTTATTGCGCCGTAACCATGGATAATCTTCATCATTTATCAGGATGCTGGAGTCAGCCTTGACTTTGAAGGGAGGAATTTCATGAAACTTTTCATAATCTTCAGACATGTCTGTCTTGCCTTCCACTCCCACGATGTCCCTTTTTCCTGAAAGAACTATGTGGCGCTTTGGCTCATCGTATGATGTATTCGCTTCCTTATCTTTTCTTTTTCTTGGTCTGGTAGACATGTCCTTCACATAGATAACCTGTGCCACATCATTGGCTAGGACGAACGGTTCGTCAGTGTACCCAAGATTTTTCAGATCCACTGTTGTCATTCCATACTGTGGGTCTACCTGTACCCCGCCTCCTGACAGATTGACCCATTTGCACTTAAACAAAGGGACCTTAAAATCATGTCCGTAGTCAAGTTCCCATATGTCCACTATGTAACCATAATATGTGTCCTTTCCCCTCTCGGTTGTTGCATCAAAGCGGACACCGCTGTTTTGGTTGGTGCTCTTTTGATCTTGGTCAATCGTGTAAAATGTATTCCATTTATCTCGTATCCTTTCCAAATCGTGTGATCGAAGATGGTCCCTGGAAAACAAGTACAGCTCAGCACAAACAGTGTTGTCACCTACGAGACGTGCTTCCAACCAACTGCTGAAAGTCTGATGTGTTCACATGTAATCCGATCGTCGCCTTTGCTCCGGGTGTTTGGAGCGCAGACTGTTCTTGTGTTCATCGACATACGGGTCACCAAGGTAGAGTTCTCAGAGAACTGTGTAGTGTGCTTGAGACCAAGAATATCCGTCCCTGCATATTATTGAGTCCCTTCCAAGCGTGCCTTTTCCAGTCAGTCTCCCCTCATACCGCGATTGAGGGAGACCTATCTTCTTAAGGCCATTAATGAAGTCAACACAAAACCCGATGACATCCTCAGTTTGATGGCCCAAGGAGATGCTTCATTCTGTCCGAGCGCGGTTACGGACATATTTCTTTAGAACTCCCATGAACCTCTCAAGGGGGTACATATTGTGTAGAAATACGGGGCCCAGAATGACAATCTCGTCAACTAGATGAACTAGGACGTGCGTCATGATATTGAAGAAGAATGGTGGGAACACCAGCTCGAAACTTACAAGACATTGCACCACATCACTCCTTAGCCTTGGTATGATTTCTGGATCGATCACCTTCTGAGAGATTGCATTGAGGAATGCACATAGCTTCACAATGGCTAATTAGACGTTTTCCGGTAGAAGCCCCCTCAATGCAACCGAAAGCAGTTGCGTCGTAATCATGTGGCAGTCATGAGACTTTAGGTTCTGAAACTTTTTCTCTGCCATATTTATTGTTCCTTTTATATTCGACGAGAAGCCAGTCGGGACCTTCATACTAAGCAGGCATTCAAAGAAGATTTCCTTCTCTTCTTTGGTAAGAGCATAGCTGGCAGGACCTTCATACTGCTTTGGAGGCATGCCATCTTTTTCGTGCAAACGTTGGAGGTCCTCCCGTGCCTCAGCTGTATCTTTTGTCTTCCCATACACGCCCAAGAAGCCTAGCAGGTTCACCCAAAGGTTCTTCGTCACGTGCATCACGTCGATCGAAGAGCGGACCTCAAGGTCTTTCCAGTAGGGTAGGCCCCAAAATATAGATTTCTTCTTCCACATGGGTGCGTATCCCCCCGCGTCACTCGAAACAGCTAGTCCGCCGGGACCCTTTCCAAAAATTACATCTAAATCATTGACCATAGCAAGTACGTGATCACCGGTACGCACGGCGGGCTTCTTCCGGTGATCTGCCTTGCCTTTGAAATGCTTGCCTTTCTTTCGACATTGATGGTTGGTCGGAAGAAATCGGCGATAACCCGGTACACATTCTTCCTGCAGCTTCCCAGGTATATACTATCGGTGTCAAGTAAACAGTGCATGCATGCGTGGTATCCCTTGTTTGTCTGTCCTGAAAGGTTACTGAGAGCGGGCCAATCGTTGATGGTCACGAACAACAACGCCTTTAGGTGAAATTCCTCCTGTTTGTGCTCATCCCACGTACGTACACCATTTCCATTCCACAGCTGTAAAAGTTCTTCAACTAATGGCCTTAGGTACACATCAATGTCGTTGCCGGGTTTCTTAGGGCCTTGGATGAGAACTGGCATCATAATGAACTTCCACTTCATGCACATCCAAGGAGGAAGGTTATACATACATAGAGTCACGGGCCAGGTGCTGTGATTGCTGCTCTGCTCCCCGAAAGGATTAATGCCATCCGCGCTTAAAGCAAACCATACATTCCTTGGGTCACTTGCAAACTCATCCCAGTACTTTCTCTCGATTTTTCTCCACTGCAACCCGTCAGCGGGTGCTCTCAACTTCCCGTCTTTCTTACGATCCTCACTGTGCCATCGCATCAACTTGGCATGCTCTCCGTTTCTGAACAGACGTTTCAACCGTGGTATTATAGGAGCATACCACATCACCTTCGCAGGAACCCTCTTCCTGGGGGGCTCGCCGTCAACATCACTAGGGTCATCTCGTCTGATCTTATACCGTAATGCACCGCATACCGGGCATGCGTTCAGATCCTTGTACGCACCATGTAGGGGATGCAGTCATTAGGGCATGCATGTATCTTCTGCACCTCCAATCCTAGAGGGCATACGACCTTCTTTGCTGCGTACGTACTGTTGGGCAATTCATTATCCTTTGGAAGCTTCTTCTTCAATATTTTCAGTAGCTTCTCAAATCCTTTGTCAGGCACAGCATTCTCTGCCTTCCACTGCAGCAATTCCAGTACGGTACCGAGCTTTGTGTTGCCATCTTCGCAATTGGGGTACAACCCTTTTTTGTGGTCCTCTAACATGCGATCGAACTTCAGCTTCTCCTTTTGACTTTTGCATTGCATCCTTGCATCGACAATGACCCGGCTGAGATCATCATCATCGGGCACATCGTCTGGTTCCTCTTGATCTTCAGCAGCTTCGCTGCAAAGATCATCATCGTGCACATCGTCTGGTTCCTCTTGATGTTCAGTAGCATCACTGTATTCAGGGGGCACATAGTTGTCATCGTACTCTTCTTCTTCATCGTCTTCCATCATAACCCCTATTTCTCCGTGCCTCGTCCAAACATTATATTTTGGCATGAAACCCTTGTAAAGCAGGTGGGTGTGAAGGATTTTCCGGTCAGAGTAAGACTTCGTATTCCCACATATAGGGCATGGACAACACATAAAACCATTCTGCTTGTTTGCCTCAGCCACTTGAGAAAATCATGCACGCCCTTAATGTACTAGGAGGTGTGTCTTGAAACGTACATCCATTGCGGTTCATCTGCGTGCATTATATATAATTAAGTGTGTCAAAAATCATTACAGAACATCATGAATAGATAATTAAGTGACCAAATTAATAAAAGTTCATCATCACATTAAAACCAAAGTACATACATAGTTCTCATCTAACAACATAAAGGTCTGCAGAGCATCTAAATTAATTAAACCATACACTGAAACTATGTAAAACATTTCAATGTGAAAACAAATGCGATCATAATCGCAACCAATGTAACAACTGATCCAACGGCATAATGATACCAAGCCTCGGTATGAATGGCGTATTTTCTAATCTTTCAAATCTTTAAGCACATTGCATCCATCTTGATCTTGTGATCATCGACGACATCCGCAACGTGCAACTCCAATATCATCTTCTCCTCCTCAAATTTTCTAATTTTTTCCTTCAAGAAATTGTTTTCTTCTTCAACTAAATTTAACTTCTCGACAATAGGGTCGGTTGGAATTTCCGGTTCAACAACCTCCTAGATAAATAAAATCTATGTCACGTTGGTCGGCATAATTGTCATAAGCAATAAATGAACCAATAGTTATGAAGAGATAATATATAGCACATCCGAATCATAGACAGGACAAGGGCCGACGGGGGCGGATACCAAAACCATCGCACTATATAAGATGCAATAATAAAAGTAAGAAAATTATACAAGTATCTATATAAACATACAAGTAAGAACTTTTTTTCCTTTCAGAAAGAAGATAAGAACAAGAGGCTCACCACGATGGTGCCGGTGACGAGATCGGCGCAGGCGATCGACGGCGGTGAAGACGGGACGGACGTGACGGACCGCTAAACCTAGACAAATATTGAGGAAAATGGAGCTTGGAGGTCGAGCTTGGAGAGGAGAAAGCTTAAGTAGTGTGGCTTGGGCATTCCATCGAACACCTCGTGTGCATAGGAGGTGAGCTAGAGCACCACAAAGCTCTCCCTCGCCACGAAAAACAGCAGAGTAGTGGGAGTGCTCTGCTCGCGGGCGAGGGGTATATATAGGCAATTAATTGGTCCCGGTTCGTGGCACGAACCGGGACTAAAGGGCAGCCTTTGGTCCCGGTTCAAGCCACCAACCGGGACCAATGGTGGTGGGCCAGGAGCGAGGCCCATTGGTCCCGGTTCGTCCCACCAACCGGGACCAATAGGTCCAGTCGAACCGGGACCAATGGCCCACGTGGCCCGGCCGGCCCCCGGGGCTCACGAACCGGGTCCAATGCCCCCATTGGTCCCGGTTCTGGATTGAACCGGGACTAATGGGCTGACCTGGCCTGGACCATTCCCCCCTTTTCTACTAGTGATGGTTTTCGGTGGAGCAGGTGGAGGGGGTGGGAGGTGAGGGAGGGAGAGCCATCGTCTGTCCGGCCTTTCTTTGGGACAGTTATTATCTGGACTTTCAGTTGCCTTTAAAAAATGGTCATAGTAATGAAAAATAAGCTTTCATCTATGAATTCTTCTACCAAAATTGTAATAATTGAGGAAATATGAGAGAAAGAATTCAGCAGCATTTCTACTGAATTTTGGACAGCACTTCCTTTGAACTTTACACAGCAAAGCATCAAATATTGACAGCCACACAAAGAAATTTTGCATAACACAAAACTTACCACTTCGACATAAAAAGCTGAGAAAATGTTGACAGCCAAACAATGACTAGTGAAAACTACATAATACCAAGTTCATAGTTCGTCACAAGTTCACAACAACATCGTTGAAAGTGCATGGTTCATCACAACATCATTCAAGGACCATAGTTCATCAGAACAAACACATAATCCAAAGTTCATCACAACAAACACATAATTCAAAGTTCATGACAACAAAAGAAATGGCTCGATACGATCACGTTGACCTCAACAATCCACACGACAAGATCATGTAGACATCCATCTTCAAAGTAGCAAGAGCAACACCCACATGATGATTATCTACATGTAACATAGATTTGGAAACATATTGGGATCATGTAAAGATATGAAAACTGAAACATGTCAAAAGAATAGTTACCAATTGTTGTTATCCCCCACATCAACAATCTTGATATTCTTAACATCGTCCTCCTCATCTTCATCTCTCTCCTAATTATTTGGAAGTTAGCCACATACAAGAAATAGACAGAAACCATAGAAGGAAAAGATAGGAATCATACCACCAGATTGAAGTCCTTGTGAGAACCTTTGGTATAACTAGCACCGCACACCAAGGCTTCCACCATTTCTGGTTTCAAAGAACTCCTGTAGTCATCTAAAACCACACAAGTAGACATATCTAAGTTCAAGGATAGGATGACAAGTTGACAAGTTAACATCCAAAGTAACAAGTAGACATACCTAAAACTCTTCCACCCGTGCTAAAAGTTGATTCCGAAGACACTGAGGTAGCCGGGACAGTCAAGAACCTCTTTGCCATCATTGCCAATACGGGGTATCTTGGTGCATTCACCCTCCACCAATCAAGAAGATTGAACTTAGGATCCATTGCCTCATTCAAGTCATCTAGATAGTTTCTAAGCTCACTTTTTGATGGTGTTGATGAAGTGGCTGATAAGAAGGACTGAAACTCACAATCCATAAGTGGCATCGAGGTACTTGTGTTGCAATTGTTTTTGGATGATGATCCACTAGCTCATTCTTCAGCTTGGTTATTTTTAGCAACAAACTTCTCATACAATGTGTCCAACTCTCCACGCACAATATTCCTCTCGGTACTTGCTTTCCCCACTTCATACATTTGGTGATAGCGCCACTCAACCTCATCTTGTACCTTGGGTCCAAGATGGTAGCAAGCACCATGACATTGTTCGGCTCATCCCAATACTTGTCAAATTTATCCATCATTGCATCACCCATTTTCTTGTAGCATTCATCATAATGAGCCATGACTTTTCTCAAAGCAATCTTGATGCTCACAATGTGAGGGTAGAATATGTTGGAGGTGGGATATAATTGCCCTGAAAACGCAGTGGTCACATGAGATAAAGAGAGGAGCGATGGCTTAATAACTTCAAACTTGTCCCATTCTTCTTTTCCCGGCTCCCATTGATAGTTGGCATTTGAAGATGCATAAGAGGACAAGGCTTCCCTATACGAGCAGGCTGTATCAAGCATCTTGTACGTTGAACTCTACCGTGTGACACAGTCACGATGCAAATGGTCGCCAACCTTAACACCCAATATTTTGCAAGTCTCAACAAACTCGTGGAGGAGACTCGGTGACTTCTTGAAATACTTAACCGTCTCTCTCAAATTCTCTATCAAAGGGGTCATGATGGTTGTCCCATCTTGCACCACCAAGTTGATAATGTGTGCACAACAACAGACATGGAAATATTTGTATTCAAAGTTCGTACCTACAAAAAAACAGCAAGCATATGACAATATATTCAACAAAAACAACACACATATGAGAATGTGTTCAACCAAAATATCATTATTTGGACAAACAAAGCATATGTACTGCAAAAACAGCAACCATATGACAATATATTCAACCAAAACAACACACATATATATGAGCATGTGTTCAACCAAAATATCATTATTTGGACAAACAAAGCATATGTACTACAAAAACAGCAAGCATATGACCAAAAACAAAGCATGTGTACTACCAAAACAACAAGAATATGACCATATGTACAACAAAAACAGCAAGCATATGAACATATATTTGAAGCATTTTCTAGTGTGATGGATATAATTTGCCTTAAACAAAGCATGTGTACTACAAAAACAGCAAGTATATACCTCTCAAACAGCAAACTTTGCCTTCAAACCTCTGACCGCAACATCATTGTTTGAAGCATTGTCTAGTGTGATGGATATAATTTTCTTCTCTATCTTCGATTCAGTCACACACTCATAGATGGCAACTGAAATCACATGCAGAGTGAGGAGCATCCAAATCTATGAAAGAAAGAACACGTGTTTGCATCTTCCAATCCTTATCTATAAAGTGTGCAACCACACACATATACGATATGGTCTGGTTGCTAGTCCATAAATCGGTTGTCAGACTAATGAAGTCCACATCCTATAGGGCAACTTGAAGCAACTCCCTTTATTTCTTGAAAACCCTCATGCATTCAGCTCTTATTGCCTTCCTTCCAATGGGTTGATAGTTTGGATTCAAGCACTTCATGAGAATGTTGAACCATTTATGTTCAACCATTCTAAATGAGTACTCATGGACGCAAATCATCTTTGCCATGACCTCCTTGATGAGGTCCTTATCATACTCAATGAATTGGACTGCTGGACCACTTGTTGTTGCATTGGTTTTTCTAAAAAATAGAGTAGCTTGGATGAGATCCCTATTAACCTTGTCCTTGTATTCCTTACATGTGTCCATATGTCTTCCCATGGATGAGGTGCTTCCACCTTAGACATATGCATATTGCTTGCCACAATAATTACATTGTGCCTTCAACTCCATAAAACCTTCTTTCGATGGCACCTTTACCTTATGAAAGAAGGTCCAAACCACCGACCTCGACCTCTAAGGAGCTTGAACTTTTCGCTTCTTGGCACTCTTTCGTTGCACTTTTCTTGCTTCATCCTCACTCGAACTAAGTAGTACGGTTTCTTGCTCTTCAGGCATAGGACCAAGGCCTAGACCATCCCCAGACATGTCATCACCTTCAAAGGCTTCTTCTTCACTATCCACAAACCCATATGAATATGATTTGTCACCAACCCCAGGCGGCACCTCAAACAAAGTATCTTGCTCTTCCTCGTCCACCTCCTCATCCTCTTCCACCTCTTCATGATCCTCCTCTGCTTGCTTATCATGCTCCATTGCCTAACACAGAAAACAACACACACATGAGCTTCAACACACATATATTTGACTTTTGGATAGCAAAAACATCACACACATGAGCTTGCACAAACATATGTTTGACTTTTGGATAGCAAAAACAGCACACACATGAGCTTGCACAAACATATATTTGACTTTTGGATAGCAAAAACAGCACACACATGAGCTTGCACAAACATATATTTGACTTTTGGATAGCAAAAACAGCACACACATGCGCTTGCACAAACATATATTTGACATTTGGATACCAAAAAGAGCACACACATGAGCTTGCACAAACATATATTTGACATTTGGGTACCAAAAACAACACATATGAGCTTGGGCACACATAAATTTGACTTTCAAAAAGCAAAAACAGTACATACACGAGCTTGTACAAATATATATTTTGCACGTACATACCTGGGAAGATGTAGCCTCCCTCTCATAGTAGTTTGCGGAGCCGGAGGCAACGGCGATTCCGGCACGCACGCCAGTGTTGGTGGGGTCAGGGAGACATCGAGGCGGAGATTTCTTTTCTACCCTATACAACAACTCGGCGATTGGGACATTGCTGGAATCATTTGCCAGCTTCCTTGACACCATGTAGTTGTTGTGGAACGTAGTAATTTCAAAAAAAATTCCTACGCACACGCAAGACCATGGTGATGGCATAGCAACGAGAGGGGAGAGTGTGTCCACGTACCCTCGTAGACCGAAAGCGGAAGCGTTATAACAACGCGGTTTATGTAGTCGTATGTCTTCACGATCCGATCGATCCAAGTACCGAACGTACGGCACCTCCGAGTTCAGCACACGTTCAGCTCGATGACGATCCCCGGGCTCCGATCCAGCAAAGCGTCGGGGATGAGTTCCGTCAGCACGACGGCGTGATGATGATGATGATGCTTCACCGGCGCAGGGCTTCGCCTAAGCTCCACAACGATATGACCGAGGTGGAATATGGTGGAGGTGGGCACCGCACACGGCTAAGAACGATCACGTAGATCAACTTGTGTGTCATGGGGTGCCCCTGCCCTCAGATATAAAGGAGAAAGGGGTGCGGCCGGCCTTAGGGAGGCGCTGGAGGAGTCCTACTCCCACCGAGTAGGACTCCCCCTTCCTAGTTGGATTAGGTCTTGGGGAGGGGAAGAGGGAAGGGCGCGCGCCTCTCCTTGTCCTATTCGGACTAGAGGGGAGGGGCGCGCCTGCCTTGGCCGGCCCTCCTCTTCTCCCTTATGGCCCATCAAGGCCCATTGACCCCGGGGTTCCGTAACCCCGGTGTTCGGTAAAATCCTGTTTTCATCCGGAACCTTTCCAAGTCCAAACATAGGCTTCCAATATATCAATCTTTATGTCTCGACCATTTCGAGACTCCTCGTCATGTCCGTGATCACATCCGGGACTCGAACAACCTTCGTACATCAAAACTTATAAACTCATAATAAAGCTGTCATCGCCGAAGCGTTAAGCGTGCGGACCCTACGGGTTCGAGAACTATGTAGACATGACCTAGAACTATTCTCGGTCAATAACCAATAAGCGGAACCTGGATGCCCATATTGGTTCCTACATATTCTACGAAGATCTTTATCGGTCAAACCGCATAACGACATCGTTGTTCCCTTTGTCATCGGTATGTTACTTACCCGAGATTCGATCGTCGGTATCCAATACCTAGTTCAATCTCGTTACCGCAAGTCTCTTTACTCGTTCCGTAATACATCATCTCACAACTAACTTATTAGTTGCAATGCTTGCAAGGCTTATGTGATGTGTATTACCGAGAAGGCCTAGAGATACCTCTCCGACAATCGGAGTGACAAAACCTAATCTCGAAATACGCCAACCCAACATGTACCTTTGGAGACACCTGTAGTACTCGTTTATAATCACCCGATTACGTTGTGGACGTTTGGTAGTACCCAAAGTGTTCCTCCGGTAAATGGGAGTTGCATAATCTCATAGTTACAGGAACATGTATAGGTCATGAAGAAAGCAATAGCAATATACTAAGCGATCAAGTGCTAAGCTAACGGAATGGGTCATGTCAATCACATCATTCTCCTAATGATGTGATCCCATTAATCAAATGACAACACATGTCTATGGTTAGGAAACATAACCATCTTTGATTAATGAGCTAGTCTAGTAGAGGCATACTAGTGACTATCTGTTTGTCTATGTATTCACACATGTATTATGTTTCCGGTTAATACAATTCTAGCATGAATAATAAACATTTATCATGATATAAGGAAATAAATAATAACTTTATTATTGCCTCTAGGGCATATTTCCTTCAGTCTCCCACTTGCACTAGAGTCAATAATCTAGATTACATAGTAATGATTCTAACACCCATGGAGTCTTGGTGCTGATCATGTTTTGCTCGTGGAAGAGGCTTAGTCAACGGGTCTGCAACATTCAGATCCGTATGTATCTTGCAAATCTCTATGTCTCCCACTTGGACTTGGTCCCGAATGGAATTGAAGCGTCTCTTGAGATGCTTGGTCCTCTTGTGAAATCTGGATTCCTTTGCCAAGGCAATTGCACCAGTATTGTCACAGAAGATCTTCATTGGTCCCGATGCACTAGGTATGACACCTAGATCGGAAATGAACTCTTTCATCCAGACTCCTTCATTTGCTGCTTCCGAAGCAGCTATGTACTCCGCTTCACATGTAGATCCCGCCACGACGCTTTGTTTAGAACTGCACCAACTGACAGCTCCACCGTTTAATAAAAACACGTATCCGGTTTGCGATTTAGAATCGTCCGGATCAGTGTCAAAGCTTGCATCGATGTAACCATTTACGACTAGCTCTTTGTCACCTCCATATACGAGAAACATATCCTTAGTCCTTTTCAGGTATTTCAGGATGTTCTTGACCGCTGTCCAGTGATCCACTCATGGATTACTTTGGTACCTTCCTGCCAAGCTTATTGCTAAGCATACGTCAGGTCTGGTACACAGCATTGCATACATGATAGAGCCTATGGCTGAAGCATAGGGAATATCTTTCATTTTCTCTCTATCTTCTGCTGTGGTCGGGCATTGAGTCTGACTCAATCTCACACCTTGTAATACAGGTAAAAAAAACCTTTCTTTGCCTGATCCATTTTGAACTTTTTCAAAACTTTATCAAGGTATGTGCTTTGTGAAAGTCCAATTAAGCGTCTTGATCTATCTCTATAGATCTTGATGCCCAATATGTAAGCAGCTTCACCGAGGTCTTTCATTGAAAAACTTTTATTCAAGTATCCTTTTATGCTATCCAGAAATTCTATATCATTTCCAATCAATAATATGTCGTCCACATATAATATCAGAAATGCTTCTGAGCTCCCACTCACTTTCTTGTAAATATAGGCTTCTCCAAAAGTCTCATATAAAACCATATGCTTTGATCACACTATCAAAGCGTTTATTCCAACTCCGAGAGGCTTGCACCGGACCATAAATTGATCGCTGGAGCTTGCACACTTTGTTAGCACCCTTTGGATCAACAAAACCTTCTGGTTGCATCATATACAACTCTTCTTCTAGAAATCCATTCAAGAATGCAGTTTTCACATCCATTTGCCAAATTTCATAATCATAAAATGCGGCAATTGCTAACATGATTCGGATAGACTTAAGCATCGCTACGGGTGAGAAAGTCTCATCGTAGTCAACCCCTTGAACTTGTCGAAAACCTTTACGCAACAAGTCGAGCTTTATAGACAGTTACATTACCATCAACGTCGGTCTTCTTCTTAAAGATCCATTTATTCTCAATGGCTTGCCGATCATCGGGCAAGTCAACCAAAGTCCATACTTTGTTTTCATACATGGATCCCATCTCAGATTTCATGGCTTCCAGCCATTTTGCGAATCTGGGCTCACCATCGCTTCTTCATAGTTTGTAGGTTCGCCATGGTCAAGTAACATGACTTCCGAATAGGATTACCGTACCACTGCAGTGCGTATTTTACTCTGGTTGACCCACGAAGTTCAGTAGTAACTTGATCTGAAGTTTCATGATCAACATCATTAGTTTCCTCACTAATTGGTGTAGTTGTCACAGGAACCGCTTTCTTGTGATGAACTACCTTCCAATAAGGGAGCAGAATATGATTATCTCATCAAGTTCTACTTTCCTCCCACTCACTTCTTTCGAGAGAAACTCCTTTTCTAGAAAGGATCCGAATTTAGCAACGAAAATCTTGCCTTCAGATCTGTGATAGAAGGTGTACCCAACAGTCTCCTTTGGGTATCCTATGAAGACACATTTCTCCGATTTGGGTTCGAGCTTATTTGGTTGAAGTTTCTTCACATAAGCATCGCAGCCCCAAACTTTAAGAAACGACAACTTTGGTTTCTTGCCAAACCACAGTTCATAAGGTGTCGTCTCAATGGACTTTGATGGTGCCCTATTCAACGTGAATGCGGCCGTCTCTAAAGCATATCCCCAAAATGATAGCGGTAAATCAGTAAGAGACATCATAGATCGCACCATATCAAGTAAAGTACGACATTGACGTTCGGACACACCATTTCTCTGTGGTGTTCCGGTGGCGTGAGTTCTTGAAACTATTCCGCATTGTTTCAAATGTATACCAAACTCAGTAACTCAAATATTCTCCTCCACGATCAGATCGTAGAAATTTTATTTTCTTGTTACGATGATTTTCCACTTCACTCTGAAATTCTTTGAACTTTTCAAATGTTTCAGATTTGTGTTTCATTAAGTAGATATACCCATATCTGCTCAAATCATCTGTGAAGGTGAGAAAATAACGATACCCGCCGCGTGCCTCAACATTCATTGGACCACAAACATCAGTATGTATGATTCCCAACAAATCAGTTGCTCGCTCCATAGTTCCGGAGAACGGCGTTTTAGTCATCTTGCCCATGAGGCACGGTTCGCAAGTACCAAGTGATTCATAATCAAGTGATTCTAAAAGTCCATCAGTATGGAGTTTCTTCATGCGTTTTGCACCGATATGACCCAAACGGCAGTGCCACAAATAAGTTGCATTATCATTATCAACTCTGCATCTTTTGGTTTCAACACTATGAATATGTGTATTACTACTATCGAGATTCAATAAAAATGTACCACTCTTCAAGGGTGCATGACCATAAAAGATATTATTCATATAAATAGAACAACCATTATTCTCTGTCTTAAATGAATAACCGTCTCGCATCAAACCAGATCCAGATATGATGTTCATGCTTAATGCTGGCACCAAATAACAATTATTTAGGTCTAAAACTAATCCCGATGGTAGATGTATAGGTAGCATGCCGACCGCGATCACATCGACTTTGGAACCATTTCCCACGCGCATCGTCACCTCGTCCTTAGCCAATCTTCGCAATCCGTAGTTCCTGTTTGAGTTGCAAATATTAGCAATGTAACCAGTATCAAATACCAGTGTACTACTTCGAGTATTAGTAAGGTACAGATCAATCACCTGTATATCACATATACGTTTGATCACCTTGCCATTCTTCTTGTCCGCGAAATACTTTGGGCAGTTCCGCTTCCGATGTCGATCGCTTGCAGTAAAAACACTCAGTTTCAGGCTTAGGTCCAGACTTGGGTTTCTTCTCTTGAGCAGCAACTTTCTTGCTGTTCTTGAAGTTCCCCTTCTTCTTTCCTTTGCCCTTTTTCTTGAAACTAGTGGTCTTGTTGACCATCAACACTTGATGCTCTTTCTTGATTTCTACCTCCGCGGCTTTTAGCATTGCGAAGAGCTCGGGAATTGTTTTGGTCATCCCTTGCATATTATAGTTCATCACAAAGCTCTTGTAGCTTGCTGGCAGTGATTGGAGAATTCTGTCAATGACACTATCATCCGGAAGAGTAACTCCCAGTTGAATCAAGTGATTATTATACCCAGACATTTTGAGTATATGTTCACTGACAGAACTACTCTCCTCCATCTTGCAGCTATAGAACTTATTGGAGACTTCATATCTCTCAATCCGGGCATTTGCTTCAAATATTAACTTCAACTCCTGGAACATCTCATATGCTCCATGACGTTCAAAACGTCGTTGAAGACCCGATTCTAAGCCGTAAAGCATGGCACACTCAACTATAGAGTAGTCATCAGCTTTGCTCTGCCAGACGTTCACAACTTCTGGCGTTGCTCTCAGCAGGCACGGCACCCAGCGGTGCTTCCAGGACGTAATTCTTCCGTGCAGCAATGAGGATAATCCTCAAATTACGGACCCAGTCCGTGTAATTGCTACCATCATCTCTCAACTTTGCTTTCTCAAGGAACGCATTAAAATTCAACGGAACAACAAAGACGAGCCATCTATCTACAGTAAACATAGACAAGCAAAATACTATCGGTACTAAGTTCATGATAAATTTAAGTTTAATTAATCATATTAAAAACTCCCACTTAGACAGACATCTCTCTAGTCATCTAAGTGATTACGTGATCCAAATCAACCAAACCATGTCCGATCATCACGTGAGATGGAGTAGTTTCAATGGTGAACATCACTATGTTGATCATATCTACTATATGATTCACGTTCGACCTTTCGGTCTCCGTGTTCCGAGGCCATATCTGTTATATGCTAGGCTCGTCAAGTTTAACCTGAGTATTCCGCGTGTGCAACTGTTTTGCACCCGTTGTATTTGAACGTAGAGCCTATCACACCCGATCATCACGTGGTGTCTCAAAGACGAAGAACTTTCGCAACGGTGCATACTCGTGGAGAACACTTCTTGATAATTTTAGTGAGAGATCATCTTATAATGCTACCGTCAATCAAAGCAAGATAAGATGCATAAAGGATAAACATCACATGAAATCAATATAAGTGATATGATATGGTCATCATCATCTTGTGCTTGTGATCTCCATCTCCGAAGCACCGTCATGATCACCATCATCACCGGCGCGACACCTTGATCTCCATCGTAGCATCGTTGTCGTCTCGCCAACTATTGCTTCTACGACTATCGCTACTGCTTAGTGATAAAGTAAAGCAATTACATGGCATTTGCATTTCATACAATAAAGCGACAACCATATGGATCCTGCCAGTTGCCGATAACTCGGTTACAAAACATGATCATCTCATACAATAAAATATAGCATCACGTCTTGACCACATCACATCACAACATGCCCTGCAAAAACAAGTTAGACGCCCTCTACTTTGTTGTTGCAAGTTTTACGTGGCTGCTACGGGCTGAGCAAGAACCGTTCTTACCTACGCATCAAAACCACAACGATAGTTTGTCAAGTTGGTGCTGTTTTAACCTTCGCAAGGACCGGCGTAGCTACACTCGGTTCAACTAAAGTGAGAGAAAGCAGACACCCGCCGGTCACCTTTAAGCAACGAGTGCTCGAAGCGGTGAAACCAGTCTCGCGTAAGCGTCTGGCGTAATGTCGGTCCGGCCGCTTCATCTCACAATACCGCCCGAACCAAAGTATGACATGCTTTGGTAAGCGGTATGACTTATATCGCCCACAACTCACTTGTGTTCTACTCGTGCATATGACATCAACGCATAAAACCAGGCTCGGATGCCACTGTTGGGGAACATAGTAATTTCAAAAAAAATTCCTACGCACACGCAAGATCATGGTGATGGCATAGCAACGAGAGGGGAGAGTGTGTCCACGCACCCTCGTGAGACCGAAGCGGAAGCGTTATAACAACGCGGTTGATGTAGTCGACGCCTTCACGATCCGACCGATCCAAGTACCGAACGTCACGGCACCTCCGAGTTCAGCACACGTTCAGCTCGATGACGATCCCGGGTTCCGATCCAGCAAAGCGTCGGGGATGAGTTCCACAAGACGACGGCGTGGGACGATGATGATGCTTCACCGGCGCAGGCTTCGCTTAAGCTCCGCTGACGATATGACCGAGGTGGAATATGGGGGAGGGGGGGCACCGCACACGGCTAAGAACGATCACGTAGATCAACTTGTGTGTCATGGGGTGCCCCCCTGCCCCCGTATATAAAGGAGCAAGGGGGGGTGCGGCCGGCCCTCGGGAGGCGCGCCTGGAGGAGTCCTACTCCCACCGGGAGTAGGACTCCCCCCCCCCTTTCCTAGTTGGATTAGGTCTTGGGGAGGGGGAAGAGGGAAGGGGGCGCCGCCCCCCCTCTCCTTGTCCTATTCGGACTAGAGGGGGAGGGGGCGCCTGCCCTGGCCGGCCCTCCTCTTCTCCCTTATGGCCCATCAAGGCCCATTGACCCCCGGGGTTCCGTAACCCCGGTGTTAAAGCAAAATCCTGTTTTCATCCGGAACCTTTCCGAAGTCCAAACATAGGCTTCCAATATATCCATCTTTATGTCTCAACCATTTCGAGACTCCTCGGCATGTCCATGATCACATCCGGGACTCCGAACAACCTTCGGTACATCAAAACTTATAAACTCATAATAAACTGTCATCGAAACGTTAAGCGTGCGGACCCTACGGGTTCGAGAACTATGTAGACATGACCTAGAACTATTCTCGGTCAATAACCAATAGCGGAACCTGGATGCCCATATTGGTTCCTACATATTCTACGAAGATCTTTATCGGTCAAACCGCATAACAACATACGTTGTTCCCTTTGTCATCGGTATGTTACTTACCCGAGATTCGATCGTCGGTATCCAATACCTAGTTCAATCTCGTTACCAGCAAGTCTCTTTACTCGTTCCGTAATACATCATCTCACAACTAACTTATTAGTTGCAATGCTTGCAAGGCTTATGTGATGTGTATTACCGAGAAGTCCTAGAGATACCTCTCCGACAATCGGAGTGACAAAACCTAATCTCGAAATACGCCAACCCAACATGTACCTTTGGAGACACCTGTAGTACTCCTTTATAATCACCCGATTACGTTGTGACGTTTGGTAGTACCCAAAGTGTTCCTCCGTAAACGGAGTTGCATAATCTCATAGTTACAGGAACATGTATAGGTCATGAAGAAAGCAATAGCAATATACTAAGCGATCAAGTGCTAAGCTAACGGAATGGGTCATGTCAATCACATCATTCTCCTAATGATGTGATCCCATTAATCAAATGACAACACATGTCTATGGTTAGGAAACATAACCATCTTTGATTAATGAGCTAGTCTAGTAGAGGCATAGTAGTGACTATCTGTTTGTCTATGTATTCACACATGTATTATGTTTCCGGTTAATACAATTCTAGCATGAATAATAAACATTTATCATGATATAAGGAAATAAATAATAACTTTATTATTGCCTCTAGGGCATATTTCCTTCAGTAGTAGCTGCTGCATTGCCCTTCACATTCCCCTTCTACATGCCCAAGACCGGCAACTTGCTCTTCATAATGGAGTCCAATGTCCTCTCTTTCTCCTTCTCCTTCCCACTCGCCTTCCCCTTTTCCTTGTCCATTGTTGCGACGATAGGCGTCTGCACACATCAGCAAACAACAAACGGTCAATCATCAACAATAGTAAACTAATTAGACATGGAGTCTATGTAATTTTCCAGAAAGTAGAATTTTTTCAAGGTGCTATGCTACAGCAAGTAGATCATCAACTAGGTCATCAACAGCAGAAAACTAATTACACATGGAATCAATGAAAATTTTGATCTATCCATCCATTCTGCCCTACAACTCCATCCATCCATGATCCATCCATCTGTCGCTGCTACATCTAGCCGCATTGTGCTACAACACATCCATCCATTATCCTTCCATCTAGCCCTACATCACCTAACTACGTCCATCGATCGATCCATCCATCCATCAGATGTGTACTAGTGCAGACACCTATGGCTAGGGTTTGGGAAGTTCAGAGAGCTGCTGCTAGGGATTGGGAAGGAAGGAGGTACCTGCTCCGAGTCGCCAGGTTCCGCGAGAAACTAGGGGAGGCGCGTCCGTCTACGTCTGGTGTGGTGAGGAACGGTTGCGCTGCCCATCGCCGTCGGTGTCGAGTCCTGTCGATCCAGATTTGCAGCATGGCGAGAGAGGGGCGAGGCAGCGCAGAGCAGAGAAAGGGAGAGACGAGAGACTGGCTGTGGTTGCTCGTGCCCTAATGTGCTAGCCATTGTGATGGACGGTGAAATTGGGCTAGGCTGCAAACGAGTCACCGAGCTGGACCGGACGAAACTCGGCTCGGCTCAGTCGCGAAAGGGCCTGTTTTTAGACCTCGGCCCGCTCGATAATCCTGTCGAGCCGAGTTGTAACGGGCCGAGCTGGAGCGAGTTCGGGCCGAGCCGAAAAGCTTGCTCGTACGTCCAGTCCTAATTAATGCCTGATACGTCTCCAACGTATCTACTTTTCCTAATGCTTTTCCTCTTGTTTTGGACTCTAATTTGCATGATTTGAATGAAACTAACCCCGGACTGACACTATTTTCAGCAACTACCATAGTGTTGTTTTTGTGCAGAAATAAAAGTTCTAGGAATGGAACAAAACTTTGCGAGGATTTTTTTATATCAAATAAGAGAATTTCTGGAGCCAGGAGGTACCTGAGGGGGGCACCTGGGTGGGCACAACCCACCAGGGCGCGCCCTGTGGGTGCTACCCACCTGGTGGCCCCGCTGACCCTCAAACTGATGCTATAAAATCCCATATTTCCTCCTGGTGGCCCCGCTGACCCTCAAACCGATGCTATAAAATCCCATATTTCCAGCAAAAAATCAGGGAGAAAGAATTATCACGTTTCACGAGACGGAGCCGCCGCCGTCTCTTGTTCTTCATCGGGAGGCCAGATCTGGAGTTCGTTTGGGGCTCCGGAGAGGGGGATCTTTGATCTTCGCCATCACCAACACATCTCCATCGCCAATTCCATGATGCTCCCCACCGGGAGTGAGTAATTCCGTCGTAGGCTCGCTGGTCAGTGAGGAGTTGGATGATATTCATCATGTAATTGAGTTAGTTTTGTTAGAGTATCCACTATGTTCTGACATTGATGTTGCTATGACTTTGCCATGCTTAATGCTTGTCACTTTGGGCCCGGGTGCCATGATTTCAGATCTGAACCGTTTATGTTACCACCATTATATCCATGTTCTAGATCCGATCTTGCAAGTTATAGTCACCTACTACGTGTTATGATCCGTCAACCCCGGAGTGATAATAGTGGGGACCACTCCTGGTGATGACCGTAGTTTGAGGAGTTCATGTATTCACCGTGTGTTAATGCTTTGTTCCGGTTCTCTATTAAAAGGAGGCCTTAATATCCCTTAGTTTCCAATAGGACCCGCTTCCACGGGAGGGTAGAACAAAAGATGTCATGCAAGTTCTTTCCATAAGCATGTATGACTATTTACGGAATACATGCCTACATTATTTTTATGAACTAGAGCTAGTGTCATATCGCCCTAGGTTATAACTGTCTCATGATGAATATCATCCAACGAGTCACCGGCCCAATGCCTACGAATTTATCTTATATTGTTCTTGCTAAGTTACTACTGCTACAATATCACTGCTATCACTGTTACTGTTACCGTTACTACTGCTGCTATCATCAAAACTATCATACTACTGTGCTAGTAATCACTTTGCTGCAGATAAATCTCCAGGTGTGGTTGAATTGACAACTCAGGTGCTAATACCTTCAAATATTCTTTGGCTCCCCTTGTGTCGAATCTATAAATTTGGGTTGAATACTCTACCCTCAAAAACTGTTGCGATCCCCTATACTTGTGGGTTATCAAGACCTTTTTCTGGCGCCGTTGCCGGGGAGCATAGCTATATTTGTTGAGTCACTTGGGATTATTATCATATTATCACTATGAAGAATCTGAAGGATGCTAAGACTATGATTTTTCCCTCAAAGACGAGGGGAGGTAAGGAACTGCCATCCAGTTCTGGTTTAGATTCACCTTCTATTATAAGTAAACTTGCAACACCACAACATGCTATTAACTCTGATATGTTGCAAGTTATTGATGATGCTACTTCTGCTATGAATGCTACTCATGATGATGTGCCACTAGGTGAATTTCTTGATGAACAAATTGCTAGAGTAAGACAACATGATATTGTTGAATCGATGATGAACTTGAAACTGAAAATCCTGAAACACCTACTAGAACTAGTCCTCCTAGATATGAATTGCCAAAGGTACGAGAAGGTTATACTATGAGTGAGGAGGCAACTAGAGATATTCTTGCTTGTAACGATAGATTGTGCAAGTATAAAGAAAGATCTTTGAATGCTAAAATGAAATGTGATCCTGAGTTTGCTTCTTCACCTATCGTTATTGCAGATAAGGATTATGAATTCTCTGTCGACCCAGAGTTAATCACTTTGGTTGAATCTGATCCTTTCCATGGTTATGAAACTGAAACTGTTGTGGCACATCTTACTAAGTTGAATGATATAGCTACCCTTTTTGCTCATGATGAGAAGATTCACTATTACTATATTCTCAAGTTATTTCCGTTCTCATTAAAGTGTGATGCTAAAGCTTGGTACAATACTCTTGCTCCTAGTTGTGTGCGTAGTCCCCATGATATGATTTATTACTTCTCTGGAAAAAAATTCACTGCTCATAAGAAACAAGCTGCCTTGCAGGAAATATTTAACTTTGTGCAAATTGAAGAAGAGAGTATCCCACAAGCTTGGGGGAGGCTTATCCAATTGCTTAATGCTTTGACTGATCATCCTCTTAAGAAAAAAGAAATACTTGATATCTTCTATAATGGACTAACCGATGCTTCTAGGGATTTCCTAGATAGTTGTGCTGGTTGTGTTTTCAGGGAACAAACTATTGGGCAAGCTGAAGAATTATTGAATAACATATTGAAAAATTATGATGATTGGACTCCTCCTGAAACACCTATTAAATCCACTCCGAAGAAGAGGGCTATCTTATATCTCAGTCCTGAAGATATGCAAGAGGCAAAGAAATTTATGAAGGAAAAAGGTATTAAGGCCGAGGATGTTAAAAATTTACCACCTATCGAAGAAATACATGGGCTTGAAGCACCACCACCACCCAAGGTGGTAGAGGTAAAATCTTTAATGATAGTGATGACCCTCATAATAAACATCCTAGTCAATGCCATTATGAGTTTGATAATTACATTAGAAAGCAAGATCACTTCAATGCAAATGTTATGAAAAAATTGAAATACAACTCTGATATGATTGCTCGCTTAAGTGACTTGTTATTTAGAATCTCAAATGATGTTAGTGGTGTAGGAAAACATGCCTCTATGGTTCAAACTCAATTAGAACAAGTTGCTAAATCTCAAAGAGAGTTACTTGATGAAATGAACAATAATATAAATGACTTTGCTGTTAGAGTAGCAACTAGAGGAGGTAAAATGGCTCAGAAACCACTTTATCCTGAGGGACATCCAAAGAGCATTGAACAGGATTCTCAAAGGAACCACACCACTACACCTAGTTCTTCTAAAAAGAAAAAGAAAAAGAAAAATGATAAGATTTTGCCTGCCTCTAGTGAACCTAAAGTAGAAAAACCTCCTGATAATGACAATGAAGTTTCTATCTCTGATGCTGAAACTCAATCTGGTAATGAACACTCACCTTCTGATAATGAAAAAGATAATGATGAGGTTCATGAAAACACTCAACCTAATGATAAAGAACCAGATAATGATGTTGAGATAGAACCAGCTGTTGATCCTGATAACCCACAACCTAAGAATAAAAGATATGATAATAATTGGCCTAGAATAAAAATTGGACTTTCATGTACAAACCTATGAACCTATTGCGTGTGTAAGTTCATAATAACAAGTGATAGTATGATTTGGCAGAGCTGGCTGTCTGTCAAGCCTTCCTCAGAAGCAGTTGCACGTATTTGGCAGGGTACCAAAACAGTGACTTGCATCGATACTCATTTCATTAGGACTAGGAGCACGTCATATTAAGTGAACGTTATTTTTCCACTGGAAGATCAATCCATGTTCAACATATTCAAGCCTACAAAATGGTTGACTCTAGGCCATTGAATGATGTAGCTTCTATGCATATCTACTTGTGACATCTTAAGATTACGATTACAACCAACCATGCATTTGCAACATTTCCAAGTACAGTATTCTCCACTGGACAGTGAACTAATATCAACTTTCACTAAAGAAATCAACTGATAAAACATTTTCTCAGAAGTAGAAAAATATGAATGCTCACGCTTCTCTTATGGGTCATAAATGCTTTGTAAGCCTCTGGTCTTTCTTTGGCAGCATCTTGAAACGTCAGGTCCTGCACATCTCCTATGTGCCTTTCTCTAAGTGCAGGATCAAACACAACCTACAATGCAAATTGCTTTCTCATTTGTTCATTAATATTATATCAAACAAATTTTTAGCACAAATTACATGGAAACAACATGGTGTATGGCTGTAATGTTTGAATAGCAGAAAGGGTCAAGGTGAATGAACATTGGGCAAATTGCAGATTTTTGCTATTGTTCTTGCAGTGTCTGGTGTCCGCTTCAACCTACAATGCTATTGTTCTTGCAGCTGGTTTGGCTTCTTTAGACAGCCAACGAGCAACCTTGACAATGAAGTCAAACAAGTTCCACATAAAAAATGCTACTCTAAATGTCTTGTAGTAATACAAGGGAGCCATACAATCCCACAACAGCTGGCTGACTCTCCCAGTCTCATTCAGGTCTGCATCCAAATGTCCCTAACACAAGAGTAGGATACCATATCAGATCGATAGAGGGTTGGGTAATGTGCAAATACGCACTAAGTTGGATACCATATCAGATCGATAGAGGGTAGGGTAATGTATTGCCCCTACCTATTTATTCAGATTATAAATAAAATCAGGTAAGGGAAATTGGCCCTATCACAGTATCATTTGTTGGCATTTGCTCACACATTACAAAACTGCCAATTGGCTCAGTACTATCCAACATCAGGGCTCTAACCTAGGTTGTGGCTCTCTCTAAGCAGAGCTCATATCACGGATTCCTAAAAGCTCAACTATATTTATAAAAATCCAATGCCTTTCAAGTATTAAGTAACTAAAAGTGGAGAATGAGAGCTCTCACAGATGCAATCTGTGGTAACCACCTGTCTTCTTCCCTTTGATCTGCATCAACATTTCTGATTTCGGAATAATCTGGCAGGGAAAACAAGAAAACATCACGTGAATAAGATGTAATGGAACAGAATAATTTCATGGTCAAGAAAACATCACTTTGCTACCAATCTATCAATCTTCTGGAGAAAATCTCAACTTACCTCATGAAAGGTACATAGTTTCGGCAGGTTGTTTTCTGTGTGCGTTCTATTGATCTTCTCGACAGGATCTCACAATCACGCGGCATCAAACCATGCCATTAATCTTTCTTCTTGAAAATTGTTTGAGATTTCACATTCAAATTTCCATGAAATGTTCAAGTCATCTCCGTCTAACAAAACAGAGCATGAAAAATGTTCCAAGTCATCTGTGTCTAACAAAACCGAGCATGAAAAACTCAAAACCGAGCGTGAAAAACGTTCAAGTCATCCTTGTCGCGGCTCTCTCTAAACAGAGCTCATATACGGATTCCTAATAGCTCAACTTCATCTATAAAAATCCAATGGCTTCCAAGCATTCAAAACTAAATGTATAGAATGAGACCTCTCACAGATGCAATTTGTGGTAACGACCTTGTCTTGTTTTCTTCGATATGCACCGACATTTTCTGATTTCTGATTAATCTGGCAAGAAAAAGCAAGAAAGTATCACATGAATAAGATGTAATGGAACAGAGTAACTTTCATGGTCATTGGTCGTTTGACTTTGCTATCAATCAATCGATATTTTGGAGAAAATCTCAACCGACCTCATGAAAGGTAGCATCATCAAACCATGCCATGAACAAACAAACCATTTACTGACAAAACAGAAGTAGATGGATATAGCTGGGCAAAGGGTATCATACCATACTTCATAGCATTCTTCTGTCACAACATTCTGTAAAATAGCTGTGCACCAAGTTGATCACATGTTAAACAGGACTGATAAGTAGTTCATGAGCAACTTAACATGGCTTCATACTGTGTACAACTGAAGCCACGTCACCAGTGACACACATTCCATATTCCCATTGACTGGGAAGAGGTTTTAAGCAAGACAAAAAAGAAAACTGAGTGTTTTGGTGCAACTCAAGTTCCCAGCAGAGCTTATCCATCTGAATCTAGTCGTGACAGAATGAAAGCAAATATTATTCTAGACTAGGGAGAGTAACATGGCATATTAACAAAATATTCCAGACTCTTTGCATAATGTGCCTGCTTAACAATCAAATCAGAAATACTTCCCACAGCATGACTTACACGTTAAAGCAGTAATGAAAGTAGAAACACATCAAGAGATGACTTGTAGAACAGAGTCGATACGCACATGGTCGAAATCTTACATAGCAGATCGATACAATAATAGGTCAACATCTTACATAGCTGATCAAATACTTGAACAGACAAAATACTACTGGCAAACCAGAGAAATAGATAGATATAACAGGTATACTTCATAACATTCACGCCCGAACACTGTCAAACATATATCCCTCTCATAGAATAACCTTGTTGGTTCGAAGAATAGGTGACCAAGCAATGGTAATCTTCACCATAGAGCCGGCAAGGACACATTCATGCTCACTTATGCCGCAATACTGAGGCTTGACCATGAAATCAGCTTGCGCAGAAACATTAGGAGGAGAGTTTGAGTAGGCTTCTATGAGAACTTTCAAGGTTTCTTCCAATTCTTCAGAATCGTCACTCACTGTCCGTAATTCAACGGAAACAACATGCCTTGACAGATCAAGGTAACCATCTTCTTCGCCTATTGGCATCTTCCGACCATCACAATAACGAGAATCAAGCAACACAACTTGGGTGGGCGGGGCAGTTCCTTGGCCTCCATGAGGTGGTGAGGAGCAGGCAACTCGGCCTCCATGAATGAAAGGGGATGTATTGCCTTTAACAAAGCCACCGAGACGCAAGAAAGTTGCTTGGACTGATTGACAGTACAGTTGCTGCAGGCTTAACTCTGTTGTGCAAAGAAGGTTATTCAAGGTAAGAGTATATAAACCATTATCGGCATGATAGGCACTGCACTGGCATCTTTTAGTGATCAACACTCTGTCTTCAGACTCTGTTGGGCCTTTAAGTTTTAGTTGGACTTCGAGGTCAACATGGTCCTTGGCCAAAATTGCACGAGATGGGCCAGTCAAGCACAAGAATGGTTTCTGCAGGCATCATAATTACACATGCTTAATTGCAACAAACTAAGACGTATGAGACGATGAGGAGATAAAAGGATATTTAATAGAATACGGCAGGCGCTTACTTCTTGGGTGATCTCTTGGAAGTTCCCCCTTACCCTCAAGAAGAGAATATTGCGTCACGATCCACATTGTCTCGTGCGGCGACGACACCATACACTTGGAGTGGCCATTCCAGGAGTGGCCATTTGAGGTCCAAATCGATGTTGGCAATTTTAAAAGACAAGATCTGCAAGGTGGTCCCGTAGGTAGCAAGATGGTGTGGGATCTATCTGGGCGTGTAGTGTGTAAAGTGCATGGGGCTCACTAGGGCTGCAGAGTTTTGCCAACAGAAGTAAGTTAGTGTACATCGATCCTAATAAACCATGAATCGGTATTTGTTACAAGGAAGGAATTTGCTTGTTGGCAATTAGAGAACGAACACTGCTGTGTGATCAACTAGGAGTGTTGGCCATATCTTACTTATGAATTCAAAGTGTTCAACAAAAGATGTCAAGCCTTGACAGTAGCCCTCGAAGTCACTCGCGTCGAACTCCATCTGCCTCCTGGCCTTCTCCTTATTATCCATCTTCTCATACTCCTGCCTGGACTTGAGCCTCTTCTCCCTCTCCTCTGAAGAAGTCAGCACCTTCTCATAAGGGTACTTGTGCCGGAAAGGGGTCAATTCCAATTTGAGCTTGGACATGTCACGCCGCATATCAGCTAGCCGCTGTAAGATGCCGTCGATCCCCGACTGTGGTGCCTTGTCTTCATCTTTCCTCTCCTTGATGCTGCTGATAAGTGGGGCTGATGGTATGATCCTGTAATTCATAAAAGCGACCATCTCCTCCATCTGCGCACACAGCTCCTTGATCTCCTGCTCGGAGACGATGGAGTTTGATTTGGCTAGGTCCATCTCCACCTCCCCTTCCCCCGGGGTCGTCTTGTTCTCGATCTGCTGATTTGATTTACCTGCGTTCATCTTGTCCTTCTGAAGCTCCTCGTGCGCAATCTCGCCACACTTGAATTCGGTCATCTCATGCTCACCGCGTACCTCATCCGAATCCATCCGCTCGCCGATCTTGCCGTCCCTGGCAGCCATGGCCTCAGTCTGATCCTCAGTGTCAATTGAACTCGTACCCGGACCGCCCAGCTTGTGGATTTTGGACAGCGGAGGGCTCAACAGACAAGGCCTTCCCTCCACCACGTCTTTCGCACAGCAATACGACGCCGTCGTTCTTGTGGGGGTGGGGGTGGGGATGGGGTTGTTCAGACTGCTATACTCGCCTGCTCGCCGCCGCCGCCGCCGCCGCCGCCGTGGACTTTTGAGAACTTGAGATTGCTATATACTCGCCGCCGCCTCAGGCCCGGCCGTAGGATGCCTTCGCTTATATTTCTCTTGTCACGGTCAGAACGGCCCGGCCCATCCATCGTTCGTGTTCCGTCAAAAACAGAAAAACTAGAGGACAGTGAGTATCTTCTCAAAAAAAAAAAAAAGAGGACAGTGATTATTGTTTTCTACAACAAATAGACGTTATTCCTCATATGGTGGAATGACAAAAAATAGTCAGGGATTAGGGCAACTCCAATGCGCCGACGTAAACGGACGCGAAATTGGTCCGGTTTTTGTCCGTTTGGATCGGCTGTAGTGACGGCGTCTGCCCTCGTTCGTGCATTTATCGGCAATACGCCCAACGAGCTGATCTATTTGGTCCGTGTCGCCCTCTTTTTCTCCAAATTTTCTAAAACTTGGACATCCTATGTAGACGCGGGGCGTCCAAGTGACGATAACGCGCGGGCGGTCGAGTGTCTCATCGAGTGGCGACACGCGAAGCGGTCGAGTCAGGTAAGTTGACGAATGTGTGCCCAGCAGAGTGACAGTGTGCAGGGCGGCCGAGTCACTGCACATTAGTCGTCTGGACGCAAATTTCATCTGAGTTAACCTGCATGTAGTGTTAGTCGCTCGAAACAAAACGTCCGTCTGAGTGAACTGCCGTCCGAGAACCATGACGGACGAGTGGCCCTGCAGGTTAGTAGCCACGAATATTGTTTTGCTGGACTAAACTGTCCCTGCACGGATGCTATTTTGCAAAGATTAAAGACCAGGGATGGTTATGCATGCATGCACAATTAACTGGTGTAAGAACCGCGGAAGTTTTGGCTGCAATAATTAATTGCTAATGAGCTGCAGTAATTAACCGCTTAATGAGCCGCTTAATTTGCTGCAGTAATTAGCCACTTAACGAGCCGCTTAATGAGCTGGTAATTAACCGCTTAATTAGGTGATTAAATTAACGAAGGATTATGAGGCACTAGTTATGCGCTCGGGATAGTGGGCTACGTACCCTTTGATGTAGATGAAACAGACGAAGGAGATGTAGGTGACCGGTTAGCGTGCCAAGCCAGGGCCGGCGAGCACGGTGCTGGGCCAGTGAGCGCGTCGCGGGGCGGCAAGCGTGGACGATGTTGGGTGCAGCAGATCATTTCACCGCTCCGGGAGTCGGACGGGCTGATCTCTCGCCTTCATCCGCTTTGTCACGGCAACCATGCGAGGAATAGCAGACAGAGTGTTCGCATACGAGCCGAAGACGATCCTGTTCTTGGCAAAGGCAAGAGGCAACACAAGTAAAATAGGGAATATATGTAAGAATTGAAACAAACCATTCGCATCATGGTTCGATAGACGCCATGCCCCACGGTGGGCGCCAACTGTCGTGGGAACGACTCCGACAGTAAGAGAGGGGTAGGATAACGGAGCATGATCTATCGAGATGCATATGGGTGACACGGTGGTTTTAGCGAGTTCGGGCCTCTCACGGTGGAGATAACAACCCTACGTCTCGTGCTCCGGAGAGGTTTTGTTTTATCTGAGTATATATCCGGAGATTACAATGTGTGTATGAGAGAGAGGAACGGATCCTCATGCCTGAGCTAAGTCCTGAGACTAATGGTGAAAAGAGAGAGAGGTGGAAGAAAAAAAAACCCTAGTCTAGTGGTGGGGGGTGGCTTATATAGAGTGCGCCACCCCCTCACCTCCTATGTTACAAAGTGGGGTATGAATGCCATAATGCCAGCCCACTATTAAGCCCTCACTATTAGAAAGACGCCGACTGTTTTGCTGCCTGCTGGTCTTCGTATATCCGAGTGAGTCGTACGGTCGAGTGGTGAACTGTCATCCGAGTGGATGGTATGTTGCTTGGTCGAGTGTATAGTATGCTGCTTGTCCAAGTGGATAGTATGTCTGTATGAAATTGACCTGGACCCACATGTTGTGTGGACCCCATGCTTCATGATATTTCGACCCTTCGTGGGCCTACCTGTTATGTATATCCCCAACAGTCGGCGAATGCGACGGTGGTGGGGGTGGGGCGGTGTCGAAGTGGCCGGAAGTGGGTGGCGACAATGGCAAAGAGGGGCATAGTGCTTGTTGGGGGTAGAATGGTTTGTGCTCCACAGATGGGTGGCCAGGGGAGGATACCGTGTGTGTCCGCTGCTTATCTGCACAGACGCAAACCCGGCACAAATTAGAGCCGGAAATGGGTCCAAACAGACAAGCATCCATTTGCATCGACCCATTAGGCCGCGTTTTTGGTTCGTATGGTCCCAAACGGACATAAAAAGTCCAAATGGGTCCGTTTGAGTTGGCCTTGCATCGTACCCAAGAACCCATTCTCTCCACCATTCCATCTTCGAAGAGGATATCTATGAAGGAAATATGCCCTAGAGGCAATAATAAAGTTATTATTTATTTCCTTATTTCATGATAAATGTTTATTATTCATGCTAGAGTTGTATTAACCGGAAACATAATACATGTGTGAATACATAGACAAACATAATGTCACTAGTATGTCTCTACTTGACTAGCTCATTGATCAAAGATGGTTGAGTTTCCTAGCCATAGACATGAGTTGTCATTTGATTAACGGGATCACATCATTAGAGAATGATGTGATTGACTTGACCCATTCCGTTAGCTTAGCACTTGATCGTTTAGTATGTTGCTATTGCTTTCTTCATGACTTATACATGTTCCTGTGACTATGAGATTATGCAACTCCCATTTACCGGAGGAACACTTTGTGTGCTACCAAACGTCACAACGTAACTCGGTGATTATAAAGGAGCTCTACAGGTGTCTTCGAAGGTACATGTTGAGTTGGCGTATTTCGAGACTAGGATTTCTCACTCCGGTTGTCGGAGAGGTATCTCTGGGCCCTCTCGGTAATGTACATCACTATACGCCTTGCAAGAAATGTGAATAATGAGTTAGTTGCGGGATGATGCATTACATAACGAGTAAAGAGACTTTCCGGTAACGAGATTGAACTAGGTATTGAGATACTGACGATCGAATCTCGGGCAAGTAACATACCGATGACAAAGGGAACAACGTATGTTGTTATGCGGTTCGACCGATAAAGATCTTCGTAAAATATGTAGGAGCCAATATGGGAATCCAGGTTCCGCTACTGGTTATTGACCAGAGAGGTGTCTCGGTCATGTCTACATAGTTCTCGAACCCGTAGAGTCCGCACGCTTAACGTTCGTTGACGATATAGTATTATATGAGTTATGTGTGTTGGTGACCGAATATTGTTCGGAGTCCCGGATGAGATCACGGACATGACGAGGAGCTCCGGAATGGTCCGGAGGTAAAGATTCATATATTGGATGATATAGTTAGGCCAAGGGGCCAGGCCCACGGGGCTATAAGTCCGTGCAAAAGGAGTTTTGCGGAGGCCAGGGGGGCAAACGCCGGAGACCCTGGCGTCTGGCCCTGGGCCAGACGCCAAGGATTGTGGCGTTTGGTCCTCGAGTCCGACTGGGACTCTTGCCTTTCAGGCAAAACCGACTTTAAGGAGGCTTTTGCTACAAGTTTCGACCCCAGGGCTCAACATATAAATAGAGGGGCGGGACTAGCACCAAAGACATGTCAAGAAACACCAAGCCATGTGCCGGCAACCCCGTCCCCTCTAGTTTATCCTCCGTCATAGTTTCCGTAGTGCTTAGGCGAAGCCCTGCGGAGATTGTTCTTCATCAACACCGTCACCACGCCATCGTGCTGCCGGAACTCATCTACTACTTCTCCTGTCTTGCTGGATCAAGAAGGCGAGGACGTCATCGAGCTAAAAGTGTGCAGAACTCGGAGGTGCCATGCGTTCGGTACTTGGATCGGTCAGATCGTGAAGACGTACGACTACGTCAACCGCGTTGATAAACGCTTCTGCTTAGCGATCTTCAAGGGTATGAAGATACACTCTCCCTATGCATCACCATGATCTTGTGTGTGCGTAGGAAATTTTTGAAATTACCACGTTCCCCAACACTCTATATATACTAGAAAGAGTATTCCATCCGCATGGGTGCACATGTGACTTAGGACTTGGGGCTTGGGCAACAACGAGGAGAGATAGGTGGGTTATGGAAAAAAGATACACACTAGGTGCGAGAAAAATTGACCACCTACCTGGTGACTCTAGAAGTTTGCCGAGCTCCAAACTCGGCATAAATGTGTTGGAAATATGCCCTAGAGGCAATAATAAAGTGGTTATTATTATACTTTCTTAATCATGATAAATGTTTATTATTCATGCTAGAATTGTATTGACCGGAAACTTAAATACATGTGTGGATACATAAACAAATACCGTGTCCCTAGTGAGCCTCTACTAGACTAGCTCGTTGATCAAAAGATGGTTAAGGTTTCCTAAGGCATGTGTTGTCACTTGATAATGGGATCACATCATTAGGAGAATGATGTGATGGACAAGACACATCCATTATATTAGCATATGATCGTTCGGTTTATTGCTACTACTTTATTAATGTCAAATACATATTCCTCCGACCATGAGATCATGTGACTCCTGGATACCGTAAGAATACCTTGTGCGCTATCAAATATCACAACATAACTGGGTGATCATAAAGATGCTCTACAGGTATCTCCAAACGTGTTTTTTGACTTGGCGTGAATCGTGATTGGGATTTGTCACTCCGTATGACAGAGAAGTATCTCTCGGGCCTCTCGGTAATACAGCATCACAAGAAGCTTGCAAGCAAAGTGACAAAGAGTTAGTTACAAGATGATGTATTACGGAACGAGTAAAGAGACTTGCCGGTAACGAGATTGAACTAGGTATCACTAGTAGAAAAAGGGTCAAACGTGAAGCACATTAGTGCCGGTTTGTATTAGAGCCGGCACAAATGTATACAGTAGTGCCGGTTCCAACGTCTAGCCTTTAGCACCGGTTCGTGGCTAACCTTTAGCACCGGTTCGTGCCACGAACCGGTAATAATGAGGGTGGTGGCAGGATGTTGTCAGTCTGGGCCCCCTCCAGCACCTTTAGTACCGGTTCGTGCCACGAACCGGTACTATAGGTCCTCCTGCATATAAACCCTTCGTCCAGCTCGCTCTGTTCTTCCCCCTTTCCCCTCTCCTCTCCTCTCTGTTCTTCCTCTTCTCCCCTCGAGCTCATCACACATTTTGCTCAAAATTTGTCAAGATTTGAAGGCCCCCATCCATTCAAGTGATCACAAAGGTTAGCAACTTTGTCCTTTCATCTCTCATTGCTAGATTAGCTCTTGCATTGGTTTATATAGTTATTAATTTGTGAGTTTAGTAATTTGGGAGGAAATATATATATGTGCTAGTATTTGATTTATATGCAATTTGAGGTCAAAATAACACTTAGTTTGCATATGTAGGTGTGGTTTACTTAGTTCCTTCTAAATCTCATCGTAACCACCGTCGATCGCCCTTGCACCGTCCCGTCGCTTGACACCACCTTGTGGTGAGCCTCTTGTTCATGAAATTTTATATAAAAAATTGATGTTTGTGTGATTTGGATATATAGTTACTCGTATAATAATTATCTTACCCGTACGTTGTTTGTTATACATAGTGCCATGGTTTTGATATCCGTCCTCGTCGGCCCTCGTCCTTGTTATGATTCGGATGTGGTATATTATTTTTTAAAACTATTTGTTGCATTTCGTGTTTATGACAAATTATGCCCATCAAGTTGACATAAATATTTTTATCTAGGAGGTATGTGAACCGGAAATTCCAACCGACCCTATTGTCGAGAGGTTAAATTTAGTTGAAAGAGAAAGCGAGTACTTGAAAGAAAAATTGAAAAGAATTGAGGGGAGAAGATGGAATTGGAGTTGCATATTGCCGATGTAAATCGATGATCACACGATCAAGATGGAGAAAATGCGCTTGAAGATTAGAAAGATTAGAAAATATGCCATCGATAGTGAGGCTTGGTATCATTATGCTGTTGGATCAATTGTTACCTTAGTTGCGATCTTGATCGCATTTGTTGTTGCATTTAAATGCTTTAGCTAGAGAGTTATTTGTTTGTTGCATTTAAGTGTTGTATGAACTTTATGTATGAACTTGTATTAATTTGGTCTATTCGGTGTTGTGTAATGAAGATGAGCCGGCAATGGATGTACGATGACCGATGCTCTCCCAGTTCATTAATGGCGTGCATACTTTTCTGATTGCGGCTGAGGCAAACAGCGGGCGGATGGTTTTATGCCTTGTCCATGTGCTGGCTGTAAGAATGGTCGCAATTACTCTCGTCAAGAACCATTCACGTCCACCTGTTTGAGTCCGGTTTCATGCCCCACTATAATGTTTGGACCAAGCACGGAGAAAGAGGGGTTATGATGGAAGACAATGAAGAAGAAGAGGGCGACGACAGCTATCCTGGCCATGGGTTCCCTGAATACGATGATACAACAATGGGGGAAGAAGCTGAGTCGGTAATGCGGGAAGAAGCTGGGCCGGCAATGCGGGAAGAAGCTGAAGAAGATGCATCAGATGAGCCCGTTGATGATCTAGGTCGGGCCATTGTCGATGCAAAGAGAAACTGCGCAAGTGATTTGGAAAAGAAGAAGTTGCAGCGCATGTTAGAGGATCACAAAAATTGTTGTACCAATTGCGTGGGTGACAAGAAAAAGCTGGGCACCACCTTTGGAATTGCTGCAATGGAAGGCAGAGAATGATGTATCCGACAAGGGATTTGGAAAGTTGCTGGTAATGATAAAGGATATGCTTCCAAAGGACAACGAATTGCCCGAGAAATGCGTCTGAAGCAAAGAAGGCTGTCTGCCCTCTAGGGTTAGAGGTGCAGAAGATACATGCATGCCCTAATGATTGCATCCTCTACCGCGGTGAGTACGAGGATTTGAACGCTTGCCCGGTATGTGGTGCATTGCTCTATAAGATCAGCCGCGATGAGCATGTTGATGTCGGCGGCGCCCAGGAAGAAGATTCCTGCCAAGGTGATGTGGTATTCTCCTATAATACCACGGTTGAAACGTTGTTCCAAAACAAAGAGCATGCCAAGGCGATGCGATGGCACGAAGAAGACTGTAAGAAAGACGCAAAGTTGAGAGTACCGGTGACGGGTCGCGGTGGAGAAAAATCAAAAGAAAGTACGGGAAGGAGTTTGCGGATGACGCAAGGAGGCGTATGGTTTGGTCTAAGCGCAGATGGCATTAATCCTTTTGGGGAGCAGAGCAGCAACCATAGCACCTGGCCTGTGACTCTATGTTTGTATAACCTTCCTCCTTGGTTGTGCATGAAGCGGAAGTTCATTATGATGCCAGTGCTCATCCAAGGCCCTAAGCAACCCGGCAGCGACATTGATGTGTACCTAAGGCCATTAGTTGAAGAACTCTTACAACTGTGGAATGGAACAGGTGTACGATGCGTGGGATGAGCACATGGGGAAGAATTTGACCTAAAGGCGTTGTTGTTCGTGACCATCAATGATTGGCCTGCTCTCGGTAACCTTTGGGACAGACAAACAAGGGATATCGCGGATGCACGCACTGTTTGGATGATACCGACGGTATATATTTGAATAGTTGTATGAAGAATGTGTACACAGGACATCGTCGATTTCTTCCGAGCAGGCATCCTGTAAGAAAGAAAGGCAAGCATTTCAAAGGTGAGGCGGATCACGGACGAAGCCTCGCCACCGTCTTGGTGCTGATGTACATGATATGGTCAAGGATTTGAAGGTGATATTTGGAAAGGGTCCTGGCGGACAACCTGTTCCAAAGGACGCTGACGGACGCGCACCCATGTGGAAGAAGAAATCTATATTTTGGGACCTGCCATATTGGAAAGACCTAGAGGTCCACTCCGCAATCAACATGATGCAAGTGACGAAGAATCTTTGCGTGACCTTGCTTGGCTTCTTGGGCGTGTATGGGAAGACAAAAGATACACCTGAGGCACGGGAGGACCAGCAACGTATGCACGGAGAAGACGGCATATATCAGGGTCATGCAAGCTACGCTCTTACCCAAGAAGAGAAGGAAATCTTCTTTGAATGCCTGCTCGATATTAAGGTACCGTCGGCTTCTAAATCGAATATAAAGGGAATAATAAACATGGCAGAGAAAAGTTCCGAACCTAAAGTCTCATGACTGCCACGTGATTATGACGCAACTGCTTCCGGTTGCATTGAGGGGCTTCTACCGGAAAAGCGTTCGATTAGCCATTGTGAAGCTATGTGCATTTCTCAATGCAATCTCTCGAAGGTAATCGCTCCAGAAATCATACCAAGGTTCTGAGAATGATTTGGTGCAATGTCTTGTCTGTTTCGAGTTGGTGTTCCCTCCATCCTTCTTCAACATCATGTCGCACGTCCTAGTTCACCTATCTTGAAGAGATTAACGTTTTGGGTCCTGTATTTCTACACAATATGTTCCCCTTTGAGAGGTTCATGGGAGTCTTAAAGAAATATGTTCATAACCGTGCTAGGACAGAAGGAAGCATCTCCAAGGGCCATCAAAATGAGGAGGTCATTGAGTTTTGTATTGACTTTATTCCTGACCTTAAGCCGATTGGTGTTCTGAAACGCGGCATAAGGGCAGACTGGATGGAAAAAGGCACGCTAGGAGGGAACAAATAATATGTATGGACGGACATTCTCTCACTTTGAAGCACACTACACAGTTCTACAGAATTCCGCCTTGGTGGCTCCGTATATGGATGAACACAAGAATTTGCTACGCTCCAAACACCGGAGTGGTCGATGACTGGATTACACGTGAACAAACCAGGAGTTTCGCCAGCTGGTTGCGAACACGTACCATGCATGACACCTCTATTGAAGATGACCTGTACTTGCTATCCCAGTTACCATCTTGAATATAATGACTTTCAAAGTGCGAGATAAATGGTAATACATTTTACACGATCGCCCAAGATAAGAAGAGCACCAACCAAAACAGTGGTGTCCGTTTTGATGCAGAAACCAAGGCGAGAAAGGAAACATATTATGGTTATATACAGGACATATGGGAACTTGACTATCGGCGTGGTTTAAAGGTCCCTTTGTTTCGGTGCAAATGGGTCAATATGACACGAGGCGGGTAACGGAAGACCCGCGATGCGGAATGACAACAGTGGATCTCAACAATCTTGCGTATGCAGACGAACCATTCGTCCTAGCCAATGATGTGGCACAGGTTTTCTATGTGAAGGACATGTCTACCAAGCCAAGAAAAGAAAAGATAAAGAAGCGAATGCATCGTCACGATGAGCCAAAGCGGCACATAGTTCTTTACGGGAAGAGAAACATCATGGGAGTGGATGACAAGACAGACAAGTCAGGAAGATTATGAAAAGTTTGATGAAATTTCTCCATTCACAGTGAATATTGACCCGAGCATCCCGTTAAATGATGAAGATTTTCCATGGTTACGGCGCCAAAGGGACACACCTTGAAGAAAAAGTTTCACACCCAAAGATCTGGGATGTGATCGGCTTCACTATCATCACTTTCTTACATGTTTCACACCCAGAGGAATCTCTGTAATAGTTAGGGTAGTTATGTGTTTTGGCATTTGAAACGCGAAGAAATTTTATCTGCAAACAAATTCTTTCATGCCTTTACTGATTTTTAAAGTTAAATTATTCACAAACTAGTGATTCACACTAATTTCAAATAATTCAAAATTTAAACTATTCAAATTTGAAAACTACGGGCACTAACAGAAATTTTGTAATTTTTTGTACCTAAAGCAAAAATATTCACAAAGAAACTATAAATACAAAAAAAAAACAACACTAAAATAAATAAAGCAAAAAGAAATGCCCACCTTATAGGCCGTAGCTGCCTGCATACGACTAGAAACCCAACCTGTTGTTGGGCCAGGATGCAGGCCATAAAGGCCATGTGGGCCCACAGGACAAAAGAACACGTAGGCCCAGTAGGCCTGCTTTGGAGAGGAGCTCGAGAGAGCTACCGCACGGGGGTTTATAAACCAGTGCGGTCGCCCCTCGGCTAGCGAGGTGGGACTAAACTTGCCGCACCGCACCTGCGCCAGCGCACCCCCTTTAGTACCGGGTGGTGGCACAAACCGGTACTAAAGGCCCCCCCTTTAGTACCGGTTTGTGCCACCACCCGGTACTAAAGGGGGTCGCTTCCCGCCGCTTGGGCTGGCCAAAACAGACCTTTAGGACCGGTTGGTGGCTCCAACCGGTACTAAAGGTGCCTTCTATATATACAACACTTCGAAAAATTTCATTCTCCCTCTGTTTCTTCCTCTGTTTCCCCATTGAACAACCCGCCCCGATCGATCGACGCCGTCACCGACCCCATCGTCGCCGCCCCCGTCCCGTCGCCGTCCCGTCGCTTGCCGCCCCCCGTCCCGTCGCCGTCGCCGCCCCGTCCCGTCCGCCCCGTCTCCGTCGCCGCCCCAGCGTCACGCCTGACCCGTCGCTGCCCCGGCCGTCGCCTGCCGTCGCCGTCGCCCGCTGTGAGCTCTCCCCTCTAACCCCTCTCCCTCGCCCAGGCCACCATGGCGCCGCCCTCCCCGAGCCCATACACACACACACAAGCATGATGAACACACACACACATACACGTATATATGTATGAATGCATGTATATATTAGTATATCACGTATTTTGTATGTTTAATTAGTTTAGATTTTTAGATTATTGTTTTTCACTAGTATATATGTATGAGTGCATGTTAGATGGATATAATTAGTGTTTAATTAGTATGGAATTTTTTATATAATGTTGTTTTTCTGTTTTTAATGGATGTATAGAAATTTTTTTTTCTGTTTTTAGTGTTAGATGCTTAATTAGTATGAAATAGTATATAGATTTTTGAAATAGTAGAAATGTTAGAAATTTTAGTTATCAAAATCCAATCATTAAAAAAAATATTATTTTTGCGGGCATATAGCTAGTATTTGTTCTCGACGACGCCCGGCCCGCATCCTCGCCGTCGACCCGTCATGACGACGGCGTCCCGGCCCATGTCCGGGACTGGGCTCCGCTGGTAACCTTTGGGAGGTGCTGCTGGAGGCGCGCCGCTTGATGAGGAACCCGGCCCCGGGTCCCGTCGTCGACCCTGATCTCGTTTGGTGGCGTTCGCGTGGGCCAGTTTCGGTCGGAGGGACCCGGCCCGCCCGGAGGAATGCGTCGCCGTGTCGGGGAGGAGGGCGAGCACGTCCATCGCTACATGGTTGCGTTAGAGGGCGGCAGGTTCTCCAATACCTGGCAAGGTATCTTGAGGATCTCACTTCAGCTATGGTCCTGTGAGGTTCCTTCTCTTTGGGTGTCCACCGCCCATGACGCAAGAACATGAGTGTCCTAGATTCTTCTGTAGTATTCGATCTTTAATTAGCTAGCTAGTGATGTACTATTCAATATTATATATTATTCGAGACGATGTATTGAGATTGTATCTATTATTCTAGGCGAAGTATTCGAGATTATATCTATTATTCGAGGCGATGTAATTTGAATACTAAATCGTTTTATATTTCTTTTGAATTAGTTAAATAAAAGCTATGGCAGACAATACCGACAGAGAGGAGAACATACCATGTTCGATATGATCTGTGAGCGGATGATAATCAGAATGAAGAAGATTATGGCGGCTCGAATTTCTAAACAACACGGAGAGGGTGATATGATATTCGATCGCGACGACCGAATTGATGAAGTCATGAACTATGATTATGACGATGACGAAGAACATGTTGATCCTGAAACAACAAAGACCGGCGAGGTATATATATTTATATAAGCAGGTTTACGGTGATCATCACATGTTTTAAATGACTTGAAGATATATTAACGAATCAATCTTTGTTCTTTCAGCCATCCGGATCGAGCAAATCTTCAGGCAAAAGGGCGAAACGAGGCCCGAACAAAAAGTTGAAGGAGGGCGTAAAGTACAATATCGAGGCAGTCAGACCTAATGGTGAACCATTAGCGCCTAAGAAGATTGCGGACAAGTTCATTCGTCAGTGCGGAGTTCTTGTGAAGGACCAACTCCCGATCTCCTTTCAAGAATGGAGAGAGCCAGCAAAAGACAAAGGACAAAAAGGCAAAGAGGACGCTGCTCCACGTCCAGATGTTACTTTTGTCGACAAGAATCAAAAAGATCTGCTTTGGGATACTCTCATGGAACATTTCACCCTACCAGATCATTTCACAGAAGCAGATGTGCAGAAAGTCAAAGACGCTGCTCTTAGGAAGATGGCGGTTGCATTCAAGAGCCACAAGAATCGTGAATGGGACAAGTACGTCAAGGGAGGAAGGAAGACTCCATTATTCGAGGGAACACTAGAGAACCAACATGCTCATTGGGACGATTTCATGAAATTCAAGGATTCGGAATTAGCTAAGAAACGGTCGAGAATAAATAAGAAGAATGCCGAAAAAAAGGATAAGTTCCATAAGCTGGGGCCAGGTGGCTATGCGGTGGCAATGCCTAAGTGGGATAAGTCTGAGAAAGAGATGGAGGATGCAGGTGTTGAAGGAAATGTGCCCTAGAGGCAATAATAAAGTTATTATTTATTTCCTTATATCATGATAAATGTTTATTGTTCATGCTAGAAATGTATTAACCGGAAACATAATACATGTGTGAATACATAGACAAACGGAGTGTCACTAGTATGCCTCTACTAGACTAGCTTGTTAATCAAAGATGGTTAAGTTTCCTGACCATAGACAAAGGAGTTGTCATTTGATTAACAAGGTCACATCATTTGTTGAATGATCTGATTGACATGACCCATTCCATTAGCTTAGCACCCGATCGTTTAGTATGTTGCTATTGCTTTTATCCATGACTTATACATGTTCCTATAACTATGAGATTATGCAACTCCGTTTGCGGAGGAACACTTTGGTACTACCAAACGTCACAACGTAACTAGGTGATTATAAAGGAGTATTACAAGTGTCTCCAAAGGCAGATGTTGGGTTGGCGTATTTCGAGATTAGGATTTGTCACTCCGATTGTCGAGAGGTATCTCGGGCCATCTCGGTAATGCACATCACTATAAGCCTTGCAAGCAATGTAGCTAATGAGTTAGTTACAGAATGATGCATTACTGAACGAGTAAAGAGACTTGCCGATGCTTGAGATTGAACTAGGTATTGGATACCGGCGATCGAGTCTCGGGCAAGTAACATACCGATGACAAAGGGAACTCATTATGTTGTTATGCGGTCTGACCGATAAAGATCTTCATAGAAAATGTAGGAACCAATATGGGCATCCAGGTCCCGCTATTGGTTATTGACCGGAGATGTATCTCGGTCATGTCTACATTGTTCTCGAACTGTAGGGTCCGCACGCTTAAGGTTTCGATGACGGTTATATTATGAGTTTGTGTATTTTGATGTACCGAAGGAGTTCGGAGTCCCAGATGTGATCACGGACATGACGAGGAGTCTCGAAACGATCGAGAAATAAAGATTGATATATTGGACGGCTATATTCGGACTCCGGAAAGGTTCCGGAAGTTTCCGGATAAAACCGGAGTGCCGGAGGGGTTACCGAAACCCCTGGGAAGTAATGGGCCTTATTGGGCCAAGAGGGAGAGAGAGGGCTGCGCCGGAGGTGGCGCGCCCCCATGGGAGTCCGAATTGGACAAGGAGGCGCGGCCCCTTCCTCTTCCTCTCCTTCCTTCCCCTTCCTCCTTCCTAGTTGGACTAGGAAAGGGAGTCCTACTCCCACTAGGAGGAGGACTCCCCTCCCTTGGCGCGCCTCCTAGGGCGGCCGGCCCTCCCCTTGCTCCTTTGTATCTGGGGCAGGGGGCACCCCATGACACACAAGTTGATCCTTGAGATCGTTCCTTAGCCGTGTGCGGTGCCCCCCTCCACCATATTCCACCTCGCTCAAATCGTAGCAGTGCTTAGGCGAAGCCCTGCGTTAGTAGAACATCAAGATCGTCACCACGCCGTCGTCTTGTGGAACTCTCTCTCCCGGAGCTTTGCTGGATCGGAGCCGAGAGGCGTCACCGAGCTGTCGTGTGCCAAGAACTCGGAGGTGCCGGAGTAACGGTGCTTGGATCGGTTGGATCGCGAGGAGAGCGTCGACTACTTCCTCTACATTGTGATTGCTTCCGCTTGGTCTCACGATGCGTAGACAACACTCTCCCCTCTCGTTGCTATGCATCACCATGATCTTGCGTGTGCGTAGGAAAACTGTTGAAATTACTACGTTGCCCAAAAGTGGCATCCGAGCCTAGGTTTTTATGGTTTGATGTTTTGCACGAGTAGAACACAAGTGAGTTGTGGGCGATACAAGTCATACTGCCTACCAGCATGTCATACTTTGGTTCAGCGGTATTGTGAGATGAAGCGGCCGGACCGACATTACGCGTGACGCTTACGCGAGACTGGTTTCACCGTTCTGAGCACTCGTGCTTAAAGGTGGCTGGCGGTGTCTGTCTCTCTCACTTTAGTTGAACCGAGTGTGGCTATGCCCGGTCCTTGAGAAGGTTAAAAGCGGAGTCTATTTGTGAAATATCGTTGTGGTCTTGATGCGTAGGTGAGATTGGTTCTTGCTTAAGCCCGTAGCAGCCACGTAAAATTTGCAACAACAAAGTAGAGGACGTCTAACTTGTTTTTGCAGGGCATGTTGTGATGTGATATGGTCAAGGCGTGATGCTATATTTTATTGTATGAGATGATCATGTTTTGTAACCGAAGTTATTGGCAACTGGCTGGAGCCATATGGTTGTCGCTTTATTGTATGAAATGCAAGCATACCTGTAATTGCTTTACTTTATCACTAAGCGGTAGCGATAGTCGTAGAAGCAATAGATGGCGTGGCGACAACGATGCTACAATGGAGATCAAGGTGTCGCGCCCGGTGACGATGGTGATCAAGGCGGTGCTTGAAGATGGAGATCACAAGCACAAGATGATGATTGCCATATCATATCACTTATATTGATTGCATGTGATGTTTATCCTTTATGCATCTTATTTTGCTTGGTTGTCGGTAGCATTTTTAGATGATCTCTCACCTAAATTATCAAGTAGTGTTCTCCACGAGTATGCACCGTTGCCAAAGTTCGTCGTGTCCGAGACACCACGTGATGATTGGGTGTGATAAGCTCTCGTCCATCTACAACGGGTGCAAGCCAGTTTTGCACACGCAGAATACTCAGGTTATACTTGACGAGCCTAGCATATGCAGATATGGCCTCGGAACACGGAGACCGAAAGGTCGGCGTGAATCATATAGTAGATATGATCAACATAAGATGTTCACCATTGAAAACTACTCCATCTCACGTGATGATCGGTTATGGTTTAGTTGATTTGGATCACGTGATCACTTAGATGACTAGAGAGATGTCTGTCTAAGTGGGAGTTCTTAAGTAATATGATTAAGTGAACTTAAATTTATCATGAACTTAGTACCTGATAGTATCTTGCTGGTCTATGTACATTTATAGATAGATGGCTCATGCTTTGTTGTTCCGTTGAATTTTAATGCGTTCCTTGAGAAAGCAAAGTTGAAAGATGATGGTAGCAATTACACGGACTGGGTCCGTAACCTTGAGGATTATCCTCATTGCTGCACAAAAGAGTTACGTCTGGATGCACCGCTAGGTGCCAGTGCCTTCTGCCGATGTAACCGGCGACGTTAAGAACGTCTGGCGAGCAAAGCTGATGACTACTCTATAGTTCGGTGTGCCATGCTTTACGGCTTAGAACCGGGTCTTCAACGACGTTTTGAAAGTCATGGAGCATATGAGATGTTCCAGGAGTTGAAGTTGATATTTCAACAGAATGCGGATTGAGAGATATGAAGTCTCCAATAAGTTCTATAGCTGCAAGATGGAGGAGAATGGAGTGCATCGGTGAGCACATACTCAGAATGTGCAGGTATTACAATCACTTGACTCAAGCGGGAGTTGATCTTCCGGATGATTGTGTCATTGACAGAATTCTTCAATCAACGCCACCAAGCTACAAAGGCTTCGTGATGAACTATAATATGCAAGGGTTAGTAAAGACTATGCACGAGCTCTTACATAATCTTTGAAGGCTGCGGAGGTAGAAATCAAGAAGGAGCATCAAGTGTTGATGGTCAATAAGACCACTAGTTTCAAGAAGAAGGGCAAAGGGAAGAAGAAGGGGAACTTCAAGAAGAACAGCAAACAAGTTGCTGCTCGGAGAAGAAACCCAAGTCTGGACCTAAACCTGAAATCGAGTGCTTCTCCGCAAGCGGCTAGTCCTTTGGAAGTGGAACTGCCCCAAGTATTTGGCGGATAAGAAGGATGGCAAGGTGAACAAAGGCATATGTGATATACATGTTATTGATGTGTACCTTACTAGAGCTCATGATAGCACTGGTATTTGATACTGGTTACATTGCCAATATTTGCAACTCGAAGCAGGGACTACGGATTAGCGAACAACGGCAAAGGGCGAGGTGACGATGCGGCGTGGGAAATGGTTCCAAAGTCGATGTGATTGCGGTTGACGCTACCTCTACATCTACCTTGGGATTAATTTTAGACCTAAATAATTGTTATTTGGTGCGGCGTTGAGCATGAACATTATATCTGGATCTTGTTTGATGCGAGGCGGTTATTCATTTAAATCAGAGAATAATGGTTGTTCTATTTATATGAATAATATCTTTTATGGTCATGCACCCTTGACGAGTGGTCTATTTTAATGAATCTCGATAGTAGTGATACACATATTCATAATGTTGAAACCAAAAGATGCAAAGTTGATAATGATGGTGCAACTTATTTGTGGCACTGCCGTTTAGGTCATATCGGTATAAAGCGCATGAAGAAACTCCATACTGATGGACTTTTGGAGTCACTTGATTATGAATCACTTGGCACTTGCGAACCATGCCTCATGGGCAAGATGACTAAAACCCCGTTCTCCGGTACTATGGAGAGAGCAACAGATTTGTTGGAAATCATACATACAGATGTATGTGGTCCAATGAATGTTGAGGCTCGTGGCGCATATCGTTATTTTCTCACCTTCACAGATGATTTAAGCAGATATGGGTATATCTACTTAATGAAACATAAGTCTGAAACATTTGAAAAGTTCAAAGAATTTCAGAGTGAAGTTGAAAATCATCGTAATAAGAAAATAAAGTTTCTACGATCTGATCGTGGAGGCGAATATTTGAGATTCTGAGTTTGGTCTACATTTGAAACAATGCGGAATAGTTTACGCAACTCACGCCACCGGAACACCACAGCGCAATGGTGTGTCCGAGCGTCGTGTCGCACTTTACTAGATATGGTGCGATCTATGATGTCTCTTACAGATTTACCGCTATCGTTTTGGGGTTATGCTCTTGAGGCGGCCGCATTCACGCTGAATAGAACACCATCAAAATCCGTTGAGGCGACACCTTATGAACTATGGTTTAGCAAGAAACCAAAGTTGTCGTTTCTTAAAGTTTGGGGATGCGATGCTTATGTGAAAAAGCTTCAACCTGATAAGCTCGAACCTAAATCGGAGAAATGTGTCTTCATAGGATACCCAAAGGAGACAGTTGGGTACACCTTCTATCACAGATCCGAAGGCAAGACATTTGTTGCTAAGAATGGATCCTTTCTAGAGAAGGAGTTTCTCTCGAAAGAAGTGAGTGGGAGGAAAGTAGAACTTGATGAGGTATCTGTACCTTCTCCCTTATTTGAAAGTAGTTTATCACAGAAACCGGTTTCTGCGACATCTACACCAAATAGTGAGGAAGTTGATGATGTTGATCATGAAACTTCAGATCAAGTTACTCTGAGAACCTCGTAGATCAACGAGTAAGATCCGCACTGAGTGGTACGGTAATCCTGTTCGGAAGTCATGCTACTAGATCATGATGAACCTAAGAACTATGAAGAAGCGATGGTGAGCCCAGATTCCATAAAATGGCTTGAGGCCATGAAATCTGAGATGGGATCCATGTATGAAAACAAAGTGTGGACTTTGATTGACTTGCCCGAGGGTCGGCAAGCAATAGAAAACAAGTGGATCTTCAAGAAGAAGAAGGCGGCTGACGGTAATATTACTGTCTACAAAGCTCGACTTGTCGCAAAGGGGTTTCGACAAGTTCAAGGGATTGACTACGATGAGACCTTCTCACCCGTAGCGATGCTTAAGTCTGTCCGAATCATGTTAGCAATTGCCGCATTTTATGATTATGAAATTTGGCAAATGGATGTAAAGACTGCATTCCTGAATGGGTTTCTGGAAGAAGAGTTGTATATGATGCGACCAGAAGGTTTTATCGATCCAAAGGAAGCTAACAAAGTGTGCAAGCTCCAGTGATCCATTTATGGACTGGTGCAAGCATCTCGGAGTTGGAATAAACGCTTTGATAGTGTGATCAAAGCATTTGGGTTTATCTGAGACTTTTGGAGAAGCCTGTATTTACAAGAAAGTGAGTGGGAGCTCTGTAGCATTTATGATATTATATGTAGATGACATATTACTGATCGGAAATGATATAGAATTTCTGGATAGCATAAAGGGATACTTGAACAAGAGTTTTTCGATGAAAGACCTCGGTGAAGCTGCTTACATATTAGGCATAAAAATCTATAGAGATAGATCAAGGCGGCTTAATTGGACTTTCACAAAGCACATACCTTGACAAGATTTTGAAGAAGTTCAAAATGGATCAAGCAAAGAAAGGGTTCTTGCCTGTATTGCAAGGTATGAAGTTGAGTAAGACTCAATGCCCGACCACCGCAGAAGATAGAGAGAAAATGAAAGATGTTCCCTATGCCTCAGCCATAGGCTCTATCATGTATGCAATGCTATGTACCAGACCTGATGTGTGCCTTGCTATAAGCTTAGCGAGGATGTACGAGTGATCCAGAGTGGATCAACTGGACAGCGTGATCAAGAACATCCTGAAGTACGAAAAGGACTAAGGATATGTTTCTCGTATATGGAGGTGACAAAGAGCTCATCGTGGCAGTTACGTTGATGCAAGCTTTGACACTGATCCGGACGATTCTAAATCGCAAACCGGATACGTATTTACACTAAGCGGAGGAGCTGTCGGTTGGTGCAGCTCTAAACAAAGCGTCGTGGCGGGATCTACATGTGAAGCGGAATACATAGCAGCTTGGAAGCAGCTAATGAAGGAGTCTGGATGAAGGAGTTCATATCCGATCTAGGTGTCATACCTAGTGCATCGGGACCAATGAAAATCTTTTGTGACAATCTTTGGAGCAATTGCCTTGGCGAAGGAATCCAGATTTCACAAGAGAACAAAACACATCAAGAGACGCTTCAATTCCATCCGGGACTTAGTCTAGGTGGGAGACATAGAGATTTGCAAGATACATACGAATCTGAATGTAGCAGACCCGTTGACTAAGCCTCTTCCACGAGCAAAACATGATCAACACCAAGACTCCATGGGTGTTAGAATCATTAATGTGTAATCTAGATTATTGACTCTAGTGCAAGTGGGAGACTGAAGGAAATGTGCCCTAGAGGCAATAATAAAGTTATTATTTATTTCCTTATATCATGATAAATGTTTATTGTTCATGCTAGAAATGTATTAACCGGAAACATAATACATGTGTGAATACATAGACAAGCGGAGTGTCACTAGTATGCCTCTACTAGACTAGCTTGTTAATCAAAGATGGTTAAGTTTCCTGACCATAGACAAAGGAGTTGTCATTTGATTAACAAGGTCACATCATTTGTTGAATGATCTGATTGACATGACCCATTCCATTAGCTTAGCACCCGATCGTTTAGTATGTTGCTATTGCTTTTATCCATGACTTATACATGTTCCTATAACTATGAGATTATGCAACTCCCGTTTGCCGGAGGAACACTTTGGGTACTACCAAACGTCACAATGTAACTAGGTGATTATAAAGGAGTATTACAAGTGTCTCCAAAGGCAGATGTTGGGTTGGCGTATTTCGAGATTAGGATTTGTCACTCCGATTGTCGAAGAGGTATCTCTGGGCCATCTCGGTAATGCACATCACTATAAGCCTTGCAAGCAATGTAGCTAATAAATTAGTTACAGAATGATGCATTACGGAACGAGTAAAGAGACTTGCGATGCTTGAGATTGAACTAGGTATTGGATACCGGCGATCGAAGTCTCGGGCAAGTAACATACCGATGACAAAGGGAACTACATTATGTTGTTATGCGGTGCGACCGATAAAGATCTTCGTAGAAAATGTAGGAACCAATATGGGCATCCAGGTCCCGCTATTGGTTATTGACCGGAGATGTATCTCGGTCATGTCTACATTGTTCTCGAACCGTAGGGTCCATGCGCTTAAGGTTTCGATGGCGGTTATATTATGAGTTTGTGTATTTTGATGTACCGAAGGAGTTGAGTCCCGGATGTGATCACGGACATGACGAGGAGTCTCGAAATGATCGAGAAATAAAGATTGATATATTGGGCGGCTATATTCGGACTCGGAAAGGTTCGGAAGTTTCGGATAAAACCGAGTGCGGAGGGGTTACGGAACCCCGGGAAGTAATGGGCCTTATTGGGCCAAGAGGGAGAGAGAGGCTGCGCCAGGAGGTGGCGCCCCATGGGGAGTCCGAATTGGACAAGGAGGCGCGGCCCCTTCCTCTTCCTCTCCCTCTCCTTCCTTCCCCTCCTCCTTCCTAGTTGGACTAGGGAAGGGAGTCCTACTCCCACTAGGAGGAGGACTCCCCCTCCCTTGGCGCGCCTCCTAGGGCCGGCCGGCCTCCCCTTGCTCCTTTATATCTGAGGGGCAGGGGGCACCCCATGACACACAAGTTGATCCTTGAGATCGTTCCTTAGCCGTGTGCGGTGCCCCCCTCCACCATATTCCACCTCAGTCAAATCGTAGCAGTGCTTAGGCGAAGCCCTGCGTTGGTAGAACATCAAGATCGTCCTGCGCCGTCGTCTTGTGAACTCTCTCTCCGGAGCTTTGCTGGATCGGAGCCGAGGAGCGTCACCGAGCTGTACGTGTGCCAAGAACTCGGAGGTGCCGGAGTAACGGTGCTTGGATCGGTTGGATCGCGAGGAGAGCGACGACTACTTCCTCTACGTTGTGATTGCTTCCGCTTCGGTCTACGAGGGTACGTAGACAACACTCTCCCCTCTCGTTGCTATGCATCACCATGATCTTGCGTGTGCGTAGGAAAACTGTTGAAATTACTACGTTCCCCAACAGGTGTCACTCCGGATACTAAGAGCTGGCCCCCCAGGTGCAGGACTTGGTTCTATGCGCATGGGGGGGAGTTGGACCCGAAGACAGGCAAAGTTTCGACAAAGGCATGTCTCGAGCGGAGCCGACGATGCGATACTTGTTGCAATAGAAGAGGCACGATCGGGGTGTTCCAGCCCAACAGAGAGAACGACGAGCTTACGCGTGCCACGGGAAATCCTGAACACCCGGGAAGAACACGAGGCAAGGGCGCTATTCCGTGGTATGAGGGGTTTTCAGACTGGAACAACGACTACACAACCCGTGCGAGAAAGAAGATTGCGGAGGAGAAGAAGAGGAAGATGGAGGAGGAGCAGAGGAAGCGGGACTATGAACGCCTTCAAGGCCTAGAAGCCAGTCAAGCGGAATTGGCAGCCAAATTCCAGCGGCAGCGAGGCAGATCAACTCACTTAGCCAGCAAAGGGGTCTCGGCAGCTGCAGCAGCTAGCGGATGATCCAGCATTGGATAGCACCGCCCCATCCATGCAGAGAAGCAGCGTGGGTTCCGCCCAGACGACGCAATGTTGGGTAGATACCCGTGGATGACATCACGGAGAACACTAGCTACGAGCTACACGTCAAAATGAAGAACATATCCATGAAGGTGGCGGACGGCGTTGCTTTTCGATTACCCCCAAAGCAACCTACCATTGCATCCCGATTCGAGAGGGCTATGCTCGTGTCATGGTTGACGGTGGTGCAACCATATTCGGGCTAGAGCTTGACATTCACGGAGGTGAGGGCGAGCGCTTTCTCGGAGACGCCAACCATCGTATCATCCTATGGAAAAAGGATTGCATCATCTTTCGAAGGCCACCGACACCGCGTCATCCGACTCCTCGTCAAAGTCCGCCACCGAGTCAGCAGTCTCCCGCTCCTACAAGTCCACCAAGTCCGGCAAAGTGTCAGGCCACTCCTCCTCCAAGTCCGGCAAAGTGTCAGGCCACTCCTCCTCCTCCAAGTCCGCCACAGCGTCAGACGTCCACTCCTCCTCCAAGTCCGGCACAACCACAGGCCACTCCTCCTCCAAGACCGGCACAGCTTGATGACCACTCCTCCTCGTCCAACTCAGCCCGTCGGCCCGGCGTCTCCGCCGCCTCGGCAATCGCAGAAGAGACACCCGCAGCTATGGTGCGTGGCAGATGCAGTCGAGGTAGTACAGGAAATGCAGTGAGGCAAGCGATATAAATATGGTCCAAGCCTCACGCCTCTTCCGCAGAGGTCTTATGACAGGTCCGAGGAGGAAATCGCAGCCATATCGAAGTCCGAGGTGGAAGCCCATTTTGCAGAAACCGCCACCGCCGCCAAGGGAGAAAGTGCCTAAGGAAGCGATTGACCACTTCATTCGTATGGCTCAACCACCAGCTCCCAAGCCTGTTGACACAGACTATGAGCGCCACATCGGAAGTTAAATCGAGCACGTCTACGTGGGAGGCGAGCTCGGGATCGAGCAAACAAGAAGCAGATGTCAAAAATGCGGAAAACCATTCCCAATTTGGGAGAACATTGGCAATCGATCCCTCGCTTGTTGTGCCAACAACACGTGATAAAGACGTCTGCGCCCAATATTATTGTGGGCAAACAATTTACGTTCTGAGGTGGGCAATGTGGTAATAACGGAGGACCATATAATGCAGGCTGAAGTTCTCAAAATCACTGTTGGACAACACCTCGAGATCGAGCCCATGCCTGTGCTTAGAGAGGATGAAATAAAACGGAAATATGTCCGGGGCCAACCTTTGGTCCATCCAGACAAGGTCAAGAACCTCCCAACGAGAATGTATGAATTGCATCAATGGTACATGAACATTACCAAGATTTCTGATCGATTGTCCCTCATGGTGAATGTCAAGGAGGAGCATTACTTCCATGAGAAAGCTGTGTCCGTTGAGTATTACGAACTGTTTCAGTTATACAATCAAGACGCACTCGACAAATCTATAAATCGGTTGCTATTGTCTGTAAGTGATTTATTTCTGTAATTTAAGTCTCAAGCTAGCTGTACTAATCCTTTTGATCAATCATTACCTGTAATTATCCTCACTATATTCTTTTCTGTGTTATTATATGCAGGATGAAGATATATGAAATGAGAAAATGTGGACGCTTTGGCATTGGGTTCATTTACCCAAACACCGTTAAAGAATACACATGGAAAATAAATAAACGTCATCAAAAGGCCGTAGAGGACAACATGCTAGAGTTCTTGAAGCGCCTCAAATACAATGAAGATATACTACTTCCTTACAACTTCCAGTGAGTCACACTGTCTTGTACTACAAAATCTCTGTTTTTGCCTACTAGCTAGCTACATGTTTTTGCTTACATATGCCCGCTTAATTAATACATGCAAACGTGTGTGCATGCAGATATCACTGGGTCTTGTGTATCATTAAAGTTGGCCTTGAACAGTTGAAATACTGAACTCACTACTCACAGAAAAAACTGACTATAACATCTTGTTTGGGATAGTCAACAGGTAATTTCAATCATTATTAACTATATATCTCGGCCTATCTAGTTCATCATTTTTCATGATATGAACTATTTAATAACCCCTTTGTTCATTTTCTTTGTCGGCGGGCAGGGCTTGGGCAAGGTTCATCAGCGTCACGAAAGGCGAATGGAAACAAAAGCTTAAATGGTTTCGACCCAAGGTAAGTAATTAAGTAGTACTAGCTAGCTATCTAGCTGCCATCTCTTTAATTATCATGCTTGATTAATTATTATCTGATCAAATTCCATTCTCTTAAAGGCCACAGAAGCGGTAGAGGGGACTGATCTGTGTGCATTCTGCGTTTGTGAGAACATTCGCATGATGGCGTCCGAAAGGAGCAGATCTCAAAGACAGGAATGGGTACGCTTGTCAAAACACTATTCACAATTTTTACACCATTATCGATATCTAGTCACACAACTAATACACATGCATATTGATCTCCTTCTTAACAGTTCACAGAGGTGCGGAGAAGCTCCTAGAAAGCGGATGGCGTAGAAGCACTTCAAGAGGAAATAAGCGGGATTTTTTGCTCGACCAGGTCATAAATCTGAAGGAGAATACTATTACCCGCTATCGCCCCCATCGTGCTCGAAGGCACCAATTAGGCTAATGCCACTGGCTCCGAAGGCAACATGCATATGTAGGACAAATTGTATATAGCTATACATGTGTGTATGTGTGAATTAATTAATATGATGGTTTGTGAGACATTGATGATATATATATATATGCATGATTGGTTCTACTAGAAATTCTATATATATATATATATATATATATATATATATATATATATATATATATATATATATATATATATGCATAACGTGTACAATGTGTAGTATCGTAAAATACCAGCAAACAAAAAGAATTAAATTGATAACACAAATTTAATTGAAAAATAAAAATAAAACAAAAACCCACAAACATTTAGTACGGTTGGTGTTACCAACCGGTACTAAAACTCCTGCCCCCGGAGCTGGCTCATGCCACGTGGTTGGCCTTTAGCACCGGTTCGTGCTGAACCGGTACTAAAGGGGGGGGGGCCTTTAGTGACCACACTTTAGTGCCGGTTGGGGAACCGGCACTAAAGGGCCTTACGAACCGGTGCTATTGCCCAGTTCTGCACTAGTGTATAGAGATACCGACGATCAAATCTCGGGCAAGTAACATACCGACGAACAAAGGGAACTACGTATGTTGTCATAAAGGTTCGACCGATAAAGATCTTCATGGAATATATAGGAACAATATGAGCATATAGGTCCCGCTATTGGTTATTGACCGGAGAGGTGTCTCGGTCATGACTACATGATTCCCGAACCCGCAGGGTCACATGCTTAACGTTCGTTGACGCTAGAGTAGTATTGGGATATTTGATGAGTGGTAACCGAGTATTGTTCGGAGTCCTGAATGAGATACCAGACATTACGAGGAGTCTCGGAATGGTCGGGAGGTAAAGATTTATATATTGAAAGTTGTTTGCAGTGTACCAGGAAGCTTGTAGAAGGTTCCAAAACTTCCAGAGGAGTCTGAAAATCCATCGAGGGTTCCACCACGTCCCAAGGATCAGCATGGGCTGAGGGCAAGTGCCTTGACCTTATTGGGCCAGGCGCACAGAAGTCCCTCAAGGCCCATGCAGTTGGGAAAGGTGGAAAGTCCACTTTTGTATGGAAGGGAAGGAGGAGGACTAGTATTATTCCACTTCGTCCCCCTTTGGCTGCGCCCTAGGGTTTGGAGGGGCTGTTCCCCACGCCCCTCCACCTATATATAGAGGGGAGGGGGCGCCCCAAGAGAATATACCATGCCCTTGATGCCCCTCTCTCTCCAATTACTCTGTAGTTCCACCGCCTCATCACAGTGACGTTTAGCGAAGCGTTGTCGGTGCTCCACCACCACCATCAACACCATGCCGTCATGTGCCGTCTATTTCTCCTCTCCCGCTTGCTGGATCAAGAAGGAGGAGACATCATCGAGCCGCACGTGTGCTAAACTCGGAGGTGATGTCCGTTCGGCAGTTGGATCGTGATCGAGTCACGAAGAGTATGACTACATCAACCGCGTTGATAAACGCTTCCGCTTTACGGTTTACGAGGGTACGTAGACATACTCTCCCCTCTCATAGCTATGCATCTCCATGGATAGATCCTGCGCGTGCGTATAATTTTTTTTGTTTTCCGTGCAACGTTCCCCAACAGTGGCATCATGAGCCAGGTCTATGCGTAGATGATATGCATGAGTAGAACACAAAGGAGTTGTGGGCGGTGATGTTCATACTGCTTACCAACAACGTCTTATTTTTATTCGGCGGTATTGTGGGATGAAGCGGCCCGGAGCAACCTTACATGTCCACGCACATGAGACCGGTTCAACCGACTGATATGCAACTTGCTTTGCATAAAGGTGGCTGGAAAGTGTCTGTTTCTCCTACTTTAGTTGAATCAAATTTGACTTCAGCCGGTCCTTGAAGAATGTTAAAACAACAAACTTGATAATCACCGTTGTGGTTTTGCGTAGGTAAGAACGGTTCTTGCTAGTTGCCCGTAGCAGCCACGTAAAACTTGCAACAACAAAGTAGAGGAAGTTTAACTTGTTTTTGCATGGCATGTTGTGATGTTATATGGTCAAGATATGATGTGATATATGTTGATGTATGAGATGATCATGTTTTGTATAAGTTCACGACTTGCATGTCAATGAATACGACAACCGGCAAGAGCCTTAGGGTTGTCTTTAATTATTGTATGACCTGCCAGTCAATCATTAAGCACCATGTAATTACTTTAGTTTATCGCTATGCGTTAGCAATAGTTGTAGAAGCAATAGTTGGCGAGACGACCCCGACGCTACGATGGAGATCAAGGTGTCGTGCCCGTGACAATGGAGATCATGCCAATTCTTTGAAGATGGAGATCCAAAGCACAAGATGATGATGGCCATATCACGTCACATATTTTTGATTGCATGTGATGTTTATCCTTTATGCATCTTATTTTGCTTAGAACGGCGGTAGCATTATAAGATGATCCCTTCACTTTATTTCAAGATAAAACTGTTCTATCTGAGTATGCACCATTGCTAAAGTTTGTCGTTTTGAAGCACCTCGTGATGATCGGGTGTGATAGACTCTACGTTCAAATACAACGGGTGTAAGCCAGTTTTGCATATGCAGAATACTTGGGTTAAACTTGATGAGCCTAGCATGTACAGAAATGGTCTCGGAACACTGGAGACCGAAAGGTCGAATGTGAGTCATATACTAGATATGATCAACATAGAGATGTTCACCATTGATGACTACCCCATCTCACGTGATGATGGGACATGGGTTAGTTGATTTGGATCATGTATCACTTAGACAACTTGAGGGATGTTGATTTAAGTGAGAGTACATTAGTAAGTTGATTAATTGAACTTAATTTATCATGAACTTAGTCTTAATTTTTTTGGCATATCTATGTTGTACATCAATGGCCCGTCCTAGAGAAAGCTAAGTTGAAATATGATGGTAGCAACTACACGGACTAGGTCCGTAACTTGAGGATTATCCTCATTGTTGCATAGAAGAATTATGTCATTAATGCACCGCTAGGTGACAGTCCTGCTGCAGGAGCTACTGCAGATGTTATGAACGTCTGGCAGGCTCGATCTGATGACTACTCAATAGTTTAGTGTGCCATGCTTTACGGCTTAGAACCGGGACTTCACAGACATTTTGAACGCCACAGAGCATATGAGATGTTCCAAGAGCTGGAGTTGATATTTCAAGCTAATGCCTAGGTTGAGAGATATGAAGTGTCCAACAAGTTCTACGCATCGTCGCCCTCGCCCTGCCCCCGAGCCCGCGGCCGCGCCCCCGCCCCGTCGTCGCCGTTGCCATCCTCGCCGCCGGCCACGCGCCCCTGCCCCGACGACATCACCCCTCGTACGCATTCGGTCCGATCGGCGCCCCCTCCTCCTTGTCTCCTCCATTTTAATGTTTTTTGTTCATATAGATAATCATACGATATTTTTTTGTTCATAGATGATCATCATATGATGATTTTTTTGTTCATAGATGATCATATGATGTTTTTTGTTCATAAATATGATGATTGTTTTTTGCATTTTTAGAAAAATGTATATATGTATGTATGTTCTCTGTGTATATGTTAATATATGCAAAAGTTACATTTTTAGAGAAGTTTTATCTATGTATGTTCTCTGATTTAGTGCATTTTAGGTTAGTTGTACTGTTAGTGCATTTTAGGTTAGTACATTTTTGGTTAGTGGAGAGGAAAAAGGAAAATAAGGAAAAAGAAGAAAAGAGGAAGAAGGAAGAAGGAAGAAGAAGAAAAAGAAGGAGAGGAAAAAGGAAAATAAGAAGAGGAAGAAGGAGAAGAAGAGGAGAAAAAAATAAGAAGAAGAAGAAGAAAAAAAATTCAGAGAAGAAGAAGGAATAGAAGAGAAGAAGAAAAAATAGAAAAAAATTATATTACTTATTCTCCTCTCTTTTTTCTTCTATTTCTTCTTCTTCTTCTTCTTCTTCTTCTTCTTCTTCTTCTTCTTCTTCTTCTTCTTCTTCTTCTTCTTCTTCTTCTTCTTCTTCTTCTTCTTCTTCTTCTTCTCCTCTTTTTTTCCTTCTTCTTCCTCTTCTTATTTCTTATCGGGAACAAGGTTGTCGAGGATCGCTGAGCGGTCGAGGGTCGAGAACTAGGGTAGAGGGTCGAGGGTTACAAAGGGGTCGAGGGTCGGGAACTAGGGTAGAGGGTCGAGGGTCGCCGAGGGGTGAAGGGTCGCCGAGGGGTCGAGTTTCGAGGATCGCCGAGGGGTCGAGGGTCGTTGAGGGGTCGAGGTTCGAGGATCGCCGAGGGGTCGAGGGTCGTCTTGGGGTCGAGGGTCTCTGTTTAACAAGAATGCCCCCATTATGGATGTGCACAAGTTGATCTTTTTTTTTTCTAATCTCATCTACGTAACATTCTACAGTCACGTTGTGTTGTCTCAAAATAGTGAAGAAAACCATGGCTTCATCATTAGCTGGAAGTAACCGAGGCATGATGGTAAAAAACTCTCCAATGTTATTTTGGAATGGAGTACCGGATAGGATAATCCGCCTTTTGCTACGAAGTTCAGCAAAGGCCTTTGAAATAGCGATATTCGGAAGGCTGTTGCTGAACTTCGTAACAAAAAGTGAATTATCCTATCTGGGACTCCGTTCCAAAATATCTTTGGAGAGCTTCGTACCATCATGCCCCGGTTACTTCCTGCTAATAATGAAGCCATGGTTTTCTTGAATCCTTTGACACTAGACAATATGACATACAGAAGGGTAGATGAGATCAGGAAAAGTATGGACCACTTTCTACACATCCAGAATGGCACCATTTTGTTAAATCCCTTGTTTGACATTCATGAGAGAGGCGGTCCGGACGTCGGACATTCATGAGAGAACTCTGGTAACTCTTCAACATGAGGGGGGACGTCGATCAACCCCCTCTCGCCCGACCAAACCCTAGAAGCATCGAGGCCACCCCAAACCCTAGAAGCATTGCCGAGGGGTCGAGGATCCACGAGGCGTCGAGGTTCGAGGATCACCAAGAGGTCGAGGGTCATCGAGGGGTCGAGGGTCGTCGAGGGGTCGAGGGTCGAGATTTATCAAGAATGCCCCCATTATGGATGTGCACAAGTTGACCCATTTTTTCTGACCCCATCTACGTACGTTCTATATGTCACGTTGTCTTGGGTCAAAGTATTGAAGAAATCCATGGCTTTATCATTAGCCGGAAGTAACTGGGGCATGAAGGTACGAAGCTCTCCAAAGTTATTCTAGAACGGAGTCCCGGATAGGATAATCTGCTTTTTGCTACGAAGTTCAGCAAAGACCTTCCAAATAGCGATATTCAGAAGGCTCTTGCTGAACTTCGTAGCAAAAAGTGAATTATCCTATCTGGGACTTCATTCCAAAATAACTTTGGAGAGCTTCGTACCATCATGCCCGGTTACTTCTGACTAATGACGAAGACATGGTTTTCTTGTATCCTTTGACACTAGACAACATGACATATAGAAGAGTAGATGAGATCAGGAAAAATATGTACTATTTTCTGCACATCCAGAATGGCGACATTTTGTTAAATCCCTTGTTTGACATTCATGAGAGAGGTAGTCCGGAAGTCGACATTCTTGAGTTAACTCCGGTAACTCTTCAACATGAGGGGGGACGATGTCGATCAACCCACTAATTAATATTCCTTGTTGTGTGATTAGCTAGCTGTTTATGTTTGCCACTATTAATATATCCATCTCTCATGTTTGTATATTAATTGCCATGTTCTAATATTTGCAGAAACTATGGATCAACAAAGAGACTTGGAACAAGAAGAGATTCTGGGGGACATAATCCGCGACGGACATGATGTCGTGCCGTTTCTCAATGACATCAATGGTCTGGAAGGAGAGGAAGCAGGCTACAGTGATCGAACAATGGAGGAGGAAAGTCATGATCATGATGTGTGACCGAATGCCGGTGGAAGAAGGAGAGCGTGATGACGGCTCCGGTGACCGAACAGAGTCGGGATCAGCTGTTGCATTAATTGTTTTTGTATGTACATATATTAACTCTTTTTCCTTCTTTTATAGCCCTCCGGATCGAGCCGAACTTCAGTAACGAGACGAGGCCCAAAGAAAATGTTGCGCATGGATGAAAGGTTCACGATCACAGCAATCACGGACGATGGCCAACCGATTGAACCCACATGGACCAAGGATGCATTTTCTGCTCAGTGCAAAGCTATTGTTAGGAACAGCATCCCGATCAGCCCCCAGCTATGGAATAAGCCTAAGAAAGAAGACCCTCAAGTTTCTTATGTCACCGATAGAGAGAAAGATGATCTTTGGACCTCGCTGAAGGCAAATTTCACCCTACCGCCAGAGGAGGATCCGAATAAGCCAGTCATAGAGCCATTGGTCAAGTTGTATGCTCTTAAGAAGATGGCAGAGCTATTCAGGAGGTGGAAGAATGAGTTGAAATCAAAGTTTGTCGACAAAGAGAAGTCTCCAGAATTCGTCGCCCGATTTGACAAGATAAGAGATCACTAGCCCGCATTTGTGGCCTACAAGACATATGACAAGAGTAAGAAGATGTCAGGGATAAACAAGACAAATGATGCAAAGAAAAAGTGGCACCACTGCACGGGGTCAGGCGGCTACCTCAAAGCCCGGCCGTTGTGGGACAAAGCTGAGCAGGACCTGATTGCTAAAGGGGTCGAACCATAGACATTGCACTGGCCTGACCGTTCGAGGACTTGGTTCTTCGGGGTTGGGGGAACTTTGGACCCTGAAACAGGGAAGTGCCGTTGGACGGCCGAGCAACATGCAACACCCATCACAAAGCTTCAGGTAGCAATCAAGGTAGCGCAGGAAGGGACGTTCATTCCCGACAGAGAGAATGACAAGCTGGCTGAGGCCCTTGGGAATCCTGCACCCTGGACGAACACGAGGCACGCCGGGCTCCATCTCGTGGAAGATTGGGTTTCCCAGCGCAACCGGTTACAAAACCCGGGAGAGGAAGAGGAAACAGGAGTTGAGTGATATACATAAGCTCAATGCAAGAGTACTAAAGCTAGAGGAACAAGTTGAGAGCCAGCGAGCTGCAGACCAACCATCACAGTGGCACGAAGCTACCCCACTATCTCAGCGGAGAAGCAGCGTGGCTTCCACGGAGCTCGTTCAGCAGCCTGACTTCACGGTTCCTAGCTACCCCATGGATGCTATCACGGAGGCTCAACCTTGCCGGCTTATGAAGAAATGGCAAAACATCACCTTGAAGGCGGCCGTCGGCACTGTTCCACCTCCTCAACCCGACGGGACTTTTCACTGTCGTCCGATTCCTGAGGGCTATGCTGTTGTGATGGAAGATGAAGTAATGGAGGAATTGGAGGAGCTCGAGCTTGACCGCCCTACATGTGAAGGGGAGATTCAGCTGGGTCTTTCTCTGAAGACTCCTGTCTATGACGGAAGGAGTACATCAAGCTTCCAAACTGGAAGTCCAGTAACTCCTCCTCCGGCGAGTCAGGGCACTCCGCCTCCTCCTCCGGTGCGTGAAGGCACTTCGGCTCCTTCTTCGCCACCTCCGACGAGCAGTACGCCTCCTCCGGTGCGTGAGGGCACTACGTCTCCTCCTCCGCCTCCTCTGGTGCGTCGGAGAACTCCGCCTCCTCCGGCGCATCAGCAACAGCGGAAGAGAGAGGCCGCCGCTCCGGCGGCTAGCAGTAGTACAAGCAGAGGAGAGGAGCAGTTCAAATACGGTCCATCTCTCAAGGCACCGGAAAAGTTACCTTATGAGAGGACCGACAAGGAAAATGAGGACTTCAGTCATGCCCAAGTGAAGGACTTTTTGCACCTCCACCTCCAGCTCCGAAGGAAACGATAGATCTGGTGAAACTGAAGCGGACTATCGATGCCCCGAGCGACCACCGCCGTCTCCGCCGGATTCCAACTATGAGCGCACTATTAAAAAGGCATATAAGGAAGCGGAGTGGTCGGGAAGTACTTGGAGTTGATGACCCACAAGTGTAGGGGATCTATCGTAGTCCTTTCGATAAGTAAGAGTGTCGAACCCAACGAGGAGCAGAAGGAAATGACAAGCGGTTTTCATTAAGGTATTCTCCATAAACCGAAATTATCGGTAACAGATAGTTTTGTGATAAGGTAATTTGTAACGGGTAACAAGTAATGAAAGTAAATAAGGTGCAGCAAGGTGGCCCAATCCTTTTTGTAGCAAAGGACAATCCTGGACAAACTCTTATATAAAGGAAAACGCTCCCGAGGACACATGGGAATTATGTCAAGCTAGTTTTCATCACGCTCATATGATCCACGTTCGTTACTTTGATAATTTGATATGCGGGTGGACCGGTGCTTGGGTACTGCCCTATATTGGACAAGCATCCCACTTATGATTAACCCCTATTGCAAGCATCCGCAACTACAAAAGAAGTATTAAGGTAAACCTAACCATAGCATGAAACATATGGATCCAAATCAGCCCTTACGAAGCAACTCATAAACTAGGGTTTAAGCTTCTGTCACTCTAGCAACCCATCATCTACTTATTACTTCCCAATGCCTTCCTCTAGGCCCAAACAATGGTGAAGTGTCATGTAGTCGACGTTCACATAACACCACTAGAGGAGAGATAACATACATCTCATCGAAATATCGAACGAATACCAAATTCACATGACTACTTATAGCAAGACTTCTCCCATGTCCTCATGAACAAACGTAACTACTCACAAATCATATTCATGTTCATAATCAGAGGGGTATTAATATGCATATATGATCTGAACATATGATCTTCCACCGAATAAACCAACTAGCATCAAGTACAAGCAGTAATCAACACTACTAGCAACCCACAGGTACCAATCTGAGGTTTTGGGACAAAGATTGGATACAAGAGATGAACTAGGGTTTGAGAGGAGATGGTGCTGGTGAAGATTTTTATGGAGATTGACCCGCCCCCGATGAGAGGATCGATGGTGATGATGATGGTGACGATTTCCCCCTCCCGGAGGGATGTTTACCCGGCAGAACAGCTCCGCCGGAGCCCTAGATTGGTTCCGCCAAGGTTCCGCCTCGTGGCGGCGGTGTCTCGTCCCGAAATCTTGCTTATGGTTTTTTCTAGGGTAAAGTCTTCATATAGCATAAGATGGGCACCAAAGGCCTGCCAGGGGGCCCACGAGGCAGGGGCGCGCCCCCACCCTTGTGGATGGTGGGTGGCCCCCCTCTTGTATTCTCTTTGCTCAATATTTTTATTAATTCCAAAAATAACTTCCGTGGAGTTTCAGGGATTTTGGAGTTGTGCAGAATAGGTCTCTAATATTTGCTCCTTTTCCAGCCTAGAATTCCAGCTGCCGGCATTCTCCCTCTTCATGGAAACCTTGTAAAATAAGAGAGAATAGGCATAAGTATTGTGACATAATGAGTAATAACAACCCATCATGTAATAAATATCGATATAAAAGCATGATGCAAAATGGACGTATCAACTCCCCCAAGCTTAGACCTCCCTTGTCCTCAAGCGGGAGCCGGTAACGAAAAATATGTCCACATGTTTAGAGATAGAGGTGTCGATAAAATAAAATACGGACATGAGGGCATCATGATCATTCTTATAACAACAACATATATAAATATTGTCATATGAATTCTTATGCTCAAGTAATAATCTATCCACAATGTCAAGTATGAATCAGAAACTTCATTGAAAACTAAACAACTATAATCTCGGTCATTGAAGCAATTGCAATTTATCATAACATCGGAAAGAGTCAATGTAAGAGCTTTTCAGCAAGTCCACATACTCAACTATCATTTACTGTTGCCTCCCAACCTTTTACCTCAAGGGTAATGTCAAAAATAATAGTTCATGCTAACTTACATCCAACTGGATATATATATATATATATATATATATATATATATATATATATATATATATATATATATATATATATATCAGGATCTTTCCAACACAAGGTGCTTGCCAAAGGATAAAATGTAAAAAGGAAAGGTGAAGATAGATCACCATGACTTTAGTAAAAGGTATAAGACAAAAGTAATAGATAGGCCCTTCGCAGAGGGAAGCAGAGGTTGTCATGTGCTTTTATGGTTGGATGCATGAAATCTTAATGCAAAAGAACGTCACTTTATATTGCCACTTGTCATATGGACCTTTATTATGCAGTCCGTCGCTCATCACAAGACCGTATAAAGCTTATTTTCTCCACACTAATAAGTCATACATATTTAGAGAGCAATTTTTATTGCATGCAACATGAAAACTTACTTGAAGGATCTTACTCAATCCATAGGTACATATGGTGGACTCTCATGGCAAAACCAGGTTTTAGGATATTTGGAAGCACAAGTAGTATCTCTACTTGGTGCAAACAATTTGGCTAGCATGAGAGGGAAAGGCAAGCTCAACATGTTGGATGATCCATGACAATATAGTTTATTTCGGATATAAGAAAACATAACCCATTACGTTGTCTTCCTTGTCCAACATCAACTCTTTAGCATGTCATATTTTAATGAGTGCTCACAATCATAAAAGATGTCCAAGATAGTATATTTATATGTGAGAACCTCTCTTTCTTTATTACTTCCTATTAATTGCAACGATGACCAAACTATGTTTGCCAACTCTCAATAACTTTTATTCATCATACTCTTAATATGTGAACTCATTACTCTCCATAAGATCCATATGATCTCTTTATTTCTTTTTATTCTTTCTTTTTCTTTTATTCCCTCAAGATCATAGCAAGATAGAAAAACCCTTGACTCAAGACTAATTTTTATTATATATAGCTCACAGACTCAATTACATAGAGGAATCATAAAGCAAAACTCAAAACTAGATCATTCTAAAACTTTATTCTACTATATCAAGATATTACCAAAAGGACCAAACTAAGAAAAACGGTAAAGATAGGAGTGTGGTGGTGATACGATACAGGGGCACCTCCCCCAAGCTTGGCAATTGCCAAGGGGATTGCCCATACACATGTGTTCATGTCTCTTTCTTCGGAGTGGTGATGTGATATTCTTGGCGATGATGCCCCTCAGGATACGATTCTCCTCCTCGAGCTTGTTGACTTGCTGCTTGAGGTCCATTATTTCCTTACAGAGCTTACTCGTGACGACTAAAGCTCCTTTCACCCATGGATGTTGCATAGCTGCTGGAGAACAAGTGACACTCTTTTTCATATTTTCATAAGAAAGAAATCTAACATTGGAAGGGATGACCGAGTTTGGAATAGCTGAGGTCTGTAGTTCCCCCATCGTGAATCCGTCTTTAAAGCGAGAAGTAACTTCTTGATCCTCCTCCATGGCATCTATCCTTTTCAAATAGGCCTCCATCTCTTCCTCCATTGATGGCCCAAAGTTATCAGCATTATTGTTTGCTCCTGGACCCGGTGTCGGATGAGACACCCAACTCTCCCCTACAGACTCTTGAGAAGACAACTTGCTCTAATCTGCGACAGAAACAGCTCAAAACAAAAACAGAGGATTTCGTTGTGGTGCGGTGTTCAAAACCTTCAGGAGATTATATAATGAATTTTTACCGACAAAAAGAAGTATCGTGTAAGAAAACGGAGTCCGGAGAGCACATGAGGTGCCCACGAGGCGGGGGCGCGCCCAGGGGAGTAGGGCGCGCCCTCCACCCTCGTGGACGCCTCGTGACCTTCCCGGACTACTTTTTATTTTCCTATTTTCTTAAATATTCCAAAACGGAGAAAAACTGCTATTAGTACTACTAGTCGTCAACCCGTGCGTCCGCACGGGCTAGGCAAATGTCTATCTTAACATTGTTGCGAGAATTTCATATTTTTAAGTAACACACATATTTTTTTTTAATAAGAGCATCAACGATATTTATGTTTAACATTATATAATATATAATCTTATAGATTTATTGCACATGTTAACTTTGGTATTAAAAAATCACATGTATTAATTAAGAAAATTGCATTTAATACAACATATAACACCCTAAATATTTCAATTCTGTTACAGTTTATGTTCAAAATTTTGTATGTTCGTGTTTGATTTATTTTAACCTGGGAGTTCTTTTTTTTAAGTAGGAACAAAAAAAAGAATTCATTCGGGCAGGGAATATATTTTTATATATAAACTTGAGGTTTCAGGAGCATTTATTTGTACGTGTGTCCTCAAAAAATATTTTACATGTCTTTTTTCAAGACAATATGCACCTGACTTTATTTCTGTGGGATATCGAAAGTGGACTCTTTTCCTAGCGTGGGGACTGAGGACTTCTCATTTATATGTATCTTTTTTTCCATTTATAATAAGGGATGTACGTGTCCTTTTCTTCTTTTTGCAGGAAACATGTACGTTGCCTTGTTTTTGTGGGATTTGCAATGTAGACTCTTTCCCTAGCGTGGGGTTTGAGGACTTCTAATTTATTTGTATCATTTTTTTCTTCTTTACAATAGGGAAGGCATGTGGATTTTCTATTTTTCCATACTGGAACGTGACATTGAGGACTCTCATGTGCGTATGGGTTTAATCTTTTTATCACATTAAACAGTAGATCTTGACCACTAATATTTAAATCTAATGGTCAAATTAATGCTGATGTGGACTAATGTGGAGCCCGGAAAGGTGCCTCCAATTAGTAAATATAAGGATTTTGGAGTCAGTTTACTTACCATACCACATACCTATTCCTTTTTGGAGTCTGAAACATTCTGGAAAGTGTCCCTTATGTATTCCTCCGGGGTTACGGTTTCAATAACATTAGTTTCGACATTTATTGGATTACCTGAGATATAATGTTTGATTCTTTGGCCGTTCACCACCTTTGGATTTGTGCCTTCGAAGTTGTTGATTTTTATGGCACCGGAATGATAGACCTCCTCGATAACGTAAGGCCCTTCCCATTTCGAGAGGAGTTTTCCTGCAAAAAATCTTAAACGAGAGTTGAAAAGCAACACATAATCACCTACATTAAACTCACGCTTTTGTATCCTTTTTGTCATGCCATCTTTTAACTTTTTCTTTAAACAGTTCGGCATTCTCATAGGCTTGACTTCTCCATTCATCAAGCGAGCTAGTGTCAAATAACCTCTTATCACCGGCAAGTTTGAAATCATAATTGAGCTCTTTAATGGCCCAATAGGCCTTATGTTCTAGTTTGAGAGGTAAGTGACATGCTTTTCCATAAACCATTTTATATGGAGACATACCCATAGGATTTTTATATGCAGTTCTATAAGACCATAATGCATCATCCAGTTTCTTGGACCAATTCTTTCTAGATCTATTAGCAGCCTTTTGCAAAATCAATTTAAGCTCTCTGTTACTCAGTTCTACTTGGCCACTTGACTGTGGGTGATATGGAGATGCAATTCTATGATTAACATCATACTTAGCAAGCATTTTACGAAAAGCACCATGAATAAAATGTGAACCACCATCAGTCATTAGGTATCTAGGGACTCCAAACCTCGGGCAAATAACTTCTTTAAGCATCTTAATAGAGGTGTTATGATCAGCACTACTAGTTGGAATAGCTTCTACCCACTTAGTAACGTAATCAACAGCAACTAAAATATGTGTATACCCATTAGAGGAAGGAAACGGTCCCATTAATCAAAGCCCCAAACATCAAATGGTTCAATAACAAGAGAATAATTCATAGGAATTTCTTGACGTCTACTAATATTACCAATTCTTTGACATGCATCCCAAGACAAGACAAACTTACGGGCATCCTTGAAGAGAGTAGGCAAATAAAAACCGGATTGCAATACCTTATGCGCAGTTCTATCTCCAGTGTGGTGTCCTCCATAGGCCATGGAGTGACACTTGCGTAGGACCTGTTCCTGTTCATGCTCAGGTACACAACGTCTAATAACACCATCTACTCCTTCTTTATAAAGGTGTGGGTCATCCTAGAAGTAATGTCTTAAATCATAGAAAAATGTTTTCTTTTGCTGGTACGTGAAACTAGGTGGTATAAATTTAGCAACAATATAATTAGCATAATCAGCATACCATGGAGCAGTATGAGAAGCATTTATGACAGCTAATTGTTCATCAGGAAAGCTATCATCAATAGGTAGTGGGTCATCAAGAACATTCTCTAACCTAGACAAGTTGTCTGCAACGGGGTTCTCAGCTCCCTTTCTATCAATAATATGCAAAATCAAATTCTTGTAGTAGGAGAACCCATCTAATAAGTCTAGGTTTAGCATCTTTATTTTCCATAAGATATTTAATAGCAGCATGATCAGTGTGAACGGTTACTTTAGAGTCAACAATGTAAGGTCTGAACTTATCACAAGCAAATACAACTGCTAAAAACTCTTTTTCAGTAGTAGCATAATTTCTCTGGGCACTGTCTAGAGTTTTACTAGCATATTGAATAACATTTAGTTTCTTATCAACTCTTTGTCCTAGAACAGCACCTACGGCATAATCACTAGCATCGCACATAATTTCAAAGGGTAAATTCCAATCAGGTGGCTGAACAATAGGTGCAGAAATCAAAGCTTTCTTAAGTATTTCAAATGCTTCTACACAATCAGCATCGAAGACAAAAGGAATATCTTTTTGTAAGAGATTAGTCAGAGGCCTAGAAATTTTAGAGAAGTCCTTAATAAACCTCCTATAAAAACCGGCATGACCAAGGAAACTTATTATACCTTTAATGTCCTTGGGGCATGGCATCTTTTCAATAGCCTCAACTTTAGCTTTATCAACTTCTATACCTCTTTCAGAAATTGTATGCCCTAAGACAATGCCTTCATTAACCACAAAGTGGCATTTTTCCCAATTCAAGACAAGATTAGTTTCTTCACATCTCTGTAAAACTCGATCAAGGTTGCTCATGCAATCATCAAAAGAAGATCCATAAACGGAGAAATCATCCATGAAAACCTCAACAATCTTTTCACCAAAGTAAGAGAATATAGCCATCATGCATCTTTGAAAGGTAGCAGGTGCATTACATACAAAAGGCATACGTCTATAAGAAAAAGTACCGAAAGGGCAAGTAAAAGTGGTCTTTTCTTGATCCTCTTTTGACATAGGTATTTGAGAGAAACCAGAGTAACCATCTAGAAAGCAAAAATGTGTATGTTTGGATAATCTTTCTAGCATTTGATCAATAAAAGGCAAAGGGTAATGATCCTTTTTAGTAGCTTTATTTAATTTGCGGAAATCAATTACCATCCTATAACCTGTAACAATTCTTTGCGGGATCAATTCATCTTTATCATTAGGAACGACAGTAATACCTCCCTTCTTAGGGACACAATGGACAGGACTTACCCACTGACTATCAGCAACGGGATAAATTATACCTGCCTCCAGGAGCTTTAGTATTTCTTTTCTTACCACTTCTTTCATCTTCGGATTTAACCGTCATTGGTGATCAACAACTGGTTTGGCGTCTGATAACCCACAAGTATAGGGGATCGCAACAGTTTTCGAGGGTAGAGTATTCAACCCAAATTTATTGATTCGACACAAGGGGAGCCAAAGAATATTCTCAAGTATTAGCAGTTGAGTTGTCAATTCAATCACACCTGGATAACTTAGTATCTGCAGCAAAGTAGTTAGTAGCAAAGTAGCATGAAAGTAACGGTAACAGTGGTAAAAGTAACAGTAGCAGTTTTGTAGCAATTGTAGTAGTGGCAACGGTAAAGTAAATAAGCAAAGAAAAATATGTGAAAAGCTCGTAGGCATTGGATGGGTAATGGATAATTATGTCGGATGCGGTTCATCATGTAACAGTTATAACATAGGGTGACACAGAATTAACTCCAGTTCATCAATGTAATGTAGGCATGTATTCCGAATATAGTCATACGTGCTTATGGAAAAGAACTTGCATGACATCTTTTGTCCTACCCTCCCATGGCAGCGGGGTCCTAGTGGAAACTAAGGGATATTAAGGCATCCTTTTAATGGAGTACCGGACCAAAGCATTAACACACTGTGAATACATGAACTCCTCAAACTACGGTCATCACCGAGAAGTATCCCGATTATTGTCACTTCGGGGTCGTCGGATCATAACACATAATAGGTGACTATAGACTTGCAAGATAGGATCAAGAACTCACATATATTCATGCAAACATAATAGGTTCAGATCTAAAATCATGGCACTCGGGCCCTAGTGACAAGCATTAAGCATAGCAAAGTCATAGCAACATCAATCTCAGAACATAGTGGATACTAGGGATCAAACCCTAGCAAAACTAACTTGATTACATGGTAAATCTCATCCAACCCATCACCGTCCAGCAAGCCTATGATGGAATTACTCACGCACAGCGGTGAGCATCATGAAATTGGTGATGGAGGATGGTTGATGATGACGACGGCGACGAATCCCCCTCTCCGGAGCCCCGAACGGACTCCAGATCAGCCCTCCCGAGAGAGATTGGGGCTTGGCGGCGGCTCCGTATCGTAAAACGTGATGAAACTTTCTCTCTGAATTTTTTTCTCCGCGAAAGCAAATATATGGAGTTGAGGTCGGTGGACGTCCAGGGTGCCCACGAGGCAGGGGGCGCGCCCTAGGGGAGGGGGCGCGCCCCCACCCTCGTGGACAGGGTGTGGGCCCCCAGACGGTGATTCTTTCGCTAGTATTTTTTATTAATTCTGAAAAGTTGCTCTGTGGATTTTCAGGTCATTCCGAGAACTTTTATTTCTACACAAAAATAACACCATGGTAGTTCTGCTGAAAACATCGTCAGTCCGGGTTAGTTCCATTCAAATCATGCAAGTTAGAGTCCAAAACAAGGGCAAAAATGTTTGGAAAAGTAGATACGACGGAGACGTATCAACTCCCCCAAGCTTAAACCTTTGCTTGTCCTCAAGCAATTCAGTTGACAAACTGAAAGTGGTAAAGAAAAACTTTTACAAACTCTGTTTGCCTTTGTTGCTACAAATATGTAAAGCCAGCATTCAAGTTTTCAGCAAAGATTATGAACTAACTATATTCACAATAACACTTAGGTCTCATGTTTACCCATATCAATGGCATAATCAACTAGCGAGCAATAATAATAAAGCTCGGATGACAACACTTTCTCAAAACAATCATAATATGATATAACAAGATGGTATCCCGCTAGCCCTTTCTGAGACCGCAAAACATAAATGCAGAGCACCCTTAAAGATCAAGGACTGACTAAACATTGTAATTCATGGTAAAAGAGATCCAGTCATAGTCATACCCAATATAGACTAATAGTAATGCATGCAAATGACAGCGGTGCTCTCCAGCAGGTGCTTTTTAATAAGAGGGTGATGACTCAACATAAAAGTAAATAGATAGGACCTTCGCAGAGGGAAGCAAGGATTTGTAGAGGTTCCAGAGCTCGATTTTGAAATAGAGATGAATAACATTTTGAGCGGTATACTTTCACTGTCAACATAACAACTGTGAGATCTCGATATCTTCCATGCTACACACATTATAGGCGATTGACAAACAGAATGGTAAAGTTTATACTCCCCCACCACCAACAAGCATCAGTCCATGGCTTGCTCGTAACAACGGGTGGCTCCAACTAGAAACAATCCTGGGGGAGTTTTGTTTGCAATTATTTTGATTTAATTTGAGCATGGGACTGGGCATCCCGTTGACCAGCCATTTTCTCATGAATGAGGAGCGGAGCCCACTCCTCTTCAGAATAACCCACCTAACATGGAAGATACAGACATCCCTAGTTGATACATGAGCTGTTCAAGCATACAAAACAGAATTTCATTTGAAGGTTTTGAGTTTGGCACATACAAATTTACTTGGAACGGCAGGTAGATACCGCATATAGGAAGGTATGGTGGACTCATATGGAATAACTTTGGGGTTTGTGGAGTTTGGATGCACAAGCAGTATTCCCGCTTAGTATATGTGAAGGCTAGAAAGAGACTGGGAAGCGACCAACTGAGAGAGCGACAACAGTCATGAACATGCAATAAAATTAATCAACACCAGGTGCAAGCATGAGTAGGATATGATCCACCATGAACATAAATATCGTGAAGGCTATGTTGATTTTGTTTCAACTACATGTGTGAACATGTGCCAAGTCAACTCACTCGAATCATTCAAAGGAGGATACCACCCTATCATACCACATCACAACCATTTTAATAGCATGTTGGCACGCAAGGTAAACCATTATAAGCTCCTAGCTAATTAAGCATGACATAAGCAACTATAATCTATAATTGTCATTGCAAACATGATTATTCATCATAGGCTGAATCAGGAACGATGAACTAATCATATTTACAAAAACAAGAGAGGTCGAATTCATACCAGCTTCTCTCATCTCAATCAGTCCATCATATATCATCATTATTGCCTTTCACTTGCACGACCGAATGATGTGTATAATAATAATAGTGCACATGCATTGGACTAAGCTGGAATCTGCAAGCAATCAATTCAAGGGAGAAGACAAGGTAATATGGGCTCTTGGTTAAATAAACAATCATGCATATGAGAGCCACTAAACATTTTCATTATGGTCTTCTCCTCTCGACCCCCAAAGGAAAGAAATGAAGTAAAACTATTTACATGGGAAAGCTCCCAACAAGCAAAAGAAGAATCGAGAAATCTTTTTGGGGTTTCTTTTTAATTACTATTACTACAGCATGGAAAGTAAGCTAACTAAATTTTTTGTGGTTTTTTCTTAAGGTTTATCAAACACACAAGAAGAAAGCTAGAAAAAGAAATTAAACTAGCATGGATAGTACAATGAAAAAGTATGAGCACCGACAACTAGAATGAGTGTGTGAACATGAATGTAATGTCGGTGAGAAATACGTACTCCCCCAAGCTTAGGCTTTTGGCCTAAGTTGGTCTATGGCCATGGGTAGCCTGGTTGATATCCGAAGTTGTAACTGGGGTCGTACTGAGATGCAGCAGCCATCGCCTCCTGAGCTGTAGCATGGCGGCGAGTTGCCTCCATCCTCCTCTCATACTCGTTTGCCTCCTCCCTGGTTATAACATATCTACCTTTTGCCTGATAATCAAAGAGGGCAGGAGCAGGGAGAGTAATCTAGACAGCGTGGCGTCTGTCAAAGATTAGTCGATACTGGAGGAATTTTCCATTCCTCTCAAGAAAATTATGATTAACCTTGGCATTATAATCTAAATAAGCGGGAGGCAACTACCTATCATTTTCATGTGCATGTATGCCAAGATAATTAGCCACACGGGTTGCATAGATCCCTCCAAACAAGTCTCCAACTAAACCACTATTATGCAACCTACATGCAACAATTGCCCCCAAGTTGTATTGTTTATCACCTAATACCGCACTCTTGAGAACACAAAGATCAGGAACACACACGTGACATGCTTCATCTTTACCATTAATGCATCTAGCAATGAAGAGAGCAAAATAATGTATAGCCGGAAAGTGAATGCTCCCTATGGTAGCTTGGGCTATTTCTCTAGATTCTCCCACGGTGATACTAGCAAGAAAATCTTTATATTGAGATTTACGAGGTTCATTAACACTGCCCCACTAAGGGAGTTTACAAGCAGTAGTGAAATCTTCTAGGTCCATGGTATATGATTTATCATAAATATCAAACATGACAGTTGGAGAATTACGCGAAGATGTAAATTTAAATCTTCTCACAAAGGAGTCAGTCAAATAGTAGTATTGAGGACACTTATCATGAAGTCCTCAAGATCAGCATTCCGCACATATGCATCAAATTCATCCTTGATGCCCGCATTGACCATAAACTCCTCTGACGGCAATTCAAAAGGCCGCACGTCAGCTTCCCTCGGTGGTTCATCGTCTTGCTCGCGTATTGCGAGCCTGGGTCCTTTCTTCCTTGAAGAATCACCTTGATACATTTTCTTGGACATATTTCTTCCTCTGAAAAAATTCTGAAATTTTTAGTAACTCAAAATAAAAGTGAATCAAACTCAATAAAACTGATAGCAACTACTCCACAAGTGCCTAGAGCCCATATCATGCATTATAATTACTTGGGATCATATAAATTTGACATGCAAGCTCAAAAACAGGGTCACCTAGGCAGCAAAAATTTGCAATGAATAAAGAACTAGAACAAAAACTAATTGGACCACTGGAGGAGTCACATACCAAAGAACAATCCCCCAAAGAAGTTTTGTGAATGGAGCTTTGAACAAGGAGATCAAAAATGCCAGCAAAGTGAGCTAGAACTCATGCTTGAGCTGGATGGTGATTTTTTTGGGAGGAAGATGAAGTGCGTGGGTGCAGGAATAAGTGGAGGGGGCCACCGTGGGCCCACGAGGCAGGGGGCGTGCCCTATAGGGGTGAGCGCGCCCTGGACCCTCATGGCCAGGTGCCAGCTCCTCCTACTGTATTCTCAGCCAGATACTCCCAAATATTCCAGGAAAAATCATATTAAATTTGCAGGGCATTTGGAGAACTTTTATTTTCGGGTTTTTTTATTGCATGGATAATTCAGAAAACAGACCGAAAATACTTTTTTTTACTTTATTTAATCTAAATAACAGAAAGTAAAAAGAGGGTACAGAAGGTTGTGCCTTCTAATTTCATCCATCTCATGCTCATCAAAAGGAATCCACTAACAAGGTTGATCAAGTCTTGTTAACAAACTCATTCTGAATAACATGGAACCAGAGAAATTTCGAATAACACTAGGTTACCTCAACGGGGATATGAACATCCCCAATAATAAGAATATCATATTTCTTCTTGACAGTAGGAAGAGGAAATTCAAAACCTCCAATAATAATAGTTGGAATTTTTCCAATAGAATTGATACTGTGAACTTGAGGTTTTTTCCTCGAAAAATGTACCGTATGCTCATTACCATTAACATGAAAAGTGACATTGCCTTTGTTGCAATCAATAATAGCCCCTGCAGTATTCAAAAAGGGTCTACCAAGGATAATCGACATACTATCGTCCTCGGGAATATCAAGAATAACAAAGTCCGTTAAGATAGTAACATTTGCAACCACAATAGGCACATCCTCACAAATACCGACAGGTATAGCAGTTGATTTATCAGCCATTTGCAAAGATATTTCAGTAGGTGTCAACTTATTCAATTCAAGTCTACGATATAAAGATAAGAGGCATAACACTAACACCGGCTCCAAGATCACATAAAGCAGTTTTAACATAGTTTCTTTTAATGGAGCATGGTATAGTTGGTACTCCTGGATCTCCAAGTTTCTTTGGTATTCCACCCTTAAAAGTATAATTAGCAAGCATGGTGGAAATTTCAGCTTCCCGTATCTTTCTTTTATTTCTAATAATATCTTTCATATATTTAGCATAAGGATTCACTTTAAGCATATCAGTTAAGCGCATACGTAAGAAGATAGGTCTAATCATTTCAGCAAAGCGTTCAAAATCCTCATCATCCTTTTTCTTGCATGGTTTAGGAGGAAAATGCATGGGTTTCTGAACCCGTGGTTCTCTTTCTTTACCATGCTTCCTAGCAACAAAGTCTCTCTTATCATAACGTTGATTCTTTGATTGTGGGTTATCAAGATCAACAGCAGGTTCAATCTCTACATCATTATTATTGCTAGGTTGAGCATCTACATGAACATTATCATTAACATTATCACTAGGTTCATGTTCATCACCGGATTGTGTTTCAGCATCAGAAATAGAAATATCATTGGGATTCTCAGGTGTGTCTACAACAGGTTCACTAGAAGCATGCAACTTTTTCTTATTTTTAGAAGGACTAGGTGCATCTACATCAATTCTCTGAGAATCTTGCTCAATTCTCTTAGGATGGCCTTCAGGATACAAAGGTTCCTGAGTCATTTTACCAGTTCTAGTAGGCACTCTAACAGCAGAATCATGTTTATTATTTAATTCATCAAGCAAATCACTTTCAGACTTAAGTACTTGTTCTGCTTGAGTAGTAACCATAGAAGCATATTTACTAATGAGTTTAAGTTCACCTTTAAATCTAGCCATATAATCACTCAAGCGCCCAGTCATGTAAGAATTATTCTTTAATTCTCTACCAACATAAGCATTAAAGTTTTCTTGTCTAGCCATAAAGTCATCAAATTCATCTAAGCATTGGCTAGAAAATTTAGTAGACGGGATTTCAACTTTATCATATCTATAGAGAGAATTTACCTTTACTACCTGTGTCGGGTTATCAAGACCACGTATTTCTTCAACAGGAGTTGTATTAAGACCATGTATTTCTTCAACAGGAGGTAAATTCTTAACATCTTCAGCTTTAATGCCTTTTTCTTTCATAGATTTCTTTGCCTCTTGCATATCTTCAGGACTGAGAAATAGAACTCCCCCCTTCTTCGGAGTTGGTTTAGGAGTCGGCTCAGGAATTGGCTCAGGAGTTGGTTCGGGAGGTGTCCGGTTATTTTCATTAGTCAACATATTATTCAATAGCAATTCCACTTGATCGACTATTCTTTCCCTGAAAACACAACCAGCACAACTATCGACGTGGTCCTTGAAAGCATCGGTTAGTCCATTATAAAAGATATCAAGTATTTCATTTTTCTTAAGAGGATGATCAGGCAAAGTATTAAGTAATTAGAGAAGCCTCCCCCAAGCTTATGGGAGACTCTCTTCTTCAATTTGTTCAAAATTATATATTTCTCTTAAAGCAGCTTGTTTCTTATGAGCAGGAAAATATTTAGCAGAGAAGTAATAAATCATATCCTGGGGACTACGCACACAACTAGGATCAAGAGAATTAAACCAAGTTTTAGCATCACCCTTTAATGAGAACGGAAATATCTTAAGAATATAATACTAGCGAGATTTCTCATCATTAGTGAACAGGGTGGCTATATCATTCAATTTAGTAAGATGTGCCACAACGGTTTCAGATTCATAGCCATAAAAAGGATCAGATTCAACCAAAGTAATTATCTCGGGATCGACAGAGAATTCATAATCCTTATCAGTAACAAAGATAGGTGAAGTAGCAAAAGCAGGGTCATATTTCATTCTAGCATTCAGAGATTTATGTTTCAGTTTAGCTAATAACTTCTTAAGATCAGATCTATCATTGCAAGCAAGAAAATCTCTAGCAGTTTCTTCATCCATAACATAACCCTCAGGAACAATAGGCAATTCATACTTAGGGGGAGAACCTTCATCATCACTATCTTCAATAATTTCATTTTCAATAATTTCGTTCTCTCTAACCCTAGCAAGTTGTTCATCAAGAAATTCACCTAATGGCACAGTAGTTTCAAGCACAGAAGTAGTTTCATCACAAGTATCATGCATAGTAGAAGTGGCATCATCAATAACATGCGACATATCAGTATTAATAGAAGAAGCAGGTTTAGGTGTCGCAAGCTTACTCATAACAGAAGGAGAATCTAGTGCAGAGCGAGATGGCAGTTCCTTACCTCCCCTCATAGTTGAGGGATAAATCTTAGTTCTTTCGTCTTGCAAGGTCCTCATAGTGATCAGCAGATATAAATCCCAAGTGACTCAAAGAATAGAGCTATGCTCCCCGGCAATGGCGCCAGAAAATAGTCTTGATAACCCACAAGTATAGGGGATCGCAACAGTTTTCGAGGGTAGAGTATTCAACCCAAATTTATTGATTCGACACAAGGGGAGCCAAAGAATATTCTCAAGTATTAGCAGTTGAGTTGTCAATTCAACCACACCTGGATAACTTAATATCTGCAGCAAAGTATTTAGTAGCAAAGTAGTATGGAAATATGATATGATGGTAAAAATAACGATGCTTGATTATGTAGCAATTGTATGATGTAGCAACGGTAAAGTAAATAAGCAAAGAACAATATGTGAAAAGCTCGTAGGCATTGGATCGGTGATGGATAATTATGTCAGATGCAGTTCATCATGTAACAGTTATAACATAGGGTGACACAGAACTAGCTCCAGTTCATCAATGTAATGTAGGCATGTATTTCGAATATAGTCATACGTGCTTATGGAAAAGAACTTGCATGACATCTTTTGTCCTACCCTCCCGTGGCAGCGGGGTCCTAGTGGAAACTAAGGGATATTAAGGCCTCCTTTTAATAGAGTACCGGACCAAAGCATTAACACATAATGAATACATGAACTCCTCAAACTACGGTCATCACCGAGAAGTATCCTGTTTATTGTCACTTCGGGGTTGTCGGATCATAAAACATAATAGGTGACTATAGACTTGAAAGATAGGATCAAGAACTCACATATATTCATGAAAACATAATAGGTTCAGATCTGAAAACATGGCACTCAGGCCCTAGTGACAAGCATTAAGCATAGCAAAGTTATAGCAATATCAATCTCAGAACATAGTGGATACTAGGGATCAAACCCTAACAAAACTAACTTGATTACATGGTAAATATCATCCAATCCATCACCGTCCAGCAAGCCTACGATGGAATTACTCACGCACGGTGGTGAGCATCATGAAATTGGTGATGGAGGATGGTTGATGATGACGACGGCGACGAATCCCCCTCTCCGGAGCCCCAAACGGACTCCAGATCAGCCCTCCCGAGAGATATTAGGGCTTGGCGGCGGCTCCGTATCGTAAAACGCGATGAAAGTGTTTTTTCTCCGCGGAAGCAAATATATGGAGTTGGAGTTGAGGTCGGTGGACGTCCAGGGGGCCACGAGGCAGGGGGCACGCCCCCCACTCTCGTGGATAGGGTGTGGGCCTCCTGACGTTGATTCTTTCTCCAGTATTTTTTATTAATTCTGAAAAGTTGCTCCGTGGATTTTCAGGTCATTCCGAGAACTTCTATTTCTGCACAAAAATAACACCATGGCAGTTCTGCTGAAAACAGCGTCAGTCCGGGTTAGTTCCATTCAAATCATGCAAGTTAGAGTCCAAAACTAGGGAAAAAATTGTTTGGAAAAGTAGATACGACGGAGACGTATCAGCGTCTTTCTCCAATTTTATTTTGTGTTGGCGTATAGTGGGACTAATGCCCTTAAGATCATCAAGAGTATATCCAATAGCAGCACGATGCTTCTTTAGAGTTTTCAATAATTTCTCCTCTTCACCTTTCGAAAGGTTAGCACTAATAATAACAGGATATATCTTCTTTTCATCAAGATAAGCATATTTAAGAGTATCAGCTAGTGGTTTAAGCTCAAACACGGGATCACCCTTGGGTGGTGGGGGATCCCCTAGAACTTCAACAGGCAAGTTGTGTTTCAAAATAGGTCCCTGTTTAAAGAACACTTCATCTATCTCCCTTCTTTCATTCATAAACATATCATTTTCATGGTCTAGCAAATATTGTTCTAAAGGATCATTAGGAGGCACGGCAATAGAAGCAAGACCAATAATTTCATCCTTACTAGGTGAGGGAGTCCTGGATTAGGGGGTATCCGGACAGCCGGACTGTATACTTTGACCGGACTATCGGAGCGTGAAGACACAAGCCTCAAGAATCCGTCCCGTGTCCGGATGGGACTCTCCTTTGCGTGGAAGACAAGCTTGGCGATTCAGATATTATATTTCCTTCTTTGTAACCGACTCCGTGTAAACCCTAGCCCCCTCCGGTGTCTATATAAACCGGAGGGTTTAGTCCTTAGAGGGACGATCACAGAATCAGAATCATCATAGGCTAGCTTATAGGGTTTAGCCTCTACGATCTCGTGGTAGATCAACTCTTGTACTACTCATATCATCAATATCAATCAAGCAGGAAGTAGGGTTTTACCTCCATCGAGAGGGCCCGAACCTGGGTAAACATTGTGTCCCTTGCCTCTTGTTACCATTAGCCTAAGACGCACAGATCGGGACCCCCTACTCGAGATCCGCCGGTTTTGACACCGACGTTGGTGATTTCATTGAGATTTCCTCTGTGTCGTCGCTACAAGGCTTGATGGCTCCTTCAATCGTCAACAACACGGTCCAGGGTGAGACTTTTCTCCCCGGACAGATCTTCGTGTTCAGCGGCCGCCGCTGCCAGCCAATTAAGCAGCCAATTGGAGCAGATCGACAGCTACGCCCCTGGCCACCAGGTCAGGTTCGGAAACATGAACTACACGGCCGATATCCGCGGAGACTTAATCTTCGACGGGTTCGGGCCTAAGCCAGGAGCGCCAGACAATCATGATGAGCACGGCTTAGACCTGCTGTCGGACAATGCTCGGGATATCGCCCCTGCAGGAGCCCCGGACCTAACTCCGGAGCAGATTGCGTTGCCCGAGGACAGGTGGATGGACCCCGCCCCGCAGGCCGCACACCCATCGGCGGTAGAGCCGAACACAGGCCTCACCCCCAAAGAAGCCTATGACACCGGACCCCTGGACTCGTGTCCGGCTGTAGGTTACAGTCTGCACGCTCCTGAGCCAGCCGAATCTGGTTGAGCTCCGGTATTGGAGTTCACCGCTGTGGATATCTTCCAGCACTTGCCCTTTGGTGACATGCTGAACTCGTTAAAGTCTCTCTCTTTGTCAGGAGACTCTTGGCCGAACTATGTCCGGCTCGAGTGGGAAGCGGACGACGTAGGAATTCGTTGCCCACACACCACCAACTTCATTGCCACGGTCGATGATTTAACCGACGTGCTTGACTTCGACTCCGAAGACATCGACGGTATGGACGACGATGCAGGAGAAGAACAGGAACCAACGCTCATGGGGCGGTGGACAACCACCTCCTCATATGATATATATATATATATATATATATGGTGGACACTCCGAAGGAAACCAATGGCGATGAGGCAACGAAGGATAACCCCTCAGGGAAGAAAGCAAAGCATGGGCGGCGGCGGCGCCGCTCCAAGCTCCACCACAACAATACCGGCACAGGAGACGAAAACAATTGGGATGGTGCCGAAGATGAATACAACCCTGACCAGCCTGCCTTCGAGCAGGCCGAGCAGGAAGATGGACATGTCAGCCCAGACGAACATGCGACAGATGGATATCCGGAGGAGGACAACTACATGCCCCCCTCCGAAGACGAGAGTAGCCTAGGCGACGACGAGTTCGGCGTGCCCGAGGACCCCGTGGAGCAGGAGCGCTTCAAGCGTCGGCTTATGGCCACCGCGAGGAGCCTGAAAAAGAAGCAGCAGCAGCTCCAAGCTGATCAAGACCTGCTCACGGACAGATGGACTGAAGTCCTTGCAGCTGAGGAATACGGACTCGAGCGCCAGACGGCTGACCGACCAACTCGTAGCCGGGATAAAACGGCATACCAGCCCGAATACCAGCCCACACCCCCACGACAAACACTACGGCACGGGGCAATAGGCAAGACCTGCAAGATATACTGGAAAATAAAGCAAGACAGCCAAGATCGATCTACGAATCGCGGGGGTGCACCCCAACACGCGACGCTGATCGTCACGCCGGATACACTATGAACAAGACCGGCCGGACCGAATACAGGCACCCAGACTCATTCGAACTGCGTAGCCACATAGCCCGGCATAGAGGCGCCGCACACCCCCTCTGCTTTACTAACGAAGTGATGGATTATGAATTCCCAGAAGGGTTCAAACCTGTAAACATCGAGTCATACGATGGCACAACAGATCCCACAGTATGGATCGAAGACTTCCTTCTCCACATTCACATGGCCCGCGGAGACGATCTACACGCCATCAAATATCTTCCCCTTAAGCTCAAAGGACCTGCCCGGCACTGGCTAAACAGCCTGCCGGCAAATTCCATTGGCAGTTGGGAAAACCTGGAAGACGCGTTCCTCGACAACTTCCAGGGCACATACGTGCGACCACCGGACGCCGATGACTTGAGCCACATTACTCAACAGCCCGGAGAGTCAGCCAGGAAATTCTGGACTCGGTTCCTAACTAAAAAGAACCAAATAGTCGACTGTCCGGACGCCGAAGCCCTGGCGGCCTTTAAGCATAATATCCGTGATGAGTGGCTCAGCCGGCACCTCGGCTAGGAAAAACCCAAGTCCATGGCGGCCCTCACGAAACTGATGACCCGCTTTTGCGCGGGCGAGGACAGCTGGTTGGCTCGCAGCAGCACTACGCCATATTCTCGTACCTCAGATGTCCGTGGCAATAACGGCAAGCCACAGCACAACAGACATAAGCGACGGAACAACGGCGACAACACTGAAGACACGGTAGTCAACACCAGATTCAGCGGATCCAAATCTGGTCAGCGGAAAAAACCGTTCAAAAGAAATAATCAGGGACCGTCCAGTCTGGACCGCATACTGGAACGCTCGTGCCAAATTCATGGCACCCCGGACAAGCCAGCAAACCACACTAATAGAGACTGTTGGGTGTTCAAATAGGCCGGTAAAATAAACACCGAAAACAAGGACAAGGGGCTGCACAGCGACGACGACGAGGAACCCCGGCGTACTAACACAGGGGGACAGAAGAAATTTCTCCCTCAGGTAAAAACGGTCAACATGATCTACGCCACCCACATTCCCAAACGGGAACGAAAGCGAGCACTACAGGACGTCTATGCGATGGAGCCAGTCGCCCCAAAATTCAACCCATGGTCAGTAGGGATCACCCTACTAGCATCCGTCATGGCGGTTCAGCCGCATTGGTCCTAGACCCAATCATCAACGGATTCCACCTCACGCGAGTCCTTATGGACGGCGGCAGCAGCCTGAACCTACTTTATCAGGACACAGTGCGCAAAATGGGCATCGACCCTTCAAGGATCAAGCCCACCAAAACCACCTTTAAAGGTGTAATTCCAGGAGTAGAGGCCCGTTGCACGGGTCTATAACATTGGAAGTGGTCTTCGGATCTCCGGATAACTTCCGAAGTGAAGAGTTAATCTTTGATATTGTCCCTTTCCGTAGTAGTTACCACGCACTGCTTGGACGAACCACATTCGCTAGATTCAATGCGGTACCACACTATGCATACCTCAAGCTCAAGATGCTAGGACATCGCGGGGTCATAACAGTCAACGGAAACATGGACCGCTCTCTCCGTACAGAAGAACATACTGCAGCCCTCACGGCGGAAGTACAATGCGGCCTTCTCCGACAAACCTCCAATCCGACGACGACAACCTCGAACACCGTCAAGCGAGTCCGGAGCACCCCACAACAGGATCGCCAAACACGCCAAGAGCGCGACTAGCAGTCCGGCCTCCGCTCAAGCCCCATCAAAGCAGCATTCATGCCACGCGTACACAATTACGCACTCAAAATACCATGGGCATAGGCGGAGGCGCAACAGTGACTCAGTCAACAGTGTGGTATAACCGCAACATACTTTAATAACGCCCCCCCCTTTCTATCTTTCAGGACACTGCTTTAGGGCATCCTCTTCAGAAGAGCCGGATTGTCAGACTTACATAGGAGAGAAAACAAAGGAGGCAATAGGCTTTGCGCACAAAGGAAATACCGAGGTGGAATCTGTTCACGATCGTTATACATGTTTTATATACCTACGTGCAGCCCGCCCTTGGATAGGACATGTTAAATAGTCCTATTTACTTCTGCTTAACCGCACTCATTGTAAACATACGCTTAAATGTATTATTCATCAATGGGAGATAATATATAGGGTCAGCTTATTATTCCTATTTGCACATTTTTCTATAAATGTTTATTTAATAATGCATCCGTACACCTTGGTACGTTCAGTTTGCCAGGGGCTTCTTATGGCGCCCCATAATACGGCAAGACAAGTCCGAACACTTTCAACAGTGCGGCACCCCGAACTTATAGCACTATATGCATCAGCTCCGAATCATGTCTTGGGTCAATAGTTGGGTTTGCCCGGCTCCCTTGTTTTGGTACCTTACGTTCTGTTATATCGGCTAAGGTAGCGCAGGGAGAACTACTGCGATTGTGTCCCGGTTCTTCCGGACGAGCACCTCAGTAGAGAAAGCCGAAAACTGGCCGGCATGATGCGGCGAGAGCTGGTCATTGTTCGAGAGGTCTTAAAATCCTAAAAGATTTTTTCCGCTTTAGGCGAGGAATCGGCTTCGTCCGATTGAGGCGTATATAGCGCCCCAATTCAGCTTTCCGAATTCTAGGCGCTTCGCCAAAATTTAAAATTGTAGACTTCTATGGCTAAGTGAAAGTTATAAAGCAGCATAGTCCGATTGCCTTGTTCGCTGCGCCAGATACCTCCTTAATGGACCAAAAATTTGGATAAAGAGTGTCCGGGTTTTTCCAAGAACACCCCGGCACTAGTTATGTGGGGGCGGAAGCCGACGACTTGCCTACTTTCAGAATTCTATAAACAGCCGCACAGGAGGTAATATTTTAAATCAAAAAGTGCTATATAGCACAAGTAACTTCGTCTTTATTTACAACAACGACAGAAGTACATTTACTCAAGGATCATGTCCTTGGTACATTCATCGGCCACGAGACGAGCGCCTTTCATCACGCCATCATAATATTTCTCGGGACAGCGATGCGCCTTGCCCTTCGGCGGCCCGTCCTTCACCAGCTTCTCCGCATCCAGCGTGCCCCAATGCACCTTCGCACGGGAAAAGGCCCGACGGGCACCCTCAATGCAAACGGACCGCTTGATCACCTCCAGCCGCGGACAGGCATTTACCATCCGCTTTATCAGGCCGAAGTAGCTGGCAGGCAAGGGCTCACCAGGCCACATCCGGACTATGAAATTTTTCATAGCCACTTCGGCCGCCCTGTGGAGTTCCACCAACTGCTTCAGCTGGTCACTCAGAGGCACCGGGTGTTCGGCTCCAGCATACTGGGACCAGAACAGCTTCTCCGTTGAGCTCCCCTCCTCGGCACGGTAGAACTCCGCAGCATCAGATACGCTGCATGGCAGATCTGCGAATGCCCCTGGAGAGCTCCGAATCCGGGTAAGTAAAAGAAATGTCTCCTCCACACGCTTGCTTTGCATAAAGAATATCTTACCCGTCGCTATCTTCTTGGCCGCCTGGATTTCCTATTGTGCCTTTTTGGCTTCGGCCTTGGCATCTTTCACACTCGCAAGGGCCTTCGCAAGCTCAGACTCTTTCATCTTGAGATCATGCTCCAAGGACTCTAACTTCTTGCCGAGCTCCTGGAGCTCTTGCTGCACCTCGCCCACTCTAGCATCTTGCTTTTTGCGCTCCTTCCGCTCCAGGGCCGCCTTGTCTTCGGCCTCGGACAGCACTTTCTTCAGAGACGCCACCTCGGTGGTGGCCCCTGTTACAAAGTCACGACGCTTTGTCGTTAGAATAACCAATTTTGTCTATTTTTTATGATATGCGGACGGGGCATCACTCACATTTGTTCTCTTTGAGCTGCCTCTTCGTAAGGCCGAGCTCTCCCTGTGCCTGCTCCAGGTCTCGTTTAAGTCCGGCGACCTCGGCCGTGCGGACAGCAGCGACAAGCAGCACAGCCTGCTTATTCACATGCACACCTACTATTAGACTCCTCCGGATTATAATTGACCCTCCGTTTGGCTTTTCGTTCCGACCACCAAACAGAGTATCAGGGGCTACTACCTATCGGGTGATAATTTCACAAATCTTTATTACTTACCTCAAAGCCTGTCAGGAGGCCGGTGCAGGCTTCGGTTAGTCCACTCTTGGCGGACAGAACCTTTTGAATCACCGCACTCATAAGAGTACGGTGCTCTTCATCCATGGAAGCGCCGCGAAGCGCTTCCAGCAGACTATCCGATGCCTCTGGTGTAACGGAGGTCATCGGCACGGACGGCTCGCCCTCCCTAGCAAGGGGCTGCCTGCCCGAAGCCGGAACCATAGAAGGTTCCGGCATGGTATCCGGCTGAGAGCCCGGCTTGCTACGGCTCTCGTCGGCACGATCCACGGGGATCTTATACCCCGTGGACCCGGCATCTGGAATCCCGCCTTGAGGCGTCTCCAGAGTCACCTCGCCCTGCTCTGGGAGCCTTTGGGACAACACCTCCGTGTCGTCCGCATGCCGAGGAGTAGTGGCCGTCGGGAGCGAATTCATCGCTGAATCACTCAAGGACCCATCCGAAGATGATACCTCGGGATGGACCCTGGCCGGACTGCATATATGTTCGGCGTTATAACAGGACTATGAAGCGAAGTCGCACTAAAATACAATAGAGTGCGGATACTTACGATCTTACTAGGGGCTTCCCCCTGGGTAGCCACTCCTCCTCGCTATAGGCGGCAGTGGTGGAGTAATCCGGAAGGGACGCCTTTCCCTTCTTGGGCGTCCTAGCCTCCCCCTCCGGGGCGGCTTTCCTCTTCTTCTCCTCCCAAGTTCAGGGAGGCAGAGTTTCTTCGTGTTTCCCCCCGCCTCCGCGGGAGGAATCTGCCGCGTCGTCTTCGGACGACGAGGGTATGACGGCCTTGCGCCGGGGACCCTTCTCAGTCCCCTGGCCCGCCTTCTCGGGCCCCCCATCTTCTCCGGATGGGGCGGCCCCTTCCTCTTCTTCCTCCCCTTCGGGGGAGGAGTGTGCCTCGTCGTCTTCGGACGAGGCGTCTGGTACAACCTTACGCCGGAGACCCTTCCTGGTCCCCCGGGCCTTCTTTTCGGTCTTCTTCTCCGGTGCCCTGTAGGGCACCAGGACTAACATCTCCATCAGGAGAGCATCTGCTGGACCTTCTGGCAGTGGAGACGGACAGTCAATCCGCTCCGCCGTCTCCACATACTCCTGATCGAACACACACAATGACTTAAGATTCTCTCATGAGTACATTGGGAAAAACCGCATCCGGTTGTAGTCAGAAAACTCACCGGACGGGGGAGCCGTGCAGCGTGAAGTCCGCGGTCCTCGGAGGCGGGAGGAGAAGGCCTTGAACAGAGCCTTCCATGCGCCCTTGTGCGTCATGCCGTAGAGCATTTGAAGCGTCTGGTGTTCGGCCAGAACGAACTCCCACAGATTAAAATCCCGCCTTTGGCATGGAAGAATCCGACGGACAAGCATGACCTGGACCACGTTAACAAGCTTGATTTTCTTGTCTTTCTTATTCTTGATGCAGTTCTGTAGTCTGGTCAGCTCTGCAGGTTCGTCCCAGGCCAGGCCCTTCTTTTCCCAGGAGGTGGGCCGCATGGGGATTCCGGATCGGAACTCGGGGGCCGCCGCCCAGTTGGCGTCGCGTGGCTCGGTGATGTAGAACCACCCCGATTGCCACCCTTTCACGATCTTCGTGAAGGAGCCGTCAAGCCAGGTGACGTTGGGCATCTTGCCCACCATGGCGCCTCTGCACTCCGCTTGCTGGCCGCTCACGATCTTCGGCTTCACGCAGAAGATTTGTAGCCATGGGCCGAAGTGAGGCCTGATGCGGAGGAAAGCCTCGCACACGACGATAAACGCCGAGATGTTGAGGATGAAATTTGGGGCTAGATCATGGAAATCTAGCTCGTAGTAGAACATGAGCCCGCGGACGAAGGGATGAAGTGGAAATCCCAGTCCACTGATGAAGTGGGGCGAGAAATACGACCCTCTCATGGGGTTCCGGAGTTGGAGTGACCTGCCCTTCGTCCGATAGCCGGTGCGCGATATCTGCGGCCAAGTATCCGGCCGCCCGGAGCTTCGCGATATGCTCCTCCTTCACGGTGGAGGCCACCCACTTGCCTCCTGCTCCGGACATATTTGGCTGTGCGGAGAAAGCGTGAACCAGGGCGCTGGAGCTCGAGGCTATGGGAATGGATAAGCAGAGGAGGAAGAAGGCGTGGGTGAAAATGGGGAATCCTTATCCCTTTATATAGGCGACGAACGGTGCGCCTCCCCACTTTCCCGTTGAGAATCGCTTATTTCCCAAGCGCCACGATTGATTGCGCGGTTGGGTTACCCATTCCCGTATTGATGGAGATCCCGTAATAAGGGGACATGATCTCTGTTGTGACAAGACGTGCCAAGGCAACCGCCTCGCAATGTGCGCTATGGCTGGTTCTGGGAAAACAGTTTGAATAATGACCCGACCGTAGTGTCATGTCACTTTGTCTAAAGTTGTCAGCAGGTTATATTTATGAAATATCATTCTCTCACTACTAGGGAAAACCCTAGCAGTAGCGCTGATTTTGTGCTCACTAGTAGCGCGGGTAGGCGCGCTACTAATAAGGCGCTATAGCTACTGCTTAGCAGTAACGCGTGCCCGCACGCGCTACTGCTAGGACGAATAGTTGTAGCGTTTTTTATTTTTTCGTTTTTAGTTTATTTATTCGCCATCGTACAAATATTGATACAATACCAGTTATGAGGTTTACATCATTATATCCATAACAATGTCAAATGAAGGTGGATTAGGTTCAAGTAGAGGCAATATGTGGTGCATGTCAAAAGTATACTACTAATCCAAACTTGATCTAATTTGGACTAGTACTACTTTCGATGTGCACCACATGTTGCCTCCACTTGAATCTAATCCTCCAGCACAAGATATTTAATCATCATTATGGTCATTACCACCAGCAGTATTTATTTAATCACCACTAACACTAGCTAATAATAATCATCATAGTCATTACCACCAACACTAGTTATTTTATCATCATAGTAATAGTGTAGCACATCATCATCCACGAAACTCATTTCTAGCTAGCTAATCACTCCTGCTGCTCTCTCTTAGGTAAAACAACATAAAACATGGGTAGCTCTCCTCCTTGATCAAGTTGGAGCATGCAGATGAACCTGTCTCCTAATCGTGGAACGCGCCTCTGTTTGCTGCCCCTAGTACTTCTCTGCGCTCCCCAACACATATTTGGTCCAGTCTTGCACTATTAAGCATCATCGCTAATCTTGAATGCACTAATGTAATCTGTAGGATATCTTGGCCGTAAGCTGATAATACTCATGGTACCTTCAGTCTCGATCCCATAAGGCACAACATTCATCGGGAGTCCCTGTTGAAGAACATCGTATGGTAATATACTTAGCAATGAAGTTTAGCTTCAAAAATAATGTATGGAAAAGATGCAATGAGGACAAATAGTAAAAATCTTACCATCCTTCCTAAATGGTTGTGACCGTAGTTCATTACGAACACTATTGGTCGCACGTTTTTAGTACTAACATTTCTAAATCCAGGAAGAAAATTTGTCTTGACAGTATCAAGATCCTCAAGCCATGAAACATAATGACTTAGCTCCTCGCAGTTTAGTTCAGCCTCGGGACAGTAGTAGGTCATGTCTACCAAGCGCTGGACATGTTTGCTTGCACCGAAATAAGCTGACAATACAAATTAGTTGTCAACTATTTTGAATAAACAATATCAAAGACATAAATATGGTTGAGAAACTTACATAATGGTATAACTAGAGGCGTCGCACATCGACTCAGATGTCGGTATTACCTTCAATATCATCTTCGGGACGAATATCAAAGGTGATAACCATATCAGGCTCAAATGCATAAGTCTTGCATAGTGCTCGCCATGTTTTGCATCCAAAATAGGTGTAGTCGTCTGAATTGTATAATTTTGCATGGAAAATATAACCATGCGCGGTCTTCAAATAAACTTTCTTTACCTCCGCAAAGATGACTGAAACCTATCTTATCCAATACAAAAACTCTTGCATGGCAGGGGATACGCTAGTAGAATAGTAAAAAAAATATAAGTTCAAGCAAATGAAGCAGATGTCATGCTTAGCTACGAAAAAGACTTGTCGTTATGACTTACTGTATCCACTTCGAAGTTCTCGTCCAGCTTGATGCTGAAGCGCCTATCATCATCTAGGAAGATTCCGTCGCACAGGCCGCGCTCGTCTTCGCAGTATTTGCAAATACCGAAATCCTTTTCATCGTCAGACATTTCCTATGTTCATAGTTAAAACATTAATTGAAAATCGATCGAAGACAACTACCAGGATACTCAACACACAAATCCGGGGCACTCGATATTTCCTACATATTTTGGCACAAGTCATGCCAAAATTCACGGAAAAATCTGGCATGACCTTTGCTAAAATAGGACATATCGAGCGCCTGAAATTTGCCGGAACGGAAATGAATCAACACCCGGCAAAACATAGGCCACTCGGAGGTGTAACATGCAAACATGACTGCCACTTGGATATTGAGCAACACAAGATATACATTTCAAAATATCTTATAGGACTCAAATTAGCATGCATTCAATAAGAAAAAGTAAATCATCTCATGCGTCCCTACATCGGAATATTATCACTAATTCATCACGAATAGTGTCATACATATAACATAAATAATACAACTAAAACCCTAGCACACGACGGGTATCGGCGCGGGCGGTGGACACCAACAGAGAAGGAACCATCATGGGATCATAGCTCCAGTGAGATCCTGGAGAACCTGCCAGGTATTGGAGAACGACCTGTGCTCCAATGCAAACAAGTAGCGGCAGACGTGCGCGTCCTCCTCATCGACACGGTGACGCACCACCTCCGCTGGAGTCCTCGAGCCTCTGGATCGCCAGCAGCCCACGCGACTGCCACCAAAGAAGGTTCGGGTCAACGACAGGCTGGCTCCTCACCAACATGCACCCCCCGGTAGGTAGCGCCTCCCAGTACCACCCCGGCGGAGCCCAGTCGCGGACATGGTCGATCTGGTCAAGCAGGTGTCGTCCTCCGCCGACTCGATGACGAGGATGCGGGATAGGCATCGTCCACGTCGAGGCGGGAAAACTTGCTTTAACTAAAAAATAGCAACAAGTTCTTACTAACTAGTTCTATTAATTCAACTAGTTCTTACTAAAAATAAACTTACTATAAATAAAAATATTCTAGTACCTAATTAGTACCTAGTTCTTACTAACTAATTGGTACCTAGGAACTACTGCCCTAATTACCATCTAATTTGATGAACCCATAGGGGTGGAAAGTGGTAGCGGATATTTCAATTATCCAACTATAAAGTGAAATAAGTGGTCAAATTTTACTCGTTTTATGACTCATCTTAAAAATTTGATTCGTTTTCACCCTTACATGAACCCTAACTCATTTGAGCCGCATCCGCATCCGATTTGTTTCCACTCGTACATGAACCCTAACTAATTTGATGCAACTAAAATATAAACAAACCCTAGGCAGAGGTAGGGGAGAGGGAGGAGCGGGCGTGCTCACCTTGAGTGCCTGCGACGAGGGAGGGGCAGGGCGCGTGGCGGATGGCGGTCGGCGTCGAGGTCGGGGTCGGGGCCGGCGTCCGGGGCGGCGTTGAGGTCGAGGCGAGGCGTTGAATCTGGGGTCGGGCGTGAGAGGTGCGGAGGCGGAGGCTGACCGACGGCGACGGCGGCGATAGTGGAGAGAGTTGGATTTGGGGGAAGTGGCCGCGTGGGGAAGGACGAACCCTGTGGTTAATTCAGCAATAGCAGTAGCGTTCCAGGAAAAGTGCTGCTGCAATCTTAGCTACAGCGCGTTCCGTGATACACGCTACTGCTACTCCTTTCTCTTTTTCCCCCTTTTTCATTTAGTTTTCTTCACATTTTATTTTTTCCTTTCACCTTATTCTATTTCTTTCATTTTCAATTACCTTTCTATTTTCTTTCCATTTAATTTTATAACCTTTAGCAGTAGCGAGTTTTTATTAAAACACGCTGCTACAAATGAAGTAGCGGTAGCGCGGTTCGTCATAGGTCGCTACTACTATGTGTAGCCTATCGGCTAAGCCGTGTGAATTTTAGTAGCAACGTGTTTAAAGACAGACGCGCTACTGCTAGATCTTTATCTGCAGCGCGGTTTGCGCGGGCGCGCTACTGCTACTTAGCACCAGCGTGCTTTTTTGACCCACGCTACTGCTAAAGTTCTGTGTATAAGGTTTTCCCTAGTAGTGTCTCTACGACGGTGTATGAAGATCCTCTTGCAGATCCGGACACGGTCCGAGTGTTCGATAATTATTTTGGAGTATTCAGAGATGGAACCCGCCTTGCAATGCCGAGGACAAAACTGCGCGCCGGACTCATCGTCCTTGAAGCCTGGTTCAGGGGCTACTGAGGGAGTCCTGGATTAGGGGTTATCCGGACAGCCGGACTGTATACTTTGACCGGACTATCGGGGCGTGAAGATACAAGACTCAAGAATCCGTCCCATGTCCGGATGGGACTCTCCTTTGCGTGAAAGACAAGCTTGGTGATTCGGATATTATATTTTCTTCTTTGTAACCGACTCCGTGTAAACCCTAGCCCCCTCTGATGTCTATATAAATCGGAGGGTTTAGTCCTTAGAGGTACGATCACAGAATCATAATCATCATAGGCTAGCTTCTAGAGTTTAGCCTCTACGATCTTGTGGTAGATCAACCCTTGTACTACTCATATCATCAATATCAATCAAGCAGGAAGTAGGGTTTTACCTCCATCGAGAGGGCCCGAACCTGGGTAAACATTGTGTCCCTTGCCTACTATTACCATTAGCCTAAGACACAAAGATCGGGACCCCCTACCCGAGATCCGCCGGTTTTGACACCGACAGTAGGCAATTCCTTATCATGGGGTTGTCTACGAATTTAGCAAAATTAAAGTTATGAGACATATCCCCTAAACCCATCGTAACAATATCCTTTTTGCAGTCTATCTTAGCATTAACAGTATTAAAGAAGGGTCTACCAAATATAATGGGACAAAAGTCATCTTGTGGGGTGCCAAGAACAAGAAAATCAGTAGGATATTTAACTTTACCACACAAGACTTCAACATCTCTAACAATCCCAACTGGTGAAATAGTATCTCTATTGGCAAGCTTAATTGTAACATCAATTTCTTCTATCTCAGCAGGTGCAATATCATGCATAATTTCTTTGTATAAGGAATGAGGTATTGCACTAGCACTAGCACCCATATCACATAAGCCATGATAACAATGATCTCCTATTTTAACAGAAATAACAGGCATGCCTACAACAGGTCTATGTTTATTTTTAGTATCGGGTCTAGCAATTCTAGCAGCTTCATCACAGAAGTAAATAACATGCCCATCAATATTATCAGCCAAGGGATCTTTAACCATAGTAATACTAGGTTCGAATTTAATTTGCTCAGGTGGTGTAGGTGTTCTAGTATTACTCTTACGAACCACAGTTGAAGCTTTAGCATGATCCTTTATCCTAACAGGGAAAGGTGGTTTCTCAATATAGGTAGTAGGAACAATAGGATCATTATAAGTGATAGTCTTTTCTTCAACTTTAATAGGTGCAACTACTTTTACTTCAATGGGAGGATTATATTTAAACCACTTCTCCTTAGGGAGGTCAACATGAGTAGCAAATGATTCACAGAAAGAAGCTACTATCTCAGAGTCAAGTCCATATTTAGTGCTAAATTCACGACAGGCATCGGTATCCATAAAAGATTTAACACTATCAAACTTAGGTATCATACTTGACTCCTTACCTTCGTCGAGATCCCAATATTCAGAGTTGCATTTAATTCTTTCCAATAAATCCCATCTGAATTCAATAGTCTTCATCATAAATGAACCAGTACAAGAAGTATCAAGCATGGAGCGATTGTTGAGAGAAAGTCGAGCATAAAAAATTTCAATAATAATTTCACTTGAGAGCTCATGATTGGGGCGTGAATATAACATTGACTTAAGCCTCCCCCAAGCTTGAGCGATGCTTTCTCCTTCGCGAGGCCAAAAATTATATATATAATTACGATCAAGATGAACAAGATGCATAGGATAAAACTTCTGAAGAAATTCCAATTTCACTCGGTTGTAGTTCCATGATCCCATATCTGTTGGGGAACATAGTAATTTCAAAAAAATCCTACGCACACGCAAGATCATGGTGATGCATAGCAACGAGAGGGGAGAGTGTTGTCCATGTACCCTTGTAGACCGAAAGCGGAAGCGTTAGCACAACGCGGTTGATGTAGTTGTACGTCTTCATGATCCGACCGATCCAAGTACCGAACGTACGACACCTCCGAGTTCAGCACACGTTCAGCTTGATGACGTCCCACGAACTCCGATCCAGCAGAGCTTTGCGGGAGAGTTCCATCAATACGACGGCGTGATGATGGTGTCGTTGATGCTACCGACGCAGGGCTTTGCCTAAGCACCACTACGATATTACCGAGGTGGAATATGGTGGAGGGGGGCACTGTCGGTGTCAAAACCGGCGGATCTCGGGTAGGGGGTCCCGAACTGTGCGTCTAGGCGGATGGTAACAGGAGACGAGGAACACGATGTTTTACCCAGGTTCGGGCCCTCTTGATGGAGGTAAAACCCTACGTCCTGCTTGATTGATATTGATATTGTTGATTTTTACAAGAGTGAATCTACCACGAGATCAAGGAGGCTAAACCCTAGAAGCTAGCCTATGGTATGATTGTAAGGGTTGTTGTTCTGTCCTATGGACTAGATCCATCCGGTTTATATAGACACCGGAGAGGGCTAGGGTTACATAGAGTCGGTTACAATGGTAGGAGATCTACATATCCGTATCGCCAAGCTTGCCTTCCACGCCAAGGAAAGTCCCATCCGGGCACGGGGAGAAGTCTTCAATCTTGTATCTTCATAGTCTTGGAGTCCGGTCGATGATGATAGTCCGCCAATGATAGTTCGGCTGATGATGGTAGTCCGGCTATCCGGACACCCCCTAATCCAGGACTCCCTCAGTAGCCCCTGAACCAGGCTTCAATGGCGATAAGTCCGGCGTATATTGCTTGGCATTGCAAGGCGGGTTCCTCCTCCGAATGATAGAAGATTGTGAACACCAGGATAGTGTCCGGCTCTGCAAAATAAATTCCACATTCCACCGTAGAGAGAATAATATATACACAAGTTCAATCTGCTGACGTTTTCTGCGGCATGACGTCACGCCGCTACCAAGCCATTATTTAAATCGTTTTTTATTCTACCACCTCAGTGCATTTAGCGAAGCGGTTTCCTTGGCACGTCTTGTCGAAGCAGAGATCTTTTTTCCCTTAATCCGGGATTCTTATCAATACGGATGTGGGTAACCCAACCGCGCCATTGATGGTGATGCTTGGGGGATAAGCGAGTTTTACCAGGCCGGTGGGGGACGCGTAGACTTCGCCCGCCCATATAAGGGATAAGGATCCACCTTCTCACCTCCGCCTTCTTCCTCCTTTGCTTATCCATCTCCACAAGACTCGAGCTCCAGCGCCCAAGTTCGCGCATCTCGTCTCAACCTTCTCCGACCATGTCCGGAGCGGGAGGTAAATGGTTGGCCTCCACCATTAAGGAGGAGCACATCGCCAAACTGCGCGGCGCCGGATACCTCTTCGGCGACATCGCACACTGGCTGCCCGACGAGGGGCAGCTCATCCCCACCCCCAGGCCCCATGAGAGGGTCGTTTTCCTTCCCCACTTCCTCTGCGGACTGGGCTTTCCACTTCACCCCTTTGTCCAGGGTCTCATGTTCTACTACGGCCTGGATTTCCATGATCTGGCGCCGAACTTCATCCTCAACATCTCGGCATTTATCCTCGTGTGCGAGGCCTTCCTCTGCATCCAGCCCCACTTCGGCCAGGCTCAAGACCTTCAATGTCAAGCGAGAAGGTAGTGAAGGGCACTCAAGCCGGAGGCGGAGGCGCCATGTTGGGCAAGATGCCCAATGTCCTTTGGTTCAAGGGCCTTCGTGGAATCCGTCAAGGGGTGGCAATCGGGGTGGTTCTATATCACCGAGCCGCGTGACCCTACATGGGCGGCAGCCCCCGAGTTCAGATCTGGTATCCCCACGCAGCTCACCTCCTGGAAAGAGAAGGGCTTGCTGTGGGGTAGTTCAGAGGAGCTGACGGGACTCCAAGCCTGTATCCAGAAGCTGGTGAAGAAGCTCAGGCTGGTTAACATGGTCCAAGTCATGCTCGTCCGCCGGATTCTCCCCTGCCAAGAGTGGGCATTCAATCTGTGGGAGTTCAATCCGGAACAGCACCAGGCGCTGAGCGGGCTCTTCGACACGACGTACGAAGGTGCCTGGAGGGTGCTGTTCAAGGGCGCCGAAGCCCCCGCATCCGCGACTGAAGATCGCGGATTTCGCTCGCAGCGCCAAGCCAACGAGGTAAGTGATTCTACCCCTTTACGGGACACTTGCTTTTCATAGTTTGACTCTATGCGGGTTTTAATTTCCCCTTTTCCTCTGACAGGACTGGATGAGGAAGGCGGAGCAGATTATCTGTCCAGCTCCTATGCCAGAAAATCCAATAGACGCCCGTCTAGCGGGGCTGCTGGTTCCGGCACCGCACGTGGTGCCGGACAAGAAGGCCAAGAAGGAGGCCACGGGTGCTCGAAAGAGTTCCCATTTTCCGGTGTCCGGCGACTCGGGGCGGACTCCTCCCCAGAAAACGAGGAGGAGAAAGAGGACTCTCTCCCGGAGGAGGGAGAGAGGAAGAGGAAGGCTTCCCCAACAGGGGAGGCCGAAGGGTCCAAGAGGGGAAGGACTATTCCCCCGGGCAGCTCCGCCAACATCAACGTTGGCGAGGAAGAATGGCCTTCAAGGGCCAGGCCTCCGGTGAGATCGTAAGTATCCGGATTCCTGAATGATTTATAGTTTCTTTTTCTGCGTCACATAGTGTCATTCTGATGCCGCATGTTGCCTGTAGTCCGGCGGTGATGATCTCCCGCTTCATCGGCGGGTCGTTAGCTCCGCCGGATGTAGACTCCATCCCGACCGCCTCCACCCCTCGCGACACCGAGGACGCCGAGGTGGGATCCCAAGAAGGGACTCATCAGGGGGAGGCTCCGGAGGCGCCACAAGGCGTCCTCCCGGACTTTGCGCTGGACTCCAAATCAGAACCCGCAGTGGTTCCGGGGTCCGGCCGGCGGCCCCTTCGAATGAAGGGCAAGACCGTGACGCCGGCGGCTTCCGGCCCAACCGAGGCGCGGGCAATTTGTTGGAGGCGCTTCTGAGCGCTTCCATCGAGGAAGAACACCGCACTATTATGAGTGCGGTGATTCGAAAGGTGCAGCTCGCTAAGAGCGGGCTGACCAAGCCTCGATAGCCTTCTATCAGGCTTTGAGGTAAGAAGTTAAAAATATGCAATGTAATACCACATAGACAGTAGCCCACGATGCTCGGTTCGGTGTTCGGAAGAAAAGCCGACCGAGGATCTAAAAAAAGATATACGCAGGGTTGCTAAAAATTATGTCAATATGGGTTGCAGGCTGCCGCTGACCTCTGCCGCACTTCTTGTGGAGGTCGGTGCGTTGAAGCAGAGCTCGAGCGGTCCGGGCAAGAGCTCGGCAGCCAGAAGCAACTCCAAGACAAAGAAGGTGAGTAACACCACTTTGAATTTGTACCTTCTGAGAAAAGGATTTAGTTTGCGACAAAAAATAACAAGGATAACATGGGTACCGCAGGGGCCACGAACGCAGGTGGCGACCTGAAAGGAGGCCGTGTCTCATGACGAACGCAATGCGGCCACGGAACGGGCAGAGCGAGAAAAGCAGGAGGCGCGGGTGGCGGTGGTCCAGCAAGAGCTCCAGGCTCTCATGGAAAAGCATGAGAGTTTGGAGCGTGACTCAAAGACTCGAGAGTCCGAGCTTGCCTCGGCTCTCGAAAGTGCCAAAACTGCCAAGGCCGATGCCCATCAGTCCCTTCAGGAGATTGAGTTGATGAGGAAGATAGCGGCGGGTAAGGCATTTTTCATGCAAAGCAAGCATGTGAATGTAAATTACGTGTTACTTACCCGAATTCGGAGCTTTCCAGGGGCGTTTGCAGATCTGCCTCGCAGCGTGTCTGATGCCGCCGCATTCTACCGAGCCGAGGAGGGGAGCTCAACGAAGAAGGTCTTCTGGTCTCAGTATGCTGAGGCCGGCCATCCGGTGCCCCCTAGCGACCAGCTGAAGCAGCTGGTCGAGCTTCACAAGGTGGCCGAGCAGGCCATGAAGGGCCTCATAGTCCGGCTGTGGCCTGGAGAGGCCATGCAGGAGCTACTTGGCCTCGTATGACGGTTGGTGGATGCGTGCCCACAGGTGGAGGTTATCAAGCGCTCACTTTGTATTGAAGGTGCTCGTCGGGCCCTTGCCAGCGCAAAAGGTGCATTGGGGCAAGCTGGATGCGGAGAAGCTAATCATCGACGCGCCACCAGCGGGCAAGGAATATCGTACGCCCAAATGTACTATAAGACTGTCTGAAGGGTGCCCGCAAGATTGCGGATGAGTGCCTCAGTGGATGTAATTATTGAGTAAATTCGCAATGTGTTATCACAATGCGCTGAAAACTTTGTTCATATGCGCTAAGCAACGCTTGTTAATTTAAAATATTACCTACATGCGGCCGTTTATTAAATCTAAGAGATGGCAAGTCGTCGGCTTGACCCCCATGCCACGAAGTGCTGGGGTGTTCGGGATAAACTTGAGCACTCTTGTTCCCATTTTTGGGTCCATCTAGGGAGGCGCTCAACACAACGAACAAGGCAACCGGACTTATAGTGCTTGAACACTCTCACTTAGCCATAGAATTCTATAATTTTAAATTTCGGCGAAGCCCCTAGTATTCGGAAGACCGAATTAGGGGCGCTATCCACGCCTTCGTCGGACATTATCCGGAACTTCGCTCGAAGCGGCGTAGGTCTTTAAGGACCCGAAAGGACCTCTCGAACAGCGACCAGTCTCTCGCCTTATCATGACAGTCAGTTTTAGCTTTCTGCATTGAGGCGTTAACCCGGCTCAACCGGGTGCAATCGCAGTGGTTCTTCGATGCTACCTTAGCCGATAGAACGGAACGTAAGGTGCCAAACATGGAGCCGGGCAAACCCAACATTGACCCAATACATGATACGGAGACGATACATATAATGCTATAAGTTCGGGGTGCCGCACTTGTGAAAGTGTGCGGACTTTATCACACCATAATGCGGAGAACATAAGCCCCTGGTGTATTTGGCCGTACCAAAATGTACGGATGCAACATGTCGTAAATGAACATATATGTATAAGGCATTGCAATTATAGGCAAAAAAGTGCTGAGTGTTCGTCGCGGCCTTTGTCCTTCCCTGGCTGTTGCATCATGAGTTCGGCAGGTTCGCCGCCGGACAGAGTTCTGTAAAAAAAGAGAGAAATAAAAGAAAAAAGAGCGACACACTTGGGAGCCCCTGGTGTGGTCGAACCGCACTCTGGGTCTGTTGTGGTTGTGCCTTTCCCCCTATGCCCATGGTATCTCCAGGGCGTAATTATGTACGCGGAGAGTTTGTCTTACAATTATGCGAGAGCTGGGGTTGAGGCCGCATTGCTACGCGTGCTCGAAATGTGCCAGGTGGTCTTGGTTGATGTTGCTCTGGGCGCGTTTGGCCGTGTCTGGTCGTTTAACGGCCGGACTCGAAAATTGCCTTAAAAGGCTGCTCTGTACTTTTGCCGCGAGAGCCGCTGTATGTTCCTCCGTTCGGAGGGAGCGTTTTGTGTTTCCATTGACCGTGATGACTCCACGAGGGCCTGGCATCTTGAGCTTAAGGTATGCATAATGCGGCACCGCGTTGAATTTTGTGAACGCGGTTCGTCCGAGCAGAGCGTGATAGTCGCTGCGAAACGGGACTATGTCGAAGATTAACTCCTTGCTTCGGAAATTATCCGGGGATCCGAAGACCACTTCCAGTGTGACTGAGCCTGTACAACTGGCCTCGACACCTGGTATGACGCCCTTGAAGGTTGTCTTTGTAGGTTTAATCCTTGAAGGGTCTATGCCCATCTTGCGCCTGTATCACGATAAAGCAGGTTCAGGCTACTGCCGCCGTCCATCAGGACTCTCGTGAGGTGAAATCCATCGACAATTGGGTCTAAAACCAATGCGGCGAATCCGCCATGGCGGATACTGGTCGGGTGGTCTCTTCGATCGAAAGTGATCAGGCAAGAGGACCATGGATTGAACTTCGGGGCGACTGGCTCCATCGCCAGATATCGTCCCTTAGTGCACGCTTCCGCTCCCTCTTGGGAATATGCGTTGCGTATATCATGTTTACCGTCCGAACTTGAGGGGAATCCTTTTGTCCTCTGTTGTTCGGGCGGCCGGTCTCTTCCTCGTCATCGCTGTGTAGCCTTGTCACTGTTTTCGCGATTAATTTGCTCGCTCGCTTGAATACCCAACAATCTCTGTTGGTGTGGTTAGCTGGCTTTTCGGGGGTTCCATGTATTTGACAGGAACGGTCGAGTATTCGGTCCAAATTGGACGGGCCCGGAGTGGTTCTTGTGAATGGCTTCTTCCGTTGACCGGGCTTGGAGCCTCGGAATCCGGCGTTGACTACCGTATCCTCATTGCTGTCGCCGTTAATGCGGCGATTGTTTTTGTTTCAACGCAACCTGCCATTGCGGTCCTTGGTATCCGGACTGCCAGCATTTTTGCTGAGATTGTTGCTGCGAGCTAGCCAGCTATCCTCTCCCGCACAGAAGCGGGTCATGAGTGATGTGAGGGCTGCCATGGATTTCGGCTTCTCCTGTCCTAGGTGCCGGGCCAGCCACTCATCACGGATGTTATGTTTGAAGGCAGCGAGTGCCTCTGCATCCGAACAGTCGACGATTCGATTTTTCTTTGTTAAGAACCGTGTCCAGAATTGCATGGCCGATTCGTCGGCGCTTGGGCTGTTTCTTTAAGTAATCGGCCTCTGTTGCTTCTTCGCCGTCCCCATCTTTTGGGGTGTCCACCATGTATATGTCGTATGACGAGGTGGTCTTCCAGTGTCCTGTGGGCACTAGTTCCTGGCAGTCTCCGGCATCGTCGTCCATACCGTCGATGTCTTCGGAGTCGTAGTCGAGTACGTCGGTTAAATCGTCGACGGTGGCTACGAAGTGGGTGGTGGGTGGGCTCTGAATTTCTTCGTCGTCTGCGTCCCAACCATCCCGGCCGAAGTTCGCCAGGGCTCTCCGGATAGCGAGAGATGCTTTAGTGAATTTATGATATCGCCAAGGGCGAGTCTTTGAAAGATGTCCGCAGCGGTGAATTCCATGATTGGCGCCCAATCGGATTCGACTGGCAGGGGCGCAGGAGGTTCGGAGTCCGGCAGAGAGTCCGGCACCTCGGAGTCATGAGCTTTACGCGGGACAAGGTAAGTGTTCGGCTCCATCGCCGTAGAAGTTACAGCTCCCGAGGCGGTGTCCAGCCATCTGTCCTCGATCCGAGCGATCGGCCCCGGACTATGGGTCGGAGCGGATTCGTGTGCGGCCTCCAAGGTGCTGTCCGGCGGCAGAGTTAGGTCATGCCCATCGTGACAGCGCGGCACGCTCGGTTGTGGCTCAGATCCATCGAAGATCAAGTCCCCGCGGATATCGGCCGTGAAGTTTAGGCTTCCAAACCTGACCTGACGGCCAGGGGCGTAGCTTTCGATCTGCTCCAGATGGCCAAGTGAGTTGGCCCGCAGTGCGAAGCCGCCGAATACGAAGATCTGTCTGGGGAGAAAAGTCTCACCCAGGACTGCGTCGTTGTTGATTGAAGAGGCCATCAAGCCTATCGGTGACGACACAGAGGAACTCTCAATGAAAGCACCAATGTCGGTGTCAAAACCGGCGGATCTCGGGTAGGGGGTCCCGAATCGTGCGTCTAGGCGGATGGTAACAGGAGACGAGGGACACGATGTTTTACCTGTGTTCGGGCCCTCTTGATGGAGGTAAAACCCTACGCCCCGCTTGATTGATATTGATATTGTGGATGTTTACAAGAGTGGATCTACCACGAGATCAAGGAGGCTAAACCCTAGAAGCTAGCCTATGGTATGATTGTAAGGGTTGTTGTTACATCCTATGGACTAGAGCCATCCGGTTTATATAGACATCGGAGGGGGCTAGGGTTACACAGAGTTGGTTACAATGGTAGGAGATCTACATATCCGTATCGCCAAGCTTGCCTTCCATGCCAAGGAAAGTCCCATCCGGACACGGGGAGAAGTCTTCAATCTTGTATCTTCATAGTCTTGGAGTCCGGTTGATGATGATAGTCCGGCCAATGATAGTTCGGCTGATGATGGTAGTCCGGCTATCCGGACACCCCCTAATCCAAGACTCCCTCAGGCACCGCACACGGCTGGGAGAGATCAACAGATCAACTTGTGTCTCATGGGGTGCCCCTAGCCTCAATATATAAAGCAGGAGAGGAGGGGAGGGGCCGGCCCTCTCTATGGCGCGCCCTGGGGAGTCCTACTCCCACTGGGAGTAGGATTCCCCCCCCCCCCTTCCATGTAGTAGGAGTAGGAGTCAAGGAAAGGGAAAAGAGAAGAGAATGAAGGAGGGGGCGCAGCCCCTCCCCCTAGTCCAATTCGGACTAGGCATTGGGGGGAGCGCGACCTGCCTCTCTCTCTTTCCCTTAAAGCCCAATAAGGCCCATATACTCCCCGACGAATTCATGTAACTCTCCGGTACTCCGATAAATACCCGAATCACTGGGAACCTTTCCGATGTCTGAATATAGTCGTCCAATATATCAATCTTTATGTCTCAACCATTTCGAGACTCCTCCTCATGTCCCCGATCTCATCCCAGACTCCAAATTACCTTCGGTACATCAAAACACATAACTCATAATATAAATCGTCACCGAACCTTAAGCGTGCGGACCCTACGGGTTCGAGAACTATGTAGACATGACCGAGACACGTCTCCGGCCAATAACCAATAGCGGAACCTGGATGCCCATATTGGCTCCTACATATTCTACGAAGATCTTTATCGGTCAGAACGCATAACAACGTACGTTTGTTCCCTTTGTCCCGGTTGGTAAGGCCCTTTAGTCCCGGTTTTTTAACCGGGACTAAAGGGTCGTTATTAATGCCTCTCCCCTTTAGTCCCGGACCGGGACTAAAGGCCGCGGCCACGTGGAGCTCCACCTTTAGTCCCGGTTGGTAACACCAACTAAAGGAATTTTTACGATTTTTTCTAAAAAAAAATTGAAATTTTTTTTGAATTTTTTTTAATTTTCAAATTTCTGAATTATCTTAACCTCTAATCTCTAATCACCACCCCTCATCACTGCTCAATTTATCCTCTAATCTCTAATCACCCCTCATCATTCCAAATCATCTAACTTCCCGAACGGTCACCCTTCCTCCCACTCCCCACTGAGCACGCTTAACTTCCGGGTTCTATTCTCCCTCGTTTCCAAGTCTGCACTTGTTGTTTTCCCGACAATAGTAAGATGTCAATCCTATTAACCTTCAGGAATTTTGCTTGAGCATGAAGTGACACATTTCACTGTTTGAGTTTGAAACTATTGTTTTAAAAAACAATAATTATTTAGTAACACTAATATTTCTTGAATAATTAGTTTGACCATTGTTTGACCACAGTTTGACCACAGTTTGACCAGATTTGACCAAAATTCGAAATAACTGAAATAATTATTTAGTAACACTACTATTCTAGAATAATTAGTGTGACCATTGTTTGACCACAGTTTGAAATTTTTTTGATTTTTTCCACTCTAGATCTTAAAAGCCCCGTAACTTTTTTCTATTAGGTTTTTGAGGATTTTGAAAATGTTTAACGGGGTTTTTGAGGATTTTGAAAATGTTTAACTTTTCGAGTAGATGATTTTTCATATAAAAAACTTTTTCATCCGAGTTAGTATGCAAAAGTTATGCCCATTTTACTAAATTCTAGAGAGATTTTGCAAATAAAGTCGAAATTCACATTTGCAAATTTTCCCAACAACTAGACCACATATCACATGGGAAACTTATTTTTTTATTTTTTGACATTTTCAACATTTTCTTTTATTGTTTTTAAAACTGAAAAGGCGATCCACCGGGGGGGGGTGGAGTTTGAAAATGGGACCTTTAGTACCGGTTCGTGCCATGAACCGGTACTAATGCCTCAAACCCCATTAGTACCGGTTCGTGGCATGAACCGGGACTAAAGGTCTAAACCTTTAGTCCCGGTTGGTGCCACGAACCGACTAATGGGCATCATTTTTAGTCCCGGTTCGTGGCACCAACCGGGACTAAAAGGTCCAGACAAACCGGGACAAATGGCCCACGTGGCCCCTGGGCACACGAACCGGGACTAATGCCTCAAACCCCATTAGTACCGGGTCGTGGCACGAACCGACTAAAGGTCTAACCTTTTTAGTCCCGGTTGGTGCCACGAACCGACTAATGGGCATCAAGATTTTAGTCCCGGTTCGTGGCACCAACCGGACTAAAGGTCCAGACAAACCGGGACAAATGGCCCACGTGGCCCCTGGGCGCACGAACCGGGACTAATGCCCCATTAGTCCCGGTTCTAGACTGAACCGGGACTAATGGGCTAACCCGGGGTGGACCAAAGCCCTCTTTTCTACTAGTATCGGTCAAACCGCATAACAACATATGTTGTTCCCTTTGTCATAGGTATGTTACTTGCCCGAGATTCGACCGTCGGTATCTCAATACCTAGTTCAATCTCGTTACCAGCAAGTCTTTTTACTCGTTCCATAATGCATCATCCCGCAACTAACTCATTAGTCACATTGCTTGCAAGGCTTATTGTGATGTGCATTACCGAGAGGGCCCAGAGATACCTCTCCGACAATCGGAGTGACAAATCCTAATCTCGAAATACGCCAACTCAACAAGTACCTTCGGAGACACCTGTAGAGCACCTTTATAATCACCCGATTACACGTTGTGACGTTTGGTAGCACACAAAGTGTTCATCCGGTAAACGGGAGTTGCATAATCTCATAGTCATAGGAACATGTATAAGTCATGAAGAAAGCAATAGCGACATACTAAACGATCAAGTGCTAAGCTAACGGAATGGGTCAAGTCAATCACATCATTCTCTAATGATGTGATCCCGTTAATCAAATGACAACGCATGTCTATGGCTAGGAAACTTAACCATCTTTGATTCAACGAGCTAGTCAAATAGAGGCATACTTGTGACACTTTGTTTGTCTATGTATTCACACATGTACTAAGTTTCCGGTTAATACAATTCTATCATGTATAATAAACATTTATCATGAAATATGGAAATAAATAATAACTTTATTATTGCCTCTAGGGCATATTTCCTTCAATATCATCACATAGCCTAAACCATGTCAATGACTTTCCCTTCAAAGATAAAGTGAAGACCTTCTTCTTGATAACATCCTCGGGCATACCTGCAAGCTTAAATAATCCACAAACTTCATCCACATAGATTAGGTGCAAATCAGGATGCAAGGTTCCATCACCTGTAAAAGGATTAGCTAGCAGTTTCTCTGGCATACCCGAAGGAATTTCAAAGTAAACATTTTCAGTAGGTTCAGTAGGTTGAGGAGCAACTCTTTGCTCTACTGACCGGGGTGAAGATACCCCGAACAAACCCCTGAAAGGGTTACTTTCCATAGTAACAAGTGACAGTAAATTTCAGCACAGTATATAAATTTTCCCTTACCAAGTTCCACTTACCAAAGGCGCTTCAATCCCCGGCAACAGCGCCAGAAAAGAGTCTTGATGACCCACAAGTGTAGGGGATCTATCGTAGTCCTTTCGATAAGTTAGAGCGTCGAACCCAACGAGGAGCAGAAGGAAATGACAAGCGGGTTTCAGTAAGGTATTCTCTGCAAGCACTGAAATTATCGGTAACAGATAGTTTTGTGATAAGGTAATTTGTAACAGGTAACAAGTAACAAAAGTAAACAAGGTGCAGCAAGGTGGCCCAATCCTTTTTGTAGCAAAGAACAAGCCTGGAAAAACTCTTATATAAAGGAAAACGCTCCCGAGGACACATGGGAATTATCGTCAAGCTAGTTTTCATCACGCTCATATGATTCGCATTCGTTACTTTGATAATTTGATATGTGGGTGGATCGGTGCTTGGGTACTACCCTTTCTTGGACAAGCATCCCACTTATGATTAACCCCTATTGCAAGCATCCGCAACTACAAAAGAAGTACTAAGGTAAACTTAACCATAGCATGAAACATATGCATCCAAATCAGCCCCTTATGAAGCAACTCATAAACTAGGGTTTAAGCTTCTGTCACTCTAGCAACCCATCATCTACTTATTACTTCCCAATGCCTTCCTCTAGGCCCAAACAATGGTGAAGTGTCATGTAGTCGATGTTCACATAACACCACTAGAGGAGAGACAACATACATCTCATCAAAATATCGAACGAATACCAAATTCACATGACTACTTATAGCAAGACTTCTCCCATGTCCTCGGGAACAAACGTAACTACGCACAAATCATATTCATGTTCATAATCAGAGGGGTATTAATATGCATATAGGATCTGAACATATGATCTTCCACCGAATAAACCAATTAGCATCAACTACAAGGAGTAATCAACACTACTAGCAACCCACAGTACCAATCTGAGGTTTTGGGACAAAGATTGGATACAAGAGATGAACTAGGGTTTGAGAGGAGATGGTGCTGGTGAAGATGTTGATGGAGATTGACCCCCCACCCTCGTGGACGGTGGGTGGCCCTCCTCTGGTATTTTATTTTCTCAGTATTTTTTATTAATTCCAAGAATAAATTCCGTGGAGTTTCAGGACTATTGGAGTTGTGCAGAATATGTCTATAATATTTGCTCCTTTTCCAGCCCAGAATTCCAGCTGTCGGCATTCTCCCTCTTCATGTAAACCTTGTAAAATAAGAGAGAATAGGCATAAGTATTGTGACATAATGAGTAATAACAGCCCATAATGCAATAAATATCGATATAAAAGCATGATGCAAAATGGACGTATCAGCAGTGATGCAAGGTTAGCAGCACGAAGAAGTGGGAAAAAATTCCCCAGCTCGGCAAACAGGCGAAGCAAACGTGCCCCCCGCTCTAGGTGTCTAGTGATATCGTCGCTAATCATCCAAGGATGGTGCCCGGTACCAATCTTGGTGATTACCTGCCTGATGATGTATCCACTGAAATAATGGAGGTGGACAAATTCAGATTCGAGTACGGTAGGCCTCTCGTCAAACCTGATCATCCTCGTCTAACAACAATGATGCGAAGATTCCATGACTGGTACATGGAAAGATGCAGGGAGTCTGGGAGTCATAGACGATGAGAATTAAAGAGGAGCACGACCTCATTAGAATGGATATTTTGAATATTGAATTTGAGGAGTTATTCCAGTTATACAATCAAAAGGCCCTCGACAAAACACTCATGACTTGCTAATGTCTGTAAGTACTACTTCTGTAATTAAGTCTCTATATATAGTTCAGCTCTTTCATTGCATGTATATATAATTATCCTCACTATATTATGTACGTTGAAGATCGTCGAATGCAGGAAAGCAGATATCTATGATATTGGGTTCATTAACCCAAATATCATACATGAATACACGGTCAAACACAATGTCGAAGAGATAGAGGACAACTTGCTACAATCGTTGATTAAAAATCAAAACAAAGATAAAATACTCTTTCCTTACAACTTCCAGTGAGTGTTACTGTCTTGTGCATATTCGGTTTCCCTTACTCGAGGTTAATTATAGTAATGTAATTGATGAGTTATGCATACGTGCGCAGCTTTCACTTTATTTTGCTAGAGATTAAGCTTGAAACTGGAATAGTAACTGTCTTGGACTCTAAAAGAAAAAGTCCCGAGGAGTATGCGAACATGACTGATATGCTCCAAAGGTAAGTTCAATCGATCATTATCGCACCATATAGGCAACATTGTTCATTTCCTAATATCAAGTAATTATTCTCTTTGTCTGGCAGGGTTTGGAAACAGTTCACCGCCATTGCTCTGGCACTGTCGAAGGAGCTGTGATTTACACACCCGAAAGTAAGTACTACTAGATAGTTCCGCATATCTCCCATTGATTCTAGCTAGTTTCATCAAAACCATTAAGCATGCTTGATTATCAGTTTGGTTGGACTCTATTTCTCGTAAAGGTCTTGTGGCAGGAATCCGGGAATGATTTTTATGGATACTACGTTTGCGAGTTCATCTACAACTCGACGAAATCTAAGTGGGGGGCTACTCTAAAAAAGATTTTGATGCACGTAAACAATAATATTCACAATTTTATTTTATTACCATCATTTGTGTTGAGTTTCATTCATATACATGTACTGAACCACTTCTTTAAATTAGATGTGGGAGATGCGGGATGAACTCCTACCACATGATCGCATACGAGTAATTTAAGAGGAATTGGCAGGATTATTTCTTGACCACGTCATAAATAAAGATGGAGAATACCATGTGGAAGTTCAAATAGACCTTAGATGTTAGGGTTTGTAAGAGATTTTATATTGTATATATGTAGCTAGTAGCGTTGGATAGATATACGGAAACTTGTTGTTCGACCAATCTCGCGGAGAAAGAGAGGTCGATCACTTCTCTCTGTATATGTTCGTCATGAAGATCTTGTGTATTTAATGGTTCCTTCATTTGCTTACTAGCTAGCGTGTCGAGTTCTCTCTATACGTATGGTAGATAGTGTCGACCAAGCACGGAGATAAGAGAGGTTACTTCTCTCTAGCTATTAGCTAGCTAACACAATATATGAAACCCCTAAATAATTAACCCTCCAAAACCCCCTAACCCACCCCCCCCCCCCCTTAAAAAAACAAAAACCCCAGCTCCTGAGTTGCTGACGCATGGATGCCATCTGGTCCCGGTTGGTGTTACCAACTGGGACTAAAGGCCCTCCTGCCTGGGCTCGCCGCAACGGCCACGCGGAGCACCATCTGTCCCGATTCATAAGCGAACCGGGACTAAAGGTGTTGGGCTTTAGTCTTGACCCATTAGTCCCGGTTCCAGAACCGGGGCTAATGGGCCTCTGGAACCGGGACAAATGACCCATTTTCTACTAGTGATAACAAATGATTTGACAAGTAAATAGAATTGTATGATGTACTTGCTCATGTAGATGGCACTTGTGTTAATGGAAACAGGGAGAAACCCTTGTTTGAAATAATGTTTAGGTGTGTCAACCTTTTTTAGGCTAGATGACGTTAGAACAATGTAAAGGAACAACAAAAATCACTAACAAGTCAGATCGGACATAAGATTCAAGGAAAAACTAATTGTTGACACCTCATATAGTCTAGAAATCTCTACAACCGAAGGATCACAAATAACAGAGCATGAAAAAAGTATTTAAGGGTGACCAACTAGTTGATTAAGTTACACCTAGATATTATAGTCTTGTATTTTAGAATCATTTTCAAGTTATATTATAATTTTTTAATTCAGAATATTAATATTTGTAGGTATATAACAATAATATGGGGAAAATATATATTTATAACCAAATAATGTGGTGTGTTTGTTTGTTTTGATTTAAAGTGAAATACATTGTAATAAAATAAATTTTAACTAAATAGCTCGACAATAAGTAACTTAATAGCATTAGAAGATGTATATATTAGGAGATGCACATCAACAAAAATAACACATGGAAAGATAAGTAACTTTTATACACTTACGGAACATAATTTGGGATGAAGTAAAAATGTTTGGTATAAATAACATGTGATGTGCGCACGGAACATCTTTGAGGCTCTTTGTGATATGCTGATGTTGACACCATTGTCCCTTTTTGGATATGCTGCCAAACTTTGTGTTTTAGATTATACTACTATACTTATCTTTGTGGTAGTTTTGGATATGCAGTTGTAGTTATACAACTTGATTGATTCCGGTGTAGGAGTAGATTTCCTGATCAGTCGATTGGGATTGCTGATGATATGCTCATTTAGTGTTCTTGTTCATCTTTTCTTCCAGCATGTTAAGATCATCTGACTCAGCTATGAGCCAACAGACGAAGAATTGTTAAGGTTTTATGCGGAGATCCATAATCATCTATTGGAGGTGGCTTCTCTTTCTATCAACAAGAATGTTGATTTCTTCGAGCCTGAGGAGGGATTTGCTGAAGACTTTGTTCCTGAGATTGCAGATGGAGTGCCAGTTTTAAGGGCTAAAACTTAGGTACATTGCCAGTTTTCTGCCAGGCATCATGGTTCTGCCTTCATGGTTGTATGCATTTTCTACCTATCATCATTGTCCTGGCTATGCATCGTGGTTGTATGTGCCTAGCATCATGGATCAATATGAATCACATGTGATCTTGATTATATACATTCAATTGAAGTTTAATAAAAGTAATTATTACTATGATGTGGAAGAGTTTGTAACTTCATTGCAAATGATTTGATTCTATGCATTTAGTTCAGTTCATGGAAGTTTCTTCCTCTCTGTGCAGAATGTGCCATATTTCGTTGTCGAGTTAGTTCGGGGTGAGGGTATCCCGGACTACGGGGTCCTCGGGCTACCGACCTATCTCTCATGGGCCGGATAGATGGGTTGCTCTTGATCCACCAGTGGAATGCCAGGCTACAGGTGATCACCATGCTCCAGAAGGAAACCTCCGAAGACTTGGTGTATCCTCCAAGATAGGGTAGCGAAACTGGAATGTTTATCTCCTAATGGTAACCGGCCATATGTAACCCTAGGTACCCTGGTGTCTATATAAACCAGAGGGTTTAGCTCACAGAGGGACATTATCGCCATACCCATCTAGGGTTTTTACGATCTCGTAATCAACTCTGTAATCATCATACAATCACATCAACACAATCAAGCAGGATGTACACTAGTAGAAAAGGGGGCAATGGTCCAGGCCCGGCCAGCCCAGTAGTCCCGGTTCAATCCAGAACCGGGACCAATGGGGCCATTGGACCCGGTTCGTGAGCCCCGGGGGCCGGCCGGGCCACGTGGGCCATTGGTCCCGGTTCGTCTGGACCTTTTGGTCCCGGTTGGTGGGACGAACCGGGACCAATGGGCCTCGCTCCTGGCCCACCACCATTGGTCCCGGTTGGTGGGACGAACCGAGACCAAAGGCTGTCGTTTAGTCCCGGTTCAAGTCACCAACCGGGACCAATTAGTTGCCTATATATACCCCTCGCCATGAAAGCAGAGCACTCCGGTGCTATGTTTTTCGTGGCGGCGAGGGAGAGCTTTGTGGTGCTCTAGCTCACCTCCTATGCACACGAGGTGTTCGATGGAATGCCCGAGCCACACTACTTAAGCTTTCTCCTCCAAGCTAGACCTCCAAGCTCCATTTTCCTTAATATTTGTCTAGGTTTAGCGGTCCGTCACGTCCCGTCCCGTCTTCACTGCTGTCGATCGCAGCGCCGATCTCGTCATGGCACCACCGTGGTGAGCCTCTTGTTCTTATCTTCTTTACGAAAGGAAAAATTCTTACTTGTATGTTTATATAGATACTTGTATAATTTTCTTACTTTTATTATTGCATCTTATACTCTGATGCGATGGTTTTGGTATCCTCCCCGCCGGCCCTCGCCCTGTCTATGATTCGGATGTGGTATATATTATCTTTTCATAACTATTGGTTCATTTATTGTTTATGACAATTATGACGCACCAACGTGACATAGATTTTATTTATCTAGGAGGTTGTTGAACCGAAATTCCAACCGACCCTATTGTCGAGAGGTTAAATTTAGTTGAAGAAGAAAACAATTTGTTGAAGAAAAAATTAGAAAAATTGAGGAGGAGAAGATGATATTGGAGTTGCATGTTGTGGATGTAAATCGATGATCACAAGATTAAGATGGATGCAATGCGCTTGAAGATTAGAAAGATTAGAAAATATGCCATACATACCGAGGCTTGGTATCATTATGTCGTTGGATCAGTTGTTACATTGGTTGCGATTATGATCGCATTTGTTTTCGCATTGAAATGTTTTACATAGTTTCAGTGTATGGTTTAATTAATTTAGATGCTCTGCAGAGCTTTATGTTGTTAGATGAGAACTATGTATGTACTTTGGTTTTAATGTAATGATTTTTGACACACTTAATTATATATAATGCACGCAGATGAACCGGGAATGGATGTACGGTTCAAGACACACCTCCGAGTACATTAAGGGCGTGCATGATTTTCTCGAAGTGGCTGAGGCAAACAAGGTAATGGTCTTATGTGTTGTCCATGCCCTATATGTGGGAATACAAAGTCTTACTCGACCGGAAAATCCTCCACACCCACCTGCTTTACAAGGGTTTCATGCCACACTATAATGTTTGGACGAGGCACGGAGAAATAGGGGTTATGATGGAAGACGGCGAAGAAGAAGAGTACAATGACAACTATGTGCCCCCTGAATACGGTGATGCTACTGAACATCAAGAGGAACCAGCCGATGTGCACGCTGATGCTGCAACGGGCGAAGCTGCTGAAGATCAAGAGGAACCAGACGATGTGCGCGATGATGATGATCTCCATCGGGTCATTGTCGATGCAAGGACGCAATGCGAAAGTCAAAAGGAGAAGCTGAAGTTCGATCGCATGTTAGAGGACCACAAAAAAGGGTTGTACCCCAATTGCGAAGATGGCAACACAAAGCTCGGTACCGTCTGCATCGAATTGCTGCAATGGAAGGCGAGAATGTTGTGCTCGACAAAGGATTTGAGAAGCTACCGAAAATATTGAAGAAGAAGCTTCCAAAGGATAACGAATTGCCCGACAAGACATACGCAGCAAAGAAGGTCGTATGCCCTCTAGGATTGGAGGTGCGGAAGATACATGCATGCCCTAATGATCTGCATCCTCTACGCGGTGCGTACAAGGATCTGAACGCATGCCCGTATGCGGTGCATTACGGTATAAGATTAGACGAGATGACCTCGTGATGTTGACGGCGAGCCCCCAGTGAAGAGGGTTCCTGCGAAGGTGATGTGGTATGCTCCTATAATACCAAGGGTTGAAACGTCTGCTCGTAAACGGAGAGCATGCCAAGTTGATGCGATGGCACAGTGAGGACCGTAAGAAAGACGGGAAGTTGAGAGCACCCACTGACGGGTCGCAGTGGAGAAAAATCGAGAGAAAGTACTGGGATGAGTTTGCAAGTGAGCCAAGGAACGTATGGTTTGCTTTAAGCGCGGATGGCATTAATCCTTGCGGGAGTAGAGCAGCAATCACAGCACCTGGCCCGTGACTCTATGTATGTATAACCTTCCTCCTTGGATGTGCATGAAGCGGAAGTTCATTATGATGCCAGTTCTCATCCAAGGCCCTAAGCAACCCGGCAACGACATTGATGTGTACCTAAGGCCATTAGTTGAAGAACTTTTACAGCTGGGGAATGGAAACGGTGTACGTACGTGGGATGAGCACAAACAGGAGGAATTTAACCTAAAGGCGTTGTTGTTCGTGACCATCAACGATTGGCCCGCTCTCAGTAACCTTTCAGGACAGACAAACAAGGGATACCACGCATGCATGCACTGTTTACTTGACACCGATAGTATATACCTGGCAAGCTGCAGGAAGAATGTGTACCTGGGCTATTGTCGATTTCTTCCGACCAACCATCACTGTCGAAAGAAAGGCAAGAATTTCAAAGGCGAGGCAGATCACCGGAAGAAGCCCGCCATGCGTACCGGTGATCACGTACTTGCTATGGTCAATGATTTATACGTAATCTTTGGAAATGGTCCCGGCGGACTAGCTGTTCTGAATGACGCTAAGAATCACGCACCCATGTGGAAGAAGAAATCTATATTTTGGGACCTACCCTCATCGGAAAGACCTAGAGGTCCGCTCTTCGATCGACGTGATGCACGTGACGAAGAACCTTGCGTGAACCTTCTAGGCTTCTTTGGCGTGTATGGGAAGACAAAAGATACACACGAGGCACGGAGGACCTGCAACGCTTGCACGAAAAAGAGGGCATGCCTCCAAGCAGTATGAAGGTCCCGCCACCACGCTCTTACGAAAGAAGAGAAAGAAATCTTCTTTGAATGCCTGCTCAAGATGAAGGTCCCGATCGGCTTCTCATCGAATATAAAGGGAATAATAAATATGCCGGAGAAAAAGTTCCAGAACCTAAAGTCTCATGACTGCCACGTGATTATGACGCAATCGCTTCAAAGTTGCATTGAGGGGGCTTCTACCGGAAAACGTCCGATTAGCCATTGTGAAGCAATGTGCATTCCTCAATGCAATCTCTCAAAAGGTGATCGATCCAGAAATCATACCAAGGCTACGGAGTGATGTGGTGCAATGTCTTCACAGTTTCGAGCTGGTGTTCCCACCATCCTTCTTCAATATCATGACGCACGTCCTAGTTCATCTAGTTGACGAGATTGTCATTCTGGGCCCCGTATTTCTACACAATATGTACCCCTTTGAGAGGTTCATGGGAGTCCTAAAGAAATATGTCCGTAACCGCGCTAGGACAAAAGGAAGCATCTCCATGGGCCATCAAACAGAGCATGTCATCGGGTTTTGTGTTGACTTTATTCCTGGCCTTAAGAAGATAGGTCTCCCTAAATCGCGGTATGAGGGGAGACTGACTGGAAAAGGCACGCTTGGAAGGGACTCAATAATATGCAGGACGGATATTCTTGGTCTCAAGCACACTACACGCTTCTACGTAACTCTACCTTGGTGACCCCGTATGTCGATGAACACAAGAACAGTCTCAAGCGCCCAAACACCCGGAGCAAAGGCGACGATCGGATTACATGTGAACACATTAGGACTTTCGGCAGTTGGTTGGAAGCACGATCGAGGTGACAATACTGTTTGTGATGAGCTGTACTTGTTGTCCAGGGGACCATCTTTGACTGTATTGATTTGGAAAGGATACGAGATAAATGGGAATACATTTTACACGATTGACCAAGATCAAAAGAGTACCAACCAAAACAGCGGTGTCCGCTTTGATGCAACAACCGAGAGGGGAAAGGACACATATTATGGTTACATAGTGGACATATGGGAACTTGACTACGGACATGATTTTAAGGTCCCTTTGTTTAAGTGCAAATGGGTCAATCTGTCAGAGGCGGGTGCATGTAGACCCAGTGCACGGAATGACAACAGTGGATCTGAAAAATCTTGGGTACATCGACGAAACGTTCGTCCTAGCCAATGATGTGGCACAGGTTATCTATGTGAAGGACATGTCTACCAGACCAAGAAAGAGAAAAGATAAGGAAGCGAATACATCATACGATGAGCCAAAGCGCCACATAGTTCTTTCAGGAAAAAGGGACATCGTGGGAGTGGAGGACAAGATGTATATGTCTCAAGATTATGAAAAGTTTCATGAAATTCCTTCCTTCAAAGTCAAGGCTGACCCCAAAGATCCCGATAAACGATGAAGATTATCCATGGTTACGGTGCAATAAGCAAATGACACAAGCAAAGAAAAAGTGAAGACTTTCTCCCGCAACTATTATGATGATACCATGCCAACTTTGTAACTGACGAGCATGATACCATGCCAACTTTCAACTTTTTCAGAGTTCATTTGAAATGCTTTAATGTCTTATGGTTCGGCCCTCGTAATAATTAAAAATAGCAACAATAAGTTTTTTGTTGTAAGTAGAAACAAAATAAAATAAATAAAGCAAGAAAGAAAACAAAAAAACAAAAAAACAAAAAAGTGTTTTCAAATTTGAAAACTAATGGCACTAACAGAAAGTTTATAATTTTCCTAAAACTAAAAGCAAAAAAGAATTGAAAAATAAAGCAAAAAACAAAAGAAAATAAATAATGCAGAAATCAAAACAAAAAACAACAATAAGTATTTTGTTGTAAGTAGAAACAAAATAAAATAAATAAAGCAAGAAAGAAAACAAAAAAACAAAAAAGTGTTTTCAAATTTGAAAAGTAATGGCACTAACAGAAAGTTTATAATTTTCCTAAAACTAAAAGCAAAAAGAATTAAAAAATAAAGCAAAAAACAAAAGAAAATAAATAATGCAGAAAACAAAACAACAAAAAATGCCTCCTACTGGGCCCCCACGGCCTGAATACGACATGAAACCCTACTATGGGCCAGGATTCAGGCCCGCAGTTGGCCCTTAAGGCCCATCAGGCACAGCAATAGCAAGTAGGCCCGAAAGCCTGCGGTGGAGAGGAGCTCGAGAGGGGTGCGGCAGTGGGGCTTATAAACCACTGCGCGCCCCTCTCAACTAGCAAGGTGGGACTAAACTTTGGCCCCGACACGTGCAGCACAGGGGCTTTTGGTCCCGGTTGGTGGCACCAACCGGGACTAAACGGGGGGCAGTGGTACCGGATCGTGGCACCAATCGGTACCAAAGGCCGCCGCTTCCCGCCCTTTGGGCTGCCGAAAAAGAGGCCTTTGGTCCCGGTTGGTGGCACCAACCGGGACTAAAGGGTGCATTAGTCCCGGTTGGTTTCATGAACCGGGACCAATGGCTTTGCTATATAAGCAAACACTTTGCAAAAATTCAGAATCTCATCGCAAGTTGCCCCCGACGACGCGGACCCTCCTCGACGCCGTCAGGCTGCTCCACCTCGTCGTCGCCGCCGCCGCCGCCAAGGCCGTCCCCTCCAACCCGCGCCCTCGCTGGCCTCCCGAGCTCAAGACTGCCTCGTCGCTGGCCTCCCGAGCCAGCTGTCCTCGCCGGCCTCCCGAGCTCGCGCCCGTCCTGCCTCGCCGCCCGAGCCCCTGCCCGTCGTCCCGCCCGCGTGCCGGGCGCCTCACCGCCCACTGCCGCCATCGCCAACTAGCCGCCTGGCCAGTGAGCCGCGCCGCACCGGCTCTGTTTTTTTTTCATTTTTATTAGTTTAATTTTTTTGTTCATATATATATAATGTATATGTGTATGTATGTGGCTATGTGTATGTAGATGTTCAAAATGTATAAAAAAAATTGTTCAGAGCATGTTTTTCTTCATATATGTATTTTTTGTTCATATGTGTATTAATGTTTTCATATATGCAAAAGATAGATTTTTAGAAAAGTTAGGTTTTTTTTTCTGTTCATAGATTTTTTTAGTGATATTAATTATTGTAGAATATGCAAATGTTTGTATATTCATATGAACAATGCATTAGGCAAAACCTTTGTTTTTTTTCGAAATTTTCTATTTGAACATTTTTTTTAAAACAAGCAATACTAAAAGAATGAGAGGAAAAAGGAAAATAAGAAGAGGAAGAAAGGAGAAGAAGAGGAGAGGAAGAAGAGGAGAAATAAATAAGAAGAGGAAATAAGATGAAGAAGAGGAGAAGAAGAAAGGAATAGAGGAGAAGAAGAAAAATAGAAATTTTCTATTTTTCTTCTTCTCCTCTATTCCTTTCTTCTTCTCCTCTTTTTTCTTCTTTTTCTTCTTCCTTCTTCCTCTTTTCTTCATTTTCCTTATTTTCCTTTCTCGAGGGAGAAGAAGAAAAAGAAGAGTAGTAGAAGAAGAAAGGAATAGAGGAGAAAGAAGAAACTTCAACACGAGGGGGGGGTACCGATACCCCCTCCCCGACAACATTATTTTCCCATGTATATGTATGTATGTATGTCGCGTCGTTGTTGATATAACACCCTCGAGATAACTTCGACATGAGGGGCGGTCGATATATATACCCCCTCTAGACCGTGATAACTTATACAACGGCAGCACCCCCCTCGGCTCTCTCGCTCGACCAAAACTCTCAAGGACACCCAAACCCTAGAGAGAAAACGATGTTGGTCTCCTACCCCTCCCTTGGCGCCCCTACCCGACAAATTAACTCTCTTGAGGCCACCCAAATTAACCCTTGAAGCATTGTGTCGAGGCGACCCCAAACCCTAGAGAAGCAGCGTCGAGGCCACTAACATGATTCCTTATTGTGATTAGCTAGCTAGTTCTATGTTTGCCACTAATATATATATATATATATATATATATATATATATATATATATATATAGATATATATATATCTATCTGTAACAAGTTTGAATAATAATTGACATGTTGTAAATATTTGCGTAAACTATGGAGCACTCCGAGACGAAGAAAGCAGAAGCGATGTTAGGGCACATAATCGCACAAGGAAGTGATGAAGTTGCGTCATTTCTCAACGACACCGATGGTCCCGAAGGACTGGGTGAAGAAGAGGGCTATGTTCATGATGGCTTCGACCCATTAATGTCGGTACAAGAAGAGGACTATGTTCATGATGGCTCCGGTGACACAATGGAGGTACAAGAAGGAGACCGTGCTGACTGCTCTGGTGACCGAACCGAGTCCGGCCAGGTATATATATATTAGTTAAGCTCGTGCTGACTAGTTAATTGATGCATCCTTTGTTTTGGTATATGTACACATATTAATTACTCTCGTCTTTCTTCCTTATAATTTCTAGCCCTCCGGATCGAGCACAACTTCGGTAAGGAGACGAGGCCCTAAGAAAAAGTTGAGCTCGGATGAAAAGATTGAGATCATAGAAATTGCGCCAGACGGCGAACCGATTGAACACATCCGGACAAGGAAGCCATTTTCTGCTCGGTCAAGGGGGTTCTTGTTAGGGACAAGATCCCGATCAGCATCCATCAATGGTATAAGCCTAAGCAGGAAGACCCTGAGGTGTCTTATGTCAATGATATGCAGAAAGAAGATCTTTGGACTCAGCTGAAAGCAGCTTTGCCAAGGTCTTTCTTTGAAAAACTCCTTTCAAACACTCCTTTATGCATTTCAGAAAATTCTACATCATTTCCGATCGACAATATGTCATTCACATATACTTATCAGAAAGGTTGTAGTGCTCCCACTCACTTTCTTGTAAATACAGGCTTCACCACAAGTCTGTATAAAACTATATGCTTTGATCAACTTATCAAAGCGTATATTCCAACTCCCAGATGCTTGCACCAGTCCATAGATGGATCGCTGGAGCTTGCACATTTTGTTAGCACCTTTAGGATTGACAAAACCTTCTGGTTGCATCATATACAACTCTTCTTTAATAAATCCATTAAGGAATGCAACTTTATTATCCATTTGCCATATTTAATAAAATGCGGCAATTGCTAACATGATTCAGAAAGACTTAAGCATCGCTACAAGTGAGAAAATCTCATCGTAGTCAACACCTTGAACTTGTCAAAAACCTTTTTCGACAATTCGAGCTTTGTAGATAGTAACACTAATATCAGTGTCTATCTTCCTCTTGAAGATCCAGTTATTCTCAATGGCTTGCCAATCATCGGGCAAGTCCACCAAAGTCCACACTGTATTCTCATACATAGATTCTATCTCAGATTTCATGGCCTCAAGCCATTTCGCGGAATCTGGGCTCATCATCGCTTCCTCATAGTTCGTAGGTTCGTCATGGTCAAGTAACATGACCTCTACAACAGGATTACCGTACCATGCTGGTGCGGATCTTACTCTGGTTGACCTACGAGGTCCGGTAGTAACTGTTGGGGAACGTTGCAGAAAATTAAAATTTTTCCTACGGTTTGACCAAGATCCATCTATGAGTTCATCTAAGCAATGAATCATGGGAGAGATATTGCATCTACATACCACTTGTAGATCGCGTGCGGAAGCGTTCAAGGGAACGGTGATGGTGGAGTCGTACTCGCCGTGATTCAGATCACCGATGACCAAGTGCTGAACGGACAGCACCTCCGTGTTCAACACACGTACGGAACGGACGACGTCTCCTCCTTCTTGATCCAGCAAGGGGGAAGGAGAGGTTGAGGAAGAAGGCTCCAGCAGCAGCACGACGGCGTGATGATGGTGGAGAGGCAAGATCTCGGCTGGTGGCTTCGCCAAGCACTCAGCGGAGGAGGAGAGGTGTTGGGGAGGGAGGGCTGCGCCTTGGAAGTGTGTTGCAGCCTCCCTCACCCCTCTATTTATAGGGGAAGGGCAGGGGGCGGCCCCTCTAGATGAGATCTAGAGGGGGGGGCGGCGGAGGGGGCTTGCCCCCCAAGCAAAGGGGGGCGCCCCCCACTAGGGTTCCCCCAAACCCTAGGCGCATGGGCCCATAGGGGGGACGCCCAGCCCTCCAGGGGCTGGTTCCCTACCCCTTGTGGCCCATGAGGCCCTCCGAGAAGGGTGGCCCCTCCCGGTGGACCCCTGGAACCTCTCCGGTGGCCCCGGTACAAATATCGATATGACCCCGAAACTTTCCGGTGTCCGTTTGACAACTTCCCATATATAAATCTTTACCTCCGGACCATTCCGGAACTGCTCGTGATGTCCGGGATCTCATCCGGAACTCCGAATAACATTCGGTAATCACATACAAGTCTTCCTAATAACCCTAGCGTCACCGAACCTTAAGTGTGTAGACCCTACGGGTTCGGGAGACATGCAGACATGACCGAGACGACTCTCCGGTCAATAACCAACAGCGGGAGCTGGATACCCATGTTGGCTCCCACATGCTCCTCGATGATGTCATCGGATGAACCACGATGTCGAGGATTCAATCAATCCCGTATACTATTCCCTTTGTCAGACGGTATGCTACTTGCCCGAGATTTGATCGTCGGTATCCCAATACCTCGTTCAATCTCATTACCGGCAGGTCACTTTACTCGTACCGTAATGCATGATCCCTTGACCAGACACTTGGTCACTTTGAGCTCATTATGATGATGCACTACCGAGTGGGCCCTGTTATACCTCTCCTTAATACGGTGTTACAAATCCCAGTCTTGATCGGTGTCAACCCAAAAGACATTTTCGGAGATACCTGTAGTGTACCTTTATAGTCACCTAGTTACGTTGTGACGTTTGGTACACCCAAAGCACTCCTACGGTATCCGGGAGTTACACGATCTCATGGTCTAAGGAAAAGATACTTGACATTGGAAAAGCTCTAGCAAAACGAACTACACGATCTTGTGCTATGCTTAGGATTGGGTCTTGTCCATCACATCATTCTCCTAATGACGTGATCCCGTTGTCAACGACATGTAATGTCATAGTCAGGAAACCATGACTATCTGTTGACCAACGAGCTAGTGAACTAGAGGCTTACTAGGGACGTATTGTGTTCTATGTATTCACACGTGTATTATGATTTCCGGATAATACAATTATAGCATGAATAAAAGAAAATTATCATGAACAAGGAAATATAATAATAATCCTTTTATTATTGCCTCTAGGGCATATTTCCAACAGTCTCCCACTTGCACTAGAGTCAATAATCTAGTTACATTGTGATGAATCGAACACCCATAGAGTTCTCGTGTTGATCATGTTTTGCCCATGGAAGAGGTTTAGTCAACGGATCTGCGACATTCAGATCTGTATGCACTTTGCAAATTTCTATGTCTCCATCTTGAACATTTTCACGGATGGAGTTGAAGCGACGCTTGATGTGCTCTGGTCTTCTTGTGAAACCTGGGCTCCTTGGCAAGTGCAATAGCTCGGTGTTGTCACAAAAGAGTTTGATTGGCCCCGACGCATTGGGTATGACTCCTAGGTCGGTGATGAACTCCTTCACCCAAATTGCTTCATGCGCTGCCTCCGAGGCTGCCATGTACTCCGCTTCACACGTAGATCCCGCCACGATGCTCTGCTTGCAGCTGCACCAGCTTACTGCTCCACCATTCAACATATACACGTATCCGGTTTGTGACTTAGAGTCATCCAGATCTGTGTCGAAGCTAGCGTCGACGTAACCCTTTACAGCGAGCTCTTCGTCACCTCCATAAACGAGAAACATGTCCTTTGTCCTTTTCAGGTACTTCAGGATATTCTTGACCGCTGTCCAGTGTTCCTTGCCGGATTACTTTGGTACCTTCCTACCAAACTTACGGCAAGGTTTACATCAGGTCTGGTACACAGCATGGCATACATAATAGATCCTATGGCCGAGGCATAGGGGATGACGCTCATCTCTTCTTTATCTTTTGCCGTGGTCGTACATTGAGCCGAGCTCAATCTCACACCTTGCAGTACAGGCAAGAACCCTTTCTTGGACTGATCCATTTTGAACTTCTTCAAAATCTTATCAAGGTATATGCTTTGTGAAAGACCTATGAGGCGTCTCGATCTATCCCTATAGATCTTGATGCCTAATATGTAAGCAGCTTCTCCAAGGTCCTTCATTGAAAAACTTTTATTCAAGTAGGCCTTAATGCTGTCCAAGAGTTCTATATCATTTCCCATCAAAAGTATGTCATCTACATATAATATGAGAAATGCTACAGAGCTCCCACTCACTTTCTTGTAAACGCAGGCTTCTCCATAAGTCTCAAGATAAACCCAAACGCTTTGATCATCTCATCAAAGCGAATGTTCCAACTCCGAGATGCTTGCACCAGCCCATAAATGGATCGCTGGAGCTTGCATACTTTGTTAGCATTCTTAGGATCGACAAAACCTTCCGGCTGCATCATATACAGCTCTTCCTTAAGATAACCGTTAAGGAATGCTGTTTTGACGTCCATCTGCCATATCTCATAATCATAGTATGCGGCAATTGCTAACATGATTCGGACGGACTTAAGCTTCGCTGCGGAGAGAAAGTCTCGTAGTAAATCCCTTGAACTTGCCGATAACCCTTAGCGACAAGTCGAGCTTTATAGATGGTGACATTACCATCCGCGTCTGTCTTCTACTTAAAGATCCATTTGTTTTCTATCGCTCCGGTCGCCGATCATCAGGCAAGTCTGTCAAAGTCCATACTTTGTTTTCATACATGGATCCTATCTCGGATTGCATGGCTTCAAGCCATTTGTTGGAATCTGGGCCCGCCATCGCTTCTTCATAGTTCGAAGGTTCACCGTTGTCTAACAACATGATTTCAAGGACAGGGTTGCCATACCACTCTGGTGTGGAACGTGTCCTTGTGGACCTACGAAGTTCAGTAGCAACTTGATCCGAAGTACCTTGATCATCATCATTAATTTCCTCCCCAGCAGGTGTAGGCACCACAGGAACATTTTCCTGAGCTGCACTACTTTCCGGTTCAAGAGGTAGTACTTCATCGAGTTCTACTTTCCTCCCACTTACTCCTTTCGAGAGAAACTCTTTTTCAAGAAAGGATCCGTTCGTGGCAACAAAGATCTTGCCTTCGGATCTAAGGTAGAAGGTATACCCAATGGTTTCCTTAGGGTATCCTATGAAGACGCATTTTTCCGACTTGGGTTCGAGCTTTTCAGGTTGAAGTTTCTTGGGATAAGCATCGCATCCCCAAACTTTTAGAAACGACAGCTTAGGTTTCTTCCCAAACCATAATTCATACGGTGTCTTCTCAACGGATTTAGACGGTGCCCTATTTAAAGTGAATGTAGCTGTCTCTAGAGCGTTTCCCCAAAATGATAGCGGTAAATCGGTAAGTGACATCATAGATCGCACCATATCCAATAGAGTGCGATTACGACGTTCGGACACACCGTTATGCTGAGGTGTTCCAGGCGGCGTGAGTTGTGAAACGATTCCACATTTCCTCAAGTGTGTACCAAATTCATGACTTAAATATTCTCCTCCACGATCTGATCGTAAGAACTTTATTTTTTGGTCACGTTGATTCTCTACCTCATTCTGAAATTCATTGAACTTTTCAAAGGTCTCAGACTTGTGTTTCATCAAGTAGACATACCCATATCTACTTAAGTAAATGCGTGAGAGTGAGAACATAATGATATCCTCCATGAGCCTCAACGCTCATTGGACCGCACACATCGGTATGTATGATTTCCAATAAGTTGGTTGCTCGCTCCATTGTTCCGGAGAACGGAGTCTTGGTCATTTTTCCCATGAGGCATGGTTCGCATGTGTCTAATGATTCATAATCGAGAGACTCTAAAAGTCCATCAGAATGGAGCTTCTTCATGCGCTTGACACCAATGTGACCAAGGCGGCGATTACCACAAGTATGTGGGACTATCGTTATCAACTTTACATCTTTTGGTATTCACACTATGAATATGTGTAACATTACGCCGAGATTCATTAAGAATAAACCATTGACCATCGGAGCATGACCATAAAACATATCTCTCATATAAATAGAACAACCATTATTCTCGGATTTAAATGAGTAGCCATCTCGCATTAAACGAGATCCTGATACAATGTTCATGCTCAAACTTGGCACTAAATAACAATTATTGAGGTTTAAAACTAATCCCGTAGGTAAATGTAGAGGTAGCGTGCCGACGGCGATCACATCGACCTTGGAACCATTCCCGACGCCAAGATCGTCACCTCGCCCTTCGCCAGTCTCCGTTTATTCCGCAGCTCTGCTGTGAGTTACAAATATGAGCAACGGCACGGTATCAAATACCCAGGAGTTACTACGACCGGTAAGGTACACATCAATTACATGTATATCAAATATACCTTTAGTGTTGCCGGCCTTCTTGTCCGCTAAGTATTTGGGGCAGTTCCGCTTCGGTGGCCCTTCCCTTTGCAATAAAAGCACTTTCTGTCTCAGGTTTGGGTCCATTCTTTGACTTCTTCCGGCAATTTGCTTATCGGTAGCGGCAACATCCTTGCCGTCCTTCTTGAAGTTCTTCTTACCCTTGCCCTTCTTGAACTTAGTGGTTTTATTGACCATCAACACTTGATGTTCTTTCTTGATTTCAACCTCTGCTGACTTCAAAGCATTGAGAATACTTCAGGAATGGTCTTCACCATCCCTGCATATTGTAGTTCATCACAAAGCTCTTGTAGCTAGGTGGGAGCGATGAAGGATTCTGTCAATGACCGCCTCGTCCGGGAGGTTAATGTCCAAGCTGGGACAGAGCAGTTGTGCAACCAGACATTTTGAGTATGTGCTCCTTGTGAACTGTTTTCCTCCATCTTACAACTATAGAACTTGTCGGAGACTTCATATCTCGACCCGGGCATGAGCTTGGAAAACCATTTTCAGCTCCTCGAACATCTCATATGCTCCGTGTTGCTCAAAACGCTTTTGGAGCCCCAGTTCTAAGCTGTAAAGCATGCCGCACTGAACGAGGGAGTAATCATCAGCACGAGACTGCCAAGCATTCATAATGTCTTGGTTCTGCAGGATGGGTGCTTCACCTAGCGGTGCTTCTAGGACATATTGTTTCTTGGCAGCTATGAGGATGATCCTCAGGTGGACCCAGTCCGAATAGTTGCTGCCATCGTCTTTCAGCTTGGTTTTCTCTAGGAACGCGTTGAAGTTCATGGTGACATGAGCGTTGGCCATTTGATCTACAAGACATTTTGCAAAGATTTTAGACTAATGTTCATGATAATTAAGTTCATCTAATCAAATTATTTAATGAACTCCCACTCAGATTTGACATCCATCTAGTCATCAAAGTGTTACATGATCCGAGTCGACTAGGCCGTGTCCGATCATCACGTGAGACGGACTAGTCATCGTCGGTGAACATCTCCACGTTGATCGTATCTTCCATACGACTCATGTTCGACCTTTCGGTCTCTTGTGTTCCGAGGCCATGTCTATACATGCTAGGCTCGTCAAGTTAACACTAAGTGTTTATGCATGTGTAAAACTATCTTACACCCGTTGTATGTGAACGTAAGGATCTATCACACCCGATCATCACGTGGTGCTTGAAGCAAACGAACTTTATAGCAACGGTGCACAGTTAGGGGAACACTTTCTTGAAATTATTATAAGGGATCATCTTATTTACTACCGTCGTTCTAAGTAAACAAGATGCATAAAACATAATAAACATCACATGCAATTATATAAAGTAGTGACATGATATGGCCAATATCATATAGCTCCTTTGATCTTCATCTTCGGGGCTCCATGATCATCTTGTCACCGGCATGACACCATGATCTGCATCATCATGATCTCCATCATCGTGTCTCCATGAAGTTGCTCGCCAACTATTACTTCTACTACTATGGCTAACACGTTTAGCGATAAAGTAAAGTAATTTACATGGCGTTGAATCAATGACACGCAGGTCATACAATAATTAAGACAACTCCTATGGCTCCTGCCGTTGTCATACTCATCGACATGCAAGTCGTGATTCCTATTACAAGAACATGATCTCATACATCACAATATATCATTCATCATTCATCACAACTTCTGGCCATATCACATCACATGACAATTGCTGCAAAAACAAGTTAGACGTCCTCTAATTGTTGTTGCATCTTTACGTGGCTGCAATTGGGTTCTAGCAAGAACGCTTTTATTACCTACGAATAACCACAATGTGATTTTGTCAACTTCTATTTACCCTTCATAAGGACCCTTTTCATCTAATCCGCTCCAACTAAAGTAGGAGAGACAGACACCCGCTAGCCACCTTATGCAACTAGTGCATGTCAGTCGGTGGAACCTGTCTCACGTAAGAGTACGTGTAAGGTCGGTCCGGGACGCTTCATCCCAAAATACCGCTGAAGCAAGAAAAGACTAGTAGCGGCAAGCAAGTTGACAAGATCTACGCCCACAACAAAATTGTGTTCTACTCGTGCAATAGAGAACTACGCATAGACCTAGCTCATGATGCCACTGTTGGGGAACGTTGCAGAAAATTAAAGTTTTTCCTACGGTTTCACCAAGATCCATCTATGAGTTCATCTAAGAAACGAGTCATGGGAGAGATATTGCATCTACATACCACTTGTAGATCGCGTGCGGAAGCGTTCAAGGGAACGGTGATGGTGGAGTCGTACTCGTCGTGATTCAGATCACCGATGACCAAGTGTTGAACGGACAGCACCTCCGTGTTCAACACACGTACGGAACAGACGACGTCTCCTCCTTCTTGATCCAGCAAGGGGGAAGGAGAGGTTGAGGAAGAAGGCTCCAGCAGTAGCACGACGGCGTGATGATGGTGGAGAGGCAGTACTCCGACAGGGCTTCGCCAAGCACTCAATGGAGGAGGAGAGGTGTTGGGGAGGGGAGGGGAGGGGCTGCGCCTTGGAAGTGTGTTGCAGCCCTCCCCTCACCCCTCTATTTATAGGGGAAGGGGCAAGGGGGCCAGCCCCTCTAGATGAGATCTAGAGGGGAGGCGGCGGCCAGGGAGGGGGGCTTGCCCCCCAAGCAAAGGGGGGCGCCCCCCACTAGGGTTCCCCCAAACCCTAGGCGCATGGGCCCATGGGGGGGCGCACCCAGCCCTCCAGGGGCTGGTTCCCTGCCCCTTGTGGCCCATGAGGCCCTCCGAGAGGGGTGGCCCCTCCCGGTGGACCCCCGGAACCTCTCCGGTGGCCCCGGTACAATACCGATATGACCCCGAAACTTTCCGGTGTCCGTTTGACAACTTCCCATATATAAATCTTTACCTCCGGATCATTCCGGAACTCCTCATGACGTCCGGGATCTCATCCGGGACTTCGAATAACATTCGGTAATCACATACAAGTCTTCCTAATAACCCTAGCGTCACCGAACCTTAAGTGTGTAGACCCTACGTACGGGTTCGGGAGACATGCAGACATGACCGAGACGACTCTCCGGTCAATAACCAACAGCGGGATCTGGATACCCATGTTGGCTCCCACATGCTCCTCGATGATGTCATCGGATGAACCACGATGTCGAGGATTCAATCAATCCCGTATACTATTCCCTTTGTCAGACGGTATGTTACTTGCCCGAGATTCGATCGTCGGTATCCCAATACCTCGTTCAATATTGTTACCGGCAAGTCACTTTACTCATACCGTAATGCATGATCCCTTGACCAGACACTTGGTCACTTTGAGCTCATTATGATGATGCACTACCGAGTGGGCCCAGTGATACCTCTTCGTAATACGGAGTGACAAATCCCAGTCTCGATCCGTGTCAACCCAATGTACACTTTCGGAGATACCTGAGTGTACCTTTATAGTCACCCGATTACGTTGTGACGTTTGGTACACCCAAAGCACTCCTACGGTATCCGGAATTACACGATCTCATGGTCTAAGGAAAAGATACTTGACATTGGAAAAGCTCTAGCAAAACGAACTACACGATCTTGTGCTATGCTTAGGATTGGGTCTTGTCCATCACATCATTCTCCTAATGACGTGATCCCGTTGTCAACGACATCTAATGTCATAGTCAGGAAACCATGACTATTTGTTGACTAACGAGCTAGTCAACTAGAGGCTTACTAGGGACGTATTGTGTTCTATGTATTCACACGTGTATTATGATTTCCGGATAATACAATTATAGCATGAATAAAATACAATTATCATGAACAAGGAAATATAATAATAATCCTTTTATTATTGCCTCTAGGGCATATTTCCAATAGTAACTTGATCAGAAGTATTTATGATCATCATCATTAGCTTCCTCACTAATTGGTGTAGGAATCACTAGAACTGATTTCTGTGATGAACTACTTTCCAATAAGGGAGCAGGTGCAATTACCTTATCAAGTTCTACTTTCCTCCCACTCACTTCTTTTGAGAGAAACTCCTTCTCTAGAAAGTATCCACTCTTAGCAACAAAGATCATGCCTTCGGATCTGTGATAGAAGGTGTACCCAACAGTTTCTTTTGGGTATCCTATGAAGACGCACTTCTCCGATTTGGGTTCGAGCTTATCAGGTTGAAACTTTTTCACATAAGCATTGCAACCCCAAACTTTAAGAAACGACAGCTTAGGTTTCTAGCCAAACCATAGTTTATACGGTGTCATCTCAATGGATTAGACGGTGCCCTATTTAACGTGAATGCGTCTGTCTCTAATGCATAACCCCAAAACAACAATGGTAAATCGGTAAGAGACATCATAGATTGCACTATATCCAATAAAGTACGGTTATGACGTTCGGACACACCATTATGCTGTGGTGTTCCAGGTGGCATGAGTTTGTGAAACTATTCCACATTGTTTTAATTGAAGACCAAACTCGTAACTCAAATATTCGTCTCCGCGATCAGATCGTAGAAACTTTATTTTCTTGTCACGATGATTTTCCACTTCACTCTGAAATTCTTTGAACTTTTCAAATGTTTCAGACTTATGTTTCATTAAGTAGATATACCCATATCTGCTCAAATCATCTGTGAAGGTCAGAAAGTAACGATACCCGCCGCTAGCCTCAATACTCATCGGACCGCATACATCAGTATGTATTATTTCCAACAAGTCAGTTGCTCGCTCCATTGTTCCAGAGAACAAAGTCTTAGTCATCTTGCCCATGAGGCATGGTTCGCAAGCATCAAATGATTCATAATCAAGTGATTCCAAAAGGCCATCAGCATGGAGTTTCTTCATGCGCTTTACACCAATATGACCTAAACGGCAGTGCAACAAATAAGTTGCACTATCATTATTAACTTTGCATCTTTTGGCTTCAATATTATGAATATGTGTATCACTATGATCGAGATTCAATTAAACTTTTGTATTGAGTGTATGACCATAGAAGGTTTTATTCATGTAAATAGAACAACAATTATTCTTTGACTTAAATGAATAACCGTATTGCAATAAACATGATCCAATCATATTCATGCTCAACGCAAACACCAAATAGCATTTATTTTAGGTTCAACACTAATCCCGAAGGTAAAGGGAGTGTGCGATGGTGATCTTATCAACCTTGGAATTATTTCCAACACACATCATCACCTCGTCCTTAACTAGTCTCCACTACTAGGGAAAACCCTAGTAGTAGCGCAGGTTTAGTGGCGCCCACTAGTAGCGCGGGTAACTGCGCTACTAATAAGGTGCTACAGCTATTACTTAGCCGCAGCGTTTGTTCTATAACGCGCTGCTGGTAATCTAGCTAGTAGCAGCGTTTTTCCTGTCCATCACTACTAGTATTCTTTTTTTAGTGTATTTATATGTCGTTATACAAATTTTGGTACAATACCAATTATGAGGTTTATATCATTATGTCCATAACAGTGTGTCAAATAAATGTAGATTAGGTTCAAATGGAGGCAATATGTGGTGCATGTCAAAAGTATACTACTAATCCAAATTTGATCTAGTTTGGACTAGTAGTACTTTCGATGTGCACCACATGTTGCCTCCACTTGAATCTAATCCGCCAAAGACAAGCTATGTAATCATCATCATAGTCATTACCACCAACAGTAGTTATTTAATCATCATAGTCATAGTGTAGCACATCATCATCTTCAAACTCATTCTAGCTAGCTAATCACCACCAACACTAGCTGCGGTAGCTATCTAATCACCACCAACACTAGCTAATAATAATCATCATAGTCATTACCACCAACACTAGCTATGTAATCATAATAGTCATAGTGTAGCACATCATCATCTTCAAACTCATTTCTAGCTAGCTAATTAATCACTCCTGCTGCTCTCTCTCAGGTAAAATAACATAAAACATGTGTAGCTCTCATGCTTCATCAAGTTGGAGCATGCAGATGAACCTGTCTCCTAATCGTGGGATGCGCTTCTGATTGCTGCCCCCTAGTACTTCTCTGCGATCGTTCACAATTTTGCTCCAGACTTTCACTATTAAGAATTCCTCGCTATTAGAAATCATGTATGCACTAAAGTGCATTGTAGGATATCTTGACCGTAAGCTAACAATTCTCATGCGACCTTTAGTCTCCATCCAATGAGGCACAATATTCATTAGGAGTCCCTGTTGAAGAACATCGTATAGTAACATACTTAGCAATAAAGTTTAGCTTAAAAAAATAATGTATGCAAAAGATGCACTGAGGAAAAATAGTAATCTTACCATCTTTCCTAAATAGATGTGACCGTAGTTAACTACGAACACTATTGGTCGCACGTTTTGAGTACTAAGATTTTCAAGTCCAAAAAAAATTTGTCTTGACAGTATGAAGATCCTCAAGCCATGAAACATAATGACTTATCTCCTCGCAGTTTAGTTCAGCCCCGGGACAGTTGTAGGTCCTGTCTACCAAGCGTCGGACATTTTTGCTTGATTGGAAACAAGCTGTCAATAGAAATTAGTTGTCAACTATTTTTGAATAAACAATATCAAAGACATAAATATGGTTGAGAAACTCACATAATGGTATAACTGGAGGCGTCTGCACATCGACCCAGATGTCGATATTACCTTCAATATCATCTTCCGGACGAATATCAAAGGTGATAACCATATCAGGCTCAAATGCATAAGTCCTGCATAGTGCTTGCCAAGTTTTGCATCCAAAATAGGTATAGGTGTTTGTGTTGTATAATTTTGCATGGAAAATACAACCATGCTCGGTCTTCAAGTAAACTCTCTTTACCATCATAGTAGTTTTCATAGGACTGAAACCTATCTTATCCAAGACAAAAACTCTTCCATGGCAGGGGATACGCTAGTAGAATAGTAAAAATATTAAATTATAAGTTGAAGCAAATGAAGCACATGTCATGCTTAATTACGGAAAAAGACTTGTCATTGTGACTTACTGTATCCACTTCGAAGTTCTCGTCCAGCTTGACGCTGAAGCGCCTATCATCATCTAGGAAAATTCTGTCGCACAGGCCGCGCTTGTCTTCGTAGTATTTGCAAATACTGAAAACCTTTTCGTCGTCAGTCATTTCCTATGTTCATAGTTGAAACATTAATTGAAAATCGACCGAAGACAACTACCAGGATACTCAACACACAAATCCGGGGCACTCGATATTTCCTACATATTCTGGCACAAGTCATGCAAAAATTCACGGAAAATTCCGGCATGACCTTTGCTAAAATAGGACATATCAAGCGCCTGAAATTTGCCGGAACAGAAATGAATCTACACTCCGGCAAAACATAGGCCACTCGGAGGTGTAACCTGCAAACATGACCGGCCACCTGGGCAAGCACATATCCTATTTTAGCAACACAATATATACATTTCAAAATATCTTATAGGACTCATATTGACATAAGCATTCAATAAGCAAAACCAAATCTAAAATAAATAAGTATTCAAATCATAAGCTCATCAATAGGAGTTTGATCCAACTTGTACAGTTTGATGAATATGGAAAGGTGTGTGCTTGTCGAGTTCATGACACAATTCTTGATTTCATAATATCCAAGTCCGTTGAAGAGAACTTTGTTACTTTTCTTGGTGTCCCTTGTAAGTGCATCTAGTGCCACCCCTAGTTGGTTTTGGAGTATTGACGACAAATTTGGTTGAGGGACTAATGTGTTTATGAGAATTGCAGGATAACACAGGTAGTATCCCTCATTGATTCGGTTTACCTACCGGAGATGACCCCTAAAAATGTATGAGGACATTGACGACAATGGTGGCATATGAAGATATTCATATTGAAGACTATGACATGAGAAGACATTGAGTGAAGACTTCGAAGCGCGAAGACTGTGTTGTTTCGTTGTTTCCTTTTCTTCTTTGTTGAGTCATAGGAACCACCGTATTGTTAAGTGGGGTCCAAGTGAACAAAGTCAGAATGACTGAAGTGATGCTCAACCCAAATCCTATGTCTTCGAGCGAAGACAATGAGAGCAAATCTTATCCAGAGCTGGATGAGTCAGCTTTGCTTGTAGCCCAAGTAAAGTTGCCGTGTGTGTTTGAAATCTGACCGTTGGAACATGTGTCAGTTCCTTAGTGACCCAGGGTCATTTCGGACATATCAGGTCAGGTTGCCTAGTGGCTATAAATAGCCCACCCCCTACACCATAAATTGGTGGCTGCTCAGAGTTAGTGCACGGCTTTTGTCGTTTGAGAGCAACCCACCTCGAAGCCTTTGAGACAGAGAAATCCTTGCGAGGAGAAAGCCCAAACACCCAGAGCCAAAGAGTGTTAGGCATCACTGAAGTCTTTCTGTCTGCGTGATCTGAAGACTTATTACACTTGAGGACTGTGAATCCTCCAGCCGGTTAGGCGTCGCGTTTTGAGCATCCAAGAGTCATTGTGGATCGCCGGTGAACAAAGTCTGTGAAGGTTTGGGAGTCTACCTTGAAGACTTACCAGAGTGATTGGGCGAGGACTCTGTGTCCTTAGCTCAAGGGGAATAAGGTGAAGACGCAGTCTTCTGAGTTAAATCTCAGCCTCCCTAACCAGATGTTCAGTTGTCACAGCAACTGGAACTGGTCCAACAAATCCTATGTCTTCAACAAGTGACTGGTTCTATCCTCTCCCTTCCTTTACTTAGAGTTTGTCTTCGTGAAGTCATTGCCTGTTTGTCATACCTGTTTGACTTCATTGCTTGACTACTATAGTTGTTTGGATTCTCACTATCTTCCATCTTAATCCTTACTACCAAGCTGCTATTAGTCTTGTACTTTCACGTTATTGCATACTTGACTATGGTTTGCTTGTTGTAGTTTATCTTACGGTGCATATCAATTAGGTCATTTCTATTGTGTGTCTTTGAAACTTCCATGTTTTGAAGACTTTCCTAAAAAAATCGCCTATTCACCCCCCCCCCCCCCCTCTAGTCGATAACTAGCACTTTCAATTGGTCAGAGCAAGGTACTCCCTTGTTCTGTGTGATTCGGTTTAACCACCTGGAGTTTTAGCTATGTCGACTGCAGGGATAATCAAAGTCTCCGCTGCTTGCCCGTGTTCGATGGAACTGAATATCCCTCCGGAAGAATAAGATGTGCATGCATCTTGAAGCCATTGATGTCGACCTACGGTATGTCGTCAAGAACGGCGTTCCCAAACTGGTGAAGGTGTCACCCCGCCGATGTCAAGAAGTTCATTCAACTAGACTTCTTGCAAAGAACATCATCTGTGGTCATCGACCAAAGGACAGTATGGCCGAGTGAGTGCTCTGGAAACATCGAAGCTAGTCTCGGACTGGCTATCCAAGGTCAACTAAGGCGTCTCAACCCAGAGATATCAAAGGATCAGTGTTCTTCGCAACCTCTTCAACCGCTTCAAGAGAAACGACAATGAAAATGTCCAGCTCACGTTTGATCGCCTCACTGACATCACAAATGAGCTTCATGCTCTCGGCGCCACCGAGATTACCAAGCATGAAATCGTCAAGACACTACCGAGATCACTTGACAGCTCCTTTGACACCCTTGCCCTCATGATACAAGAACGCCCTGACTTCAAGACACTCGATCCATCTGATATACTTGAGAGGCTCAACACACATGAGTTCTAGCTTTTCTGAGAAAAGAGATATCTATGGCCCCAACTATGGCCGAACTCGCGCTTTGAAGGCAAAAGTTGTTTCCTCATCTGAAGAAGAATCTGACTACGGTTACGATGATCCCAAGACATTGGAAAGGAACTTGCTATGCTTGTGAAGAAGTTCCAGAAGTTCACTAGGAAGAAAGGCTTCAGAAAGTCTTCACGATCTAGCTCAAGAAATGATGAAGCTTCCACTCATGACTACAAGAAGAGAACATGTCACAAGTGCAAGAAAACTGGACACTATATATCTGAGTGTCCGCAGTGGGACAATGAGAAGAAGAAGAAGAAGAGCAAGGAATCTGATTCTGATGACAAGAAGAAGAAGAAATCTTCAAAGTCTTCTTCCAAGTCCTCATCAAAGTCTTCATCTCATAAGAAGAGCTCATCCGGCAAGGCTCGTGCTTTTGTTGGCAAGGAAATGGATTGGAGGAGGAGTCTGCTTCTGAGGAGGCAGAGGTGGAGTCTGAAGAGGAGTCCGACCCTGGTGTTGCAAGTCTGGCTCTAGCCACAGCCTATGTTGCCAAGTCCATCTTCAACACTGAAGACAATGACTTCCACACCAAAGCTGAAGTTGATGACAAGGACAAACCTGCTCCCACCTACTGCTTCATGGCACGTGGCGCCAAGGTAAAATCACGTGATGCTTACTTTCAAACATCAAGTGAAGATGACTCTGATTGTGAATCCAAACCCAGCTACAAAACACTTGCTAAAATTGCAACCGAACAACAAAGAGCTATGGAACATACTCAAAAACTATTAGACAAAAGCGATGACCTGTTGGACGCGAAATGACACGTTCACGCCCTTAGTTGAAGACATAAAAAATCTTCATGCTAAGTACCAAGAACTTGAAAGTCGTCATGAATCGCTCTCAGCCACTCATGAAAAGCTCTCCTATGATTATCTTCAAAGGAAGCAAGAGCTTGAGAAACTGAGAGCAGCTCATGAAGATCTTCAAAAAGAGAATGAGTCATTTCGCGCTCAACAGATCAGTTCCGCTCAGGATGGATTTGAACCACCATGTCTAAAATGCCTTGAGCGTGATATCGCTACCTCTGTTGCTGAATGTTCAATTGCTGCTACTGTTGCATTGTCTTCAACTACTGATGTGGTAACTAACCCCTCTGCGGAGGATACCACTACAATTGCTGATGAAAATGCTAGGTTGAAGACATTGCTTGAGACAGGGATGTATAAAAGTCTGAAAGGACATCAGACACTTTGCGATGTCCTCAGAAAGCAGATTCTGAACCGAAACCCTAGGAAAGAGGGTGTTGGGTTCGAGAGGAAAATGAACGTTGATGGTTCCTACTGGAAGCCTGAGAAGTATCCCAAAACCACATGGGTTGCTGCAAAGGGACCTTCAGTGGATCCATCCACCTTATCTGGCTTTACTGTATAACCCTATTATCATTGATGAATCCTTTGATGCAAACTATAAGCTGTTCAAGAATCAGAATGGTGAAGTGTTTGCTGTATATTGGTACTAACTGCAGGAATGGACCACCTATGAAGAAGATCTGGGTTCCCAAAAGCTGTCTTGAGAATCTTCCAATGAATGTCATCATGACACCACCTGGGAAGAAGACAAACCCCAGACCTAAGGCGTCATATGGTCCAAAGACTTCATACAGACAGAGGACTCACCTGAGTCACCCTAACACCAATGTTTTGCAGGGAAACCGTACTCAATCTTATGAATATGAGGGTGTGTCTTCAAACCGCTATGTTCATAGAACTAAGAACTTTTCTGCTTATTCATATGAGTATCATTCATCTCCTGCAAGGCTATTTGCTAGGGCTCCAAAGCCGAAGTTCTCAGATGCTGCACTTAGACTCATTGCTTCTAAGCCACCCCTAAAGATGTGGGTGGTTAAGAAGAATTAACTCTCTTTTGCAGGAAAGGGTCTCCAGCCGAAAATCAAAGGCGTCTGATGCTATTGCTGGGGACCTTAAACATCTTGTAGGGCGCAAGATTAAATGCCCAAATGATCTCACTATGTATTTTGTTCCTGAATCATTTGTCATTCATCCTATCTGTCCTAATCTTGATCTGAGCTTCAATAATCCTATTCTCTGTCAAATGTTTATGCTTCACAACACTCTTGGTGAAGCCTATCCCCCTAACTGTACTGTAGGGTATGACACCTCATGCTTCAGAATGGATTATGGACAGCAGATGCACTAATCATATGACTGGTGATCGAAGTCTTCTCATGGACTCAACCTTACCTCCATCAGACAAGAGTCACATCACATTTCTTGACCTTGGTAAAAGCAAGGTATTGGGTCTAGGTAGAGTTGCAATCTCAAAGGATCAACACATGGATAAAGTGATGCTTGTTGAATCCCTTGGTTTCAACTTGATGTCTGTCTCAATCTCTTTGTGACTTGAACATGATTGTGATATTCAGAAAATATCGTTGCCTTGTACTAATGGAATCTGATAAGTCTCTAGTCTTTGAAGGGTATAGGAAAGATGATCTATACATGGTAGATTTCTCAAGAGTCCACAGCTTGCCGTATGTCTTCTTGCAAAAGCTTCAGAATGCTGGCTCTGGCATCGGAGACTGGGGCATGCTGGCATGAGGAACTTACACACACTTGCCAAGAAGAAGCATGTCATAAGCATCGAAGATGTCAAGTTCAAGAAGGATCATTTGTGTGGTGCCTGCGAAGCTGGAAAGATGACTAGGGCAAAGCACCCCTCGAAGACAATCATGATGACATCTCAACCCTTCGAGCTGTTACACATGGATTTATTTGGCCCTACTCACTACTCTACCCTCACAACAACTGCGTGTCTCTATGGCTTCGTCATTGTTGATGACTACTCAAGATACACATGGGTGCACATAATTCTCTACAAGATTGAAGTGCAAGATGTCTTCAGATGCTTCGCCAATCGAGCCATGAACAATTATGGCGTCAAGATCAAGCATATCAGAAGTGACAACGGCACTGAATTCAAGAACATCGGACTTGATCTTTATCTGGATACAATGGGAATCACTCATGAGTTCTCTGCTCCATACACACCTCAAAGAAATGGCATCAGAGAGCGCAAGAACAGAACCCTCATTGAGATGGCTCGAACAATGCTCGACGAGTACAAGACACCAAGAAAGTTCTGGCCTGAAGCTATTGATACAGCATGTCACGTCATCAACCTTGTTTACATCCATAAGCTTCTGAACAAAACATCCTATGAGCTCCTTACTGGCAAGAAGCCAAATGTCAGCTACTTCAGAGTATTTGGAGCTAAGTGCTGGATCAAGGATCCCCATCACAAGTCAAAATTTGAACCCAAAGCTCACGAAGGCTTCATGCTCGGTTACGGAAAGGACTCGCACTCCTACAGAGTCTTCAACCTCTATCACTACAAAATCGTCGAAATTGTGGACGTGCGATTTGATGAAACCAATGGTTCACAAAGAGAGTTGCTGCCAAGTACACTAGATGAAGCTACGCCAGCGAATCTATCAAGCTGATGGGAACTGGTGAAATCATGCCTTCTGAAGCACAGCCTGAAGAAGAACTAATCATTTCTGTACTTAACCAACCTGAAGACAATGCTCAGTCTGAATACAATCCTCCCAATGATCAGCGAGAGCAAAGTCTTCGTCCAGTTCATCCTCGAGTTGCAAATGAAGTATAGATTGAGAAGATAATCGATAGCATCAATGCACCTGGTCCACTTACTCGCTCAAGAGCAACACAACTAGCAAATTTCAGTGGGCATTTTTCTTTTGTGTCAATATCAGAACCCAAGAAAGTTGCTGAAGCCTTTATGGAACCAGAATGGATACAAGCTATGCAAGAAGAACTTCAACAGTTCAAGCTGAACAATGTTTGGGAACTTGTCAAGCGTCCTGACCCTCGCAAGCATAACATAATCGGCACAAAATGGATATATCGAAACAAGCAAGATGAGCATGGTCAAGTCGTCAGAAACAAAGCACGTCTTGTGGCTCAAGGATATACTCAAGTTGAAGGAATTGACTTGATGAAACATTTGCTCCTCGTAGCTAGGCTAGGCTTGAAGCTATTCACATACTACTAGCCTATGCTAACCAGCATAACATCTTGCTATATCAAATGGATGTGAAGAGTGCATTTCTCAACGGCAAGATTGAAGAAGAAGTATACGTCGCTCAACCACCTGGCTTTGAAGATCCAAAACATCCTGATATGGTGTACACGCTAAACAAAGCATTGTATGGCCTCAAACAAGCTCCTCGTGCCTGGTATGATACGATCAAAGACTTCCTGAAGAGCAAAGGCTTCAAACCTGGATCCCTCGATCCGACACTCTTCACGAAGACATATGATGGTGAACTCTTTGTATGCCAAATATATGTGGATGACATTATCTTCGGCTGCACCAACCAGAAGTATAGTGATGAATTTGGATACATGATGCAAGAGCAATATCGGATGTCCATGATGGGAGAGCTCAAGTTCTTCCTTGGTCTTCAAATTAACAAGAAAGGAATGGCATCTTTATATCTCAAGAAAAATACCTCCAAGATTGTCTCAAGAAGTTTGGAATGCAAGATTGCAAAGGTTACCACGACGCCAATGCCAGCCAAACACCATCACGGGTCCCGGCGACAATGGTAAAGAGTTCGATCAAAAGGTATACCGCTCCATGATTGGTTCCTTACTTTACCTATGTGCATCTAGGCTAGATATTATGCTTAGTGTTTGCATGTGTGCTCGATTCCAAGCGGCACCAAAGGAATCGCATCACTTAGCTGTGAAGCGAATTATTCGATATTTGGCTCACACTCTAACACTCGGATTATGGTATCCAAAGGGCTCAAAATTTGATTTGGTTGGATTTTTGGATGCTGATTATGCTGGTGACAAGGTGGATCGCAAGTCTACATCAGGCACATGTCACTTTACGGACGATCACTTGTCTGTTGGTCTTCAAAGAAGCGTAACTGTATCACTCTCAACTGCTGAATCTGAATACATTGCTGCTGGATCTTGTTGTGCTCAGCTTCTATTGATGAAGCAAACTCTCAAGGACTATGGCATCAATCTGAAACAAGTACCTCTCTTCTGCGACAACGAAAGCGCCATTAAGATTTCCAACAATCCAGTCCAGCACTTTCGAAGACAAAGCACATTGAAATTCGTCATCATTTTCTCGTGGATCCTGTCATGAAGAAAGATATTGACATCATTCACGTCAACACTGAAGAGCAACTGGCAGATATCTTCACAAAGCCCTTGGATGAGAAAAGGTTTTGCAAGTTACGGTGTGAGCTAAATATCTTGGAATCATCAAATGTCCTGTGATCAAGCACACATCCTAACACTTATGCATGCTGATGACTTAGATGTGCAACACACGAAGTAAAGTAGATCTTCAATCAATGAAGACTTACATTCTGAGTGTGAATACATTAACGTGGAATTTGACTTCGGAGCGCCACGATAATTGTGCGCCGTGTCTGGGTCTAATACTTCCTATACGGTGGGTAACGCCACCACCAATTTTTTTTGTTTCAAGTGTTTCACGCATGGCGTTATTTCTGCAATATCTTCGCATTTGATTTGTCTTCAACTTCAACCTATCTTCATGATTTTCGTCACTATGTTGATTTGGTTGCTTTCTTTTATATATATATATATATATATATATATATATATATATATATATATATATAGTGTTTTGTCCTCTACAGCATTCACTTATAGCTATGTCTTCCTAGTTGAATCTTTTGAACTAAGTGAATGTGATCGGACCCTAATCTCTCTATGCTTTCTATCTCAAACTCTATCTGTCCAAATCATATGCATTCTATTGAAACTGTCGAATGTCTTCTTTGCGTCCTTGTCAGCAGAAGACACAGAGACAAACCTTAAGTCTGTTTTAAATGATTCATCCTTATTGTTGAAATCCGGAGAAGCCGGAATGACCATCCGACAAACCTGGCGGGCGTGGGAACGTGGGACAACTCAGAGTATGTTGCATGCTTGCCACGTGCCCCTCAGAAGTGAACCGCCAGGGGCACCTGAGTAATTGTGTTGTGCCGCACACCACCTTATAAATACATGTCCCCTGCGGTAAAGAAAACCTTCTTCCACCTCTCCACCTCGTCAAAACCCTAGCGCCATCGCTAGCTCGCAACGACGCCGGCGACGAAGCGGTTAGCTGCCGCGACCTCTCCGATGCCTTCCTCACGCCGGCCGCGAACATCGTCCTCTCCGCCGCCGCCGTAGGTGTCCTCCGTCGCCAAGTTAGGGCACAGTGGATTGAACTGCTCGGTCTCCTATGCTTCCCGTCTAGCAGTTCTTCGAGTGGTAAATATAACGCTATTTTTACCATCTTTTTGATCCTCAAAGATTCATCCTACTTACCAAAATTGGTTTCTGCCTATACAATGTTAGATCTATTCTGTCTGCATCTCATACTGCCTAGTATATTCACTTAAGCTTCACAACTAGTTACATTCCTCACTTGTACTTATTCACGGATTCGTACAAATCTGGAACCAACTCTCTACGTATAAGTGAATGTCTTCGCATCATGAGGTCAATGTCTTCAAACTGATTTATCTTCAAAATCTTACGAGAATGCATATGACCTCTTCCCCTTCCCTCGCATCTCTAATGCTGTCACAGGTACATGTCCGTGGGAGAATCCCTTGGTTCTCATAGTCTGCATTCGTTTGCAGAATCCTTACAGCATCAAATTAACTCTCCCGAAGCCAGTTCCTATTTGTCCAGCAAACGCAAGTCTTTGAAGCCTTTGAACGTATTGAAGTCATTCAGTTTGAAGTTCATGGCTGCAGAGAAATCAGTTAGGAAGGGCGGCAAACAGCGTCGTGGGGGAACCTCAAAAGATCTGCCTGATGACCTCGCAGAGCTTTACAAGACAGATCCCGAAGAGAATTACAATCAGCACAACACGCGAATCCAATGGATTCGTCAATATTGGGATGAACAATGGTTCAAGTACAAGTTCGTGACCCAGGAATACGCTGAGAAGAATGCTATCAAAAGCCCTTGGGGTGATATTCTCTTTCGAGGCCTTCCACCCAAGAACAGGGTTGAAGCTATTGCACAGGGTTTCTATCCGTGTATGGTCCGTGGACCTCAGCCTGAAAATGCCGACCCAACGTCATTGCTCTAGTGTCGTGACGATAATCTCTTCAAGCGCAACTTCTAGCACGCAAAGGCTTCGGCCAAGGAAAACAAGAAGTCATTGGGATTAGACTTCAACCCTGGTCCCTCTGGTCCCCGTGCTGACGGCTCACGTGATGCTGAACCCAATGTCATCGGTCCCTTCTACAACCTTGATGGCCTCATCACTCACATCGCGGTCCAAGGTGCCCAAGTGGATCATTTAGATAATGATTCTGACACTGATGAAGCCCCAGCTCCTTCCCCAAAGTCGCTGAAGCCAAAGAAGGCTAAGGCTTCAAAGTCAGCTACTCCTCCAAAAGCTTCACGTGTGAAGCCGCCATCGCACCTCCACGAAGCGATTAATGCGATGCGAAGATCAATCCGTATCTCCAAGAAGGCGGAGAACAAAAGAAAATTTTCAAGAATACGAATCGACATCGACTCCTGCTGCCATTCTGCGAGAAGAGCACATTGATCTGTCAGATGATGAAGATCTTGGCAGATGATGCCCTTGAGCAACTTATCAAGAGCAAAGAAGAAGCAGAGATTTTCAATAATTTGCCTCTCTTTGATGTGGCAATCATCCATCACTTCATTGATGAGTGGTTTGACACTCCAAACATCAGCTTTGAAGATCTGCAACTTCCTATTGGCCTCAGCGTCTCTTTCAATGGCGCCATTGCTTCTGAGTTAGCTCTTGCTCAGCGCATCGTTGAACTGAAGCACAAGATCGACTATGAGAAGGCTCAGTTCAAGAAGCATATGGCTGCGCTCAGCGCGCAAGATGTCAAAAACTTCAAGATCATGCTGCATGAGCTCAAAGAAGCCTTTCTCAAAAAGCGTGAAGAAACTAGAGGCTCTCGTGAGCGCATGAAGAGTCTGGCTGATAAGTGTGTACTAGCCTACAATGAGGCTGAGAAGCGCAAGGCTCTTGGCCGTCCTGGCATTGACCCCAGAATGGCTGCAAAGAAGAAGAAGCTATCAACTGACCAATCTGCACCTTCAAGGCAGGAAGAACCTCGCATAGTCTTCCCAAGCAGCATGACTGGCTCGAAGCCAAAGGTCAGGTCAATCGCTTCTGAACAGAAGAAGACGAGGGCTGTTGAGGCTGAAGCCAGAAAAAGGAAAAATCATGAAGCCTCTGATGGTGCTCCCTCCAAGAAGAAACACAAAAGCAAGAAGAATCGGGCTGCTCCCACAGAGCCCTTGGTTGTTGAACCTATTTCTGTGATTCGCCCTACATCTGAAATCCAAGAACGACAGATGATAGTTCATGAGCCTGCTTCCAAAGAGGCTCATGAAGCTGAAGACATTCCAGCAGCAGATCTCATCGCTGATGAAGACATTGGTCACAATGACAATGTTGAAGATGATGTAGTTCTTCCTCGGATCGAACACAACCTAGTATCATCGCCTGTTCTGACGAACAGCGAACTCATCAGCATTGGTCGCCCTCTGACGCCAATTGCTCAGGATGCATCATGGGCTGATCACCCACAACCAGAAGACTCCCCTAGTACTCCCCAACAACAACAAGTTACTCCCCAACAACAACAAGTCACTCCCCAACAACAACAACAACAACAACAACAACAAGAGGAAGACTTTGAGGCCCAGCCAACCCCATCTCCAAAGGCGTCACCAGCATTTCGCAGGCTTCGCAAAGGACAAAGGCCTCAAGTCCCTCTCTCAAGTGTTCCAGAAGGAGAAGTGCACCACCAACCTGTTGCACGTCAAGTGTTTTCAGAAGCCACTCCAACTGTGAATGTCTCCGAGTCTGAAGCCAAAGCTGCTGAAGACAATCCGGCTGCATCAGCCGAAGACACCCAAGAAGAAGAAGAATGTGTCCCTACTCCCCCTCTTATTGAAGAAGTTGTTCATGATGTGAACGTGCTAGTGCCCGACCCTCCAGCTCAGCAAGTGGAGGTTGACAATCTTGAGGCTGCCACCACCAACACCAATGAAGCCAATGACGTAGTCATGGCTGAAGCAAATGTGGAGCCTGTGCCAACAGCTCCTGAAGCCAATGAGAAAATGTGCCTAAAGCCAATGAGGCAACTGCACCTGAAGCATCTCCTGTGCAGCCTGCAGCCTCTGCTGTTGCCACTGCTCCTATTCCGCCACCAAGGCCTCATACAATTGAGCAAGCATACAACTATGGTCAGCTAATCAGCATCCGGATGGCCTATTACGGTCCCTCCGCCTCATGCCTCTCGGGTCCTCGGTTTGAATATCATGTTGGGCATAGGCCTCGGTCCGTAAACCAAAGCCAAGACTGCCACAGTTCCCAGGTACTGCCACCTCTCCAGGTTCCTTCAATGCAAATGGCTTCAAAGCCCACAACACTTTCTTTAACAGAGCAAAGAACCCCTATTCAAGGCCAAGGATATCATCTGATCGGTACTGGAGCTATCAGCAACGAAGCTATTACTCCTGCGTTCTATATGATCAAGGGCGCATTTTCCCTCATATGCGCCTCGACACTGAAACCATTGCTGGATCGCCCGCTTAGAAGAAGCACTTGATTGCTTTCGTGATCTTTGATGCCTTTCGGCTTTGTGATGCATAAAGAACATTGGAATGAAGAACTTTTGCTTCAATTCTATGCTACCCTCCACATTCGCGGCTACTACAGAGATACGAAGACATGGGTTCTCGAGTGGATGACCGGAAATGTTCATCATGAAGCCAAAGCTCTTGACGTCATTGAGCTCACAGGCCTACCCACTCTCGGAGAGTTGTTTGAACCTGGTTGTCAACTCCACCGCGATGCACTGGAGAGCATTTTCCATAAGCCAGAGCCCAACATGAGTCAGATGTTGAGCATGATGAAGCCTCTGGCACATGACGCTGAATACCCTCGGGAATTCTTTGTTGATGACCTTGAGTATCTGCCTCGCACAATATATCATATCATCAGGCGAACTCTATGGCCTATCAAAGGGCATTCGTCATCCGCAAAACTTGAAGGAGCCATGAAGACATTTCCCAAAAAATTAATCGATTCAAAAAATGTTTGACCATTCAAAAAAGTTTGCTGATGCAGAAAAGTTGTCAATGATTCATAAACATGTTCAGAGTTGCCAGAAAATAAAATTCACAAATTCAAATAATATTCAAAACAATGATTTCTTTTTTTGCAAATCTTGATGAACATTTTTTATTTCGATCAATAATTTTTTATGATCAGTTCTCAATAATGATGAACATTATTTCATATTTGATGAACAATTTTTTAATCTGTTGAACATTTTTGAACTTGATGAACAAAATTTGTATTCTAGATATATTTTTTTTGTCAAAATGGATGAAATTTTTTTCAATTTGATTAATAATTTTTGAAAGCCGATGAACAAATTTCGTATTTGATGCAAAAAAATTGAAAGAAATTTTTTGAATTTGATTTTCTCAATCCAAAGAACAAAAATTAAATTCAATGAAAAATATTCAATTCTAAGAAAAAAATGTTCGCGGATTTGAAAATAAAATTCACAAAGAAAGGTAAAAAAATAAAGAAGAAAAGTAGAAAATAAAAACAAACAGAAAAGAAAAAGGGAAGAAAAAAAAGAAAATGGGCCGGCCCATATGACACCCACGCGCCTAGAGTGTGTGTCCTATTTTGATCTACAGGGACCTACACGCCGTATAGGAGCCGCCTTTCGAAAATAGTGCATTCTTTGCATAGGCCACTCCCACCTCCCTAGGTTGCGGTAAGTGGTGGACTGCATGTGCGCCATTTGTCGCAACCTGAAGCTTTTTTTTCGTAGATCTGTTTATTCAAAACATTTTATCTCTTAAACCGTGCGTCCAAATCTCAAACTATTTTCACCATTGGATTCATCGCGTCAAGATCTTAAAACTAGATCCCATGTTGTAGGTTTTGATGAACTTTTTTTTCTTGAAAAAACCAGAAGCGGGAGCATAGTTGTTTTTTTTTTTTTGAAAGAGGCACGACTGTGCCTCTTGCGGAAGCAAATCCATATCTTCACGAGAAGTAAACTCGTGCCTCTCATGAAAGGAAAACAATCGAAGCAGTTGTTTAGTTTAAATTTGGGGAAATAAGAAACATGTTACAGATGGATGAATACATGGATGTTGATTACTTTAATATGGTGTTTCAGATACCAGTGTGCCAGGATATCCAACTTGTCAGAGACATTCTAGTTCACCACATGGATCTAAATTTCTGTGTAATTTATTATAATCACTTATTACATGTTGCCTCATACTATTGATTTTTTTTCCTTATTATTGTTTTAATTGATGTCCCAATATGGATGTTATTAGGTTGGCACAGTTGTTCGATAATTGGCCTGATAACAATGAGTTGCATATTTCCAAATGTGATACGATGAGATTTTGATTTTTCATTATTAAGAGTGTTCTATTTGATCTTCATGATTGATATATTTCTAAATGTATGCACCGTTGCAGATTTTAGCGTTTTTTTGTTTTCGAGAGGCATGACCATGCCTCTCGCGAAAGCAATGTGTGCCTTCACGAGAAGTGGATCTGTGCCTCTTGCGGAAGGTAAAAAAGGAAACATGTTTTCTCCATTTTCGAGAGCACGATCGTGCCTCTCGCGGAATCAAATCAGTGCCTCTCGCGGTAGGAACAAAAACAAAAACTTTTTTTCTTTTTCGAAAGGCACGGTTGTGCCTCTAGCGGAAGGAAAAAAAATGAGAGGAATGGCCATGTCTCGCGCGGAAGCAAATCCATGCCTCTCGCGTAAGTAAAAGAAACATGTTTTTTTTTCGTGTTCGAGCGGTACGGCCGCAGAACAAAATCCGTCAAAAAAATATGTTTTTCATGCAATTTTTTTCCTAAAAGGTAAGAAAGACCGGTAAAAAAATACCATCTAGGTAGCCGAAAACGCGTGCGAAAAAAAACAAAAATCAAAAGGAGTGTCTAGAGTGCGACACGTGGCAGCGGTTGAGAGAGCGCCAAGTGACGCGCTGTCAGCCCACCCCAGGTGAACGTTACGGGGGCTTCCGAAGGAGTACTGCTTTGTTAGTTGCTCCCGCCACCTCTGCCGCCCCCGAGTGGCAAACAGAAGGGGAGAATATCATACGGAAACCAATATTCAATGAAAACTTTGTGAAAACCATATTTTAAAATTTTGAAAAATTCTTAAAAAATATGGGATGTCAAGAGGGTGATGTTTTATTGCCACGCAAAATTTCAATTTAAAACACATTGTGAGATGTGAGCTATGAAAAAGACAAATTGAGCCCTGAATAGTGACATTACTGTTTGGCACTATTCAACGCTGATTTCGTTTTTTTCATAGCTCACATCTCGTAATGTGTTTCAACTTGAAAATTTGTGCGGCAATAAAACATCATCCTCTTAACATCCCCTATTTTTTAGATTTTTTTTTAAACTTTAAAACAGCTTTTTCTTGTGGTTTTCACCGGTTTCCACCGAATGTTGGTTTCTGTATGATATTCTCAGAGACAGAAGTGGTTACACCAACAGTGCCCGCGGGTTGGCCTGCCCACTTAGCGGCAGCACGTGTTGCGTGTTCGTTGCTTCCATTTTTCGTTCGTTTTTTCTGTTTTGTTTTTCTTTTCAGTTTTTTCCTGTTTCATTCATGCTTTTTGGGTTTTTATTTGTTTTTTATTTCTGGTTTTTATTTATATTTTCCTTCACTTTTTGTATCATTAACACATGGTGAACAATATTTTAATACATGATGAACAATTCATTAACGATCGATGAATATTTTTTATTTGGTTTTTAATACACAAGGATAAATTCATTAATGATCATCGTATAAGAAATGTGCACCGCGTATTACAAAAAAATGTCCACAAAAATGATATATTACAGAAAAATGTTTATCTGTGTTTTTTTTAAAAACTTCGGTGCATATTTAAAAGAAGTTCACTTTATATTATAAAAGGTTCACCGTGTATTATACAAATGTCAACGTATATTAAGAAACTGTTCACTGCATATGACAAGTAATTCGTCATGCATTATAAATTCGTATGATCATGTATTAATAAAATGTTCAAATTATATTACAATAATGTTCAATTAATATTAAAAAACATTCACTGTATAATAAAACAATGTTCTGTGTGTATGTGAATTGATGTTCACTGTATATTATAGAAATGTTTATATTCCAAAAAAATTATAAAAGAGAAGTTCTAAAGAAAAAACAAGGAAGAAAACTTAAAAAAACAACCAAAAAATCAGCCGCTACGGTGAACCGACTGCCACAGTGCACTGTTCTCTACAGTAACCATGCTCTATACAAAGCGCCACCGCTATAGTGGGCCGGCCTAATGCACTTGCCCTTGTGCGTCGCCTCGGCTGTTTGACGCCTACGTGCATCGAACAGGAGGTCTCCCCCTCCAGACCAGCACAACAACCCCCACCGACACCCACCAATTGGGCCTGGGCCTTTTGAGGTGTGGTTGTTTATACTGCCTAGGCCTTTGAACATAGCCGAAAAAGGGAGCTGCCCTTGCCACATCAGCTTCTTCTCTTTTCTCCCGGGTGCCAGTGGATATTTTTTTCGCCCCATATTATCAGTATCCCCATGAGCACTAACTTTTAGTAAAGGGTGCAATTTCTGAAGAAAAAAAGAGTCAAAAAGGGTGTGTTAGGTAGGTGTCGCTCGTAGCAAGGAACACGCGCTAGTGTCAATCATGCTCTCTCGGTTACGTCCCTCCTGCTCACTCGGCCACATCGCTTGGCCCAGCAGAGGCTCATTACTGACAGTCGAAGAAGGAAAATTTATTACGTACAATCTTTTTTTGTCTCAAAAAATGTACAGATCTTTTTTTTCTTCTTTGTTTTTTTTTCTTTCTTGCACACGATTTTCTTCATTATAGACCTACTAGGTATGTACATGGTCCTTTTAAAAAAGCAGTGAGTATGTATTGTAAAAAAAAGGCAGTGTGTACATGGGCATGTAAAAGGATTTTTTTTCATTTTCAAACAATTTCTTGTCTTTGGGATAAAAATGTTCGTAAATTTTGGAAATTTTAACAAATTTGAAAATATGTTCATGAATTTAAAAATATTCATAATATGAAAAATGTTCGTCAAATTTACATAAGAATGAAAATTTTGAAAAATGTTCAAGAATTGGAAATATATCATGAATTTAAAAAATGTTCATCAATTCAAATAAAATCAACAAAGCAGTGTTCATGAATTTGAAAAGTATTTTACTCCCTCTGTCCCATAATATAAGAGTGTTTTGACACTACACTAGGATAAAAAACGCTCTTATATTATGAGACGAAGGGAGTACTAATTAAGAAATGTTAACAAAATGAACAATGTTTATGAATTTGGAAGTTGTTTTCTTGAATATGAAAATTGTTCATGGATCTTAAAAAATGTTCGTAAATCTAATAAAATGTGCGTAAAGTTGAAAGATGTTTTTTATTTTAAAAACGCAAATTTATAAATGTTCATGAACTCAAAAAATAATTATTTTTAACATATATTTTTAAATGAAAATGCCTTAGCAGGTGTGCCTAGAACTATGTCCCATAATTCCGCGTCCTGGCAAGTGCTAAGCGAGGTCGTTGGTATTTTCTATTTTTGACAGATGCTAAAGTCATCGTTGGTTTTTTTTCTCGCAAATAGAAAACAGGATTGCTAAAGTTCAGTCGACTGAGACTTATCTCAGTCGGTGCTATATTCATGGGCTCATGCATGAAAATCCGTGCAAAATTTTCTTTTAGTTTTTTTTTCTTTCTTACATGTTATGTCACTGAAACTTTCGTAAGGTTAAGTCTCGATCGAGACTAGGCCACACCCAAAAGAAAAATGCTTTGGCTGCATGCATATAATTGGTGGTAGGCTTGAGTATGTATCTTTGACCAATTCCGTCCTTCCATGTCGTATCAAATCTATTTTTTTATTTTTTTAGGGTATCAAATCTATTTATTTAGGTACTTGAGTTAAGGGCATAGCGAAGAGAACAACTGGCCGATTGCGTTGGATTTCCCTTCTCGCATGCAATATCTATCCATTTAATTGCTTGCCAACATTCATACTATTGTCTATTTATTGAGAAGATCACACATGAAACAAGGAAATAATTGCTATGGATACGGGCAGATAGGCAGGAACAAACATTCTTCTTCCTTGGTCCTCGACCGCAGTCTCCATCTCACCATATAGAGGACGACCGCGGTCCACATGGTAGAGCTGATTAGAACACACACACACACACACACACATATATATATATATATATATATATATATATATATATATATATATATATATATATATTGTCCCATTTACAACACTCAACCAAGCATCCATCAGATCATCGATCTCAAGTCCATGGACAAGCACAAGAGTCGCACGCGTGCACTAGCCTTGCTACTCCCTCTGCTGTTTCTCGCGTGTTTTCCCCTTTACGCTCAATGTAAGTCGCATGCACTAGCTAGCACATACGCCATGAAGCCATTGCTTCCTAAATTTCTGTTTTGTGGCTCGCTCAACAGGCCGCCTCGTCGAGGGCATGGACGGCGACAAGATCAATATACCGGGAGGACTCTGCGTCCATCATAAAGACTGCGCACCGGGTAATTGTTGCTTCTGGTGCCTAGTGCTGGATCTGTGCTATGCATCAATGGGCGAGTGCAAGAAAGAGTGCCAAGGCCACATCGATGCGCGCCTCTTTAATCTTCCGTCGCCTTCAAATTGAGTTCCTTGATCTTGAACCGGCAACCCGTTCGAGCAAGACTAGTGGTCTAATTTGTTGTATTCTTTTGAAGCCGCCGGTAGTTGTTCTAATAATAAGAATATATATCTCAACTCGATTCGTTTCAATTTCTTATTAGAGAAATCTCTAATTATCAACTTTGTTTATTGTTCATGCTTGGTTGTCCGTATCCTCGTTTACTTTTGTCAACACGTTTTTGTTTCCCTGCAAGAAGCTTCCAATCTATGCATCTTCAATCATGGCAGTACAAAGAACAACAGAGGTAATAAAAATTACAACTATTCATGGACATCTAGCGACAACTACAATCACTGGAGCGAGCACACGATTTACACAACAAATGTATAGAATTAATTAAGCCAATGGACAAAACAAAATTGCGGTCAGCCGAGCCGTACTCATACATACAGAATCAATCAAGGAAATTAAACAGCTTAATTAACAACAGCCACTGGTAGTAGTACAAAAAAAGAAGAAGCAAATACATTACTATATACTCCCTCCGTTTCTAAATATAAGCCTTTAACGTTAGCTTCTTTCTTTTTTTGGCATTTAAGCTTCTGACCCTCGATTAGTCGAATGTAGCTAGGTAGCATCTTAAATTATTAGTTAAACGTACATAGATATGTGCATGCACAATGGGTGAAAGCTTTACTTATTGTACAACATTAGAACCGGGCACCTTCAGAACCCTCCCTCCCGCGCACTAGACAGTCCATTTTCGCCATCACACATTCTCTGGTCGTTCAATCTGATTGGACAACACTCGATCTGCGTCGGTCAACCGATCAGGGCTCCTGATCTGTCACCTTAAGAGTTGTCCGATCGTAGTTTACGCGTATGATTGAAGCATGTCTTCTCTGTGTAATGCACCATGCTTCAGTGAAAAAATTGCGGTTCGACAGGCAGAATTGAGAGGACCAAATGGCAAAGGGAACTCTTTCTACATCAACTCGGGCCACCAATTACAACCTTAAAGACGACCTGCTTTCTTAGTATTATTAATTGCCCCAGCCATAAAAAACAGTTCACCTTAGATTATATTGATGGAGATTAGGAGCCTTCCTTCATACATTGCCAACGACCTGATTTATTCCTAGTTGGATGCTAGCTCTTTGTGGTTTCAAATATGCTTGCGACGACCCAGGAGAAGGAAACTTCACTGAAGTTGCTAGCGTTTTTTGGAATTGCAGTTTTTTAACCTATTTTTTAGTTGCCAGGAAAATGCCACCATTGCTTTTCAGTTGTATGTATTAACTATTTTCTCTTTCTTCCAGTTACAATGTGCAAACAAGTTGTAGACTTATGTTGTCTACAAGTAAGTCGTTGATTGCTTATATGTTTCCATTTGGTTTAGGAAAATAAATAAAGCTTAATTCATGTAAATATTGATCAACACATATGACTAAATAGTTAGTTGACTATGTTTTCTTAGTGTTCATAACAAGGCAGCATCAAGAAAATGGACACCTTTATCCAGCGACCAGTCGCTGGGAGGAGCCTCCCATTGACGCATTCGTTTGCCAGGGCGGAGGTCCTCCCAGCGAATTGTTGCTAGTATATCCTTGTTCGCCAGCGGGAGGGCCATGGTGAAATGGTTTTTTTTTTTAGGAAAAGCCATAAAATCAAAAAAATATAAAATGCCACAAAAGTTGCCAAGTTCCTAGACATCACCCAAAAAATCTTGTCCGTAAAAACAGGGTCAGCAAAAAAATGTCATCTCTCAATAACAAAAAATGTCCTCATCTTAAATAATAAAAAATGCCATCCTCAGAATAATAAAAATGGCATGCTATTATAAATAAAAATGGCATGCTCATATTAATATATGACTTGCCATTAAAAATAAAAAATGACATCCTCTCACTATTAAAAATGTGATCCTATTGTAAACAAAAAATGTCATGCCCTTATTAATAAAAACTGTTATGCAATAAAAATAAAAAATGGCATCCTATGACTATTAAAATTTTCATCCTATTATAAACAGAAAAGGCCATGCTCTTATTAATAAAAACTGCTATGTCATTAAAAATAAAAGATGCCATCCTCTCACAATTAAAAATGCCATAGTCTTAGCGATAAAAAATGCCATCATCACAATAATAAAAAAGACATGCTCTTATTAGTAAAAACTGCAATATCGGTAAAACAAAACTGCCATCCTCTCAATAATAAAAATGTCACCCTCTTATAATAAAAAATTTCATCCTCCTAAAATAAAACTGCACCGTGAGAAAGTTAAAAAAATATTATTTTTGGGATGAATTAAAAAACTTCAAAAATGACTTGTTGTATATAAATATACATTTTAAGAGAAACTTCCGCAAGCCCGCTCTCAAGCCCAGTGGTTAGAGTACCACGCTCGACGCGAGAGGTCGGGAATCCGAATCCTCCCCTATGTCGGTGTTATGTATTTTTGAAAAAAAACAAGAGTTCACCAGGAAAAGCCAGACAACGAATGTGTTACACATTTTTGGAGAAAGAAAAACAAGAGTTCGCTAGGAAAAGCCAGACATCGAATGCCTCCAGCCATCCGACGTGGTGTTGCCCCTTGTGTTAGGGTGCGTGTGCATTCGCTAGGGTCACCCTCCTTGAGAACATTCGTCAGTAATAATTTTCGAAGAAGATTTCATCATCTCATGCTCATAACAAGGCGGATCGAGCCATAGTATCGGTTGTTGTATGTTATTACATGTGTCCAATATATCTAACTTCTCTTTTAGTGATTGGATGGAGAGGATGGGAGGCTCCATGTCGAGTTATTCCATTTGTTGGTCCTTGGTGGTAGGCTGGTAGCAAAAAACAAAAACCGATGTGTAGAGTTGCACAGGGAGGATCATCACCACCACGACTCCATCTACACTTACACTCAAGGAGGTGACACACTTGCTCTTCAAGATCCAGCTTCCAATGGGGTTTCATGAGCTGGAACAGCGGGGGAAGCCTCACGGCGTCACATGTGAAAGGGGTGAGGAAGCAAGATGATGACGATGTATGGAGCGTTCTCTTTTGGCGGAAGAAGTAGGTCGTCGACCGAATAAGCGACATGGTGGCCACTCAAGAGAGGGCACGGGATGCGAACAAAACCTCCAGCTAAGTGGTAAAAGATGCGTCTCTTGATGTCGCCGGGGTGAAGGTCGTTGCCCTCGGGCAGCATCACCCACCGTCATGGGTGGAAGCGCGGGCCGATGATGCCACAGGCGCGTGGCCTAACGTTGCTAGACTACCCGTGCGTGCACACACCCCGAAACCAAATGTGTTCCAACGGTTCTCAAGCCAAAACGTGAGAGCCCATCAGTTGAACCAGCTCCGTGTGCAGAGACGGCACGACTTCAGAGCTGGGGCGAGCAAATGGCCGGACGGAGGTTGCTATTCGACGACAAAGACGACATGGATCGGTTTCTTTTGGACATGGGGTCGATCTCCGGCCGCATCACACCATTCGACTCGGCAATGATTTTTTTTTGAGAAAATCTCGCCACTTTATTAGATGATAGAAATATTCGTAGGTACACTGGTCTGGTCATGGGGGATTCCCAACCAAACATGTCGACCTACAGCTAAGTTACAAGCAAACTTGGCGAGATTGTGAGCCTCGAAGTTATTGTTCCTACTCTCAAAAACAAAAGATACTAAGTCGAAGGAGCTCCTCCGATGCGTAATTTCATGTACAATAGCTGAATGCGAACCACCCGTCCCCTCATTTATGTCGAGTACCACGCCCTTGCAGTCCGAAGCGACCCTTAGATGAGTCAGATGAATATCCAGAGCCAGTGCCAACGCCTCCCTGCAAGCGGAAGTTTCCAAAGTTGTGGGATCGGTAATACCTCGAAAGACTGCCGCCGAGGAACCCAGATATGGTCTCGGCATACCGCAGAAACTGCCCCTCCACGTTTGTCCAAATAAAAGAAGAAATGATGGGAGCTTGAGTTGGGCCTGATCTACAGCATCCACTCTCTAATGGGCCTAACATCTGGCCCGCCCAATATTCTCTCCCTGGTGCGTGCGCTCTGGGTGATTAGGACCCAAAAAAAAGTGCGTGGGTAGGACAAAAAAGAAAAGAAAGAGCGGCCGCCGGCGAGAGAGGCGGAGGGGAGGAAGAAAGGTGCGGCCTTTCTTGCCTAAAATTCCAGCGGCGGAGGCGAATCCAAGGAGGAGGAGGAGGAGGAGGGAGCCGCCCCTGCCCAGCTAAATTCTCGTCGTCTCTCTCGTCGTTCGTCTCCCCGATCGCCATTCCCCCCCTTCCGCGACAGAGATTCGTCCTCCGCCGGCGGAGATGCAGGCCGCCGCCTCGTGGAGCAAGGGCCTCCCCGGCCTGCGGAGCCACCTCTGCGCCGCCGCGTCGTTCCACTCCACGCCCCCCTCCCCCGCCAAGTGGAAGGGCAAGTTCGATTGCAAGGTCAATCTCCCCCCTCTTTCCCCATTTCCAGCGAATCTCCCCTTCCTTCCTTCCACGACCTAGCTAGCTAGTTGGATTTTGCCTCAGTAGGTAGCTAGCTACTTGTGGTTAATCAGTGGATGGAAAATACTGTTATTTTTCTTTCTTGTCCATACAAACTGTCCAATTGCAAGCTTATAGTAGATTAGATGCACATTTCAGCAGATAGATGGTGCTGGTAGATGCTGATTTCTTCTTCTGCAACAAATAGTTTTGAGTTCTGAGACTAAGCATCCGGACACGAATTCTAGGTGGACGGACACTTGAGTGCCAAAGTTTGGATCATGGACCACAAACTTCTTGATGATTGGTGTTGGCCGATGCATGGTTTCCAGTAGGATAAGCATGAACGACGAAGCTCCATGTTGTGTTGTTAACTGCTACGCATCTGGGGTGTCCTTAACCAATTAACCTGCTGTGCTGTGATTTCAGTTCCCATTTCAACTAGTTCTAGCCTGTAAAGGACCCCCGATACATGCACATTTGGCAATTAACTTGTTCTTGGTATCAGTAGGGTTATGCATATGATTTGCAAGTTACAACATCACTCATGTTCATTTTTTTTTCCATATATGTGTAGCTTGCATGCTGACACTACAATTCGTTGTGCAGCATGAGCATGGAGAACGGAAGCTATCCAAGGTATATGCCTTGACACATCTCTCAGCTGTAATCTGGACTGGTTGGGAACATGAGCACCACCATTAATGTCATACATACTTGAAGCGTAGTAGCTCAAATCAGCGGTTTAACTTCATGCCTGTTGTAGCTTGGAAGATAGTCAGTAACTATGGTCAGTATAGTAATAGCAGGGACTGCAAGTTAATTGCACTATGATAGTAAAGTGCATTTTATTTGATATTTTCCTCAGGGTGCTTGCATTCTCATACAATTGCATAGAGCTCTTGGTAATGGTTTTCTAGAAACTTGGTAGCATATAAGGTTTTATTTATAGCTAGATACCAGAATTTGATCTGTCAGAATGAAATTGAGCACCTCTAGCTGTGTTATGCATTTGTTTCATTGCCATGTGTTTAGTAGCCAAAGCAAACTCAATGAGTCAATTCATCACGCAGAAAGAAAACAGTTATAGGTTTGTAATTGATGGTTTATTTAGTACCTGCCTTACCATGATTAGGTAGCATTCGACAGTTGTGATTTTTGAGATAGTTCTAATGGGTAATAGCTCTTCAACAGAAATATGAGCGATACGTCGTTCGTCAAAAACGAGCAGAAGGAAAGAAGGCCCTGAAAAATTACCTTCTGTATGGAAAGTCAACACCTCATATACAGGTGAAATTTCTATTCGGGTTGTCATTTGTACTTTCTTATCCTTCCTCGACAGGGATAACTAAGGCAAAAGTTTATTTCTGCAAGCATAAGAGTTGGCAGAAAACACACACCATCCATTTATTATTGCTTGTGTACCTGAAGCCTACAGTGCACTTGTATTCCTCTAGGATGGAAGTATGGGCAGCTTTGCTAATTCGCATGACATTCCACGATTCAAAACGTTCAGAAAAAGACAGGATCACAGTTCAACAAAACCTCGACAAGGAGTACACCATCAAAGAAAGGGTATGGTTCTATCTTCGCAGAGTAGGCCATGTTTTGCTCTGCTGCCTTGGGAATATCCATGTGGTTATCTAGCGTTTCATGGTCTGCTATTGCCTTTTCTGCATATCTTACATAGTTCTGTCTGAGGATATGATTTATTTACACGGAGAAGTTCCAAGGGCAAACAAAACTTGTACAGCCTGCAACTCAACTATATGAATTCTGATCCTTTGTGATGACAGTGTTTTGTGCTGCTTAATGACAGTGTTTTGTTGAACTTTCATGGATTATATATAGCATGGATCTGTGATGCTGGCCATCCAGATCACTTCATTGAAGTAGCTATCACATCGTAATACTATGAAAGTTTGACGAGGATGTTCTTTTTTGTAGACAAAAAGGACAAGGCGAAGTTCTACAACTTTTTCTACGAAACCCGTTATGTGAATCCTGAAAATATTTTTGAGACCATCTTTGGTGAACATCACCAGAGTTTTACCTGGTCCCATGCTTCATGGGAGGGTTTTCACTTCAGGGCTTCATCGTTTGGATTCAGACGGGCTGGTGAATCACGAAGACAAAGAGTTGAAAGCGAGAGCGAAGACGAAAGCGACGACGACGACACCTGTGACACAGCCGGCGTTGGCTCACATGCGCACAGGCTCACCCTTGGATTGCCACCTCGTGGTCCACTAACCCTAGATGATGTCAAAACAGCGTGAGATACCGTTTTTTGTCATGCCTCCTCAAATTGTTGTTTGTCCCTGCCACCGTTGCAAAATGTTGTTTACCTCTCACTCCGCTGGTGTTTACCCGATTTACTCCGTGCAGCTTCCGCGCGTCTGCTCTGAGGTGGCACCCTGACAAGCACCCGGGCTCTTCACAGGTAACCGACCGACACTGAGGTGGTTTCGAAGTTGAACCAACAACAGATGCAACACTAGTTCAGTGTTGGTCACATATCAACTTGCGAATACACATATGCTAACAGAGGGCATGTCCGTTCCCTACATTTGTGTTGCGCACAGGCGGTAGCCGAGGAGAAGTTCAAGCTGTGCGTCAATGCATACAACTCGCTCTGCACCGTCCTGAAGGCCGCGTGATAAGCCTCTTCCTTCCTCCACGCGTGGTGTTGTGAAGCTTGAGACCGCTATCAGCTCGTCGGTCTCCCGACCTCCCTCGAGGGCGTGAAAATCGTTCCATCACTTGTTGGGAATTGGAGCTCCAGAACGGAAGCTCAGGAGCTAGAGCTCTTCCCTGCATGCATCTGTTGTTTGTTCCTTTCTTCGGCATTCGTTTTCTTCACCTAGGAGATTTGGGCCAACAGAGCCAAGCTCCCAACAGCATGGAAGGAGATTATGTTGTAACATGTAGGAGCACAATCATATTTACGTACCATTGCAAGCTGTAACAGCAAATGATGGTTATTTCATTTCATCTCTTGGTTTCGAAAGGGGGAATAAAAGGAACTTGTGTGGATGCAACAATTAAGCAGCCAGATGAAAGCTTCCTTCCTTGTTACTAGTATTTTGCAGAGATTTGATTCTTATCCTACTGTAGTGTGCTACATTTTGAGTAGATAAGATCTCAGATAGTAGCACAATTATACTGGACTAGTGCATGTGTGATGCGATGTGATTGAGATGGACAGTTGCGTTATGATGAATTGATGATTAGGCCAAGAGTGAAAGCAAATCAAAGCTAAAGCAAAGCAGAGTTGGTCGCCATCATGAGCATGGCACCAACGAAGATCCTTGACATTAATGAATGAATGTTGGCAGGCAGGCAGGCAAGCAAGCAAGCAGATCTCGCTCACTCTTGTGCTGCTGTAGGACATTCTTTGGTGCTGCTTGGTAATGGTGGAACACAGCACAATCGATGCGATTTTACTAATCCTGATGAAGAGAAGAAGAAGCAGAGAGGAGGAGGAGGAGGTAATGGTGGTAGCTAGGCTAGGGGTGGGGGTAGGGCTATTAGAAGCAGAGGACTGCGACGGCGGCGGCGACGGAGAAGGCGAAGGTGGCGATGAGGAAGGCGAAGTGGATGGCCCAGCTGCGCTTGAACTTGGCGAGGTAGGTGTCGTGCGGCTCCTGGTAGGGCACCTCCACGTCGGCGGCCGCCACCACCTCCCCCGCCGACTTGAGCATCCGCAGCCGCTCCGCCGCCAGCGCTAGCGTCAGCTTGTGGCACCGCCGCTGGTACCTATATATTGTAGTTGGACCATCCATCCATTGTTACTCAAGCAACCAGATCGAAATCGAAATCGATTGTAGCACAAGAAAGAAACAAGGAATGGGGACCTGAAGCCGTTGAGGCATCGGAGGTGGTGCGCGACGGCGGCGTAGAAGGCGAGGTGGGCGAGGGAGAGGAGGCCCGCGGGGGCCCAGAGGTGGCGGCACTGGAGGCGGCTGCCCCCGCCGGAGACGGCGGAGAGGACGAGCGCGAGGAAGAGGAAGAAGGCGAGGAAGAGGCGCCAGAGCTCCTGCTTCTGCGCGTCGGCGCTGCGCTTCTTCTCCACCGTCTTGTCGAAGTGCAGCTGCACCACCGCCCCCAGCGCCTGCGCCGCCGCCTCCCGCGCCACCACGTCCACCACGCCCCCTCCCCCCGTCCCCCCTCCCGCGTAGGAGGAAGCCGCCTCCCCCTCCCGCGGCATCGGCACCGTCACCAGCCGGTGGTGCTGCCCGTGCCCGTCCATCGTCGGTCAGTCAGTTGACTCGCGGCCGGAGCTCGGGTACTGAGATTGGAGCTGGGCAGTGGACAGTGGAGTGGTGAAGTGAAGGTGGGGAGTGAGCAGTGGCACAGACAGACAGAGAGAGAGAGAGAGTGCAGGTAAAGTTGATGCTCTTTCTTTATTTACGCCACGCCATGGCCATGGCCATGGGTGGATCATTGGATGCTTCCTGCACTGGACTGGAGCGTGAACAATCATAATGACCGTGGTGAGTATTCCAAATTTTTTTTATTTTTAGCTAGCTGTCAAGTACAGTAATTAGAATATTACAGTAGATGGAGGAGATTAAAAAAAGGAGGAGAGAAGATTCACGGAACGGAAGGGCAGCGTAGCAGGCATGGGATGGGATGGGATGGCACGTGGTGAACCATCTCTCTCCCTCCTCGGTGACCGTCAGCACTGAGAATGCATCCATGTGTGCAGTGGACGCTCTCTAACAGCCACACACGACTTGACCAAGCTACTAACCAACAATCATGCATGGCCCGGCTAACAAACTTATGCATGTCAAGATTATGTCTAACAACACTGGGTCGAGCAGCTAAACGGGAAACATGTCCTCTCAGTTACTACTACTTCTTGCGGAAATGTTAGGGCATCTCCAACTCCAACGGGTGATCTAAATCTCTAAATCAGACACATTAAACATCTACGAAATGCGTCCACGGAGGATACGGGAGGAGGCCGGAAATTGAAAAAAAAAAGACTGCATCCAAGCAAAATTGAAGCAAGTTCACGGTATTAAATTCAAATCGAACGATATTTGACAAGTTCAACTAAATTTTAAAATAAAAATAAACGAGACTACGCGAGGTGGCCTCCCTGGCCGGCTGCACATCCATCGCCGTCGGAGTTGTCGTGGTCCTTCCACCGGCGTAGAGGTTGCGGTGGTCCTCGACCCAGAACAACGCGAGGTTAGGGTCTAAAGGACCCAGTCCAGCGCGTGGTTCGATGTCTTGCACGCGGCCCGGTGCTGCACCTGCACGTTGCGCCGCCATGCCGCCTCCGATGCCACTCTGTCGCCCGCCGCCACGGTGCTATGCGACGCTGTGTTTTTACCGCCGTGGTCGAGGTAATGCAGGAGGCGCCTGCACGCGTTCGCGAGCACCAGCGAGGAATGAGCCTCCTCCTTCTTCACAGCGATGGGGCACTACTGGCTTCCGGTGGACTAGCAAGTACGTACCTTGATGATCTTACACTCATTCCTGGTCAGACTAGGAGCTGGAGCTCAGATCCTGTTCGGCGATCAGCAAAGTGGAAAACCAACAAAGTGGAGGGCTCTTCTGCTGTCATTTTTGAAGGTATGACAGTACCGAAAAGCCTGCAAGTGATGGCTGAGGATCTGTACATCACGAAGCTCCATATTACGACTGACTACTTAGCGACGATCAATCACAACTTTTTTTTTTGTCTGTATTTGTCCTTTTTGTATCCCTCACATGCAAGCATGTATATTGATGAAAATTTGGCCCAATATACTACACTGATATACTTTGCGTATAAAAAATTCCAGTATATAAAAATCCAATATTTTTTTTTGTATCCCTCACATGCAAGCATGTATATTGATGAAAATTCCAGTCTACAATAGCACATACCAAGAAAACGGTAAAAAAAAACACAAATCGTATCATCACTGATGCACTTCTGGCACGCCTGTGACTAAGGTTTGAGCGATGACTTTAAAGGTTGGGACACTATAGTTGGTCGTCGGTCAGTGATGACTTCTGAACACACGACACACAAAATTGCAGTCAAGCCAAATCTCAAACAAAAAACTAACTAGTGCCGGCAAGCCAAATCTGAATCAAAAAACTGGGTAGTCAGTTTTTTAGTGGAACAAATTCTCAAGTCTCATTTGAAGTATAAATGTAATTTATGTATAAAGAACATACGAACACATGAAGTAGAAAAAAAATGAAAAAGAGTTGGTACGGGGGTTAAGATGAGCGAACCCGTGTACCACGAGCCGGGCCAACAACTGAGCCTGCCCCGCCGCCCGTGGAAGCCCAAGATCAGAAACCGGGCTAGGCTATGGCCTGGGAAGTGTTCCCACGGCACAACGCCCGATGGCCTCTAGGGCCAACCACTTGGGCCAGCCCATCAAGAGATGGATGATCTCATCAGATGGTGGGAGCAACGCGATCGGCCATGAACGGGGCCACGATCGGTCCGAGCGCCACATACCGGGCGCCTCGTCATCCTGAGGAAACTTTCCAGCAGGGCAGCCATTTAACTGACACGGGCTCAAGCCCACCAACCCACCGGACCAACTCTTCGGCCCTCCAAGCAAGGCTGGAGACACAAGCGCGCGCCGCCACGCTCGGCCGATGACACGCACGGGCGCTGGGTTTATATGCTGCTGCGGGAGCCTCTCCATTAGCGATGTGGTACTAATAATATTATAATCCCAGGTTCGAGACAACGGTCAGGCCCTCCTAGCAGGCGATCAGCTCAAGCCAAAACCAAACCCGTGAACATCTTCGAAAGGAAAGAAAAAACTGAACGGTGAAAGTAGATACAGCCGGCGGGGTAGGTAGGTGTTTATGTCTTTTTCTGGAAAAACTGAGCTGTGACTGTGAAAGTATAAAACTACCACAATTCAAGTGAGGGTTCCGAATTAACTATTATAGTTCCAAAATTTTCAAGACGTTACCACAAAGTTGGTTTGATAGCCAAGAGTAGCTTGCTAAGCAGGCCCACTATCTACCTAAGAAGTTTGGTTCTCCTCAATAATCCTATATACCTAAGAAGTTCGTCCTCATTATCTTATTTTATCTCATCATGCAAACGTGTCACATCACCATATAATTATGATTAGGATAAGACCAGCTTCAATATGCAACCATGCATGCAAAATGACCCCACCATATGCAACCATGCATGGAAATATATTTCTCTATTAGGGCATCTCGAACGCTGACCCACTACCGTCCGGACCGCGTTGTCTGGACTATGAAAACTATCCAACGCCGACCAGTATCGGTTTGTGGGGCAGTCCATTGCGATTTCTCCCGCAAACCGGGACAAAAGTGGGGGAGAGTTGCGGGAGTCTGGATCAAATCCCAAGCCCGCTTCTGACCATCCCACCAAAAACCCTGACCCCTCCCTCGTGCGCTCTGTCCGGCGCGGTGCCCGCATTCATCTTTCTTGTAAGCGCTTGGCGAACATTGAAGACGGCTCAGGGCGGATGCGACCTCTCACTGCCTACGCCATTGAAGTGGCACGCCGGCCAAGGGCGCCACCCGCGACGCGTCTCCGGTGTCCGCGCATGTTCAATGACGGAGACGCGTGACTTAATGGGACGAGACAAATATCTACTGTGCCTATTCAATGCCGCTATCCCGTCCGTCTGCCACCATTAAGCAGGCTCGCCGGCCAAGAAACCCACTCCGGCCCCGCACATTGACCCTCGCCTCAACGGAATCCGCTATATAAAGGCGGCCACACCCGGCTAACTCCACCCCACATTACAAGTCCCTCCCCATCCTCCTCCCTTGCACTGCATTCGCCATTACTGCCAGTGGGAAAGCACAGTGGGACAGTCTGTCGTCGGAGATGAAGCACGCGGTGGCCGCCCTTGCCGCCGTGCCAGGCGGATCGAGGCCGGCTTGCCCGCCAGCTCGCTCGAGGTCTCCGACGACGAGGACAACACGACGATGGAGGCGGGCTCCAACGACACCGTCCCGACTCCCGCACCTCCTGTGCACACCGACTTCACCATGGAGCAGGCGCAGACGCAGTCCAATGCCGCCATGGCGGAGGTGCAGCCTGCGACGGCGCCTTTGTCGGCGCTCCAGCAGGAGCGAAGCAGCGTGCCATCTACGATGCCGGCCACGCCCATTGGTATTTTCAAACGTAGCGGCAAGCCCGGCCATGGCAAGCATGACCGCAAGGCAGCTCTGGCAAACTTCACCAACACGCAGTCGATGCTGGGGGCACGCCAACCTGAGCGTCCGTGCATGCGGCACTACCTCCCGGTCCACCAGTGTGTCTACCACTGGCAGAACTGCATCTCGACGCCGTAGCGGAATGTCAACCTGCCGCATGGTTGGCGCCTCAATCCTTACAGGGGGCCCGTGTCGGTGGTGCCTCGGTCAACCCGCGCGTGGATGGAGGAGATCCGCCTCCGTCGTGCTGCCCTATATTTTGAACTACGCGGCTACCCGGACTACGCCGAGGACTCCTCCTATTGGGACGTGGGGTTCGCATTTTAAGATAAAGAGTGTTTCAAATTGCTGTTGCTTTAAAAAATTATTCACAATTTTAAATATGTTCACGCTTTAAAGAAATGCTCAAATGTTCCAAAAAAAATCCATTTAAATAAATATACATTGAAAATTGTTCATGAAATAAAAAATCATGTTTTTAAAAAAACATGTGTTAAAAAAATGTTCGTCTTCAAAACATGTTCTAATTCTAATAAAAAATTCAAGAAATAAAAAATGGTAGATTTTATTTGAAAAATGAAAGAAATGTTTGTGTTTTTTGAAAAGTAAAAAATAAAACCGACTGACACACTATTCCATGTGCATGCACCACTACTCTTCCATCAGATGAAGGATTTTCCAATGGGCATTTGTACTAGTAGAAAAAAAAGGAGTTGATATGGGGGTTTAGGCACTATTCCATGTGCATGCACCACTACTCTTCCATCAGATGAAGGATTTTCCAACGGGCATTTGTGTACTACTAGTAGAAAAAAAAGGGAGTCGATAGGCGCGATGGTCCGAGCGCCCTCAAGGAGCCCTCTCGTCATCCTACCGTTTGCACGGCAGGGCGACAATTAGTGCCACGGGCTCGAGCCCACCGACCCACATACCAACTCCCTGGCCCTCCAAGGTTGGGCTGGAGTCACAAGCGCACGCCACCACGCTCGGCCGACGCGCACCACGGGTGCTGCGTTTATATGCTGGTGCGGGAGTCACTCGTCTAGCGAGGTGGTACTATTGCCATTCGTCCTCTGTCTCCGGTGGACAGCGTGTGGCCAGTGAATGCTTTGATGCTTCCCTTCCCTTGTACTATCAAATATCGGTCACTCAGATCCAAACCAAAGTGCTGTTGTAGTGACAATTTCTATGTCTGGGTGTTTCTGTTTTTTTTATTTCCAGGAGCTACTATTTTCATCCTGTTACAGTAAAGTTCATGCACGATTTGCAAATGTCAAATGCATGTGCGAATACACGCCGGTCATTCTGAATGTTTTAGTCCGTGTTGGGCCGGCGGGTTCTTTAAACACCAAATAAACTGTTTGTATTTGATTTTCAGTGTAGAAAATCCGTGTTGGGCCGGCTTGGTTGGGGTTTTTAGTCCCAACTCGCCGACGGAGGTGCGATGCGACTTGCTTAAATAGCCACGTCGTGCAAAGCGTTAAACTTCTCCTCTTAATAGGGGCTATCAATGCTCGCTTTGATGAGGATATGAATTAGAACCCTTCTCAAGGCACGTATTGATGCCCCCTATTAACAGTGAGAGAGTTGTTTTTTAAGTATGAGATCTCTTTGTGCATCATTTTATCAAGCTACTTAAAAAAATCATCAAAAAACATAGTTGAACAATGTGTCGTACACATAAAAGGTAAGGTTTGGTGCAATTTTTGTTGGGGTCGGGCTGTCAGGTCCGGCATGGCGCGGTCGGTCGTGTCCGCCCCATTCCATATTCAACCTAGATTTGGGATGAATATGAGGGGTGCCAGTCAGCCTGTGCATTTGAGACTGATTTGAGGCGCTCGTTTGAGTCGCTTTTTTTTACCGATCGCTGATCTGGTCGTCCGCCCGGTCGTTTGAGACACCTGATTGTAGATACCCTTACGTTTTTTAACATGAATCCAACGTCAATGGTTGGGTCTCCTCGTCAATTTACTCGAATGTATATCTTCTCCCAATAAACAAGGGAAATGGTACGAGCTCCATATAGAAAGAATAAGACGACACACATCACCTTCAAAAATTAACATTAAGAAATTCTACTCGATGCGCTCATCTTTTTATCGGAAACCTAAGTCACATATTTCTATCTTTGTTGCGCAAGATGCACAACACAGAGCTAAAATCATCACATCTTGCCCTGCTCATCCAAGCAAGTGGACACTTAGTCTTTCGGAGAAAAGAACAAAATGGATACACAAAGGTGCTTTTTTTTTGTTCCTTGAGAGTTGAGAGAGACATGATCATTTTGTACCCTGTCCGGCCAGCTTTTCCTTTTAACCAAACCATGTCCTCATTTCAAAATACAAAAAGGGATATGTGTGACACTTGAATATTACTCCCCCACTTACTACATACCTAGGGCTGATATGCTAATAGAACGATAAAGCAGCATGATGACTAAAACCCAAAGCAATCAGCATCCACTCCTTTTTTATTTCAAGCGCTTGATTTGATCTCTCTTGCCTCTACCTCTCACCACCGCCACCGTCCAGCGGTCTCCAACCGCAAGGCAGACGACCCTTCTTCCGGTTCCGAAACTTTCTTTTTTCCTTGTCATTGATCTGATACAAGGTGGGTAGGCTTCATCTTAATTTGTCCACTAGAAGCATGCGTAGTCATGTTCTCGGATGAAGTCATGTCAGTTAAGTTCGCTAACAAATTTAGGCGTCGTATTGTATTGCTTGTCCTCGACGAATCAACCGCGGCTCGAATTCTCGAACAACAAGCGGGTGGACACCATGATCCTTGTGAGCGAAAACGACAAACTGTTTCCGTCGTGTATCTAGCACTTACAACACTAGCACTAAACTAGTGCAACCCGTGGTTACAATATGTCACAACCTACATGGCCAGATTGATAAATTAATAGGTATGCGCAGCTTTTTTCCATGGATACATGCTCATTTTTTAACCCTTTTGGGCCATCTTTTGCTTTTAACCAAACTTTGTCCTCATTTGAAAATACAAAGGTGATGTGAGTGACACACGAGTATTAATAGTTGGACAGCATAAAATGAGTTATTTACCCAAAACCACCACATTTTAGGCTAGGGTAACAACTTGGTACCATATTTGGGGCAGGGCACAAGAAACCATCATTTTTGAGCCTAACGAGTAACACAGAGCACTGATAGTCGGATAACCTCGCGAAAACAGCCAAACTGACTGGTTGGGCCCACCTGTAAGGCTGACGTGGCATGCCTATGTGGAAATTTTGCTGACTTGGGCGAGGGTCCCACATGTCGATGGCCAGAAGTGTTTATTTTTCATCTTTTCTCTTTTATTTCTTTCTCTCTCTCCCTATGGGCATTTAATCGAGCAGGTTGTGAGCCGAACCACCGACATCACCGGCGCCGCCACCATAGAGGGCGTGTGCTGTGCAATGCCGAGCCGTGCCGTCGCGCAGAGACCGGCTCGCGTCTGCGAAGGCTGCGTTGAAAAAGTGGCTGCCCTTCGAGAGCCCGTCGGAGGTGGGCGCGACATGGCCGGCGGGATCTCGCCGAGCTCTGCCCCACCCGGCCCGGCATGACGAAAGCGCCGCAAATGATTCGCGGAGGTAAGGGAGCCATCGGCGAAACCGCCGGCGGCGGCAGCGGCACCGCTCTGCTCTTGCATCGTCGCTCCTCCCCATGCGACCCGCCTCGTTACTCGATCCAGCCGCTGCCGTCTTCCGACGCCATCGCGGAGCTCCACGCCGCCAACACCATCCGTCGCCGCCGTTCAGCAATCAGAGCGCCGCCGCCATGCGCCCGCCCTCCTTTTTTCTCTTCCGGCCATACTTGGCGGGCGACGCGGACGAGCACCTCTCGACCACCAGAGAGTTGTGGCCTCCTTTTTCTCTTTCGCGAGTTTGGTGGCACTGCTCTGGCAGCCGCCACGGCTGAAGCTCCACTCCGCCTTTCCCCGCCGCTTCCCATCCTTTGCGTGACCTGTTGAAGAGATGAGGAGGAAGAAGGCAATGTGTGGATGACATGTGGGGCCCTCGTCCAAGTCAGCAAAAATTCCACATAGGCATGCCACGTTAGCCTTACTGGTGGGCCCAACCGGTCGGTTTGGTACATTTTCGCGAGGTTATCCGACTATCAGTGCTCTGTGTTACCCGTTAGGCTCAAAAATGGTGGTTTCTTGTGCCCTGCCCCAAATGTGGTACCAAGTTGTTACCCTAGCCCAAAATGTGGTGGTTTTGGGTAAATAACTCGCATAAAATACAAAGAGATAAGTACGTAGGTACCCAGGGACTGATCTGTCAATAAAGAATAGAGCAGGGTGCTGGCTGGAAAAGCGAAAGCAATCAGCATTCACTCCCTTCCATTTTAAGCGCCTGCCCGCGACAGAGTGAGCCGAGCAGAGCAGAGGAGTCAATCTACTCTTCCTCCCCCCACCGCCGCCGCCGCCGCCGCCGCTCGTCGTTTCAAGAGGCCGCCTCCAACCGCAGTGCAGGTGACCCCAAAGCTTCTTTTCAATCGCGTCGATCCGATACGAGGCGGTTAGCTAGGCGCCAGTGTTGATTTGCTCTGCCTTGTCCCGATTTCGCCGCCGGCCAACTCCGGTTCGATCTGTCCGTGTTCCTGTGCGGCTGATCTGTTCATGCTCCTCGCGGAGGCTCGATCTAGGAACCCAGCACCAATCGGGTCAAAAGGGGCTACTCTCCTGCTGTGCACGGGCGTGCTGTTTCATTCTTTATATAAGGGGACGTGTTCCTCTTCCGAGGTCTGATCCGTGGGTTCATCTTGGTAGGCAGCAGGATGAGCGAAGAGGACTCGACGAGTGCCGCCGCGCAGCAGCCGACGAGCCGGCCGGCACCGAAGCTCAACGAGAGGATCCTGTCGTCGCTGTCGAGGAGGGCGGTGGCCGCGCATCCATGGCATGATCTTGAGATTGGTGATTTCTGTCTCCGGCTTTACCAAATGCCTTGATAAAAGATAAATAAGCTCGCTGAATTGCTGATTGGGTTTTTGGTGCACAGGCCCTGGGGCTCCAGCGGTGTTCAATGTTGTAAGTAGTACCATCTTTTTGCCTTGCCGGCTGAACATCTTCGTCAGTTAAGATCTTGGATGTTGTGTTGTGTTAAGCCAGTGTGTGGCTTCCTGCACACAACGGGATGCCGTTGTTTGCTTTGTTGTTGTTGTCTGTTTAATATGGGATGTCTGCAGGATGCAGTTGAGTCCGAAGCACAATCTGGATACTTCATTACACTCTGTACTTGGAGTAGAAAGTAGGCAGCAGTTGGTTTTCACTTTTAGTGAGATTTCAATGAAATTCACTGAATTTCAGTAGACACTCAAATATTTACCTTCTGTTCAGAATATTTGAATCTTTTAGTAATTTCAGTGGTACACATGATTTCAAATGTTTTCCAAATAATTCAAATATTGGATTGTATTCAAGTGAATTTTTCGGCCCTTTGCCAGAGATGCAAACCAAAATCATTGATATTTACTGAATTTCGGTGATTTTGGTTGTTGCTAAAACTGAAAGTGAAGACTAGCACATGCCAAATATTTCGGTTGTAGTACAAGGTTCCGCTTGGTAAAAGGTGAATTGGGCTATGTCTGAATCGAAGTAACTGACGTTTGATCAGTATTGCAATTGTTAAGAGTCTGTGGTAACATTTTCTATGTTTTCCTGACCCTGTTTCAGTTCAGTAGTGGATAGGCACGCCAGGTAAAATGAAGCAATCAGCAGTATTAAATGGCATAAAAATCTACCCACCATACGAAAATACAAATAGCATGATGCATATGGAGTTCAGTTGCTGGTTCTCACTGCTTTATACTTTTATTGAATGTGCAGTGGTGCACTATCTGTTGATAACTTGGTATCACTGGGTTCAGCATGCCTCTACTGCATTTGATGCTACTGTAGCTATTTAAATTTGCTTGGATGGATTCAATCTATGACTGTGATAACAGTATAGTTGTCACTGTGAATTTTTGTGATACGAATTATGACATTAGTTTCTAGCCTTGAAAGTGAAAGAGAGGTGCTTTAATCCAACCATATTTTCTGAAGTACCAAATTTTCATCGAACATGTTAAATTTATTGATACTTGTGCAACATTAAGATGCGTTAGTTCACTGGTAAGAAAAATTGTTTCTCAGTAACAAATAAGTATATTGAGTATTTAAGATGCTAAAAAACTTGATATAAAGTTGGTCCTGGCAGTTCCCTTCAACTCATGAACTTAACGGATTGTATGTAATACGTATATAACACCACAGGTTGTTGAGATCACAAAGGGAAGCAAAGTGAAATATGAGCTTGACAAGAAAACTGGACTCATTAAGGTAAGATATCTTGCTAATTGATCACCACTTTCTATGTCAAGATCATGAATAGCTTTAATATTTATTTACTGTACTTGTGTAAGGGATGATCGCTTGAAAAGCATCCATCAGCATAATAGTTCTGATGAGTTGATTGAGTCCTGCACTCATGCATTTGAACTTATTTTGCTACTTTTTGTCAATGTGACAGGTTGATAGAGTTCTGTACTCATCCGTCGTATATCCTCATAACTATGGTTTCATTCCAAGGACACTTTGTGAAGACAACGATCCAATGGATGTATTGGTCCTGATGCAGGTTAGTCTTAACATGTAGGAGTAGGTTATGCACTCCTTGCATTATTAAGTCAATGGTGTCTTGTAAGTATATTAAATTTTGATTATCCTTTGGCATTGAAACTCTCATACTAGTACCAGTAGCATTTTAGTTGTGTCATTTACACCAGCTATCTGCAGCGACGAATGCACCTTCTGTAAACCATGTTATTATGTAGTGATGATTGCATAATTCTTCTATATTTCACAGGAGCCTGTTATTCCTGGTTCTTTCCTCCGAGCTAGAGCAATTGGCCTTATGCCCATGATTGATCAGGTATTCTTTATTCATTCTCTGCGCGGTAATGGGAGATAAACAAAAATAGCCTTACCCTGTTTTACCGAGGATGGTGGTTGGTTGTCATCAGGGCGAAAAGGATGACAAGATCATAGCAGTCTGTGCTGATGATCCTGAATACCGTCACTACAATGACATCAGTGAGCTGTCTCCTCACCGCCTCCAAGAGATCAAGCGCTTCTTTGAAGACTGTATCCTGCATAATCCAATTTATTTGTTTTCCTTGTTATTACATGCCGTAGCAGAGTATCTTATATACTACTGTATATAGTTTAGAGGTACACTTGTTCACATCCTTAGCCGTAACTTCTAGACAAGAAGAATGAGAACAAGGAGGTGGCTGTCGATGCGTTCTTACCTGCGACCACCGCTCGCGAGGCCATTCAGTATTCCATGTAAGTACAGTTTCGTGTTGATCTCTGCCAAGACGTATTTTTTCGTTCGTTGCATAAGTGATGACGGTGAAGGTGTATTTTGGTCTACAGTGACGCTTCTTTTCTTTTCTCATCGCAGGGACCTGTATGCGCAGTATATTCTGCAGAGCTTAAGGCAGTAGCATGTCGGTGGTTGTATCGCGGAAATCTTCTATTAATAACAAGTGGGGAAGAGCTGAGACTTTGTGTGTTATAAATAGATAAATGCGCAACAATGTGTACTCGCACTATTTATGAAAATTAAGTGATGCTTTGTGATTGGGAAAAATTGTTGTGCCTGTTAACAATTTTTTGTTGTTGTGCCCAATTCATATATGCATTTTCAATATTGGTTTGGTTCTGTCCTAGCCAACTCGACTGGGCCAGGCAGTAAGCAGCAATCTTAGGCGTCCATTTAACAGGCCTGGGGGTGGATGTGAGCTGGGCCTGGGCTAGCGCACTAAGCCTTCCAAAAGTAAACTAATTAGTAAGCCTTCCAAAAGTGCTGAGCGGGCCCAACTCGGCCATCTCCAGCGCTTTTTTAGCTCCACGATGCTGCCCAATCAAAAAGAAAATAAATTCACGCGGTCAGAATATTCTCCTGATCGACAAAAAACACAAATCGATACATGGCGTCGTCGGAAACTGCAGAGCGCCCTCCGGCTCCGGCCATTGCTGCTCCCGCTGCCCGTGACGTGGCTAGCTTCACCATGGTCTTCTCTCCCCACAGATTTGGTCTGCCTTGTCGTCTGGCGGGTGCTGGGGAGAGACTTGTTGGACTATGTCCGCTTCCGGGCCGTGTGCGCGCACTGGCAGTCCAGCACCGTCTGTCCGCACGGTCCACGTTTTCACCCGCGACGGTGGATGATTTTGCTCGAGGGTCATGGCATCCATCCCTCGCATCGACAAGAGGCGTTTTCTGAATCTCGCGACCGGAGTCTTCGCTTGCGCATCTCTTCATGGACCATCGTGTCCTTGATTCGGTCGACGGCCTCCTTGTCCTCTACAAAGCTAACGCCAAGGCCTTGATCCTAAACCCCTACACCGGCGACCGATGGCGATATTCTCATCACAAGGAGTATGTATGTACAAGTTATGGAGCGGTACCTGCCATTACGAGCGATACTATTGTACTACGTACCTGCAGCTAGCTCTACGTACCAATGGAGGGCTACGAGGAGATGAAACCGACTCGATCGGCAAAGATTAATTTTTTTTGAGGGTCGGCAAAGATTAATTACTGGGCCGGCCGGGTCGTAATAAGCGGTCGGCAGAAACGAGCGAGCGCGCCTTGCGGACGAAGAGCTGGCAAACAACTTACTACTACTACTAGCTTATTCGGACCCCAGTGCTAAGTGCTGGCTTTTTTCTTTGCTGGAAACCTTGCCGAGGTATTTTTTTCAAGGGTACGCAAATTGCGTACCTTAGCTTTATAGAAGAAGAGAAATGAGACATACAACAACGTCCACCACTCGCTGCGAACAACGAAGGCGACCCACTCCACACCCGGATCGTACAAGGACAACCAAATACACACAACACGACAACACAACTACGACACAAAAAGCCTGCCCTAAACCGAACCCCTTGCCGCGTCTCGGCCGACGCTGAAGACCTCCGAAGAACAGCAACTCCAGCTTCCTTCGATAAGCCGGCGACTACCGTACATGGCGTCGAAGGGGAAAGATCTGGGCAGCGGTGAACGCCGGAGGAGCGCATTATGGGACCTCGAGTTTCCGAGCACAATGCTCCCAACAGAGTAACAACCTCAAGGACGTTGCCATTATGCTGATTCTACGAATCAAGGCTTTCGCCCCGGAGACAGCTGCCGATACAAGGTCGCGAGGAAGATGGCGTTGCACTCGGCGAAGCCTCGGGAAGGTGAATGACACCCGTAGGGTGCCATCAACGCCGGTCCGCCACAACCGAACAAGATTTTCATCCGTAGCACCGCACACCTCCACGTCTCCGAGATCCGGCCATCCCGATCGGATGCCTCACACCGCCGTCACCGCGCAACTTGCCATTGAAGCCCCTCTCGCCGAGGGAACACGCCTAAAGCCATCACCTTCAACCTCGACTAGGAACCGCAGCAACCACCGAGCGGTGCACAGCCAGATCCGCCACGGTGGCCTTCACCCGCGCCAGGGGACTGCCACCAGAATGGATCCGACCCGCACCTCCGACCACACTCCGGCATCCACACCGCCGAGGCATCGCCGCACGCCTCACACGGCAGCAGCCGAACGCCCCACGCACCGCCGCCACCGCCAGAGTCGATGTACCACCAACATCCTCCATCCTGCTACGCCCCACGCAAGGCTTCGGGGACAACCGCCGCACACCATGCCGTGAGCACCCCAAGGACGCCTGCCAGCTCCGGCACACACCAGATCCGGGCCGAGATCCCCGGACCCGCGCCGCCAGTCTGCACCACCGACCCGCCCCAAACCAACCACCGCCGGGGCGAAGTCGCCCAAAGACCACCGGCTCGAAGGATCGACCACAGCCGCCGCCACAGATCCCCGGCGGCGCCAGCTCCATCTTCCGAGCGCCGCCGTCCGTGGCCGCCAGATCCGGCCGGACCACGCCAGACCGCGCCATCCCGGAGCCGCGCCCCGCTCCAACCGGCACCGTCCGACCACGTCGACACAGGCCAAACGCGCGCCGCCGCCGATTTACCTGACCCCGAGAGGAAGGCATCCCGCCACGGAGAGCCTCGAGGAGGGACCCGTCGCCGCCGGCCGCAGGCTTTGCCGTTGGCGTTATTTGGCGGCGACGAGGAAGGTGGAAGGTAAGTGGCGGCGAGATTAGGGATCCGCCCGGGCCGCCCGTGGGAGAGCGGCACGGGGGGTTATGACGTTTCTCAACCTTGCCAAGGTCAGAGTTCATCAAGATAGCAGTAACATTGTGGGCGAATTGGTTTTCTCACCGGAAAGCAATCCACGAGGGCATCTTTCAGAGTCCCCAGAGCACGAAGGAATGTATACAAAGATACTTGGAGGATCTGGAGATTATAAATGAAAGGAAGCCAGCCACGGGGGAAAGGGCGGTGCAGCGGGAGAGTTCGAGAATCAGGCCAAAAGCGCCTCCGGCAGGGTCAACTAAGATCCATGTTGACGCCGGTTGCCGGCCATGGGGTGGTACAACAGCGGCGGTATGCAGAGATGACCGTGGGGAGTATCTTGGAAGCTTTGCAATTGTTCTCAAAGGCATCTCAGATCCTGCTACTCTTGAGGCTTTGGCGTGCCGGGAAGCATTTTCACTGGCGGAGGACCTACACATCCATCATATGGTTATCTCATCGGACTCTAGACAGGTTGTGGGCGACATAACTTCAGAAAACAGTGGTATTGTCATCAAGGAGATTCGAAGTAGAGCTCGTCATTTTATGTGTAATTTCATGTATGAAAGCCGAAACTCTAATGTTGAGGCGCATAGCTTAGCAAAACACACTACAACAAAACATAGATTAAGTAACACAATGTTGTAACATGTAGAAAAATGTGTTACATAGCAAAATATCTGTAACGTATCATGTGTGTTACAGCACAGAGAGTAACACATGGTTGACAAGATTCGAAAATGTGTTACCGGCACATTACCATAGTAACATATAAGTTTGTGTTGCTCCTGGTGTGTTACACCTATTGATAGAATAACTAATATCATGTGTTGATGCATACTGTTACAAGCTATATAACTTTAGAGAAAAATGGAATAGTGTAAATTATATTTTAATAAAAAGGAGTGGTGCCACAATGCTTACAAACACAAGTTCAGTTTTTTCACTCAATTGATTTTGTCAACAATCTTTGTCTGTGGCATAAGCTTGTACATAGTCTTGAGCTTTTTTTTCTGTATTACTTGAACCTTAATTGAGATACATATATGACTCAAACTGGAATTACTTTTCGATATATGCATAAATTCATTCACTTAACCTATTGATAATACAGGTTACATTTAAAAATTTGTTCTCAAAATTATAGATATTAGCATGAGAGCATATTATATATAAATATTCTTCCTATAAGAAAAATAGAACATGTGAACCTTAATTGAGATACATATATGACTCAAACTGGAATTACTTTCGATATGTACGCATAAATTCATTCACTTAACCTATTGAAAATAAAGAATACATTTAAAATTTTGTTCTCAAAATTATAGATATTAGCATGAGAGCATATTATATATAAATATTCTTCCTATAAGAAAATTAGAACATGTGGGCCCGTGAACAAAATAAAAGGATCAACAATGGGGGCAATTTGACATGCATGAAGAAAAAGAAATGAACTATAACAAGAATCGAACTTGCTGCATCCTACTTGTGGAAACAAGTGCGTACCACCAGGCTACCACCACCACTACAGTAATTTTCAATAAATTGCCCTTGTTCTTAAATATTATGAACGACTGGGCCAAGGCCCAATAGAAAGATAGGTGTCGGCTGCGATTCCGTGACTTTGGGCCGGTTTTGCTTCTGGAAGCTTTCACCTAGTTTTTCTTTGTTTAATCATGAAATTTTTGTTTGTTTTCCTTCCTGTTTTCGATATGGTTTTTCTGTTTCCTTTTCCTGATTTTTTTACTCTTAGTTTCAATTTCTTTTTTAAAATAATTCAGTAAGTTTTTTCTTGAAAATCTTGTATTTTTTTAAAAAAATACCAACAATTTTCAAATTGACCAACTTATTAAAATTCGTGAATTCTTTTTGTTAAACTTGGCAAATTTTTAAATTCGTGAATTTTTCGGAACCATGATTCTTTTTTAAAATTTACAAACTTTTTTTTGAGCCACTGAACATTTTCATTTTCGCCAATATCTTTTCATGCCACGATTTTTGCCAAATTCGTGGGATTTTTTCAAATATGGAAACTTATTTTGAATATGGTAACTTTTTTCGTGTTCGCAAACATTTTTTAGAATTTACGAACTTTTTCTAAAATATATTAAAAATCAAATTTGTGAATCTTTTTTTAGTCTGTAAACATTTATTGAATTAGTTACCTTTTTTAGAATTGACAAATATTTCTTTAAAATTCTTGAGCTTTTTTCAATTTTGTGAGCTTTTCTTGAGGCCACAAACTTTTTTTCAAACTCAAAAAGCTTTTTAAATTCTAAACTGGTTATAGAAGTGTACAATCAACTATGCCATGGGTCAACGGTGAACCAGTCGACCGGTCAACATGGTGAACCGGTCGAAACAGCCGAGCGAGCAAGCTTGGGAGAGCGACCTCACTTAGCTGGGTCGGCCCAGGGCGCGCGACACTGCGTTGCTTGCGCCACAAGCGCTTTATAGGCGCTCTCCGTGTTTTAATATGCTATAACACTAAAAATTAAACACATCCAAATCAAACAATGCACAAATTCAAATTTGTTGGAGCACGTCATTAAATCAATAATTTTCCATTAGTCTTGCATAAAAATTCAAATTGTCTAAAATTATATTTTTTTCTCGTGATGAGATATAAATATTTCTTGTATGCGATGTTTCGTTTGATATGAGATGTGAAAGTAGGGAAATTATTGGGAAGAAGGAGCCTTTAAATAGGTAACCACGAAAGTAACTGTTATGCTCAGCTCAGGGGCAACCTAGAGGTTATCCCTTGTACACCATGCTAAGAGCAACTCTAACAGATCCCACGTATTGGCCCGATCCCCAAATATCGGACCTATATGCGGTTTATGGGCCAAAAAATGACTAGTAGATCCCGTATAATGGCCCGACCTGCTTTTTTTTACTGGAAACCTAAAATTGTCCTCCTTGGAGTGGTATATGTACGGGATTTGGGGGCACATTTCCAGGACCCTACAAAATCCATTTTGGTAGAAGAATGGGAAGGCACTAAAGAGCAAGAGAGATCTTACTAGCATCGGCCGAGCATCCTGGTCCAAAGCGAAGGGAGGTCTCGAGGTGACTGTCGGTGTCTGGTCGTCCTTCCTGGCTGCTCCTAGACTGGTCAACCGAATGGACTTATGGTCGGCACTGTACTTGAGTGAAGGAAGGTCGGAGTTAAACCAGACAGGATAACAGACCAAAGACGCGAGCTCTCGTGAGGTAGAGAAGCATGCTACATTTGGCCCCCGGGATAGCAGATCAAGGGCGCAAATGGTTCCGGCGAGTCGTCTTCAACCTTAATGCTTTTCCGTTGTTAACTAGTACTAGATCATAATGTCACACGTATAGTAAAGCACATTGGCCATGACTCATCACAATTAAACTTATGATATGATCCCTTGCTTGCTAGGTTACTCGATTATAGTGTGCTCGGGACACCCCATTTCCTATGTCACTAACAGAAGCCAGTAGCCCCTGTCCTTGTCGTTTGACGTGGGTAATAAATAGTGTTGCATCAATCTACTTTGAGCTAGAGGACATGGCAGGATCCTCTAGGTCGAATGTCCTCCCTTTGATGAAGCCTCAACACGGTCTCTTACACAGTTACGCATGGCTTGGTAGCTTCCTATGTCTGAGGGATACGATAGATCAGATGATCCCGCGATTACGGGAAACCTATCTTTCATAATTGATGAATCTCTCACATAGCACATCCATCCTTATCCCCTCCGAGCTCCCCGCTTTGATGTCCCCATTGTGGAAAAAATGAAAGAAAAGAATATAATTAAATTCAATAAATGCAATCCTTTTGCATCGAGTCCTTTTATGGTACTAGTTGCGAGGAAAAAAATACTAAACTTGGAATATGATCATTTTGAAAAAAAAAAACTTGACAAAACAAGGTGTCATGTATGAACATTCATTTTCTAGGCGATGGCCACATTCATTGCATAGTTTATGATAATGTGCCCAAATTGGGCACATAGGTGCATCTTGCCATTACAAACAATGTTCACAAACATCAAAGCAAAAACAAACATAAAACAATGTTGACAAATAGAGTTTCTAACCTTTTGTTAAAAACAAATCTATTTTCACAGTGTAAAAATGGGTATTTTTGTGAAGCAAGTACATTTAATGCATTTCTAGTCATATATTCATATAATTCAAATTTAAATCACAAGTGCATAAAAATATTGGCAAAATTTTGGTTTAAAAAATCCTATTTATATCTTTTAATAGGCCTTAAAAAGAAGAAAGAAAAAGATATGTGGAGAAAAAAGGAAAAAAAAGATTAAAATTTTACCGAGTGTAAAAATATTACACTAAAAACATTGTGTTTTGATTGGTCAATGTGTCCCTCCCACGGATCACACGTCGTAACCGTTGGATTTGCTTAGATCTAACGGCTGCGGCCCAGTGGATGCCCTATCCTTTTATCTCCTCTCTCTCCTTATCCCTTCACACGCAGCCTACCCATCGAAGCCACCGCATACCACGCCACAAGCCGCCGCCGCAAGTCGCCTGAAGGCCTCATGCCGCAGCCGCCGCTCGCCCCTTTCTCTGTAGGTCGCCAACGCAACCCTCGGCCCCAGGGTCGTTCCCTCCTCCCCACCAGGCTCGAGGAGGCCCGAGGAGGCGGCCATGAGGAGCGCTCAGCCGCCAGAGTCCTGGGCAGATCTAGCCGGGGCCATCGGCAGCTAGCCATCCCTTCCTCCGGGCGGCCATGAAGAATTGAAGCGGCTTGAGCAGAACTAGCGCATGGACCATGCGCACCTCCCGCCCTAGGAGCCACCGGTCCTCGTCATCTGCTATCATCCACGAGGAATCCATCCATATGTAAGCTACCTTCCACAATAATCCATCCAGCAGGCTGCTTGCTTGTTTGTGTACTAGTGCCAAGAGGAGCAAGATGCGAGGACGACATTGAGGGTACATGCCCGCTGCTAATTGATTCTCCTGCTAATAATAATAGTACGTACGTGTTCCTGCCCATGGTCGAGATGTACATACCCGAATACCCATCACATATCCATACATACTCGCATAGTCTCAAACTGGCACATATACATACATACCCGAATACCTGTGCGGTTTTTTAATTCAACTAAGTATGTCTACCGAGTGTCAAATTGGGTAGTAGAAATTGTGAAGAGCAACACCAACATGTACTTTACTGACAGGGAATGTAGGTGTAATACATAGTGCTTTTCATGGTAAGGGTTCTAGTAATGTATGATTATTTTAGTGTAGTATATCCCAATTATCACTATGATAATACAGTAGAAGCTTGTCTGTTTATTTCACTTTAATTATTATATTTCTTGTGTCTCAATCTCATATGCTAGTTTGATATAATCCAATGGGTGATAGCATCACTTTTTACCAAGTACCCATCAGGGTTACCTTTTTATTTAGGTAAATGTAAGACTCCACCTTTCACCAAGTATCCATCCTGGTTACATTATGCGCAAAAAAGGTTATACATTTAATTCCAAATTTGTTGAATATATGTTTCACTGCGTGCTTATAGTCTGTAGCTCTTGGCTATACATCTATTTCCATCTTATGTTATTTATCATTTTACTCTTACAAAATGTTTGTGGGGAGCTTGGTTAGTGTCGACACCTCAAGGGTTTATGCATTCAGTTCCATGTTGCTTAAAGCCACTGTAATGATGGCTACTGGTTCCAGATATTTGTTTATGTAGTCATATGGACGCGCTCATTGATAATTCACATAGAATGTTTATATTCTTTATAACTTTGCCATAGAATGTCTGCTGTTAGAAAACATCTTGCGAGTACTTTGGTTAGGTACTAGAAAGCACATACACACACATGCCCAACACAACAACAAGCACTCACATACAACACTACGCAGATGCTCTGCTCCTGATTTGTCAATAGTATGCTTATGCTTTGCCACTCTGAAATTTTTGCACTGGGGGCCACTTTGCATGTGCTTGCTCATGTAGTGACCTGATTGATAGTTGTTTGTGTTGCTGTGTTCAACTAATGTCCAGATACAATAAGTTAGTATTGATTTGTACATGAGCTAAGTAGAATTTTCCGAACTCATTTTTTTTGTGGTTGCTTACCACACATATGCCGCGTGGTGACTATTATACTCTTTATTACAATAGCGGATCATTTTATTACTATGTGGTATTAAATGGGATTATGTGGGCAAGCAAAGACAACAAGTTTATTGCCGGTTGCCCACGAACACCCGCTTAACACATGAGTGCAATGTGGGCATCCTCTATTAGTCCCACTTGCCGCTTGAATGTGTATACCTAGCGAACTGAATGGTCATCACAATTTTCTTGAACTATGACCATGTGCACCATTGGCACATTGTTCATGCAAATTCTATTGTCATTGCCGTTGAATGATAATATTGATCATAATATAGGTTAGTTCCAAAGTACTCCCTGTGTAAAAAAATATAAGAGCGTTGAAGTAGTGATCTAAACGCTCTTATATTTTTTTACAGAGAGAGTAGTTTTAAAGAATTTAACATATTCAAACTAATGTAATGTTGCATATGCTACTATTTGGAGTGGTGATCTAGAAACTAAGGTTGGTGCTATTGACTTAAGTCCCGAATTTGCACTTGTGTGCATGGATGAGCCTATTCCCGATAACGAGGAGTTAGTAAGGTAAGTTTATGATTGCAAGAGAATTGTTGTTGCTTTTGCTTTAGGATACTTAATTGCCTGGCCTTGAGCTTTTGTAAGTTGAAGTCTTTTCTTCCAGATTCTAAAATTATATTTGTGTACATTTAATCACATAACACTAAGGTCCAGTTTTCTTTTACAGATCCAAAAGAAGGATAATTGAGTTTGAAGCTGAGTTCTCCGATTGGATGAAGCATATAAAACTAGAAGATTTTACTTGCAATAACCATAGTTTACATTTATAGATTGAAAATGTAATGCCATTCACAAGACCTTTTTCTTTGGTCGAATTGATGTAAATGCTATGGTGTAATATTCTTCATAGGTGTGTTCTTATAGTCAAACTGATACGAATGATATGTTGTTGCACCAATAACATTGGTATTTATTTATTGTAATGCATATGTATCCCGCACTCTTGTATATTCATAATAAATACCTTTGATATTTTTAATTTGTCTATCTGTTGCACTTCAATTTCTCTATCATTTTAATGGTGCTAAGCATCAAAGTAAAATAATGAACTATTTCAGTAGTTGTAGTGATTTATTAAATAAATGTATATTCCATAAAATGGGTACCTACGTTTGTGGTTAATTTAAAAAATAAATACATTAATTATGTTGCCATAATAATATAGTAGTGTTACTATAGTTACAAAATGTGTTACTAAGATAGTTGATTATAGTGTTATGGTATTTGGATTTTATGTTACAAATTGTGTTACCATAGTTACAAAAACATGTTACGACAATGTTTTACTTCTACAAAAATATGTTACCATGAGTGTTACTATAGTTATAAATTTATGTTACTAAGGTGTTTAGTAACACATAATATGCATGTTACTATAATGTAGCTGTAACTCATTTTTTAATATATGGTAACATTTACTATATGTGATAGTGGACACCACTTAGTAACACGGTCTAATGGAACACATTTCAAACTGTGTTACTATGTGGCCTAGTAACACTGTTTTGGGCCTATAGTAACACAACACCATGTTACTAAAGCCATGTCCTGTTGTAGTGACATGCACTCTCTTTAGGACTTGGACGCCATGTGTGGCTAGGCAATCCCCATAATCCAAGATGTATTCCACAAACTGTGGTCTTTGATCGTTAATAAAGCTTGAATTATCCCTCAAAAAAAAAAAAAAAGAAACGAGCGAGCGCGCGTTCATGTCAACGGGAGGCACGATGCACGATGCATACATTTATTAAAAAAAAGACGACTGTACGTACTACATGAGCCTCCATCATTCCTTTTTTTTTCCTTTTGATGAAGACGTGCACTTGCTTTTTCTTTTTTGATGGATGGAATTTGGTTAGAAAAAAAAGAAAAAAAGAAAGAAAACACTCTACCCCGCCACCATCTCGTCCTTTTTCACAGGGAGGGAGCCCTAGAACGCATCGACAGAGAAGAGCGACCCGCATGTCACAAGTTGGCTGCTGCTGTCGGATATAAGAGAACATGAATGAATGGTTGTGATCGACCCAAGGGAGGCCATCGATTTGTGGGAGGTCTAGCCTGGCCAATCAGTTCGGGCCCATGATCGCGGGCCGCCGGATCTAGAAGAAAGGAGCGACTGAGATCATCGTGTTGACAGGAGCAATCCAATCCGGGGGAGGTCCGGATTGATCAATGAGAGCACAAGAAGTTTTGGCGGTGGTCCGTATGAGGCCAGGCACGGAGATCATATCTCACGGGGAAGCCAAGTTCTTAAGGAGGGCGGTGGTAGCTAGGAGGTCCACTAGCTAGAGTTGTAGGAGACCAAGCCTCGTAGTCATAGAGCTGAGCGAGGAGCGTGGCACGATACATGGGTTTGCATGTACGTCCTTGTGGGGGCGCTCGTCGGTGTTGTGGCATGCATTGCCGACTCAACGACCGGTTCGATGAGATGCACGATTGAAATTTTGGTGCATGGGAGGTAAAAAAGGCAGACCCATTGATGAGTGGGTCCCACGTGCCGGAATTTTTTCCTAGAGGTTGCAATTATTATAAAAAAAATCATCTCAACATTTCTTAGTTTCATGTATATATAATATTTATTATATTGAAGTTGGTTTCTAATGGATTTTTTTTTCAGTTTTATTTATGATAAACCATCAAGAGACTTATGCCCGAGTGGGTGGAAGCTTTGAAAAACTTTGACAGCCTTAATTAACTACTAGGCGTGATCCGCGTGACATGTGGTCTTTATCGTTTGATCTAGATTGAGTTGACGCGAGCAATCCATGGGAGGTCCACATTAACCAATCAAAGTAGAAGAATTTTGGCGGTTGGATACAGAGTAGTCACGTACAACAATTAATTAAGCTGACCCACGCCCAACCCATCGACGCAGCCGCCGCCCAATCTTCTCTTCTCCCGAATCCCATTCCCACATCGACACGGGAGCGCCTCCTGTGTCATCCTCAAGTCGGAAGCAGGTAGAGCTTGCCGCCCAACTGAACTTCCTTTAATTTGTCGCTGTGCGACTACACTGACTCTTCTCCTGAGTCTTTGACTTCCAAATAGATCCAGGTGAGTCCTTTAGTAACCCAGGCCAGATGAGATGATTTGGTGCAACCTTGTTGCACGACATTTATTTGGCCATCTCAGTTTTTACTGGTTGCACAACTAGAACTCCTTTAGTAACTCAAGCCAGTATGACGATTCAGATAAATCTGGCCATCTTCAACGGATACAAAGAGACCAGTGAAGTAACCCAGTTCCAGTGTAAAGCAGCAGACCATAATTGTTGCAGCGGCCCTTGTTCTAGCTTAGTACCTCGTGCCAACATAACAAACTGTTTTAGGCAGTTGTGATGTAAACTGTTGGTCCATGCCTTTTTATAAGCAAGCACATTTATCTAGTTCTCATGTTAGTGTGTGCATGTAAGAGTGAATTTGCCAAGCATCTGATACTTGTTGCATGTTCTATTCATTTTGTTGGTACTATTTCTGTATGTCCATAATCTCAGAGCTTAAGTGCTATTTCTGAGAATTGCCTGAAAGTGAAATATGACGCGAAAATTGGACTTATTAAGTTGTGTGTTTTGTTTGTAAAATCAGATGCTGGTAAGCTACCTATGTTAAATTTCGTGAGGTGGCTGATAAGAACTTGTGGCACACTCGACCTATTCCAATGTGTTGTGCTGATATGCTTCTTGGACATGGCAGGATTGTCCTCTGTGGGTTGCTTTCTTGTGATAACCCCTTGTTCATCCGCCGTTAATTGATCTTGTTCCCTCTTGCTCTTTGACCAGGATGGTGAGAAGAAAAAAAAATCTTTGTTGGAGATGGTGCACCCGCAACCATCGGTATGATTCTTCCGGAGGGCGAAGCAGGGCGAGAAGATGGGTCAATGGAGCTTGGAGCTCTATGGGAAATCTGGTGGTTTTGCTTTATATTTCGATTTTCACATGTGAATGGGACGCTGCATTTTGCTGGGTATCCAACAGAGGTCACTTTGAAAAGCAATGTCATGCCTGCCTCTTTATGGGAGACGATGAGAGGTGCATTTGGGATGAGCAACATTTCAAACTCAATGTGTATAATGTTTTGTCCCTCATGAATCTCAAAATCAACATGCATGTAGATAGTTGGTGTTTGCTTGTATGCACCACTTGAGGAATCAGTCTCAGGGTCAGTTTCAACTCTGAGCAAATGTAGTCCAAGTTTAATTTACCTACAAGCCTGTTTGTATCTATGGGAGACGAGAGGTGCATTTGGGAAGTTGCAAAATCATTGCTTTGTCATGGGATGGTCCGAGTTTGAAACAACGTGATGTTTGTTGTTTGAACCGGAACCAGAATATTAGTATGATCTTTTTTATTTATTCAATGTATGAACTGATGGATCATCACCCTCTATGTTTTGTGCTGTGAATACTCGAGAGCTAACCGTCCTCGTGTTTAGTAAAATAGAAGTCCATCCTTGCTTCAGTTGAATGAATGTTGTTTTTCGTTTGAGGTAAACCAGCGCGCAATGCATCACTTCGATAGGAAATGAATACAGGCACTAGTGCCTTTGTTTTTTGTTAGAATTTGAAGGCAAATGAAATGACAGAGCAGCATCGGGAGAGATCAAACAAGAGGACAGGGGAGTGACATGACCCTTGGAATGTTCATGAACGAAGTACATATATAAGTGACAAGAGAGTGCAAGTTTTTTTTTGAGCATCAGTACAGACACAAGCGCTCATATACACGCGCATACACTCATCCCTATGAACGCACACACGCACACCTTATCCCTATGAGCACCTCCGAGAGACTGAGCCGGCATATTATCTTGAGATTTACGAAGTCACCGTAGGCGCCTTGTCGTCGACGGGAACGTCTCCTCCCACTGAAAGCACATCGCCGGAAAGCAAGAGAGTGCAAGTTGATATCTCATTTTGTGGACTTAGGAAGGGCCCCTTCGAATGTTTATATTTTGTGGTTGAACATGGAAATCATACGGAATAAGGCTTCATTTCCAAATAAAAAGCTGAAAAGGCAAAAACTTTTTGGTTACTAGTCCTATCCATGCGAGGTTATCCTGCATGCATGCATGGTAGTGCAGCCAACGTACGTAATAATTTCATTTGCTGAAAATGAAACGAAAGGGATCATCATCATGTGTCGACTGTCGTGTCATTAAACGAAACGCCCTAGAGATGCCCACCGGCCATCTAAGCTAGCGCCACCTCACCGATCCGCGGCACCGTGTCCTCGTTGCTCTGTCCACCATGCCTTGGACCGTCTGTATATATACTAGAAGGAGTCAGCCATCCGCGCACGAGATGCGCGTGCGACTTGGACTTGGGGCTTGGGCGCCGGCGCCGGCGCCGGCGCCGGCGCCGGAGAGGCGAGGGGCGCAGCAGTGGGTCGCTTCGGGCTTTGCTCCATGAAAGGGCGGAGGCGTAGGCGCGGGCGGTGGCACCCGGAATGGATCCAGGCGGGCGCGCGAGGAAGGAATGGATAGGATAGAGGAGTAGCCGGAGCAGAGTGGTGGCTTGGGCGACGGGGAGAGGAGAGGAGAGGGGCTTTGCTCCACAGGTGAGCCGTCACCTGTCCGGGCTCGTCGCGTGAGGAGGGAGTGGAAAGGATAGGGGGTGTCGCTGGAGCAGCTGACAGCAGGCGACGATGAGAGAAGGATTAGATTAGATGCATGGTGTCCGTTTTGGTGGTCGGCGTCGGCTGCGTGGCAGGGAAGGAAGGTAAGAGGAGGGGAGAAGCCTTTAATTGAATTTGTGCGACAGCGGGATCGTCTCCGTTGGACATTGAGGAGGGAGATGAGATGAAGGAGACAAGCTCCGTTGGTGGGTCGCTGGATTTGGATTTACGAGAGGAGAGGAGGGTGTGGAGGAAAAAAAGGAGCGGTGAGGAGTCCACTGGCGGTCTAGCACCGTCGCCCCGCATGGGCACGGCATCGGCGACCCGCGCTTCCACCCCAAAAGGTGGTTCCTGCTGCCTGAAGGTCACGGCCTTCACCCTGCTGACGGCAGGAAACGCTTCTTCAATCTCTCCACAGGGGTCTTCGTTCGTGCCTGGCTCCCGCTCTTAATCGATAGCTATGTCCTTGACTCGGTCGACGGCCTCCTCCTTTTGCAGCGAAAAAAACAAGACACCTCCGCAATCCGGCTCGTCCACCCATTCACCGGTGACTTTGTGGAGCTACCGCCGCTCATGTCCCTGGTAAGAGCCAACTTGGATATGTCAAATGGCAGCAGACATGTTGCTTTCAGTGGTGTCACCTCCGTGAGCGTGGGTATTGATGGAGTCATCACAGTCATGATCAAGCTTTATAATATACCATGTGTATTCTTTGCTACCACCAAGGACCAGCAATGGAGTGTCTCGACTTGGAGCCTCCAAGGCTACTCTCATACAATATCATCCCAAGGGAAATTATTTGTGTTGGATTCTCCCACCACATATGGCGGCGAACAACATATTCTCCAGATTGATCCACCGCGCCTTGATCATCACGCGATGTCATCTTATTTGTTGCCGCCAAGGTTGATTGCCACGTGTCCCAGTGACAAAATTAAAGGCCGGTTCTGCATGGAAGAATGCGTCTCGGAGATCTTACTGATTGGTCACGACGCTAACCCACTTTTCGAGGGCCGCATGCTCGTCTACAAAGTAGCCGATCTTATCATGGGCAAGGTTGTCCCGGTAACAAGCATCGGAGGTAATACTCTTTTCACTACTATTGACCATGGAATTTGCATCGAGGACGATGATGTCTCTGTTTATGTGAGGGAGACTATTGCCGTGAGTTACCAGGCCATACCTACTGCTGTGGGCAACACCATTGTACGTCGTCGGCGTCTCAAAGATAATTCTCCTTTGTACTACGACCTCTCTAGTGGCGAAAGGTTCCTAACACTTGCCGTGGGGTGTGCTGATGGTTGCCATGACTGCAACTGTGGCCTGGTTTATCATATCTATGATTGTTGTCATTGTGGTGACTTGCGTAAGAGCAAGTTGGTACACCAAAGTTTCTAGAGCAGATTCACCCTAGACGGATGGAATTTGTAAAACAGAGATAGTTGTTGATGAGATTACTTGGGTATTTTTGTACTGCAATTTCGACATATACATGATATCTTTTGACACCGCGTGGAAGCGGATAATTCCTAATCTTTGACATGTTATGCATGTCTCTGTGTGTGTTACCGCTGCCTCATACAATTATTTATTTTGGCAATATGTGTATATCCTGTAAAAGATCCACTACTTTTCTTTCATGTTAAATTAGTAGCAGACATGTATGATATATCTTTTACCGCTAGCCCAATTATACACAAAACCAAATGAAGCATCTAGTTAGTTCTCTTCTGGGCATGAAGGATTTAAAGAAAAGAAACAAACAAGTCGGCATAAAAACATACTCCCTCCGATAGAAAAATCAGTGTCGTTGTCCTAGTTAAAATTTGAACTAAAACCACCACACTTATTTTGAATCGGAGGGAGTAGTAGATTACATACCATGTGGATATTTAATCAGTCCCTTTTTTATGCATGTCATACTCTTCCTCTGCCCTGACTACTATATAGTTAAATAAATTCAAAGTTTCAGATATACGAGCGATAAAAGTCACAAGACCCGCACTTCGCTACCTAGCAAACACAAGATTCTGAGTCCTACTCTTTGTGCATCGTTGACGGGTGCTAGTGGGTCGAGCGAAGAGGGTGGGTAGGTCCCTTGCTTTCTCTCTATTCTTCATCGATAAGTTCCATTCCTTCCTTCGAAATATTGTGTGTGGGGCCGAATTGTGATGTTTTTCAAGGTCGAGTGCTTTTCTTAACAATGTATAGTCTAACAAAAATCGGTCCAGATGTATGACCTTGGTGATCGAGATAAAATGGTATGTGTTATTGTGGTGTGTTCTTTCTTCTTAACCTTAGATTATCATAAGCGAGGAATGGTGCATACCAGCCTTGAATCTATACCTATAATTTAATGTATGGGAAATGGGGAAACGATGGAGGATGTCTCCAAGAACCCTTGATAATCTATGGCTAGAAGTAGGAAGACAACGTTCGGGAGACTAAATCGTGATGTGGTTCAGTCATCCAAGAGGGAGAGAATGGATAGGGAGGCGGAGTGGGTCCCCTTGCAGTTTGCTATCTAATCTAGTAGAGGTGCAGCTCACCACAACGTTTAATCTGGCGAATGATGGAGGTGAGCACAGAGGAGGGGATGGAATGTCAGGGTTGCAGTTCTTTATTTTTATACGATGTAAGTGGATTTAGGTTCACATCAAGCGAGCAAAGCAAGAGCAAGGTAGGCGGCGCTGAAAGTGTGTATGCAGACGTGTATGAATAAAAACTGACTCTGTTGCAGTTTTAATAAGGACCACGATAAGTGCCGTACGTGCGGTGGCTTGGAGCTTGGTCCAAACACCCCTTACGACAAATTAGGGCGCGCCACCGCATGCATGCACAAGTGACGAGGGCTCCTTGAAGGCGCTTGGATTCATCGTGGCTGTTCAAGCCCAATCGTGTGTTCCTCCGATACTGAAGGAGAGAAGTTGCCATCAGATGAGATCTGATGGCTAGCCCAAGTGGGTTTGGTCCAAGGGGGCATTGGGCTCAAGTGTTCCCCGACTGTAGCCCATTTCTGATCTTGAGTGTCCACGGGCGACGGGCTCAAGTGTTGGGCCGGCCATGTGGCACGCCGGTTCGCTCACCTAAACTCCCATATGGCACGCAAGTTCACTCACCTAACCACCCTATCTTGTCATAAAAAAACCCTATCAACTCCTTCTTTTTCTATTTGTCGGTTCAATGCCGCCGGGACCGGAGTTAAGACTTGGTCCAGTAATCCTTGCTTTGTCGAGTGGCGATCGATCGGTTTGATCTCCTCTCCTCGTGGCAGTCTCTGCGTGTCTCTCCGTTGTAGCCTATATATCCCTCGGTAGTACGTAGAGCCAGCTAGGGTAGAAAACACTAGATCGATCTTCTTTTTTTCGAGACAAAGACACAAGAAGATACGCCCTCCGTCTCCGATCAATCATCAATCCACCGACCAATGTCATCGTCCGCCAACCGCGACCATGCATCAGCCGTCGTTGATGTTGCCTCCACCGCCGCCAGCTCCGACCATGACGTGTCTCCGTCTCCATGGCCGTCTACCCATGCTGATCTGGTTCGTCTAGTCGGTTGGCAGGTATTGGCCGGAGATCTAATGGACTATCTCCAATTTCATGCCGTGTGCGTCCATTGGCAGGTCCAGCCCCGTCGCCCTACAGGAGCATGGATTCGTCGACCTGCACTTTCATCCCAAGAGGTGGTTCCTGCTGCCTGAGGGTCACGACCTTCACCCTGCCGATGGCAAGAAACGCTTCTTCAATCGCTCCACATGCGTTTTCCTCTGTGCCTGGCTCCCACACTTAAGCGATAGCTATGCCCTTGACTCGGCCGACGACCTCCTCCTCTTGCAATAGAAGAAGCAAGACACCTCAGTGATCCGGCTCCTCCACCCTTTCACCGGTGACTTTGTGGAGCTACCGCCGATCATGTCCCAGGTAAGAGCCAATTTGGATATGTCAAATGTGCTGGAATTTTGTTTATTTTGGGCCAGCCCAATAGCAGTTTCAGAAATTCCTAATAAATCCTATAGGCCGATGTAGCCCATTTGTTCAAGGCAAGAGGTGGAACTAAAATTTAGTCCCACATTGCTAGTTTAGAGGGAGTTGGACCTCTTTATAAGGGAGTTTCTTTCCCCATTTATAAGCGATCCTCCTCCGCCCGCCACGCCACGCCACGTTGCTCCGCGGGTTGCGGGAACGAGCCAAGCCGATGTCTAAAATTTTGCCACACACGATGGGTATACGAACTTTCACATGGGAGCTAAAACGTTTTTGCTGTAGTGGAGATTGAATACGAATGGCACACCTATTCGCTTGCTGCCTGTTCGCTATGTCTCCCTTTGTTGCTTCACCTCCCGTTGCAGCCTGTTCGCCTCTCTCTCCTGTGCCTATATAAGAGAGGCCGCTCATCTTCAGAGAGACACATCAGAAAGACCATCTCCCTCTCGTCACCAAATTCCTGAGCACTGCGCTACTGCTACATTCTTCCCCATCCCGGCTTGCAGCGTGCACCGCAGGTTGGGACAGTAGGCCTCCGAAACCGCACCTTTTGAGTCCTGTACGGGAGAAGGATGATATGGTTTTTGGGGAGTTCTCTGCGCGACTACTGACTCCTTCGTCACGGACTCCGACGACTACTTCCCCGACGACGACTTCTTCCTCGACGTCGACAACCTCCTCGACGACATGGCTGGCGAGGACACCGACCCCAAGTCCAGTGCTACCGCTACTGCTTCTGCCCCGTACGTGTTCTTACTCTTTCTGTTAGAGGTCCTGTCACAGTTCCTTGTTCTAGTGTTTGCCCTACATATGTTAGGCTCTACTTCATATATGCTGCTTGCTCTAGATATGTTTGCCTACAGTTCATATATGAAGATGCTGTTTACCTTCTCTTTGTCAAATCGCGTGGCTTGTTTTATCACGGCTACACTAGTCATGCTTTATCTAGTATTTCTGTTAATAAAATCATTCAGTAAATTGCTCATATTTTCAACAATCCAAAAACCTTATTATAGGCAATTTATCCCAAGTGGTTTTGCTGCTTCCATGAGACCTCCTATGTTTGAGGGCATCCACTATAAGAGGTGGCGCGTGAGAGCAGTCTTATGGTTTCAAACCATGAGTTGCTATGATGCCACTCTTGGCAAACCTGAAGGAGAGCATGATGCTCAACAGGCACAAGCTTTTCAGAAAATGGATACCATGTTTAAGGCTGCTCTCTTGAGTGTTCTTGGTGAGAACATAGTTGATGCTTATGTATCAATTGAAAATGGAAAAGATATGTGGGATGCACTCGAGGCCAAGTTTGGGGTCTCGGCTGCTGGCACTGAGCTGTACATCATGGAGCAATTCTATGACTACATGATGACTGAAGAGCGCTCCGTGGTTGAGCAAGCTCATGAGATACAATCATTTGCTAGAGCACTTCAATTGTATCCTACCGGACAAGTTTATTGCCGGAGGTATCATCACTAAGCTTCCTCTCACGTGGAGGAACTTTGCTACCTTATTGAAGCAGAAGAGGCATGAGTTTTCCGTTCAGGATCTCATTGGTACTCTTGATGTGGAAGAAAAGGCGAGAGCAAAGGACAACCGTGCTCGAGGTATTGAGGGATGTTCTAGTGACAACCTGGTACAGAAGAAGAACTTCCAGCCCCACAAGTTCAAGAACAAGGGCAAGTTTGATGGTAAAGCAAAGTTTGATGGGAAAAACAAGGCTGTGCAGCACACAAACTTCAAGAAGAAGAATGACAAGAAGAAAGGTGTTTGTCATGTGTGTGGAGATCCTGATCATTGGGCTCCTAGTTGCCCTAATCGCTATGACAAGCGTCATCTTGGGAAAGGCGGCAAGACCACTAATGTTGTCATTGCAGACACTGACATGAAGGATGCTGGGTATGGTATATTTCCCACTATTCTTTCAGTATGTCATTCTCCTGATTGGTTAATTGACACGGGTGCTAATGTGCATGTATGCGGTGATATTTTCATGTTTTCGTCTTATCAGACCGCAGGGACTTCCACCGTGCTGATGGGCAACGGTTCAAGTGCTTATGTTCGTGGTGTTGGCATGGTCGATCTGATGTTTACTTCGGGGAAGATCGTGCGGCTGAAGAACATGCATTATGTCCCCTCCGTTAATAAAAATCTTGTTAGCGGATCTCTTCATTATGTCCCCTCCGTCAATAAAAATCTTGTTAGCGGATCTCTTCTGTGTAGAGATGGCTACAAGCTTGTCTTGAGTCGAATAAATTTGTAATTTCCAAGTATGGAACCTTTGTTGGTAAAGACTATGAGTCAGGAGGCCTATTTAGTTTATCCTTATCAGATGTTTGCAATAATAGTGAATCAAATGTGTGGCATTCACGTCTTTGTCATGTTAACTTTGGTTGCATGTCACGACTAGCAAAGTTGAACTTAATCCCTAGTTTCACCACTGTCAAGGGATGTAAGTGTCAAGTGTGTGTGCAAGCTAAGCAACCTCGTAAATCTCACACGACTGTGGAAACGAGAAATCTTGCACCACTAGAGCTCAACATTCAGATCTATGTGAAATGAATGGTGTTTTGACAAAAGGTGGAAAGAAGTATTTTATGACGTTAATTGATGATTCCACTAGATACTGTCATGTGTATCTTCTGAAATATAAGGATGAGGCTTTGAACTATTTCAAGATCTATAAAGCTGAAGCGGAAAACCAACTTGATCGAAATATCAAGAAGCTTAGGTCTGATCGTGGTGGAAAGTATTTCTCAAATGAATTTGATTCCTTTTGTGTGGAACATGGTATAATCCATGAGAGGACGCCTCCCTATTCACCTTAGTCAAATGGGATGGCCGAAAGAAAGAACCGTACTCTAACTGATTTGGTTAATGCCATGTTAGACACATCAGGTCTCTCCAAGGCATGGTGGGGGGAGGCGATATTGACTGCATGTCATGTCCTAAACCGAGTTCGCACAAAGAACAAAGAGAACTCCATTCGAGGAATGGGAGAAGAAAAAGTGAAAGCTCTCTTATTTACGAACCTGGGGTTGTTTGGCGAAATTTAATGTGCCAATTCCAAAGAAGCGGAAGCTGGGACCAAAAACTGTGGATTGTGTTTTCCTGGGATATGCTTTTCATAGCATTGGTTATAGATTTTTGGTTGTAAAATCTGAGGTACCTGACATGCATGTCGGTACGATCATGGAGTCGAATGATGCAACTTTCTTTGGAGATATCTTTCCCATGAAGGATATGGCTACCTCATCTAATCAGGAGATGCCTAGTTCATCGAATCAGGAACCAGTTACAATTACTGAACCTGCCATTTTGATGGAACACTTTGAAAGTCCTATGGAGGAGAACAATGAAGTTCCTACTAGAAGCAAGAGACAAAGGACTGCAAAGTCCTTTGGTGATGATTTTCTTGTGTATCTGATAGATGACACTCCCAGTTCTATTTCAGAGGCGTATGCATCTGAAGATGCTGACTACTGGAAGGAAGCGGTCCGTAGTGAGATGGACTCCATCTTGGCAAATGAAACTTGGGAGATAACTGATCGCCCTTATGGGTGCAAACCTATAGGATGCAAATGGGTATTCAATAAGAAGCTTAGGCCTGATGGTACTATTGAGAAGTACAAGGCTCGGCTCGTGGCTAAGTGTTATACCCAAAAGGAAGGTGAAGACTACTCACCTGTGGCTCGACTGACCACTATTCGAGTACTACTTTCACTTGCTGCCTCACATGGTCTTCTCGTTCATCAAATGGATGTTAAGACTGCTTTCCTAAATGGAGAGTTAGAAGAGGAAATTTATATGGAACAACCAGATGGGTTTGTAGTAGATGGTCAGGAAGGGAAAGTCTGCAAGTTGCCGAAGTCTTTGTATGGACTTAAGCAAGCACCCAAGCAGTGGCATGAGAAGTTTGAAAGAACTTTAACAGCCGCAGGCTTTGTTGTAAACGAAGCTGATAAATGTGTGTACTATCGCCATGGTGGGGGCAAGGGAGTTGTCCTTTGCTTGTATGTTGATGACATTCTGATTTTCGGAACAAATCTAAAGGTTATTAAGGGGGTCAAGGATTTCCTATCTCGTTGCTTTGAGATGAAGGATTTAGGAGTGGCTGATGTCATTCTAGTCATCAAGTTGTTGAGAGACGATGATGGTTGGATTACATTGCTTCAATCCCACTATGTGGAAAAGATCTTGAGTCGCTTTGGCTACAGTGACTGCAAGCCCTCTCCAACACCATATGATGCTAGTGTGTTGCTTCGAAAGAATCGAAGAATTGCTAGAGACCAATTGAAATATTCTCAAATTATTGGCTCTCTTATGTATTTAACCAATGCTACAAGACTTGTTATCTCTTTTGTTGTTAGCAAACTGAGGCGGTTTGTCTCAAAACCAGGAGATGTGCATTGGAAAGCTCTAGAGATAGTTTTGCGTTATTTTAAAGGCACTGCGAATTATGGAATTCACTACACTGGGCACCCAAAGGGGCTTGAAAGGTATAGTGACTCAAACTGGATCTCAGATGCTGATGAGACAAAGGCCACGAGCGGATATGTATTCACTCATGGAGGTGGCGCTGTTTCTTGGAAGTCTTGCAAGAAGACCATCTTAACGAGGTCAACAATGGAAGCAGAACTCACAACACTAGATACTTCTACGGTCGAAGCAGATTGGCTTCGCCGGCTCTTGAATGACTTGCCGGTTGTTGAGAAACCTGAACCGGGTATCCTTATGAATTGTGACAATCAAACTGTGATCACGAAAGTGAGAAGCTCAAAGGATAAACGAAGTCATCAAGACACGTTCAGAGAAGGTTAAAGTCTGTCAGAAAAATGAGAAACTCCGGAGTTATTGCGTTGGATTATATCCAAACGTCTAAAAATCTGGCAGATCCTTTTACTAAGGGTCTATCACGTAATGTGATAGATAATGCATCGAGGGAGATAGGTATGAGACCCACAATATGAGTTGCTCACAGTGGTAACCTATTCTTTGTGATCGGAGATCCCGTGAATTAGATGTGGAAGACAAGTTGTTGGTCAACTGGGAGGAGAGTACCCTTACTATTAAAAATACCACTCCATGAAGATGCAATACTCTCCTAAATCTGCATGGCAGGTTGATGTATATCTTAATGTGTTCTAAGAGGCTCATTGAAGCAGAGATGTTGTCCTGCAGAACATCTTTTAAAGAACGCACCTATATGAGTCTGATTGTTAAACGTCGCAATCTATGAGAGCAGGGTTCTCTCTAGTAAACTCATGAAAGGTCTCGGAGTATGACGCATAAGCTCCACCCGCGGGGAAGACCCACGGTAGCCACGTATCGGTCAAGGCTTTGTGTGAAGCTAGATTCGCAGAAAACTTGCAGTTCAAGGCCCAGCCCACTGTTAAAGTTGCTTACTAGTGTAGCATAGAGTTCTAGGTGGAAGTTCAACTTAACAATCTCCACTGCAGTACCGGTATAAAAACAGTGTTTTAGAACCAAAGGCAAATTTTGTGTGCCTCTGGGATCTGGTGGGGGATTGTTGGAATTTTGTCTATTTTGGGCCAGCCCAATAGTAGCTTCAGAAATTCCTAATCAATCCTAGAGGCCCATGCAGCCCATTCGTGCAAGGCAAGAGGTGGAACTAAAGTTTAGTCTCACATTGCTAGTTCAGAGGGAGTTGGACCTCCTTATAAGGGAGGTTCTTTCCCCACTTGTATGAGCATCAGAACAAGAGGGACATCCACGCCACGCCACGCCACGACGCGACGCGGGTTGCGGGAATGAGCCGAGCCGATGTCTAAATTTTTGCCACGCACGATGGGTATAAGAACGGTCACACGGGAGCTGAAACATTTTTGCTGTAGTGGAGATTGAATACGGACGGCGCACCTCTTCGCCTGCTGCTTGTTCACTTCGTCTCCCTTTGTTGCTTCACCTCTCGTCGCAGCCTGTTCGCCTCTCTCTCCTGTGCCAATATAAGAGAGGTCACTCCTCTCCAGAGAGACACATTAGAAAGACCATCTCCCTCTCGCCACCAAGTTCCTGAGCACTGCGCTGCTGCTACGTTCTTCCCCATCCCTGCTTACGACGTGCACCGCAGGTCGGGACAATAGGCCTCCGAAACAGCATCTTTTGAGTCCTGTACGGGAGAAGGGTGATAAGGTTTTTGGGGAGCGCTCTGCGCGACTACTGACTCCTTCGTCACGGACTCCGACGACTACTTCCCCGACGACGACTTCTTCCCCGACGTCAACAACCTCCTCGACGACATGGCTGCGAGGACACCGACCCCAAGTCCAGTGCTACCGCTACTGCTGCTGTCCCGTACGTGTTCTTACTCTTTCTGTTAGAGGTCCTGCCATAGTTCCTTGTTCTCGTGTTTGCCCTACATATGTTAGGCTCTACTTCATATATGCTGCTTGCTTTAGATATGTTTGCCTACATTTCATATATGAAGATGTTGTTTACCTTCTCTTTGTCAAATCGCGTGGCTTGTTTTATCACTACTATACTAGTCATGCTTTATCTAGTATTTCTGTTAATAAAATCATTCGATAAATTGCTCATATTTCCAACAAAATGGTAGGAGACATATTGCTCTCAGTGGTGTCACCTCCATGCGCGTGAGTGTTGATGGAGTCGTCACGGTCATGATCAAGCTTTATAATATACCCCGTGTATTCTTTGCTACCACCAAGGACCAGCAATGGAGTGTCTCGACTTGAAGCCTCGGAGGCTACTCCCATACAATACCATCCCAAGGGAAATTATTTTTGTTGGGTTCTCCCTTCACATACGGCAAACAACATATTCTCCAGATCGATCAAACACGCCTTGATCACCACGCGGTGCCATCTTATTTGTTGCCGCCAAGGTTGATTGTCATGTGTCCCAATGACAAAATCAAAGGCCGGTTCAACATGGAAGAATGCGTCTCGGAGAAACTACTGATTGGTCACGATGCTAACCCTCTCTTCAATTCCCGCATGCTCATCTACAAAGTAGTCGATCTTATCATGGGCAAGGTCGTCCCGCTAACAAGCATCGCAGGTAATACTCTCTTCACTACTATTGGCCATGGAATTTGCACCGAGGACGATGATGTATGTGTCGATGTGAGGGAGATTATTGCTGTGAGTTACAAGGCCATACCTACTGCTATGGGCGACACCATTGTATGTCGTCGGCATCTCAAGGATAATTCTCCTTTGTACTACGACCTCTCTAGCAGTGAAAGGTTCCTAAGACTTGCCATGGGGTGTGCTGATGGTTGCCATGATTGCACATGTGGCCTGTTTATCATATCTACGTTTTGTTATTGTTGCGATGATTTGCGTACGAGCAAGTTGGTGCACCTAAGTTTCTAGAGAAGATTCATCCTAGACGGATGGAATGTTTAAAACAGAGATAGCTGTTATGAGATTACTTTGGTATTTTGAAATTTTGGCATATATATATGATGTGTTTTGAACCGCTTAGAAGCGGGTGATTCCTAATCTTTGACATGTTATGCATGTCTCTGCATGTGTTACCGCTGCCTCATAGAATTATTTATTTTAGCAATATGTGTACATGCTGTAACAGATCCGCTACTTTTCTTTCATGTTAAATTAGTAGCAAACATGTATGATATATCTTATACCCTAGCCCAATTATACAAAACCAAATGAAGCATCTAGTTAGTTCTCTTCTAGGCATGAAGGATTTAAAGAAAAGAAACAAACAAGTGGGCGTAAAAACATACTTCCTTCGATAAAAAATTAGTGTCGTGGTTCTAGTTAAAATTTGAACTAAAACCACGACACTTATTTTGGATAGGAGGGAGTAATAGATTACATACCATGTGGACATATAATCAATCACTTTTTTTGTGCATGTCTTTTTCATACTCTTCCTCTGCACCAACTGTTATAGTTAAACAAATTCAAAGTTTTAGATGTAGGAGCGATCAAAGTCACAATACCCGTACTTCGCTACCTATCAAACACAATATTCAGAGTCCTACTCTTTGTCCATCGGTAACAGGTGCCATTTGGTCGAGCGAGGTGGGTGGGTAGGTCCCTTGCTTTCTTTCTAGTCTTCATCGATGAGTTCCATTCTTCCTCCGAAATATTTTGCGTGGGGAAAAATTGTGATGCTTTTCAAGGTCCAGTACTTTTCTTAACAATGTATAGTCAAACCAAAATCAATCCGGATGTATAACCTCGATGATCAAGATAAATGGGTATGTGTTATTGTGGTCTGTTCTTTCTTCCGAGCCTTAGATTATCATAAGCGAGGAATGGTGCATACCAGCCTTAAATCTATACTTGTAATTTACCGTATGGGAAAGGTAAACGATGGAGAATGTCTCTAAGAGCCCTTGATATCCTATGGCTAGAAGTTGAAAAGCAACATTCGGGAGGCAAAATCATGACGTGGTTCAGTCATCCAAGAGGGAGAGAATGGATAGGGAGGCGGAGTGGGTACCCTTGCAGTTTTCCACCTAATCCAGTAGAGGGGCAGCTCACCAAAACTTTAATCTGGCGAATGATGGAGGTGAGCACAGAGGTGGTGATGGAATGTTAGGGTTGCAGTTCTTTATTTTCTATGATGTAAGTGGGTTTAGGTTCACATCAAGCAAGCAGAGCAAGAGCAAGGTAGGCGGTGCTGAAAGTGTGGATGAAGACGTGTATGAATAGAACCTAACTCTGTTGTGTCTCTCATTTGAATAAAAATGATATATGTATATAGATATCGTGAGCAGTTTTAATAAGGACAACAATAAGTGCCTGACGTGCGGTGGCTTGGAGTTTGTTCCGAACGCCCCTAACCACAAATTATGTCACGTCACCACACGCATGCACAAGTAACGAAACTGATTATGTCAGCAGGAATCTTCTAGGTTTTCAATTTTTAAAATGGTTTATCAATTAAATAAAATTGACTGAAAAACCATTTTCACCATTAAATACACCGTGACAAGATCTGCGAAACTAGATCTCATATGGATATGTTTTGACAATTTTTTTAGGTTCAAAGTTGCCATGTCTATTGCACATAAATTGCCATGGTGTTTACACTGAAGTTGCATTTATATATTTCAACTAAACTTGCCATGTTACAAAAAAGGGAATTAACATACTAAACTTGCCATGATGAATTACTAAAATTTTCCTAACCCATGGAATAATTTTGACATGGTTTATAATTAAAAAAGAAATGCATCGTCAATTATTTTAAAAATCCAAGGTCAATGACTCAAATTTGCCATGAACCATTCACAAAAATTGCCATGGTGAATTACTTAAATTTGCCATGGTTCTTAGAAAAAAATAATTTCCATTGTCAAATACTAAAATTACCATGGTCAAAATACTAAAATTGCGATGATTTGTAAAGTAAAGTTGCCATGATTTATAAACTATATTTTCCATGACGAATTACTAAATATTGAAGTGATCCATGAATTAAATTTGCCGTGGTTAATTGCTGAAAATTTCCATGATCCATTAATAAAATTTACCGTGAAAAGTAGTTGATATACAATGATAGCTTTAAAATATAGAAGAAAAAATAGATGAAACATAGCATGGCAACTTTAGTATAAACACTATGACAATTTCAGTGTAAATATCATGACAACTTTTGGCCAAAAAAAGTCGTCGAAACATAGCAATATGAGATCTAGTTTTGAAGATCTCGTTGAGATGGATTTAATGATGAAAATAAATTTTTAATCAAAATTTCTATTTGGGAGAGAAAACAGATTTAAGTCTCAAAAACCAAAAAGATTCTGCTAATGTTATCCGTTTGATGTCGCAAAATGGATGATAATAGGGGCGTTTGGACCATGTTGCTTCTTGGCGCATGTATGGCACTTATCATTTGGGTTTAATAAAGATCCACGCGTTTCATATAGCTCATATCATATTCAAGTTCCCCAACACAAGAAAGATAAGTGGTTGTGTGTTTAATCAACCTAAAACTTGGCACCAAGATAATAGATTAAGTATTACTAAAAAATGTCTAAGAAAATTTAATAACAATTTATATAATAATAATTATTAGTATTTCCATGATAGCAATCTAGGTATATTTTCAAACAAAGGTGTAAGTACATGTTTTCTACTACATTTAAGCCAAATCATTTTAATTTTGACCATATTATGGAGAAGATATTACTCACAACTTGTTAGTGGGTTCACTAGTTACTACCCGGCTATGAAATACAACCATCTAGAAAGCATGCATTTAAACATTTCTAAGTTTCAGTAGGTCAAATCCTTTGGATATGGATCCAATTGATTAAATTCTGAATAAAGTTTGCCCCCGTATAAAAGGTTGTCATAAATGCCATTGTAAATGCTTACTTGGATAAGCATCCAATTAATGTCTGCCCCTTATAACAATGTCTATTTAAGCACCCCTATCTCACTTTTTAGGATCTACTCACAACACCAAGTCACCAAAGTCCTACATAACTATCTCAAGATCTAGAACCCCATTAGACAATCCAATAGCCATGAGGACATCTAGCTTCCTCCTCCTCACCGTTGTTGTATTCCTCTATGCCATCGGCTCACCTGCCACAGGCTGTGGGGAACAGATGGGCAACCAATTGTGGAACACGGAAATAGAGAACGGATGGGAACCAATTGGAAACATCAATGACCAACACATCCAGGAGCTCGGCCGCTGGGCGGTGTTGGAGTTCGGCAAGCACGTGAACTGCGTGCTCAAGTTCAACAAGGTGGTGAGTGGCAGACAACAACTTGTTTCTGGAATGAACTACGAACTCATCATCAACGCATCAGACATTGGCGGGAAAGACGGCAAGTACAAGGCAGAGGTGTACGAGCAAGAGTGGACTCACAAACGCCAGCTCCTCTCATTCGCCAAGGTGAAATAGGCGGGTAGCAATAACTTTAGTAGTAATAATTGTGATGTTGCAGATTTGTTAGTTGGGTTTTTTAATGGACTAATAATTTATCCTCATGCATTGCCATGCTTGTAACATATCAAATAGCATACATCTACAACTTGACAATGAAAAGAGCAGAAAATGGAACAACTAAATATAACTTCCAATTGCAGAGATCTATAATTATAATATAACCCAATACCAAAGAGTCATGAAACAAAAACACGGAATTAGCACTAGATCGATCATTCTTCTATAACCAGTGGGATGGTTTCCAGAAGACCATTCAACTTTTCCAAGGAAAAACATATCTTGCTGACACGGAAATCTATACCTACTAATAAAGCAAGGTGTGTGTCATAAATATTTTTATCCGTTCACCATTGATTTTTTTCTATCCGAGTCTGAGGTGGCACTAAATTCTTATGCGTTTGTCTATTAGGAAAAGAATTTTCGTATGTGGTCCGCGTGTTGTGGCCCAGCGAAGCAAGCCCCTTATTTTTCTGCCCGTGCAGTTGGAAAAATTCTATTTTCCACGCTGCGCGATAAATACTCAGAGTTTTGCACAGGAGAACCTCTAATGGGCTGGCCCAGTTTTCATTATTTCTGTGTTTTACTTCTATTTTTATACTCCTTTCCCTATCTCTTTTTCCCTTCCAAGTTTATTTTTCTTTTAGAATTTATTTTGTAAATTAAAAATTCTCAATAAACATTCAGAATTAAAGATAACAAATTTTGGAAAATGTTCAGAATTCTAATTTTTTTGCTATTTTAAAAAAATTGAAACTTGCAAAATGTTCGCAGTTTTTCAAAATTGTTCAAGATTTCCAAAAATAAAATAGCATTTCAAAAAAGGCTCTAGATTTGAAAATTATTCCTGTTTTAGTGAAATTTTTATGATTAAAAAATGCTCATGTATAATGGATACTCATTTTCTAAAAATATTAAGAATTTACAATACATGTTTCTGTTTTAAAAAAATGCTCACAAATAATGTTCATGTTTTTATAACAACATTGGTGTTTTCAGAAATTGTCTATGACTTTTATAAAATATACCCTTTCATATTTTTTTCACCTTTTTCTAAAAGTGTACATAATTTTCAAAAAACTGTTCAGGATTCAAAAAATTGTTCATGTTTCCTAAAATGTTTAGAAACTTCATACCTTAAAATCCCCTCAATTTAAATGATTGAAAGGAAAAGTAGATTAAATAACTCATGGGGCTTCTCTGGCGTACAATGACGTAACAAAACTCTTAAATGCCCTCGATCAATGAATGGTAAAAATAGTGGATTGATTTCTTCACACACGGCGAAACCGAGAAGCTAAATGTTCCCTTTTCGCGTGCACACGGGGCTTTGCTTGAGCATATAACTCTCACTAACTTTAAATGCATACTATTTTATCTCCTGTTGCAACGCACGGGCATATGTGCTAGTGAAGAAAAAAGAATACATCTATCAATCTATATAGATGTAGTATAAGTTAATTCGGCCTAACTATACCTTCAATCTCCAAGCACGACCACGGTACTAGAGAAATTTCGGAGGTGATGATGCGGAGTGGAGGTAATGTGACGGTGATAGAGGAGAGGAATTTGAGGTTACCAATTAGTGTTTAGGCTTAGTGTTAGAGGGTTGTGTGTTAGGCTGGGTGACACTAGGGTAGGGTGCTTTAGAGGGATGTCTTTCTCCGATGGCAGTAGTCACTAGCCTCAAGAAAGAAATGTTTGGTGGCTAGAGGAGAAAAATACATATGTGCATTAAAAATCAGACTGTGGATCTTAATCGACCATGCTATTATAAATTTCCTAGCGAGCAAAGAGTAGCTAGTTACTTCATATGCAAAACCATATAATTCCGGCACGGACCTCGGCCTAAAAAGGAGAGCCACTTTTGCGTTAACAAGTACATGGGTGACTAAAGACCCAACTATTCAGTTTCTGCTTAAGAAATGAGAAAACAAATAAACGCACCTCCTGTGGGAGGGTAAAAGCCTACTAACCATGGTTCGTATCGTCCTCGGGAAAACCCGCAGCCTTCCCCTTTGAACAAAGAGGAGAACATACCATAAAAATCTTCTCCGATGGCGTGGGTGTCGTCGTCTTCCCCGGATAAGCCCGCATGGGTTGAGCTCATGGCTGGAGAGGTTGGACGTCGTGGCTTAGGGACACGTGCGCCACCTCAACTAGGGTAATCCTTTGGTCCGGGAGGAAGGACAACCTCTTCATAATCCTGCCCACCTCCTTGGAATGCGACCGGATAGCATTCTAAGAATAATTAGGAAATAGGGGGGAGTTGTGTGGTTGGAAGAAAGCATATCTCACTGTAAAGATGATCAGTAGAAATATCTTTGTATGTGTAGCATTTTAGAGAAACACTTCCTAGTGTGGCCATGTTTTTGACGAAGGATACAAGAAATTAGTAGCAATATTCATGTAGGTGTAACATTTTTAGGGAAACACTCCCGACCATGGCATTGTATTTGACCAGCGAGATAGGAGGTCGGTAGAAATGTCCACGTAGATGTATCATTTTCAGAGAAAACACTCCAAACGAGCTGCTACCCGCTAGCACGAGGGTCGCTAGTGCGTGTGCCGTCCCACATGTAGGTTGCTAGCCAGCCACCATGCCAAGCTAGTTCATGCGTAGACGTTCTTCCTGGAACTACTTTATATGACAGGATTGTGTAGTAGTACTGGTGTAAGGACAGAACTGTGTAGAAGTACTATGTGCATAAGGGCAGGACTGAGTACGAGTTACTGTTAGAAATATATTTGGTATTTAGAGATTGTCGGGGATTAGATAGGAATTGTTTTCATCTTATTTCTAGGAGGCGTCTTGCCCTTCAAGTCTTGTACTCAATATACACTCGCCCTTGAGGCTCAATAATACATTCAATGGATTACACCAATCATCCTCTCAACCCCTTCTAACATGGTATTAGCCTAACAGATCCAAACCCTAGCCGTCGCCGTGCTTTCGCTCGGTGCCGCCCCCAGGGCGGTCGGTTTCAATGACCACCGCCGGGGGCCGCGCCGCCCGTACCTATGGTCCGTTCGTAGGTCGTTGATGGAGTCCTGGATTAGGGGGTGTCCGGATAGCCGGATTATAGCCTTTGGCCGACCTCTTGAACTATGAAGATACAAGATTGAAGACTTCGTCCCGTGTCCGGATGGGACTTTCCTTGGCGTTGAAGGCAAGCTTGGCGATACGGATATGTAGATCTCCTACCATTGTAACCGACTCTGTGTAACCCTAACCCTATTCGGTGCCTATATAAACCGGAGGGTTTTAGTCCGTAGGACGAACAACAATCATACCATAGGCTAGCTTTTAGGGTTTAGCCTCTCTGATCTCGTGGTAGATCTACTCTTGTACTACCCATATCATCAATATTTAATCAAGCAGGAGTAGGGTTTTACCCCCATCGAGAGGGCCCGAACCTGGGTAAAAACATCGTGTCCCTTGTCTCCTGTTACCATCCGCCTAGACGCACAGTTCGGGACCCCCTACCCGAGATCCGCCGGTTTTGACACCGACATTGGTTCTTTCATTGAGAGTTCCTCTGTGTCGTCATCTTTAGGCCCGATGGCTCCTCCGATCATCAAGAACGATGCGCCTGTGGTGAGACTTTTCTCCCCGGACAGATCTTCGTATTCGGCGGCTTTGCACTGCGGGCGAATTTGCTTGGCCATCTGGAGCAGATTAAAAGCTACGCCCCTGGCCACCAGGTCAGATTTGGAAGTTTGAACTATACGGCTGACGTCCGCGGAGACTTGATCTTCGACGGGTTCGAGCCACAGCCAAGCGCGCCGCACTGTCACAAGGGGGATGATCTAGCTCTGCCGCCGAACAGTGTCCTAGAGGCCGCACCAGTGTCCGCTTCGACCTTTAGCTTGGAGCCGACTGCGCCGATCGAGGACGGGTGGCTAGACACTGCCTCGGGGGCTGCGATCTCTACGGCGATTGAGCCGTACACCTACCCCGTCTTTTGCGAAGCTCGTGACTCCAAGGTGCCGGACTCCTCTCCGGACTCCGAGCCTTCCACGCTCCCGCCAATCGAATCCGATTGGGCGCCGATCATGGAATTCACTGCCGCGGACATCTTTCAGCACTCGTCCTTTGGCGACATCCTGGATTCACTAAAGTCTCTCTCTTTATCAGGAGAGCCCTGGCCGGATTATGGTCAGGAAGGTTGGGATGCGGACGACGAAGAAATTCAAATCCCACCCACCACCCACTTCGTAGCCACTGTCGATGATTTAACCGACATGCTCGACTTCGACTCCGAAGACATCGACGGTATGGACGACGATGTAGGGGAGGAGCATGAACCAACACCTATAGGGCACTCGAGAACCACCTCATCTCACGATGTATACATGGTGGACACACCTAAAGGAAGCGACGATGAGGAACAACGGGACGCTACGAAGGATCATTCCCTCGAAAAGCAGTCAAAACAACAACGTAAGCGCCGCTCAAAGTCCCGCCTCGACAAAGACCTAGCCATAGAGAAGGGCGAACCGGTGGACGACGAACATGCTATCGAGCAACCGTCCGAACAAGACAATCTGGATAAACAACCCGGCGAAGATAATAGTCCGGACGATCTCACGCCGGACAAGTTGCTGGAGCAGAAGAACCTCCACAAAAGGCTCGTCGCCACTGCACGTAGCCTGAAAAAGCAGAAGCGGAAGCTCAAAACAACGGAAGATGCACTCAGAATCAGATGGAGCAAAGTACTCAACACCGCAGACAAATACGGCGACAGTCGTCGAACGAAGAGCTACCCAAAGCGAAAACTACTGCCTGAATTTGATGAGGAGGCCGTAGAGCCCCCGCAATCAAAAAAAAAAGAGGCCACCCGGTCGGATGGACGACCCCATGGCAAACAGAGAGCGGCAAACGGTGCCGCACACAAGCCGGCACGCGATCCGCACAGGGATTCACATCCAAAAGATGGCCCAGTTAGATCTATCTACGGGCCAAGAAAGCAAGCTCTAGTAAGCAATGCAACACATCAAGTATACGAACATCACGGTACACCTAAATATAGGGGTGCCGCACACCCCTATGTTTCACCGATGAGGTGCCTGGATTATGAGTTTCAGTGGGATTCAAGCCCGTAAACATAGAGGCATACGACGGAACAACAGACCACTGAGTGCGGATTGAGGATTACATCCTCCACATACACATGGCTAGAGGAGATGATCTCCACGCCATAAAATACTTACCCTCAAGCTCAAAGGGCCAGCCCGGCATTGGCTTAAAAGCCTTCCCGAAAACACCATTGGAAGTTGGGAGGAGCTCGAGGATGCTTTTCGGGCAAATTTTCAAGGGACCTATGTCCGACCTCCGGATGCCGACGATTTAAGTCACATAACTCAACAACCCGGAGAGTCAGCCCGGAAATTTTGGAACAGATTCCTTACTAAAAAGAACCAAATAGTCGACTGTCCGGACGCCAAAGCCTTAGCAACTTTCAAACACAACGTCCGAGACGAATGGCTCGCCAGACACCTCGGCCAAGAAAAGCCAAGAACAATGGCCGCATTAACAAGCCTCATGACCCGCTTTTGCGCGGGAGAGGATAGCTGGCTGGCAAGATGCAGCACCAGCGACCCAAGTACATCCGAAGTCAGGGATGGAAATGGGAAACCACGACGCAGCAAGGACCAGCGTCGGACCAAGGGAAACAGCCCGAAGAGCACGACAGTCAACGCCGGATTCAAAAGCTCTCGGCAGAATTATAAAAAGCTGCCCCTTAAGGATAACAGGGACGAGCTATCTAACTTAAACAAAATCTTGGACAAGATATGCCAAATCCACAGTACTCCCGGGAAGCCTGCAAACCATACCCACAGAGATTGTTGGGTCTTCAAGCAGTCTGGCAAACTCAACGCCGAACACAAGGGGCTCGACACACCAAGCGAGGACGATGAAGAACCCCAAAAGCAGAGCACCGGAAAACAAAAGAATTTTCCACAAGAAATCAAAACAGTCAACTCACTTCACGTGACAAAAGGGAAAAATAGAGCGGCGCCCATAGAGGTACGCGCCATACGTCCTATCCCGGAGGAGTCCCGCCACTGGTTGTTCAAACCAATCACCTTCGACCATCGGGATTACTCTAGAAGTATACGGAATGCAGGTTGGACTGCCTTGATATTAGATTCGATAATTGGCGGACTCCAATTTTCACAAGTCCTAATGGACGGCGGCAGTGATCTAAACCTGATATATCAGGACACAATTCCGCAAAATGGGGATAGACCCAACCAAATTCCGCCATAGCAACACTTCCTTTCAAGGGGTAATGCCAGGCCCATATGCCCATTGTACGGGCTCTCTACTGCTAGAAGTTGTGTTCGGCTCACCCGACAACTTCCGCCACGAAAAGTTAACCTTCCACCTCGCCCCATTTACAAGTAGCTATCAAGCACTATTGGGACGCGAAGCTTTCGCCCGCTTTAACGCAATACCGCATTATGCATCTCTTACACTTAAAATGCCCGGTCCACACAGCATTATCTCGTTAAAAGGAAACATCGAGGGTTCCTCGAGTCCGGAAAATCGTGCGTTGCCTTGACAGCCACACAATAAACCGGCTTCACCAATAAAAGCACTTAGACAGGTCATCCAGACCCCGGACACGGCTGGACGAGTCCGTCGTAAACATACAAGGGCTTACTAGACGCATACCCCCGTACAAGGGGCTCCGCGCATGCACAACAAGAGACAATAAAGCTCAGTTTTATTCATTTTTTGAATTGTACTTCGCTTATTTAATATAACGTATATTTTCGCACGACCTTTTTCAACTAAGTTCCTCTCTTTTACAGATGAACACCGTGCTACACCCGTCCAGGATACGGCACAACGGAGACACATGCGCAGACGTGCAACAGGGACCCGTTGCAAGGATTCTTTTCAGATTAAGACCCTGCGTAAACCTTTTTTACTGTCTCTTGTTGATACACATCCCCCGGTTTCTTGCTATAACCGAGGAGGAGGCTGGCGTTTTGGCATAGGCCACGTCAGAATTTCGCGCGTACCTGGACACCAGGGGCTTATTACCAAGGGCGATTGTTCGGCCTGTTTTCATAAAGACCGAATACCTTAGGGAGTGTTTGGCGTCTCGAGTTAGGCTTTATATGCATCAGCTCCGAATCATGTCTTTGGTCAAATGTTGGGTTTGCCCGGCTCCTGTGTTTTGCTGCCTTACGTTCCGCTCTATCGGCTAATGCGGCACCAGGAGAACTACTGCTATTGTGCCCCGGTTCGGCCAGGCGAGCACCTCAGTAGAGAATGCCGAAAACTGACTGTCATGATATAGCGTGAGACTGGTCAACTACTCGATGACCCGCTGGAATCTTTAGAATTCCTCCGCATTGACGAAGGGCCGTTTCCCGGTCAGGCACATACGCGCCCCGAATTCGGGTGAGCGCGGTGCCCCTAGGGGCTATATAGTAGCCCCACTGTCGAGCTCCTATGGCTAAGTGAAAGTGATAAAGCATTATAGTCCGGTTGCCCTGCGCTATCACCTCCTTTGTAGGACCAAGACGTTGGATCAAGTGTGAAAAGGCGCTTTCTGCAAACACCCCCGCATTATATGCGTGGGGGCTGAAGCCAAAGACTGCCATCTTTCAGGTTATATACACATATACATTAACGGTCGCACATGAGGTATTTTAATTCTTGAGCGAACAAGTATAAAAAGCTTTTATTCCATCGAAACATTGTTTCACAATAATATATGTTATTCGAACATAATATCCTTCGAGCACTGCGTCTCTATTAAACGAGCGCCCTGCAGAACTTCCTGAAAATAGTGCTCGGCAGTGTACTCGGCTTCCGTCCGAATCTTGGGATGCAACATCGGTGGCCTTCATCTCCGCCCAGTATGTCTTGACACGGGCAAGAGCCATCCGCGCACCCTCTATGCATGCTGACCGCCTCATTGCTTTGATATGCGGCACCGCACCAAGGAACTGCTGCACCAAGCCAAAATAACTCTTCGGCTCAGGCCTTTTCGGCCATAAATGAGTCACGACATTCCTCATGGAAAGTCGGACAACCTATTTAGCTCCGCCCATTCGGCCAGACGATCGGTTAATGGAAGTGGACGCTCTGGATTGTGGAACTGCGACCAAAAAAGCTCCTCCATCTCGTGATCCTTTTGATCTCCGAAGTGTTCGGCCGCGTCCGCGGCACTCGCCGCCAAGTCCAGATAAGCATCCTCACTACTCCACAGCCGGTCCAACTGAGCATATTTAGGATCCGTGAACTTCCTCCACAGCAGAAAGGGCGTTCCAGCCGCGATATCTCTGCCCTGACGTAGCTCCTCCTTCATAGCTCTCATCGCAGAGCAAGCATCCTTGGCCTCGGTGGTGGCCTTCTTCAGGTCCTCTTGCTCCGCTCGACCTTCCTTTTCAAGAAGCTCGCAGCAGTCGGTAGTATTCTTCAACTTCACTGCCATCTCGGCCATTTCCTTCTTGCTTCGGCAGTGAGCAACCTGTTCGGCTTTTAGCTCTTCGGCCGCCTTTAAGGCAGCCGCATCACTTTTTCTGGCCTGCTCCTTGGCTCGGGCAAGCTCTGCCCGAAGGTTCTCCATGGCAGCGGCACCATCTGCATCAAGCATACATGTTGTAAGGCACGGGCATCAAGCTCCCTTACCAGGTGTCCGCGAAGAAACATCATACCTTGTGACTCGTCAAGCCGCTTATTGACAAGCGCGATGTCAGCATCCGCCACGTCAAGTTGCCGCTTTAGTTCGGCAAATTCATCAGTCCGGCTAGCCACCGGACGCCCCGCCACCTACATAGGTAGGGCGACATATTGTATCTGGGATTATGATCCTCGGCACGCTGTCATTTTTGACAACGCACTGAGTCTCAGGGGCTACTATCTACACAGGGCGCATCTTATATATGCGGAACCGTCAAAAGGTACACCATTGCACGTACATCAAAACCCGTCAGTAAACTCCTGGCAGCCTCGTACAACCTGCTTTCCGCGGACGAAATTTTTTCAATCACCATACCCATCAATGCACGGTGATCCTCTGAGATAGACACTCGCCCGAGCAGATCCTTCAACTCCTCCGACCGTGCACCAGGAGGTGCCGGACTCGTCCGATGGCCTTTTTCGAAGGCCGGACACGGAGGGCTCTGGGGGGCCCTACGACCGCCCTCCACCCCTGCCAGATTCGGAGAAACCCTCCGCGACGACACCTCAGGATCGTCCGCCTCGCTAGGCGGTACGGCAGGGGGAGGCGTTCCGCTCTCCATCATCTCCGGACGAAGATCCCCTGAAGACGAGCTCTGCTGAGAAGGGCTGAGATCCGAACTACAAGGTAAAATTTCGGTCATCTTGAAATAAAGCAGGGGATGTCTTTTATTTTCTAAACTCCCTCTCTACTTACGGCTCATTTGGAGGGCTGATCTCCTCGGGAAATAATGCGGCGGGCATCTTCCGGCGCAGGACCCTCCGGAGAAGATTTCTTCCCGCGCTTTGAGGCCTTGGTCTCCGGATCTTGAGGCGGTCCTCTTCTCCCCTTGGATGGAGGGATTCTCGATCCTCCTTTCTTGATAACCTCCTTCGCTGGAGGCAGTAGCTTCCTTGTTCCCCTTCGCCTTCTTCTAAAGGCGCAGCCTCCAAAGATCTTGGTTAACGCGGGATCCGGCGTGGTCTCGTGGAGGGCGGACACCTGATCAGTTTTGCTTTCGCTATCCACTCCTGTTTAAGGGACAACTCTTTTAAGGGCAAGTTTATGATAAATATACGGATAGCGTGTCCGGGTACGGGACTACTTACTTCAGCATCCGGGCGATTGCAGCTCAGACCTACGTCCTCGGTCAAGTTCGGACACATTGTTTGTGATCCGAAGAACAGTTTGTACATCTCCACGGGCGTTGCGCCCATAAAATGTTGAAGAGCTCGTGGTCCCTCCGGATTGAACTCCCACAGGCGGAGGGGGCGACGTTTGTAGGGCAGGATGCGACGAATCAGCATGACCTGCGCTACTACGACCAGATTGATCTCTCTCTCTAGGAGGTCTCGAATACGGCTCGCAACAAGGGCACGCCCTTGGACGGCCCCCAGTCTAGCCCTTTATTGACCCATGACGCCAGCCGCGGTGGAGGACCCGAGCGAAAGGCAGGTGGCGCCACCTATTTGGTGCCCCTGGGAGTTGTGATATAAAACCACTCTTGTTGCCATAGACTGAGCTTCCCTTGAAAAGAGCCCTCGGGCCATGGAGCGTCAGCATTCTTGCTTATAACAGCCCCTCCGCACTCTGCCTGTTGCCCCTTGATCATCTTCGGCTCCACCTTGAAGGTTTTGAGCCACAATCCGAAGTGGGGGTAATGCAGAGGAAGGCTTCGCATACGCCGATGAACAATGAGATGTGGAGGATGGACTCCGGATCCAAGTCGTGAAATTCCAGCCCGTAATAAAACATGAGCCCCCTCACGAAGGGGTCCGTCGGAAACTTAGCCCCGAAGGAAGTGAGACGTGAACACCACGCTTTCACCGGGCTTGGGAGAGGGAATAACCTGCCTGGGCAGGTAGCCTATCGTAGATTTCGCCGGTTAGATACTCGCATCTCTTAGCTTTAGGACGTCTTCTTCGTGACGGAGGAAGGCATCCACCGCCACGAAGGTCGGAGCCGGACATCGTGAAGGTCCAAGTGCACGAATCTGGAGCTTTGGGTGGTGGGACTCGAAGCGAGGGGCGGATTCGATTGAGATTGAGGAAAAAGAGCGGGGCCTTGGTCTCTTTATAAAGAGGTTGAATACGAGGAGCCCTCCCCGTGACCGTTCGGGACTCGCCTTCGATAGAGGAGGCGTACCAACGGGCACGACTGGGTTACCCATGCCCGTATTGATGAGAATTCCGGAATAAGGGGACACGATCTCTGCTTTGAAAAGACATGCAAAGGAAACCGCCTCGCTAAACGCGCTGAGGTGGGACAGTAAAAACGATTCGAATAAAGGCTTGACCGTGGTGTGATGTCACGCTGCGGAATACGTCAGCAGATTGAACTTGTGTAAATATTATTCTCTCTACGGTGGTATGTGGAACTTATTTTGCAGAGCCGGACACTATCCTTGTGTTCAAAATCTTCTATGAAGTATTCAGAGGAGGAACCCGCCTTGCAATGCTGAAGACAATATGCGCGCAGACTCATCGTCATTGAAGCCTGGTTCAGGGGCTACCGAGGAGTCTGGATTAGGGGTGTCCGGATAGCGGACTATAGCCTTTGGCGGACTCTGGACTATGAATATACAAGATTTAAGACTTCGTCCCGTGTCCAGATGGGACTTTCCTTGGCATCGAAGGCAAGCTTGGCGATACGGATATGTAGATCTCCTACCATTGTAACCGACTCTGTGTAACCCTAACCCTATTCGGTGCCTATATAAACCGGAGGATTTTAGTCCGTAGGACAAAGAACAATCATACCATAGGCTAGCTTCTAGGGTTTAGCCTCTCTGATCTCGTGGTAGATCTACTCTTGTACTACCCATATCATCAATATTAATCAAGCGGGAGTAGGGTTTTACCTCCATCGAGAGGGCCCGAACCTGGGTAAAAACATCGTGTCCCTTGTCTCCTGTTACCATCCGCCTAGACACATAGTTCGGGACCCCCTACCCGAGATCCGCCTGTTTTGACACCGACAGTCGTGTTGACCGGCTGCTCTAGAAAGTCTTTTTCCCAATCCTTTGATCCGGGTTTTTGTCTCTCCCGCCGATCATATTGATCGCCATTTTTTTGGTTTTTTTGATCGAAGATCGGTTTGCGTCGCCCACTACACTACACCACGGTAGAGCTGAGATGACACACTTCTGTGGGCAAAGATCAACTAATCTTCACAAACTATCTCACAAGATAGCTTTTAACTTTTGTCTTCGTATCAAGTGTGGGCAAAGGTATATCACTGTTGACACACTAAGTGACGGCAACCGCAGTTTACAATGTGTCTCACAAGAATTGCTTAATGACCAGCTATGTGTCGGCATATGTGTTGGCCATAAGAGATTTTATGTCGACGTAGCTACGTATTTAGCGACCTAGGATGTGTCGGCGTACGCAGGGTGTACGCGCTTGGATTAAGTGTCGGTGTAGGTGGACACGTGTCCACTGTATCAGCGTTAGAAACTTGGCACGAGATTTCAGCGCGCGAGCGAAATTTTCGGCTCTTGGTGCAAAATACCCTTCCCATGCAAAATTTCTCAAATCAAAGCCAAACCCTAACTCATGCCGGCTGCTGTCGCCGTGATGCTCGATCTAATCCTCTGCCGCCATCACTGCCGGCCTCGCGCTCCACCAGAGCTCAGACTCCCACCGCCCGGCCTCGTGCCCCCTCCCCCTACCCCCCCCCGCCCCCCCCCCCCGTCGCCGAGATGCCTCACGCTCCATCCTTTCCTGAAGCCCTCGAGCTCCAGCCCTAGATCGAGCCACCGTCCTCGCGCTGCACATCCAGCCACTGTCCGGGCACACCCCCCTCCCCTCAACGTCCTGCCGCCGACCTCGTCAATCCCCGTCCTGTGGCTGCCAGGGATCCATCTCCGGGCTCCCGCTGCTGCTGTGGGGCTCCATATCCGGGCTCCTGCTGCCGCCGGAGCTCCATCTCTGGGCTCCCACTGCTGCCGGCCCCTACTGCTGTTCGTCCTCTACACTGAGCTGTTGGGCTCCATCTTCGGGCTCATTCCACTCCTGCCGGACCTGCTCCTGCCATACCTGCTACAATCGGGCTCCATCTCCGAACTCCACTGATGTAGCTCTGCCTCCTTGCCCTGAGTAAGAATCAACTCTTCCTAGATTACCTTCTTTGTACTTGAATCATATGTAGTTGCTTGTTACAATAGATAATCGGAGGAGAATGTGTATTTGTTGCTTGAATAGTTATTGTTTTGTATTTTTATTGCTTGATTAATGATTGTTGCTTCACCGATGCAAAGCTAACACTACCACACTGGCCAAATTTAGATACTTGGCAAATTTGATATCAATGGTGCATCATGGACAGAACGTGGTTGTCTAAGCCCAGGTACATCAAGTTTCTTTTCTTACGAACTCATAAGCGGTATAATTATGTCATGACCTGTTCTGATATCTAAAAATTTTACATGTAGGCACACACATGACCAGTATCTACAGGGGGTAGACAAGTTTATAGAGTTTTCTTTTATTAATTCAACAAATGGAAACAAAATCTTATGTCCTTGCAAGATATGTTTGAACTCTAAATGGAAAACAGCAACCAAAGTACGTGAACATTTGATATGTGATGGTTTCATGGAGGGGTATCATACATGGTTGTTTCATGCAGAATCTAGCCACTATTACCCTAATATTGAGGAGGTAGAAGTAGAGAGTTCACCGGTAAAATGAATTAGATGATTTCTTGCGAGACATAGCTTGTGGATTAATTGGGGGTTGGAAGAGAACAATGAGAACAATAACAACCCTGGGACACATGTTGATGCTGATACCAAGGCTTATTGGAAGATGGTTGATGATGACAACAAAGAACTATACCCTGGGTGTAAAAACTTCTCAAAATTGCGTTTTCTTGTTAAATTCCTCCACATAAAACTTCTTGGGCGATGGAGTGGCAAAAGTTTTGACATGGTGCTTGAGTTACTTAGTGATGCATTCCCCAAAGGTTCGGTACTTCCCAAAAATTTCAATGAAGCTAAGAAAATAGTTAAATATATTGGGCTTGGGTATGTTAATATTCATGCCTATGAAAATGATTGTGTATTGTGTGTCTCATCATGGGTGAATTGATCCGCTTCTCCTTCAGAGGACATAGTCCCGGGTTAGCTGTAATCTATCTCAACATGAAGCAAGGTGAGGAGGACCCACTTTATGAAGCCCTCTATGCCCAAAGAATGAGGCTGAGCAACGAGGAATTGGGCAACCTCTGGTACATACTTCCGTCACGTGATGCCTACATCAGGATGCCATTCGTGACTCACCTAACAAGGACGAATGTTAACTGTCTTGTCATGGTATGTTACTTAGTGTAGTAATTTGATGATATGCTTGGTGTAGTAATTTGATGATATGCTTAGTGTAGTAATGTGTGATATGCTTAGTGTTGTAATTTGAAGATATGCTTAGTGTAGTAACTTGATGATATGCTTAGTGTTGAATCCGTTGATATATGTGAACTGAAGTGTATGCTTTGTTGATAATTGTGCATGACATGCTCATTTATAATTTATATTTTTTCCCAGAAATTATCTAACAGACTATCTGTGAACTGTGGCATCGAGCCGGATAAATGAGACATTGCTGGACTATATATGCCTTACCTCAAGGGGCTCGATCACCACCTATGCGTATGCAGTGAACACGAACGGTCACACTGTCTTAAGCACGTCGGGGGTGGAACAACATCCTTGCTGGCAAGAATCTTTAGGTTGGTTAGGACGTCTTAGTCACTGTTAGGAACACTCGCGCCATGACTGGAGTATGATGATCATCATCGACCTCATTTAAAATTATGTGTGTGGCTGGGCCATTGATGTTAAATGAACTGCTTATTAACTATTAGTTAGCTTGTGTTTGTGAGGATTGTCGTTTATAGCTCTAGCTACTACTGTTTGTGAGCTCGTCACTTATTATTAACTAGTAATATTTTATTAACTGGTTTTATTCTACTGTGTAACATTTTATATGTGCTTAGTTCTAATGTGAAATGCTAAATGTCATATGATGGGGAAATTAGTATTTTGGCTGCACGAAACATTCATGGTGCGTGATTATAGTGGTGGAGTTCTCCATGTTGATGATATGCCATCAACACATAGAATACTGTTGACGTGGGCTCCAATGCTTGTACTATTTTCTAATAATGGCGCCATATTTGTGGCGTCGGGTGTCCACGCCAGCAAGGCCAATTTTTACCACGCCATAGCTTTTCTGCACTAGTGTTTCAAAGAACAATTTGGAGGGATGCACATCATGGAAAAGATATGTGGGACGCACTTGAGGCCAAGTTGTGAGTCTCGAATGCTGGCACTGAGCTGTACATCATGGAGCAATTATATGACTACAGGATGACTGAAGATTGCTCCGTGGTTGAGCAAGCTCATGAGATACAGTCATTTGCTAGAGAACTTGATCACCTCAATTGTATCCTACCGGACAAGTTTATTGCCGGAGGTATCATCACTAAGCTTCCTCCCACGTGGATGAACTTTGCTACTTTATTGAAGCATAAGAGGCAAGAGTTTTCCGTTCCGGATCTCATTGGTACTCTTGACGTGGAAGAAAAGGCGACAGCAAAGGACAACTATGCTCGAGGTATTGAGGGAGGTTCTAGTGCCAATCTGGTACAAAAGAAGAACTTCCAGCCCACAAGTTCAAGAACAATGGCAAGTTTGATGGTAAAGCAAAGTTTGATGGGAAGAACAAGGCTGCGCAACACACAAACTTCAAGAAGAAGAATGACAAGAAGAAACGTGTTTTTCATGTGTGTGGAGATCCTGATCATTGGGTTCCTAGTTGCCATAATCTCTATGACAAGCGTCATCTTGGGAAAGGCGGCAAGACCACTAATGTTGTCATTGGAGACACTAACATGAAGGATGCTGGGTATGGTATATTTCCCACTATTCTTTCAGTATGTCATTCTCTTGATTGGTTAATTGACACGGGTGCTAATGTTCATGTATGCGGTGATATTTCCATGTTTTCTTCTTATCAGACCGCAGGGACTTCCAAAGTGCGATGGGAAAGCAGTTCAAGTGCTTGCGTCGTGGTGTTGGCATGGTCGATCTGAAGTTTACTTCGGGGAAGATCGTGTGGCTGAAGAACGTGCATTATGTCCCCTCCGTCAATAAAAATCTTGTTAGCGGATATCTTCTATGTAAAGATGGCTACAAGCTTGTCTTTGAGTCGAATAAATTTGTAATTTCCAAGTATGGAACCTTTGTTGGTAAAGGCTATGAGTCAGGAGGCCTATTTCGTTTATCCCTATCAGACGTTTGTAATAAAGTTGTTAATGATGTTTGCAACAATAGTGAATCAAATGTGTGGCATTCACGTCTTTGTCATGTTAACTTTGGTTGCATGTCGCGACTAGCAAAGTTGAACTTAATCCCTAGTTTCACCACTGTCAAGGGATCTAAGTGTCAAGTGTGTGTGAGAGCTAAGCAACCTCGTAAGTCTCACACGACTGTGGAAACGAGAAATCTTGCACCACTAGAGCTTATACATTCACATCTATGTGAAATGAATGGTGTTTTGACAAAAGGTGGAAAGAAGTATTTTATGACGTTAATTGATGACTCCACTAGATACTGTCATGTGTATCTTCTAAAATCTAAGGATGAGGCTTTGAACTATTTCAAGATCTATAAAGCTGAAGCAGAAAACCAACTTGATCGAAAGATCAAGAGGCTTAGGTTCGATCGTGGTGGAGAGTATTTCTCAAATGAATTTGATTCCTTTTGTGCGGAACACGGTATAATCCATGAGAGGACGCCTCCCTATTCACCTCAGTCAAATGGGGTGGCCGAAAGAAAGATCCGTACTCTAACTGATTTGGTTAATGCCATGTTAGACACATCGGGTCTCTCCAAGGCATGGTGGGGGGAGGCGATATTGACTGCATGTCATTGAAGGAAATATGCCCTAGAGGCAATAATAAAGTTATTATTTATTTCCTTATATCATGATAAATGTTTATTATTCATGCTAGAATTGTATTAACCGGAAACATAATACATGTGTGAATACATAGACAAACAGAGTGTCACTAGTATGCCTCTACTTGACTAGCTCATTAATCAAAGATGGTTATGTTTCCTAACCATAGACATGAGTTGTCATTTGATTAACGGGATCACATCATTAGGAGAATGATCTGATTGACATGACCCATTCCGTTAGCCTAGCACTTGATCGCTTTAGTATGTTGCTATTGCTTTCTTCATGACTTATACATGTTCCTGTAACTATGAGATTATGCAACTCCGTTTACGGAGGAACACTTTGGGTACTACCAAGCGTCACAACGTAATTGGGTGATCATAAAGGAGTACTACAGGTGTCTCCAAAGGTACTTGTTGGGTTGGCGTATTTGAGATTAGGTTTTGTCACTCCGATTGTCGGAGAGGTATCTCTGGGCCTTCTCGGTAATACACATCACATAAGCCTTGCAAGCATTACAACTAATGAGTTAGTTGTGAGATGATGTATTACGGAACGAGTAAAGAGACTTGCCAGTAACGAGATTGAACTAGGTATTGGATACCGACGATCGAATCTCAGGTAAGTAACATACCGATGACAAAGGGAACAACGTATGTTGTTATGCGGTCTGACCGATAAAGATCTTCGTAGAAAATGTAGGAACCAATATGGGCATCCAGGTCCCGCTATTGGTTATTGACCGGAGATGTGTCTCGGTCATGTCTACATTGTTCTCGAACCGTAGGGTCCATGACGCTTAAGGTTTCGATGGCGGTTATATTATGAGTTTGTGTATTTTGATGTACGAAGGTTGTTGGAGTCCGGATATGATCACGGACATGACGAGGAGTCTCGAAATAGTCGAGACATAAAGATTAATATATTGGACGGATATATTTGGACACGGAAAGGTTAGGAGAAGTTTGGAGCTCGGAGGTTACGGAACCCCGGGAGGTATATGGGCCTTATTGGGCCCATGTAGGAGGAAGGAGAAGGAACAAGGAGGGGCGCGCCCAAGCCCAATCCGAATTGGGGAGGGGGCCGCCCCCTTTCCTTTCTCCTTCCCCTCTTCCTATTCCTACTACTAGTACTACTTCCTAATACTAGTACTCCTTCCTTCCCCCTCCAAATAAGATAAGGAAAAGAGAGGGAAACCTACTTGGAGTAGGTTTCCCCCTCCTATGGTGCGCCCCCCCTTGTGGCCGGCCACCTCCTCCCTCCCTCCTTTATATACGGGGGAGGGGGGGCACCCTAGAACACACAAGTTGATCCTTGAGATCGTTCCTTAGCCGTGTGCGGTGCCCCCCTCCACCATATTCCACCTCGGTCATATCGTAGCGGTGCTTAGGCGAAGCCCTGCGTCGGTGAAACATCAAGATCGTCACCACGCCGTCGTCTTTGTGAACTCCCTCTCCCGGAGCTTTGCCGGATCGGAGCCCGAGGAGCGTCGTCGAGCTGAGCGTGTGCCAAGAACTCGGAGGCGCCGAGTAACGGCGCTGGGATCGGCTGGATCGCGAGGAGAACGTCGACTACTTCCTCTACGTCATCATCGACTCGGAGGTGCCGAGTAACGGCCTTTGGGATCGGCAGGATCGCGAGGAGAACGATGACTACTTCCTCTACGTTGTGATCGCTTCCGCTTACGGTCTACGAGTGCGTAGACAACACTCTCCCCTCTCGTTGCTATGCCATCACCATGGTCCTGTGTGTGCGTAGGAAAATTTTTGAAATTACTGCGTTACCCAACAGTGGCATCCGAGCCAGGTTTTATGCGTTGATGTCATATGCACGAGTAGAACACAAGTGAGTTGTGGGCGATACAAGTCATACTGCCTACCAGCATGTCATACTTTGGTTCAGCGGTATTGTGAGATGAAGCGGCCGGACCGACATTACGCCAGACGCTTACGCGAGACTGGTTTCACCGTTACGAGCATTCGTGCTTAAAGGTGGCTGGCGGGTGTCTGTCTCTCTCACTTTAGTTGAACCGAGTGTAGCTACGCCCGGTCCTTGAGAAGGTTAAACGGAGTCTATTTGACGAAGTATCGTTGTGGTTTTAATGCGTAGGTAAGAACGGTTCTTGCTCAGCCCGTAGCAGCCACGTAAAACTTGCAACAACAAAGTAGAGGACGTCTAACTTGTTTTTGCAGGGCATGTTGTGATGTGATATGGTCAAGACGTGATGCTATATTTTATTGTATGAGATGATCATGTTTTGTAACCGAGTTATCGGCAACTGGCAGGAGCCATATGGTTGTCGCTTTATTGTATGAAATGCAACGCCTGTAATTGCTTTACTTTATCACTAAGCGGTAGCGATAGTCGTAGAAGCAATAGATGGCGAAACGACAACGATGCTACGATGGAGATCAAGGTGTCGCGCTGGTGACAATGGTGATCATGATTGCTTGAGGAGATGGAGATCACAAGCACAAGATGATGATGGCCATATCATATCACTTATATTGATTGCATGTGATGTTTATCCTTTATGCATCTTATTTTGCTTTGATTGACGGTAGCATTTTAAGATGATCTCTCACTAAAATTATCAAGTAGTGTTCTCCTGAGTATGCACCGTTGCCAAAGTTAAATCGTGTCGAGACACCACGTGATGATCGGGTGTGATAAGCTCTCGTCCATCTACAACGGGTGCAAGCCAGTTTTGCACACGCAGAATACTCAGGTTATACTTGACGAGCCTAGCATATGCAGATATATGGCCTCGGAACACGGAGGCCGAAAGGTCGGCGTGAATCATATAGTAGATATGATCAACATAAGATGTTCACCATTGAAAACTACTCCATCTCACGTGATGATCGGTTATGGTTTAGTTGATTTGGATCACGTGATCACTTAGATGACTAGAGAGATGTCTGTCTAAGTGGGAGTTCTTAAGTAATATGATTAATTGAACTTAAATTTATCATGAACTTAGTACCGATAGTATCTTGCTTGTCTATGTCTGTTTGTAGATAGATGGCTCGTCTTTGTTGTTCCGTTGAATTTTAATGCGTTCCTTGAGAAAGCAAAGTTGAAAGATGATGGTAGCAATTACACGGACTGGGTCCGTAATCTGAGGATTATCCTCATTGCTGCATGTAAGAGTTACGCCCCGGATGCACCGCTAGGTGCCAGGCTCTGGCCGATGCAGCGACGACGTTAAGAACGTCTGGCGAGCAAAGCTGATGACTACTCTATAGTTCAGTGTGCCATGCTTTACGGCTTAGAACCGGGTCTTCAACGACGTTTTGAAAGTCGTGGAGCATATGAGATGTTCCAAGAGTTGAAGTTGATATTTCAGCAGAATGCCCGGATTGAGAGATATGAAGTCTCCAATAAGTTCTATAGCTGCAAAATGGAGGAGAATGGAGTGCATCGGTGAGCACATACTCGAGAATGTCCGGGTATTACAATCACTTGACTCAACCGGGAGTTGATCTTCCGGATGATTGTGTCATTGACAGAATTCTTCAATCAACGCCACCAAGCTACAAAGGCTTCGTGATGAACTATAATATGCAAGGGTTAGTAAAGACTATGCACGAGCTCTTACATAATCTTTGAAAGCTGCGGAGGTAGAAATCAAGAAGGAGCATCAAGTGTTGATGGTCAATAAGACCACTAGTTTCAAGAAGAAAGGCAAAGGGAAGAAGAAGGGAACTTCAAGAAGAACAGCAAACAAGTTGCTGCTCAAGGGAAGAAACCCAAGTCTGGACCTAAACCTGAACTCGAGTGCTTCTCTGCAAGCGGTAGTCCTTTGGAAGCGGAACTGCCCCAAGTATTTGGCGGATTAGAAGGATGGCAAGGCGAACAAAGGTATATGTGATATACATGTTTTTGATGTGTACCTTACTAGAGCTCGCCGTAGCACCTGGGTATTTGATACTGGTTCCGTTGCTAATATTTGCAACTCAAAGCAGGGGACTATGATTGCTTAACACCGGCAAAGGACGAGGTGACGATGCGGCGTGGGAAATGGTTCCAAAGTCGATGTGATCGCGGTCGGCACGCTACCTCTACATCTACCTTCGGGATTAGTTTTAGACCTAAATAATTGTTATTTGGTGCCGCGTTAAGCATGAACATTATATCTGGATCTTGTTTGATGCGAGACGGTTATTCATTTAAAGCAGAGAATAAAGGTTGTTCTATTTATATGAATAATATCTTTTATGGTCATGCACCCTTGAAGAGTGGTCTATTTTAATGAATCTCGATAGTAGTGATACACATATTCATAATGTTGAAACCAAAAGATGCAGAGTTGATAATGATAGTGCGACTTATTTGTGGCATTGCCGTTTAGGTCATATCGGTATAAAGCGCATGAAGAAACTCCATCTTGATGGACTTTTGGAGTCACTTGATTATGAATCACTTGGCACTTGCGAACCGTGCCTCATGGGCAAGATGACTAAAACCCGTTCTCGGCACTATGGAGAGAGCAACAGATTCGTTGGAAATCATACATACGGATGTATGTGGTCCAATGAATGTTGAGGCTCGTGGCGGATATCGTTATTTTCTCACCTTCACAGATGATTTAAGCAGATATGGGTATATCTTCTTAATGAAACATAAGTCCGAGACATTTGAAAAGTTCAAAGAATTTCAGAGTGAAGTTGAAAATCATCGTAATAAGAAAATAAAGTTTCTTCGATCTGATCGTGGAGGCGAATATTTGAGTTCTGAGTTTGGTCTACATTTGAAACAATGCGGAATAGTTTCGCAACTCACGCCACCGGAACACCACAGCGCAATGGTGTGTCCGAACGTCGTGTCGCACTTTACTAGATATGGTGCGATCTATGATGTCTCTTACAGATTTACCGCTATCTCGTTTTGGGGTTATGCTCTGATACGGCCGCATTAACACTGAAAAGAACACCGTAGAAATACGTTGAACAGTGGTTTAGCAAGAAACCAAAGTTGTCGTTTATTAAAGTTTTGGGATGCGATGCTTATGTGAAAAAGCTTCAGCCTGATAAGCTCGAACCTAAATCGGAGAAATGTATCTTCATAGGATACCCAAAGGAGAAAGTTGGGTACACCTTCTATCACAAATCCGAAGGCAAGACATTTGTTGCTAAGAATGGATCCTTTCTAGAGAAGGAGTTTCTCTCGAAAGAAGTGAGTGGGAGGAAAGTAGAACTTGATGAGGTAATCTGTACCTTCTCCCTTATTTGAAAGTAGTTTATCACGTAAACCAGTTTCTGCGATATCTACACCAAATAGTGAGGAAGTTGATGATGTTGATCATGAAACTTCAGATCAAGTTACTACAGAACCTCGTAGATCAACCAGAATAAAATCCGCACAGTGGTAATGCGGCAATCCTGTTCTCGGAAGTCATGCTACTAGATCATGATGAACCTACGAACTATGAAGAAGCGATGGTGAGCCCAGATTCATAAAATGGCTTGAGGCCATGAAATGCGAGATGGGATCCATGTATGAAAACAAAGTGTGGACTTTGGTTGACTTGCCCGAGGGTCGGCAAGCAATAGAAAACAAGTGGATCTTCAAGAAGAAGACCGACGCCGACGGTAATATTCTTGTCTACAAAGCTCGACTTGTCGCAAAGGGTTTCGACAAGTTCAAGGGGTTGACTACGATGAGACCTTCTCACCCGTAGCGATGCTTAAGTCTGTCCGAATCATGTTAGCAATTGCCGCATTTTATGATTATGAAATTTGGCAAATGGATGTAAAGACCGCATTCTGAATGGGTTTACGGAAGAAGAGTTGTATATGATGCAACCAGAAGGTTTTATCGATCCAAAGGGAGCTAACAAAGTGTGCAAGCTCCGTGATCCATTTATGGACTGGTGCAAGCATCTCGGAGTTGGAATAAACGCTTTGATAGTGTGATCAAAGTATTTGGGTTTATACGAGACTTATGGAGAAGCCTGTATTTACAAGAAAGTGAGTGGGAGCTCTGAGCATTTACGATATTATATGTAGATGAAATATTACTGATCGGAAATGATATAGAATTTCTGGATAGCATAAAGGGATACTTGAACAAGAGTTTTTCGATGAAAGACCTTGGTGAAGCTACTTACATATTGGGCATCAAGATCTATAGAGATAGATCAAGACGCTTAATTGGACTTTCACAAAGCACATACCTTGATAAAGTTTTGAAGAAGTTCAAAATAGATCGAGGCAAAGAAAGGTTTTTTACCTGTATTACAAGGTGTGAGATTGAGTCGGACTCAATGCCCGACCACAGCAGAAGATAGAGAGAAAATGAAAGATGTTCCCTATGCTTCAGCCATAGGCTCTATCATGTATGCAATGCTGTGTACCAGACACTGACGTATGCTTAGTGTAAGCTTGGCAGGAAGGTACCAAAGTAATCCAGAGTGGATCCTTTGGACAGCGGTCAAGAACATCCCGAAATACACGAAAAGGACTAAGGATATGTTTCTCGTATATGGAGGTGACAAAGAGCTAGTCGTAAATGGTTACGTCGATGTAAGCTTTGACACCGATCCAGACGATTCTAAATCGCAAACCGGATACGTGTTTTTGTTAAACGGTGGAACTGTCGGTTGGTGCAGTTCTAAACAAAGCGTCGTGGCGGGATCTACATGTGAAGCGGAGTACATAGCTGCTTGGAAGCAGCAAATGAAGGAGTCTGGATGAAAGAGTTCATTTCCGATCTAGGTGTTGTACCTAGTGCATCGGGACCAATGAAGATCTTCTCGTGACAATACTGGTGCAATTGCCTTGGCAAAGGAATCCAGATTTCACAAGAGGACCAAGCATATCAAGAGACGCCTTCAATTCCATTCGGGACCAAGTCCAAGTGGGAGACATAGAGATTTGCAAAATACATATGGATCTGAACATTGCAGACCCGATTGACTAAGCCTCTTCCACGAGCAAAACATGATCAGCACCAAGACTCCATGGGTGTTAGAATCATTCTTGAGTGAACTAGATTATTGACTCTAGTGCAAGTGGGAGACTGAAGGAAATATGCCCTAGAGGCAATAATAAAGTTATTATTTATTTCCTTATATCATGATAAATGTTTATTATTCATGCTAGAATTGTATTAACCGGAAACATAATACATGTGTGAATACATAGACAAACAGTGTCACTAGTATGCCTCTACTTGACTAGCTCATTAATCAAAGATGGTTATGTTTCCTAACCATAGACATGAGTTGTCATTTGATTAACGGGATCACATCATTAGGAGAATGATCTGATTGACATGACCCATTCCGTTAGCCTAGCACTTGATCGTTTAGTATGTTGCTATTGCTTTCTTCATGACTTATACATGTTCCTGTAACTATGAGATTATGCAACTCCGTTTACGGAGGAACACTTTGGTACTACCAAAGCGTCACAACGTAATCGGGTGATCATAAAGGAGTACTACAGGTGTCTCCAAAGGTACTTGTTGGGTTGGCGTATTTCGAGATTAGGTTTTGTCACTCCGATTGTCGGAGAGGTATCTCTGGGCCTTCTCGGTAATACACATCACATAAGCCTTGCAAGCATTACAACTAATGAGTTAGTTGTGAGATGATGTATTACGGAACGAGTAAAGAGACTTGCGATGCTTGAGATTGAACTAGGTATTGGATACCGACGATCGAATCTCGGGTAAGTAACATACCGATGACAAAGGGAACAACGTATGTTGTTATGCGGTCTGACCGATAAAGATCTTCGTAGAAAATGTAGGAACCAATATGGGCATCCAGGTCCCGCTATTGGTTATTGACCGGAGATGTGTCTCGGTCATGTCTACATTGTTCTCGAACCGTAGGGTCCGCACGCTTAAGGTTTCGATGACGGTTATATTATGAGTTTGTGTATTTTGATGTACGAAGGTTGTTCGAGTCCGGATATGATCACGGACATGACGAGGAGTCTCGAAATAGTCGAGACATAAAGATTAATATATTGGACGGATATATTTGGACACGGAAAGGTTCGGAGAAGTTTGGAGCTCGGGAGGTTACCGAACCCCGGGAGGTATATGGGCCTTATTGGGCCCATGTAGGAGGAAGGAGAAGGAACAAGGGAGGCGCGCCCCAAGCCCAATCCGAATTGGGGAGGGGGCCGGCCCCCTTTCTCCTTCCCCTCTTCCTATTCCTACTACTAGTACTACTTCCTAATACTAGTACTCCTTCCTTCCCCTCCAAATAAGATAAGGAAAGAGAGGAAACCTACTTGGAGTAGGTTTCCCCCTCTATGGTGCGCCCCTTGTGGCGGCCACCTCCTCCCTCCCTCCTTTATATACGGGGGAGGGGCATCCTAGAACACACAAGTTGATCCTTGAGATCGTTCCTCAGCCGTGTGCGGTGCCCCCTCCACCATATTCCACCTCGGTCATATCGTGGCGGTGCTTAGGCGAAGCCTGCGCCGGTGAAACATCAAGATCGTCCTGCCACCGTCGTCTTGTGGAACTCCCTCTCCTGGAGCTTTGCTTTGGATCGGAGCCCGAGGAGCGTCGTCCGAGCTGAGCGTGTGCCAAGAACTCGGAGGCGCCGGAGTAACGGGCTGGATCGGCTGGATCGCGAGGAGAACGTCGACTACTTCCTCTACGTCATCATCGACTCGGAGGTGCCGGAGTAACGCAACCTTTGGGATCGGCAGGATCGCGAGGAGAACGTCGACTACTTCCTCTACGTTGTGATCGCTTCCGCCACGGTCTCACGAGTGCGTAGACAACACTCTCCCCTCTCGTTGCTATGCCATCACCATGGTCCTGTGTGCGTAGGAAATTTTTTGAAATTACTGCGTTACCCAACAGTCATGTCCTAAACCAATATCCCACAAAGAACAAAGAGATAACTCCATTCGAGAAATGGGAGAAGAAAAGGTTAAAGCTCTCTTATTTACGAACCTGGGGTTGTTTGGCGAAAGTCAATGTGCCAATTCCAAAGAAGCGGAAGCTGGGACCAAAAACTGTGGATTGTGTTTTCCTGGGATATGCTTTTCATAGCATTGGTTATAGATTCTTTGATGTTAAATCTGAGGTACCTGACATGCATGTCGGTACGATCATGGAGTCGAATGATGCAACTTTCTTTGAAGATATCTTTCCCATGAAGGATATGGACTCCATCTTGGCAAATGAAACCTGGGAGATAACTGATTGTCCTTATGGGTGCCAACCTATAGGATGCAAATGGGTATTCAAGAAGAAGCTTAGTCCTGATGGTACTACTGAGAAGTGCAAGGCTCGGCTCGTGGCTAAGGGTTATAATAAAAGGAAGGTGAAGACTTCTTTCATACTTACTCACACCGTGGCTCGATTGACCACTATTCGAGTACTACTTTCACTTGCCGCCTCACATGGTCTTCTCGTTCATCAAATGGATGTTAAGACTGCTTTCCTAAATGGTGAGTTAGAAGAGGAAATTTATATGGGACAACGGATGGGTTTGTAGTAGATGGTCAGGAAGGGAAAGTCTGCAAGTTGCTAAAGTCTTTGTATGGACTTAAGCAAGCACCCAAGCAGTGGAATGATAAGTTCGAAAGAACTTTAACAACCACATGCTTCGTTGTAAACGAAGCTGATAAATTCGTGTACTATCGCCATGGTGGGGGCGAGGGAGTTATCCTTTGCTTATATGTTGATTACATTCCGATTTTCGGAACAAATCTGAAGGTTATTAAGGAGGTCAAGGATTTCCTATCTCGTTGCTTTGAGATGAAAGATTTAGGAGTGGCTGATATCATTCTGAACATCAAGTTGTTGAGAGACGATGATGGTGGGATTACATTGCTTCAATCCCACTATGTGGAAAAGATCTTGAGTCGCTTTGGCTACAGTGACTGCAAGTCCTCTCCAACACCATATGATGCTAGTGTGTTGCTTTGAAAGAATCGAAGAATTGCTAGAGACCAATTGAAATATTCTCAGATTATTGGCTCGCTTATGTATTCAACCAGTGCTACAAGACCTGACATCTCTTTGCTGTTAGCAATCTGAGCCGGTTTGTCTCAAAACCAGGAGATGTGCATTGGAAAGCCCTAGAGAGAGTTTTGTGTTATTTGAAAGGCACTACGAATTATGAAATTCACTACACTGGGCACCCAAAGGTGCTTGAAGGGTATAGTGACTCAAACTGGATCTCAGATGCCGATGAGATAAAGGCCACGAGTGGATATGTATTCACTCATGGAGGTGGCGCTGTTTCTTGGAAGTCTTTCAAGCAGACCATCTTAACGAGGTCAACAATGGAAGCATAACTCACAACACTATATACAACTACGATTGAAGCAGATTGGCCACGACTCTTGAATGACTTGCCGGTTGTTGAGAAACCTGTACCAGTATCCTTATGAATTGCGACAATCAAACTGTGATCACGAAAGTGAGTAGCTCAAAGGATAACATGAAGTCATCAAGACACGTTCAGAGAAGGTTAAAGTCTGTCAGAAAAATGAGAAACTCCGGAATTTTTGCATTGGATTATATCCAAACGTCTAAAAATCTGGCGAGATCCTTTACTAAGGGTCTATCACGTAATGTGATAGATAATGCATCGAGAGAGATGGGTATGAGACCCACAATATGAGTTGTTCACGGTGGTAACCTATTCTTTGTGATCGGAGATCCCGTGAATTAGATGTGGAAGACAAGCTGTTGGTCAACTGGGGGGAGAGTATCCTTACAATTAAAAATACCACTCCATGAAGATGCAATACTCTCCTAAATCTGCATGGCAGGTTGATGTATATCTTAATGTGTTCTAAGAGGCTCATTGAAGCGAGAGATGTTGTCTGCGGAACATCTTTTGAAGAACGCACCTATATGAGTCTGATCGTTAAACGTCGCAATCTGAAAGGTCTCGGAGTATGACGCATAAGCTCCACCCACGGGGAAGACCCACGGTAGCCACGTATCGGTCAAGGCTTTGTGTGAAGCTAGATTCGCAGAAAACTTGCAGTTCAAGGCCCAGTCGACTGTTCAAGTTGCTTACTAGTGTAACATAGAGTTCTAGGTGGAAGTTCAACTTAACAGTCTCCACTACAGTACTGGTATATAAAACAATTTTTTGGAACCAAAGGCAAATTTTGTGTGCCTCTGTGTAACATCCCTAATTTTCAATTCGGAATGTTATACATAGATCATTCATGCATATCATGTTTTATTGCATTTCGATTTGAGATCCTCGAAATTCTAAGCAACTCTAGGACCCACGGAGAGAGTTGGGGATTTCACGATTTTCATATTTGAATTTTATCAAATATCGAAACGAGGATCATTTGTTTTAATTATTTTTCTCTCCGAAAATATTTCATATTAAAATATATGAGAGGGGATAATATGACTTCCCCAAAAATAATGAAATATTGGAGAAAAATATTAAAAACAAATAAATATATTTATTTGGGATTTTATTGCTATTTTATTTGCATAGGAAAAATATGCGTTTTTCAAATTTGCATTGAGTCATAAATAAATGTTCACCTTGTTCGGCGTATTTTTAGAGGACGGGGAAGATTTATTTCGGGATTTTTGGAGTTCGTTTAGTATTCCTTTTCTTTCTTTTTCTGCATGTCGGAATTATTTAAAAAAAAGGAAACCGACTTCGGGCCGTACAAGGCCGGGACACCTCGGTCGGCCTTTTTAAGCATGACCCCGGCGCCCATGCCTTACCGCCCCACACCTCGAACCCTAACCCTAACCCTAAGCCGCCGCCGCCACTTGACGCCGCCGCCACCCGCCAACGCCGCCGTCGCCGCTGCCAGACGCCACCGTCGCCTCACCCGCGCCGCCCGCCGTACGCCGCAGTAGCCGCTTGGTTTTCTTTTAAAACCCTAGTTCGTTTTTAGATCGGTTCGTCGGTTTTTCTCGATTTAGTTTATTTAGCGGACGTTCGTCCGTACATTCGTTTCAACGAACGGTTTTCGCCCATTAGTCGCAGACAGCGAACGTTAGATTCGTTAGCCTATTAAATCTGCTTTTTCTTTTCCGTGGTTTTCCGCGATTATTTTCGGTCGCGATTTACGACCGATTTTCGTTTAAGTTTAACTTTTCGCTCGTTTATCGGAATCAGGCGATTCAAGCGCCTAGAGTTTAAATCTCAAAACCCTCTTTCTGTTTAACCAACTCAAACAAGTATTTGCTGCTGTAAAACTTGACTTAAGTCCAGATTAGCAATCAAAGTTTTTTTTCTTTCGCCGTTTGAGTTTCGTTGCTTCGTTTGATTTGATTCTTTTTGCAAACCGGAGTTCTTAAGTTGAACTTTATGGTTAAATCTCTTATTTGAGTTTTACCCGTGCTTCTAGTTGAGTGCTTATTGTATGCTTGTTTGTTTGCGATAGAGTACCCGGAGTGTGAAGCGTGCTACTACGAGTCTCTAGGTTTCACGGATCATCAGCAAGGCAAGTAACACTTTGATCATACCCCTTTACTACCCAGTTTTATTGCATTAGATCAATCCTCAAACAATTGCATTGTTAGGATCTGTTTAACATGTGGGTTTTGGGAAGTAGATGAGGTAGTACCTATTGCCCTGTTTATTATCAAACCTTTGGGAGTTACTTCTATGTTGCTTATATTGCTATGCTATGCTCGTAGACGTGGATTGGGTGAGTGTATTCCATGACAGATGTGGGTGTTGTTAATTAATGGTTAACTTAAGGTGGCTACTTTAATACACATCTGGGTGGAATGGTAGGGGCACCCTGGAGCACCCAGTGGTCTGCCCGGGCACCTGCAGAACCCAGTGCTTGCCCAAGGGGATCCCGGAGGACCCATGTGATCACCCTATGGAATGCCACCCAGAGTCAAAGGGATCATAAGATTATTCATGCTAGAAACTTCCGTGTGCAGCCACAAGCTATTATGGGCTCTAGCATAGCTGAGTAAGATGCAAGACCTCTTTCAGTGGTGGGCTAGCAGATGTAGGGGAAAGTAGGTGTAACTGTCCACCCAGAGTTAAGAGTTATTGTTTGTGAAAGACCGTGTCTCGGTCATCCGTTTCTCAAACACCATGTAGTGCGAGAAATCAAACGGAGGAGATCGAGTCTTGTCGGGAAAAGTGCGCAAACCTCTGCAGAGTGTACAATCTAATCATGGTTAGCCATGTCCCCGGTTATGGACGTTTTGAGTATCTTGTTCTTGGATTATCATGTGGATCTCATCATGTTACTTAATTTTATTTGATTGGGTTTAATGATAAAACATAATTGGGATTGAGTTGGAGGAACCTTCTCAATGTTTAACAACCACCATGATAGTTAAGTAAAATGTATTCCATTGCTGTAGGGAAAAATTGGCTTTACGCAAAAATGTAACCATAGAGATTTCCACCAGCCATATATGCATATAATGATAGCCTTATTCTGTTCATTACTCTCTATGTGTTACATTACCAGCATATTCCATGTGCTGACCCGTTTTCGGGCTGCAACGCTCATGTTGCAGACTTTTCAGATGACGAGTAAGGTGCCATAGGTCGAGCGTGAATCATATAGTAGATATGATCAACATAAGATGTTCACCATTGAAAACTACTCCATCTCACGTGATGATCGGTTATGGTTTAGTTGATTTGGATCACGTGATCACTTAGATGACTAGAGAGATGTCTGTCTAAGTGGGAGTTCTTAAGTAATATGATTAATTGAACTTAAATTTATCATGAACTTAGTACTGATAGTATCTTGCTTGTCTATATACATTTGTAGATAGATGGCTCGTCTTGTTGTTCCGTTGAATTTTAATGCGTTCCTTGAGAAAGCAAAGTTGAAAGATGATGGTAGCAATTACACGGACTGGGTCCGTAATCTCGAGGATTATCCTCATTGCTGCCGGAAGAGTTACGCCCGGATGCACCGCTAGGTGCCAGTGCCTCTTGCCGATGCAACCGACGGCGTTAAGAACGTCTGGCGAGCAAAGCTGATGACTACTCTATAGTTCGATGTGCCATGCTTTACGGCTTAGAACCGGGTCTTCAACGACGTTTTGAAAGTCGTGGAGCATATGAGATGTTCCAAGAGTTGAAGTTGATATTTCAACAGAATGCGGATTGAGAGATATGAAGTCTCCAATAAGTTCTATAGCTGCAAAATGGAGGAGAATGGGTGCATCGGTGAGCACATACTCGTAATGTCCGGTATTACAATCACTTGACTCAACCGGGAGTTGATCTTCCGGATGATTGTGTCATTGACAGAATTCTTCAATCAACGCCACCAAGCTACAAAGGCTTCGTGATGAACTATAATATGCAAGGGTTAGTAAAGACTATGCTCGAGCTCTTCGCAATCTTGAAAGCTGCGGAGGTAGAAATCAAGAAGGAGCATCAAGTGTTGATGGTCAATAAGACCACTAGTTTCAAGAAGAAAGGCAAAGGGAAGAAGAAGGGGAACTTCAAGAAGAACAGCAAACAAGTTGCCGCTCAAGGGAAGAAACCCAAGTCTGGACCTAAACCTGGCCCGAGTGCTTCTACCGCAAGCGACTGGTCCTTTGGAAGCGGAACTGCCCCAAGTATTTGGCGGATAAGAAGGATGGCAAGGTGAACAAAGGTATATGTGATATACATGTTATTGATGTGTACCTTACTAGAGCTCGCAGTAGCACCTGGGTATTTGATACTGGTTCTGTTGCTAATATTTGCAACTTGAAACAGGGACTACAGATTAAGCGAACACTGGCAAAGGACGAGGTGACGATGCGCGTGGGAAATGGTTCCAAAGTCGATGTGATCGCGGTCGGCACGCTACCTCTACATCTACCTTCGGGATTAGTATTAGACCTAAATAATTGTTATTTGGTGCGGCGTTAAGCATGAACATTATATCTGGATCTTGTTTGATGCGAGACGGTTATTCATTTAAAAGCAGAGAATAAAGGTTGTTCTATTTATATGAATAATATCTTTTATGGTCATGCACCCTTGAAGAGTGGTCTATTTTTAATGAATCTCGATAGTAGTGATACACATATTCATAATGTTGAAACCAAAAGATGCAGAGTTGATAATGATAGTGCGACTTATTTGTGGCATTGCCGTTTAGGTCATATCGGTATAAAGCGCATGAAGAAACTCCATCTTGATGGACTTTTGGAGTCACTTGATTATGAATCACTTGGCACTGCGAACCGTGCCTCATGGGCAAGATGACTAAAACCCGTTCTCGGCACTATGGAGAGAGCAACAGATTTGTTGGAAATCATACATACAGATGTATGTGGTCCAATGAATGTTGAGGCTCGTGGCGGATATCGTTATTTTCTCACCTTCACAGATGATTTAAGCAGATATGGGTATATCTTCTTAATGAAACATAAGTCCGAGACATTTGAAAAGTTCAAAGAATTTCAGAGTGAAGTTGAAAATCATCGTAATAAGAAAATAAAGTTTCTTCGATCTGATCGTGGAGGCGAATATTTGAGTTCTGAGTTTGGTCTACATTTGAAACAATGCGGAATAGTTTCGCAACTCACGCCACCCGGAACACCACAGCGCAATGGTGTGTCCGAACGTCGTAATCGCACTTTACTAGATATGGTGCGATCTATGATGTCTCTTACAGATTTACCGCTATCGTTTTGGGGTTATGCTCTTGAGACGGCCGCATTCACACTGAATAGAACACCGTCAAAATCCGTTGAGACGACACCTTATGAACTGTGGTTTAGCAAGAAACCAAAGTTGTCGTTTCTTAAAGTTTGGGGATGCGATGCTTATGTGAAAAAGCTTCAGCCTGATAAGCTCGAACCTAAATCGGAGAAATGTATCTTCATAGGATACCCAAAGGAGAAAGTTGGGTACACCTTCTATCACAAATCCGAAGGCAAGACATTTGTTGCTAAGAATGGATCCTTTCTAGAGAAGGAGTTTCTCTCGAAAGAAGTGAGTGGGAGGAAAGTAGAACTTGATGAGGTAATCTGTACCTTCTCCCTTATTTGAAAGTAGTTTATCACAGAAACCAGTTTCTGCGATATCTACACCAAATAGTGAGGAAGTTGATGATGTTGATCATGAAACTTCAGATCAAGTTACTACAGAACCTCGTAGATCAACCAGAATAAAATCCGCACCAGAGTGGTACGGCAATCCTGTTCTGAAGTCATGCTACTAGATCATGATGAACCTACGAACTATGAAGAAGCGATGGTGAGCCCAGATTCCATAAAATGGCTTGAGGCCATGAAATCGAGATGGGATCCATGTATGAAAACAAAGTGTGGACTTTGGTTGACTTGCCCGAGGGTCGGCAAGCAATAGAAAACAAGTGGATCTTCAAGAAGAAGACCGACGCCGACGGTAATATTGCTGTCTACAAAGCTCGACTTGTCGCATAAAGGGTTTTCGACAAGTTCAAGGGGTTGACTACGATGAGACCTTCTCACCCGTGGCGATGCTTAAGTCTGTCCGAATCATGTTAGCAATTGCCGCATTTTATGATTATGAAATTTGGCAAATGGATGTAAAGACCGCATTCTGAATGGGTTTACGGAAGAAGAGTTGTATATGATGCAACGAAGGTTTTATCGATCCAAAGGGAGCTAACAAAGTGTGCAAGCTCCAGCGATCCATTTATGGACTGGTGCAAGCATCTCGGAGTTGGAATAAACGCTTTGATAGTGTGATCAAAGTATTTGGGTTTATCTGAGACTTATGGAGAAGCCCGTATTTACAAGAAAGTGAGTGGGAGCTCTGTAGCATTTACGATATTATATGTAGATGAAATATTACCGATCGGAAATGATATAGAATTTCTGGATAGCATAAAGGGATACTTGAACAAGAGTTTTTCGATGAAAGACCTTGGTGAAGCTACTTACATATTGGGCATCAAGATCTATAGAGATAGATCAAGACGCTTAATTGGACTTTCACAAAGCACATACCTTGATAAAGTTTTGAAGAAGTTCAAAATAGATCGAGCAAAGAAAGGTTTTTACCTGTATTACAAGGTGTGAGATTGAGTCGGACTCAATGCCCGACCACGCAGAAGATAGAGAGAAAATGAAAGATGTTCCTATGCTTCAGCCATAGGCTCTATCATGTATGCAATGCTGTGTACCAGACTGACGTATGCTTAGCTGTAAGCTTGGCAGGAAGGTACCAAAGTAATCCAGGAGTGGATCGGACAGCGGTCAAGAACATCCCGAAATACACGAAAAGGACTAAGGATATGTTTCTCGTATATGGAGGTGACAAAGAGCTAGTCGTAAATGGTTACGTCGATGCAAGCTTTGACACTGATCCGGACGATTCTAAATCGCAAACCGGATACGTGTTTTTGTTAAACGGTGGAACTGTCAGTTGGTGCAGTTCTAAAACAAAGCGTCGTGGCGGGATCTACATGTGAAGCGGAGTACATAGCTGCTTCGGAAGCAGCAAATGAAGGAGTCTGGATGAAAGAGTTCATTTCCGATCTAGGTGTTGTACCTAGTGCATCGGGACCAATGAAGATCTTCTGTGACAATCTTGGTGCAATTGCCTTGGCAAAGGAATCCAGATTTCACAAGAGGACCAAGCATATCAAGAGACGCTTCAATTCCATTCGGGACCAAGTCCAAGTGGGAGACATAGAGATTTGCAAAATACATATGGATCTGAACATTGCAGACCCGTTGACTAAGCCTCTTCCACGAGCAAAACATGATCAGCACCAAGACTCCATGGGTGTTAGAATCATTACTGAGTGAACTAGATTATTGACTCTAGTGCAAGTGGGAGACTGAAGGAAATATGCCCTAGAGGCAATAATAAAGTTATTATTTATTTCCTTATATCATGATAAATGTTTATTATTCATGCTAGAATTGTATTAACCGGAAACATAATACATGTGTGAATACATAGACAAGCAGAGTGTCACTAGTATGCCTCTACTTGACTAGCTCATTAATCAAAGATGGTTATGTTTCCTAACCATAGACATGAGTTGTCATTTGATTAACGGGATCACATCATTAGGAGAATGATCTGATTGACATGACCCATTCCGTTAGCCTAGCACTTGATCGTTTAGTATGTTGCTATTGCTTTCTTCATGACTTATACATGTTCCTGTAACTATGAGATTATGCAACTCCGTTTACGGAGGAACACTTTGGGTACTACCAAAGCGTCCTGGCGAATCTGGGTGATCATAAAGGAGTACTACAGGTGTCTCCAAAGGTACTTGTTGGGTTGGCGTATTTCGAGATTAGGTTTTGTCACTCCGATTGTCGGAGAGGTATCTCTGGGCCTTCTCGGTAATACACATCACATAAGCCTTGCAAGCATTACAACTAATGAGTTAGTTGTGAGATGATGTATTACGGAACGAGTAAAGAGACTTGCCAAGAATTTAGATTGAACTAGGTATTGGATACCGACGATCGAATCTCAGGTAAGTAACATACCGATGACAAAGGGAACAACGTATGTTGTTATGCGGTCTGACCGATAAAGATCTTCGTAGAAAATGTAGGAACCAATATGGGCATCCAGGTCCCGCTATTGGTTATTGACCGGAGATGTGTCTCGGTCATGTCTACATTGTTCTCGAACCGTAGGGTCCGCACGCTTAAGGTTTCGATGACGGTTATATTATGAGTTTGTGTATTTTGATGTACGAAGGTTGTTCGAGTCCCGGATATGATCACGGACATGACGAGGAGTCTCGAAATAGTCGAGACATAAAGATTAATATATTGGACGGATATATTTGGACACGGAAAGGTTCGGAGAAGTTTGGAGCTCCGGGAGGTTACGGAACCCCGGGAGGTATATGGGCCTTATTGGGCCCATGTAGGAGGAAGGAGAAGGAACAAGGGAGGCGCGCCCCCAAGCCCAATCCGAATTGGGGAGGGGCCGGCCCCCTTTCCTTCTCCTTCCCCTCTTCCTATTCCTACTACTAGTACTACTTCCTAATACTAGTACTCCTTCCTTCCCCCTCCAAATAAGATAAGGAAGAGAGGGAAACCTACTTGGAGTAGGTTTCCCCCCTCTATGCGCCCCCTTGTGGCCGGCCACCTCCTCCCTCCCTCCTTTATATCTGGGGAGGGGCATCCTAGAACACACAAGTTGATCCTTGAGATCGTTCCTTAGCCGTGTGCGGTGCCCCTCCACCATATTCCACCTCGGTCATATCGTGGCGGTGCTTAGGCGAAGCCTGCGCCGGTGAAACATCAAGATCGTCCTGCACGCCGTCGTCTTGTGGAACTCCCTCTCCCGGAGCTTTGCTGGATCGGAGCCCGAGGAGCGTCGTCCGAGCTGAACGTGTGCCAAGAACTCGGAGGCGCCGGAGTAACGGGCGCGCTGGGATCGGCTGGATCGCGAGGAGAACGTCGACTACTTCCTCTACGTCATCATCGACTCGGAGGTGCCGGAGTAACCTTTGGGATCGGCAGGATCGCGAGGAGAAAGTACGACTACTTCCTCTACGTTGTGATCGCTTCCGCTTACGGTCTACGAGGGTACGTAGACAACACTCTCCCCTCTCGTTGCTATGCCATCACCATGGTCCTGTGTGTGCGTAGGAAATTTTTTGAAATTACTGCGTTACCCAACAGTCATGTCCTAAACCAATATCCCACAAAGAACAAAGAGATAACTCCATTCGAGAAATGGGAGAAGAAAAGGTTAAAGCTCTCTTATTTACGAACACAGGGTTGTTTGGCGAAAGTCAATGTGCCAATTCCAAAGAAGCGGAAGCTGGGACCAAAAAGCGTGGATTGTGTTTTCTGGGATATGCTTTTCATAGCATTGGTTATAGATTCTTTGATGTTAAATCTGAGGTACCTGACATGCATGTCGGTACGATCATGGAGTCGAATGATGCAACTTTCTTTGAAGATATCTTTCCCATGAAGGATATGGACTCCATCTTGGCAAATGAAACCTGGGAGATAACTGATTGTCCTTATGGGTGCCAACCTATAGGATGCAAATGGGTATTCAAGAAGAAGCTTAGTCCTGATGGTACTACTGAGAAGTGCAAGGCTCGGCTCGTGGCTAAGGGTTATACGCAAAAGGAAGGTGAAGACTTCTTTCATACTTACTCACCTGTGGCTCGACTGACCACTATTCGAGTACTACTTTCACTTGCCGCCTCACATGGTCTTCTCGTTCATCAAATGGATGTTAAGACTGCTTTCCTAAATGGTGAGTTAGAAGAGGAAATTTATATGGGACAACCAGATGGGTTTGTAGTAGATGGTCAGGAAGGGAAAGTCTGCAAGTTGCTAAAGTCTTTGTATGGACTTAAGCAAGCACCCAAGCAGTGGAATGATAAGTTCGAAAGAACTTTAACAACCACATGCTTCGTTGTAAAGCAAGCTGATAAATTCGTGTACTATCGCCATGGTGGGGGCGAGGGAGTTATCCTTTGCTTATATGTTGATTACATTCCGATTTTCGGAACAAATCTGAAGGTTATTAAGGAGGTCAAGGATTTCCTATCTCGTTGCTTTGAGATGAAAGATTTAGGAGTGGCTGATATCATTACGAACATCAAGTTGTTGAGAGGCGATGATGGTGGGATTACATTGCTTCAATCCCACTATGTGGAAAAAGATCTTGAGTCGCTTTGGCTACAGTGACTGCAAGTCCTCTCCAACACCATATGATGCTAGTGTGTTGCTTTGAAAGAATCGAAGAATTGCTAGAGACCAATTGAAATATTCTCAGATTATTGGCTCGCTTATGTATTCAACCAGTGCTACAAGACCTGACATCTCTTTCTTGTTAGCAATCTGAGGCAGTTTGTCTCAAAACCAGGAGATGTGCATTGGAAAGCCCTAGAGAGAGTTTTGTGTTATTTGAAAGGCACTACGAATTATGGAATTCACTACACTGGGCACCCAAAGGTGCTTGAAGGGTATAGTGACTCAAACTGGATCTCAGATGCCGATGAGATAAAGGCAACGAGTGGATATGTATTCACTCATGGAGGTGGCGCTGTTTCTTGGAAGTCTTTCAAGCAGACCATCTTAACGAGGTCAACAATGGAAGCATAACTCACAACACTATATACAACTACGATTGAAGCAGATTGGCTTCGCCGACTCTTGAATGACTTGCCGGTTGTTGAGAAACCTGTACCAGTATCCTTATGAATTGCGACAATCAAACTGTGATCACGAAAGTGAGTAGCTCAAAGGATAACATGAAGTCATCAAGACACGTTCAGAGAAGGTTAATGTCTGTCTTGAAAATGAGAAACTCCTGAGTTTTTGCATTGGATTATATCCAAACGTCTAAAAATCTGGCAGATCCTTTTACTAAGGGTCTATCACGTAATGTGATAGATAATGCATCGAGAGAGATGGGTATGAGACCCACAATATGAGTTGTTCACAGTGGTAACCTATTCTTTGTGATCGGAGATCCCGTGAATTAGATGTGGAAGACAAGCTGTTGGTCAACTGGGGGGAGAGTATCCTTACAATTAAAAATACCACTCCATGAAGATGCAATACTCTCCTAAATCTGCATGGCAGGTTGATGTATATCTTAATGTGTTCTAAGAGGCTCATTGAAGCAGAGATGTTGTCCTGCAGAACATCTTTTGAAGAACGCACCTATATGAGTCTGATCGTTAAACGTCGCAATCTGAAAGGTCTCGGAGTATGACGCATAAGCTCCACCCACGGGGAAGACCCACGGTAGCCACGTATCGGTCAAGGCTTTGTGTGAAGCTAGATTCGCGAGAAAACTTGCGATTCAAGGCCCAGTCGACTGTTCAAGTTGCTTACTAGTGTAACATAGAGTTCTAGGTGGAAGTTCAACTTAGGTCTCCACTACTGATCTTGGTATATAAAACAATTTTTTGGAACCAAAGGCAAATTTTGTGTGCCTCTGTGTAACATCCCTAATTTTCAATTCGGAATGTTATACATAGATCATTCATGCATATCATGTTTTATTGCATTTCGATTTGAGATCCTCGAAATTCTAAGCAACTCTAGGACCCACGGAGAGAGTTGGGGATTTCACGATTTTCATATTTGAATTTTATCAAATATCGAAACGAGGATCATTTGTTTTAATTATTTTTCTCTCCGAAAATATTTCATATTAAAATATATGAGAGGGGATAATATGACTTCCCCAAAAATAATGAAATATTGGAGAAAAAATATTAAAAACAAATAAATATATTTATTTGGGATTTTATTGCTATTTTATTTGCATAGGAAAAATATGCGTTTTTCAAAATTGCATTGGAGTCATAAATAAATGTTCACCTTGTTCGGCGTATTTTTAGAGGACGGGGAAGATTTATTTCGGGATTTTTGGAGTTCGTTTAGTATTCCTTTTCTTTCTTTTTCTGCATGTCGGAATTATTTAAAAAAAAGGAAACCGACTTCGGGCCGTACAAGGCCAGGACACCTCGGGTCGGCCTTTTTAAGCCGCGACCCCGGCGCCCCGACTGCACAGCCGCCCCACACCTCGAACCCTAACCCTAACCCTAAGCCGCCGCCACGCCTTGCGCCCGCCGCCGCCACTCCGCCAACGCCGCCCGTCGCCCCGCTGCCAGACGCCACCGTCGCCTCACCCCGCCGCCCGCGCCGCCGTGCCACGCCGCAGGTAGCCGCCGCTGGTTTTTCTTTTAAAACCCTAGTTCGTTTTTAGATCGGTTCGTCGGTTTTTCTCAGTTTAGTTTATTTAGAGGACGTTCGTCCGTACATTCGTTTTAACGAACGGTTTTCGCCCATTAGTCACAGACAGCGAACGTTCGTTCGTTAGCCTATTCGTCTGTTTTTCTTTTCCAGGGTTTTCCGCGATTATTTTCGGTCGCGATTTCTGACCCGATTTTCGTTTAAGTTTAACTTTTCGCTCGTTTATCGGAATCAGGCGATTCAAGCGCCTAGAGTTTCGTCTCAAAACCCTCTTTCTGTTTAACCAACTCAAACAAGTATTTGCTGCTGTAAAACTTGACTTAAGTCCAGATTAGCAATCAAAGTTTTTTTTCTTTCGCCGTTTGAGTTTCGTTGCTTCGTTTGATTTGATTCTTTTTGCAAACCGGAGTTCTTAAGTTGAACTTTATGGTTAAATCTCTTATTTGAGTTTTACCCGTGCTTCTAGTTGAGTGCTTATTGTATGCTTGTTTGTTTGCGATAGAGTACCCGGAGTGTGAAGCGTGCTACTACGAGTCTCTAGGTTTCACGGATCATCAGCAAGGCAAGTAACACTTTGATCATACCCCTTTACTACCCAGTTTTATTGCATTAGATCAATCCTCAAACAATTGCATTGTTAGGATCTGTTTAACATGTGGGTTTTGGGAAGTAGATGAGGTAGTACCTATTGCCCTGTTTATTATCAAACCTTTGGGAGTTACTTCTATGTTGCTTATATTGCTATGCTATGCTCGTAGACGTGGATTGGGTGAGTGTATTCCATGACAGATGTGGGTGTTGTTAATTAATGGTTAACTTAAGGTGGCTACTTTAATACACATCTGGGTGAATGGTAGGGGCACCCTGGAGCACCCAGTGGTCTGCCCGGGCACCTGCAGAACCCAGTGCTTGCCCAAGGGGATCCCGGAGGACCCGTGTGATCACCCTATGGAATGCCACCCAGAGTCAAAGGGATCATAAGATTATTCATGCTAGAAACTTCCGTGTGCAGCCACAAGCTATTATGGGCTCTAGCATAGCTGAGTAAGATGCAAGACCTCTTTCAGTGGTGGGCTAGCAGATGTAGGGGAAAGTAGGTGTAACTGTCCACCCAGAGTTAAGAGTTATTGTTTGTGAAAGACCGTGTCTCGGTCATCCGTTTCTCAAACACCATGTAGTGCGAGAAATCAAACGGAGGAGATCGAGTCTTGTCGGGAAAAGTGCGCAAACCTCTGCAGAGTGTACAATCTAATCATGGTTAGCCATGTCCCCGGTTATGGACGTTTTGAGTATCTTGTTCTTGGATTATCATGTGGATCTCATCATGTTACTTAATTTTATTTGATTGGGTTTAATGATAAAACATAATTGGGATTGAGTTGGAGGAACCTTCTCAATGTTTAACAACCACCATGACAGTTAAGTAAAATGTATTCCATTGCTGTAGGGAAAAATTGGCTTTACGCAAAAATGTAACCATAGAGATTTCCACCAGCCATATATGCATATAATGATAGCCTTATTCTGTTCATTACTCTCTATGTGTTACATTACCAGCATATTCCATGTGCTGACCCGTTTTCGGGCTGCAACGCTCATGTTGCAGACTTTTCAGATGACGAGTAAGGTGCCATAGGTCGTGGTCTTATACTCAGTGATGCCGTTGGAGTTGATGGACTCACTTTATCTTCCAAGCCTTCTACTGTTATCGTATTTAGATGGCCTTAAGCCATATTTATTGTAATAAGTTCTCTTTTGAGACTATTCGATTTAATAAAGTGTGTGATTGCTACTCTGTTATAAATCCTTCAAGTACTGTGCGTGTCAGCATTACCGATCCAGGGATGACACTGATGCATGGAGATCGGACTGTTTGTGGTCTGGTCGCTACACTCTGGGATCTGTTGGGGGATTGCTGAAATTTTGTCTATTTTGGGCCAGCCCAATAGCAGTTTCAGAAATTCATAATAAATCTTAGTGGCCCACGCAGCTCATTCGTGCAAGGCAAGAGGTGGAACTAAATTTTAGTCCCACATTGCTAGTTTAGAGGGAGTTGGACCTCTTTATAAGGGATGTTCTTTCCCCACTTGTATGAGCATGAGAACAAGAGAGACATCCACACGCGCTCCTCCTCCGCCGCCTGCCTCGCCACGCCACGCCACGCCAGGCCACGATGCGACGCGGGTTGCGGGAATGAGCCGAGCCGATGTCTAAATTTTTGCCTCACACGATTGGTATACGAACGGTCACAGGGGAGCTGAAACATTTTTGCTGTAGTGGAGATTGAATACAAACGGCGCACCTCTTCGCCTGCTGCCTGTTTGCTTCGTCTCCCTTTGTTGCTTCACCTCCCATCGCAACCTGTTCGCCTCTCTGTCCTGTGCCTATATAAGAGAGGTCACTCCCCTCCAGAGAGACACATCAAAAAGACCATCTCCCTCTCGCCACCAAGTTCCTGAGCACTGCGTTGCTGCTACATTCTTCCCCATCCCGGCTTGCGGCGTGTACCGCAGGTCGGGACAATAGGCCTCCGAAACCGCACCTCTTGTGTCATGTACGGGAGAAGGGTGATAAGGTTTTTGGGGAGCGCTCTGCGCGACCACTGAATCCTTCGTCACGGACTCCCATGACTACTTCCCCGACGACGACTTCTTCCCCGATGTCGACAACCTCCTCGACGGCATGGCTGGCGAGGACACCGAACCCAAGTCCAGTGCTACCGCTACTGCTGCTGTCCTGTACGTGTTCTTACTCTTTCTGTTAGAGGTCCTGCCACAGTTCCTTGTTCTAGTGTTTGCTCTAGATATGTTAGGCTGTACTTCATATATGCTGCTTGCACTAGATATGTTTGCCTACAGTTCATATATGAAGATGTTGTTTACCTTCTCTTTTTCAAATCGCGTGGCTTGTTTTATTACTGCTATACTAATCATGCTTTTTCTAGTATTTCTGTTAATAAAATCATTCGGTAAATTGCTCATATTTCCAACAAAATGGCAGGAGACATGTTGCTTTCAGTGGTGTCACGGTCATGATCAAGCTTTGTAATATACCACGTGTTTTCATTGCTACCACCAAGGACGAGCAATGGAGTGTCTCGACTTGAAGCCTCGGAGGCTACTCTCATACAATATCATCCCAAGGGAAATTATTTGTGTTGGTTCTCCCACCACATACGGCAAACAACATATTCTCCAGATTGATCAAACACGCCTTGATCATCACGCGGTGCCATCGTATTTGTTGCCGCCAAGGTTGATTGTCATGTGTCCGAATGACAAAATCAAAGGTCGGTTCAGCATGGAAGAATGCGTCTCGGAGATACTACTGATTGGTCACGATGCTAACCCTGTTTTCGATTCCCGCATGCTCATCTACAAAGTAGCCGATCTTATCATGGGCAAGGTCGTCCCGCTAACAAGCATCGCAGGTAATACTCTCTTCACTACTATTGGCCATGGAATTTGCATCGAGGACAATGATGTATGTGTTGATGTGAGGGAGATTGTTGCTGTGAGTTACAAGGCCATACCTACTGCTATGGGCGACACCATTGTATGTCGTAGGCATCTCAAAGATAATTCTCCTTTGTACTACGACCTCTCTAGCAGTGAAAGGTTCCTAAGACTTGCCATGGGGTGTGCTGATGGTTGCCATGATTGCACATGTGGCCTGTTTATCATATCTACGTTTGTTATCATGGCGATGACTTGCATACGAGCAAGTTGGTACACCTAACTTTCTAGAGAAGATTCATCCTAGACGGATGGAATGTTTAAAACAGAGATAGCTGTTATGAGATTACTTTGGTATTTCGGTTTGGTCTGCAATTTTGGCATATATATGATGTGTTTTGACACCGCTTAGAAGCGGGTGATTCCTAATCTTTGACATGTTATGCATGTCTCTGTATGTGTTACCGCTGCCTCATAGAATTATTTATTTTAGCAATATGTGTATGTGCTGTAACAGATCCGCTACTTTTCTTTCATGTTAAATTAGTAGCAAAAATGTATGATATATCTTATACCCTTGCCCAATTATACAAAACCAAATGAAGCATCCAGTTAGTTCTCTTGTAGACATGAATGATTTAAAGAAAAGAAACAAACAAGTGGGCGTAAAAACATACTTCCTTCGATAAAAAATTAGTGTCGTGGTTCTAGGTAAAATTTGAACTAAAACCACGACACTTATTTTGGATAGGAGGGAGTAATAGATTACATACCACGTGGACATATAATCAATCCCTTTTTTCTACATGTCTTTTTCATACTCTTCCTCTGCCCCAACTGTTATAGTTAAACAAATTCAAAGTTTTAGATGTAGGAGCGATCAAAGTCACAATACCCGTACTTCGCTACCAATCAAACACAATATTCAGAGTCCTACTCTTTGTCCATCGGTAACGGGTGCCATTTGGTCAAGCGAGGTGGGTGGGTGGGTCCCTTGCTTTCTTTCTCGTCTTCATCGATGAGTTCCATTCTTCCTCCGAAATATTTTGTGTGGGAAAGATTGTGATGCTTTTCAAGGTCTAGTACTTTTCTTAACAATGTATAGTCAAACCAAAATCGAACCGGATGTATTACGTCGATGTTCGAGATAAATGGGTATGTGTAATTGTGGTGTGTTCTTTCTTCCGAGCCTTAGATTACCATAAGCGAGGAATGGTGTATACCAGCCTTGAATATATACTTGTAATTTACCGTATGGGAAAGGTAAACTATGGAGAATGTCTCTAAGAGCCCTTGATATTCTATGGCAAGAAGTTGAAAAGCAACATTCGGGAGGCTAAATCGTGATGTGGTTCAGTCATCCAAGAGAGAGAGAATGGATATGGAGGCGGAGTAGGTACCCTTGCAGTTTTCCACCTAATCCAGTAGAGGGGCAGCTCACCACAACGTTTAATCTGGCGAATGATGGAGGTGAGCACAGAGGTGGTGATGGAATGTTAGGGTTGTAGTTCTTTATTTTTCTATGATGTAAGTGGGTTTAGGTTCACATCAAGCGAGCAGAGCAAGAGCAAGGTAGGCGGTGCTGAAAGTGTGGATGAAGACGTGTATGAATAAAACCTAACTCAGTTCTGTCTCTCATTTGATTAAAAATGATATATGTATTTAGATATCCTGAGCAGTTTAATAAGGACAACAATAAGTGCCTGACGTGCGGTGTCTTGGAGCTTGTTCCGAACGCCCCTAACCACAAATTATGTCACTTCACCGTACGCATGCACAAGTGACGAAACTGATTATGTCAGAAGGAATCTTCTGGGTTTTCAATTTTTAAAATGGTTTATCTCTTAAATAAAAACATTAACCAAAAAACCATTTTCACCATTAAATACACCGCGACAATATCTATGAAACTAGATCTCATATGGATATGTTTTGACGGTTTTTTTAGGTTCAAAGTTGCCATGTCTATTGCACATAAATTGCCATGGTGTTTACACTGAAGTTGCATTTATATATTTCAACTAAAGTTGCCAAGTTACAAAAAAGGGAATTAACATACTAAACTTGCCATGATGAATTACTAAAATTTTCCTAACCGATGGAATAATTTTGACATGGTTCATAATTAAAAACGAAATGCATTGTCAATTATTTAAAAATCGAAGGTCAATGACTCAAATTTGCCATGAACCATTCACTAAAATTGCCATGGTGAATTACTTAAATTTGCTATGGTTCTTAGAAAAAAATAATTTCCATTGTCAAATACTAAAATTACCATGGTCAAAATACTAAAATTGCGATGATCTGTAAACTATATTTGCCATGATTTATAAACTATATTTTCCATGACGAATTACTAAATATTGCAATGATCCATGAATTAAATTTGCCGTGGTTAATTGCTGAAAATTTCCATGATCCATTAATAAAATTTACCGTGAAAAGTAGTTGATATACAATGATAGCTTTAAAATATAGAAGAAAAAAAATAGATGAAACATAGCATGGCAACTTTAGTATAAACACTATGACAATATCAGTGTAAATATCATGGCAACTTTTGGCCAAAAAAAAGTCGTCGAAACATAGCAATATGAGATCTAGTTTTGAAGATCTCGTTGAGATGGAGTTAATGATGAAAATAAATTTTTAATCAAAATTTCTATTTGGGAGAGAAAACAGCTTTAGGTCTAAAAAAACAAAAAGATTTTGCTAATGTTATTCGTTTGATGTCGCAAAATGGATGATAATATGGGCGTTTGGACCATGTTGCTTCTTGGCGCATGTATGGCACTTATCATTTGGGTTTAATAAAGATCCACACGTTTCATATTGCTCATATCATATTCAAGTTCCCCAACACAAGAAAGATAAGTGGTTGTGTAACGAATCAACCTAAAATTTGGCACCAAGATAATAGATGAAGTATTACTAAAAAATATCTATGAAAATTTAATAATAATTTATATAATTATTGCTATTAGTATTTCCATGATAGCAATCTAGGTATATTTTCAAACAAAGGTTTAAGTACATGTTTTCGACTACACTTAAGCCAAATCATTTTAATTTTGACCATTTTATGGTGAAGATATTACTCACAACTTGTTAGTGGGTGCACTAGTTACTACCCGACTATGAAATACAACCATCTAGAAAGCACGCGTTTAAACATTTCTAAGTTTAAGTAGGTCAAATCCTTTGGATATGGATCCAATTGATTAAATTCTGAATAAAGTTTGCCCCCTAATAAAAGGTTGTCACAAATGCCATTGTAAATGCTTACTTGGATAAGCATCCAATTAATGTCCGCACCTTATAACAATGTCTATTTAAGCACCCCTATCTCACTTTTTAGGATCGACTCACAACACCAATTCACCAAAGTCCTACATAACTATCTCAAGATCTAGAACCCCATTAGACAATCCAATAGCCATGAGGACATCTAGCTTCCTCCTCCTCATCGTTGTTGTATTCCTCTATGCCATCGGCTCACCTGCCACATGCTGTGGGGAACGGATGGGCAACCAATTGTTGAACACGGCAATAGAGAATGGATGGGAACCAATTGGAAACATCAATGACCAACACATCCAGGAGCTCGGCCGCTGGGCGGTGTTGGAGTTCGGCAAGCACGTGAACTGCGTGCTCAAATTCAACAAGGTGGTGAGTGGCAGACAACAACTTGTTTCTGGAATGAACTACGAACTCATCATCGACGCATCAGACATTGGCGGGAAAGATGACAAGTACAAGGGAGAGGTGTACGAGCAGGAGTGGACTCACAAACGCCAGCTCCTCTCATTCGCCAAGGTGAAATAGGCGGGTAGCAATAACTTCGGTAGTAATAATTGTGGTGTTGCAGATTTGTTAGCTGGGTTTTTTAATCGACTAATAATTTATCCATGCATTGCCATGCTTGTAACATATCAAATAGCATACATCTACAACTTGACAATGATAAGAGCAGAAAATGGAACAACTAAATATAACTTCCAATGGCAGAGATCTATAACTGTAATATAATGCAATACCAAAGAGTCATGAAACAAAAACACGGAATTAGCACTAGATCGATCATTCTTCTATAACCAGTGGGATGGTTTCAGAGAAGACCATTCAACTTTTCCAAGGAAAAACATATCTTGCTGACACGGAAATGAAGAAAAAAGAATACATCTATCAATCTATATAGATGTAGTATAAGTTAATTCGGCCTAACTATAACTTCAATCTCCAAGCACGATCACGGTACTAGTGAAATTTCGGAGGTGATGATGCGGAGTGGAGGTAATGTGACGGTGATAGAGGAGAGGAATTTGAGGTTACCAATTAGTGTTTAGGCTTAGTGTTAGAGTGTTGTGTGTTAGGCTGGGTGACACTAGGGTAGGGTGCTTTAGAGGGATGTCTTTCTCCGATGGCAGTAGTCACTAGCCTCAAGAAATAAATATTTGGTGGCTAGAGGAGAAAAATACATATGTGCATTAAAAATCAGACTGTGGATCTTAATCGACCATGCTATTATAAATTTCCTAGCGAGCAAAGAGTAGCTAGTTACTTCATATGCAAAACCATATAATTCAGAAATACGGACCTCGAATTAAAAGGAGAGCCACTTTTGCATTAACAAGTACATGGGTGACTAAAGACCCAACTATTCAGTTTCTGTTTAAGAAATGAGAAAACAAATAAACGCACCTCCTGTAGGAGGGTAAAAGCCTACTAACCATGGTTCGTGTCGTCCTCGGGAAAACCCGCAGCCTTCCCCTTTGAACAGAGAGGAGAACATACCGTAAAAATCTTCTCCAATGGCGTGGGTGTCGTCGTCTTCCCTGGATAAGCCCGCATGGGTTGAGCTCATGGCTGGAGAGGTTGGACGTCGTGGCTTAGGGACACGTGCGCCACCTCAACTAGGGTAATCCTTTGGTCCGGGAGGAAGGACAACCTCTTCATAATCCTGCCCACCTCCTTGGAATGCGACGGATAGCATTCTAAGAATAATTAGGAAATAGGGGAGTTGTGTGGTTGGAAGAAAGCATATCTCACTGTAAAGATGATCAGTAGAAATATCTTTGTATGTGTAGCATTTTAGAGAAACACTTCCTAGTGTGGCCATGTTTTTGACGAAGGATACAAGAAATTAGTAGCAATATTCATGTAGGTGTAACATTTTTAGAGAAACACTCCCGACCATGGCATTGTTTTTTACCAACGAGATAGGAGGTCGGTAGAAACGTCCACGTAGATGTAGCATTTTCAGAGAAAACACTCCAAACGATGGCGATGTTTTTGACCAACAAGATGGGAGCCGCTACCCGCTAGCACGAGGGTCGCTAGTGCGTGCCGTCCCACATGTAGGTTGCTAGCCAGCCACCATGCCAAGCAAGCTCATGCGTAGACGTTCTTCCTGGAACTACTTTATATGACAGGATTGTGTAGTAGTACTAGTATAAGGACAGAACTGTGTAGAAGTACTATGTGCATAAGGGCAGGATTGAGTACGAGTTACTGTTAAAAATATATTTGGTATTTAGAGATTGTCGGGGATTAGATAGGAATTGTTTTCATCTTATTTCTAGGAGGCGTCTTGCCCTTCAAGTCTTGTACTCAATATACACTTGCCCTTGAGGCTCAATAATACATTCAATGCATTACACCAATCATCCTCTCAACCCCTTCTAATATGGTATTAGCCTAACCGATCCAAACCCTAGCTGTCGCCGTGCTTTCCTCGGTGCCGCCCCCAGGGCGGTCGGTTTCAATGACCACCGCCGGGGGCCGCGCCGCCCGTACCTATGGTCCGTCCGTAGGTCGTGTTGACCGGCTGTTCTAGAAAGTCTTTTTCCCAATTCTTTGATCCGGGTTTTTGTCTCTCCCGCCGATCGTCTTGATCGCCATTTTTTTTGGTTTTTTTGATCGAAGATCGGTTTGCGTCGCCCACTACACTACACCACGGTAGAGCTGAGATGACATAGTGCTGTGGGCAAAGATCAACTAATCTTCACAAACTATCTGTGAGCGTAGCTTTTAACTTTTGTCTTCGTATCAAGTGTGGGCAAAGGTATATCACTGTTGGCACACTAAGTGTCGGCAACCGCAAAGCGACAACGTGTCTGTCAGTAATTGCTTAATGACCTGCTATGTGCCGGCATATGTGTTGGCCATAAGAGATTTTCAGTCGACGTAGCTACGTATTTAGCGACCTAGGATGGGTCGGCGTACGTAGGGTGTACGCTCTCGGATTAAGTGTCAGTGTAGGTGGACACGTGTCCACCGTATCAGCATCAGAAACTTGGCACGAGATTTCAGCGCGCGAGCGAAATTTTCGGCTGTTGGTGCAAAATACCCTTCCCGTGCAAAATTTCCCAAATCAAAGTCAAACCCTAACTCATGCCTGCTGCTGTCGCCGTCACGCTCGATCCAATCCTCTGCCGCCACCACTGCCGGCCTCGCGCTCCACCCCGGAGCTCGCACTCCCCAGCCGCCGGCCTCGTGCCCCTCCCCCCTCACCCCCCCTGAACGCCGGGATGCCTCGCGCTCCATCCTTTCCTGAAGCCCTCGAGCTCCAGCCCCAGATCGAGCCGCCGTCCTCGCGCTGCACATCCTGCCACCGTCCGCGCACACCCCCCTCCCCCCAACGTCCTGCCACCGACCTCGTCAATCCCCGTACTGCGGCTGCCAAGGATCCATCTCCGGGCTCCCGTTGCTGCTGTGGGGCTCCATATCCGGGCTCCCGCTGCCGCCGAAGCTCCATCTCTGGGCTCCCGCTGCTGCCGGTCCCTACTGTGGTTCGACCTCTACACTGTGCTGTTGGGCTCCATCTTCGGGCTCATTCCACTCCTGCCGGACCTGCTCCTGCCATACCTGCTACTATTGGGCTCCATCTCCGAACTCCACTGATGTAGCTCTGCCTCCTTGCCCTGAGTAAGAATCAACTCTTCCTAGATTACCTTCTTTGTACTTGAATCATATGCAGTTGCTTGTTACAATAGATAATCGGAGGAGAATGTGTATTTGTTGCTTGAATAGTTATTGTTTTGTATTTTTATTGCTTGATTAATGATTGTCGCTTCACCGATGCAAAGCTAACACTACCACACTGGCCAAATTTAGATACTTGGCAAATTTGATATCAATGGTGCATCATGGACAAAACGTGGTTGTCTAAGCCCAGGTACATCAAGTTTCTTTTCTTGCCAACTCATAAGCGGTATAATTATGTCATGACCTGTTTTGATATCTAAAAAAAATTACATGTAGGCACACAAATGAGTATCTACAGGGGGTAGACAAGTTTATAGAGTTTATTCAACAAATGGAAACAAAATCTTATGTCCTTGCAAGATATGTTTGAACTCTAAATGGAAAACAGCAACCAAAGTACGTGAACATTTGATATGTGATGGTTTCATGGAGGGGTATCATACATGGTTGTTTCATGAAGAATCTAGCCACTATTGCCCTAATATTGAGGAGGTAGAAGTACAGAATTCACCGGTAGAAAATGAATTAGATGATTTCTTGCGAGACATAGCTTGCGGATTATATGATTTGGGGGGGGGGGGGGGGGTTGGAAGAGAACAATGAGAACAATAACAACCCTGGGACACATGTTGATGCTGATACCAAGGCTTATTGGAAGATGGTTGATGATGACAACAAAGAACTATACCCTGGGTGTAAAAACTTCTCAAAATTGCGTTTTATTGTCAAATTCCTCCACATAAAACTTCTTGGGCGATGGAGTGGCAAAAGTTTTGACATGGTGCTTGAGTTACTTAGTGATGCATTCCCCAAAGGTTCAGTACTTCCCAAAAATTTCAATGAAGCTAAGAAAATAGTTAAATATATTGGGCTTGGGTATGTTAATATTCATGCCTGTGAAAATGATTTTGTATTGTGTGTCTCACTGCGGGTGAATTGATCCGCTTCTCCTTCAGAGGACATAGTCCCGGGTTAGCTGTAATCTATCTCAACATGAAGCAAGATGAGGAGGACCCACTTGATGAAGCCCTCTATGCCCAAAGAATGAGGCTGAGCAACGAGGAATTGGGCAACCTCTGGTACATACTTCCGTCACGTGATGCCTACATCAGGATGCCATTCGTGACTCACCTGACAAGGACGAATGTTAACTGTCATGTCATGGTATGTTACTTAGTGTAGTAATTTGATGATATGCTTGGTGTAGTAATTTGATGATATGCTTAGTGTAGTAATCTGTGATATGCTTAGTGTTGTAATTTGACGATATGCTTAGTGTAGTAACTTGATGATATGCTTAGTGTTGAATCCGTTAATATATGTGAACTGAAGTGTATGCTTTGTTGATAATTGTGCATGACATGCTCATTTATAATTTATACTTTTTCCCAGAAATTACCAAATAGACTATCTGTGAACTGTGGCATCGAGCCGGATAAATGAGACATTACTGGACTATATATGCCTTACCTCAAGGGGCTCGATCACCACCTATGCGTATGCAGTGAACACGAACGGTCACACTGTCTTAAGCACGTCGGCGGTGGAACAACTTCCTTGCTGGCAAGAATCTTCAGGTTGGACAGGACGTCTTAGTCACTATTAGGAACACTCGCGCCATGACTGGAGTATGATGGTAATCATCGACCTCATTTAAAATTATGTGTGTGGCTGGGCCATTGATGTTAAATGAACTGCTTATTAACTATTAGTTAGCTCGTGTTTGTGAGGATTGTCATTTATAGCTCTAGCTACTACTGATTGTGAGCTCGTCACTTATTATTAACTAGTAATGTTTTATTAGCTGCTATTATTCTACTATGTAACGTTTTATATGTGCTTAGTTCTAATGTGAAATGCTAAATGTCATATGATGGGGAAATTAGTATTTTGGCTGCACGAAACATTCATGGTGCGTGATTATAGTGGTGGAGTTTTCCATGTTGATGATATGCCATCAACACATAGAATACTGTTGATGTGGGCTCCAATGCTAGTACTATTTTCTAATAATGGCGCCATATTTGTGGCGTCGGGTGTCCACGCCAGCAAGGCCATTTTTACCACGCCATAGCTTTTCTGCACTAGTGTTTCAAAGAACAATTTGGAGGGATGCACATAATGGAAAAGATATGTGGCACTCACTTGAGGCCAAGTTGGGAGTCTCGAATGCTGGCACTGAGCTGCACATCATGGAGGAATTCTATGACTACAGGATGACTGAAGATTGCTCCGTGGTTGAGCAAGCTCATGAGATACAGTCATTTGCTAGAGAACTTGATCACCTCAATTGTATCCTACCGGACAAGTTTATTGCCGGAGGTATCATCACTAAGCTTCCTCCCACGTGGATGAACTTTGCTACTTTATTGAAGCATAAGAGGCAGGAGTTTTCCGTTTCAGATCTCATTGGTACTCTTGATGTGGAAGAAAAGGCGACATCAAAGGACAACTGTGCTCGAGGTATTGAGGGAGGTTCTAGTGCCAATCTGGTACAGAAGAAGAACTTCCAGCCCACAAGTTCAAGAACAAGGGCAAGTTTGATGGTAAATCAAAGTTTGATGGAAAGAATAAGGCTGCGTAGCACACGAACTTCAAGAAGAAGAATGACAAGAAGAAAGGTGTTTGTCATGTGTGTGGAGATCCTGATCATTGGGTTCCTAGTTGCCCTAATCTCTATGACAAGCGTCATCTTGGGAAAGGCAGCAAGACCACTAATGTTGTCATTGGAGACACTAACATGAAGGATGCTGGGTATGGTATATTTCCCACTATTCTTTCAGTATGTCATTCTCTTGATTGGTTAATTGACACGGGTGCTAATGTGCATGTATGCGGTGATATTTCCATGTTTTCTTCTTATCAGACCACAAGGACTTCCAGCGTGCTGATGGGCAACGGTTCAAGTGCTTCTGTTCATGGTGTTGGCACGGTCAATCTAAAGTTTACTACGGGGAAGATTGTGTGGCATAAGAACGTGCATTATGTCCCCTCCGTCAATAAAAATCTTGTTAGCGAATATCTTCTATGTAGAGATGGCTACAAGCTTGTCTTTGAGTCGAATAAATTTGTAATTTCCAAGTATGGAACCTTTGTTGGTAAAGGCTATGAGTCAGGAGGCATATTTCGTTTATCCCTATCAGACGTTTGTAATAAAGTTGTTAATGATGTTTGCAACAATAGTAAATCAAATGTGTGGCATTCACGTCTTTGTCATGTTAACTTTGGTTGCATGTCGCGACTAGCGAAGTTGAACTTAATCCCTAGTTTCACCACTGTTAAGGGATCTAAGTGTCAAGTGCGTGTGAGAGCTAAGCAACCTCGTAAGTCTCACACGATTGTGGAAACGAAAAATCTTGCACCACTAGAGCTTATACATTCAGATCTATGTGAAATGAATGGTGTTTTGACAAAAGGTGGAAAGAAGTATTTTATGACGTTAATTGATGACTCCACTAGATACTGTCATGTGTATCTTCTGAAATCTAAGGATGCGGCTTTGAACTATTTCAAGATCTATAAAGCTGAAGCGGAAAACCAACTTGATCGAAAGATCAAGAGGCTTAGGTTCGATCATGGTGGAGAGTATTTCTCAAATGAATTTGATTCCTTTTGTGCGGAACATGGTATAATCCATGAGAGGACGCCTCCCTATTCAGCTCAGTCAAATGGGGTAGCCGAAAGAAAGAACCGTACTCTAACTGATTTGGTTAATGCCATGTTAGACACATCGGGTCTTTCCAAGGCATGGTGGGGGGAGGCGATATTGACTGCATGTCCTGTCCTAAACCGAGTTCCCACAAAGAACAAAGAGATAACTCCATTCGAGGAATGGGAGAAGAAAAGGTTAAAGCTCTCTTGTTTACGAACCTGGGGTTGTTTGGCGAAAGTCAATGTGCCAATTCCAAAGAAGCGGAAGCTGGGACCAAAAACTGTGGATTGTGTTTTCCTGGGATATGCATTTCATAGCATTGGTTATATATTCTTGGATGTTAAATCTGAGGTACCTGACATGCATGTCGGTACGATCATGGAGTCGAATGATGCAACTTTCTTTGAAGATATCTTTCCCATGAAGGATATGGACTCCATCTTGGCAAATGAAACCTGGGAGATAACTGATCGTCCTTATGGGTGCAAACCTATAGGATGCAAATGGGTATTCAACAAGAAGCTTAGGCCTGATGGTTGTAGCGACCCGACCCGAATGGATCAAGTCTCTGTGCTTAAGTGTCATCCCTGGATCGGTATGCTGACACACACAGTACTCGAGGATTTATAACAGAGGTAAATCACATGTATAAATAACGTAAATACTATTACCTCAATCCAAATAGCGGAAGTAACAAGGCTGTGGGTTCCCATCAACACCAACGACAAAGTTGAGTGTATAAATCGTAACGCAAACGTATCACTTACTCGCCGTCTGAAAAGTCTGCAACATGAAACGTTGCAGCCTGAAAATGGGTCAGCACATGGAATATGCTGGCAATGTAACACATAGAGAGTAATGAAAGAATAAGCCTATACTATATGCATATATGGCTGGTGGAAAGCTCTATGGTTACAGTTTTGCGTAAATCCAATTTTTCCCTACTGCAAAGGAATAAATTTATTTAACTATCAGGGTGGTTGTTGAACATTGAGAATGGTTGACAGCATCCTCAATCCCAATTAAAAGTACTCATTAACAACCCAACAAAATTATTTTAAAGCAACATGATGAGATCAACATGATAATCCAAGAACTAGATACTCAAGATGTCCGTAACCGGGGACACGGCTAACCATGATTCACTCTGCAGAGGTTTGTGCACTTTTCCCCACAAGACTCGATCTCCTCCGTTTGATTTCTCGCACTACATGGTGTTTGAGAAACGGATGACCGAGACATAGTCTTCGAAGCGCTTAGCACCTTACATGTGGGTAGACCGTACCAACCTACAACCCCTACATCAGCTAGTCTACCCGTAAGAGTTCGCACAACTTAGTCAACTATGCTAGAGCCCATAGTAGCATGTGGCTGCACACGGAAGTTTCTAGCATGAATAATCTCATGATCCCTTTGAGCCCGAGTGGCGGTCCGAAGAAAAGCAGGCAAGTCTGATGGAAACCAGGTGCCTCAATCCACCCAGATGTGTGTTTAAGTTGCCACCTTAAATAAACCATTAATTTAACAATCTCACATCAGTCATGGAATACACTCACCCAATCCACGTCTACTAGCATAGCATGGCATAATAAGCAAACGTAGAAGTAACTCCCAAGGGTTGATAATAAACAGGTAATAGGTACTACCTCATCTACTTCCCATCCCACAATTTAATTAGATCCTATTCATGCAATGTTTGAGGATAGATCTAATGCATAAAAACTGGGTAGTAGAAAAGGTATGATCAAAGTGTTACTTGCCTGCAATGTTGATGAAGATGATTTGCACTCATAACTCTTGATAGTTCTACTCGTCACACTCCGGTCAATCTATCGTAAGCAAGCAATAGTAGCCACACATAAGCAATCACTCAAAACATCGGACCGAACGAAGAAAACGATTCGGAAAACATCAAAACCAAGCAAATAACTCTTGCAACATAAAACAATTTCTAACAGTACCAAAATTATGTGAATTTGGCCTTATCAGAAAGTTTATGTCAAGAGCTTTAATTTGCAAAAAGAATCAACTAAATCGGAGTTACGAAACTCAAGTTATGATCAAACAAAGTTTGAAATAAAATCTGGTCTAATTCAAATTTTAAACTTTCAAAAACATGTTTGAGTTGGATTACTGGATAGAGGGGATCAAAACGAAGAAGTGGGCGTTGGTTTCGTTGGATTTGGACAAACGAGTAAAAACTGATAGTCGTTTGAAGAACAGGGACTAAACTATGAAGAAACTATTTACATACGGGTCCCTGGCAGAAAACTAAAATAAAAGAAAAAGACTAAATAGCGAACGTTCGTTACCGATTGCTACCAAATGAAAATCGTTCGCTATCGAACCCTAGCTAATGAACGCTCGCAAAATAAACTAATCTAAAATATAAAAACCGCTCTAGAAACTTTAAAGAAAACCGGGCGGGTTAGCGGTTTATACCGGTTCACCGAATAAAACCGGCGGCGGCGGCGAACGAACTCCGGTGAAGTACGGCGCGGCTCCGGCTTTGAGCGGGGAGGCAACTCCGGTGGTCATCGGCGGCGGCGAAGTAGACTGGGAGGGGCAGCGCTAGGCTGCGGGTGCCGTGGAGGCGTCGGCGGCGGTCGACGACGACGAGGGCGGCGGCTAGCGAGGCGGCGGTGGTGGCAACCGACGGCGGCGGCGGCAGATCTGGCGAGGGGCGGCGGCGAGAAGAGTGAAACGTGGCCCGGGGCCTCGGGTATTTAAGGAGGAGGGGTGGAGGCGGTGGCGTGGAGGAGGGCACGAGAGGCGGGAGAGGCCAAGTGAGCACGGCGGCAAGCTGGCTCGGGATTTCGAGACTCGAGCTCGGGAACAGCGTGGGCTGGCCTGGCTTTGGCCTGGTTGGCCGGCCCAGCGGAAGTTTTTTTTAGAAAAATAGACAAACAAAAAATAAAAATAAAAGAAATAGAAATATTATATAAGCATATAATATATCAAAATTTTCAGAAAAAGATTTCCTACACCTTGAACATTTTTTTAACATCAAATAAAATCTACAAAAATTCAGATAATTCAAACAGTGCTCCTGCTCTACAAAAATCCAATAAAAATCATTTTAAAAATACCAAAATTAATTCAAATTTATTTCTCTCCAATTTTCTGATGTAGGGAATCATGTTACCCTATTTTCCATATATTTTATTCTTGGAGAAAAATAATTTGAATAAAACTCAAATAACTCCAAATTGAAAATAAATTAAAAAGAACTTTGAATTTAATTCTTTGAAACTCCCAACTCATATTTCATATGTTTTGAAGAAGTCATCTTATCTTCGCTTGTGAAAATCATTGAGTTGCATAAAGTTTCAGAATTAGAAATATTTTCCAAATGAAATTCAAATATTTTCAACACCCCTTGTCATTTAAATAAATGGAAGAAGTCATGTCATCTCCTCTCCAGGGTTTTGTGATGAAAAGAATTTGAATTCCCGAAGATCATAAAAGCAAAAATGAAAGTTTGGGAAAGTCCTTTTACTCCCTCTCATTTAACTTTCAAAAATTTCGAATTCACTCACTTTCAGTCAATCAATCAAAAACTCAATCAAAACTATCTATTTATTATAACATTCCAAAATTTAGAATTTTGGGATGTTACAAAACTACCACCCTTAAAATGAATCTCGTCCTCGAGATTCGAAGAGGCTAGCAAGAAATAGGTTAGGGTTGGCGTCTTCAAAATCCATAGTTCGTCTCCGGGGTCTCGGGTGCTACCACCCCTAGAAGCATGGTTACAGTTCCATCAAAAACTCATATACTCCATCCTTATTGTTGACAGTGTCGGTCTTCTCAGATCTTAAGGATAATTCCTTCTCTGGGCTCTTCCGGTAGTGGCATAACCTCTACCGCAATTCTTCTGTCCTTTCATCTTGGTAGGGTTATCCCGAAACTGGGTCCTCATAGCTGACGGGTCTGGCGCCAATTCTAAACAACTATCGATATCTCATGGTGGCTAACCGTTTATGGTTTCTCCTGCAGGAAATGGGTCTGGGTTAATCCTCACAGTATATCCTACGGTTGGCAACAACTGCCTTGTACAAGGGAAAAATACTTATACCATTCTAAGGTTTAAACAGGGTTTTTATCGTCGTCTCTCTACTATAGGTAAGTCACTCAGATTTACCATCCCATATAGCAACGCGAATAATAAGAGTAAGTTGGTATGGTGATCAATCCATCCCGCACCCAAATCATTACCTTGTACATGGTTTAGCGAATCTCGCATTCCAACACTCGGTCATCCTCACAAGCATTGTAGAATTTCTCTTGTCGACGAACCAAGTTCGGATAAATCCATTGATTCTGCAAGCCAAACAAACATCTATCGTTCCTTAACAACTCTCAGGTTTTGCGTAAACTCCTATAGAATCATCGGTTGATAAAAGCATATCCTCTTCTTCCAGGGTTTCTCCTTCATCAAGAGTGTGCTTGCTTCTTGGCAGGTCCTGGGGCCTGTGGGTTATGGCCCATCTCATCACTTGTAATCCTTGAACTTATCCTCGGGCTTCTGATCATTATTCCAACTTCCAACTTCCTGGTATTCTTAAATCCATCCAATTGTACTGTCTTCCTTCCTTCTATTGGCACCAAACTAGGACATGATTACTCAGACTCATCATGGAATTTCCATTGATCCATATTTCCAACATCATACCTCCTTTATGTCCAATAGTAATTTATCTCTTCATCCTCGTGGGATGTCCCACATACCGACATAAAAAGTTATACTTAAGAAGTCCATACTCCACTTCGTGGAACATCATTATCCTTTCCAGGGTCAAGCGTCCTTATAGGGGAATATTGGCCATCTCTGCATGGCACTTCTTCAACTGGGAAACGTGAAACACATCATGAACTCCTGACAGTCCTTCGGGCGACTCCAACTTGTTGGCCACTTCTCCCATACGCTCCCAAAACTCGGTATGGTCCTACAAATCTCAGGGCTAACTTTTCCTTAACTCCATATCGTTTAACTCCTCGCAGAGGTGGCACACGAAGATATGCTCTGTCTCCGATTTCATCGACTACCTTCTTGCATTTTTAGTCTGCATAGCTTTTCTGCCTGGACTGAGCTACCTTCAGTCTATTGTGAATGAACTTAACATTCTCTTATGACTCCTTGATCACATTTGGTCCAAACAACTGACGGTCTCCAACTTCATCCCACATCAACGGTGTCTGGCTCCTTCTCCCATACAAAGCTTAAAAAGGGGTCATCCTCAAACTGGCTTGGTAAATTTTGTTGTATGAGTAGATTATCACCACTACTAGATCCATAATGTAGCGTACACGCTCTCAACATGTCTTCCAGAATCTGATTGACTCTCTCGATTTATCCATCTGTCTGCGGATGAAAGGCTGTACTGAACTCTAGCCTAGTACCCAAAGTCTGGTGCAGCTGATTCCAAAACTTTGAGGTAAACTGCGTTCCTCTATCTGATACGATGGTCCTCGGAACTCCATGCAGACATACGATCCTGGTCAATATATCTTGGCCAACTTCGCACTTGTATAGGTGGTTTCACTCGGATAAAGTGAGCCACTTTGGTCAAGCGAGTCAACTACTACCCAGATAGAATCATGTCCAGTTCGGATTCTGGGAAATCCGGTAATGAGATCCATGCCAAACTTATCCCACTTCCATTCGGGTATCGGTATAGGCTGTAGTAATCCTGCTGGCTTCTGATGCTCTGCTTTTACTTTCTCTGGCATACATCACTTACGACTACATACTCCGCAATATCATTCTTCATACCAGTCCACCAGAAACACTCCTTCAAATCCAAATACATCTTGGTGTTTCCAGGGCGAATCGAGTATGGTGAGTCATGAGCCTCCTGAAGTATTAACTTCCTGATCTCTGCATTGTTGAGTACATGTACACTATCCTCAAACCATAAGGTGTCGTGCTCATCCTTACGAAAACCTTTGGCCTTTCCTTTGCTCATCCTCTCTTTTACCTCAGAAATCTCTTTGTCATCCTTCTGAGCTTCACGGATCTTTCCCAACAAGGTAGACTGAACTTCCATTGCTGCAACAAAACCTTTGGGAACAATCTCCAACCGAAGTTCCCTGAGATCCTCGGCTAACTCCTTTGGTAAATCCCCACTTATGAGGGTATTCATCCTGGTGTTCTTTTATGGTTGTGTCCTATTTCTCCACAAAGCTTGTATGCACAAGGTTTCTTCATATGATTTCCATAAGGCTTCAACTTCTGGGACACAAGACGAGACCTTTGCAGAGTCAACTTAAATTCTTCTCAAGTGGTTACTCTTTGCCATCCATTGATGGTTTGGTACATCCTCCACCAAGTAGCATCACCTCTTTCAGAGAACGGAAGAGCATGCTGGGCCATATCCTTTCTGACTATAGGGTTATTCTTCATGTGATCCTCCATGTTCTAAATCCATCGGTGTGTCTCCAATTGACTCATCGGTCCAGAAAATACAAGCTCATCTCCATTCATCCACTATTGGGTCCAAGGGTTTTGGGGGTGGGATAAGAGAGATAGAGAGGGATACACACAATACAAACAAAAGTTTTGAAAAGATGATTTTATTGTGGCTGTCGGAAAAACATCAAACAAATGACAGCTCGCAATCGTCACATCTAACGCAGGTATATAATAGGGTCTGGGCTTCTAATGGTCAATGTCGTCAAACTCTTCAAGTCTTGTTCATGTCTCCGATGGCTTCCTCCGATTATGCTTGTCCTTCTCAAGTTCTTTTGCCAGATCATCTCTATTGACGCAAGGTTTCTCATGATGTCCTTTAATATTCTGGAGTTGCGTTTCAAACTTCTGGGTTTCAACATCCTTGGCATGAACCATGGCATTACGGTCCTTCTGTTCTCGATTTAATCTCCTCAGATCTCGAGGTTTTGCTCCTCCAGCTTGGCTATTTTCAGTTTCTGGATCCTGAAGTCCTCACGAAATGCTCCTTGTCAAATATAGCTTCCTAAAGGTCCATCTTAAACTTCTGGATGTAATACTCCAGATCCTGGTGATGCACCAGCTATGTTAAAACTTCATGTTGTCGATAGGTGCTCCATCAGCCTTCTACCATCCAATCCTTCCATGCATATGCATGCTTAACTCAACAAGATGGCAATAGCATAGGCGGGTGACAACCTCATTGATAGCCGTGTTTCTGCTCTTGTCATTTCCATGAGCTATCTCTCCATAGTTGATATCTCCTGCCTTAGGGTTTTCCTTGACAGAACTTTGAGTTTTTAACTCTCCATGCTCCGGTCTTTCTCCGATACACCTTGATCTTGGGTATTGACAACTTCCATAGTCTGCCAAGTTCCATAAGGGTAGCCTTCCTAGGTCATAAAAATCTGGGAATTCTTCAGAGCCTTCAAAATCTCCTAGTCTTCGGAGTCTTCAACAGTTGTAGTTTCCATTTACACGGTAAAATCCTCTTCATTCCAAATGGTCTTAGTTGTCTGATATCTTATCTCCTTGGAGTGGTCCCATCGGTCAAATCTTCGAGTGGTCAAAAGGGGAAAGAAGGTATGGTCTCACTAAAAGGGAATATTTGAATAAGCTCAGAAGAGAAGAGAGGTAAAAGATCCTTTTGAAAATGAAGTTGTAGAGGAAAATCTTTCCTATGGGCTTGTCAGTTTCTAGGGTCACGCCCTCATACCAACATGTGCTCGATACCATCTTGTAGCGACCCGACCGAATGGATCAAGTCTACGTGCTTAAGTGTCATCCTCGGATCGGTATCTTTGACACACACAGTACTCGAGGATTTATAACAGAGGTAAATCACATGTATAAATAACGTAAATACTATTACCTCAATCCAAATAGAGGAAGTAACAAGGCTGTGGATTCCCATCAACAACAAAGTCAAAGTAGAGTGTAGAAATCAAAACCCTAACGTATCACTTACTCGTAAATGCGAAAAGTCTCGAACATGAAGCGTTGCAGCCAAAACGGGTCAACACATGGAATATCTTGGCAATGTAACACATAGAGAGTAATGAAAGAATAAGCCTGTACTATATGCATATATGGCTGGTGGAAATCTCTATGGTTACAGCTTTTGCGTAAAGCCAATTTTTCCCTCTCGCAAAGGAATAAATTTATTTAACTATCAGGGTGGTTGTTGAACATTGAGAATGGTTGACAACATCCTCAATCCCAATTAAAAGTACTCATTAACAACCCAACAAAATAATTTAAAGTAACATGATGAGATCAACATGATAATCCAAGAACTAGATACTCAAGATGTCCATAACCGGGGACACGGCTAACCATGATTAGTTTATTCACTCTGCAGAGGTTTGTGCACTTTTCCCCACAAGACTCGATCTCCTCCGTTTGATTTCTCGCACTACATGGTGTTTGAGAAGCGGATGACCGAGACATAGTCTTCGGAAGTGCTAGCACCTTACATGTGGGTAGACCGTACCAACCTACAACCCCTACATCAGCTAGTCTACCCGTAAGAGTTCGCACAACTTAGTCAACTATGCTAGAGCCCATAGTAGCATGTGGCTGCACACGGCAGTTTCTAGCATGAATAATCTCATGATCCCTTTGAGCCTGGGTGGCGGTCCTAAGAAAAACAGGCAAGTCCTGATGGAAACCAGGTGCCTCAATCCACCCAGATGTGTGTTTAATTTCCCACCTTAAATAAACCATTAATTTAACAATCTCACATACATCATGGAATACACTCACCCAATCCACGTCTACTAGCATAGCATGGCATAATAAGCAAACATAGAAGTAACTCCCAAGGGTTGATAATAAACAGGTAATAGGTACTACCTCATCTACTTCCCATCCCACAATTTAATTAGATCCTAATCATGCAATGTTTGAGGATAGATCTAATGCATAAAAACTGGGTAGTAGAAAAGGTATGATCAAAGTGTTACTTGCCTGCAACGTTGATGAAGATGATTTGCACTCATAACTTTTGACAGTGCTACTCGTCACACTTCGGTCAATCTATCGTGAGCAAGCAATAGTAGCCACACATAAGCAATCACTCAAAACATCGGACCGAACGAATAAAACGATTTGGAAAACATCAAAACCAAGCAAATAACTCTTGCAACATAAAACAATTTCTAACAGTACCAAAATTATGTCAATTTGGCCTTATCAGAAAGTTTATGTCAAGAGCTTTAATTTGCAAAAAGAATCAACTAAATCGGAGTTACGAAACTCAAGTTATGATCAAACGAAGTTTGAATTCAAATCTGGTCTAATTCAAATTTTAAACTTTCAAAAACATGTTTGAGTTGGATTACTGGATAGAGGGGATCAAAACAAAGAAGTGGGCGTTTGTTTCGTTGGATTTGGACAAACGAGTAAAAAGTTATAGTCGTTTGAAGAACAGGGACTAAACTGTGAAGAAACTATTTACATACGGGTCCCTGGCAGAAAACTAAAATAAAAGAAAAAGACTAAATAGCGAACGTTCGTTACCGATTGCTACCGAACGAAAATCGTTCGCTACCGAACCCTAGCTAATGAACGCTCGCAAAATAAACTAATCTAAAATATAAAAACCGCTCTAGAAACTTTAAAGAAAAACCGGGCGGGTTAGCGGTTTATACCGGTTCACCGAATAAAACCGGCGGTGGCGGCGAACGAACTCCGGCGAAGTACGGCGCGGCTCCGGCTTTGAGCGGTGGTCATCGGCGGCGGCGAACTAGACGGGGAGGGGCGGCGCTAGGCTGCGGGTGCCGTGGTGGCATCGGCGGCGGTTAACGACGACGAGGGCGGCGGCTAGCAAGGCGGCGGTGGTGGCAACCGACAGCGGCGGCGGCAGATCTGGCGAGGGGCGGCGGCGAGAAGAGAGAAACGGGGCCCGGGGCCTCGGGTATTTAAGGAGGAGGGTTGGAGGCGGTGGCGTGGAGGAGGGGGCACGGAGAGGCGGCGGGGAGACACTACTAGGGAAAAGGCTAGCAGCAGCGCGGGTTTTAGATGTATCAGTAGCGCGGGGATAGGCGCTACTAATAAGGCGCTTCTGACTAACATATAGCGATGTGGCGTGCTCACCGGGCGCTCTTGCTACACAAGTGTAGCAGCAGCGCTTGTTCATGAAGCTTCGCCTTGCTAGTATCTCTAGTGTGCTTTACCTTGACGCGCCATCGCTATAGCGGTCTTCTGCTAACTTTTGTACACTAGCTACTGCTAATTTAAGTAGGTTTTTTTGTTATTTTTTGGCATATTTGTTTTGTGTTTGAACATGCTTTATAGAAGAATCTTTAGCACATAGAGATGTCATCATGATACACATACAAATGTCTGCGAGACCACAAATGTAATCATAGCATGTACATACAAATAGTCTCATCATAATCATCATCCAACACAAAGTGATATCTTGTCATCATCTCGAAAATAGCGATACATGCAAGTCTCGAATACTTGCAACTACAACAACGTCATCCATCTAAACAAAGGTATACGCAAGAAGTGCTATCACTATGAGTGAGAGCGGAACTATGCAAGATACATGAGGTGGCGATTCTGAGTCCTCTCTCGCTAGCGTGAACCTCAAGTAACTAGCTTCTCCTTCTTGTCTGCTTTTGAAGCCTTTTTATGGCTGGCCGTGAACCCATTCACTTGCGCCTGCCACTTATGCCACTCGTTGTACACCCCCGGAACCTTCCCTTTGTACACGACATAGCAATTCCATCTCGCCATCAAGAAACTAGGTACCTATTAGAGATGCATGTTCATGAAGAGGATGTACAATCATATATATGCAACAAAATATACTAGAGCAACACCGAAAAAGAAAGGGTTAGCAACTAGATGCAACATACAGTACGCAAATAAATTAACTAGAGGTACGCAGGTCATTGTACGCAAACTAACAAAGTAGCATTACGCAAGTTCGGCACATGGACCGTGGACATCACAAAGTTTCATCGCTACAAGAAGTATACAAGTTCAACCGACACATATCATCATCGGCATCATAAATCACTAGAAGTTCCATCCTTCCATATCATCGAGGACGAACCCTAGCTTCTTGAACAACGTGAGGTCTAGACGTTGCATGCCTATGCGAGTTCGGACATCAGCTCGCGATATAGGGCCGTGGTGGAACATCCCCTTCTCATCGACGACTTCTTTCATGATGATCGTCTCAATATCGATTTGTATGAGAAAGAAGTCATCTCTAAGTTTATAATCCGGCGTCTCCATGAGATTCTAGCCACTTGTGGATACGATCATCATTTCGCTGTTAATGCGAAGCTTTGGTGATCCGTGTTGAACTGAATCATGAGATGGACGATGTAGAATCCATCCTTCTTGCTTGGTCTTGGGACATGGATGCAGGAGAAGTTAGTTTTATGCGCGAAACCCATCTTCTTGTTCCTTTGTTTCTTGATCTGCACGTGGCCACCTCTAAAGCTGAAGCCTTGGAGAGCATCATCTAGAATATCCATTATGTGGGTGTAGTCTTCAGCTTCTTTTTTCTCGACCGCAAGCTTCACCTTCGCGTCGATGTCCGCCTGACTAAACTTCGTTTTCAGCTTCTTGGCCTCCGGGCCCTCGTTGTAAAACACCTTCCACGTGGCGGCGTCTCCAGCACCGTGCACACGAGGAGATGGCGGCCGCTGATCCAAAGGGAGTCCCTTAAGTTCGTTCAAGGCCCGGTTGAGAGGGGTGTCCCACTTGGGCCTCATCGGAGAAGTAGGGCTTTCGGCCGCAAGCTGGTGTTGCTTCTCCAGTAGTCTAATCAATTTACTCGTGATCTTGTCCGTGTAAAAAACCTTTTTCTCCCTGTCCCACTTGTAGCGGGCCCTGATGAGGTCATGCTCCAAGGGGTTGGTGAACTTCGCGAAGGGGTCTGGGAGACCCGCGGCTTCACGTTCCGCGTCCTCCTTATCCCATATGGGCCTTTTACCGAGGTAGCCACGGCTTCCGAGGTGATGCTTCCCCGTGTTCCTTTGCTGAAGGCTCTTGAATTTCGCAGCCTTAGCCTTGGCTGCCTGGGTAGCGCAAGTGTCCTTGAACTTTTCGAACTCCTCTTCCGTAAGTGTCGGATTTTCCTCCAGAATCTTGGACAGGGGTTCATCAACCTCAATAGCTCGTTTCACCCTCGTTTTCAGGAGGCCAAATCATTGCTGAACATGCCCATGGCGTGATTGTTAATCTTTTCATCTTCGGATCATCCCACGGTTTTTTCTATGTTATCATCCCGGTCGGGGAACTTGAATCTCTTGTGCAACTTTGTTAGGAGCAACTGCGTCAAATGTTCTTTACTCCTTAAGTCATCGTCGTTGATGCTCGCGCATTCCCGTAGGATGCATCCTACTTGGTTCCCATAGCACTTGCAAGGTTCTTCCGGCTCTAACGGCTCAAACTTGCCAAGTGCCATCTTTGTGATCACAAGTCATACAATCCCTAGTTTGTTAGGTTTTCGTATCCTCTGCTTCTTATGCTTCCTCTTCGGTAGCGGCATCGGGGCGGTACCTTCCCCGCCGATCTCGGTGCCGCCATCGGTACCGGTACCTTCCCCACGGTCTCGGTGCCGCCATCGGTGCCGGTATTTGTCGGTGTCGATGTCGATGTCGATTACCATCATCGAGGCCGACCTGCAAACCTTGCTTAGCAGTCAAATAGTCGAGGTACTCTTGTTCACCCTCATAATCCATCTAAATGCGCATCTTGGTCGAGAAGGCCCAGTTTCTTCGTTGTTCGACATGTTTCCTATGATTAAGTGTCCTCATTTATTTCTAAAAGTATGAATAAATGATAAATGACATAAAAAGAAATCTATGTGCCAGCACTCGATATGCCAACTATGTATCACAAAATCATGCCTTTATTCACGGGAAATTTCGGCATGACCTTTGCTAAAAAATGGACATATCAAGCGCCTGAAATTCACCGGAACAGAAATGAATCAACATTCCGGCGTAACATAGGCCACTCGGATCATTTTCCAAACATGACATGTCCAAAACATGACATATCCACATATCACATGTCCAGTTCAAATTTGCACATATCACATGTCCAGTTCAAATTTTGAAACCTAGCTAAATTCATAACTAAATATATAACCTAATTAACATACTGCCTAACTAAAACCTAAGTAAATTAATCAAGAACCCTCGCAGAGAGAGAGGGGGGGGTTTACAAAGGGTGCAGGGGCGAGGAGGCAGGCCCGACGACAGCCGGGAGGGGAGACGAGGGAGGCGAGGGCCGACGGGTCGGGCGAGCGCGGCCTGGGTCGGGGCGAGGGCTGGTCGGGCGAGCGCCGAGGTCGGGTCGGGGCGAGGTGGTCGGGGCCGAGGCCGGGTCGAAGAAGGCCAAGGCCGGAGTCGGGGGCGAGCGCCGGGGCCGGGTCGGTCGCAGTAGTGCAACGGGGGAGAGTGGGGATTTGGGGGGGGGGGAAGGCGGGATGAAGCATGGCGGGTGAGAATTTTGGGTTAAGTGGACGTAGCAGTAGCGCCTTTGGACAAAACGCGCTGCTAATAACTTCAGTATCTGTAGCGGTTTAGGAAAAATGCGCTGCTACTACCTTCGCTACTGCCAGTTTTCCTTTTCCTTTATTTTATCCCACTTTTAGGAAAAACGCCCGAGTTGGATGATATCCTCCATGATATGGACCAGCAGATGCACCATAACGTCGAAGAATGCGGGCGGGAAGTACATCTCAAGCTCACATAGTATCACCACGATCTCTTCCTGTAGCCTTATGAGTTGCCTCACGCCAACCGACTTTCGAGAGATGACGTCGAAAAAGTTGCATAGGCCAAATAGCGTTTCACGGATGTGCGCGTCCATGATCCCACGGATTACAACTGGAAGTATCTGCATCATCAAGACGTGATACCGTGAGACTTCATCCCGCTGAACTTCGCTTCATTGGGTCTAGGTATCCGCTTATCTTCCCACAGAACCGTAAGGAAGTTTTACTCCTATGAGGCAGGTGAAAACTGCTCGATCTCCTCCTCGACTTAGAGTGAAGCACGCGGAGGGTAGTCATTTCCGGTCTTCTTGGCCTTTTTGCCTTTGGCGACGACTTTCCGTGTCCCGCTTCGCCTCATCATCATCATCATCATCATGATCATTAGCGTGAAGCTCCTCCACGATGCCCATTGATTTCAAGTCTGCCTTGCTTTCGCCCATCTTTGGTCCTCTCGGCATGTTGAGAAGGGTACCAAGCAGACTCGCACACGTTCTTTGTGATATGCATGACATCAAGGCTGTGAGGCACACGGTGGATCTTCCAAGACGGCAAGTCCCGGAAAACAGACCTCGCTTTTCCATACCTTCAGCAGCGGCTCTGGCGCCTTTCGCTTCTTTCTGGCTCGACGCCTTTTGCTTCTTTCCGGCGGTGGGCAATCTTTCCAATTTTTCAACAGCTGGTCTATTTCCTCGCCGCTCGTGACGCTGGCGTCTTCGGGTTCGGTTTCACCATCAAACAGATCCTTGCGTTTCCTCCATGGGTCATCGTCGCAAGCCACCTTCGATGTCCCATGAACACGGTTTTCAAAGACCCGGATCTCTATCTAGCTGGTGATACGTTGTGTCATCCATGCACCGACGCATCCGTAAAAATCCATGGACCACCTGCCCCACGAGATATCCGTGAATCGAGATAGTCGTGCACCATCGTGAGCGGCGGCTCTCATAGGGAAATATTCTTTCTGCGGCGTCCCACGTATTGGCTGGCGTTTTCCACAGCGTGTCTAGCTCCTCTTTCAGCAGCCCCAGATCTGATTGATGTCGTTCCCTGGTTGTTTCGGCCCTTCAATTAGCATACTCATGTGAATGTACTTCCTCTTCATGCACAACCAGGGGGGAAGGTTGTACATCCACACAAACACATGCCAGGTGCTATGTGTGCTTCTCTGGCTACCAAACGGATTGACTCCATCGGTGCTCGCGACCAGCATGATGTTCCTTGGATCCTTCCCAAATTCTGTGTGTTCGAAGTTCAACGCTTGCCACTGGCTCGCATCCTTTGGGTGACTCAGCATCTTGTCTTTTTTATTTATCTCCGGATCATTTGCGTCATCTTCTCGCTTCTTCTCCTCCATATCCGCATGCCAACGCAGGAGCTTTGCTACCTTAGGGTCCGTGAAATACCGCTGCAGACGAGGAGTGATCAGAAAGTACCACACCACTTTTCGAGGAGCTTTCTTCCTCTTCTTGTATCGAGTGACGCCGCACACCGGACATATGGTAGACTCCGCATGCTCGTCCCGATAAATGATGCAATTGTTCATGCACACATGGTATTTCACGTGCGGTAAATCCAGAGGACACACGATTTTCTTTGCCTCCTCGAAACTGGTCGGGCACTTGTTCCCTTGGGAAGACGTCGTGCTGTAATGACATGTTCTCGTCGAAGCATGCATCGGTCATTTTGTGTTTTACCTTCATCTCCAAAGCCATGAGCGTTACTTTTCAGCGGGTATCTTCGGCCTGCATCCTTCGTACAATGGAGTAACCGCGTCTATCTCCAGTTGATCCAGCTTGGCTTTCTCTCCGGCGGCAGCTCTTGCGTTATCCGTCTGCTTGAGAAGCAGCTCTTGAACATGAGGGTCCTGCACCCAGCCCATCAATGGTCCATCATCGTCTGCTCGGCCGGCATCTTCATCTTCATGATCATGCCCTTCGCCCCGCTTCCGCATCTTCCTCATCATCATGTCCTGCATCTTCTACGTGATGGCTGTGTACATCATCACCGTCGTGATCATGTCCTGGAGATTCTTCGTCTTCTCGCCCGCCCGAGTCTTGCTCATTTCTTGCCGCCCGGCCCCCATTCATTGTCATCTTCATCACCTTGCCACCGATAGCCATCCATGAAACTACGCAAGAGCAGGTGGTCCCGCACCTGCCCGGAATCCGGGTCCGCAATAAGGCTCTTTAGCTTGCATCTTCGACACAGACATCTTATCTCCGTCTCGTTCTTTTGAAGCATCTCGGCCTTCGCGGAGCTCAAAAACCTATTCACGATGCCTTCGGTCATCGTATGCGGACCATGGTCGCCTGGGTAGAGCAAAAGCGATATTTTAGAACCAAGAAAAATTTGGCATGACTTTCCTAAAAATAGGACCAAAAAGAATGCATAGTGCCAAAATTCTAGCGAAACGGAAGCGAATCAACATTCCGGAAAAATATTGGCAACTATCGGCGTTTCAAATACCGGTACCTACAAACACAAACATATATGCAACACCACGAACATACATAGATCTACCTAGGCCACAAAAAATGCATGTGCACGTTGTTGGAGAGGGAGAACAACATAAAGATAGCTTCCCCCTTACTTACCTATCAAAAAAAGGTAATTTAACCACTTAATTTGGATGAATCTATGGTGCAAATGAGGTGAGGAGGAGGAGGCAGCCGAGACAAGCTTGGAGGAGGAGGTGGAGAGAATGAAGTGGGGAAAGTGAGTGGGTAGGTGGGCTATCCAAAATATCTTGTTGGTCCCAGGTTACTAATGGCGCACCATATGCAAATGCGCCATTAGTAACCCTGGTTACTAATGGTGCACCTGCTTCTGGTGCGCCATTAGAAGTTTAAACTAGTAATGGCGCACTGTGCCACGGTGCACCATTAGAATGTTTGGATTTTTTTAAAAAAAAATTGTTACTAGTGGCGCACCGTGTGCCTGGTGCGGCATTAGTGCCTTCCACACTAATGGTGCACCAGAACATGGTGCGCCATTAGTATATACTAATGGCGCACCACACGGTGCGCCAAGAGTGTCCATCCCATCTATAGCCCTTTTCCTAGTAGTGGTGTGATCACCCTATGGAATGCCACCCAGACTCAAAGGGATCATAAGATTATTCATGCTAGAAACTTCCGTGTGCAGCCACAAGCTATTATGTGCTCTAGCATAGCTGAGTAAGATGCAAGACCTCTTTCAGTGGTGGGCTAGCAGATGTAGGGGAAAGTAGGTGTAATTGTCCACCCAGAGTAAAGAGTTATTGTTTGTGAAAGACTGTGTCTCGGTCATCCGTTTCTCAAACACTATGTAGTGCGAGAAATCAAACGGAGGAGATCGAGTCTTGTGGGAAAAAGTGTGCAAACCTCTGCAGAGTGTACAATCTAATCATGGTTAGCCATGTCCCCGGTTATGGACGTTTTGAGTATCTAGTTCTTGGATTATCATGTGGATCTCATCATGTTACTTAATTTTATTTGATTGGGTTTAATGATGAAACTTAATTGGGATTGAGTTGGAGGAACCTTCTCAATGTTTAACAACCACCATGATAGTTAAGTAAAATGTATTCCATTGCTGTAGGGAAAAATTGGCTTTACGCAGAACTGCAACCATAGAGCTTTCCACCAGCCATATATGCATATAATGATAGCCTTATTTTGTTCATTACTCTCTATGTGTTACATTACTAGCATATTTCATGTGCTGACCCGTTTTCGGGCTGCAACGTTCATGTTGCAGACTTTTCAGACGACGAGTAAGGTGCCATAGGTCGTGGTCTTATACTCCGTGATGCCGTTGGAGTTGATGGACTCACTTTATCTTCCAAGCCTTCCGCTGTTATCGTATTTAGATGGCCTTAAGCCATATTTATTGTAATAATTTCTCTTTTGAGACTATTCAATGTAATAAAGTGTGTGATTGCTACTCTGTTAAAAATCCTTCAAGTACCGTATGCGTGTCAGCATTACCGATCCAGGGATGACACCGATGCACGGAGATTAGACTGTTTGAGGTCTGGTCGCTATACTCTGGGATCTGGTGGGGGATTGCTGGAATTTTGTCTATTTTGGGCCAGCCCAATAGCAGTTTCAGAAATTCATAATAAATCCTAGTGGCCCACGCAGCTCATTCGTGCAAGGCAAGAGGTGGAACTAAATTTTAGTCCCACATTGCTAGTTTAGAGGGAGTTGGACCTCTTTATAAGGGATGTTCTTTCCCCACTTGTATGAGCATGAGCACAAGAGAGACATCCACACGCGTTCCTCCTCCGCCGCCCGCCATGATGCGACGCTGGGTTGTGGAAATGAGCCGAGCCGATGTCTAAATTTTTGCCACACACGATGGGTATCTGAACGGTCACAGGAAAGCTGAAACGTTTTTGCTGTAGTAGAGATTGAATACGAACGGCACACCTCTTCGCCTGCTGCCTGTTCGCTTCGTCTCCCTTTTTTTGCTTCACCTCCCGTCGCAACCTGTTCGCCTCTCTGTCCTCTGCCTATATAAGAGAGATCGCTCCTCTCCAGAGAGACACATCAAAAAGACCATCTCCCTCTCGCCACCAAGTTCCTGAGCACTGCGTTGCTGCTACATTCTTCCTCATCCCGGCTTGTGGCGTGCACCGCAGGTCGGGACAATAGGCCTCCAAAGCCGCACCTCTTGTGTCATGTACGGGAGAAGGGTGACAAGGTTTTTGGGGAGCGCTCTGCGCGACCACTGACTCCTTCGTCACGGAATCCGACGACTAGTTCCCCGACGACGACTTCTTTCCCGATGTCGACAACCTCCTCGACGACATGGCTGGCGAGGACACCGACCCCAAGTCCAGTGTTACTGCTACTGCTGCTGTCCTGTACGTGTTCTTACTCTTTCTATTAGAGGTCCTGCCACAGTTCCTTGTTCTAGTGTTTTCTCTACATATGTTAGGCTCTACTTCATATATGCTGCTTGCACTGGATATGTTTGCCTACAGTTCATATATGAAGATGTTGTTTACCTTCTCTTCGTCAAATCGCATGGCTTGTTTTATCACTGCTATACTAATCATGCTTTTTCTAGCATTTCTGTTAATAAAATCATTCGGTAAATTGCTCATATTTCCAACAAAATGGCAGGAGACATGTTGCTTTCAGTGGTGTCACCTCCATGCGCGTGAGTGTTGATGGAGTCGTCACGGTCATGATCAAGCTTTATAATATACCACGTGTTTTCTTTGCCACCACCAAGGACGAGCAATGCAGTGTCTCGACTTGAAGCCTCGGAGGCTACTCTCATACAATATCATCCCAAGGGAAATTATTTGTGTTGGGTTCTCCCACCACATACGGCAAACAACATATTCTCCAGATTGATCAAACACGCCTTAGATCATCACGCGGTGCCATCGCATTTGTTGCCGCCAAGGTTGATTGTCATGTGTCCCAATGACAAAATCAAAGGTCGGTTCAGCATGGAAGAATTCGTCTCGGAGAAACTACTGATGGGTCACGACGCTAACCCTCTTTTCGATTCATGCATGCTCATTTACAAAGTAGCCGATATCATGGGCATGGTCGTCCCTCTAACAAGCATCGCAGGTAATACTCTCTTCACTACTATTGGCCATGGAATTTGCATCGAGGACAATGATGTATGTGTTGATGTGAGGGAGATTATTGCTGTGAGTTACAAGGCCATACCTACTGCTGTGGGCGACACCATTGTATGTCGTAGGCATCTCAAAGACAATTCTCCTTTGCACTACGACCTCTCTAGCAGTGAAAGGTTCCTAAGACTTGCCATGGGGTGTGCTGATGGTTGCCATGATTGCACATGTGGCCTGTTTATCATATCTACGTTTGTTATCATTGCGATGACTTGCGTACGAGCAAGTTGGTACACCTAAGTTCCTAGAGAAGATTCATCCTAGACGGATGGAATGTTTAAAACAGAGATAGCTGTTATGAGATTACTTTGGTACTTCAGTTTGGTATGCAATTTTGGCATATATATGATGTGTTTTGACACCGCTTAGAAGCGGGTGATTCCTAATCTTTGACATGTTATGCATGTCTCTGTATGTGTTACCGCTGCCTCATTGAATTTTTTTTAGCAATATGTGTATATGCTGTAACAGATCCGCTACTTTTCTTTCATGTTAAATTAGTAGCAAAAATGTATGATATATCTTATACCCTTGCCCAATTATACAAAACCAAATGAAGCATCCAGTTAGTTCTCTTCTAGGCATGAAGGATTTAAAGAAAAGAAACAAACAAGTGGGCGTAAAAACATACTTCCTTCGATAAAAAATTAGTGTCGTGGTTCTAGTTAAAATTTGAACTAAAACCACGACACTTATTTTGGATAGGAGGGAGTAATAGATTACATACCATGTGGACATATAATTAATCCCTTTTTTCTACATTTCTTTTTCATACTCTTCCTCTGCCCCAACTGTTATAGTTAAACAAATTCAAAGTTTTAGATGTAGGAGCGATCAAAGTCACAATACCCGTACTTCGCTACCAATCAAACACAATATTCAGAGCCCTACTCTTTGTCCATCGTTAAGGTGTGCCATTTTGTCTCGCGTGGTGGGTGGGTGGGTCCCTTGCTTTCTTTCTAGTCTTCATCGATGAGTTCCATTCTTCCTCCGAAATATTTTGTGTGGGGAAAGATTGTGATGCTTTTCAAGGTCCAGTACTTTTCTTAACAATGTATAGTCAAACCGAAATCGAACCGGATGTATTACGTCGATGTTCGAGATAAATGGGTATGTGTTATTGTGGTGTGTTCTTTCTTCCGAGCCTTAGATTACCATAAGAGAGGAATGCTGCATACCATCCTTGAATCTATACTTGTAATTTACCGTATGGGAAAGGTAAACTATGGAGAATGTCTCTAAGAGCCCTTGATATTCTATGGCAAGAAGTTGAAAAGCAACATTTGGGAGGCTAAATCGTGATGTGGTTCAGTTATCCAAGAGGGAGAGAATGGATAGGGAGGCGGAGTGGGTACTGAGGGAGTCCTGGACTAGGGGGTGTCCGGATAGCCGAACTATCATATTTGGCCGGACTCCAAGACTATGAAGATACAAGATTGAAGACTTCGTCCCTTGTCCGGATGGGACTTTCCTTGGCATGGAAGGCAAGCTTGGCGATACGGATATGTAGATCTCCTACCATTGTAATCGACTCTGTGTAACCCTAACCCTATTCGGTATCTATATAAACCGAAGGGTTTTAGTCCGTAGGACGAACAACAACCATACCATAGGCTAGCTTCGAGGGTTTAGCCTCCTTGATCTCGTGGTAGATCTACTCTTGTACTACCCATATCATCAATATTAATCAAGCAGGAGTAGGGTACTACCTCCATCGAGAGGGCCCGAACCTGGGTAAAAACATCGTGTCCCTTGTCTCCTGTTACCATCCGCCTAGACGCACAGTTCGGGACCCCCTACCCGAGATCCGCCGGTTTTGACACCGACATTGGTGCTTTCATTGAGAGGTTCCTCTGTGTCGTCACCTATAGGCCCGATGGCTCCTTCGATCATCAGCAACGACGCAGTCCAGGGTGAGACTTTTCTCCCCGGATAGATCTTCGTATTCGGCGGCTTTGCACTGCGGGCCAATTCGCTTGGCCATCTGGAGCAGATCGAAAGCTACGCCCCTGGCCATCAGGTCAGGTTTGGAAGTTTAAACTACACGGCCGACATCCGCGGAGACTCGATCTTCGACGGATTCGAGCCGCAGCCAAGCGCGCCGCACTATCTCGATGGGCATGATCTAACTCTGCCGCCGAACAGTGTCCTGGAGGCCGCACTAGTGTCCGCTCCGACCATTGATTCAGAGCCGATCTCGCCGATCGAGGATGGTTGGTTGGACACCACCTTGGGGGCTGAAACCTCTACGACGATTGAGCCGAACACCATCCCTGTCGCGGCGAAGACCGTGCCTCCAAGGCGCGGACTCCTCTCCGGACTCGAACCCTCCGCGCCCGCCAATCGAATCTGATTGGGCACCGGTCATGGAGTTCATCGCCGCAGACATCTTTCAGCACTTTCGCCCTTTGGCGGCATCCTGAATTCACTAAAGTCTCTCTCTTTATCAGGAGAGCCCTGGCTGGACTACGGTCAGGAAGGCCTGGGATGCGGACGACGAAGAAATACAACGCCCACCCACCACCCACTTTGTAGCCACCGACGAAAGCATAAACGACGTGCTCGATTTCGACTCAAGACATCGACGGTATGGACGACGATGTAGGAGACAACCATGAACCAGCACCTATAGGGTAATCGGACAACCACCTCATCCCATGATGTATACATGGTGGATACACCTAAAGGAAGTGACGACGAGGAACAACGGGACACTCTGAAGGATAAATCCCTCGAAAAGCAGTCAAAGCGGCAATGTAAACGCCGCACCAAGTCCCGCCGACAAAGACCCAGCCATAGAGCAGGGCGAACCGGTGGACGCATTTAACATGCTATCGAGCAACCGTCCGAACAGGACAACTTGGATAAACAACCCGTCCCCGGCGAAGATAACAGTCCGGACGATCTCACGCCGGACAAACCGTTGGAGCAGAAGAACCTCCACAAAAAGCTCGTTGCCACTGCGCGTAGCCTGAAAAAGCAGAAGCGGAAGCTCAAAACAGCGGAAGATGCACTCAGAATCAGATGGAGCAAAGTACTCAACACCACAGACAAATACGGCGACAGTCGCCGAACAAAGAGCTACCCAAAGAGAAAACTACTGCCCGAATTTGATGAGGAGGCCGTAGAGCCCCCACAATCAAAAAGCAAGAAGGCCACCCGGTCGGATGGACGACCCCATGGCAAACAGAGAGCGGCAAATGGCGCCGCACACAAGCCGGTACGCGATCCGCATAAGGATTCACTTCAAAAGGATGACCCAGTTAGGTCCATCTATGGGCCGAAAGCAAGCTCTTCAAAGCAATGCAACACGCCAAATATCCGAACATCACGGCACACCCAAATATAGGGGTGCCGCACACTTTCGTGTTTCACCGATGAGGTGCTGGATCACGAATTCCCAGCCGGATTGAAACCCGTAAACATAGAGGCATCTGACGGAACAACAGACCACGAGTTCGGATTGAGGATTATATCCTCCACATACACATGGCTAGAGGAGATGACCTCCACGCCATAAAATACTTACCCCTCAAGCTCAAAGGGCCAGCCCGGCATTGGCTCAAAAGCCTCCCCGAAAATACCATTGGAAGTTGGGAAGAGCTCGAGGATGCTTTTCAGGCAAATTTTCAAGAGACTTATGTCCGTCCTCCGGATGCAGACGATTTAAGTCATATAACTCAACAACCCGGAGAGTCAGCCCGCAAATTCTGGAACAGGTTCCTCACCAAAAGAACCAAATAGTCGATCGCCCGGACGCCAAGCCTTAGCAGCTTTCAAACACAACGTCCGAGACGAATGGCTCGCTGGACACATCAGCCAGAGAAGCCGAGAACCATGGCTGCATTAACAAGCCTCATGACCCGCTTTTGCGCGGGAGAGGATAGTTGGCTGGCAAGATGCAGTACCAGCGACCCAAGTACATCCGAAGTAAGGGATGGAAATGGAAAACCACGACGCAACAAGGACCAGCGCCGGATTAAGAGGAACGGTCCAAAGAGCGCGGCAGTCAACGCCATATTCAAATGCTCACGGCAGAACAATAAAAAACTTTCCCTTAAGGACAATAGCGATCAGCTATCCAACTTAAACAAAATCTTGGACAAGATATGCCAAATCCACAGTACTCCCGGGAAGCCTGCAAACCATACCCACGGAGATTGTTGGGTCTTCAAGCAGTCCGGCAGACTCAATGCCGAACACAAGGGGCTCGACACACCAAGTGAAGATGATGACGAGCACCACAAGCAGAGCCCCGGAAAACAAAAGAATTTCCCACAGGAAGTCAAAACAGTAAACTTACTTCAAGTAACAAAAGGGGAAAACAGAGCGGCACCCACTGAATTACGCGCCGCACAATCTACCCCAGCGGAGTCCCAACACTGGTTGTCAAAACCAATTACCTTCGACCATCAGGACTACTCCGATAGTATCCGGAACGCAGGATGGACTGCCTTGATACTAGAACCTATAATCGACGGTCTTCAATTTACGCAAGTCCTAATGGACAACGGCAGTGATTTAAACCTGCTATATCAGGATACAGTCCGCTACATGGGGATAAACCCAAACAGGATTAGCCATAGCAACACCTCCTTCAAAGGGGTAATGCCAGGCCTGTATGCCCATTGTACGGGCTCCCTAGTGCTAGAAGTTGTGTTCGGCTCATCCGGCAACTTCCGCCGCAAGAAGTTAACCTTCCACATCGCCCTATTCGAAAGTAGCTATCAAGCACTCTTTGGGCGTGAAGCTTTCGCCCGCTTTAACGCAATACCGCATTATGCATCTCTTACACTTAAAATGCCCGGTCCACGCGGCATCATCTCATTAAAAGGGAGTATTAAGTGTTACTCGAGCACGGAAGAACGCGAGACTGCTTTGACAGCCCCACACCAATCCGACTCCGCTAATCAAAGCACCTGAATAGGTCATTCAAACCCCGGACACGGCTAGACGAGGCCGGCGCCTACTAGCGGCATACCCCCATACAAGGGGTTGCACGCACGTACAACAAGAGACAATAAAGCTCAATTCACCTTCCGAACCGTACTCTGTTTATTTAATATAAAGTACATTTCTCGCACGATATTTTTTTCTTTTCAACTAAGTTCTTCTCTTTTACAGATGAACACCGTGCTACACCCGTCCAGAATAAGACACAACGGAGACACAGGCGCAGACATGCAGCAGGGACCCGTCGCAAGGTTCTTTTCAGATTAAGACCCTGTGTAAACCTTTTTTACTGTCTCTTGTTGATACACACCCCCCGGTTTCTTACTATAACCGAGGAGGAGGCTGGCATTTTGGCATCGGCCGCACCAGAATTTTTGCGCGTACCTGGACACCAGGGGCTTAGGGCATTATTCTGCCCGTTTTCATAATAACCGAATACCTTAGGGAGTGTTCGGCGTCTCGAGTTAGGCCTTATATGCATCAGCTCCGAATCATGTCTTTGGTCAAATGTTGGGTTTGCCCAGCTCCCATGTTTTGGTCCCTTACGTTCCGTTATATCGGCTAAGGTAGCACTGGAAGAACCACTGCGGTTGTGCCCCGGTTGAGCTGGGTTGAGCACCTCAGTGGAGAAAGCTAAAACTGACTGTCATGATATAGCGTGAGACTGGTCAACCACTTGATGACCCAGCGGAATGTTTAGAATACCCCCGCATTGATGAAGGGCCGTTTCCCGGTCAGGCACATATGCGCCCCAAATTCGGGAGAGCGCGGTGCCCCTAGGGGCTATATAGTAGCCCCACCATCGAGCTGCTATTGCTAAGTGAAAGTGATAAAGCATTATAGTCCGGTTGCCTAGTTTTCTACGCTATCACCTCCTTCACAGGACCAAGACGTTGGATTAAGTGTGAAAATACGCCTTTTTTGCAAACACCCCCGCACTATGTGCGTGGGGGCTGAAGCCGAAGTCTGCCATCTTTCAGGTTATATACACATATACATCAACGGCCGCACAGGAGGCGTCTTAATACTTGAACGCACAAGTATAAAAAGCTCTTATATAATATTGAAACATTGTTTTCGCAAATCATACGTCATTTAAACATAATATCCTTCGAGCACTGCGCCTCTATTAAACGAGCGCCCTGCAGGACTTCGTCAAAATAGTGCTCGGCAGGTACTCGGCTTCTGTCCGAATCTTGGTATGCAACGTCGGTGGCCTTCATCTCCGCCCAGTACGTCTTGACACGGGCAAGAGCCATCCGCGCTCCCTCAATACACGCCGACCGCTTCATTGCATCGATACGCGGCACCGCACCAAGGAACTGCTGCACTAAGCCAAAATAACTCTTCTACTGGGTCCGCTGGCCACAAATGAGTCATGACATGCTTCATGGCAAGTCCGGATAATCGATTCAGCTCGGCCCATTCGCCAACCGATCGGTCACTGGAAGAGGACGCCTGGACTATGGAATTGCGACCAATATAGCTCTTCCCTTCGCGCCTCTTCGCCTCGGAAGTGCTCAATCGCGTCATGGCGCTTCATTGCTAAGTCCAGATAAGCATCCTCCGAACTCCACAACTTGTCCAATTGAGCATACTTCATATCCATATATTTCCTCCGCAGCGTAAACGGTTTTCCGGCCGCAATAGCCCGGCCTGACTCGGCTCCTCCTTGGCAGCTCTCATAGCGAACGGGCATCCTTGGATTCGGCGATGGCCTTTTTCAGGTCCTCTTGCTCCGCTTTGACGTTCTTTTTCAAGAACCTCGCAGCGGTCGGTAGTATTCTTCAACTTTATGGCCATATCGGCCATTTCCTCTTTGCTTCGGCAGTGAGCAGCCGGTTCGGCATTTAGCTCTTCGGCCGCCCTTAAATCGGCTGCATTACTATTTCTGGCTTGCTCTTTCGCTCGGGCGAGTTCCGCCCGCAGCTCCTCCACAACAGCGGCACCGTCTGCATTAAAAGCATACAAGTAGTAAGGCATGGGTGTCAAGCTCCCTTACCAGGTGTCCGCGGAGAAGTCACATACCTTGTGACTCGTCAAACCGTTTATTGACCAGCGCGATGTCTGCATCCGCCTCGTCAAGTTGCCGCTTTAGTTCGGCAAATTCATCAGCCCGGCTGGCCACCGGACGCCCCGCCACCTATTTAGGAGCGGCGCAATGTTATAACTGAGATTATGATCCTCGGCACGCTGTCAATTTTGACAACATACCGAGTCTCGTGGGCTACTATCTATACAGGCGCATTCTACATGCATAAGCTGTCGGAAGGTACATCATTTTGCGTACCTCGAACCCGTCAAGAAGCTTCGGCGGCTTCATGCAATCCGCTCTCCATAACGCAATTCTTTCAATCACAGTACCCATTAGCGTACGGTGATCTTACGAGATAGCCGCCGCCTCGGCAGATCCTTCAAGACCTCCGACCAAGACGCGCCCAGTTGGCGCGGACCTTCGGCCCCACGGACTCGGGAAAACCCTCCGCGACGACACATCAGGGTCGTCCGCCTCGCATGAAGGTGCGACAGGTGGAGGCGTTTCACTCTGCATCATCTCCGGAAGAAGATCCCCCGAAGACGAGCTCTACTGAGAAAGGCTGAGATCCAAACTACAAGGTATAATTTCGGTTATCTTCAAAAATAAACACAGGGATGTCCCTTATTACAAGACCCTTCTTTTTACTTACGGCTCATTGGAGGGCTGATCCCTTGGGGAAATAGTGTGGCTGGGGTACTTCCTAGCGCGGACTCTCCGACGAAGATTTCTTTCCCTCTTTAAGGCCTTGACCTCCGGATCTTCCGAAGCGGTCCTCTTCTCTCCTTGGAGGGTGGGACTTTTGATTCCCCCTTCCTCGAAAGCCTCCTTCGTGGAGGCAGTTGCTTCCCTGCTCCCCCCTTCACCTTCTTTAAAAGGCGCGGCCAACATCTTGGTCAGCATGGGATCCGGCGTGGTCTCCGGAGGAGCCGGACACCTTATTAACTTTGCCTTGGCTATCCACTCCTGTTCAAGAAACGGCTCCTTAAAGGGCATATATATATATATATATATATATATATATATATATATATATATGATAAATGAATGAACATCCTGTCCGGTTACAGGGTTACTTACTTGAGTATCTGGGCGATTGCAGCTTAGTCCTGCATCCTCAGTCAGGTCCGGACACTTCTCTTGTGATCCGAAGAACAGTTTATACATCTCCACGGGCGTCGTACCCATAAAATGTTGGAGAGCTCGTGGTCCCTCCGGATTAAATTCCCACAGACGGAGGGGGCGACGTTTGCAGGGCAGAAGGCGCCGAATCAACATAACCTGCGCCACTGCGACCAGATTGATCTCTCTTTCTTGAAGGTCTCGAATACGGCCATGCAACAGAGGAACGTCCTTGGACAGCCCCCAGTCGAGTCCCTTGTTGACCCATAACGCCAGCCGCTGTGGTGGACCTGAGCGGAAGGCGGGAAGCGCCACCCATTTGGTGCCCCTGGGAGCGGTGATATAAAACCACTCCCGTTGCCACAAACCAAGCTCCTCTTGAAAAGAGCCCTCGGGCCACGGAGTATCAGCACACTTGCTTATGACCGCCCCTCCGCACTCTGCTTGTTGCCCCTCGATCATCTTCGGCTCCACCTTGAAGGTCTTGAGCCACAATCCAAAGTGAGGGGTAATATGGAGGAAGGCTTCACATACGACAATGAATGACGAGATATGGAGGATGGACTCGGATTCAAGTCATGGAAATCCAGCCCATAATAAAACATGAGCCCCCGCACAAAGGGATCCGTCGGGAAGCCTAAACCCGAAGGAAGTGAGAATCTGAACACCATGCTCTCGCCGGGCTCATGAGTGGGAATGACCTGCCACGAGCAGGCAGCCTATGCGAGATCTCACGGTTAGATACAGGGCGTCTCGCAGCTTTAGCACATCTTCTTACGTGGACGGAACAAGACATCCATCGGCCGAGCTAGTTGGAGCGGACATCGTCGATGGTCCGAAGCGCCTAAATCTGAAGCTTTGGGTGTTAGAACTCAAAGCGAGGCTAACTTCGATAGAGGGTGGAAAAAGTAGAGGACTTGGTCACGTTATAAAGAGGTTGAATACCAAGAGCCCTCCCGTGGTCGATTGGGACTCGCCCCGATAGAGGAGGCGTGCTAACGGGCACGGGTTGTTACCCACGTCCGGATTGATGAGAATCCCGGAATAAGGGGGCATGATCTACGCTTTGATAAGATGTGCCAAGGAAACCGCCTCGCTAAATGCGCTGAGGTGGACAGTAAAAAACGATTCGAATAAAAGCTTGGCCGTGGTGTGATGTCACGCCGCGGAATACGTCAGCAGATCTGTGCAAAAATTATTCTCTCTACGGTGGTATGTGGAACTTGTTTTGCAGAGCCGGACACTATCCTTGTGTTCAAAACCTTCTATGAAGTATTCGGAGGAGGAACCCGCCTTGCAATGCCGAAGACAATATGCGCCGGACTCGTCGTCATTGAAGCCTAGTTCAGGGGCTACCGAGGAGTCTGGACTAGGGGGTGTCCGGATAGCCAAACTATCATCTTTGGCCGGACTCCAAGACTATGAAGATACAAGATTGAAGACTTCGTCCCTTGTCCGGATGGGACTTTCCTTGGCGTGGAAGGCAAGCTTGGCGATACGGATATGTAGATTTCCTACCATTGTAACCGACTCTGTGTAACCCTAACCCTATTTGGTGTCTATATAAACCGAAGGGTTTTAGTCCGTAGGACGAACAACAATCATACCATAAGCTAACTTCTAGGGTTTAGCCTCCTTGATCTCGTGGTAGATCTACTCTTGTACTACCCATATCATCAATATTAATCAAGCAGGAGTAGGGTATTACCTCCATCGAGAGGGCCCGAACCTAGGTAAAAACATCGTGTCCCTTGTCTCATGTTACCATCCGCCTAGACGCACAATTCGGGACCCCCTACCCGAGATCCGTCGGTTTTGACACCGACAGGTACCCTTGCAGTTTTCCACCTAATCCAGTAGAGGGGCAGCTCACCACAACGTTTAATCTGGCGAATGATGGAGGTGAGCACAGAGGTGGTGATGGAATGTTAGGGTTGCAGTTCTTTATTTTTCTATGATGTAAGTGGGTTTAGGTTCACATCAAGCGAGCAGAGCAAGAGCAAGGTAGGCGGTGCTGAAAGTATGGATGAAGACGTGTATGAATAAAACCTAAGTCAGTTGTGTCTCTCATTTGATTAAAAATGATATATGTATTTAGATATCCTGAGCAGTTTTAATAAGGACAACAATAAGTGCCTGACGTGCGGTGTCTTGGAGCTTGTTCCGAACGCCCCTGACCACAAATTATGTCACTTCACCGTATGCATGCACAAGTGACGAAACTTATTATGTCAGCAGGAATCTTCTGGGTTTTCAACTTATAAAATGGTTTATCTCTTAAATAAAAACATTAACTGAAAAACCATTTTCACCATTAAATACACCGCGACAAGATCTATGAAACTAGATCTCATATGGATATGTTTTGACGATTTTTTTAGGTTCAAAGTTGCCATGTCTATTGCACATAAATTGCCATGGTGTTTACACTGAAGTTGCATTTATATATTTCAACTAAAGTTGCCAAGTTACAAAAAAGGGAATTAACATACTAAACTTGCCATGATGAATTACTAAAATTTTCCTAACCGATGGAATAATTTTGACATGGTTCATAATTAAAACGAAATGCATCGTCAATTATTTAAAAATCCAAGGTCAATGACTCAAATTTGCCATGAACCATTCACTAAAATTGCCATGGTGAATTACTTAAATTTGCCATGGTTCTTAGAAAAAAATAATTTCCATTGTCAAATACTAAAATTACCATGGTCAAAATACTAAAATTGCGATGATCTGTAAACTATCACTACTAGGGAAAACCTTATACACAGAAGTTTATCAGCAGCGCGGTTTAAAAACGGGCGCTACTGCTAATTAGTAGTAGCGAGGGGTATAAAAACCGCGCTACTACTAAGTTGATAGTAGTAGCGAGGGGTATAAACCCGCGCTACTACTAAATGGTCTCCAACAATGTCCCCGGGATAGGCCATAGTAGTAGCGAGGGGTATAAAACCGGCGCTACTACTAAGTAAGTAGTAGTAGCGCAGGTAAGACCCCCACGCTACTACTATGCGTGTCCTCCCGGCCCGATCCACGCTCCGTCCCACCCCACCACCACCTCGCACCAACCGTCCCACACCACCCACTATCGCCCGTCTGTCTCAAAAAAAAAACCACGCAGCCAACCTCCTCTCCTCTCCCAACCCACTCGCCGCCGCCTCCCTTCCACCTCCTCTCCCCGTCCGTCCCGCCCCATGCCCCCGCGCCACAGGCGCCACGCCGGGCGGCAGCGTTCCGCCGCTCCACGTCTCGTGCCGTTGCTCGCCTATGCCGTCGGCAAGTCGCCCCCGCGCTCCACTCGACACACTCCGATCCCGACCGCCGCTGCTAGCACTCCAACAGATCCGCCCGGCCGGCCGGCGGAGGCGGCGGCGACCATGGAGGAGGAGCTGCAGCGCTGCTCCGCGACCTCGACGCGCTCAAGCAGCTCCCCGACCCGGCGTCCATCGACCGGGTAAGCCGTCGTCCGCTCCCTCCCTCCCCAGATCTCGATCCCTTCCTCCGGTCACAGCCCCCACATCTTCCTCATCCCTGTTGCCAGATGCGAGATCGCGTGGTGAAGATGATGGGCCCGTCTGGCGCCGCTGCCGCCACCCGATCAAAGATCAAGGTACGATCCGATGGCGCTTGACAGTCCTTCTAGGTGGTGAAATGGATTTGTGTGTTTGTGGAATTGACTGTGGCTTGCAGATTGGGTTGCGTGGCGCAGGACATGCGCGGAGGTTGTGGACAGCAACCCCTACAAAGAAGCTCATGGCGCTGCAGCGGATGGGGATCGCCGACAACTACTGAACGCATCCGCGACTACTCTGCCGCCATTGTGGTAAGCATCTCGCTCTTATCTTGTTGTGAGGCGTTACTTAGAAAGCAATTCGAGTTGGCAATTGGCATTGAGTAGACCTGTAACTTTCCTCTTTGAGTAGAGGACGTTAGTTGGTATCTTGTGAAGTTCTCAAATGGAAATCATGGATCAAGCAAATATGTAAAGAGTAGTGAGTAGATGGAGCGTAGATGATTACTCTTCACTTGTGTCTTTGCATACTAGGCTTTCCTTGATGAAATATCGTGGTTAACAACATGTACTCAACCCCACAGGAGTTTGATGTCAACGCAGTAATAGCCACATAATCAGATAATACATGTACAAGGTTGGGGAGGCACGGTCAGCGTTGGTGTTCTGGTGCAGGTCGCCGAACCACAGAGAGAGGAGAGGTCGTCACGTCGAGCTCATGGGGATAGGGCAGCCACCATTTGATTGATTGTCACGTTTCTATGGCTTAGCGGATTTAGCACTATGGTAATTTCTGAATTTCTGATTGAATTAGTTTTTAGGTGACTATGATTTTGGGTTTGCTGACCCTTTTGACCTCAAGTACTACTACAGAGCAGAATTTCTGAATTTCTGATATGATTAGTTTTTAGGTGACGATGATCCCTGTAAGTTACTTTGTAGTAGCTTTGTACAAGACCACTCGCAGCTAGACTTTGTGTTGTGGTAAGGACCTGACAACAGCTAAAAAACCTTTTTTGGGGAATGCTTAGTGTGCCAAGACAAGTTTTTTGTGGGATGTGGGTGGACGCAACAGATCAAATTTGGTAGTGTTCGTCTTATTTTACATTTTAGTACTCAATTGTCAGCATAGCTCTCTAGTCTCTCTGGTTCGTCCAACTGCAATTTCACATAAAACGCATATGCATATTAGGTTGTTGTTCTCTGCATGAATGAATTTGATATGCACTATGTTTTTTGCCATGCATTATGCTGGTCTCAGCTGGAAAGAGTTTCTTACCAAATCATATGGCCGCAAGCAACTAGGAGCAGTTCCTGCCCGATGCCACCAACATGCAATTTCACTACGATAGGATATATGTACTCTGATGTCAGCATTATGGAGTTCTTAAGTTCATAGGCGAAGTAGCCTGTATACTCTGATAGACAAATGAGCTTGAGCGCTTTATAGATTTATCAGCCCAAGATGAGCAGCTCATATATAGTACTCGTAATAATAGTTTGGCCATAGGATATATATATCAGAATTCAGAGCACACATCAATTCTGTTAACTGTGTTGATTAGCCATCAAGCAGATCATACTACAAATTAACCTGCTCGTTAATTAATGAAATTAAGGTACATAGTCATGCATGTGTCTCAACTCGCATTTAACTCACTACTCATGCTCACTCCACTCTTCTCTCTCTACCATGTAATGGCACTGGCACTGAAATTATTCAATCTCTGTTTAAAAGGACTCACCAGTATATGCCACATTAAACTCCAACAGTATATATGTGTACAGTGTACTACATGTTTAGCATAAAAAACAAAACTGCATTCCAGCAGCCTTCAGTAGGTTTCTTTCTACCTACCTCAATTAAGCTTTCAGTTAGTATGCAGCTGATCAATTTGCTCCTCTTCACTACACCCACCATGTAATTAATCAGTAGACTACAGTTGCTGGGAAATTAAACTAACCAAGGTTGTGTTATTTTAGATCATGAAGGAGAGATGTATAAGGCTGTACTTATATACTGATAGCTAATTAAGAAGCTGGGAAATATATGCAAACAAAGATATATGTCAACATCAGAGATGAAATTGGCCGGATGATTAACCAGAGACCGAGTCTAGGTGCGATGATCTCGAGCTGCCGGCTGAACACTTGGCCGGTTGCAGTACTCGTTAATTAGGCTCTACTGAAGAAGTGCACCTATGGAGAGATTCAGTTATCCAATGGTTATCAAGCCATAGAGAACATACTGTCACTTCTACTCCCTTGTAGCGTGTCAGCGATGATCTGACCGAAGCAAGGGATGCAACTCAGGCTGGTCTTGACCAAACTGAAGATATAAGGCAGAAACAGAAGAAGGCGCCAAAGGCGCCCGGCGAGTGGGTGACGCGGCAGGAATTGATAAGGGCCAGCCTGTTAGTAAATAGAGACAGACCGCGATCGACCACAACAATGACACTGTTCACAGGTGCGTAACAACTTGCTTGCCCTAACTCTCTTCCTATTTTTCCGCATGTAGATTAATGTAGTTTGTGGATGCATAATTTGTAGCATGTCAGGCTCCTCGCCTCACCGGACATGCACAATATATCATCTTCATATTGTCTACTAAATGGTAGGAAAATATGTATCCATAGGGCAATTTTACTGCCTGGTGGTTGTTATGAAGCCGTAGAAGTTTTTTAAGGAAACCGCATAGGAGAAATGGTAGTCACTAGAAGGGAACGATGCGCCTTTGTCGCACCGTTCTTCTTCCTGTGGTTGTGAGCTTTTAGCTGTCCAAAGATCACCCTATGGCGGATAATCATTTCTATTATGTGTTAATGCTTTCCTTTTAAACTACTTCAAAAAACAAAGAAATTGGATTCTTTTAGCCGTATTATCCTTTGAACATCTATATGAAATGATCTATGTTTAAATGTATTTAGTTTTGAAGAAAACTGAAGGCAATTAATGTGAAAATTAGATATGTCCTATTACCTGGCAATATATAGTTCATCTAGGCTTGGTTGGCAATATATATTATCTAAACATTAATTTCATTTGTTTGTAGCTATTACATAGGCGATCTCTTGTTAATAGAAATCACTCACTTTTTGTTTTCAGATATTTATTCCCGTAGCTACTGTACATCACAACATGCAAGGAAATATATGTCTGCTGAAATTTAATTTTATTTGTTCTTTGCTCTTTACAGAAATCTTGGATTCATAAATGGGAGAAGCACATAAGGGAGAAGAAGATGATTGCAAGGATGGAGAGGGAGCAAATCATTTGGAAGGATAGAATGCCACTGTTTGGTGTTTTTATGCATTTTTGTTTGCTTTCAACTGTGTTTGCACTAGCTGGGAATAAGTGATTAGGCAATAAGTGTAGATGTATGGATATGCTCTAATGCTCCTGGTTTACTATAAATCTTTGATTTGGAATGATATGTAATGCTGCTGGGTTATTACAAATCTGGGCTTGTTTTAGTTGTTAGAATTGTATGCATAAAATGGAATTGATGGATTTTATTTTTTAATTCCTAATTAGTTAGTAGTAGCGTGGGGTGAAATGGAGCGCTACTAGTATTTAGGATACTAGTAGCGTGTGGTACTATAGACACGCTACTACTATTCCGTTAGTAGTCCGCGCTACTATTAAAATGTTAGTAGTAGCGCGGGTTTACCCCGCGCTACTACTAACTATTAGCTGTAGCGCGATACTAGTAGCGCGGGTACCCGCGCTGCTAGTAGCCATTTTACCCGCACTGCTAGTAGCCTTTTTCCTAGTAGTGTATATTTGCCATGATTTATAAATTATATTTTCCATGACGAATTACTAAATATTGCAATGATCCATGAATTAAATTCGCCGTGGTTAATTGCTGAAAATTTCCATGATCCATTAATAAAATTTACCGTGAAAAGTAGTTGATATACAATGATAGCTTTAAAATATAGAAGAAAAAAATAGATGAAACATAGCATGGCAACTTTAGTATAAACACTATGACAATTTCAGTGTAAATTTCATGGCAACTTTTGGCCAAAAAAAGTCGTCGAAACATAGCAATATGAGATCTAGTTTTGAAGATCTCGTTGAGATGGATTTAATGATGAAAATAAATTTCTCCACAAAGCTTGTATGCACAAGGTTTCTTCATATGATTTCCATAAGGCTTCAACTTCTGGGACACAAGACGAGACCTTTGCAGAGTCAACTTAAATTCTTCTCAAGTGGTTACTCTTTGCCATCCATTGATGGTTTGGTACATCCTCCACCAAGTAGCATCACCTCTTTCAGAGAACGGAAGAGCATGCTGGGCCATATCCTTTCTGACTATAGGGTTATTCTTCATGTGATCCTCCATGTTCTAAATCCATCGGTGTGTCTCCAATTGACTCATCGGTCCAGAAAATACAAGCTCATCTCCATTCATCCACTATTGGGTCCAAGGGTTTTGGGGGTGGGATAAGAGAGATAGAGAGGGATACACACAATACAAACAAAAGTTTTGAAAAGACAGATTTTATTGTGGCTGTCGGAAAAACATCAAACAAATGACAGCTCACAATCGTCGCATCTAACGCAGGTATATAATAGGGTCTGGGCTTCTAATGGTCAATGTCGTCAAACTCTTCAAGTCTTGTTCATGTCTCCGATGGCTTCCTCCGATTATGCTTGTCCTTCTCAAGTTCTTTTGCCAGATCATCTCTATTGACGCAAGGTTTCTCATGATGTCCTTTAATATTCTGGAGTTGCGTTTCAAACTTCTGGGTTTCAACATCCTTGGCATGAACCATGGCATTACGGTCCTTCTGTTCCTGACGAATCTCCTGTATCTCGAGGTTTTGCTCCTCCAGCTTGGCTATTTTCAGTTTCTGGATCCTGAATTCCTCACGAAATGCTCCTTGTCAAATATAGCTTCCTAAAGGTCCATCTTAAACTTCTGGATGTAATACTCCAGATCCTGGTGATGCACCAGCTATGTTAAAACTTCATGTTGCTGATAGGTGCTCCATCAGCCTTCTACCATCCAATCCTTCCATGCATATGCATGCTTAACTCAGCACAGTGGCAATAGCATAGGCGGGTGACAACCTCATTGATAGCCGTGTTTCTGCTCTTGTCATTTCCATGAGCTATCTCTCCATAGTTGATATCTCCTGCCTTAGGGTTTTCCTTGACAGAACTTTGAGTTTTTAACTCTCCATGCTCCGGTCTTTCTCCGATACACCTTGATCTCGGGTATTGACAACTTCCATAGTCTGCCAAGTTCCATAAGGGTAGCCTTCCTAGGTCATAAAAATCTGGGAATTCTTCAGAGCCTTCAAAATCTCCTAGTCTTCGGAGTCTTCAACAGTTGTAGTTTCCATTTACACGGTAAAATCCTCTTCATTCCAAATGGACTTAGTTGTCTGATATCTTATCTCCTTGGAGTGGTCTCATCGGTCAAATCTTCGAGTGGTCAAAAGGGGAAAGAAGGTATGGTCTCACTAAAAGGGAATATTTGAATAAGCTCAGAAGAGAAGAGAGGTAAAAGATCCTTTTGAAAATGAAGTTGTAGAGGAAAATCTTTCCTATGGGCTTGTCAGTTTCTAGGGTCACGTCCTCTGATCAACATGTGCTCGATACCATCTTGTAGCGACCCGACCGAATGGATCAAGTCTCTGTGCTTAAGTGTCATCCCTGGATCGGTATGCTGACACACACAGTACTCGAGGATTTATAACAGAGGTAAATCACATGTATAAATAACGTAAATACTATTACCTCAATCCAAATAGAGGAAGTAACAAGGCTGTGGATTCCCATCAACACCAACGACAAAGTTGAGTGTAGAAATCGTAACCCTAACGTATCACTTACTCGTCGTCTGAAAAGTCTGAACATGAAACGTTGCAGCCCGAAAACGGGTCAGCACATGGAATATGCTGGCAATGTAACACATAGAGAGTAATGAAAGAATAAGCCTGTACTATATGCATATATGGCTGGTGGAAATCTCTATGGTTACAGTTTTGCGTAAAGCCAATTTTTCCCTACTGCAAAGGAATAAATTTATTTAACTATCAGGGTGGTTGTTGAACATTGAGAATGGTTGACAACATCCTCAATCCCAATTAAAAGTACTCATTAACAACCCAACAAAATAATTTAAAGTAACATGATGAGATCAACATGATAATCCAAGAACTAGATACTCAAGATGTCCATAACCGGGGACACGGCTAACCATGATTAGTTTATTCACTCTGCAGAGGTTTGTGCACTTTTCCCCACAAGACTCGATCTCCTCCGTTTGATTTCTCGCACTACATGGTGTTTGAGAAACGGATGACCGAGACATAGTCTTTCAGAAGTGCTAGCACCTTACATGTGGGTAGACCGTACCAACCTACAACCCCTACATCAGCTAGTCTACCCGTAAGAGTTCGCACAACTTAGTCAACTATGCTAGAGCCCATAGTAGCATGTGGCTGCACACACAGCTTTCTAGCATGAATAATCTCATGATCCCTTTGAGCACGGGTGGCGGTCCTAAGATAAACAGGCAAGTCCTGATGGAAACCAGGTGCCTCAATCCACCCAGATGTGTGTTTAATTTCCCACCTTAAATAAACCATTAATTTAACAATCTCACATCTGTCATGGAATACACTCACCCAATCCACGTCTACTAGCATAGCATGGCATAATAAGCAAACATAGAAGTAACTCCCAAGGGTTGATAATAAACAGGTAATAGGTACTACCTCATCTACTTCCCATCCCACAATTTAATTAGATCCTAATCATGCAATGTTTGAGGATAGATCTAATGCATAAAAACTGGGTAGTAGAAAAGGTATGATCAAAGTGTTACTTGCCTGCAATGTTGATGAAGATGATTTGCACTCATAACTTTTGATAGTGCTACTCGTCACACTTCGGTCAATCTATCGTGAGCAAGCAATAGTAGCCACACATAAGCAATCACTCAAAACATCGGAGAATCTAATAAAACGATTTGGAAAACATCAAAACCAAGCAAATAACTCTTGCAACATAAAACAATTTCTAACAGTACCAAAATTATGTCAATTTGGCCTTATCAGAAAGTTTATGTCAAGAGCTTTAATTTGCAAAAAGAATCAACTAAATCGAGATTCTGAAACTCAAGTTATGATCAAACGAAGTTTGAATTCAAATCTGGTCTAATTCAAATTTTAAACTTTCAAAAACATGTTTGAGTTGGATTACTGGATAGAGGGGATCAAAACAAAGAAGTGGGCGTTTGTTTCGTTGGATTTGGACAAACGAGTAAAAAGTTATAGTCGTTTGAAGAACAGGGACTAAACTGTGAAGAAACTATTTACATACGGGTCCTGGCGTAAAACTAAAATAAAAGAAAAAGACTAAATAGCGAACGTCATATCGATCGCTACCGAACGAAAATCGTTCGCCATCAACCCTAGCTAATGAACGCCGCATAAAATAAACTAATCTAAAATATAAAACCGCTCTAGAAACTTTAAAGAAAAGCAAGGCGGGTTAGCGGTTTATACCGGTTCACCGAATAAAACCCGGCGGTGGCTAACGAACTCCGCGAAATGCACGGCGACTCGGCTTTGAGCGGTGGTCATCGGCGGCGGCGAACTAGACGGGAGGGCGGCGCTTAGGCTGCGGTGCCGTGGTGGCATCGGCGGCGTTAACGCATTTACGAGGGCGGCTTAGCAAGCGGCGGTGGTGGCAACCGACAGCGGCGGCGGCAGATCTGGCGAGGGGCGGCGGCGAGAAGAGAGAAACGGGGCCCGGGGCCTCGGGTATTTAAGGAGGAGGGTTGGAGGCGGTGGCGTGGAGGAGGGGGCACGGAGAGGCGGCGGGGAGACACTACTAGGGAAAAGGCTAGCAGCAGCGCGGGTTTTAGATGTATCGATGGCGGGGATAGGCGCTACTAATAAGGCGCCATGACTAACATATAGCGATGGCCAGCGTGCTCACCGGGCGCTCTTGCTACACAAGTGTAGCAGCAGCGCTTGTTCATGAAGCTTCGCCATCGCTAGTATCTCTAGTGTGCTTTACCTTGACGCGCTACTGCTATAGCGGTGCTGCTGCTAACTTTTGTACACTCGCTACTGCTAATTTAAGTAGGTTTTTTTGTTATTTTTTGGCATATTTGTTTTGTGTTTGAACATGCTTTATAGAAGAATCTTTAGCACATAGAGATGTCATCATGATACACATACAAATGTCTGCGAGACCACAAATGTAATCATAGCATGTACATACAAATAGTCTCATCATAATCATCATCCAACACAAAGTGATATCTTGTCATCATCTCGAAAATAGCGATACATGCAAGTCTCGAATACTTGCAACTACAACAACGTCATCCATCTAAACAAAGGTATACGCAAGAAGTGCTATCACTATGAGTGAGAGCGGAACTATGCATACATGAGGTGGCGATTCTGAGTCCTCTCTCGCGCTTAGCGTGAACCTCAAGTAACTAGCTTCTCCTTCTTATGCGCTTTTGAAGCCTTTATGGCTGGCGCCCGTGAACCCATTCACTTGCGCCTGCCACTTATGCCACTCGTTGTACACCCCCGGAACCTTCCCTTTGTACACGACATAGCAATTCCATCTCGCCATCAAGAAACTAGGTACCTATTAGAGATGCATGTTCATGAAGAGGATGTACAATCATATATATGCAACAAAATATACTAGAGCAACACCGAAAAAGAAAGGGTTAGCAACTAGATGCAACATACAAGACGCAAATAAATTAACTAGAGGTACGCAGGTCATTGTACGCAAACTAACAAAGTAGCATTACGCAAGTTCGGCACATGGACCGTGGACATCACAAAGTTTCATCGCTACAAGAAGTATACAAGTTCAACCGACACATATCATCATCATCGGCATCATAAATCACTAGAAGTTCCATCCTTCCATATCATCGAGGACGAACCCTAGCTTCTTGAACAACGTGAGGTCTAGACGTTGCATGCCTATGCGAGTTCGGACATCAGCTCGCGATATAGGGCCGTGGTGGAACATCCCCTTCTCATCGACGACTTCTTTCATGATGATCGTCGCAATGTCGCTTTGGATGCGAAAGAAGTCATCTCTAAGTTTATAATCCGCGTCTCCATGAGATTCTAGCCACTTGTGGATACGATCATCATTTCTGCTGTTAATGCGAAGCTTTTGGTGATCCGTGTTGAACTGAATCATGAGATGGACGATGTAGAATCCATCCTTCTTGCTTGGTCTTGGGACATGGATGCAGGAGAAGTTAGTTTTATGCGCGAAACCCATCTTCTTGTTCCTTTGTTTCTTGATCTGCGTGGCCACCTCTAAAGTGAAGCCTTGAGAGCATCATCTAGAATATCCATTATGTGGGTGTAGTCTTCAGCTTCTTTTTTCTCGACCGCAAGCTTCACCTTCGCGTCGATGTCCGCCTGACTAAACTTCGTTTTCAGCTTCTTGGCCTCCGGGCCCTCGTTGTAAAACACCTTCCACGTGGCGGCGTCTCCAAAGACTGCAGCACACGACCATATTATGCGCTGATCCAAAGGGAGTCCCTTAAGTTCGTTCAAGGCCCGGTTGAAAGGGGTGTCCCACTTGGGCCTCATCGGAGAAGTAGGGCTTTCGGCTGCAAGCTGGTGTTGCTTCTCCAGTAGTCTAATCAATTTACTCGTGATCTTGTCCGTGTAAAAAACCTTTTTCTCCCTGTCCCACTTGTAGCGGGCCCGATGAGGTCATGCTCCAAGGGGTTGGTGAACTTTCGCGAAAGTGCAGGAGACCCGCGGCTTCACGTTCGCGTCCTCCTTATCCCATATGGGCCTTTTTACCGAGGGAGCCACGGCTTCCGAGGTGATGCTTCCCCGTGTTCCTTTGCTAAAGGCTCTTGAATTTCGCAGCCTTAGCCTTGGCTGCCTGGGTAGCGCAAGTGTCCTTGAACTTTTCGAACTCCTCTTCCGTAAGTGTCGGATTTTCCTCCAGAATCTTGGACAGGGGTTCATCAGCCTCAATAGCTCGTTTCACCCTCGTTTTTCAGGAGGCCAAATCATTGCTGAACATGCCCATGGCGTGATTGTTAATCTTTTTCATCTTCGGATCATCCCACGGTTGTTCTATGTTATCATCCCGGTCGGGAACTTGAATCTCTTGTGCAACTTTGTTAGAGCAAGCTGCGTCAAATGTTCTTTACTCCTTAAGTCATCGTCGTTGATGCTCACGCATTCCCGTAGGATGCATCCTACTTGGTTCCCATAGCACTTGCAAGGTTCTTCCGGCTCTAACGGCTCAAACTTGCCAAGTGCCATCTTTGTGATCACAAGTCATACAATCCCTAGTTTGTTAGGTTTTCGTATCCTCTGCTTCTTATGCTTCCTCTTTTCGGTAGCGGCATCGGGGCCGGTACCTTCCCCGCCGGTCTCGGTGCCGCCATCGGTACCGGTACCTTCCCCACCGGTCTCGGTGCCGCCATCGGTGCCGGCGCTGTCGGTGTCGATGTCGATGTCAGTACCATCATCGAGGCCGACCTGCAAACCTTGCTTAGCAGTCAAATAGTCGAGGTACTCTTGTTCACCCTCATAATCCATCTAAATCGCATCTTGGTCAAGGCCCAGTTTCTTCGTTGTTCGACATGTTTCCTATGATTAAGTGTCCTCATTTATTTCTATAATTATGAATAAATGATTAATGACATCAATAGATTTCTATGTGCCATCACTCGATATGCCTACTATGTATCACTAAATCAGGCCTTTATTCACGGGAAATTTCGGCATGACCTTTGCTAAAAAATGGACATATCAAGCGCTGAAATTCACCGAACAGAAATGAATCAACATTCCGCGTAACATAGGCCACTCGGATCATTTTCCAAACATGACATGTCCAAAACATGACATATCCACATATCACATGTCCAGTTCAAATTTGCACATATCACATGTCCAGTTCAAATTTTGAAACCTAGCTAAATTCATAACTAAATATATAACCTAATTAACATACTGCCCTAACTAAAACCTAAGTAAATTAACCGAAGAACCCTAGCAGAGAGAGAGGGGGGGGTTTACAAAGGGTGCAGGGGCGAGGAGGCGAGGGAGGCGAGGGCCGACGGGTCGGGCGAAAGGCTGGGTCGGGGCGAGCTGGTCGGGGCGAGGGCCGGGTCGGGGCGAGCGCCGCGGGCGGGGGCGGGGCGAGGGCCGGGTCGGGGGCGAGCGCCGGGTCGAAGGCCAAGCGCCGGAGTCGGGGCGAGCGCCGAGCTGGTCGAGGCAAAGGCGACGGGGAGAGTGGGGATTTGGGGGGGAAGGCGGGATGAAGCATGGCGGGTGAGAATTTTGGGTTAAGTGGACGTACCAGTACCGCCTTTGGACAAAACCCGCTGCAAATAACTTCAGTATCTGTAGCGGTTTAGGAAAAATGCGCTGCTACCTTTCGCCATCGCCAGTTTTCCTTTTCCTTTATTTTATCCCACTTTTAGGAAAAACGCCCGAGTTGGATGATATCCTCCATGATATGGACCAGCAGATGCACCATAACGTCGAAGAATGCGGGCGGGAAGTACATCTCAAGCTCACATAGTATCACCACGATCTCTTCCTGTAGCCTTCTGAGTTGCCTCACGCCAACCGACTTTCGAGAGATGACGTCGAAAAAGTTGCATAGGCCAAATAGCGTTTCACGGATGTGCGCGTCCATGATCCCAATGGATTACAACCGGAAGTATTCTGCATCATCAAGACGTGATAGTCGTGAGACTTCATCCCGCTGAACTTCTGCTTCGCTGGGTCTAGGTATCTGCTTATCTTCCCCGCGTAACCGTAAGGAAGTTTTACTCCTATGAGGCAGGTGAAAAACTGCTCGATCTCCTCCTGACTTAGAGTGAAGCACGCGGGAGGGTAGTCATTTCCGGTCTTCTTGGCCTTTTTGCCTTTGCGACGACTTTCCGTGTCCTGCTTCGCCTCATCATCATCATCATCATGATCATTAGCGTGAAGCTCCTCCCTGATGCCCATTGATTTCAAGTCTGCCTTGCTTTCGGCCCATCTTTGGTCCTCTCTGGCATGTTGAGAAGGGTACCAAGCAGACTCTCGCACACGTTCTTTGTGATATGCATGACATCAAGGCTGTGAGGCACACGGTGGATCTTCCAGTACGGCAAGTCCCGTAAAAACAGACCTCGCTTTTCCATACCTTCAGCAGCGGCTCTGGCGCCTTTCGCTTCTTTCCTGGCTCGACGCCTTTTGCTTCTTTCGGCAGTGGGCAATCTTTCCAATTTTTCAACAGCTGGTCTATTTCCTCGCCGCTCCTCGTACGCGGGCGTCTTCGGGGTTCGGTTTCACCATCAAACAGATCCTTGCGTTTCCTCCATGGGTCATCGTCGCGAAGCCACCTTCGATGTCCCATGAACACGGTTTTCAAAGACCCGGGATCTCTATCTAGCTGGTGATACGTTGTGTCATCCATGCACCTGACGCATCCAGAAAATCCATGGACCACCTGCCCCACGAGATATCCGTAACCGAGATAGTCGTGCACCATCGTGAGCAGTGCGGCTCTCATAGGGAAATATTCTTTCTCTGCGGCGTCCCACGTATTGGCTGGCGTTTTCCACAGCGTGTCTAGCTCCTCTTTCAGCAGCCCCAGATACAAATTGATGTCGTTCCCTGGTTGTTTCGGCCCTTCAATTAGCATACTCATGTGAATGTACTTCCTCTTCATGCACAACTGTGGGGAAGGTTGTACATCCACACAAACACAGGCCAGGTGCTATGTGTGCTTCTCTGGCTACCAAACGGATTGACTCCATCGGTGCTCGCGACCAGCATGATGTTCCTTGGATCCTTCCCAAATTCTGTGTGTTCGAAGTTCAACGCTTGCCCCTGGCTCGCATCCTTTGGGTGACTCAGCATCTTGTCTTTTTTATTTATCTCCGGATCATTTGCGTCATCTTCTCGCTTCTTCTCCTCCATATCCGCATGCCAACGCAGGAGCTTTGCTACCTTAGTGTCCGTGAAATACCGCTGCAGACGAGGAGTGATCAGAAAGTACCACACCACTTTTCGAGGAGCTTTCTTCCTCTTCTTGTATCGAGTGACGCCGCACACCGGACATATGGTAGACTCCGCATGCTCGTCCCGATAAATGATGCAATTGTTCATGCACACATGGTATTTCACGTGCGGTAAATCCAGAGGACACACGATTTTCTTTGCCTCCTCGAAACTTGTCGGGCACTTGTTCCCCTTGGGAAGACGTTCGTGCCAGAATGACATGTTCTCGTCGAAGCATGCATCGGTCATTTTGTGTTTTACCTTCATCTCCAAAGCCATGAGCGTTACTTTCAGGCGGGTATCTTCGGGCCTGCATCCTTCATACAATGGAGTAACCGCGTCTATCTCCAGTTGATCCAGCTTGGCTTTCTCTCGGGCGGCAGCTCTTGCGTTATCCGTCTGCTTGAGAAGCAGCTCTTGAACATGAGGGTCCTGCACCCAGCCCATCAATGGTCCATCGTCATCTGCTCCGCCGGCATCTTCATCTTCATGATCATGCCCTTCGTCTGCTCCGGCATCTTCCTCATCATCATGTCCTGCATCTTCTACGTGATGGCTGTGTACATCATCACCGTCGTGATCATGTCCTGGAGATTCTTCGTCTTCTCGCCCGCCCGAGTCTTGCTCATTTCTTGCCGCCCGGCCCCCATTCATTGTCATCTTCATCACCTTGCCACCGATAGCCATCCATGAAACTACGCAAGAGCAGGTGGTCCCGCACCTGCCCGGAATCCGGGTCCGCAATAAGGCTCTTTAGCTTGCATCTTCGACATGTACATCTTATCTCCGTCTCGTTCTTTTGAAGCATCTCGGCCTTCGCGGACCTCAAAAACCTATTCACGATGCCTTCGGTCATCGTATGCGGACTATGGTCGTCAAGGGGTAGAGCAAAACGATATTTTAGAACCAAGAAAAAATTTGGCATGACTTTCCCTAAAAATAGGACCAAAAAGAATGCATAGTGCCAAAATTCTAGCCGAAACGGAAACGAATCAACATTCCGGAAAAATATTGGCAACTATCGCGTTTCAAATACCGGTACCTACAAACACAAACATATATGCAACACCACGAACATACATAGATCTACCTAGGCCACAAAAAATGCATGTGCACGTTGTTGGAGAGGGAGAACAACATAAAGATAGCTTCCCCCTTACTTACCTATCAAAAAAAGGTAATTTAACCACTTAATTTGGATGAATCTATGGTGCAAATGAGGTGAGGAGGAGGAGGCAGCCGAGACAAGCTTGGAGGAGGAGGTGGAGAGAATGAAGTGGGGAAAGTGAGTGGGTAGGTGGGCTATCCAAAATATCTTGTTGGTCCCAGGTTACTAATGGCGCACCATATGCAAATGCGCCATTAGTGACCCTGGTTACTAATGGCGCACCCGCTCGTGCGCCATTAGAAGTTTAAACTAGTAATGGCGCACTGTGCCACGGTGCACCATTAGAATGTTTGGATTTTTTTTTTAAAAATTTGTTACTAGTGGCGCACCGTGTGCCTGGTGCGGCATTAGTGCCTTCCACACTAATGGTGCACCAGAACATGGTGCGCCATTAGTATATACTAATGGCGCACCACCTGACAGGTGCGCCAGTAGTGTCCATCCCATCTATAGCCCTTTTCCTAGTAGTGGTGTGATCACCCTATGGAATGCCACCCAGACTCAAAGGGATCATAAGATTATTCATGCTAGAAACTTCCGTGTGCAGCCACAAGCTATTATGTGCTCTAGCATAGCTGAGTAAGATGCAAGACCTCTTTCAGTGGTGGGCTAGCAGATGTAGGGGAAAGTAGGTGTAATTGTCCACCGCAGTAAAGAGTTATTGTTTGTGAAAGACTGTGTCTCGGTCATCCGTTTCTCAAACACTATGTAGTGCGAGAAATCAAACGGAGGAGATCGAGTCTTGTGGGAAAAAGTGTGCAAACCTCTGCAGAGTGTACAATCTAATCATGGTTAGCCATGTCCCGGTTATGGACGCTTTTGAGTATCTAGTTCTTGGATTATCATGTGGATCTCATCATGTTACTTAATTTTATTTGATTGGGTTTAATGATGAAACTTAATTGGGATTGAGTTGGAGGAACCTTCTCAATGTTTAACAACCACCATGATAGTTAAGTAAAATGTATTCCATTGCTGTAGGGAAAAATTGGCTTTACGCAGAACTGCAACCATAGAGCTTTCCACCAGCCATATATGCATATAATGATAGCCTTATTTTGTTCATTACTCTCTATGTGTTACATTACTAGCATATTTCATGTGCTGACCCGTTTTCGGGCTGCAACGTTCATGTTGCAGACTTTTCGCATTTACGTAGTAAGGTGCCTTAGGTCGTGGTCTTATACTCCGTGATGCCGTTGGAGTTGATGGACTCACTTTATCTTCCAAGCCTTCCGCTGTTATCGTATTTAGATGGCCTTAAGCCATATTTATTGTAATAATTTCTCTTTTGAGACTATTCAATGTAATAAAGTGTGTGATTGCTACTCTGTTAAAAATCCTTCAAGTACCGTGCGTGTCAGCATTACCGATCCAGGGATGACACTGATGCACGGAGATTAGACTGTTTGAGGTCTGGTCGCTATACTCTGGGATCTGGTGGGGGATTGCTGGAATTTTGTCTATTTTGGGCCAGCCCAATAGCAGTTTCAGAAATTCATAATAAATCCTAGTGGCCCACGCAGCTCATTCGTGCAAGGCAAGAGGTGGAACTAAATTTTAGTCCCACATTGCTAGTTTAGAGGGAGTTGGACCTCTTTATAAGGGATGTTCTTTCCCCACTTGTATGAGCATGAGCACAAGAGAGACATCCACACGCGTTCCTCCTCCGCCGCCCGCCATGATGCGACGCGGGTTGTGGAAATGAGCCGAGCCGATGTCTAAATTTTTGCCACACACGATGGGTATACGAACGGTCACAGGAAAGCTGAAACGTTTTTGCTGTAGTAGAGATTGAATACGAACGGCACACCTCTTCGCCTGCTGCCTGTTCGCTTCGTCTCCCTTTTTTTGCTTCACCTCCCGTCGCAACCTGTTCGCCTCTCTGTCCTCTGCCTATATAAGAGAGATCGCTCCTCTCCAGAGAGACACATCAAAGACCATCTCCTCTCGCCACCAAGTTCCTGAGCACTGCGTTGTTGCTACATTCTTCCTCATCCCGGCTTGTGGCGTGCACCGCAGGTCGGGACAATAGGCCTCCAAAGCCGCACCTCTTGTGTCATGTACGGGAGAAGGGTGATAAGGTTTTTGGGAAGCGCTCTGCGCGACTACTGACTCCTTCGTCACGGACTCCGACGACTTCTTCCTGACGTCGACAACCTCCTCGACGACATGGCTGGCGAGGACACCGACCCCAAGTCCAGTGCTACCGCTACTGCTGCTGTCCCGTACGTGTTCTTACTCTTTCTGTTAGAGGTCCTGCCACAGTTCCTTGTTCTAGTGTTTGCCCTACATATGTTAGGCTCTACTTCATATATGCTGCTTGCACTGGATATGTTTGCCTACAGTTCATATATGAAGATGTTGTTTACCTTCTCTTCGTCAAATCGCATGGCTTGTTTTATCACTGCTATACTAATCATGCTTTTTCTAGCATTTCTGTTAATAAAATCATTCGGTAAATTGCTCATATTTCCAACAAAATGGCAGGAGACATGTTGCTTTCAGTGGTGTCACCTCCATGCGCGTGAGTGTTGATGGAGTCGTCACGGTCATGATCAAGCTTTATAATATACCACGTGTTTTCTTTGCCACCACCAAGGACGAGCAATGCAGTGTCTCGACTTGAAGCCTCGGAGGCTACTCTCATACAATATCATCCCAAGGGAAATTATTTGTGTTGGGTTCTCCCACCACATACGGCAAACAACATATTCTCCAGATTGATCAAACACGCCTTAGATCATCACGCGGTGCCATCGCATTTGTTGCCGCCAAGGTTGATTGTCATGTGTCCCAATGACAAAATCAAAGGTCGGTTCAGCATGGAAGAATTCGTCTCGGAGAAACTACTGATGGGTCACGACGCTAACCCTCTTTTCGATTCATGCATGCTCATTTACAAAGTAGCCGATATCATGGGCATGGTCGTCCCTCTAACAAGCATCGCAGGTAATACTCTCTTCACTACTATTGGCCATGGAATTTGCATCGAGGACAATGATGTATGTGTTGATGTGAGGGAGATTATTGCTGTGAGTTACAAGGCCATACCTACTGCTGTGGGCGACACCATTGTATGTCGTAGGCATCTCAAAGACAATTCTCCTTTGCACTACGACCTCTCTAGCAGTGAAAGGTTCCTAAGACTTGCCATGGGGTGTGCTGATGGTTGCCATGATTGCACATGTGGCCTGTTTATCATATCTACGTTTGTTATCATTGCGATGACTTGCGTGAAAGCAAGTTGGTACACCTAAGTTCCTAGAGAAGATTCATCCTAGACGGATGGAATGTTTAAAACAGAGATAGCTGTTATGAGATTACTTTGGTACTTCAGTTTGGTATGCAATTTTGGCATATATATGATGTGTTTTGACACCGCTTAGAAGCGGGTGATTCCTAATCTTTGACATGTTATGCATGTCTCTGTATGTGTTACTGCTGCCTCATTGAATTTTTTTAGCAATATGTGTATATGCTGTAACAGATCCGCTACTTTTCTTTCATGTTAAATTAGTAGCAAAAATGTATGATATATCTTATACCCTTGCCCAATTATACAAAACCAAATGAAGCATCCAGTTAGTTCTCTTCTAGGCATGAAGGATTTAAAGAAAAGAAACAAACAAGTGGGCGTAAAAACATACTTCCTTCAATAAAAAATTAGTGTCGTGGTTCTAGTTAAAATTTGAACTAAAACCACGACACTTATTTTGGATAGGAGGGAGTAATAGATTACATACCATGTGGACATATAATTAATCCCTTTTTCTACATTTCTTTTTCATACTCTTCCTCTGCCCCAACTGTTATAGTTAAACAAATTCAAAGTTTTAGATGTAGGAGCGATCAAAGTCACAATACCCGTACTTCGCTACCAATCAAACACAATATTCAGAGCCCTACTCTTTGTCCATCGGTAACGGGTGCCATTTAGTCAAGCGAGGTGGGTGGGTGGGTCCCTTGCTTTCTTTCTAGTCTTCATCGATGAGTTCCATTCTTCCTCCGAAATATTTTGTGTGGGGAAAGATTGTGATGCTTTTCAAGGTCCAGTACTTTTCTTAACAATGTATAGTCAAACAAAAATCGAACCGGATGTATTACGTCGATGTTCGAGATAAATGGGTATGTGTTATTGTGGTGTGTTCTTTCTTCCGAGCCTTAGATTACCATAAGAGAGGAATGCTGCATACCATCCTTGAATCTATACTTGTAATTTACCGTATGGGAAAGGTAAACTATGGAGAATGTCTCTAAGAGCCCTTGATATTCTATGGCAAGAAGTTGAAAAGCAACATTTGGGAGGCTAAATCGTGATGTGGTTCAGTCATCCAAGAGGGAGAGAATGGATAGGGAGGCGGAGTGGGTACTGAGGGAGTCCTGGACTAGGGGGTGTCCGGATAGCCGAACTATCATATTTGGCCGGACTCCAAGACTATGAAGATACAAGATTGAAGACTTCGTCCCTTGTCCGGATGGGACTTTCCTTGGCATGGAAGGCAAGCTTGGCGATACGGATATGTAGATTTCCTACCACTGTAACCGACTCTGTGTAACCCTAACCCTATTCGGTATCTATATAAACCGAAGGGTTTTAGTCCGTAGGACGAACAACAACCATACCATAGGCTAGCTTCGAGGGTTTAGCCTCCTTGATCTCGTGGTAGATCTACTCTTGTACTACCCATATCATCAATATTAATCAAGCAGGAGTAGGGTACTACCTCCATCGAGAGGGCCCGAACCTGGGTAAAACATCGTGTCCCTTGTCTCCTGTTACCATCCGCCTAGACGCACAGTTCGGGACCCCCTACCCGAGATCCGCCGGTTTTGACACCGACATTGGTGCTTTCATTGAGAGGTTCCTCTGTGTCGTCACCTATAGGCCCGATGGCTCCTTCGATCATCAGCAACGACGCAGTCCAGGGTGAGACTTTTCTCCCCGGATAGATCTTCGTATTCGGCGGCTTTGCACTGCGGGCCAATTCGCTTAGCCATCTGGAGCAGATCGAAAGCTACGCCCCTGGCCATCAGGTCAGGTTTGAAGTTTAAACTACACGGCCGACATCCGCGGAGACTCGATCTTCGACGGATTCGAGCCGCAGCCAAGCGCGCGCACTATCTCGAAGGGCATGATCTAACTCGCTACCAACAAAGGTCCTGGAGGCCGCACTAGTGTCCGCTCTGACCATTGATTCAGAGCCGATCTCGCCGATCGAGGATGGTTGGTTGGACACCACCTCGGGGGCTGAAATCTCTACGACGATTGAGCCGAACACCATCCCTGTCCTTTGCGAAGACCGTGCCTCCAAGGCGCCGGACTCCTCTCCGGACTCCGAACCCTCCGCGCCCCTGCCAATCGAATCTGATTGGGCGCCGGTCATGGAGTTCACTGCCGCGGACATCTTTCAGCACTCGCCCTTTGGCGACATCCTGAATTCACTAAAGTCTCTCTCTTTATCAGGAGAGCCCTGGCCGGACTACGGTCAGGAAGGTTGGGATGCGGACGACGAAGAAATTCAACGCCCACCCACCGCCCACTTTGTAGCCACTGTCGAAAGCTTAAACGACGTGCTCGATTTCGACTCCGAAGACATCGACGGTATGGACGACGATGTAGGAGACAACCATGAACCAGCACCTATAGGGTACTGGACAACCACCTCATCCCATGATGTATACATGGTGGATACACCTAAAGGAAGTGACGACGAGGAACAACGGGACACTACGAAGGATAAATCCCTCGAAAAGCAGTCAAAACGGCAATGTAAACGCCGCACCAATTACCGCCGAGACCAAGACCCAGCCATAGAGCAGGGCGAACCGTGGACGCATTTAACATGCTATCGAGCAACCGTCCGAACAGGACAACTTGGATAAACAACCCGTCCCCGGCGAAGATAACAGTCCGGACGATCTCACGCCGGACAAATCGTTGGAGCAGAAGAACCTCCACAAAAGGCTCGTTGCCACTGCGCGTAGCCTGAAAAAGCAGAAGCGGAAGCTCAAAACAGCGGAAGATGCACTCAGAATCAGATGGAGCAAAGTACTCAACACCGCAGACAAATACGGCGACAGTCGCCGAACAAAGAGCTACCCAAAGAGAAAACTATCGTCTGAATTTGATGAGGAGGCCGTAGAGCCCCCACAATCAAAAAGCAAGAAGGCCACCCGGTCGGATGGACGACCCCATGGCAAACGGAGAGCGGCAAATGGCGCCGCACACAAGCCGGTACGCGATCCGCATAAGGATTCACTTCAAAAGGATGACCCAGTTAGGTCCATCTATGGGCCGAGAAAGCAAGCTCTTCAAAGCAATGCAACACGCCAAATATCCGAACATCACGGCACACCCAAATATAGGGGTGCCGCACACCCCCTGTGTTTCACCGATGAGGTGCTGGATCACGAATTCCCAGCGGGATTGAAACCCGTAAACATAGAGGCATACGACGGAACAATGCACTCGAGTTCTGGACTGAGGATTACATCCTCCACATACACATGGCTAGAGGAGATGATCTCCACGCCATAAAATACTTACCCTCAAGCTCAAAGGGCCAGCCCGCATTGGCTCAAAAGCCTCCCTGAAAATACCATTGGAAGTTGGGAAGAGCTCGAGGATGCTTTTTCGCAAATTTTCAAGGGACTTATGTCCGTCCTCCGGATGCAGACGATTTAAGTCGCATAACTCAACAACCCTGATAGTCAGCCCGCAAATTCGGGAACAGGTTCCTCACCAAAAAGAACCAAATAGTCGACTGCCCGGACGCCGAAGCCTTAGCAGCTTTCAAACACAACGTCCGTGACGAATGGCTCGCTGCACACATCAGCCAGAGAAGCCGAGAACCATGGCTGCATTAATAAGTTTCATGACCCGCTTTTATGCTGGAGAAGATAGTTGGCTGGCAAGATGCAGTACCAGCGACCCAAGTACATCCAAGTAAGGGATGGAAATGGAAAACCACGACGCAACAAGGACCAGCGCCAATTAAGAGGAACGGTCCAAAGAGCGCCGCAAATCAACGCCATATTCAAATGCTCACGGCAGAACAATAAAAACTTTCCTTAAGGACAATAGCGATCAGCTATCCAACTTAAACAAAATCTTGGACAAGATATGCCAAATCCACAAGACTTCTGGAAGCCTGCAAACCATACCCACAGAGATTGTTGGGTCTTCAAGCAGTCCGGCAGACTCAATGCCGAACACAAGGGGCTCGACACACCAAGTGAAGATGATGACGAGCACCACAAGCAGAGCCCCGGAAAACAAAAGAATTTCCCACAGGAAGTCAAAACTGTAAACTTACTTCAAGTAACAAAAGGGGAAAACAGAGCGGCACCCACTGAATTACGCGCTGCACAATCTACCCTAGCGGAGTCCCAACACTGGTTGTCAAAACCAATTACCTTCGACCATCAGGACTACTCCGATAGTATCCGGAACGCAGGATGGACTGCCTTGATACTAGAACCTATAATCGACGGTCTTCAATTTACGCAAGTCCTAATGGACAACGGCAGTGATTTAAACCTGCTATATCAGGATACAGTCCGCTACATGGGGATAAACCCAAACAGGATTAGCCATAGCAACACCTCCTTCAAAGGGGTAATGCCAGGCCTGTATGCCCATTGTACGGGCTCCCTAGTGCTAGAAGTTGTGTTCGGCTCATCCGGCAACTTCCGCCGCAAAAAGTTAACCTTCCACATCGCCCTATTCGAAAGTAGCTATCAAGCACTACTGGGGCGTGAAGCTACCGCTTTAACGCAATACCGCATTATGCATCTCTTACACTTAAAATGCCCGGTCCACGCGGCATCATCTCATTAAAAGGGAGTATTAAGTGTTACTCGAGCACGGAAGACTCCGCTAATCAAAGCACCTGAATAGGTCATTCAAACCCCGGACACGGCTAGACGAGGCCGGCGCCTACTAGCGGCATACCCCCATACAAGGGGTTGCACGCACGTACAACAAGAGACAATAAAGCTCAATTCACCTTCCGAACTGCACTGCTTTATTTAATATAAGGTACATTTCTCGCACGATATTTTTTTCTTTTCAACTAAGTTCTTCTCTTTTACAGATGAACACCGTGCTACACCCGTCCAGAATAAGACACAACGGAGACACAGGCGCAGACATGCAGCAGGGACCCGTCGCAAGGTTCTTTTCAGATTAAGACCCTGTGTAAACCTTTTTTACTGTCTCTTGTTGATACACACCCCCCGGTTTCTTACTATAACCGAGGAGGAGGCTGGCATTTTGGCATCGGCCGCACCAGAATTTTTGCGTGCACTGGACACTGTGGGGCTTAGGGCATTATTCTGCCTGCTTTCATAATAACCGAATACCTTAGGGAGTGTTCAAGGCCCTCGAGTTAGGCCTTATATGCATCAGCTCGAATCATGTCTTTGGTCAAATGTTGGGTTTGCCCAGCTCCCATGTTTTGGTCCCTTACGTTCCGTTATATCGGCTAAGGTAACCTTTGGAAGAACCATCGCGGTTGTGCCCGGTTGAGCTGGGTTGAGCACCTCAAAGGAGAAAGCTAAAACTGACTGTCATGATATAGCGTGAGACTGGTCAACCACTTGATGACCCAGCGGAATGTTTAGAATACCCCGCATTGATGAAGGGCCGCTTTCCGGTCAGGCACATATGCGCCTAAATTCGGAGAGCGCGGTGCCCCTAGGGGCTATATAGTAGCCCCACCATCGAGCTGCTATTGCTAAGTGAAAGTGATAAAGCATTATAGTCCGGTTGCCTAGTTTTCTACGCTATCACCTCCTTCACAGGACCAAGACGTTGGATTAAGTGTGAAAATGCGCTTTTTGTAAACACCCCGCACTATGTGCGTAAGTCAAGTCTGCCATCTTCGTGTTATATACACATATACATCAACGGCAAGACAGAGGCGTCTTAATACTTGAACGCACAAGTATAAAAAGCTCTTATATAATATTGAAACATTGTTTTCGCAAATCATACGTCATTTAAACATAATATCCTTCGAGCATCGCGCCTATTAAACGAAGCGCCTGCAGGACTTCGTCAAAATAGTGCTCGCAGGTACTCGCTTCGTCTCAATCTTGGTATGCAACGTCGGTGGCCTTCATCTCCGCCAAGACGTCTTGACACGGGCAAGAGCCATCCGCGCCCTCAATACACGCCGACCGCTTCATTGCATCGACACGCTGCACCGCACCAAGGAACCGCTGCACTAAGCCAAAATAACTCTTAATTTGGGGTCCGCTTTGGCCACAAATGAGTCATGACATGCTTCATGGCAAGTCCGGATAATCGATTCAGCTCGGCCCATTCGCCAACCGATCGGTCACCGGAAGAGGACGCCTGACTATGGAATTGCGACCAATATAGCTCTTCCCTTCTGCGCCCCTTCTGGCCTCGGAAGTGCTCAATCGCGTCCGCAGCGCTCGCTGCTAAGTCCAGATAAGCATCCTCCGAACTCCACAACTTGTCCAATTGAGCATACTTCATATCCATATATTTCCTCCGCAGCAGAAACGGTTTTCCAGCCGCAATAGCCCCGGCCTGACTCAGCTCCTCCTTGGCAGCTCTCATAGCGGAACGGGCATCCTTGGATTCGGCGGTGGCCTTTTTCAGGTCCTCTTGCTCCGCTTGACGTTCTTTTTCAAGAACCTCGCAGCGGTCGGTAGTATTCTTCAACTTTATGGCCATATCGGCCATTTCCTCTTTGCTTCGGCAGTGAGCAGCCGGTTCGGCATTTAGCTCTTCGGCCGCCCTTAAATCGGCTGCATTACTATTTCTGGCTTGCTCTTTCGCTCGGGCGAGTTCCGCCCGCAGCTCCTCCACAACAGCGGCACCGTCTGCATTAAAAGCATACAAGTAGTAAGGCATGGGTGTCAAGCTCCCTTACCAGGTGTTCGCGGAAAATCCACATACCTTGTGACTCGTCAAGTCGCTTATTGACCAGCGCGATGTCCGCATCCGCAACGTCCAGTTGCCGCTTTAGTTCGGCAAATTCATCAGCCCGGCTGGCCACCGGACGCCCCGCCACCTATTTAGGAGCGGCGCAATGTTATAACGGAGATTATGATCCTCGGCACGCTGTCAATTTTGACAACATACCGAGTCTCAGGGGCTACTATCTATACAGGGCGCATTCTACATGCATAACTGTCAGAAGGTACATCATTTTTGCGTACCTCGAACCCCGTCAGTAAGCTTCTGACGGCTTCATGCAATCCGCTCTCCGCGAACGCAATTCTTTCAATCACAGTACCCATTAGCGTACGGTGATCTTCTGAGATAGCCGCTCGCCCCAGCAGATCCTTCAGCACCTCCGACCGCACGCCAGTTGGCGCCGGACCTTCTGGCCCCGCCGGACTCGGGGAAACCCTCCGCGACGACACCTCAGGGTCGTCCGCCTCGCATGAAGGTGCGACAGGTGGAGGCGTTTCACTCTCCATCATCTCCGGAAGAAGATCCTCAAGACGAAGCTCACTGAGAAGGGCTGAGATCCGAACTACAAGGTATAATTTGGTTATCTTCGTAAATAAATACTGGATGTCCCTTATTACAAGACCCCTTCTTTTTACTTACGGCTCGCTGGAGGGCTGATCCCCTTGGGGAAATAGTGTGGCTGGGGTACTTCCTAGCGCCGGACTCTCTGACGAAGATTTCTTTCCCCTCTTTAAGGCCTTGACCTCCGGATCTTCCGAAGCGGTCCTCTTCTCTCCTTGGAGGGTGGGACTTTTGATTCCCCCTTCCTCGAAAGCCTCCTTCGTGGAGGCAGTTGCTTCCCTGCTCCCCCCTTCACCTTCTTTAAAAGGCGCGGCCAACATCTTGGTCAGCATGGGATCCGGCGTGGTCTCTGGGAGGGGAGCCGGACACCTTATTAACTTTGCCTTGGCTATCCACTCCTGTTCAAGAAACGGCTCCTTAAAGGGCATATATATATATATATATATATATATATATATATATATATATATATATATATAAAAATATATATATATGATAAATGAATGAACATCCTGTCCGGTTACAGGGTTACTTACTTGAGTATCTGGGCGATTGCAGCTTAGTCCTGCATCCTCGGTCCAGTCAGGACACTTCTCTTGTGATCCAAGAACAGTTTATACATCTCCACAGGCGTCGTACTCCATAAAATGTTGGAGAGCTCGTGGTCCCTCCGGATTAAATTCCCATGCACGGAGGGGGCGAAGTTTGCAGGTAGAAGGCGCCGAATCAACATAACTCGCGCCATCTGCGACCAGATTGATCTCTCTTTCTTGAAGGTCTCGAATACGGCCATGCAATGAGGAACGTCCTTGGACAGCCCCCAGTCGAGTCCCTTGTTGACCCATAACGCCAGCCGCTGTGGTGGACCTGAGCGGAAGGCGGGAAGCGCCACCCATTTGGTGCCCCTGGGAGCGGTGATATAAAACCACTCCCGTTGCCACAAACCAAGCTCCTCTTGAAAAGAGCCCTCGGCCACGGAGTATCAGCACACTTGCTTATGACCGCCTCCAAGACTTCTGCTTGTTGCCCTCGATCATCTTCGGCTCCACCTTGAAGGTCTTGAGCCACAATCCAAAGTGAGGGGTAATATGGAGGAAGGCTTCACATACGACAATGAATGACGAGATATGGAGGATGGACTCCGGATTCAAGTCATGGAAATCCAGCCCATAATAAAACATGAGCCCCCGCACAAAGGGATCCGTCGGGAAGCCTAAACCCCGAAGGAAGTGAGATACGAACACCATGCTCTCGCCGGGCTCGCGAGTGGGAATGACCTGCCCTGGAGCAGGCAGCCTATGCGAGATCTCACCGGTTAGATACCTGGGCGTCTCGCAGCTTTAGCACATCTTCTTCTGTGACGGAACAAGACATCCATCGGCCGAGCTAGTTGGAGCCGGACATCGTCGATGGTCCGAAGCGCCTAAATCTGAAGCTTTGGGTGTTAGAACTCAAAGCGCGAGGCGAACTCGATAGAGGGTGGAAAAAAGTAGAGGGACTTGGTCACGTTATAAAGAGGTTGAATACCAAGAGCCCTCCCCGTGGTCGATTGGGACTCGCCTTCGATAGAGGAGGCGTGCCAACGGGCACGGTTGGGTTACCCACGTCCGGATTGATGAGAATCCCGGAATAAGGGGGCATGATCTACGCTTTGATAAGATGTGCCAAGGAAACCGCCTCGCTAAATGCGCTGAGGTGGACAGTAAAAAACGATTCGAATAAAAGCTTGGCGTGGTGTGATGTCACGCCATGAATACGCCAGCAGATCTGTGCAAAAATTATTCTCTCTACGGTGGTATGTGGAACTTGTTTTGCAGAGCGGACACTATCCTTGTGTTCAAAACCTTCTATGAAGTATTCGGAGGAGGAACCCGCCTTGCAATGTCAAGACAATATGCGCCACGGACTGCGTCATTGAAGCCTGGTTCGTGGGCTACCGAGGAGTCTGGACTAGGGGTGTCCGGATAGCCAAACTATCATCTTTGGCCGGACTCCAAGACTATGAAGATACAAGATTGAAGACTTCGTCCCTTGTCCGGATGGGACTTTCCTTGGCGTGGAAGGCAAGCTTGGCGATACGGATATGTAGATTTCCTACCATTGTAACCGACTTTGTGTAACCCTAACCCTATTTGGTGTCTATATAAACCGAAGGGTTTTAGTCCGTGGGGATCTAACAACAATCATACCATAAGCTAACTTCTAGGGTTTAGCCTCCTTGATCTCGTGGTAGATCTACTCTTGTACTACCCATATCATCAATATTAATCAAGCAGGAGTAGGGTATTACCTCCATCGAGAGGGCCCGAACCTAGGTAAAACATCGTGTCCCTTGTCTCATGTTACCATCCGCCTAGACGCACAATTCGGGACCCCTACCGAGATCCGCCGGTTTTGACACCGACAGTACCCTTGCAGTTTTCCACCTAATCCAAGAGAGAGGGGCAGCTCACCACAACGCTTAATCTGGCGAATGATGGAGGTGAGCACAGAGGTGGTGATGGAATGTTAGGGTTGCAGTTCTTTATTTTTCTATGATGTAAGTGGGTTTAGGTTCACATCAAGCGAAAGCAGAGCAAGAGCAAGGTAGGCGGTGCTTTGAAAGTATGGATGAAGACGTGTATGAATAAAACCTAAGTCAGTTGTGTCTCTCATTTGATTAAAAATGATATATGTATTTAGATATCCTGAGCAGTTTTAATAAGGACAACAATAAGTGCTCGACGTGCGGTGTCTTGGAGCTTGTTCCGAACGCCCCTGACCACAAATTATGTCACTTCACCGTATGCATGCACAAGTGACGAAACTTATTATGTCAGCAGGAATCTTCTGGGTTTTCAACTTATAAAATGGTTTATCTCTTAAATAAAAACATTAACTGAAAAACCATTTTCACCATTAAATACACCGCGACAAGATCTATGAAACTAGATCTCATATGGATATGTTTTGACGATTTTTTTTAGGTTCAAAGTTGCCATGTCTATTGCACATAAATTGCCATGGTGTTTACACTGAAGTTGCATTTATATATTTCAACTAAAGTTGCCATGTTACAAAAAAAAAGGGAATTAACATACTAAACTTGCCATGATGAATTACTAAAATTTTCCTAACCGATGGAATAATTTTGACATGGTTCATAATTAAAACGAAATGCATCGTCAATTATTTAAAAATCCAAGGTCAATGACTCAAATTTGCCATGAACCATTCACTAAAATTGCCATGGTGAATTACTTAAATTTGCCATGGTTCTTAGAAAAAAATAATTTCCATTGTCAAATACTAAAATTACCATGGTCAAAATACTAAAATTGCGATGATCTGTAAACTATCACTACTAGGGAAAACCTTATACACAGAAGTTTATCAGCAGCGCGGTTTAAAAACGGGCGCTACTGCTAATTAGTAGTAGCGAGGGGTATAAATACCGCGCTACTACTAAGTTGATAGTAGTAGCTAGGGGTATAAACCCGCGCTACTACTAAATGGTCTCCAACAATGTCCCCGGGATAGACCATAGTAGTAGCGAGGGGTATAAAACCGGCGCTACTACTAAGTAAGTAGTAGTAGCGCAGGTAAGACCCCCACGCTACTACTATGCGTGTCCTCCCGGCCCGATCCACGCTCCGTCCCACCCCACCACCACCTCGCACCAACCGTCCCACACCACCCACTATCGCCCGTCTGTCTCAAAAAAAAAACCACGCAGCCAACCTCCTCTCCTCTCCCAACCCACTCGCCGCCGGCCTCCCTTCCACCTCCTCTCCCCCGTCCGGCCGCCCCATGCCCCCGGCCACAGGCGCCACGCCGGGCGGCCGCGGCTCGCCGCTCCACGTCTCGTGCCGTTGCTCGCCTATGCCGTCGGCAAGTCGCCCCCGCGCTCCACTCGACACACTCTGATCCCGACCGCCGCTGCTAGCACTCCAACAGATCCGCCCGGCCGGCCGGCGGAGGCGAAGCGGCGACCATGGAGGAGGAGCTGCGCGCGCTGCTCCGCGACCTCGACGCGCTCAAGCAGCTCCCCGACCCGGCGTCCATCGACCGGGTAAGCCGCCGTCCGCCCTCCCTCCCCAGATCTCGATCCCTTCCTCCGGTCACAGCCCCCACATCTTCCTCATCCCTGTTGCCAGATGCGAGATCGCGTGGTGAAGATGATGGGCCCGTCTGGCGCCGCTGCCGCCACCCGATCAAAGATCAAGGTACGATCCGATGGCGCTTGACAGTCCTTCTAGGTGGTGAAATGGATTTGTGTGTTTGTGGAATTGACTGTGGCTTGCAGACTGGGGTTGCGTGGCGCAGGACATGCGCGGAGGTTGTGGACAGCAACCCCTACAGCAGGCTCATGGCGCTGCAGCGGATGGGGATCGTCGACAACTACGAACGCATCCGCGACTACTCTGTCGCCATTGTGGTAAGCATCTCGCTCTTATCTTGTTGTGAGGCGTTACTTAGAAAGCAATTCGAGTTGGCAATTGGCATTGAGTAGACCTGTAACTTTCCTCTTTGAGTAGAGGACGTTAGTTGGTATACTGTGAAGTTCTCAAATGGAAATCATGGATCAAGCAAATATGTAAAGAGTAGTGAGTAGATGGAGCGTAGATGATTACTCTTCACTTGTGTCTTTGCATACTAGGCTTTCCTTGATGAAATATCGTGGTTAACAACATGTACTCAACCCCACAGGAGTTTGATGTCAACGCAGTAATAGCCACATAATCAGATAATACATGTACAAGGTTGGGGAGGCACGGTCAGCGTTGGTGTTCTGGTGCAGGTCGCCGGACCACGGAGAGAGGAGAGGTCGTCACGTCGAGCTCATGGGGATAGGGCAGCCATAATTTGATTGATTGTCACGTTTCTACGGCTTAGCGAATTTAGCACTATGGTAATTTCTGAATTTCTGATTGAATTAGTTTTTAGGTGACTATGATTTTGGGTTTGCTGACCCTTTTGACCTCAAGTAATACTACAAAGCAGAATTTCTGAATTTCTGATATGATTAGTTTTTAGGTGACGATGATCCTGTAAGTTACTTTGTAGTAGCTTTGTACAAGACCACTGCAGCTAGACTTTGTGTTGTGGTAAGGACCTGACAACAGCTAAAAAACCTTTTTTGGGGAATGCTTAGTGTGCCAAGACAAGTTTTTTGTGGGATGTGGGTGGACGCAACAGATCGAATTTGGTAGTGTTCGTCTTATTTTACGTTTTAGTACTCAATTGTCAGCATAGCTCTCTAGTCTCTCTGGTTCGTCCAACTGCAATTTCACATAAAACGCATATGCATATTAGGTTGTTGTTCTCTGCATGAATGAATTTGATATGCACTATGTTTTTTTGCCATGCATTATGCTGGTCTCAGCTGGAAAGAGTTTCTTACCAAATCATATGGCCGCAAGCAACTAGGAGCAGTTCCTGCCCGATGCCAGCCAAGCATGCAATTTCACTCGATAGGATATATGTACTCTGATGTCAGCATTATGGAGTTCTTAAGTTCATAGGCGAAGTAGCCTGTATATACTCTGATAGACAAATGAGCTTGAGCGCTTTATAGATTTATCAGCCCAAGATGAGCAGCTCATATATAGTACTCGTAATAATAGTTTGGCCATAGGATATATATATCAGAATTCAGAGCACACATCAATTCTGTTAACTGTGTTGATTAGCCATCAAGCAGATCATACTACAAATTAACCTGCTCGTTAATTAATGAAATTAAGGTACATAGTCATGCATGTGTCTCAACTCGCATTTAACTCACTACTCATGCTCACTCCACTCTTCTCTCTCTACCATGTAATGGCACTGCACTGAAATTATTCAATCTCTGTTTAAAAGGACTCACCAAAGATATGCCACATTAAACTCCAACAGTATATATGTGTACAGTGTACTACATGTTTAGCATAAAAACAAAACTGCATTCCAGCAGCCTTCAGTAGGTTTCTTTCTACCTACCTCAATTAAGCTTTCAGTTAGTATGCAGCTGATCAATTTGCTCCTCTTCACTACACCCACCATGTAATTAATCAGTAGACTACAGTTGCTGAGAAATTAAACTAACCAAGGTTGTGTTATTTTAGATCATGAAGGAGAGATGTATAAGGCTGTACTTATATACTGATAGCTAATTAAGAAGCTGGGAAATATATGCAAACAAAGATATATGTCAACATCAGAGATGAAATTGGCCGGATGATTAACCAGAGACCGAGTCTAGGTGCAGTGATCTGAGCTGCCGGCTGAACACTTGGCCGGTTGCAGTACTCGTTAATTAGGCTCTACTGAAGAAGTGCACCTATGGAGAGATTCAGTTATCCAATGGTTATCAAGCCATAGAGAACATACTGTCACTTCTACTCCCTTGTAGCGTGTCACGATCTGCATCGAAGCAAGGGATGCAACTCAGGCTGGTACTGACCAAACTGAAGATATAAGGCAGAACAGAAGAAGGCGCCAAGGCGCCGGCGAGTGGGTGACGCGGCAGGAATTGATAAGGGCCAGCCTGTTAGTAAATAGAGACAGACCGCGATCGACCACAACAATGACACTGTTCACAGGTGCGTAACAACTTGCTTGCCCTAACTCTCTTCCTATTTTTCCGCATGTAGATTAATGTAGTTTGTGGATGCATAATTTGTAGCATGTCAGGCTCCTCGCCTCACCGGACATGCACAATATATCATCTTCATATTGTCTACTAAATGGTAGGAAAATATGTATCCATAGGGCAATTTTACTGCCTGGTGGTTGTTATGAAGCCGTAGAAGTTTTTTTTAAGGAAACCCGCATAGGAGAAATGGTAGTCACTAGAAGGGAACGTGCGCCTTTGTCGCACCGTTCTTCTTCCCAGGGTTGTGAGCTTTTTAGCTGTCCAGCATCACCCTATGGCGGATAATCATTTCTATTATGTGTTAATGCTTTCCTTTTAAACTACTTCAAAAAAACAAAGAAATTGGATTCTTTTAGCCGTATTATCCTTTGAACATCTATATGAAATGATCTATGTTTAAATGTATTTAGTTTTGAAGAAAACTGAAGGCAATTAATGTGAAAATTAGATATGTCCTATTACCTGGCAATATATAGTTCATCTAGGCTTGGTTGGCAATATATATTATCTAAACATTAATTTCATTTGTTTGTAGCTATGACATAGGCGATCTCTTGTTAATAGAAATCACTCACTTTTTTGTTTTCAGATATTTATTCCCGTAGCTACTGTACATCACAACATGCAAGGAAATATATGTCTGCTGAAATTTAATTTTATTTGTTCTTTGCTCTTTACAGAAATCTTGGATTCATAAATGGGAGAAGCACATAAGGGAGAAGAAGATGATTGCAAGGATGGAGAGGGAGCAAATCATTTGGAAGGATAGAATGCCACTGTTTGGTGTTTTATGCATTTTGTTTGCTTTCAACTGTGTTTGCACTAGCTGGGAATAAGTGATTAGGCAATAAGTGTAGATGTATGGATATGCTCTAATGCTCCTGGTTTACTATAAATCTTTGATTTGGAATGATATGTAATGCTGCTGGGTTATTACAAATCTGGGCTTGTTTTAGTTGTTAGAATTGTATGCATAAAATGGAATTGATGGATTTTATTTTTAATTCCTAATTAGTTAGTAGTAGCGTGGGGTGAAATGGAGCGCTACTAGTATTTAGGATACTAGTAGCGTGTGGTACTATAGACACGCTACTACTATTCCGTTAGTAGTCCGCGCTACTATTAAAATGTTAGTAGTAGCGCGGGTTTACCCCGCGCTACTACTAACTATTAGCTGTAGCGCGATACTAGTAGCGCGGGTACCCGCGCTGCTAGTAGCCATTTTACCCGCACTGCTAGTAGCCTTTTTCCTAGTAGTGTATATTTGCCATGATTTATAAATTATATTTTCCATGACGAATTACTAAATATTGCAATGATCCATGAATTAAATTCGCCGTGGTTAATTGCTGAAAATTTCCATGATCCATTAATAAAATTTACCGTGAAAAGTAGTTGATATACAATGATAGCTTTAAAATATAGAAGAAAAAAATAGATGAAACATAGCATGGCAACTTTAGTATAAACACTATGACAATTTCAGTGTAAATTTCATGGCAACTTTTGGCCAAAAAAAGTCGTCGAAACATAGCAATATGAGATCTAGTTTTGAAGATCTCGTTGAGATGGATTTAATGATGAAAATAAATTTTTAATCAAAATTTCTATTCAGGAGAGAAAACAGCTTTAAGTCTAAAAAACAAAAAGATTCTGCTAATGTTATTTGTTTGATGTCGCAAAATGGATGATAATAGGGGCGTTTGGACCATGTTGCTTCTTGGCGCATGTATGGCACTTATCATTTGGGTTTAATAAAGATCCACACGTTTCATATTGCTCATATCATATTCAAGTTCCGCAACACAAGAAAGATAAGTGGTTGTGTAACGAATCAACCTAAAATTTGGCACCAAGATAATAGATGAAGTATTACTAAAAAATATCTATGAAAATTAAATAATAATTTATATAATTATTACTATTAGTATTTCCATGATAGCAATCTAGGTATATTTTCAAACAAAGTTTAAGTACATGTTTTCTACTACACTTAAGCCAAATCATTTTAATTTTGACCATTTTATGGTGAAGATATTACTCACAACTTGTTAGTGGGTGCACTAGTTACTACCCGGCTATGAAATACAACCATCTAGAAAGCATGCATTTAAACATTTCTAAGTTTAAGTAGGTCAAATCCTTTGGATATGGATCCAATTGATTAAATTCTGAATAAAGTTTTCCCCCTAATAAAAGGTTGTCACAAATGCCATTGTAAATGCTTACTTGGATAAGCATCCAATTAATGTCCGCACCTTATAACAATGTCTATTTAAGCACCCTATCTCACTTTTTAGGATCGACTCACAACACCAATTCACCAAAGTCCTACATAACTATCTCAAGATCTAGAACCCCATTAGACAATCCAATAGCCATGAGGACATCTAGCTTCCTCCTCCTCATCGTTGTTGTATTCCTCTATGCCATCGGCTCACCTGCCACAGGCTGTGGGGAACGGATGGGCAACCAATTGTGGAACATGGCAATAGAGAATGGATGGGAACCAATTGGAAACATCAATGACCAACACATCCAGGAGCTCGGCCGCTGGGCGGTGTTGGAGTTCGGCAAGCACGTGAACTGCGTGCTTAAGTTCAACAAGGTGGTGAGTGGCAGACAACAACTTGTTTCTGGAATGAACTACGAACTCATCATCGACGCATCAGACATTGGCGGGAAAGATGACAAGTACAAGGGAGAGGTGTACGAGCAGGAGTGGACTCACAAACGCCAGCTCCTCTCATTCGCCAAGGTGAAATAGGCGGGTAGCAATAACTTCGGTAGTAATAATTGTGATGTTGCAGATTTGTTAGCTGGGTTTTTTAATCGACTAATAATTTATCCTCATGCATTGCCATGCTTGTAAGATATCAAATAGCATACATCTACAACTTGACAATGATAAGAGCAGAAAATGGAACAACTAAATATAACTTCCAATGGCAAAGATCTATAACTGTAATATAATGCAATACCAAAGAGTCATGAAACAAAAACACGGAATTAGCACTAGATCGATCATACTTCTATAACCAGTGGGATGGTTTCCAGAAGACCATTCAACTTTTCCAAGGAAAAACATATCTTGCTGACACGGAAATGAAGAAAAAAGAATACATCTATCAATCTATATAGATGTAGTATAAGTTAATTCGGCCTAACTATACCTTCAATCTCCAAGCACGATCACGGTACTAGTGAAATTTCGGAGGTGATGATGCGGAGTGGAGGTAATGTGACGGTGATAGAGGAGAGGAATTTGAGGTTACCAATTAGTGTTTAAGCTTAGTGTTAGAGTGTTGTGTGTTAGGCTGGGTGACACTAGGGTAGGGTGCTTTAGAGGGATGTCTTTCTCCGATGGCAGTAGTCACTAGCCTCAAGAAAGAAATGTTTGGTGGCTAGAGGAGAAAAATACATATATGCATTAAAAATCAGACTGTGGATCTTAATCGACCATGCTATTATAAATTTCCTAGCGAGCAAAGAGTAGCTAGTTACTTCATATGCAAAACCATATAATTCAGAAGTATGGACCTCGGTCGAAAAGGAGAGCCACTTTTATGCTAACAAGTACATGGGTGACTAAAGACCCAACTATTCAGTTTCTGCTTAAGAAATGAGAAAACAAATAAACGCACCTCCTGTGGGAGGGTAAAAGCCTACTAACCATGGTTCGTGTCGTCCTCGGGAAAACCGCAGCCTTCCCCTTTGAACAGAGAGGAGAACATACCGTAAAAATCTTCTCCGATGGCGTGGGTGTCGTCGTCTTCCCCGGATAAGCCCGCATGGGTTGAGCTCATGGCTGGAGAGGTTGGACGTCGTGGCTTAGGGCACATGCTCCACCTCAACTAGGGTAATCCTTTGGTCCGGGAGGAAGGACAACCTCTTCATAATCCTGCCCACCTCCTTGGAATGCGACCGGATAGCATTCTAAGAATAATTAGGAAATAGGGGGGAGTTGTGTGGTTGGAAGAAAGCATATCTCACTGTAAAGATGATCAGTAGAAATATCTTTGTATGTGTAGCATTTTAGAGAAACACTTCCTAGTGTGGCCATGTTTTTGACGAAGCATACAAGAAATTAGTAGCAATATTCATGTAGGTGTAACATTTTTAGAGAAACACTCCCGACCATGGCATTGTTTTGGACCAACGAGATAGGAGGTCGGTAGAAACGTCCATGTAGATGTAGCATTTTCAGAGAAAACACTCCAAACGATGGCGATGTTTTTGACCAACAAGATGGGAGCCGCTACCCGCTAGCACGAGGGTCGCTAGTGCGTGTGCCGTCCCACATGTAGGTTGCTAGCCAACCACCATGCCAAGCTAGCTCATGCGTAGACGTTCTTCCTGGAACTACTTTATATGACAGGATTGTGTAGTAGTACTAGTGTAAGGACAGAACTGTGTAGAAGTACTATGTGCATAAGGGCAGGACCGAGTACGAGTTACTGTTAGAAATATATTTGGTATTTAGAGATTGTCGGGGATTAGATAGGAATTGTTTTCATCTTATTTCTAGGAGGCGTCTTGCCCTTCAAGTCTTGTACTCAATATACACTCGCCCTTGAGGCTCAATAATACATTCAATGCATTACACCAATCATCCTCTCAACCCCTTCTAACATGGTATTAGCCTAACCGATCCAAACCCTAGCTGTCGCCGTGCTTTCGCTCGGTGCCGCCCCAGGGCGGTCGGTTTCAATGACCACCGCCGGGGGCCGCGCCGCCCGTACCTATGGTCCGTCCGTAGGTCGTGTTGACCGGCTGCTCTAGAAAGTCTTTTTCCCAATCCTTTGATCCGGGTTTTTGTCTCTTCCGCCGATAATCTTGATCGCCATTTTTTTGGTTTTTTCGATCGAAGATCGGTTTGCGTCGCCCACTACACTACACCACGGTAGAGCTGAGATGACACACTTCTGTGGGCAAAGATCAACTAATCTTCACAAACTATCTGTCAGCATAGCTTTTAACTTTTGTCTTCGTATCAAGTGTGGGCAAAGGTATATCACTGTTGACACACTAAGTGACGGCAACCGCAAAGCGACAACGTGTCTGTCAGTAATTGCTTAATGACCTGCTATGTGTCGGCATATGTGTTGGCCATAAGAGATTTTCAGTCGACGTAGCTACGTATTTAGCGACCTAGGATGTGTCGGCGTACATAGGGTGTACGCTCTCGGATTAAGTGTCAATGTAGGTGGACACGTGTCCACCGTATCAGCATTAGAAACTTGGCACGAGATTTCAGCGCGCGAGTGAAATTTTCGGCTGATGGTGCAAAATACCCTTCCCGTGCAAAATTTCCTAAATCAAAGTCAAACCCTAACTCATGACTGTTGCTGTCGCCGTCACACTCGATCCAATCCTCTGCCGCCATCACTGCCGGCCTCGCGCTCCACCCCGGAGCTCGCACTCCCCAGCCACCGGCCTCGTGGCCCTCCCCCCCTCCCCCCCCACGCCCCCCCCCCCCCCCCCGTCGCCGGGATGCCTCGCGCTCCATCCTTTCCTGAAGCCCTCGAGCTCCAGCCCCAGATCGAGCCGCCGTCCTCGCGCTGCACATCCTGCCACCGTCCGCGCACACCCCCTCCCCCCAACGTCCTGCCACCGACCTCGTCAATCCCCGTCCTGCGGCTACCAAGGATCCATCTTCGGGCTCCCGTTGCTGCTGTGGGGCTCCATATTCGGGCTCCTGCTGCCGCCGGAGCTCCATCTCTGGGCTCCCGCTGCTGCCGGCCCCTACTGCTGTTCGACCTCTACACTGTGCTGTTGGGCTCCATCTTCGGGCTCATTCCACTCCTGCCGGACCTGCTCCTGCCATACCTGCTACTATCGGGCTCCATCTCCGAACTCCACTTATGTAGCTCTGCCTCCTTGCCCTGAGTAAGAACCAACTCTTCCTAGATTACCTTCTCTGTACTTGAATCATATGCAATTGCTTGTTACAATAGATAATCGGAGGAGAATGTGTATTTGTTGCTTGAATAGTTATTGTTTTGTATTTTTATTGCTTGATTAATGATTGTCGCTTCACTGATGCAAAGCTAACACTACCACACTGGCCAAATTTAGATACTTGGCAAATTTGATATCAATGGTGCATCATGGACAAAACGTGGTTGTCTAAGCCTAGGTACATCAAGTTTCTTTTCTTGCCAACTCATAAGCGGTATAATTATGTCATGACCTGTTTTGATATCTAAAAAATTACATGTAGGCACACAAATGAGTATCTACAGGGGGTAGACAAGTTTATAGAGTTTATTCAACAAATGGAAACAAAATCTTATGTCCTTGCAAGATATGTTTGAACTCTAAATGGAAAACAGCAACCAAAGTACGTGAACATTTGATATGTGATGGTTTCATGGAGGGGTATCATACATGGTTGTTTCATGAAGAATCTAGCCACTATTGCCCTAATATTGAGGAGGTAGAAGTACAGAATTCACGGTAGAAAATGAATTAGATGATTTCTTAGAGACATAGCTTGTGGATTATATGATTTGGGGGGTTGGAAGAGAACAATGAGAACAATAACAACCCTGGGACACATGTTGATGCTGATACCAAGGCTTATTGGAAGATGGTTGATGATGACAACAAAGAACTATACCCTGGGTGTAAAAACTTCTCAAAATTGCGTTTTATTGTCAAATTCCTCCACATAAAACTTCTTGGGCGATGGAGTGGCAAAAGTTTTGACATGGTGCTTGAGTTACTTAGTGATGCATTCCCCAAAGGTTCAGTACTTCTCAAAAATTTCAATGAAGCTAAGAAAATAGTTAAATATATTGGGCCTGGGTATGTTAATATTTATGCCTGTGAAAATGATTGTGTACTGTGTGTCTCACTGGGGGTGAATTGATCCGCTTCTCCTTAAGAGGACATAGTCCCGGGCTAGCTGTAATCTATCTCAACACGAAGCAAGATGAGGAGGACCCACTTGATGAAGCCCTCTATGCCCAAAGAATGAGGCTGAGCAACGAGGAATTGAGCAACCCCTGGTACATACTTCCGTCACGTGATGCCTACATCAGGATGCCATTCGTGACTCACCTGACAAGGACGAATGTTAACTGTCATGTCATGGTATGTCACTTAGTGTAGTAATTTGATGATATACTCGGTGTAGTAATTTGATGATATGCTTGGTGTAGTAATTTGATGATATGCTTAGTGTAGTAATGTGTGATATTCTTAGTGTTGTAATTTGATGATATGCTTAGTACTGTAGTAACTTGATGGTATGCTTAGTGTTGAATCCGTTGATATATGTGAACTGAAGTGTATGCTTTGTTGATAATTGTGCATGACATGCTCATCTATAATTTATGTTTTTTCCCAGAAATTACCTAACAGACTATCTGTGAACTGTGGCATCGAGCCAGATAAAGGAGACATTGCTGGCCTATGCCTTACCACAAGGGGCTCGATCACCACCTATGCATATGCAGTGAACACGAACGGTCGCACTGTCTTAAGCACGTCGGGGGTGGAACAACGTCCTTGCTGGCAAGAATCTTCATGTTGGACAGGACGTCTTAGTCACTAATAGGAACAGTCGCGTCATGACTTGAGTATGATGATCATCATCGACATCATTTAAAAGTATGTGTGTGGCTGGGCCATTGATATTAAATGAATTGCTTATTAACTATTAGTTAGCTCGTGTTTGTGAGGATTGTCGTTTATAGCTGTAGCTACTACTGTTTGTGAGCTTGTCACTTATTATTAACTAGTAATGTTTTATTAACTGGTAGAATCCGTGTAACGTGTTATATGTGCTTAGTTCTAATGTGAAATGCTAAATGTTATATGATGGGGACATCAGTTTTTTGGCTGCATGAAACATTCATGGTGCGTGATTATAGTGGTGGAGTTTTCCATGCGGCACGCCATCAACACATAGAATACTGTTGACGTGGGCTCCAATGCCAGTACTATTTTCTAATAATGGCGCCATATTGGTGGCGTCAGGTGTCCACGCCAGCAAGGCCATTTTTGCCATGCCATAGCTTTTCTGGACTAGTGTTTCAAAGAACAATTTGGAGGGATGCACCTGATCTGCCAGGAGCAGAACTTATCTGTAAGGGTTATGGCTGATTAAAACTGGAATCTAACTTTTAGAAGATGATTGAACAATGATCAGATGGTCCATTTGAATAGACTAAGGAAGATATTGATGTTTGTGGATATTGTGGAGGACAGGAAGGCACTCCCGTTTTTATTTTAACAGCAAGCAAATATTCACTCAGAAAACTGTGTATGATCACATGTTTGATTCCTATGTGGATAGGTCATTCAAACAAAAGTGGAAGACCGAAATCCACCTGAAAATTAAAATTTAGTAGTGGTTGATAAGGCATAATTCTATAGCAACTAAGGATAATATGCTAAAGAGAAAATTGACAGGTGACCCTGTGTGTCAATTCTGTCATGAAAATGAATCATCTGTTTTTTGGTTGCTCGGCGGCCAAATATTGCTGGGAGTGGTGTGTTGTAGTTTGAGTGCTGTAGCCAAACCTATATGCTTTTCTCAATATTTTGGTGGATCCCCGGCTTTATCCCACAAAGTAGAAATTCATATATTTGGCTGCATTGTGCTAGGCTATATGGAAGCTCAAAAACAGGGGTTATTTTGAGAACAAGCTTGTAAGATCGCATGCTAAATTGAGAACAAGGTCAAGAGGCTGCATCTGCGATGAAAGAGGGAAAGAGAGGAATGGTCTATGCTCGCAGTTTGGCCGATCCTTTTGGAAGCCATGTGTGCAGCTTCCTGTTTTGTGCTAAGGAGATGTTTAGCTGGAATTAGCAAAAACTTGGAACAAGGAGGGATTGAATGGTTTGTGGCTCCACGTTAGTGTGTCTGCGAACTTTGTGGTTTCCTTTTTCTCTTTTCTCCCACTGGCGGTGCATACGGTGGTAAGGCCTTCTATATGTTGGACCTGAGAGCGAAGAGTTGGGTTTACGCGTTGTTTTTAGCTCTTTTGTGTTTGCGCTTTGGACGCTCTAAGACCTTTTGCTCCGTTATCTGATAATAATAGTCAAAAAAAGTGCAACCCGTTCCATCCTTGGGTCGTATGAAAAAAAACCTCACTATAGATGTTGACATATTTGAAATTAACCGTCTTTCACAAATATTCTTGTATACGAAGCAATATTCATATGTGTGAAAAGGGTTCATGCATCTTCTATCTATTCTTTCTATCTGTTATAAACTAAAAGCAAAATATGGGTTAAAATGGAAACTAGCTTTAAAAATCCCACATTTATCAGAAATATCTAGCCATCTATTATATGCTAAATGCAAAATATGGGTCAAAAATAGAGAAAATAGCTAAAAATCCCACATTAATCAGAAATATCTGGCCATTAATCTGGTGGGCCCTAACTTAAATCATAATTTCAAACGTTAGATCTGAAATCGGCTATAGAGATATAACAGATTTTCAATTATAATGGACTCTTTTCCTCTTTTGAAAAAAATTGTAATTTATTAAAAAAGGGAAAACGGACTGTAACAGAGAGTTAACTATGAGACTGAGATTTATGTTACAGTTAAGTAAATACAAGTCCATGGTTTGTGAAATGACACTTCCTACATCACAAGTGACCACGTGTATATGGGTACTAATACTAGCACAAGGAATCAATCATAGCACATCAGGATGCATCTAATACACGGTAAGAAAACACCTCTGAACAAACACGGTTCGGCCAACCAAAATTGCAATACCTACAATAAAAAAACCATGATTTAAATGAAAATAGATATATAATTTGTAATTGATACAAATAGAAGTCAAGAAAATGCAAAAGAAATATGAAAATGAGGTCATAGAATAAACTCTAATTTTAAATTAAATTGACAATGTGATCGACATGTTATAATAATAATATGCTGGTTTTGAATGTTTCCATAAGACCCAATAATGTCGGAACGTGAGAGATAATTACTGCGCATATAGGCTTGACCTTGCGGAGGCATATGACAAAGTTGACTGGGGTTTCTTGGAGGGAGTGCTGAAATGTTGGATAAATGAGCAACTAGCTTTACCGAGGGCCAAAGACCAGTACATATACAGATGTGGTAAAGTGCAGAAAAGCCCCTTATACAATGGGGATGTACACAAGAAACTATACACATCTAACACCCCCCCCCCCCTCAAACTCATGGTGGATCAACAACACTGAATTTGGAGAGAAAAAGCCATGCTGCGCTCGAGTCTATGCCTTCGTGAAGAAGTCAGCCAACTGTAACTCAGAGGGCACATAGTGAAAAGCGAGAGTCTGATCCTGCACAACAGCATGCACAAAGTGTGCATCCACGCCGATGTGCTTGGTGAGCTCATGTTTCACCGGGTCACGCGCAATACTGATAGCACCGGTACTGTCTGACAGTAAGGGAGTCGAGGTAGTAGCAGACACACCAAAATCCTCAAGTAACCATCGTAACCAGATCACCTCAGCCCTCAACATAGCCATGGCTCGCAACTCAGCCTCTATACTCGAGCGAGAAACTGCAGTCTGTTTCTTTGTCTTCCAGGCAATAAGAGAGCCACCAAGAAAGACACAGTAAGCAGACAGCGAGCGTTGATCAGAGGGATCACTGGCCCAGGTAGCATCAGAGTAGGCCTGGAGCTCAAGAGAGCTAGAGCGGGGAAAGAAAAGGCGCTGAGAGATCATGCCATGAAGATATCATAGAACACGGAGGAGGTGACTATAGTGGACAGAGGTGGGAGCTGAGACAAACTGACCCAGGTTGTGGACAGGATAGGAGATGTCCGACGCCAGCAATGACAAGATAGACAAGGCTGCTAACGAGGTGACAATAGCGAGTGGGATTAGGAAGAGGGTCACCATCAGAGGCACGAAGCTGAACATTGAGCTCCATAGGAGTCACAACGGTGCTCTCATCACCGAGAGCAGTTCGAGCAAGAAGATCCTGAATATATTTTCTTGGGAGATGTAGAAGCCATCAGAGGTCGAGGAGATCTCAATTCCAAGAAAATATCGAAGAGGACCAAGATCAGTCATGAGGAACTGGTCTCGAAGGCGAGCATTAACAAAGGCAATGTACTCAAAGTCGTGACCAGTGATGATCATGTCATCAACATAGAGAAGGAGAAGAGTCCGACCATGAGAATACGTGTGGACAAACAACGCGGGATCATGATCACTGGGCAAGAAACCAGCGGCAGTCACCACAGAGGCAAAGCGTTCAAACCAGGCACGAGGGGCCTGTTTAAGACCATAGAGAGAGCGACGAAGTCTACAGACCATGCCATTAGGAGCATAGTACCCCGGTGGTGGCTGCATATAAACCTCCTCACGTAACTTGCCGTTGAGAAAAGCGTTCTGGACATCAAGTTGAGAGATAGACCAATGACGAACATAAACTACAGCAAGGAGAGTGCGGACAGTGGTCATGTGGGCCACATGAGCGAATGTCTCATCATAATCGCGTCCCTGCTCCTGCTGAAAACCACGAGCCACAAGACGAGGTTTGTAACGCTCAAGAGAACCATCAGAGCGAGTCTTGACCTTGTAGACCCACTTGCAGGTGATGGGACGAACACCAGAAGGGAGGGAAACCAGATCCCATGTGCCAAAGCGCTCAAGAGCCGCAAGCTCTTCGGCCATCGCAAGCTGCCATTCAGGCTGAGTCATGGCAGTTCGATAGGAGGTGGGCTCAGCAAGAACAGAGAGACCGTACCGATCAGGAGAGTAGCGATCAGGCGGAGGGCGAGGCCGAGCATGGAGGTTGTGAACTGGGGTAGGCGTGAACAAAGGTTCACCAGAGGTGGAAGGCGCGTCAGACACGTCAGGGGAAGCATCCTCAGGACGAGGACGGCGAGTATAGTGGAGAGGAAACGGTGATAGAGGGCGACAAACTGGAGATGATGGTGGAGAGGTGGAGGAGGAGGAGGGGGAAGATGGGGTCGGTGGTGAAGGAGAAGGAAGGAGAGGTGCTGGAGGAGGAGGTGAAACATGGGGCACATAGCAGGGTGTATCGGGAAGAAGAAGAAAAGAAATATCATCCACAGAGAAGCTCGAGGAAGAAGGACGTGGGTAGTAAGAGCGAGACTCGTCAAAGGTCACATCACGCGAGATGCGCAAGCGGCGACCAACAGGGTCCCAACAGCGATAGCCCTTTTGCTCATCATTGTAGCCAAGGAAAACGCACTCAACCAACTGAGCAGTAAGTTGGTGCGTTCTCGCGGGGCAAGAAGGACATAGCACACACATCCAAACATACGGAGAGCTGAGTAGTCAGGAGATCGACCAGTGAGACACTCCATAGGAATGCCACCCTGCAGAGCAGTCGATGGCTGAATGTTGATGAGATAGGTGGATGCAGAAACATCCTCAGCCCGAAAGTGGGGTGGAAGAGAAGCGGCAATCATCAGTGCATGAGCTGTCTCAAGCAGATGATGATGCTTACGTTCGGCAACGCCATTCAGAGCATGAGCACCAGGACATGAGAACTGGGCAAGAGTACCCTGTTCCGCGAGAAAACCACGCAACAGCTGGGAGATATACTCACCAGCGGAGTCAACACGAAGTACAAATGGGCGTGGAAAACTGGGTGTGAACCATGGCAGCAAATCGTTTGTATATAGAGAGAACCTCGCTACGAGATTTCATGAAGTAGAGCCAAGTGTAACGTGAAAAATCATCAATAAACAAAACATAGTAGCAATGACCACCTTTCGAATCTAAGGGAGCAGGGCCCCAGACATCAGAATGAACTAAGTCAAAAGGACGCTGAGATACAGACTCGCTAGTAGGACAAGGTAACTGGGTTTGTTTGCCAAGTCCGCAACCATTAAAATGTAAGGAAACATCTCCAGATACAGACCCTAAGAGGCCCTGATGAACTAAAGAAGACAAGCGAGAGCCACATATGTGACCAAGGCGATGATGCCACTACTGGAAGGACGCAGACGAAGAAGCAGCAAGAGCATGGGAGCTGGCAGAAGTGGTGGCAGCGGAAGGAACACAAAGCCAGTCAACCTCCCAAAGGCCCTCTGACTCACGGCGTCGGGGGCCAGAACCAACCAAAATCTTGGTCCGACGATCCTGAATGGAGCAAGAGTCGGTATAAAGAATGACACGACAACCAGAATCAGTAAGTTGGGCAGCGGAAAAAAGATTCATGGTAAGGCGAGGAACATGTGAAACACTAGGAACAGAAAAAGATGGAGTGGAAAGAAGACTGATACGTCTCCAATATATCTATAATTTTTTATTGTTCCATGCTATTATATTACCCGTTTAGGATGTTTATGGGCTTTATTTTACACATTTATATCATTTTTGGGACTAACCTACTGACCGGAGGCCCAGCCCATATTGTTGTTTTTTTGCCTATTTCAGTATTTCGAAGAAAAGGAATATCAAACGGAGTCCAAACCGAATGAAACCATCGGGAGCGTGATTTTTGGAACGAACGTGATCCGGAGAGCTTGGAGTGCAAGTCAAGAAGCTTCCGAGGACCCCACGAGATAGGAGGCCGCCCCCCCCTATAGGGCGCGCCCCTGTCTCGTGGGCCCCTCGGGCGGCCACCGACGTACTTCTTCCTCCTATATATACCTACGTACCCCGAAAACATCCAGGGGCACCACGAAACACAATTTCCACCGCCGTAACCTTCAGATTCGCGAGATCTCATCTTGGAGCCTTCCGGCACTTTCTGCCGAAGGGGAATCGACCACGGAGGGCTTCTACATCAACATCCTTGCCCCTCCGATGAGTTGTGAGTAGTTTACCACAGACCTACGGGTCCATAGTTATTAGCTAGATGGCTTCTCTCTCTTTTTGGATCTCAATACAATGTTCTTCCCCTCTCTCTTTTTGGATCTCAATACAATGTTCTTTTATGTATGATTGAGTTATCTTTGCAAGTCTCTTCGAATTATCAGTTTGGTTTGGCCTACTAGATTGATCTTTCTTGCCATGGGAGAAGTGCTTAGCTTTGGGTTCAATCTTGCGGTGTCCTTACCCAAAGGATGTAAAGGTTGCAAGGCATGTATTGTATTGTTGCCATCGAGGATAACAAGATGGGGTTTATATCATATTGCATGAGTTTATCCCTCTACATCATGTCATCTTGCTTAATGCATTACTCTGTTCTTATGAACTTAATACTCTAGATGCAGGCAGGAGTCGGTCGGTGTGTGGAGTAATAGTAGTAGATGCAGGCAGGAGTCGGTTTACTTGTTATGGACGTGATGCCTATATACATGAGCATGCCTAGATAATCTCATAACTATCGGCTTTTCTATAATTTGCTCGACAGTAATTTGTTCACCCACCGTAATACTTATGCTATCTCGAGAGAAGCCTCTAGTGAAACCTATGGCCCCCGGGTCTATCTCCTATCATATTTGCTTTCAATCTACTTTTATTTGCATCTTTAATTTTTGCATCTATATTATAAAATACCAAAAATATATTTATATTATCTTACTATCTTTATTAGATCTCACTTTGGCAAGTGACTGTGAAGGGATTAACAACCCCTTTATTGCGTTGGTTGCGAGTTCTCAGTTTGTTTGTGTAGGTGCGTGGGACTTTTGAGGAGCCTCCTACTGGATTGATACCTTGGTTCTCAAAATTGAGGGAAATACTTACGCTATACTTGCTGCATCACCCTCTCCTCTTCGGGGAAAACCAACGCAAGCTCAAGACGTAGCAAGAAGGATTTCTGGCGCCGTTGCCGAGGAGGTCTTCGCTCAAGTCAAGACATACCAAGTACCCATCAGAAACCCATCTCCCTCGCATATAAATTATTTGACATTTGCCTCTCGTTTTCCTCTCCCCCACTTCACCCTTGCCGTTTTATTCGACCTTCCTCCGTTCAATCTTGTGTTACCATGTGCCTTCTTCTTGCTTGCATCTTCGCTTGCTAAGAGTTTATGGATCCTCATCCACTTGCTAATCTCTTTAAGAGATCCAATTATGACGAACCTATTGCTAGTGAGTTGAGTGCTCTAGATTATCTTTATGAGGTTTTGCCTGAATTTCGTGAATCTAAAAATTGTGATAAAGTACTTTATGAAACGATTCACGATAGGTCTTTGAATAAAAAGCATCATTGCAATGATTTTCCTATAAATTCTCTTGATGTCAATTGTGCTAATAATATGCAAAACCCTAAGCTTGGGGATGCTAGTTTTTCTATGTCTACTACTTGTTTCAATGATCATGATTGGGGTGATTCTTCTTATAACCTTGAAAATTTATTTAAGCCCCATGATGAATATAGATTGATAATAGTGTTTGCAATGATATTGAAAGTGGGTTTGGAAGAGTGTCAACTTTAGATCCCACATATTTGGAGTATGTTCAATCTTATGATATTTTTGATAAAAGTGGGTTCGGAAAGGTCATGACTTTAGTTAATGTTAATCCCACTATCTTGGAAGAGTGTCAACTTTGGATGCATGTGGATAATGTTGAGAATATGTTTTGTGATAGCTATTTTGTTGAATTTGCCTATGATCCTACATGTAATTATTATGAGAGAGGAAAATATGGTCGTAGAATTTTTATCTTATTAAATTACCTCTCTTCATGTTGAGATTGCTATCGTCTCTTTCTTCTTCCTTGCGTATACTAGTTTATGCTTGCCTTGCAAATTTGTTTGCTTATAATATGCCTATGCATAGGAAGTATGTTAGACTTAGATGTGTTTGTCACGTGTTTTGTGATGCTCTTTTGTGCTTCAATTCTTGTCTTTCATGTGAGCATCATTGAAATCTCAATGCCTAGCTAAAAAAGGCTTTAATGAAAAGCGCTTGTTGGGAGACAACCCAATATTTTTCCTTGCTGTTATTTAATAAATAATCCATCTACCTTCTGTTTAGATGTGTTTTTATCTTTTAATTAGTGTCTGTGCCAAGTTAAACCTATAGGATCTTCTTGGATGATAGTTATTTGATCTTGCTGTAATTTCCAGAAACTTTCGGTTCACCAAAACAGTTGTTAAAAATCACCAGAACGTGATAAAATAGTGATTCCAATTTCTGCTGATCAATAAACAAATTGCCTAGGTCTTCCTATTTTGGCTGATGTTTTTGAGTTCCAGAAGTTTGCGTTAGTTACAGATTACTACAGACTGTTCTGTTTGTGACAGATTCTGTTTTTCGTGTGTTGTTTGCTTATTTTGATGAATCTATGGCCAATAAAATAGTTTATAATCCATAGAGAAGTTGGAATACAGTAGGTTTAACACCAAAATAAATAAATAATGAGTTCATTTCAGTTTCTTATGTGGTGGTTTTTGTTTTCTTTCACTAACGGAGCTTACGAGATTTCTGTTGAGTTTTGTGTTGTGAAGTTTTCCAGTTTTGGGTAAAGCCTTTATGGACTATGGAATAAAGGGTGGCAAGAGCCTAAGCTTGGGGATGCCCAAGGCACCCCAAGATATTCAAGAATAGACAAAAGCCTAAGCTTGGGGATGCCCCGGGAAGGCATCCCCTCTTTCGTCTTCGTTCATTGGTAACTTTACTTGGGGCTATATTTTTATTCGCCACATGATATGTGTTTTGCTTGGAGCGTTGTGTATTATATTAGTCTTTGCTTTTTAGTTTATCACAATCATCCTTGCTGTACAGACCTTTTTGGGAGAAGCCTATTTGATTAGAATTTGCTAGAATACTCTATGTGCTTCACTTATATCTTTTGAGCTTGATAGTTTTTGCTCTAGTGCTTCACTTATATCTTTTAGAGCACGGTGATGTCTTAATTTTGAAGAAATTACTAGTCTCTCATGCTTCACTTATATTATTTTTAGAGTCTTTTAGAACAGCATGGTATTTGCTATGGTTATAAAATTGGTCCTAGAATGGTAGGCATCCAAGTTGGGTATAATAAAAACTACCATAGGAAGTGAATTGGATGCTATGATTAATTTGATGCTTGATAATTGTTTTGAGATATGGAGGTAGTGATATTAAAGTCATGCTAGTTGGGTGATTATGAATTTAAAGAATGCTTGTGTTGAAGTTAGAAAATCCGTAGCATGCACGTATGGTTAAAGTTGTGTAACAAATTTGAAACATGAAGTGTACCTGGCTTGTGCATCCTTATGAGTGGTGGTCGGGGATGAGCGATGGTCTTTTCCTACCAATCTATCCCCCTAGGAGCATGCGCGTAGTACTTGATTTTTGATGATTTCTAATTTTTCTCAATAAGTATATGAGTTCTTTTGACTAATGTTGAGTTCATGGATTATACACACTTTTACCTTTCCGCCTTTGCTAGCCTCTTCGGTACCATGCATTGCCCTTTCTCACCTTGAGAGTTGGTGCAAACTTCGCCGGTGCATCCAAACCCCGTGATACGATACGCTCTATCACACATAAACCTCCTTATATCTTCCTCAAAACAGCCACCATACCTACCTATTATAGCATTTCCATAGCCATTTCGAGATATATTGCCATGAAACTTTCCACCGTTCCGTTCATCATCATCATGACATACTTTACTTTTGTCATATTGCCATTGCATGATCATGTAGTTGACATCGTATTTGTGGCAAAGCCACCATGCTTTATTTTTCATACATGTCACTCTTGATTCATTGCACCATCCCGGTACACCGCCGGAGGCATTCATATAGAGTCATATCTTATTCTAGTTTCGAGTTGTAATTCTTATGTTGTAATCAATAGAAGTGTGATGATCATCATTATTAGAGCATTGCCCAAAGAAAAAAAAGAAAAAAAAGAAAGGCCAAAAAGAAAAAAAGAAAGGTCCAAAGAAAAAAAAGAAAGAAAGAAAGAAAAGAAAATAAATAAGGGCAATGTTACTATCTCTTTTTCCACACTTGTGCTTCAAAGTAGCACTTTGTTCTTCATGTAGTGAGTCTCATATATTGTGCTTCAAAGTAGCACCATGTTTTTCATATAGTGAGTCTCATAAGTTGTCTTTTTCATACTAGTGGGAATTTTTCATTATAGAACTTGGCTTGTATATTCCTACGATGGGCTTCCTCAAATGCCCTAGGTCTTCGTGAGCAAGCAAGTTGGATGCACACCCACTAGTTTTCTTTTGTTGTGCATTCATTTATAGCTCTAGTGCATCCGTTGCATGGCAATCCCTACTCCTCATGTTGACATCAATTGATGGGCATCTCCATAGCCCATTGATTATCCTCGTCAATGTGAGACTTTCACTTTTTTGTCTTCTCCACACAATCCCCATCATCATATTCTATTCCACACATAGTGCTATATCCATGGCTCACGCTCATGTATTGCGTGAAGGTCGAAAAAGTTTGAGATTATTTAAGTATGAAACAATTGCTTCGCTTGTCATCGGGGGTATAGAAGTTGGGAACATCTTTGTGTGACTAAAATGAAGCATAGCCTAACTATATGATTATGTAGGGATGAAATTTCTTTTGCCATGCTATTTTGAGAAGACATGATTACTTTGATTATTATTACTTGAAGTGTTACTATTTCTTTTATCAATATGAACTTTTATTTTGAATCATTTGGATCTGAACATTCATGCCACAATAAAGAAAATTACATTATGAATTATGCTAGGTAGCATTCCACATAAAAAATTCTCTTTTTATCATTTACCTACAAGAGGACGAGCAGGAATTAAGCTTGGGGCTGCTTGATACGTCTCCAACGTATCTATAATTTTCGATTGTTCCATGCTATTATATTACCCCTTTTGGATGTTTATGGGCTTTATTTTACACATTTATATCATTTTTGGGACTAACCTACTAACCGGAGGCCCAGCACGTATTGCTGTTTTTTTTGCCTATTTAAGTATTTCGAAGAAAAGGAATATCAAACGGAGTCCAAACGGAATGAAACCTTCGGGAGCGTGATTTTTGGAACGAACGTGATCCGGAGAGCTTGGAGTGCAAGTCAAGAAGCTTCCGAGGACCCCACGAGATAGGAGGCCGCGCCCCCCCTGTAGGGCGCGCCCCCTGTCTCGTGGGCCCCTCGGGCGGCCACCGACGTACTTCTTCCTCCTATATATACCTACGTACCCCGAAAACATCCAGGGGCACCACGAAACACAATTTCCACCGCCGTAACCTTCTGTATTCGCGAGATCTCATCTTGGAGCCTTCGCCGGCACTCTGCCGGAGGGGGAATCGACCACGGAGGGCTTCTACATCAACATCCTTGCCCCTCCGATGAGTTGTGAGTAGTTTACCACAGACCTACGCGTCCATAGTTATTAGCTAGATGGCTTCTTCTCTCTTTTGGATCTCAATACAATGTTCTCCCCCTCTCTTGTGGAGATCTATTTGATGTAAACTCTTTTTGCAGTGTGTTTGTCGAGATCCGATGAATTGTGGGTTTATGATCAAGTTTATCTATGAATAATATTTGAATCTTCTCTGAATTCTTTTATGTTTGATTGAGTTATCTTTGCAAGTCTCTTCGAATTATCAGTTTGGTTTCGCCTACTAGATTGATCTTTCTGGCCATGGGAGAAGTGCTTAGCTTTGGGTTCAATCTTGCGGTGTCCTTACCCAATGACAGAAAGGTTGCAAGGCACGTATTGTATTGTTGCCATCGAGGATAACAAGATGGGGTTTATATCATATTGCATGAGTTTATCTCTCTACATCATGTCATCTTGATTAATGCGTTACTCTGTTCTTATGAACTTAATACTCTAGATGCAGGCTGGAGTCGGTTGATGTGTGGAGTAATAGTAGTAGATGCAGGCAGGAGTCGGTCTACTTGTTATGGACGTGATGCCTATATACATGATCATGCCTAGATAATCTCATAACTATGCGCTTTTCTATCAATTGCTCGACAGTAATTTGTTCACCCACCGTAATACTTATGCTATCTCGAGAGAAGCCTGTAGTGAAACCTATGGCCCCCGGGTCTATCTCCTATCATATTTGCTTTCAATCTACTTTTATTTGCATCTTTACTTTTTGCATCTATATTATAAAATACCAAAAAATATATTTATATTATCTTACTATCTTTATTAGATCTCACTTTCGCAAGTGGCCGTGAAGGGATTGACAACCCCTTTATTGCGTTGGTTGCGAGTTCTCAGTTTGTTTGTGTAGGTGCGTGGGACTTTTGAGGAGCCTCCTACTGGATTGATACCTTGGTTCTCAAAACTGAGGGAAATACTTACGCTACACTTGCTGCATCACCCTCTCCTCTTCGGGGAAAACCAACGCAAGCTCAAGACGTAGCAAAGACCATGACTAGTAACAGGAAGAGGTGTGCCATCGACAGTAAAAACATTAACAGGTGAATCAAGTGGTCGAAGGGAAGACAACACAGAAGAATCAGAAGACATATGAAAGGAGGCTCCAGAATCCAGAACCCACGAAGATGTACCTAACTGTGTAGATGCCTGCGGTGGTGGAGAAGTGGATGCAGTCACAGCAGCAGTGGAACCGGTTGACGAAGAGCCTGAGGAAGCCAAGAGACGCTTGAGCCTCACAATGTCCTGGTCGGTGAGTGATGGAGTCGAGGAAGATCCAGGAGTCCCACTGAAAGAGGAGCGCCTCTGGTCTCGCTTCTTCTCACGGCAATCAGACTCTGGATGACCTGGCAGAGAGCAGTAGCCATAGAAGGTGTCACGACGTGACCGACCCCTCTTAGTATAAGCAGGGCGACCCACCCCCTGAATGTGTGGGTAGGAGCTGTGGAACGGTGAGCCGAGCAGACGACACAGAAGCCCGAGCAGCCAACACAGATGGGACCACCAGCAAACCGGCAGAGCGATGGCGGGTCTCCTCAGCACGAAGCTCGGCAAGCACCTCCGAGATAGGAACACGACCACGAGCAAGCAAGTGAGCACGACTGGGTTCAAACTCAGAGCGGAGACGAGATAAGAACTCATGGACCCGCTGAAACTCCAAGTCAGACCGCGTAGTCTGACAGCAACGGCAGGTTCCACAAACAACTGCCCTCAGTGAGTCAAGCTGACGCTAGATGGCAGAACACTGTGAGTAGAACTCATCAACAGACGAATCACCCTGCTGGAGAGCATGCTCCTGACGCACCACAGAGAGGTATAGAGCATCGCCAGAGGGCTGATAGCGCTAACAAAGGTAGGACCACATTGCTGCAACAGTGCCGAGGCCCATGAACTCTGAAGCAAATGGAGGAAGGACAGTCGCAGTGAGAACAGCAGCAGCTCGAGCATCATCATTGCACCACTGAGTGTAAGCAGACAGATCATCTCGGTAGACAGAAAGAGCGTCAGAATAGGCAGATATCTGCTGATCATAAGCATCAACTGCAGCAGCATCAAGGGCCTTGGCTGCATCACGATCAGCCTGAGAAGCATCAGCAGCAAGCACTGGCGGAACCGGCGGAACAGGAGCCACCGGAGCAACGGGGCAGGGCGGACAAGCTACCTCGCCAGAGAGCACGCCCCACAACAGAAGACCGCGCATATGGATACGCATGAAGCCCACAAACTCAGCATAATTGGTGCCATCAAAGATCACCAAGCAGCGAGGAACAACCACATAGCCCGAAGATGACATACTGAGATAGCTCCTCTTTTTTTCTCTTTTTTTTTGTTTTTGGTCAACGGATCTAGATCGGGGGATGAGGCTCACGCGCTCGATCCAGGACCCCCGATTCTGGACCGAGGAGACGCCCGCTTGCCCGAGGCAAAGGCCGCGAGCAGGAACCATGAGGGGCGGCGGCAGGGGGCTTCGTCAGCCAGGCCAGCCAAGTAGCAGGACGGGCCGGCGACGGCAGGGGGCTCCCGCAAGCAGAGGCACCAGCCAGGCAGCCGGACGGGCTGGGGACGGCCAGGCCGGGAGGCGGCGGCAGCTGGACGAGCTGGGGACGGCGAGGCCGGGTGACGGCGGCAGCTGGTCGGGCGGGAGATGGCGAGGCCGGGTGACGACGGCAGCTGGACAGGCTGGGCATGGGGAGAGCCGGAACGGACCTGGGGCAGCGGCCCCCTGACGAAGGGAGAGCAGGCAGGCCGGGAGCAACGGTGACGGACAGAGAGATGGCTGGCGGCGGGAGTTGACGAGGCAGACTAGGTACGAGCACGGAGTTGCATCGTGCGAGGGAGAGAGGCTAGCCTAGCATCTGATACCATGTTGGATAAATGAGCAACTAGCTTTACTGAGGGCCAAAGGCCAATACATATACAGATATAGTAAAGTGCAGAAAAGCCCCTTATACAATGGGGATATATACAAGAAACTATACACATCCAACATGAAAAACTGGTTTCTATAACAAGTGAATGGAGTGGGTGATCCAGAACCCAGACAGTCTGTGCGCAAGATTCCTCAAATCCAAGTAGTATCCTTATGGTAATCTGCTGGACACCATGTTCGCACCGGATCCGTCCCCGGTTTGGAGAGCAATTGAATTTGGACTTGAACTACTGAGAAAAGGTCTCATCTGAAGGGTGGGTGATGGCAAAAACATTCATATTCAAGGGGACCAATGGATCCCAAGACGGGAGGATCTCATGATGGCTGCTTTCATTAGGAGGTCTTGGATTCGTTGGGTCAACCAACTAATGCATGTGGACAGGAAGGAATGGATGAATAATTAATAAGACACATCTTTTACCCTTTCGATGCAGATGAGATATGCAAAATAAGCATCCCGGCCTGGAACGTTGAAGACCGGGTTGGTGGCACTACGAGAAATATGATGTTTTATTGGTGAGAACGGCGTACAAATTGGCAGGGGCTAGTCTTCCCCAATTGGACCAAAATCCGCCGAGCTCCTCTAGCAACCCAAATGACTGTAGCATATGGGATCTTATTTGGAAATCAAGAGTTCCGGAGAAGGTCCATATTTTCGGTTGGAGGGTGGCTACCAACACCCTTGCCACTAAGGAAAACAAATGGAAAAGAACCTTGGAGGTGGATGCTAGATGTAGCATTTGCGGAATTGAATAGAGAACGAACATCACGCAGTGATCATGTGTACCAAGAGTAGAGCCTTGAGAACAGCCATGAGAGAGGTGTGCAACCTACCTGCAGAAAACAAGTTTTGGCATACGGGTGAGTATTGGCTCCAAGTAGTTCTACACGTGGAAATCGAGGAAATGCGCGCCAAAATCCTGCTGCTCCTCTGGCAATGTTGGCATCTCAGGGAAGACTGCATCCGAAACAATGGCAGAGAAACGATCAGAGGTTCAGTACTGTTTCTGAGGAGGTACGAGGAAGAACTAAGAATGGCAAGAGAGACGTCCGAGAGGGCTGGTCGGAAATGTGCAGTCTTCAGCAAGGGGAACAGTGCCCGGGCTACTGCATCCCTTGCCTATGCTGATGCAATCTCTGAAGAGCAGTGGAGTCCTCCAGTACGAGTTGTCAACATCAATTCAGACTTGGCCTTTCTAGCTGAAGCTGGGGAAAGTGCGGCTGGTGTAGTTGGCCGGGATCACCGTGGTTTTGTCCTTCTGTCAGTCTGCAAGAAGCTGCCACTGCGCCGCAGCGAGGAGGAGGCCGAAGCCCGCGCTGCACTGGTCGGGCTGCAAGCTATGGTTAGATTATTTAATGGCCAGCTGGTCCTTGAATTGGATAACCAAATCACTGCCAAAGAGCTGGAGTCACAGAGTCCCAACGAGCCCCCCATTATGGCCTAATCATGGACATAAAGAATGCTATGGCCTATGGGCGCTTTCTCTGCCTGCAATGTCCAGTGTGTGAAACAAAGCAGCAACTTGTTGGCTCACAGACTGGCAGCACTCACCAGGAGCTCACGAGAGCAAGTTTTGATCCCCGATGTACCGAGTAGTCTTCGACCACTTATGCTCTCTGGATGTATCACTCCTATTGAGTAGATTTCCTACTCTTTTTATTTAGATATGCATTAAAAATATTACTGTTCTTTTTTGAAAAAAAAGATGTCCTTTTCGACTCTTTGTGGTCTCCAGGACACAGCCATAACAGTTACCTATGTCTCTACACTATATATAACTTCAAATGATTAAAGCAAGTAAGCTATATAATGATATTTCTAATAGTGCCACTTCTGCTAAACTAATTTAGTTAATCTTGTATTTGTCGGTATCTTCTATCGATTATATACTAAGAGAAAAATACAGGCCTAAGTACCCACTTCTGACACTCGGCATAGTCTTTGTCGAGTACTCGACAAAAGGAACTCAGTAAAAACCCCGTTTTTCGAAAAGTAAGTGCGCTAAGTAGGCTTTGCGGAGTGTAACATGCAGCAAAGCCTTTGCAACAAAATTTGGCGCCTCGCCGAGTATTCTTAATTAGTAGTCACCAAATACTCTGGTTCTAGTAGTGGTAAAGGATACTACGTTAACCCACATCAGCCAAATTATTTTCATGCTTAATCAAAAATTTGCGGATAGATTTTAACACAAGATTATTAGTCATATAATTCTGCCAGTGTAATCGTGTTTAAGATTTATACTATGAAGGTCACGTTCAAACAGATAGTTGTAGGATGTATCTCCATACGATGGTAACTATGTTCAGGAAAAAGGGAGAAGGAAACTACGTATCCGTTTAGGACAGTAGCTGGCATACATTGCTATCATTCAGATCAACATAAAAAATCCTTCCTCTGTTCCATGATATAAGATCATCTCCAGCCGCACCCCCAGGAAGGCCTCCCCAGGCGATTTATTTGCGCCGGCACCAAAAAAATGGCCCAGTCGCGCCCCCAGGATGCCGAATTTCGCCGGCTCGGGCCGTTTTTGCGCCCGGCGCTCGCAGGCCGAACCCGGCGCACTGGGGGCCCTCGGGGGCTCCGGCGCAAGGGAAAAGTGTTCCTGGGGCCACATTGACAGGCGAAAAGTCAATCCACCCGCCCAGATTCGCCCTCCTGCCCCCCGCGCTCGGCCGCCACCCTGCCGATCCCGACGCCGACCACCGCCCGCCGCAGCTAGGTAGACCGTCTCCAGCCTAGAAAAAGAAGGAGCGTCGCTGAGGAAGCCTCTTCGCCGCTGCCCGGCACCTTTTTACGCCCGCCGCGCAGAAACTGTCGCCGGGCGGCTTGCGCCACCTCGCCCACAAGGTGTTCGGTGAATTGCCCGGCCCGGCGATGGACTCCGAAGATGAGGAGGCGCTCGCGGCGTTGCTGGATGAGGAAGCCGAAGTCAACGTCCAGGAGCAGGAGCATCTCGTGGTGCTCGCCGCCCTCGCCGGCCTGCTCGCGAGCAGTGAGAAGCCGCGGCGAGGTGGCTCGGCACTTGGGCGGATGAAAGCAAAGAACCGGCACCGTCTGGAAGGCTACTGCATGCTCTACTCGGACTACTTCGCCGACGCTCATTGCATGGTGAGAAAACATTTCGGCGCCGTTATCGGATGAGCCGAAATCTTTTCCTCCGGATTGTAAATTCCATTCGGGAGTTCGACAGCTACTTCAAAGTGCAGGAAGGATTGCACCGGCTCACTTCACTAGTAGAAAACGAAGCTTTAAAACCGGTTTGTAAGGGCCTTTAGTGCCGGTTATGGAACCGGCACTAAAGTGTGGGCACTAAAGGCCCCCTCCCCCTTTAGTACCGGTTCGGCACGAACCGGCGCTAAAGTGCCACCACGTGGCGTGAGCTCGCACCCTAGTATGGGGGAGCTTTAGTACCGGTTGGTGTTACCAACCGGTACTAAAGGTTTTTTTTTTTTTAAAAATGAAAATTTTGGAAAAAAAATTTGATTTTTTATTTCGATTTTTAATTTTTCTGAATTATTTGACGATTTAGTCTCTAATCACCTCTCTTAAATGCTCAAGTGTGGATCACTCATTCCAAATCATCTAACTTCCCGACCGGTCACCCATCCCTCTCACTACTCCAGCCGAGCACGCTTAACTTTCGGGTTCTATTCTCCTTCGTTTCCGAGTCTGCACTTGTTATTTTCCTGACAACGATGAAGATGTCAATCCTATTAACCCTCAGGAGTTTAGCTTGAGCATGAAGTCACACATTTCACCGTTTGAGTTTGAAACTATTATTCTAAAAAAACAGTAATTATTTAGTAATGCTAATATTTCTTGAATAAGTTTGACCATAGTTTTACCAGATTTGACCAAAATTCAAAAAATTGAAATAATTATTTAGTAACACTAATATTCTTGAATAATTATGTAGTAACATTAATACTTCTTGAATCAGTTGTTTGACCGGTTTGACAAGATTTATCCAAAATTCAAAAAACATAAATTAGAGCATATCTTTTTTCCTTTTACAATTTTTCATTTCAAAAATTGTCCTAAACCCTACACCCGGGACTTAAAACGTCGGAAACTCTACGCTAAACAGTAAAAACTAAGGGTGTAAACCATAAAACCTAACCCTAAACTCTGAAATCTAAACCCTAGCACTAAACGCTAAAAACGTCTAAAAACGTCTAAAACGCCCAAAAACTCTATTTTCCCTTTGGAATTTTGTGATTTTAAAAAATTGTCGAAACGGAAAACATTGATGATTAACCCTAAACTCTGAAATCTAAACCCTAGCACTAAACGCCCAAATTTTTTTCTAAAAAACGTCTAAAACGCCCAAAAACTAAGGGTTTCAGCGGATCGATCTTTTTGTTCTGCAAATTTTGATATATTATATGTATTTTTTTGAATTAGGATGATTTAGTTATGATTTTTTCAAGTTTGAAAATTGCCCTATAGTCCCGGTTTTTGTCTCCAACCGGGACTGTAGGTTAGACCCCTTTAGTGCCGGTTCGTGGCTCGAACCGGTACTAAAGGTTAGCCCTTTAGTACCGGTTTGTGCCACAAACCGGGACTAAAGGGGCTCGTGGGGCCCCGGCCTGACGCCAGCCTGCCACCACCCCTTTAGTACCGGTTCGTGGCACGAACCGGTACTAAAGGTTTAACACGAACCGGCACTAATGCATAGCCGTTCAAACCGGTACTAATGATACCATTAGTATCGGGCCAAAATCGAACCGGGACTAATGTGTCTCACATAAGGTCCTTTTTCTACTAGTGCTTGGATTCACCTCGATCCAGAAGTGCACGACAGCTATGAGGATGCTTGCATACGGAGCTCCCGGTGATTCACTCGACGACTATGGGCGCATGGCCGAGTCCACCATCATTGAGTGTTTCTACAAGTTCTGCAGGGCAGTGGTGGCAGTGTTTGGACCGCAGTACTTTCGAACACCCAATGCGGAAGACACTGCTCAGATCCTAGCACAGAATAAAGCAAGAGGATTTCCTGGGATGCTTGGAAGCATCGACTGCATGCATTGGAAATGGAAGAACTGTCCATTTGCTTGGCAGGGGTTGTACAAAGGCGCCAAAGGCGGTTGCGGTGTGGTGCTTGAGGCAGTGGCCACACAGGACCTCTGGATTTGGCACTCTTTCTTTGGGATGCCAGGAACTCACAATGACCTCAACGTCCTGCAGTGCTCCCCAGTCTTTGCCAAGCTTGTTGAAGGTCATTCTCCTCCAGTGAACTTCGAGGTCAATGGACGGCAGTACAACAAGGGGTACTATATAGCTGATGGCATCTATCCAAGATGGTCGACATTTGTGAAGACCATCTCAAACCCTGTGCCAGGAGGCAAGAACGCCTGGTTTGCGAAGATTCAGGAGGCTTGCAGGAAGGATGTCGAGCGGGCATTTGGTGTGCTCCAATCTCGATTTGCTGTTGTCCGGTTCCCTGCTCAGACCTGGTCGAAAGATCAAATGTGGGAGATCATGACTTGCTGTGTCATCTTGCACAACATGATCATTGAGAGCGAGCAGGAAGAGCCAGTGTTTGACACTGAACCGTACCACAGGCAGGGTCCTCTTGCCCAAGTTGATCATCAGCTACCGGCAAACTGGACTGACTACCTCAATATGCGTCAAGAGATCCGAGACCCACAGGTGCATCAAGAACTACAACACGATCTAGTGGAGCACCTATGGAGGCTCAAGGGCGAGCCCGGCAATGGAGATGAAACTTGAGTTTTTATTTGTTAAATGATATAATTTGTGGTGAACTATTTGATTTATGTGATGAAACAAGCCGAAAACACGTCGAACTATGTGAGGAGCTAATTGATTCCTAATTGTTTGCAAAAATTCACGCCAAAACCGGCCGAACAGCGCCGAATATGGGCCGATTCACGCAGTTATCGGGCCGTTTTTGGACATATTTGGGCCGAAAGCTAGGCTGAATTCGGCGCCTGGGGGCGACGGCTGGGTGCCGAACCGCCCCCAACACCGATTTTGTCGCCGGCGCACCCCCAGGACGCTTTTTTCGGCGCCCTGGGGGGCGAACGGCTGGAGATGCTCTAAGAATGTTTTTCAAGCTAAAACAACTTGAAAAACGTTCTTATATTATGGGACAGACGGAGTAGATTATATCTGTTTGAACTTCATAGTATAGCTAAATATACCATAGTAATCACAATCTCTCATGGTTGTACTTAGATATAGCTCACGCGAAAAATATTCATCTTATGCATAATTTTAATATGTTATTCTTGCCACTTGCACAAATGCTAATACAATGCAATGGATAGATAAAATATGTATGCCCTAGGAAAAGATTACACCCAATATTCATCTGACCATCTTATTCTTTGAAGACAGTTAGTACTATCAGCTTCCAATACAGTTCCTTAGGGCGATACGCCAAGAAATTTGTTGAGTAGTGATTAGGCACTAACATGACAATGTAACAGTGAGCATTGAATCAAAGACTTTACGACATGATCTGTTAGAATACTACAATAGGGTCTATTACAAGCAAGAAGTTCATCATAGGCCTACCTTTTATGCACGTATGATATGAACATCAAAAACATATAATTATGTATATTTATGGACAATATGTCAGACAGATATAGAACTGCAATCATACACAAACAAGAATACAAATGTTGTTCTAGAAGCATTTGCATGGCAAGAAAATAATTACTATAATTATTTTTCACAAAAAATTCATGATTCTTATTGTGTAGTATTTCTTAGCAACACAATCATATGCAAAATAAATGACAAAATTACACCTCCACTAATCAAACTATAATAGAAAACAACACATTCAACACAATATAAATGATGCCCTGGCAAACATAAAAGAGAACAAGAAAACATAAAGAACAAAACAAGAAAAAAATAAAACCCAGACCATGGCCCACCCATGCACGCACTCGGCAGATGGTTATTATCCTTTGAAACATGCAGATATTAGAATTTTCTTGACGGGAAAATCTGCATTAGAGGAGAACCCAATAGGGAGAGAATGCATAGGGAGGCGGGTTATGTCCCCTTCCAGTTTGCCACCTAATCTAGTAGAGGAGCGGCTCACCACATGTTTAATCTGGAGAACAATGGAGGTGCTCATGGAGGAAGGTACTAAGAAGGAAAATGGGTCAGAGATAGAGGGAGAGAGAGACAGAGATCAGTCAGGGTTGCAGTTTCTCTATTTTTCTATGACGTGAGTGGGTTTAGGTTCAGATCGAGCGAGCAGAGCAAGAGCAAGGTAGGCGGTGCCGAAAGTGTGGACGGTGACATGTAGGAATAAAAACGATCTATTTATTTAGATATCCTAATCTATTTTAATAAAGATTCACACGATTTATATTGCTCATATCATACTTAAATTTTCGGGCCCAAGAAAGATAAGTGATTGTGTAACGACTCAACCAAAATTTGGCAACAAGAAAATAGTTGAAGTATTACTGAAAGTTACTATGAAATTATAATAACGATTTATATAATTATTACTAATAGTATTTCCATGATTGCTGTCAGGACCCCGATTCTAAGTCACACCGATCTAGCCTGTAACACCTCATATCACTTTGCGGCCTCACGCACGGTGTTTCCACGGTTGTCGCCTTACCATGGCCCGGGACCGTTTGTGCCTTTTGGCTCACGTATATGATAGTGTCGCTAGCATCCATATGACAGAGAACCCGGGCCGACATGACTAGTCGTGAACCCAAAGTGGCACTAACTTACGGGACAGGCATACATGAATCAACATCGAGCATGTCGGTCAGCAGCGTGCGAATCCGGGCTGTAGCACTGGGCTAACAGGACTCCGGGAACCCGGGCTGTAGCAGGCTAGGCAGGACTCCGGATGTCACCGCGTGACATTTCCCCGAAGGGACAGACACAGGAACGAAGTGAATCACATGCCGGCCAGTCAAGTGTTCCGGAGCAGTAGTGCTGGGCTAGCAGGACTCCGGTGAACCGGGCTGTAGCGGACTACTATGGCTCATGGAAGCACAAGACTACATTTCCCCATAAGAGAGGCTACCAAGGATAAACAACTAGGTTGTCGGATCCCACACATACCAAGCATTTCAATCATACACACAATATGCTCGATATGTGTAAATACAACATGGCATCACAACATAATTCTACGACTCAAGTATTTATTCATTAAGCTCCGACGAGCCAAGTATTACAAACATGGGACTCATGACCCAACATACAAAGCATACAAGCAACAAGCACATGCGGAAGCTTAACTTGTCTGAGTACAGACAACTACAAATGAAGAAGGCTGACAAGCCTGACTATCTACAAGACCCTCCTAAGGGTACAAGATCGTACCTGAGGTAACACGCTAAACGTCGAAGTCCACACGGAACTACTAGCGAGACTGACGTCTCGATGTAAAAACATAACATAGGCAAACGTGAGTACAAATGTACCCAACAAGACTTACATCAGAACTAGCTACATATGCATCAGTATCAACAAAGGGGGTGGTGGAGTTTGACTGCAGCAAGCTAGCTTTGACTCGGTGGCTATCCTGCACTACGACTGCAACTAAGTCTTTTGAGGTGGCGCACATGAGTCCACATATTCACCATATCAATACACCACTATGGATCCGCTCCCGTCTCCCTACGAGAACGCCATCCATAGCACTCACGCTTATCTTGCGAGTTTTAGAGTATCCACTTTCACTTGTCTATGAACTGTACAGGCAACCCAGAAGTCCTTTACCACGGACACGGCTATTCGAATAGATGATGTTAACCCTGCAGGGGTGTACTTCTTCACACACGCTCTCACCACTTACCACCATGTACACGACGTTTATCTCGGCAACCTTCAAGCGGAAGCCTGGTGAGGGAGTCGGCCACGAGCTGACTAACCACACAAGTCTCTCGTCCAGGTTTATCGCCTATTCGGGTTCCATCCGCAAGGAGATCCGGTCGGGGTGTCGCTCACGGCCCCAAACGATGTGTGCAGGGTTCCCAAGCCCACCTCAATGGATGGATATACGCTTGGTACACCGTGTGACGGTGCCTAGTCTGTCCCAAGCCCACCTATACCGGGTGCCACTTGTTAGACTACTAACACAACCTACAAACACCAGAAACTAGTTGCAACTCCTGGACAGAGATCATGTTGATTAATAAGTCGGGAGGGGTCGAGTTACCGGAACCCAATGTGTGGTAGTAACTGTTCATGGATCACAAACACAGAACTCAGTTCTTGAGGACGGCTGGAACGAGACAACCCACCATGTACTCCTACATGGCCTCTCACCGCTACCTTTACCAAATCGTGTTCACACACTTAGCTCTCAACAGTAGGACATGTTCACAACTTTCCAACTCATCCCCCATGAATCAGACCTGACTCAACTCTAAGCAGTAGCAGGCATGACAAACAAGCATGAATGAGTAGGCACATCAGGGCTCAAACAAATCCTACTCATGCTAGTGGGTTTCATCTATTTACTGTGGCAATGACAGGTCATGCAGAGGAAAGGGGTTCAACTATCGCAGCATGTAACAGTTGAATCCTTGTTGTCCTAATGCAGTAAAAGAGAGCAGGAGCGAGAGAGTGCGATTGTCTCGGAATGAACAAGGGGGTTTTGCTTGCCTGGCACTTCTGAAGATAGTATAGCTCTTCATCGGTGTCATCGAACTCATCGTCGGAACGTCGCTCATCGAGAGGGGACAAATATCGGCAAACAAGGAAGAACACAATCAATGCAATGCACAATATGATGCATGATCATGATATGGCAATATGAGTGTGTTGGGCTAATGCAACTACAACCAGATGGGTTTGAGCTTATTTGAACCAAAGATTCAAATACAAACTCAAGGTGTGAGTTCATATAAGTGCATTAACATGTTTTACCTAAACAGCAAGGTTAAGTTGATCTGACATGCATGAAAATGGTGTAGATGGATAGATTGGATTTTTCTGATCATTTTTCATATATAATTTATCTTATTTGGAGTTATAGATAATTTTCTATGGATTTTAGAAGTTTTGGGCATTTTCTGGAATTTTCTGAATTATTTTAAATCCAGAAAATTATTAACTGCGTCGGCATTGCGTCACTGTGACGCCAGCAAGTCAACTGCGGCTGACCAGGTCAACCCTGTATAGTGGGGTCCACTGGTCAGTCACATAATCTTTATGCGGTCACCGAAGCGGTGAGTCAGTCAACGACCACGTCGGCAAGTCAGCGGCTGGCGTGTGGGAATTGGCCAACAGGTGACTGGCTAGGTCAAACTGACTGTGGACCTGCGGGATTAGTTTAACCTAAACAAAACTAAACCAGGGTTAGTTAGGCAGTGGGGCCCGTCTGTAAGTGGCTCTAGGGTTAATTAGTGAAGTCATTGGCTGCTAATGATGGGGCACGTCGAACTCGCCGAAGTTCTGCCGACGGTGACCATAGAACACGGCGGGGCGCACCGGATTTGTGCTAGAGGCATCGGCTTAGCGCGCTGAGGGCACCAGGGCATAGCCCTTGCTCGCCTGCATCAAGAGGAGGCGGAGTTGGGCGCGGGGGTCGCAGGAATCATGCCAGCGACGAGCTTTGGCGGCGGCCGGAGTTTGGGTGGGTGTGGGGTTGGCGCTGTGGTGCACAAACGAGCGAGGCGAAGGTCTAGCATGGCACTACGCGTTGCGGGGAGCAAGTTGGACTTGCCGGGGTTACCATTTGGTCACCGGAGCTGTGTCGGCGACGAGCTCAAGCGGCGGCGGCTACAGTCGTCAAGGGGGCGGCGTTTACGACTCGAAATCGAAGGGGAGGAAGGAGGGGATCCACGCAAGAGCTCACAGCGGTTCGTTCGGTGGCCTGAGCGAGCTCGGGGAAGCGTCGCAGCGGGTGCACGGTCGCCCGCTATCCTGGTGGCCCGAGGTTGAAGAAGACAGCGGTGAGGGTGTTCGTGGCCGTCCGGCGTCGCTTGGCTTGGTGAGGAGGTCGAGGACGAGGTAGCCGAGCTATTGGGCACCCGAGGGGTCGAGGGGGAGGCTCTGGGTGCGGCAACGGCGAGCGGTGGCGACGAGCTCCGCCCGGGCTGCGCGGGAGAGAGAGCAGAGGAGGGGGAAGGGGTCCAGGGAGAGTGAGAGAGATCCAGGGGGTCGGGGCGATGTACGTGGCGTTGCCGGCCTCGTCGGGGAGGAGCCAGGCAGGCAGAGAGGGAGGAGGTGGCCGCACGGCGGTGCGCCCGCGTCGGGCACGCGCCCGTCCTCCTGGCAAGGAGGAAGATGACAGGAGGAGGTGTCCAGGTGGGATGGGCCACCAGCTGGGCTACACAGGACCTGGGCCAGCCAGGTAAAGCCAGGTAAGTACTCTCTCTTCTCTCTCTGCTAATTTGTTTCTGTTTTCTATTTATTTTGATCTGTTTTGAATTAGTAAAAATACTAACTCATTTTGTAAAATCCTGAAAAATAATTTTGGGCACTATTTGAAATATATGCAATAGCCCTCATTTAGTTTCAGAACTATTTGAGCATTTAAATTATTTGTAGCATTTAAATGCCCAAATTCAAATACTTTATGAATTAATTCAAAAATCCAAAATGGACCTAGAAATATGTGCACCATTTTTGGCAGAGGTTTTAAACCAATCCAAAAATGATGAACTTTTCTGAAGGGCATTTTGGGTTCATTAAGAATATTTTTATTTGAACCTAGTTTATTTGATCTGGTGCTAGGGTTTGAGCAATCCCCATTTCAACTTTCAAATAAATTTAGACATGATGCAACAACCAAGCTAGTCCAAGTGCATAGCAAGGCTAGGGATGTGACAACTCACCCCCACTAAACAAGAATCTCGTCCCGAGATTCAAGACGTGAGGTGAGAGGAGAAAGGGGACACAAACTAACACAATCTTCATGATCCAATTGCTCTTCTCGAAGATGTTGATTCATTGCATCATCTTGATCTTGACATCTTGCTTTGAGAACTCCATTCAACATGACCACGAGAAGAAATGAAAACTCTAGAAGAATCGATCTTCTCGAGGATCGAGCAACTGACGATCAACTCACGGAATGAGGCATAGAACACCTCTTGAGCTGAGATGTTCAAACACACTTCGGGAGGGATGGAAGAACAGATGACGGGGGTTCAATTTGGTAGGCAACAATTCCACGCTTGAGGAGATGGTGAATGGTTTCAAGATAGCGATGAAATAATTGCCATGATTCCATAACGGGGCACCTTGGGAGGGGTGACTTGTGGAAATATTCCATTAAGTGGCAAAAAGAATTAGTTTTCAATCAGAGATCATGGAAATTCTCTATACCAGCCTAAGGCAATTCACCAACAATCGTTTGGCGGAGTACGAAGGAATGGCATACCCGGCTAGAATGGATGATGTGGACTACCTTGTTGAAGACAACCCAGTCGATGATTTTTGCTTGTCATCGGAAATGGATGGGACCCATGGTAGGACCACTTTAGAAGATGATCCTGAACAACAATTGCTGAGAAGACCAGCTCATGGGAAATTGGCACAATGGGGTGCAAGCTGGGAACAGATGCAAATGTTGGGAATGTTCCAACCATCATATCTACCTGAGATTCAGATCTGGTTGGTAACAGGATATTTCAGACAGCATGTCTGAAAAGAAAGTTTGCAACGCAAACCGACGAGATGACGTTGCGAGATTCTCGGGAAATGAACTACGATAGCAAGCTCCAAAATATGAGCTGGTTCTGCTACACACATGTGAACACGTTGTCCAAGATAAGCATGACCACATGGAAGTCTTACAACAAAATACTACCGAGCTCTAGTTGGGAACCATCATCGAGGATATCGAAGTCCTTTAATAAGCCCGGGTTAGCTCTTAAGAAGGAGCTTCTTCTCCTCGAACAAATCGGACAGTGGCTTGGTGTGCTAGGGAATACATATGGAATGAAGGTTGCAAGTCTCCAAACAACAGAATACTTCGCACGTATGCATGACTGATTTGGGATGATTCCAGAGGAAATAAAACAAACCTTTCTCAAATTCATGGCGGGAACTTACACCTAATGCACGTGAACTTGGAGAAAGTCACTTCTTTCACCAAAACATATACGTCATGAGCGGAATAGGAAGGCAATGCTTACAAAGTTTCTAACACTAGCTCAACGTTCAACATGAATCATGGAGGATACAAAATGCTGCTGATGGGCTCAACAGCAACTCATTGGAATTTCCATATCACTGGACTTCCACCATTATGTGAACAATGTGATAGTATTGGTCAGACCAAAAGATGTAATGGTGTATGCTCGAGAAATCAACCACGAGTAAGACAACATTACGAATATCGTTGGTTCTGATTTGATTTGAAGATAGCCCATACTCAAATCAAAGTTGTGATAAGTCAATAGGTCCAACAACTGATCACAGGGACCAATCGGTGAAGATATCATCTTTCTTTAACAAACACACAAACACAAGAATATCCCTTTGAAAATGAACTAAGTGGGACAAGCTTTCATCTTCCAACTCTCCAGGTTGCTGTTCAGCTTAACCAACTAGCTCAGGGGTATCCAACACAGATTCTTGGAGAAGGGGTGGTTTATTGGAAACCAACTTGATCACGAACTCAACATATCGGTCAGGGGTCGGCCTGGTGATACTTCCATGAAGATATCCGGAAAATCACGAACCACCGATATGTCTCTAAGCTCGAGATCAATCTTGCTTTTCAAGGCAAGACGACATGATCAGAAGAGCAAGGGAGTCAATCCTAACTCAAGATCGAGGAGTGCACCAGAAATAAGGACAAGGTTGCACGATCAATCCTAGAATAGTGATTCGATAACCAACATGCTAAGAATGATATTAATGTCCATTAACTACCAAGCAACACGGTTGCTAGGAGTATTGATTTCACACATCATGGTTCACTTGTCGGCATTCCGGTTATAATAACACGGAGACCTAGGAATGAACGATGATGGCGAGGAGTATCACTAAATCAAGAATTCATAAGAGGTGGTGCAATTCTCATGACAATCCTGACATAAAGAGGGTAATACTCCATGGAAGAATAGAACAAAAGCTGGATTGACATTTTGATCTGCGGGATACAACTTCTTTGACCCAATCCCAGAGATGGACGAGGTACTAGAGTTTGTTTCTCCTAGTCATTCGGGAATAGAATGGCTTAACGGACCACAAGAATAATAGGCATCGATAACACGAATGCACAACTAGTCCTAACTATCAATTGATAGACAGAGATCAGGATACACCTAAAGAGAGACAACTCAAAGGAACATATGGTTTTCTGAGTTGCGGATGCATAGATTTAGTATGTGAAACAAGTTCAACATATTTCTTCCAGATAATCCATGCAGAAAGATAGAACTGGCAGATTCACAACTATGAATGGAGGACTCATCAAGAGCACTCTGGTTGCGATCTTTTGGCTCAAAGAACTTCCGCCATAAGCAGTTCATGGTATTTGGAAGAAGGAAATACCACGGACCTCGAGGACTATCGCAAAGGTTACTAATATCCTAAAGGAACTAGAAAACACTATCAACATGAAATAAGTAGGGTGAATCGCGGGTTTAAGAACCCAGGAATAGAATGCCTACTAACTATATGGCATCACGGGATGCTTTCGAGAATAATGGCCAGAATCATCACACTGGGGATTCAAACCATGGATGGATCACTAGGTGGTTCTCTAAGACACCTAGGGTCATAATAATGGCTTCAACATACACGCCGAGGCAATGGAGTACCTCAATTCACTGGTTAGTGTGCTCATCTGACCCAAAAAGACATCGGAAACTGGGAGGAAGGATTTGCAAATGCATCAGATTCTTTAGAAACCTGGGATGACTCGGACAGCATAACGGTTGTAAATGCTCAAAAAGATTGAGACATCCTGCAAAATGGTGGCATAACCACTCAACATCATAATATCAAGGTTCCGAGATCAACTATCAACACACGGAAGTAGTAAGAACAGAACTGAGGCTTGAATCCAACAATCCTATAAGCCTAAGGATTAATAACACGTGATCCTGATAGAAAGATGAGAAAGCCTAGTTCTTAATCCCCGTAGAAGAGAAGAGGATGACTCAGATCAGAAGGGCATAATATAAAGGAGTAAAAAGAGCCTTACGTTCCTATCCACAATCAATTCCCTTATATAACTAAAGAATTTCTAGACTCAACTTCGACTAGTTTGGACTGGTAATCCTACAGGCAGTCAGGCCCTGATACCAAAGCTGTCAGGACCCCGATTCTAAGTCACATCGATCTAGCCTGTAACACCTCATATCACTTTGCGGCCTCACGCACGGTATTCCCACGGGTGTCGCCTTACCATGGCCCGGGACCGTTTGCGCCTTTTGGTATATGATAGTGTCGCTAGCATCCATATGTCGAGAACCCGGACGACATGACTAGTCGTGAACCCGGTGGCACTAACTTACGGGGACAGGCATACATGAATCAACATCGAGCATGTCGGGCCAACAGCGGCGCACTGGGCTGTAGCACTGGGCTAACAGGAGTCCGGGAACCCGGGCTGTAGCAGGCTAGGCAGGACTCCGGATGTCACCGCGTGACATTTCCCTGAAGGGACAGACACAGGAACGAAGTGAATCACATGCCGGCCAGTCAGGTGTTCCGGAGCAGTAGTGCTGGGCTAGCAGGACTCCGGTGAACCGGGCTGTAGCGGACTACTATGGCTCATGGAAGCACAAGACTGAATTTCCCCATAAGAGAGGCTACCAAGGATAAAAACAACTAGGTTGTCAGATCCCACACATACCAAGCATTTCAATCATACACACAATATGCTTGATATGTGTAAATACAACATGGCATCACAACATAACTCTACGACTCAAGTGTTTATTCATTAAGCTCTGAGGAGCCAACTATTACAAACATGGGTCTCATGACCCAACATACAGAGCATAAAAGCAACAAGCACATGCGGAAGCTTAACTTGTCTGAGTACAGACAACTACAAATGAAGAAGGCTGAGACGCCTGACTATCTACAAGACCCTCCCAAGGGTACAAGATCGTAGCTGAGTTAACAAGATAAACGTCGAAGTTCACACGGAAGTACTAGCGAGACTGACGTCTCTCTGCAAAACATAAAATAGGCAAACGTGAGTACAAATGTACCCAGCAATACTTACATCAGAACTAGCTACATATGCATTAGTATCAACAAAAGGGGTGGTGGAGTTTGACTGACAAGCCAGCTTTGACTCGGTGGCTATCCTGCACTCTTAATCGCAAGTAACTCTTTTGAGGTGGCGCACACGAGTCCACATATTCACCATATCAATACACCACTATGGATCCGCTCCCGTCTTCCTACGAGAATGCCATCCATAGCACTCACGCTTATCTTGCGAGTTTTAGAGTATCCACTTTCACTTGTCTATGAACTGTACAGGCAACCTAGAAGTCCTTTACCGCGGACAAAACTATTTGAATAGATGATGTTAACCCTGCAAGGGTGTACTTCTTCACACACGCTCTCACCACTTACCACCATGTACACGACGTGTATCTCGGCAACCTTCAAGCGGAAGCCTGGTGAGGGAGTCGGCCACGACCTGACTAACCACACAAGTTTCTCGTCCAGGTTTATCGCCTATTCGGGTTCCATCTGCAAGGAGATCCGATCGGGGTGTCACTCACGGCCCCAAACGATGTGTGCAGGGTTCCCGAGCCCACCCCAATGGATGGATCTACGCTTGGTACATCGTTCCATGGTGCCTTGTTTGTCCCAAGCCCGCCTGTACCGGCTGCCACTTGGTAGACTACTAAAACAACCTACAAACACCAGAAACTAGTTGCAACTCCTGGATAGAGATCATGTTGATTAATAAGTCGAGAGGGGTCGAGTTACCAGAACCCAATGTGTGGTAGTAACTGTTCATGGATCACAAACACAGAACTCAGTTCTTGAGGACGGCTGCAATGAGACAACCCACCATGTACTCCTACATGGCCTCTCACTACTACCTTTACCAAATCGTGTTCACACACTTAGCTCTCAATAGTAGGACATGTTCACAACTTTCCAACTCATCCCAGATGAATCAGACCTGACTCAACTCTAAGCAGTAGCAAGCATGACAAACAAGCATGAATGAGTAGGCACATCAGGGCTCAAACAAATCCTACTCATGCTAGTGGGTTTCATCTATTTACTTTGGCAATGACATGTCATGCAGAGGAAAGGGGTTCAACTACCGCAGCATGTAACAGTTGAATCCTTGTTGTCCTAATGCAGTAAAAGAGAGCAGGAGCGAGAGAGTGGGATTGTATCGGAATGAACAAGGGGGTTTTGCTTGCCTGGCACTTCTGAAGATAGTATAGCTCTTCATCGGTGTCATCGAACTCATCGTCGGAACGTCGTCTACTGAGAGGGGACAAATATCGGCAAACAAGGAAGAACACAATCAATGCAATGTACAATATGATGCATGATCATGATATGGCAATATGAGTGTGTTGGGCTAATGCAACTACAGCCAGATGGGTTTGAGCTTATTTGAACCAAAGATTCAAATACAAACTCAAGTTACGGGTTCATATAAGTGTATTAACATGTTTCACCTAAACAGCAAGGTTTAGTTGATCTGACATGCATGAAAATGGCACATGTGGATAGATTGGATATTTTTGATCATTTTTCATATATAATTTATCTTATTTGGAGTTATAGATAATTTTGTATGGATTTTAGAAGTTTTGGGCATTTTCTAGAATTTTCTGAATTATTTTAAATCCAGAAAATTATTAACTGCGTCAGCATTGCTTCACTGTGACGTCAGCAAGTCAACTGCGGCTGACCAGGTCAAACCTGACCAGTGGGGTCCACTGGTCAACAGCCATGTCGGCAAGTCAACGCTGACGTGTGGCGTCGGCCAACAGGTGACGTGGCCAGGTCAAACTGACCTGTGGGCCCTGCGGGGTTGGTTTAACATAAACAAAACTAAACCAGGGTTAGTTAGGTAGTGGGGCCCGTCTGTAAGTGGCTCTAGGGTTAATTAGCGATGTCATTAGCTGCTAATGATGGGGCCACATCGAGCTCGCAGTAGTTCAGCCGGCGGTGACCACAGAACACGGCGGGGCGCATCGGATTTGCGCTAGAGGCGTCGGCTTAGCGCGCTGAGGGCACCGGAATCATGCCGGCGACGAGCTTTCGCGGCGGCCGGAGTTCGGGTGGGTGTGGGGTTGGCGCTGTGATGCACAAACGAGCGAGGTGAAGGTCTAGCAGGGCACTACGCGTTGCGGGGAGCAAGTTGGACTCGCCGGGGTTACCATTTGGTCACCGGAGCTGCGTCGGCGACGAGCTCAAGCGGCGGCGGCTACGATCGTCAAGGGGGTGACTTCTACGGCTCGAAATCAAAGGGGAGGAAGGAGGGGATCCACGCAGGAGCTCACAGCGGTTCGTTCAGTGGCCTGAGCGAGCTCGGGGAAGCGTCACAGCAGGCGCACGGTCGCTGGCGATCTTGGTGGCCCGAGGTTGAAGAAGACGGCGGTGAGGGCGTTCGGGGGCGTCCGGCGTCGCTTGGCTTGGTGAGGAGGTCGAGGACGAGGTAGCCGAGCTACTTGGCACGCCGAGGGGTTAAGGGGGAGGCTCTGGGTGCGGCAACGTCGAGCGGTTGCGACGAGCTCCGCTCGGGCTGCACGGGAGAGAGACTAGAGGAGGGGGAAGGGGTCCAGGGAGAGTGAGAGAGATCCAGGGGGTTGGGGCGATGTACGTGGCGTCGTCGGCCGCGTCGGGAAGGAGCCAGGCAGGCAGAGAGGGAGGAGGTGGTCAAGACGGTGATCTGGCGCCAAGATCGGGCCTGGCTCGTCCTCCTCGCAAGGAGGAAGACGACAGGAGGAGGTGGCCAGCTGGGCTGGGCCGCTAGCTGGGCTGCACAGGACCTGGGCCAGCCAGGTAAGGCCAGGTAAGTACTCTCTCTTCTCTCTCTGCTAATTTTTTTTTCTGTTTTCTATTTATTTTGATCTGTTTTGAATTAGTAAAAATACTAACTCATTTTGTAAAATCCCGAAAATAATTTTGGGCACTATTTGAAATATATGCAACAGCCCTCATTTAGTTTCAGAATTATTTGAGCATTTAAATTATTTGTAGCATTTAAATGCCCAAACTCAAATACTTTATGAATTAATTCAAAAATCCAAAATGGACCTAGAAATATGTGCACCATTTTTGGCAGAGGTTTTAAACCAATCCAAAAATGATGAACTTTTCGGAAGGGCATTTTGGGTTCATTGAGAATATTTTTATTTGAACCTAGTTGATTTGATCTGGTGCTAGGGTTTGAGCAATCCCCATTTCAACTTTCAAATAAATTTAGACATGATGCAACAACCAAGCTAGTCCAAGTGCATAGCAAGGCTAGGGATGTGACAATTGCAATCTAGATATATTTTCATACAAACGTTTAAGTACATCCTTTGTACTACTACCTCTTGTGTGTTTATAATGCCTATCTAGTTTTTCCTAAGACAAATCATTTCTATTTTGACAATTTTACGGAGAAGATATTACTCACAACTTGTTTGTGGGTGCACTAGTTACTACCTCGGCTATGAAATACAACCATCTAGAAAGCATGTATTTAAACCATTCTAAGTTTAAGTAGGTCAAAGCCTTTGGATATGGATCCAATTGATTAACTTCTAAATAAAGTTTGCCCCCGTATAAAAGGTTGTCATAAATGCCATTGTAAATGCCTACTTGGATAAGCATCCAATTAATGTCTGCCTCTTAGAACACTGTCTATTTAAGCACCCTTATCTCACTTGTTTTGGATCCACTCACATCACCAATTCACCAAAGTCCCACATAACTCTCTCAAGATCTAGAACCCCATTAGACAATCCAATGGCCATGAGGACATCTAGCTTACTCCTCATCATCGTTGTTGCATTCCTATATGCCATCGGCTCACCCGCCAAAGGCTGTGGGGAATGGATGGGCAACCAATTAAGGAACACAACAATAGTCGATGGATGGGGACCAATCAGTAACATCAATGACCAACACATCCAGGAGCTCGGTCATTGGGCGGTGTTGGAATTTGACAAGCACGTGAACTGTGTGCTCAAGTTCATCAAGGTGGTGAGTGGTAGCCAAACACTTATTTCTAGCATGCTCTACCAACTCATCATCGACGCATCAGACATTGGCGGGAAAGATAACAAGTACAAGGCAGTGGTTTACGAGCAGAAGATGACTCACAAGCGCCAGCTGCTCTCTTTCGCCAAGGAGAAATAGGTGGGTGGCAATAACCTCCGTAGTAATAATTGTGATGTTACATATTTGTTAGCTGAGTTTTTTTATCAATGAATAATTTATCCTCTTGCATTGCCATGCTTGGAACATATCAAATAGAATACATCTACAAATTGGCAATCATAAGTGCGGAAAATGGAACAACTCAATATAACTTGCAATTGCAGAGATCAATAACTGTAATATAATGGAATACAAAAAGAGCATGAAACAAAAACACCATATTAGCACTAGATCGATCATTTTGCTATAACGAGTAGGATGGTTTCCACCATAGCATACAACTTTTCCAAACAAAAACACATTTCCCTGACATGGAAATGAAGAAAAAAAATCTATCAAGCTATATACATGTAGTATAAGTTAATTCTGCTTCAATATACCGCCAATCTCCATCCGCGGTCACGGTACTAGCGAAATTTCTAAGGTGATCATGCGGGGTGGAGGTAATGTGAGGGTGAAAGAGGAGAGTAATTAGAGGTTACCAATTAGATTAGGCTTAGTGTTAGAGGGTTGTGTGTTAGGCTGGGTGACACTAGGGTAAGGTGTTGGAAATATGCCCTAGAGGCTATAATATTGTATTATTATATTTCCGTTATTCATAATTATGAGTTTATATTTCATGTTATAACTGCTATGATCCTGGAATATGCGATTCAGTGGAGAACTCATATGCACGTGTGAAATGATAAAAGGTAAACGATAGGTTCCCGGTCTCGCCTCTAAGACCGGCTAAAGTGTTTTTCGTGATCATGTTTTCCAGATCTTAGAATATCATTAAGTGTAACAATAGTCCTAAAACAACATTGAGGGTATGACATTAGAAGAAAGATCATATTGAATCGGCCCAAATACTTCTCTGTTATACTATGTGATCATATCGTCTGAAATCATCCGATATAACACGAAGTGTTAGCATGTGTTTTAGTTCCTCAGACCATGAGAGTGTCTCTGTAACTTCCTACCGGACGGTGGTGGGCTTTGGGGTTGCTCAAACAAGGTGATCATAACGACAACTTTCAGGCTTACCGGAAAGTTTGACAAGTGACCGGACAGCTCGAGAGTGGGATTTGCTCCACCGATGATGGAGAGATATTCTTAGGGCCCTCTTGGTGTAAAGGCATCCATCATCGTCTGGCCAGACGCAGGTGACTGCGTCACGCGGATGTCAGAACACGTCAACGAGAAAGAAGAACAAAATCGGTAACGGGAGCAACGGTATAGTGAGCATGGTGATGACTCAAGAGAATACCGATGCACACTTGGTTTTTCAAAGTATGGCGAAGCAAAGGGAACATCACATGATAACTAAAGGGAACATCACATGATAACTAAAGGGAACATCACATGATAACTAAAGGGAACATCACATGATAATCATAGGGACCAATATGGATGTCGACGGTTCCGCTATGAGTCATTGAACGAAGGGGTTCCGTTTCATATATGTCTATGATTACCGAACCTACGGGGTCAAAAGCTTAAAGTAATCAAGATCCGTTGAGTGTTAGTAGGCCGGGAGTGATGAAAATATATTTGTGGAATTGTTTCATTAATATTCAGAATAGTTCCGAGAGGTTCCAGGAGCGTTTCGGGGTCACCGCAAGGGTTGAATATCGGGTAATACTGGGTATTACCGATGGAAAATGTTTTTGGAGATGTTAAATTATATATATTATGCTCTGAAAATATTTAGAACAAAAATATATTTAATTTAATATCAACGGGCCAAATAAGGCCAAGAGATGGAGAAGGAGTTGGGCCATAACGGCCCAACAAGGGAGGCGCCCGCCCTTTCCTAAAGGAGGGGCTGAATCCTACTTGGAGGGTGAGTCCTACTCCCCCTCCCTTGGCCAGTGGCCCAAGAGATCTCTTTCCCCTTGGTGGCTTCCCCCTCTCCCGCCCTAAACATATATATACTAGAGGATTTCCACCTTAAGTTTTGGAGCCTCCTCTAGTTGATCTAGTGCACGTTCTAGTTGGTCCTAGTTTACTAATTAGAGCGAGCCCTAGCCACTTCTAATTCTCATACTTAGAAGCCCCATGTGGTTCTTCTCTCCTCTCTCTAATTTGCCAGCGAAGGTTAGCTCTGGACAGCGAAGCCCTGCCGGATCGTTAAGACCGTACACTTGCAACCAAGTAGAGAGGCAGTGCTTTCGGTCTTCTGTTCGAGGGATCGTTCGTGTGTGGATCGCGGGATCGTTGTTAACATTCAAGGGAGTTCAAGTATGATCTACGACAACTCGTCTAATTTCGCTGCACTCCCGGCATCGGTAACGATCATTGATCACAACCCGTTATGCAACTTGATATTGTTCTTAGGTGTTCGTAGGGCATTCTTTTTTTGTTTTCTACTACGTTTACCAACGGTGGCATCATGAGCAGGTTTATGAGTAGATGCAGGTTGTGATCTAGATCACATATGATATGTGAGGGTTGATGTTCTTGCTATGCTTCCCACGAGTGTTGCTTCGGTTCAGGTCATCAGCAGAATGATGTAGTTTTGCTAAAACGTTCTGACAATCGATCGGCTTTGGCTGTCAACAATCTGCTAACAGTTTCTTGGGCTACATCATAGTCAGGAATAGTGAACCGTCGCGTACACAAGAGGGTGACAAAGATGGACGATCTTCTAGGGGGTCACACGTATTGACGAAGTTTAGTGCGGGGGATGGGACTTTTAATTAAGTCTGTCTTTCACACACCCTGAAACTTAATCTAGCATCAAGAATATCGCATTGTTGTGCTTGCGTAGGTAGCTAGTCTTAATTGATAGAACTGGTTAACCACGTAAGTAAAATTATCCTAAAACCGATTAGAGTACGTCTAACTTGGTTTTGTAGGGTTTGCATATGATGTGGTATAGCCTTTGTCATGATAACGAGAATATGTATGAGATGGTTTTATAACGTAATGTTAAGTGACCTGCCCGTCACGGCATGATGGCTAGAGACACGAGATTGCCACCTTAATATAAATATCATAGAGATAGGTTACACGTGATGGTGGCAAGACGTACACGGTGAACCCCGCCGAGGAGAAGGTACGGTGTACCAAGGCGCAGGACGAGCAACTATAATTTGGTGCCACGGCGGAATTTCCGATTTTGGTGCCACGACAACATTTTTGAAACGGTCGCCATGTCAATGTTTTCTAAGATTGACAACAAGGCAACGTTTTTGAAACAGTTCCCACGGCAATGAAATATTGGCCGTCGCATTCCTTCAACTCAAGATTGAATACAATCATGAAGATCTCCCGGCGCCCAGGGCTATATCATGTCATGCTATTATGAATTGCATGAGATGTTTATCCCTTTGTTGTTTGCACCCTTTGATTGCGCAGTAATCATTTATTTGGGTGATATCTCATAGTAAATATCAAGTTAAAAGGTGCTCTTCCTAGTGTTGCAACCGTCTATAACACGTAGCATTCTGGAGTGCGTCATGTACAAATGGGACATCAGGTGTAAGACGGGGGATGGTCAGACCATGTATGCAGATAGCACTCGGTTGTATTGAAGTTCTAGCAGAATCATTCTTAGCTCGGAGCACAAAGCATCGAAAGATGAACAAGAGTCATATGGAGGTATGATCAGCAAAAGTTTGCCTACCGGTCAAAATTCTCGTCATCAGTGATGTCCACATTAATGACTGACAGACTGAGAACTAGATTTTGATCTTGAATCACTCACTATTAATTATGAGAGATATTAATTTTAGTGGGAGTGCACTTTAATATTAAAATTTGTTCTAATAATCTAGTACAATATTAATTATGAATTATGTCTAAAATTATTTGTGTTTATTGTTCTAGATTAAATGGCTCACAATATGTTCAACTTACCCCTATGCTTGAGAATGAAAAGTTGGCTGCAAATGGTCGAAACTATGCTTGGATCCGAAGATTTGTTTTCAGGAGTGCTAATAAGGAGTTCATGCTGGATCACCACCAGAAGAAGTTGCGGCTTATACTGCTCGTAGTGATGAATTTGAAGTAGTCCAGTGTCTCATGTTAACTTGCATGGATCCTGAACTACAGAAGCGTTTTGGACGATCTTCCACTCAATTTATAATTGGGTCACTAGAAATTCTGCACAAGAAAAAGCAAGGACCAAAAGGTTTGAATTAACCAAGGCCCTAATCGAATGCTAGATGAAAGAGGGTTTGTCAATGACTGAGCATATAGTGAAGCTTGCTGGCTAGGTTGATAGACTTGCTCCACTAAAATTTGGAATTCCACCAACACTCGGTATAGATATTGTGCTTTGATTCACTCTCCCCATCTTATGGTTTTATCATGAATTACAACATGAACGGGATGGAGGAAAACGTGAACTAGTTGCTTGCTATGCTCAAAACTACAGAAGCCGGCATGTAGAAGAACAAAGAAGTGTTGATGGTCAACAAAACTACCAATTTCAAAAAGAAGGGCAAGTTTAAGAAGAAATCTACTGGTGTCGGTAAGACCGTCTCTCATAAGAAGAATAAGGGCACAGCCTCTAAAGAGACTTGTCGTGGTTTTGTCACGGCAGATGCCCTTATTAAAGGACTTAAGCGTGGAGCCATCACAATGTTGGTTATCTTAAAGGGGTTGAACAGGATGAGAGACACGAGTTTACCCAGGTTCGGCCCCTCTCAAAGGGGTAAATGCCTACGTCCTGCTTTGTGTTGTATTGCTTGAGTATCAATTACAGGGGAGCGAAATCGCTTGACCTAGTTATCGATCAATTGTTTGTTGAGTTAACCCTCCACAGGGTCTCGCATTTATAGACACAGATTAAGGCCCTAGGCTTACAAGGGTCCAAGTCGGATCACACAACATGACCAACTTGGGTTCTAAATCACCCTTGCCTTTCCAGACAAGTCATCATCGGGCGGCTTACAAGCGCTGGGTGTCGTTCCATCTTCTGGGCTTGGGCGTCCGACGGCTCACGACGTAAGTCGCCTTCCAGGTTCTTCATGCGGCCCCCTCGGGCCTATGTGAACTTTTATCCCAGAATCGCCAATAGTGTAACCCGTCCCTTCCTGGACGGGTCACATCGTGGGGTTATATCCCCATCATTAGGCCCCAGATTGATTTGAACTTGTTCATGTCAATCCTCATTTTCTGATTGGCGAGTATCCCTTTAATCCTTCCGTTCATTTTATCTTCAAACGGATCTTTCTAACCCGCCATATGTCGGAATGACGTCATGCCAGGTAAACATAAAAAGATCCTATGATATCAGAAAGAACCTTTGCATTTAACCAGCATCTTGAAAATCAAGGCGCCTTCTCAGTTAAGATAAACATACTGCCTCCTCGAATCCCGCGCTTGCCATTTACTGTTTTACTTTTCGCTTGTAAATCAGCAGAGGGGGGCCTCCTTTTTATCGTTTACCCCTCGCGCCTGCTCTCCTTCTTCTTCCTCCTTGCAACCTCTGCCTCTCCAGAGCTCCGACGCTCCAGGCGACCTTCACTAGTGACATCCACAGAGGCCGCTTCATCAACCTAGTCGGACCAGATAACTGTGACGCATCTCGCAACTCCTTGGCATCCTCAGGTACTCCTCTTTTCCTTCTCCAGATCTGCATTAGGTCACGCTAGTTCTGTAGTTCATCGGAGTTCATCCGGGTTCCTCCGCCTTCCACTCTTGATGTTATTTTTAATCTGAAAACGAGGATGAAAAAGCACAACAGTAGCTTTAGCCCTTTTTTCACATCTAGTGTAGATCCCATCTTCATCAGAACCAATATATAGCTTCTCCGTTCTTCCGCGGACGCATTCCAGGTTTAGCTCATATTTCCTTTTTCCAAACTGCCATAGATCCATGAATATTGTTGAAGGCTACAAAACTTTTTTTTACAACACTTAACAAAATCTCCGCAGTACGCAGCATAATCATAATACAGATTGACCCTCCCCTCTTTGTTCTCACTACTAGGGAAAACCCTAGCAGTAGCGCGGGTATTTTGCCTATCAGTAGCGCGGGAGGACGCGCTACTGATAAGGCGCTACAGCTATTCCTTAGCAGTAGCGCGTGCTACACGCGCTGCTGCTAAGACATATAGCAGCAGCGTTTGTTCACCCCAGCGCTACTGCTAATATAGCTAGTAGTAGCGTGTTTACTCTCCATCGCTACTAGTATTCTTTTTCTCATTTTTTTAATTTTTAGTGTATTTATACGCCGTTATACAAATTTTGGTACAATACCAACTATGACGTTGTTATATCAATATGTCCATAACAGTGTGTCAAATGAAGGTGGATTAGGTTTAAATGGAGGGAACATTTGGTGCATGTCAAAAGTATACTACTAATCCAAACTTGATCTAGTTTGGACTAGTAGTACTTTCGATGTGCACCACATGTTGCCTCCACTTGAATCTAATCCACCAACACAAGCTATTTAATCATCATCATAGTCATTACCACCAACAGTAGCTATTTAATCATCATCATAGTCATTACCACCAACAGTACACAGCATCATCTTCAAACTCATTCTAGTTACCTAATCACCACCAAACACTAGCTGCGGTAGCTATCTAATCACCACCAACACTAGCTAATAATAATCATCATAGTCATTACCACCAACACTAGCTATTATCATCATAACTCATTTCTAGCTAGCTAATCACTCCTGCTGCTCTCTCTCGGGTAAAATAGCATAAAACATGTGTAGCACTCCTGCTTCATCAAGTTGGAGCATGCAGATGAACCTGTCTCCTAATCGTGGGCTGCGCTTCTCATTGCTGCCCCCTAGTACTTCTCTGCGATCGTTCACAATTTTGCTCCAGTCTTTCACTATTAAGCATTCCTCGCTATTAGAAATCATGTATGCACTAAAGTGCATTGTAGGATATCTTGGCCGTAAGCTAACAATTCTCATGCGACCTTTAGTCTCGATCCAATGAGGCACAACATTCATGGGGAGTCCCTGTTGACGAAGTTTAGTAACATACTTAGCAATGAAGTTTAGCTTAAAAAATAATGTATGCAAAAGATGCACTGAGGACAAATAGTAAAAATCTTACCATCTTTACTAAATGGATGTTACCGTAGTTCAGTACGAACACTATTGGTCGCACGTTTTCAGTGCTAACATTTCTAAGTGTAGGAAGAAAATTTGACTTGAAAGTATCAAGATCCTCAAGTCATGAAACATAATGACTTAGCTTCTCGCAGTTTAGTTCAGCCCCCCTACAGTAGTAGGTCCTGTCTACCAAGTGTTGGACATGTTTGCTTGAACGAAAATAAGCTGACAATAGAATAGTTGTCCACTATTTTTGAATAAACAATATCAAAGACATAAATATGGTTGAGAAACTCACATAATGGTATAACTATAGGTGTCTGCACATCGACCCAGATGTCGGTATTACCTTCAATATCATCTTCCGGACGAATATCAAAGGTGATAACCATATCGGGCTCAAATGCATAAGTCTTTCATAGTGCTCGCCATGTTTTGCATAAAAAATTGGTGTAGTCATCTGCGTTGTAAAATTTTGCGTGGAAAATATAACCATGCTCTGTCTTCAAGTAAACTTTCTTTACCTCCATAGTACGACTGAAACCTATCTTATCCAGTACAAAAACTCTTGCATGGCATGGGATACGGTAGTAAAATAGTAAAAAAATTAATTATAAGTTGAAGCAAATTAAGAAGATGTCATGCTTAATTACGAGAAAAGACTTGTCGTTGTGACTTACTGTATCCACTTCAAAGTTCTCGTCCAGCTTGATGCTGAAGCGCCTATCATCATCTCGGAAGATTCCATCCCACAGGCCGCGCTCGTCTTTGCACTATTTGCAAATACCGAGATCCTTTTCATCGTCAGACATTTCCTATGTTCATAGTTGAAACATTAATTGAAAATCGATCGAAAACAACTACCAGGATACTCAACACAAAAATCCGGGGCACTCGATATTTCCTACATATTCTGGCACAAGTCATGCCAAAATTCACGAAAAAATCCGGCATGACCGTTGCAAAAATAGGACATATCGAGCGCCTGAAATTTGCCGGAACGGAAATGAATCAACACTCCGGCAAAACATAGGCCACTCGGAGGTGTAACCTGCAAATATGACCGGCCACTTGGGCAAGCACATATCCTATTTGAGCAACACAAGATATACATTTCAAAATATCTTATAGGACTCAAATTAGCATGCATTCAATAAGCAAAAGTAAATCATCTCATGCGTCCGTACATCGTCGAATATTATCACTAATACATCCCGAATAGTATCATACATATAACATCACTAATACAACTAAAACCCTAGCGCACGACTGGTATCGGCGCGGGCGGTGGACACCCACAGAGAAAGAACCATCACAGGATCATAGCTCCAGTGAGATCCCTGGAGAACCTGTCAGGTATTGGAGAACCTGTGCTCCAACGCAAACAAGTAGTGACAGACGTGCGCGTCCTCCTCATTGACACGGTGACGCACCACCTCCGCGGGGTCCTCGAGCCTTTGGACCATCACTGGCCCACGCGACCGCCACCAAAGAATGTTCGGGTCAACAACAGGCTGGCTCCTCACCAACCTGCCCCCCGGTAGGTAGCGCCTCCCAGTACCACCCCGGCGGAGCCCAGTCCCGGACATGGCCCATCTAGTGATGCAGGTTTCCTCCGCCGACTCGACGACGAGGATGCGGGATAGGCATCGTCGATGTCGATGCGGGAAAAATTGCTTTAACTAAAAAAATAACAACAAGTTCTTACTAACTAGTTCTATTAATTCAACTAGTTCTTACTAAAAATATACTTACTATAAATAAAATTAAACTAGTACCTAATTAGTACCTAGTTCTTACTAACTAATTAGTATCTAGGAACTACTGCCCTAATTACCATCTAATTTGATGAACCTAGGGTGGAAAGTGGTAGCAGATATTCCAGTTATCCAACTTAAAAGTGAAATAAGTGGTCAAATTTTACTCGTTTTATTATGCATTACACTAGTGTTTATTCATCATCTAAGAAAACATCATCTAAGAAAACATCCCAGCCGCATCTGTATCCGATTCATTTCCACCCGTAGATGAACCTTAACTAATTTGATGCAACTAAAATTTGAAGAACCCTATCTAGGCAGAGGTAGGGGAGGGGGAGGAGCAGGCGTGCTCACCTCGGGTGCCTGCAGCGAGAGAGGGGCAGGCGGTGTCGAGGCCGGGGTCGGGGGCGGCGTCGAGGTCGGGGTCGGGGGCGGCGTCGAATCCGGGGTCGGGGGCGGCGTCAAGGGTGTGCGGAGAGCGACGGGAGAGCGCGCGGCGGCCGACGGGCGACGGTGACAGCGGGAGGAGTTTGATTTGGGGCAAGTGGCCGTGGGGAAGAACGACCGCGCGGTTAAGTCAGAAGTAGCAGTAGCGCGTTCCAGGAAACGCGCTACTGCTAAGATAGCTACAGCGTTTTCCTCGACACGCGCTACTGCTATTCCTTTCTCTTTTTTCCTTTTTCATTTATTTTTCTTCACATTTTATTTTTTTCACCTTTTTCTATTTCTTTCATTTTCATTTACTTTTCTATTTTATTTCCATTCAATTTTATTTCCTTTAGCAATAGCGCATTGCATCGTACACGCGCTGGTACAAAGCGAGCAGCGGTAGCGCGGTTCTACGCAGATCGTTACTACTATGTGTAGCCTATCGGCTAAGTCGTGAGAATTTTAGTAGCAGCGCTTTTATCTTCAGACCCGTTACTGCTACAATTGTATATGTAGCGTGGTTTGCAGCAGCGAGCTACTGCTACTTAGCACCAGCGCGCTTTTTTACACACGCTGCAGCTAAAGTTCTGTGTATAAGGTTTTCCCTAATAGTGTCTAGCGGCTTAGTAAAAAATCTTATAACCCGCCGATTCCTTACCGACTTAACCATGAATTTGTAACCCGCCAACACCTAGCTTTGCTTAAACTGTCTTGATTATTTTACCACAAATAACCCGAAAGTCGCCTTCCCTTCACAATTCAGGCGGCTTATGATACTTTCATGCCTCATCATAGCGATTTATCTCACACTATAACTGAGTAATCTCTTATAGAACTTATCATAGTATAATCATTTAGGCGGATTACTGTCATAATATTAACACGTCAAACTTTTGTGCCCAGCCCTCCAGCTGCCAAAAAATGACTAATACCACCACCTCTTGTGACTGGGTCCCCACTAAGGCTACTGAGCTTTCTCTAAGCGAGTATGTAGAAGTGGAAGTTCTGCCACCCAAAGACGTTATTCATTGGCGGGTTCCAGGTCCTAAGAGTATTCCTCAACCCAAGGAGGGTGAGGTCATTGTCTTTTCTGGTCACCTTCTCCGCGGCTTATCACCACCCGGGTCAAAATTCTTTCGGGATGTTCTGTACTTCTACAAGATAGACCCCCAAGACGTTGTCCCAAACTCTGTTTCCAACATATGCAACTTTCAAGTTTTCTATGAGGAATACCTTCAAGAAAAGCCTAGTGTTGATTTATTCATAGAGTAATATTATCTGAACCGCCAGACCGAGACAATACGGGCCTAGTTTTGAACTAGGCGGGATTTCCATTTAGAGGCTAAGAGATGCCCTTTTCCCTGCAGATGCACTTCCCAGTCACCCTAAAGACTGGAACTATACTTGGTTCTACTGCCGAGACACCTCTCCAGCTGGGTAAAATCCTCTGCCAATTTTCCGCCCCTTCCGGCTTAGCCCTAGACATGAACTTCCTGATCGGATCACCGCCGCAGAATGGGCTAAGTATGCATCTACTTTTTCAAAGATAAGGGCTTTACTGGCCAATGGCCTAACTGGGGTTGACCTGGTCTGCTGCTGGGTCGCCTGGAGGATTTTGTCTTTGAGTCGCCGCCCCGGCTTAATGTGCCAGTACACCTACGATGTGAAAGGCCCGCTGTGATACAGCCAAGTACGTCTAGACGACAGGCAAATCAATGAAATGACCAAGTCATTGCTTGGGGAGACTCTGGAAAACTGCAGCAAAACGGGACTGAACCCCTTCTGCGTACTTAACCCGGCTCGAGATGTAAGTGTATAAAGCCAACCTTTAACTTATTCATCATTTACTCATAAACTTTATATCCTCTTACTATAATGTATGTTCTCAGGCCGACTCTCCCTTCTGGAATAAGAAGCTGCAAGATAAGCCGGCCACCAAAAAGGCCAAAGGAAGTCTCGGTCTCCTAAAGAGGCCAAAGGAAAGAAACTGGATGCTGAAGACTTATTTGCACTTGATGATGAGTCAAAGGTAGAACTCAATTGTCTTGGCTTTATTTTTATGCAACTTATTGATGCTGACTCCTGTCAGGATGATGCGGAGGCCAGCCATGTAGACGCAACAGAGGTAACCATAAACTCCTCCGACTCAGAACCTTTGCCAAGACAAAAAAACTCGGCGGGTCTCCCGAGAAGTAAGATTTTCTCATCCTCTTGCTCATCTGGACCCTGATTTTCTTTTGAAAAAACTGCAGCACGAGGCGAAGCGTACGACCCGGAGCAGTGGTGGTGGTGACCTTGGAACCGGCTTACCCAATACACGTGCCCCTTGCAAACGCCGAAATGAGGTGCCTCATAATCCATCCCTCTCATTTACAAAGGTGAGTCTCATTCTTCAGCAACTTAATTCTTTCGACTCTATCAGGGAACACCTCATTCATCATCTCACGACTCTACTGGGACCAAGATGCATGTCTTCAAGATTGCCCAGGGGTAAGTACTTTCATTCGTTGGTCAATAAATTATAATATATACTCATGCTCTTATATTTTTGTCACAGAGGCATGGCAAAGGCGGGCAAAAAATTGAAGGTGGGTGGTTCTTCCAAGAACCCCAAAGTTGTCGAACTGTTGAAGAAAGTGCTCGAAGCCACATGGGCTTCAACTCAAGACCCTAAAGAACTTTGTAATGACCTACCACCACAGACTGACGCCATAGCCTTTGAACCGATGAATACTGAGATTGAGTCGGCCGCCACTCACGACCCGCCAAGTCCTAAGCCGCATAGCCCTACCAAGCTCACTGAAGAGGTTCCTTCCTGGAAGACCGCCGAGGATGTCATCATCACAGGCACAGGCTATACAGAGCCAGGAAATCCCACTATCTTGGCAAAACATAGCGCCAAAGAAGAGCCGCCGGCCGCAGATAAAGTCAAGTTGAAACTGGATCTGCAGAGCTATTCAGACTTTAGCGTAGGCGAGTTGCATGCAGGCTACCTAAGCCGCCTACATACAAGCCATGACATGGAAGATGGCCTTGTTAACATGATGAAGCAGAAATATAAGGTACAAACTTCCTTCCACCAATTGATATATGCATAGTCATGTATCCCCCAAGGGCTAGTTTATCCGAACAAGGATGAGCCGGGTCTTCAAGCTACTAAAGTTAAGGAGAACCATGTGTAGCCCACCAGGGCCGGCTTATCCTACCAAGGATGAGCCGGGCCTTCAAACCATTTAAAGTTGAAGAAAATCATATGTAGCCCTCCAGGGCCGGCTTATCCTGACAAGGATGAGCTGGGTCTTGAAAGCTTGTAACTTAATAGAAAACATATGTAGCCCTCCAGGGCTGGCTTATCATGACAAGGATGAGTCGGGTCTTGAAAAATTTGAACTTTGAAAAACCGACCTACAATAGCTCCAAAGTGCTAGGCGTATTGCTTGCAATGCGGCCGGGACTTAAACAATTACTGCATCATAAGTCGCTATCATTTTAACTTATCTGCGTAACTTCAAATCCTTATTGTAGGAAGCTTTAAGCCATCAAGAATCAAAGCTGGGCCAGCTGAAGAAAAGCATCAAACACCAAGAAGTGGAAACACGGAAGTCTGAAGCAAAGTTCCAATTTTCTTTGAAAGAAAATGAAGAATTGAAGGCCAAGTTTGTTGCTAAAAGAGCTGCCTGGGATACTGAGAAGGCTGCATTGGTGAAGCGCGCCGAAGATGCCGAAGCACAGCTTAAGCCGGTCGCCGATGAGCTTGATGGCTTAAAACAACGGATAACCGACATGACAGCCGCCATCTTTGGTAAGATTCAAACGCAACTCATCACATGTCTTGATACTTCTTTAAACCGTCTGGCGATTCTTAATACATAATTCTAACCGGCCTGGCGATTCTTGTGCAAAAATTTGAAAAGGCTCCAGAAGCACCAGCCTTGGTCAGAGTATGCTGCTGAAATTGAAGGTTGTCTACTCATTGACCGAGCAGCTGTATGCCGGCACACTGCGCAGCCTTGTTGCTTTAGCGGGTGGCAAAAAGCCTCCAACCCATATCAAGGCCGTGCTTGATCAGCTCTCAATGGCGTCGCCTCAAATTGAAGAACACAAGTTGTCAGTTGTGCGAGACGAAGCCATTGTTGCCCTAGGCCGAGCCAAGGCGTGGTAGTCAGAACTTAACCCGGTGGAAATAGCCACCGGATGCCAAGAGTTCAAGGACGACGGGTCCATCTTTCAAGAGCAAGACTTCAACAACTGTGTTAGAGAGAAGCGGCCCGTAGCCTCCAAGCTGACAGAAGATCTGAACCTGAACCATTACATGCCGGCTTACGATGAAAATAATAACAAGATTAAGCCGCCGAATCACAGCATTGTGAGCCTCACTCCACCAAGGCGTAAGCACATCTTCGCCGCTGACCTTGACCCTTTCCGCGGGCTCACATTATTATTAAAGATGAAGCCACTTTCGAAGCTTTAACAGGCATCGACTGGACATCTACTAACCTTGATGGTTGAAGAGGAAGAGCCGGCGTAGTATGACCCGGAAGCATTAGGGCGTCAAAAAGACAACTAAGCATAATGAAGATGTTCCTGTCAGCTCTTAGGATGGTTTAGAGGACTGCAGCTCCAAAAACAATTGATTCATAATATTTTGGGCTCAATGAGAGCCTTGTAATAGGGTAGCTTGAAAACAGTGATCCACCCTATCGTGTCTTCGTGCATGCTTATCTCAAACTTTAATCCAGTCTCTACTCTGCATTAAGTCTTGTATATTTATCAAAGACCCGTCAATATGCGCACAGGAGACTTGAATGCAAAAGCTCATAATGAGTCACGAAATTCTCAAAGGCTCAACACCTCATATATGTTAAGAAATCAGGAAATAGCTGGCGACAGGAAGTCCATAGCTTGGGTGGGTCACCAAACCCTCAAAATGTGTAGCCTTGTAACCACGGCTATCGAACATAAAACAAGCTGGCGACTTAAAGTCCAAAACCAGGGCGTGCGTCAACCGAAAAAATACTCAAACATGAGTAACATAACCGGGCGTCTCATGACCCAAAGATCTTTAACTTGTATAGAAAGCCAAAATCAAGATCACAAAAAACATCTTAAAGATCAAAAATAGAGATGATATAAATTCTAAAATTAAGCTTGCCATTCAAAGGCACAACGTAAATTATTGGCTCACAGGCGTCACGTTTGCTTTCAAGGCCGCAAAGTTGTGGTTCATCCTAGCTCACTGTAAACCGGCTCTCACGTGACACAAACCATCGTTTTAACCTTGGCAAGTTCAGGGTCTTTAAGAAGATTGACTTGCCAAGAGTTCGGCGGGTCACCTGGCGGAGTAGCAAGTTGCAAACAGGCAGGATGAAACTGTAATTTGGCATCTCAGGCCGGGTCAAAAGGGTATGAAAGCTAAGCCCGGTGGGTTGGAAGCCCCCAAGTGACCTTATGATCAATTAATAAAGGCTCATATAAACAGAAATGAAACGGCAGAGGCCCTGAATTTTTTCAGGGATGCCGGCTATATTATATTAATCACAAAAAATGTATATACATTGATCAAAGTATGTACAATGATAAGAACCAATGGGTCAAGTATAGCAAGGCCGGAGATGAGCAATGTTCCATGGCCTCCGGGTCTCTTCTTCAGAAGTGCGGGATTTCTTATACTCGCGTATGTCAATAAGATAATATGACCAGTTGTTGAGGTTTTTGCTGACCATAAAAAGGCCCCTCCCAAGGTGGCAAAAGCTTGTGCATATCTGTCTGATCTTGAATCAAGCGAAGCACTAAATCGCCTTTTCGGAAGGTCCTGAGTCTAACTCTGCGGCTATGATAGCGACACATGTCTTGTTGATAAATCGTCGATCTAGTGGCTGCAAGATCACGCTCTTCATCCAGAGCATAAAGCGCATTTGGACGTGTTCTCCCATTATCTGTTTCAACATAAGCTGCCACCCTGGGCGAGTTATGATGGATGGCACTGGGGAGAACCGCCTCAGCTCTGTAAACCATGAAGAAAGGAGTATGGAATGTTGATCTGTTGGGGGTGGTCCTTAGGCTCCAGAGCACAAAAGGGAGGTCTCCACCCAACAACCTGGCGTTCGGTCCAAAGGAACCATGAGTCGGGGCTTGATCCCACGCAAGGTCTCCTGACCATTGGACTATGGATGCGCCACTGAAGACACGTCAAGCTAGATATGCTCTCTCAGACAAAACTCCTTCGTAGCCCCCTTGGATAAATTTGTGCCATTATCAGTAAAAATGCTATGGGGATAACCAAAGTGGAAGATCGGTTTTTTAACAAACTGAACTGCAGTTGCGGCATCACACTTGCTAACAGGCTCTTCCTCAATCCACTTGGTAAATTTGTCAACCGCCACCAACAGGTGGGTCTTTTTGTCCTTAAACCTCTTAAACGGTCCAACCATGTCAAGCCCCCAGACTCCAAATAGCCAAGTAATAGGTATCATCCGCAATTCTTGAGCCGGAACATGATCCTGGCTTGCAAACTTTTGACATCCGTCACACTTGGGAACAATGTCATCTGCATCAGCATGGGCCATTAACCAATAAAAACCATGACAGAAAGCCTTAGCTACCAGAGGCCACCACCCGGCGTGGTGACCACAATCACCCTCATGTATCTCTCTTAAGATTTCACGGCCTTCGTGAGGAGAAACACACCTCTGAAGAACACTAGTAACACTTCACCGATGTAACTTGCCATTGACAATAGTCATTGACTTTGAGTGCCTTGTAATCTGCCTTGCCAAATTTTCATCCTCTGGTAACTCACAGCAAGTTAGATAAGCCAGATAAGGGAGCGTCCAATCAGGAATTGCATGGAGAGCCGCCACCAACTGCGTCTCCGGGTCAGGAATAGCAAGGTCGTCCTCTGATGGCAATTTAACTGAGGGATTATGTAACACAACAAGGAACACATTTGGAGGCACCGGCTTCCGTTGAGATCCAAGCCGGCTTAAGGCATCAGCCGCCTCATTCGTCCTTCGATCAGGATGATCCAGCTGATAACCTTTAAAGTGGCCAGCAATTTTATCAACTGCCCGGCGGTAAGCCGCCATGAGTGGGTATTTAGTATCACACGTACCAAAGACTTGTTGTGCCACAAGATCTGAGTCACCCAGGCACCTAACCCGGCTTACATTCATCTCCTTAGACATATGAAGACCATGAAGCAAAGCCTCATATTCATCTGCATTGTTAGTACATGGAACACATGAGCCTTAACACATAACAAAACTTACCTCGTGTGTCGGGGGGATGAACCCCGAGTAGGCAACGGAACCCGGATCCTTTTCAAAAACAACGGGGCAAGCATCGCCCCTCCAGCCGGCCCGCGCTTGGCCGGGTCGCTCAACCCGGCCAAGCCCCTCGACTAGGCCAAACTCCTCGTCTCGGCCTAGACAACCACCACAAGGCAGCCGAACCCGGCACACCAAGACTTCTCCAACAAGCCAACTCCACCCTTGGCGTGTTCCTCAACCCAGCCACGGGTCAGCTCCCGTCCCATCCAGGTCGTACGATGGGACGAGTCTTCATCCACCGATGACCGAGGCAACAGTGCCCCGCCCATGCCTCTGGTCAGCCGGAGCGTGGCAACAGTGCCCCTCACCTACCCGCTGACTAGGGCCGGCGTGGCAACAGTGCCCCCTTCATCACCACTGACGCCAGCAAGCGGCGACCTAACAAAGCTCCACTGTACCCGACTCGACTCGGCCACTCCCTGACGATTGACAAGACGGCTTATAGTTTCCATAGGCACGCGGGGACCGCACCTAGGGGAACCCGGCGAACCACAAGCACCCGGCGGGTCCCATACCCGGGTCCCCAGACACTGACGACCCGGCCCTACGGCCTTGTAGCATTACCATTGTACCCCTGGGGGCCTATAAAACCCCCAGGAGCCCTCACGCATAGGGGCAAGCAGTAAGCGCATAGGGAAATAGCCAATTGATCAGTAGAACACACCCAGGGAGAAGGAGCAGCCTAAGCCTTGGCCAGTCTTCCTTCTTCCTCCACACAGCTCCAGGAGCAACTCTGTACTGTTGCATATCAACTACACTCGGCAGGACTAGGGGTATTATCTCTCCGGAGAGCCCCGAACCTGGGTATGTCTTCCGTCCCACGCTCGCTCATGCCGACCTCGCCTCTGGAGCCCACTAGTGCCCTCGAGCCTCCTTCTCTATTTAGCCATCCCATGGCATCTGCCGTGCACCCACCACGACAGTTGGCGCCCACCGTGGGGTAGCTCGAGTTCTTGGACGGAAGCATGCTTCAGACGGGGTTCCTCTCCGACTCCAACGAGCCTGTCACGCTGGCGGACGACGTCATCGACGCGCTCGCCGCCTCCTTCGCTGCACTACACATCTCCGATGCGCCTGCGGCCGATGAGTATCGCAGCGAGGTACTTAACTTCTCCGACTCTCCCCTCTCCCTCGGCGGCAGCATTCCCGCCGAGGCAATGGACGTCCACGAGGAGGCTTTCATCACCTTCACCGACGCCTCCTCCTCGTCTAGCGCGACAAGGAAGGCCGCCGAAGCCAAGGCCGCAGCGGAGCGGGCCGCCTCGTCCAACCCGTCACGCACCGCGATGCAGAGCCTCCGCGTCCCAATCAGCACCGACATCGACGCCTCCAACATCGCCGAGGCCTGGGCCCAGCTCGAGGAGAAACGCCAGCACCTGCTGGACCTGACCGAGACGCTCGCCGCCACGCAGCATTGCCTGGATTCCGCTCAGCCGGAGCGCAACGCCGCCTACGGCTTCACGCCTACCGCAGCCGAGCCGAGCCGGGTCGCCGACATGCGAGCCCGGGGCGGAGCGATCGGCCGCGCCCTCGGCGCCATCCCGACCGTCTACGAGACATCCACAAAGAACATGCGTGCTGCCTAGGCGGCTGCGATCGGCCTGGACCAGCTCACAGGAGAGGAGCTGAAGGAGCGCATCAAGCGGATGAACGACCTCCTCGACACGGCCAACGCGCAGCAAGACCGCCTAAACCAGCTCGCCAAGTCGGCCGGATCCGGCTCCACCAGCGTTGCCGGACCCGGCAATTATCAGCACACGGCGTCCTCACCGCCCGGCGAGGCGCACTCCGACCACACCCGGACCCGGCGCGACACGGCCCCGACGGCCGCCGGCGGCTTAGGCGACGAGTCGGCCCCGGAAAACCGACGCGGACCCGACCAGCCTGGTCGGCGTCCGACTCCAACCGACCCGGCCCCGGCCCCCGTGGCCCAGCCGCCAGCCAATTCGGTGCACGCACCATCAACGACACAGAAGCTCGCCACCGCCTCGACCGGCTCGCCTTCTCCCTAGAGGTGGAGGAGAGCAGCGCTGTAGGGCCGGCGTGCTTGGGCGCACGCATCCAGGGGAGCCCTTTCCGAAAGGGTTCACGCTCCCCTGCGACACCCCCAAGTACAAGGGGACCGTGAAGCCGGAGGATTGGCTCACCGACTACACCACCGCCATCGGTATCACCGGCGGCAACCACCGACTCGCCGTACGCTAAGCACCGCTCATGCTCCAGGGGTCGGCCCACACCTCGTTGAACAGTCTGCCGGTGGGCAGCGTCAACACGTGGGTCGACTTCGAGAAGGCCTTCGTCCGCAACTTCACGGGAACCTACAAGCAGCCCGGCCGCCCCAGCCAGCTCACCATGTGCGTGCGGGGGCCGACGGAGACCAGCCGCGAGTACCTCGCTACCGGACCGAGCCCCGGAACAGCTGCAAGGGCGTCCATGAGGTGCAAGCGATACAATACTTCGTCAACGGGGGCCGAGACGGCACCCTCCTCAAGCACAAGCTCTTGCGCTCCAAGCCGGCCACCATGATCACGCTCATGGTAATGGCGGACAAGTACGCTAACGCCTACTCCGCCATGAAGATCCAGGTGGCATTGGTGAAGCCGGCAAGGCATAGCCGATTCCCCTCCGAAGCCGGTCGGCGAGAGCAGCCGGCAGCAGCACCAGCAGAACAACAACCGCAAGGCCGACCAACCGGCCCAACACTTAGACAACCGGCTCGTCGCTGCCACTAAGCCCGCGGCAGACCTGGCAGCCAAGCGCCGGCAGACCGGCAAAACAGCGTGGCAACCCGCCATGAGCTTCGAAGAGATGCTCGACGCCCCCTGCAAGCACCACAGCGGCGCTAGGCCGTCCACGCACATGCTTCGGCAGTGCAGCATCACCAAGCGCATCATGAGGGGTGACGTCCCTCCCCCTCCGGCTTCGGCTCCGGGCGCGGGTCAGCCGCCACCGCCTCCACCGCCGCCCCCAGCCGGCGGCACGATGCGCGATGACGCCTACCCGGACCAGATCGCGGCCTACGTCGTCTTCACCAGCCTCAGCGGCGACAAGCGCAGCGAGCGCCTCCTTGGCAGGAGGTGAACACCGTCGTCTCGGCCAAGCCGGAGTACATGCACTGGTCGGACCGCCCGGTCACATGGACCCGGGAAGACCACCCGGCTGTCATGCCGAATCCGGGTGGCATCAGCATCAACATCCTCTACCGCTACACCATGACCAAGCTTGGCCTCGAGGCCAAGTACTTGGAGCCGACTCGGACGATCTTCCACGGCATCGTTCCCGGCCTCTCCTGCTCTCCCATTGGCCTGGTCCGTCTCGACGTCCTGTTCGGCGACAGCAATCATTTCCGGCGCGAACCAATCTTTTTCGAGGTGGTGGACCTGTCCAGCGCGTACCACACATTGCTGGGCCGACCCGAACTCGCCAAATTCATGGCGGTCCCCCACTATGCGTACCTGAAGATGAAGATGCCGGGTACGAAGGGCCTCATCACCTTCACCGGCGACTACCGCATGTCCCTGGAGTGCGCCCGAGATGGTGCCAAGCTGGCCGAGTCGCTGGTCATAGCCGAGGAGCGGTGCCAGCTCGACCGGATCGTCGCCTTGGCCGGCAAGGCATCAGCCGCGCCAATCCCGGACGAGGAGCCGGCTGACGAGGCCGCCTTCAAGCCCTCCAAGGAGACCAAGGAAGTGAAGCTTAACCCGGAACACCCCAGCTGCAGCAAGTACGTTGTCGTAGGCACCCACCTCGATAACAAATAGGCTGGCGAGCTCACCGAGTTCCTCCGTGAGAATCGGGATATTTTTGCATGGACCCCAAGGACATGCCGGGTATCTCGAGGAAGTACGCCGAGCACAAACTCCACGTCCGCAAGGACGCCAGGCCTGTCCGTCAACCCCTGCGACGTTTCTCCGAAGAGAAGAGAAGAACCATCGGTGAAGAAGTCGCCAAGCTCTTGGCAGCCGGCTTCATCATGGAAGTGTTCCACCCCGAGTGGGTGGCCAACCCAGTCCTCGTCCTGAAGAAGAACAAGACCTGGTGCATGTGCATCGACTACACCAGCCTGAACAAGGCCTATCCCAAGGATCTGTTCGCCCTCCCGTGGATCGACAAAGTCATCGACTCGACCGCCGGGTGCGAGCTCCTGTCCTTCCTGGATGCTTACTCCGGCTACCACAAGATCAAGCTGGACCCAGCCGACGCCCTAAAGACGTCATTCATCACGCCCTTTGGGGCGTACTGTTACATCACCATGTCATTTGGCTTGAAGAACGCCGGCGCCACCTTCCAGCGCTGCATGCAGAAATTCTTGCTGGCGCAACTCGGCCGCAACATCCACGTTTACGTGGACGACATCGTGGTGAAGACCAAGCAGCACCTCACGCTCCTCGATGACCTGAAGGAAACATTCGCCAATCTGCACGAATACAAGGTCAAGCTCAACCCAGAAAAATGCGTTTTCGGTGTTCCGGCAGGAAAACTACTTGGCTTCCTCTTCTCAGAGTGCGGCATTGAGGCGAACCCGGAGAAGATCAAGGCCATGGAGCGCATGCGCAAGCCGGCTCGGTTGCGCGATGTCCAAAAATTAACCGCCTGCTTGGCCTTGGTCAGCTGGTTTCTGCGCCGGCTGGCCAAGAGGGCCCTGCCCCTGTACTAGCTGATGAACAAGATGACACCATTCGAATGGAACGACCAGGCGGACGAAGCCTTCCGAGACCTCAAGCGCATGCTCTCCACCGCACCAGTCCTGGCCGCGCCGGCCGAGAAGGAGCCGATGTTGCTCCATATTTCCGTGACCTCACGGTCGGTCTACACGGTGCTGGTGGTCGAGTGACCAGAGAAGGGCAAGGTCCAAGCCGTCCAGCGCTCGATCTACTACTTGAGCGAGGTGCTCTCTGCCTCCAAGCAGAACTACCCACACTACCAGAAGATGTGTTACGGCGTGTACTTCGCCGCCAAGAAACTGAAGCAGTACTTCCAAGAGCATGTTATAACCGTGGTCAGCATGGCCCCCCTCGGCGAGATCATTGGGTGCCGGGACGCCTCTGGCCGGGTCGCCAAGTGGGCGCTCGAGCTAGCCGGCCACACCATCCTCTACGAGCCCCGCACCATGATCAAGTCTGAGGCCTTGGACGACTTCCTCGTCGACTGGACCGAGACCCAGTACCTGTCGCTGCCTCTGGACTCGACGCACTGGCGCATGCACTTCGACGGCTCCAGGATGCGACTCGTCCTAGGGGCCGGCATCGTGTTGTCCTCCCCGAAGGGCGACCAACTCCGCTACGCACTCCAGATCCACTTCGCCGCCTCCAACAACGTCCCCGAGTACGACGCCCTTGTGCATGACTCCGTCTTGCCAAGGAACTCGACATCCGGTGCATCCTGTGCTACGGCGACTCGGATCTGGTGCTGCAACACTGCTCCGGCGAGTGGGACGCCTGCGACTCCAACATGACAAGCTATCTCTTCCTCGTCCAGAAGTTGTCCGGATCCTTCAAGGGCTGCGAGTTCCTCCACATCCCGCGTGCGGAGAATGAGGCAGCCGACACGCTCGCCAACATCGCCTCGTCCCGGCAGTCCATCCCATCCGGCGTCTCCCTCGAGCACCTGCACAAAGCGTCCGTCAAGCCGTCTCCGGACTCCGAGTCCATCCACGTCCCGGACGACCCTTCCGCGCCTCAACCCGGCCCGAGGACTTCCAAACCTGGCTCGGGGACTGCTGAACCCGGCTCGGGGACTGCTGAACCCGGCTCGGGGACTGCCGAACTCGGCCGAGAGACCGAAGCCACCAACCCGGCGACCATCGCCCTCGACCCGGCAGTCGCCGTCCCCGACCCGGGGGCTGCTCAGCCCAGCTCGGGGGATGCCGACCCAGAACCCACCCTGGTGGCCGTCTTCGCCGTGGTGGCGGCCCCGTCTTGGGCCCTGCCCATCTTAGAGTTCCTGGAGAACGGGGTCCTCCCCATGGACGAGACCGAAGCCCGGCAGGTGCAATGCCGGGCGTCCTCCTATTGCATCATCAACAACGAGCTCATCAAACGCAGGTCCACCGGCGTGTTCCAGCACTGCGTCGAGCAGGACCAAGGCATCGACATCCTCCTCGACATACACCAGGGCGAATGCGGGCACCACACCGCGTCATGATCCTTGGTGGCCAAGGCTTTCTGCCATGGTTTCTACTGGCCTACGGCCCTCCAAGACGTCGAGTCACTCGTCCTCAAGTGCAAGGGTTGCCAGCGCTTCAGCAAGCACAACCACCAGCCGGCGACAGCGCTCCACACCATCCCGATCGCCTGGCCCTTTGCGGTCTGGGGACTCGACATGGTGGGACCCTTCAAAACCGCCCGAGACGGCATGACACATTTGCTGGTGGCTGTGGACAAGTTCACCAAGTGGATCGAAGCACGGCCAATCAAGAAACTAATCGGGCCAACGGCCGTCCGGTTCACCAAAGACATCACGGTACGCTACGGCATGTCGAACAGCATCATCACGGACAACGGTACCAACTTCGCCAAGGGGGTGCTCGCGCAATACTACTCCGTCTCCGGCATCCACCTCGACCTGGCCTTCGTTGCACACCCGCAGTCCAACGGGCAGGTCGAGCGGGCCAACGGCCTCATCCTACCCGGCATCAAGTCGTGGCTCGTCGAGCTGCTCGTCCGCTCACCCAACAGCTGGCTCGACGAGTTGTCGGCCATCCTCTGGAGTCTCCGAACTACGCCAAACCGGTCAACTGGGTTTACCCCGTTCTTCCTCGTCTATGGAGCCGAAGCCGTCATCCCGACCGACGTCGAGTTCGACTCGCCGCATGTCGCGACGTACACTAAAGTCGACGCCAAAGAAGCCCGCGAAGACAGCGTCGACCTACTCGAAGAAGCCCGCCTCCTGGCGCTCAGCCATTCGGCCATCTACCAGGAAGGCCTGAGGCACTACCAAGGCAAGAAGATCAAGCCCCTCGCATTCCACGAGGGTGACCTCATCCTCTGACTCGTCCAAGAGCAAGCCGGTTAGAAGCCGTCCCCTCCATGGGAGGGCCCGTTCATCGTCAGCAGCGCCTTGTGCGATTGCAACGCCTACTACCTCATCGATGCATGCAAGTTAAACAAGCGCAAGAGAGACACCGCCGGCGAAGAAACGACCCGGCCGTGGAATGCGGAACTCCTCCGCATGTTGTATAGTTAGCCGTACGAATGTATGTATCACTGCCTTTTGTAAACGCATGAAACTATGGGGTCCCGAAATGTTGCTCGGTGATGTCTACTACGCAACCTTCTCCTTGTAGACGTTGTTGGGCCTCCAAGTGCAGAGGTTTGTAGGACAGTAGCAAATTTCCCTCAAGTGGACGACCTAAGGTTTATCAATCCGTGGGAGGTGTAGGATGAAGATGGTCTCTCTCAAACCACCCTGCAACCAAATATCAAAGAGTCTCTTGTGTCCCCAACACACCCAATACAATGGTAAATTGTATAGGTGCACTAGTTCAGCAAAGAGATGGTGATACAATTGCAATATGGATGGTAGATATGAGTATTTGTAATCTGAAAATATAAAAACAGCAAGGTAACAAGTGGTAAAAGTGAGCACAAACGGTATTGCAATGCTAGGTAACAAGGCCTAAGGTTCATACTTTCAGTAGTGCAAGTTCTCTCAACAATAATAACATAACTGGATCATATAACTATCCCTTAACATGCAACAAAGAGTCACTCCAAAGTTACGTGGAGAACAAACGAAGAGATTATTGTAGGGTACGAATCCACCTCAAAGTTATCCTTTCTGATCGATCTATTCAAGAGTTCGTAGTAAAATAACAAGAATCTATTCTTTCCGTTTGATCTATCATAGAGTTCGTACTAGAATAACACCTTAAGACACAAATCAGCCAAAACCCTAATGTCACCTAGATACTCCAATGTCACCTCAAGTATCCGTGGGCATGATTATACGATATGCATAACACAATCTCAGATTCATCTATTCAACCAACACAAAGAACTTCAAAGAGTGCCCCAAAGTTTCTACCGGAGAGTCAAGACGAAAACGTGTGCCAACCCCTATGCATAAGTTCAACTGAACCCGCAAGTTGATCACCAAAACATACATCAAGTGAATCACGTGATATCCCATTGTCACCACAGATAAGCACATGCAAGACATACATCAAGTGTTCTCAAATCCTTAAAGACTCAATCCGATAAGATAACTTCAAAGGGAAAACTTAATCCATTACAAGAGAGTAGAGGGGGAGAAACATCATAAGATCGAACTATCATAGCAAAGCTTGCGATACCTCAAGATCGTGCCAAATCAAGAACATGAGAGAGAGAGAGAGAGGTCAAACACATAGCTACTGTTACATACCCTCAGCCCCGAGGGTAAACTACTCCCTCCTTGTCATGGAGAGCGCTGGGATGATAAAGATGGCCACCGGTGAGGGATCCCCCCTCCAGTAGGGTGCCGAAACAAGGTCCCGATTGGTTTTTGGTGGCTACAGAGGCTTGAGGCGGCGGAACTCCCAATCTATTGTGCTCGTGCATGTTTTCGGGGTATATGGATATATATAGGCGAAAAAAGTCAGTCAGGAGAGCCACGAGGGACCCACGAGAGTGGGGGCGCGCCCGGGGGGTAGGGCGCGCCCTGGACCCTCGTTGCCACCTCGTTGCTTCCCTGACGTCTACTCCAAGTCTCCTGGATTGCGTTCATTCCAAAAACGATTCTCCCAAAGGTTTCATTCTGTTTGGATTCCGTTTGATATTCCTTTTCTGCAAAACACTAAAATAGGCTAGAAAACAGCAATTTGCATTGGGCCTCCGGTTAATAGGTTAGTCCCAATAATAATATAAAAGTGTATAACAAAGCACATTAAATATCCAAAACAGATAATATAATAGCATGGAACAATCAAAAATTATAGATACTTTGGAGACGTATCAAGCATCCCCAATCTTAATTCCTGCTCGTCCTCGAGTAGATAAATGATAAAAACAGAATTTTTGATGTGGAATGCTACCTAGCATATTTCTCAATGTAATTTTCTTTATTGTTGCATGAATGTTCAGATCCAAATGATTCAAGATAAAAGTTTCATGTTGACATAAAAATAGTAGTACTTCAAGCATAGTAACAAAGTAATCATGTCTTATCAAAATAACATAGTCAAAGAAAGCTTATCCCTACAAAATCATATAGTTAGGCCATGCCTCATTTTCGTCACACAAAATGCTCCCATCATGCACAACCCCGGTTTCAGCCAAGCAATTGGTTCATACTTCTTAACGCGCTTCAGCTTTTTCAACCCTCACGCAATACATGAGCGTAAGCCATGGATATAGCACTATGGGTGGAGTAGAGTATGATGATAGGGATTATGTGGAGAAGACAAAAAGGAGAAAGTCTCATATTGACGAGGCTAATCAACGGGCTATGGAGATGCCCATCAATTGATGTCAATACGAGGAGTAGGGATTGCCATGCAACGGATGCACTAGAGCTATAAATGTATGAAAGCTCATCAAAAGAAACTAAGTGGGTGTGCATCCAACTTGCTTGCTCAAGAAGACCTAGGGCATTTTGAGGAAGCCCATCATTGGAATATACAAGCCAAGTTCTATAATGAAAAATTCCCACTAGTATATGAAAGTGACAACATAGGAGACTCTCTATCATGAAGATCATGGTGCTACTTTGAAGCACAAGTGTGGAAAAAGGATAGTAACATTGTACCTTCTCTCTCTTTCTCTCAATTTTTTCCTTTTTCTCCTTCTTTTTTTATTTTGGTGGGCTTCTTTGGCCTCTTTTTTTATTTGGGCTTCTTTGGCCTCTTTTATTTTTCAAAATGTCCGGAGTCTCATCCCGACTTGTGGGGGAATCATAGTCTCCATCATCCTTTCCTCACTTGGGAAAATGCTCTAATAATGGAAATCATCACACTTCTCTTTATTCACAACTCAAGAATTACAACTCAATGCTTAGAACAAAATATGACTCTATGAGAATGCCTCCGGCGGTGTACCGGGATATGCAATGAATCAAGAGCGACATGTATGAAAGAATTATAAAGGTGGCTTTGCCACAAATGCGATTTCAACTACATGATCATGCAAAAGCAATATGACAATGATGGAACGTGTCATCATAAATGGAACGGTGGAAATTTGCATGGCAATATATCTCGGAATGGCTATGGAAATGCCATAATAGGTAGGTATGGTGGCTGTTTTCAGGAAGATATAAGGAGGTTTATGTGTGATAGAGCGTATCGTATCACGGGGTTTGGATGCACCGGCAAAGTTTGCACCAACTCTCAAGGTGAGAAAGGGCAATGCACGATACCGTAGAGGCTAGCAATGATGGAAGGGTAAGAGTGCATATAATCCATGGACTCACATTAGTCATAAAGAACTCATATACTTATTGCAAAAGTTTATTAGCCCTCGAAGCAAAGTACTACTACGCATGCTCCTAGGGGAAGGGTTGGTAGGAGTTAACCATCGCGCGATCCCGACCTCCACTCACAAGGAAGGCAATCAAAGAACACCCCATACTTCAAATTTGTCACACATCGTTCACCATACGTGCATGCTACGGGACTTGCCAACTTTAACACAAGTATTTATCAATTTTATAATTACCCCACTAGCATGACCCTAACATTACCACCTTTATATCTCAAAACAATCATAAGGAATCAAACTTCTCATAGTTTTCAATGCACTTTATATGAAAGTTTTTATTATATCCCTCTTGGATGCCCATCATATTTATAACCAAAGCAAATTACCATGCTGTTTAAGACTCTCAAAATAATATAAGTGAAGCATGAGAGTTCATAAATTTCTTCAAAATAAAACTACCATTGTGCTCTAAAAAGATATAAGTGAAGCACTAGAGCAAATGACAAACTACTCCAAAAGATATAAGTGAAGATCAATGAGTAGTCGAATAATTATGCAACTGTGTGAAGACTCTCTAACATTTAAAATATTTCAGATCTTGGGATATTATTCAAACATCAAGCAAAACAAAATAAAATAACATGAAGATCAATGAGCAGTCGAATAATTATGCAACTGTGTGAAGACTCTCTAACATTTAAAATATTTCAGATCTTGGGATATTATTTAAACATCAAGCAAAACAAAATAAAATAACATGACGCTCCAAGCAAAACACATATCATGTGGTGAATAAAAATATAGCTCCAAGTAATTTACCGATAGAGCGAAGATTTAAAGAGGGATGCCATCCGGGCATCCCCAAGCTTAGGCTCTTGGTTGTCCTTGAATATTACCTTGGGGTGCCTTGGGCATCCCCAAGCTTAGGCTCTTTCCACTCCTTATTCCATAGTCCATCGAATCTTTACCCAAAACTTAAAAACTTCACAACACAAAACTTAGCAGAAAACTCGTAAGCTCCGTTAGTATAAGAAAATAAATCATCACTTAGGTACTGTTGTGAACTCATTCTAAATTCATATTGGTGTAATATCTACTGTATTCCAACTTCTCTATGGTTCATACCCTCCGATACAACTCATAGATTCATCAAAATTAGCAAACAACACATAGAAAACAGAATCTGTCAAAAACAGAACAGTCTGTAGTAATCTGTCAGCAAGGTGGCCCAATCCTTTTTGTAGCAAAGGACAAGCCTGGACAAACTCTTATATAAGTAAAAGCGCTCCCGAGGACACATGGGAATATCGTCAAGCTAGTTTTCATCACGTTCATATGATTCGCGTTCGGTACTTTGATAATTTGATATGTGGGTGGACCGGTGCTTGGGTGCTGTTCTTACTTGAACAAACATCCCACTTATGATTAAGCTCTATTGCAAGCATCTGCAACTACAACAAAAGTATTAAGGTAAACTTAACCATAGCATGAAACATATGGATCCAAATCAGCCCCTTACGAAGCAACGCATAAACTAGGGTTTAAGCTTCTGTCACTCTAGCAACCCATCATCTACTTATTACTTCCCAATGTCTTCCTCTAGGCCCAAATAATGGTGAAGTGTTATGTAGTCGACGTTCACATAACACCACTAGAGGCTAGACAACATACATCTCATCAAAATATCGAACGAATACCAAATTCACATGACTACTAATAGCAAGACTTCTCCCTTGTCCTCGGGAACAAACGTAACTACTCACAAAACATACATATTCATGTTCATAATCTAAGGGGTAATAATATGCATAAAGGATCTGAACATATGATCTTCCACAAAATAAACCAACTAGCATCAACTACAAGGAGTAATCAACACTACTAGCAACCTACTAGCACCAATCCCGGACTTGGAGACAAGAATTGGATACAAGAGATGAACTAGGGTTTGGAGATGAGATGGTGCTGGTGAAGATGCTGATGGAGATTGCCCTTTCCGATGAGAGGAGCGTTGGTGATGATGATGACGATGATTTCCCTCCTCAAGGGAAGAAGTGTTCCTGAGAACAGCTCACCGGAGCCCTAGATTGGTTCCGCCAAGGTTCCGCCTCGTGGCGGCAGTAGTCTCGGCCCCAAAAGGTTGCTGCCTATTTTTTCTTGACGAAAGACTTCATATAGGAGAAGATGGGCGTCGGAGAGCCATCAGGGCCCACGAGGTAGGGGGCGCGCCTAGGGGCGCCCCACCCTCGTGACCAGGTGTGGGCCCCTGCCTTCATCTTTGGCATTTATTTTTCTTTATCTATTTTAAGATATTCCATGGAGTTTCAGGACTTTTGGAGTTGCGCAGAATAGGTCTCCAATATTTGCTCCTTTTCCAGCTCAGAATTCCAGCTGCCGGCATTCTCCCTCTTCATGTAAACCTTGTAAAATAAAAGAGAATAGCCATAAGTATTGTGACATAACGTGAAATAACAGCCCATAATGCGATAAATATCGATATAAAAGCATGATGCAAAATGGACGTATCAACCCCCTCCCCGATAATATTATTTTCCAATGTACGTATGTCGTAGTTGTCGATATAAACCCCTCCCGATAACTTCAACACGTGGGGGGGGGGGGTTGATATACCCCCTCCCGATAACTTCAACACGTGGGGGGGTCGATATACCCCCTCCCCGATAACATTATTTTCCCGTGTATGTATCTCGTCGTTGTCGATATTACCCCCTTGAAGCGTTGTCGAGGCCACCCCAAACCCTAGAGAAGCAGCATCGAGGCCACTAATTAATATGATTCCTTACTGTGATTAGCTAGCTAGTTCTACGTTTGCCACTAGCTAATATATCCATCTTTCATGTTTGAATAATAATTGCCATGTTGTAAATATTTGTAGAAACTATGGACACCCCGAGACGAAGCACAAGAAGCATTGTTGGGGACATAATCGCACAAGGAAGTGATGCCATCTGCTCGTTGTTTCTCAACGACACCGATGGTCTGGAAGGAGAGGGTGAAGAAGAAGCTGGCTATGATTATGATGGCTCCGATGACCCAATGCCGGTGCAAGGAGACCGTGAGGACGGCTCCGGTGACCCAATGACGGTGCAAGAAGGAGACCGTGATGATGGCTCCGGTGACCGAACCGAGTCCGGCCAGGTATATATATTAGTTAACCTGTGCTGACTAGCTAATTGATGCATTCATTGTTTTGGTATGTACACATATAAATTAACTCTCGTGTTTGTTCTTTTTTCTAGCCCTCCGGATCGAGCACAACTTCGGTAAATAGACGAGGCCCGAAGAAAAAGTTGATCTCGGATGAAAGGTTTGAGATCATTGCAATCACGCGCGACGGCCAACCGATTGAACCCATCCGGACAAAGAACGCATTTGTTGCTCAGTGCGGGGTTCTGGTTAGGGACAAGATTCCGATCAGCATCCACCAATGGTATAAGCCTAAGAACAAAGACCCTGAGGTGTCTTATGTCAATGATATGCAGAAAAATGATCTTTGGACTGAGCTGAAGTCAAATTTCACCCTACCGCCAGAGGATGATCCGGAGAAGCCAGTTAAAGAGCAATTAATCAAGTCTTTTTCTCTTAAGAAGATGGCATACCTATTCAGGAGGTGGAAGAAAGACCTGAATAGGTTTGTCGACAAAAAAGAGACACTAGAATTCAAGGGCAAATATGAGAAGATCGGAGATCACTGGCCCGCATTTGTGGCCCACAAGACATCGGAAAAGAGTAATAAGATGTCGGCGACAAACAAGCAAAATGCTGCGAAGAAGAAGCTTCACCATCGCACGAGGTCAGGTGGCTACCTCAAAGCCCGGCCTAAGTGGGCCAAGGCTGAGAATGATCTGGTTGATAAAGGGATCGAACCAGAGACAATGAACTGGCCAGACTGTTGCCGGACTTGGTTCTTCGGGGCTGGCGGAACCTTGGACCCTGTATCAGGGAAGTGCATTTGGACGGTCGAGCAATTGGAAATACCAGTCAAGAGGCTTCAGCACTATATCGATGCAGCGCAGCAAGGGACGTTCGTTCCAGACAGAGAGAACGACGAATGGCCCTCGGGAATCCTGAGCACCCTGGACGGACACGAGGCACACCAGGCTCCGTTCCGTGGAATGCTGGTTTTCCGGACGCAGGCGGTTACAAATGCCATGAGAGGAGGAAAAAAGTGCAGCAGACCCAACTGCAGGCGCTGCACGCAAGGGTACAAGCGATAGAGGAACGAGAAGCAAATCGCAGCTAACGAATCGCGAAGCTTCCCCGAAGCTACCCCGCCATCTCGGCGGAGAAGCAGCATGGCTTCCATCGAGCTGCTTCAGCTGAGCATGTCTTGATGGCTCTCGCCAGCTATCCCGTGGATGCTATCACGGAGTCACAAAATTGCCACAATATGACACAATGGATGAATTTGACGGTCAAGGCGGCTGGTGGCTCTGTATATCCAACTGAACCCGGCGCAACTTTTCACTGCCGGCCGATTCCAGAAGGATATGCTAGGGTGATGGTGGATGAAATAACGGAGGGATTTGAGGACCTCCAGCTTGACCACCCTACCGGTGAAGGGGAGACTAGGCTGGGTTCTGCTCTGAAGACTCCATGCCTATGGCGGAAGGAGCTCATCAACCTTCCGAACTGGATGCCTCCGCCTCCTCCTCCTCCTCCTCCAGCGAGTCAGGGCACTCCGCCTCCTCCACCGCCTCCTCCTCCGGCGAGTGACGATCAGGACACTTGGCCTCCTTCTCCGGCGCGTGGCGGCACTCTGCCTCCTTCTCCGCCTGCGCCGGCGCGCCCGAGCAGCCAGCGGCCTCCTCCTTCTCAGCCTCGCCATCAAGGGCGAAAGAGACCCGCCGCCGCCCCGGCTGCTCCGGCGCGTCGTAGTCCTTATCCTCCGCCTCGTAAGCAAGCACGAAATAAGACAGCCGCAGCCGCCTGGCTCGCCTCCGGGCGTCTAGCAGTACAGCCAGAGGCGGGAGGCAATACAGATACGGTCCACCTCTCAAGCCTCTAGAGAAGTTACCGTACGAGAGGACCGAGGAGGAAAACGCGAAGATCGTGCGGACCGAAGTGAAGGACTTCTTTGAAGGGTTGAAAGCAAAGAGACATCCACCTCCGGAGGAGAAGGTAGATCCGGTGAAAGCAAAGCGCACTATCAATGCCCTGAGGAAACCACCAAAGTCTCCGCCGAAAACCAACTATGAGGGCATTACTCAAAAGGCATATCTGTTGGAAATATGCCCTAGAGGCAATAATAAATTATTTATTATTATTATATTTCCTTGTTCATGATAATTGTTTATTATCCATGCTATAATTGTATTGAAAGGAAACTCACATACATGTGTGGATACATAGACAACACCATGTCCCTAGTAAGCCTCTAGTTGACTAGCTCGTTGATCAATAGATGGTTACGGTTTCCTGACCATGGACATTGGATGTCGTTGATAACGGGATAACATCATTAGGAGAATGATGTGATGGACAAGACCCAATCCTAAGCCTAGCACAAAGATTGTGTAGTTCGTATGCTAAAGCTTTTCTAGTGTCAAGTATCATTTCCTTAGACCATGAGATTGTGCACCTCCCGGATACCGTAGGAATGCTTTGGGTGTACCAAACGTCACAACGTAACTCGGTGGCTATAAAGGTGCACTACGGGTATCTCCGAAAGTGTACATTGGGTTGTACGAATCGAGACTGGATTTGTCACTCCGTAACGGAGAGGTTTCTCTGGGCCCACTCGGTAGGACATCATCATAATGTGCACAATGTGACCAAGGGGTTGATCACGGGATGATGTGTTACGGAACGAGTAAAGAGACTTGCTGGTAACGAGATTGAACAAGGTATCGGCATACCGATGATCGAATCTCGGGCAAGTACAATACCACTAGACAAAGGGAATTGCATATGGGATTTCTTGAATCCTTGACATCGTGGTTCATCCGATGAGATCATCGTAGAACATGTGGGAGCCAACATGGGTATCCAGATCCCGTTGTTGGTTGTTGACCGGAGAACGTCTCGGTCATGTCTGCATGGTTCCCGAACCCGTAGGGTCTACACACTTAAGGTTCGGTGACGCTAGAGTTGTTATGGGAAATAGTATGTGGTTACCGAAGGTTGTTCGGAGTCCCGGATGAGATCCCGGACATGACGAGGAGCTCCGGAATGGTCCGGAGGTGAAGATCGGTATATTGGACGAAGGGTATTGGAGTCCGGAATTGTTCCAGGGGTACCAGGTGATGACCAGCGTGTCCGAAAGGGGTTTCGGAGGCCCCGACAAGTTTGGGGGCCTTATGGGCCAAGGGGAGAGGGCACATCAACCCACTAAGGGGCTAAGCGCCCCTCCCACCCCACCTCACGTAACCTGGAGAGGTGGGGGCGCCACCCCTAGGGCAGCCGCCCCTCTCGGCTTGGGGGGCAAGTTTCCTAGGGGGTGGGGGCGCCAAAACCCATCTAGGGTTTCCCCTATGGCCGCCGCCCCTCCCCTAGGGAACCCTAGGGTGCCTCCCCCTCCTCCCTTCCCCCTATATATAGTGAGAGAGAGAGAGGGCAGCCGCACCCTTCCCCTGGCGCAGCCCTCTCCCTCCTCCAACACCTCCTCCTCCTTCGTAGTGCTTGGCGAAGCCCTGCCGAAGAACCTCGAGCTCCATCACCACCATGCCGTCGTGCTGTCGGAGTTCTCCCTCAACTTCTCCTCTCCCCTTGCTGGATCAAGAAGGAGGAGACGTCCACGGGCTGTACGTGTGTTGAACGCGGAGGCACCATTGTTCGGTGCTTAGATCCGAATCAACCGTGATCTGAATCGCTGCAAGTACGACTCCTTCATCTGCGTTCTTGTAACGCTTCTGCTTAGCGATCTACAAGGGTATGTAGATGCACTCCCCTTTCCCTCGTTGCTAGATTACTCCATAGATTGATCTTGGTGATGCGTAGAAAATTTTGAATTTCTGCTACGTTCCCCAACAGAGGCATCATGAGCTAGGTCTATGCGTAGTTTCTATGCACGAGTAGAACACAAGTTGTTGTGGGCGTTGATTTTTATCAATATGCTTACCGTTACTAGTCCAATATTGTTTCGACGGTATTGTGGGATGAAGCGGCCCGGACCGACCTTACACGTACACTTACGTGAGACAGGTTCCACCGACTGACATGCACTTGTTGCATAAGGTGGCTAGCGGGTGCCAGCCTCTCCCACTTTAGTCGGATCGGATTCGATGAAAAGGGTCCTTATGAAGGGTAAATAGCAATTGACATATCACGTTGTGGTTTTTGCGTAGGTAAGAAACGTTCTTGCTAGAAACCCATAGCAGCTATCAGAAAACATGCAAACAACAATTAGAGGACGCCTAACTTGTTTTTGCAGGGTATGCTATGTGATGTGATATGGCCAAAAGAATGTGATGAATGATATGTGATGTATGAGATTGATCATGTTCTTGTAATAGGAATCACGACTTGCATGTCGATGAGTATGACAACCGGCAGGAGCCATAGGAGTTGTCTTAATTTATTATATGACCTGCGTGTCAATGAACTACGCCATGTAATTACTTTACTTTATTGCTAAACCGTTAGCCATAGTAGTAGAAGTAATAGTTGGCAAGACAACTTCATGGAGACACGATGATGGAGATCATGATGATGAAGATCATGGTGTCATGCCGGTGACGATGATGATCATGGAGCCCCGAAGATGGAGATCAAAAGGAGCAAAATGATATTGGCCATATCATGTCACTTTTTGACTGCATGTGATGTTTATCATGTTTATGCATCTTATTTGCTTAGAACGACGGTAGTAAATAAGATGATCCCTCATTAAAATTTCAAGAAAGTGTTCCCCTAACTGTGCACCGCTATGAAAGTTCGTTGTTTCAAGCACCACGTAATGATCGGGTGTGATAGATTCTAATGTTCACATACAACGGGTGTAAGCCATATTTACACACGCCAAACACTTAGGTTGACTTGACGAGCCTAGCATGTATGCAGACATGGCCTCGGAACACAAGAGACCGAAGGTCGAGCATGAGTCGTATAGTAGATACGATCAACATGAAGATGTTCACCGATGATGACTAATCCGTCTCACGTGATGATCGGACACGGCCTAGTTGACTCGGATCATGTAATCACTTAGATGACTAGAGGGATGTCTATCTGAGTGGGAGTTCATTAGATGAACTTAATTATCCTGAACATAGTCAAAAGCCCTTTGCAAATTATATCTTAGCTCGCGCTTAAGTTCTACTGGTTTAGATATGTTCCTAGAGTAAATATAGTTGAAAGTTGACAGTAGCAATTATGCGGACCTCGAACGTGTTCTGTGGATGTTGCGAACATCTGACATACATGTTTTGATGACTACATGATACTTCGGTAATGTTAAATGGTTTAGAATTGAGGCACCGAAGACTTTTTTGAAATGTTATGGAACATATGAGATGTTTCAAGGGCTGAAATTGGGATTTCAGGCTCGTGCCCACGTCAAGAGGTATAAGACCTCCGACGAGTCTCTTAGCCTGCAAACTAAGGGAGAAAAGCTCAATCATTGAGCTTGTGCTCAGATTGTCTGAGTACCACAATAACTTTAATTGAGTGGGAGTTAATCTTCCAGATGAGATAGTGATGGTTCTCCATAGTCACTGCCACCAAGCTATTAGAGCTTCGTGATGAACTATAACATATCTGGGATAGACATGATGATCCTTGAAATATTCGCGATGTTTGACACCGCGAAAGTAGAAATCAAGAAGGAGCATCAATTGTTGATGGTTAGTGAAACCACACTAGTAGAAAAAGGGCCTATAGTCCCGGTTGGTGAGGGCCTTTAGTCCCGGTTCATGAACCGGGACTAAAGGGTCGGTAATAATGCCCTGACCCTTTAGTCCTGGTTCAATCCAGAACCGGGACAGATGGGCCTCCACGTGGCCTGTCCGCCGAGCCTGTGCAGAGGGACTTTGGTCCCTGTTGGTGGCACCAACCGGGACCAATAGGCATCCACGCCACAAGCATTTCTATGGCTGTGGTTTTTGTTTTTTTGAAAAGGGGGGTTTGGGGGTTTTGGGGGTTTATTTAGGTGTTTCATATATTGTGCTATAGCTAGCTAATTAATAGAGAAAAGTGTCCTCTCTTTTGTCCGTGCTTGGTCGACGCTACGTACTATACATATGTATAGAGAGGACTAGCTAGACACGCTAGCTAGCTAGTAATTAAGCAAACAGAAGATCGTCATGAACATATATGCATACAGAGAGAAGTGATATCGACCACCTCTCCTTCTCCGAGAGATTGGTCGAACAACAAGTTCTCGTATATCTATCCGACACTACCGCTACATATATACAATAATTATCTTTTACAAATATATAATCTCCTAACATACGGACGCTGCGTGGTCCACATAGTATTCTCCGCCTTCAGCGATCACGTGGTCAAGAAAGAATGCCGCCAATTCCTCTTGAATTGCTCGCATGCGATCTGGTGCTAGGAGTTCATCCCGCATCCAAACATCTAATTTTAAGAAAGGGGTCAATACATATATATATATATATATATATATATATATATATATATATATATATATAGGAAAATCCATCCTACCACCCGTGGTAGTTACCCCACATATCTCATATACTACCAAGTGGTACTATATATACTATTTTATTATTTTAAATATGTTCATATACTATATCTAAGATATTTAAAAGCAAGTTACGTGAAAAAATTGCATATGAGCCCATAGTTTTTGTTATATTTATGAAATACGTACATATTTGTACGTAAAAAGAGCATACTCAAAAAATGGTACATACTACCTAAAAATTAGTATATATACTACCTAATCATTGTTATATACTACATACTACACATACATACTCTCGGTTTCGACAGATACTACATACAACATACAAAACGCAAGTGGTGGTAACTACCACTGCTTGTAGGAAACATTTGTCCTATATATATATATATATATATATAAATATATATATATATATATATATATATATATATATATATATATATATGAATGAAACTCAACACAAATGATGGTAATAAACTCAACACAAATGCTTCGTCTCGGGGTGTCCATAGTTTCTACAAATATTTACAACATGGCAATTTTTATTCAAACATGACAGATATGGATATATTACTGGCAAACGTAGAACTAGCTAGCTAATCACAATAAGGAATCATATTAGTGGCCTCGACGCTGCTTCTCTAGGGTTTGGGGTGGCCTCGACAACGCTTCAAGGGTTAGGGGGTGGCCTCGAGAACGCTTCAAGGAGGGGGTAATATCGACCCCCCCCCCCCACGTGTTGAAGCTATCGGGAGGGGGTCGGCGTTGAACACTACATCTATGTCCCACAAGTGACGTGGGCATAGACGCCCGCGGTAGGGTAGAGGGTCGTGGATCGCCGAGCGGTCGAGGCTCAAGGGTCGAGGATCGCCGAGGGTCGGGAGGTTGCCTAGTGTCAAAGGATTCAACAAAACCATGTCTTCATCATTAGGCGAAAGTAACAGGTGCATGATGGTGCGAAGCTCCAAAGTTATTTTGGAACGGAGTCCCAGATAGGATAATTCACTTTTTGGTACAAAGTTCAGCAAGAACCTTCCGAATATCGTTATTTGAAAGGCCTTTGCTGAAATTCATACAAAAAGGCAAATTATCCTATCCGGGACTCCATTCCAGAATAACTTTGGAGGACTTCACCATCATGCCATGGTTACTTCCGGCTAATGATGAAGCCATGGATTTCTTCAATACTTTGACACTATAGGAACCCTCGACCCTGAAACCTTCGACCCTTGACCCCTTAACGACCCTCGACCCTCTACCCTAGTTCCCGACCCTCGACCCCTCGGCGATCCTCGACACCATCGTTATATCGACAACGACGCGACATACATATACATGGGAAAGTAATGTTATCGGGGAGGGGGTATCGGTACCCCCCCCCCCCTCGTGTCGAAGTTTCTTCTTTCTCCTCTATTCCTTTCTTTCGTCTTCTCCTCTTCTTTTTCTTCTTGTCCCTCGAGAAAGGAAAATAAGGAAAAGGAAGAAAAGAGGAAGAAGGAAGAAGGAAGAAGAAGAAGAAAAAGAAGAAGAAAAGAGGAGAAGAAGAAAAGAATAGAGGAGAAGAAGAAAAATAGAATTTTTTTCTATTTTTCTTCTTCTCCTCTATTCCTTTCTTCTTCTCCTCTTCTTTTCTTCTTTTTCTTCTTCTTATTTATATCTCCTCTTCTTCCTCTCCCCTCTTCTTCTCCTTTCTTCCTCTTCTTATTTCCTTTTTCCTCTCATTCTTTTCTTCTTCTTCCTTCTTAAAAATACATGAAGTAGTATTGCCTAATTCATTGTTCATATGAATATACAAACATTTGCATATTTACAATAATTAATATCACCAAAAAATCTATGAACAGAAAAAATCCTAATTTTTCTAAAAACTATCTTTTGCATTGTTCACATACAAATATACATTATAGCCACATACACATATACATCACATATGAACAAAAAATTAAAACATAAAAAACAGAGCATAAAAATAAAAAAATAGCTTAAACATTATATATATATATGAAAAAATTAAAGAAATAAAAAAGAGTCGGGCGGGCGGCTCACGGCTGGGCAAGGTGAGGCGCCAAGACGTGGACGGGCAGGGGGGCAGGTGGCGACGGCGACGAGGAGCGGCGGGCGACGGGCGAGCCCGTGAGGGAGCTCGAGGCGACGGCGGGCGGCGAGGGCGCCGCGCTGCTGGGCGGGACGGGCAGGGGCAGGGCGACGGGCGAGCACGGGCAGGGCGCGGGCGACGGGCGACGGGCGAGCACGGGCAGTTCGACGGCGCTGTGGGCGAAGCCTGGGCAGCTGGGCGGCGCTGGGCGGGAACTAGCGATGAAATCTGAAAAAAGGCTAAGTCTTTGCTTATATAGAAAAGGCTTTGGTCCCGGTTCGTGGCACGAACCGGGACTAATGCCCCCCTTTAGTCCTGGTTGGTGCCACCAACCGGGACCAAAGGCCAATTTTCAGCAGCCCAAAAGGCGGGAAGCGGCCTTTGGTCCCGGCCGGTGGCACCAATCGACTAAAGGGGGGCATTGGTCCCGGTTCGTGGCACCAACCGGGACCAATGCCCCCTTTAGTCCCGGTTGGTGCCACCAACCGGGACCAAAGGCCTTGTGCTGCCCCGCGCCCAAAAGTTTAGTCCCACCTCGCTAGTTGAGAGAGCTCGAGAGTGGTTTATAAGCGCTGCTGCGCCCACCCTCTCGAGCTCCTCTCAACCTGCAGGCTTTCGGCCTAATCTGTCACTAGCTATGTGCCTGTGGGCCTACTTGGCCTCCTGGGCCTGAATCCTGGCCCATGTAGGGTTTCTAGTCGTATTCAGCCGTGGGGGTCCAAAGAGGGCAGCACTATTTTTTCCAGTTTTTTATTTTGTTTTCTGCACTATTATTTATTTTTTGTTGTTTTTGCTTTATTTTTTAATTCTTTTTTCTTTTAGTTTTAGAAAAATTATAAACTTTTTGTTAGTGCCATTAGTTTTCAAATTTGAAAACACTTTTTTTGTTTTCTTTGTTGCTTTATTTATTTTATTTTGTTTCTACTTACAACAAAATACTTATTGTTGCTATTTTTATTTTTTCCAGTTTTTTGTTCTGTTTTCTGCATTATTTTTTTTCTTTATTTTTTAATTCTTTTTGCTTTTAGTTTTAGAAAAATTATAAACTTTCTATTGGTGCCATTAGTTTTCAAATTTGAAAACACTTTTTTTGTTTTCTTTGTTGCTTTATTTATTTTATTTTGTTTCTGCTTACAACAAAACGGTGTGTAGAGGGACGGGCTTATAAACCGTGTGAGCGCCTTCGTTGGCGAGGTTTTCAAATTCATAGTTTTCAAATGAACTCTGAAAAAGATGGCATAGCATGTGCATGTACAAAAGCGGACAATGGTATCATACTCGTCTGTTACAAAGTTGGCATGGTATCATCATAATAGTTATGGGAGAAAGTCTTCACTTTTTCTTCGCTTGTGTCGTTTGCTTATTGCGCCGTAACCATGCATAATCTTCATCATTTATCAGGATGCTTGGGTCAGCCTTGACTTTGAAGGGGGGAATTTCATGAAACTTTTCATACTCTTCAAACATGTCTGTCTTGCCCTCCACTCCTGTGGATGTCCCTTTTCCCGAAAAGAACTATGTGGCGCTTTGGCTCACTGTATGATGTATTCGCTTCCTTATCTTTTCTTTTCCTCGGTCTGGTAGACATGTCCTTCACATAGATAACCTGTGCCACATCATTGGCTAGGACGAACGGTTCGTCGGTGTACCCAAGATTTTTCAGATCCACTGTTGTCATTCCGCATCGTGGGTCTACACATACCGCCTCGACAAATTGACCCACTTGCACTTAAACAAAGGGACCTTAAAATCTACTCCGTAGTCAAGTTCCCATATGTCTACTATGTAACCATAGTATGTGTCATTTCCCTTGTTGGTTGCTGCATCAAAGCGGACACCGCTGTTTTGGTTGGTGCTCTTTTCATCTTGGTCAATCGTGTAAAATGTATTCCCATTTATCTCGTCATTTCCAAATCATTACAGTCGAAGATGGTCCCCTGGACAACAAGTACAGCTTATCACAAACAGTGATGTCACCTCTGAGACGTGTTTCCAACCAACTGCTGAAAGTCTTGATGTGTTCACATGTAATCCAGTCGCCTTTGCTCCGGGTGTTTGGAGCGCAGATCGTTCTTGTGTTCATCGACATACGGGGTCACCAAGGTAGAGTTCTCAGAGAACTGTAGTGTGCTTGAGACCAAGAATATCCGTCCCTGCATATTATTGAGTCCTTTTCAAGCTGCATTTTTCGATCAGTGTCCCCTCATACCGCTGATTTAGGGAGACCTATCTTCTTAAGGCCAGGAATGAAGTCAACACAAAACCCGATGACATCCTCTGTTTGATGGCCCATGGAGATGCTTCCTTCGCCTATTATGTTACGTACATATTTCTTTAGGACTCCATGAACCTCTCAAAGGGGAACATATTGTGTAGAAATACGGGCACCGTAATGACAATCTCGCCGACTAGATGAACTAGGACGCGTGCGTCATGATATTGAAGAAGGATGGTGGGAACACCAGCTCGAAACCGACAAGACATTGCGCCCACATCACTCCTTAAGCGTTGGTACGATTTCTGGATCGATCACCTTATTATATATTGCATTGTGGTCTTCACATAGCTTCACAATGGCTAATCGGACGTTTTCCGGTAGAAGCCCCTCAATGCAACCGGAAGCAGTTGCGTCATAATCACGTGGCAGTCATGAGACTTTAGGTTCTGGAACTTTTTCTCTGGCATATTTATTATTCCCTTTATATTCGACGAGAAGCCAGTCGGGACCTTCATACTGAGCAGGCATTGAAAGAATATTTCTTTCTCTTCTTTCGTAAGAGCGTAGCTGGCCGGACCTTCATACTGCTTCGGAGGCATGTCCTCTTTTTCGCAGTAAGCGTTGCAGGTCCTCTCGTGCCTCGTGTGTATCTTTTGTCTTCCCATACACGCCCAAGAAGCCTAGCAGGTTCACGCAAAGGTTCTTCGCCACGTGCATCACGTCGATCGAAGAGCGGACCTCTGGGTCTTTCCAGTAGGGTAGGTCCCAAAATATAGATTTCTTCTTCCACATGGGTGCGTGATTCTCAGCGTCATTCGGAACAGCTAGTCCGCCGGGACCCTTTCTAAAGATTACAGGGTAAATCATTAACCATAGCAAGTACGTGATCACCGGTACGCATGGCGGGCTTCTTCCGGTGATCTGCCTCGCCTTTGAAATGCTTGCCTTTCTTTCGACATTGATGGTTGGTCGGAAGAAATCGACGATGTCCCAGGTACACATTCTTCCTGCAGCTTCCCAGGTATATACTATCGGTGTCAAGAAAAAAGTGCGTGCATGCGTGGTATCCCTTGTTTGTCTGTCCCGAAGGTTCTCGAGAGCGGGCCAATCGTTGATGGTCACGAACAGCAACGCCTTTAGGTCAAATTCCTCCTTTTGTGCTCATCCCACGACGCATTACCGCTTTCCATTCCACAGCTATAAAAGTTCTTCAACTAATGGCCTTAGGTACACATCAATGTCGTTGCGGGTTGCTTAGGGCCGTGGATGAGAACTGGCATCATAATGAACTTCCGCTTCATGCACATCCAAGGAGGAAGGTTATACATACATAGAGTCACGGGCCAAGTGCTGTGATTGCTGCTCTGCTCCCCGAATGGATTAATGCCATCCGCGCTTAAAGCAAACCATACGTTCCTTGGGTCCTTTGCAAACTCATCCCAGATTTTCTCTCGATTTTTCTCCACTGCGACCCGTCGCCGGGTGCTCTCAACTTCCCGCCTTTCTTACGGTCCTCACTGTGCCATCGCATCAACTTGGCATGCTCTCCGCTTTACGAGCAGACGTTTCAACCGTGGTATTATAGGAGCATACCACATCACCTTCGCAGGAACCCTCTTCCTTGGAGGCTCGCCGTCAACATCACCAGTGGTCATCTCGTGCGATCTTATATCGCAATGCACCGCATACCGGCATGCGTTCAGATCCTTGTAGGCACCACGGTAGAGGATGCAGTCATTAGGGCATGCATGTATCTTCTCCACCTCCAATCCTAGAGGGCATACGACCTTCTTTGCTGCGTATGTACTTGTCGGGCAATTCGTTATCCTTTGGAAGCTTCTTCTTCATTATTTTCAGTAGCTTCTCAAATCCTTTATCAGGCACAGCATTCTCTGCCTTCCACTTCAGCAATTCGAGTACGGTACCGAGCTTTGTGTTGCCATCTTCGCAATTGGGGTACAACCCTTTTTTGTGATCCTCTAACATGCGATCGAACTTCAGCTTCTCCTTTTGACTTTCGCATTGTGTCCTTGCATCGACAATGACCCGGCGGAGATCATCATCATCGGGCACATCGTGTGGTTCCTCTTGATCTTCAGCAGCTTCGCCCGTTGCAGCACCATCGTGCACATCGCAGTGCATCTTGATGTTCAGTAGCATCAACGTATTCAGGGGCACATAGTTGTCATCGTACTCTTCTTCCTCGCCGTCTTCCATCATAACCCCTATTTCTCCGTGCCTCGTCCAAACATTATAGTGTGGCATGAAACCCTTGTAAAGCAGGTGGGTGTGAAGGATTTTCCGGTCGAGTAAGACTTCGTATTCCCACATATAGGGCATGGACAACACATAAATCCATTCTGCTTGTTTGCCTCAGCCACTTCGAGAAAATCATGCACGCCCTTAATGTACTCGGAGGTGTGTCTGCACCGTACATCCATTGCCGGTTCATCTGCGTGCATTATATATAATTAAGTGAGTCAAAAATCATTACAGAACATCATGAATAGATAATTAAGTGACCAAATTAATAGAAGTTCATCATCACATAAAAACCAAAGTACATACATAGTTCTCATCTAACAACATAAAGCTCTGCAGAGCATCTAAATTAATTAAATCATACATTCAAACTATGTAAAACATTTCAATGCGAAAACAAATGCGATCATAATCGCAACCAAGGTAACAACTGAGCCAACGGCATAATGATACCAAGCCTCGGTATGAATGGCATATTTTCTCATCTTTCTCATCTTCAAGCGCATTGCATCCATCTTGATCTTGTGATCATCGATTTACATCCGCAACATGCAACTCCAATATCATCTTCTCCTCCTCAAGTTTTTTTATTTTTCCTTCAAGAAATTGTTTTCTTCTTCAACTAAATTTAACCTCTCGACAATAGGGTCGGTTGGAATTTCCGGTTCAACAACCTCCTAGATAATAAAATCTATGTCACGTTGGTCGGCATAATTTTCATAAACAATAAATGAACCAATAGTTATGAAAAGATAATATATACCACATCCGAATCATAGACAGGACGAGGGCCAACGGGGGCGGATACCAAAACCATCGCACTATATAAGATGCAATAATAAAAGTAAGAAAATAATACAAGTAAGAATATTTTTCCTTTCAGAAAGAAGATAAGAATAAGAGGCTCACCACGGTGGTGCTGGCGATGAGATCGGCGCGGGTGATCGACGGTGGTGAAGACGGGGACGGGGCCTGACGGACCGCTAAACCTAGACAAATATTGAGGAAAATGGAGGTTGGAGGTCGAGCTTGGAGAGGAGAAAGCTTAAGTAGTGTGGCTCGGGCATTTCATCGAACACCTCATGTGCATATATAGGAGGTGAGCTAGAGCACCACAAAGCCCCCCCTCGCCGGCAAGAGAAAAACAGAGCACTAGAGTGCTCTTTCATGAGCGAGGGGTATATATAGGCAGCACTATTGGTCCCGGTTCGTGGCATGAACCGGGACTAAAGGAAGCCTTTTGGTCCCGATTCATGCCACCAACCGACCAATAGTGGTGGGCCAGAGCCAGGCCCATTGGTCCCGGTTCGTCCCACCAACCGGGACCAAAATGTCCGGACGAACCGGGACCAATGGCCCACGTGGCCCGGCCGGCCCCCTGGGCTCACGAACTGGGGCAAATAGCTACATTGGTCCCGGTTCTGGATTGAACCGGGACTAATGGGCTGAACTGGCCTGGGCCATTGCCCCCTTTTCTACTAGTGCCACTAGTTTCAAGAAGGGCAAGGGAAAGAAGGGATACTTCATGAAACGGCAAATCAGCTATTGCTCTAGTGAAGAAACCCAAGGTTGAACCCAAACCCGAGACTAAGTGCTTCTGTAATAAGGGGAACAGCCACTGGAGCAGAATTACCCTAGATACTTGGTAGATGAGAAGGATGGCAAGGTAGATAGAAGTATATTGGATATACATTATGTTAATGTGTACTTTACTAGTACTCCTAGTAGCACCAGGGTATTAGATACCGGTTCGGTTGCTAAGTGTAACTCGAAATAAAAGAGCTACAGAATAAACGGAGACTAGCTAAAGGTGAGATGACGATGTGTGTTGGAAGTGTTTCCAAAGGTTGATGTGATCAAGCATTGCCTGCTCCCTCTACCATCGAGATTGGTGTTAAACCTAAATAATTGTTATTTGGTGTTTATGCGTTGAGCATAGACATGATTGGATTATGTCTATCGCAATACTGATTATTCATTTAAGGAGAATAATGGTTACTCTATTCATTTGAATAAGACCTTTAATGGTCTTGCACCCAAAAAGAATGGTTTATTGAATCTCGATCGTAGTGATACACATTTTCATGCCAAAAGATATAAGATAGTAATGATAGTACCACCTACTTGTGGCACTGCCATGTAAGTCATATTGGTATAAAACGTATGAAGAAGCTCCATGTTGATGGATCTTTGGACTCACTCGTTTTTGAAAAGTTTGAGACATGCGAACCATGTCTATTGGTGTATATGCATGAAGAAACTCCATGCAAATGGACCGTTTGGACTCACGTGATTTTGAATCACTTGAGACATGCAAATCATACCACATGGGCAAGATGACTGAAAGCCTCGTTTTCGGTAAAATGGAACAAGAAAGCAACTTGTTGGAAGTAATACATTTTGATGTGTGCAGTCCAATGAGTGCTGAGGCCTTGATGGATATCGTTATGTTCTTACTTCACGGATGATTTGAGTAGATACTGAGCATATTTACTTGATGAAACACAAGTCTGAATTATTGAATGGTTCAAGTAATTTCAGAGTGAAGTTGAAGATCTTCGTGACAAGAGGATAAAATGTCTATGATATGATCATAGAGATGAATATCTGAGTTACGAGTTTTGTACGCATAATTAAGACATTGTTGAAATTGTTTCACAATTAATACCGCCCGGAACACCATAGTGTGATGGTGTGTCCGAACATCATAGTTGCACCCTATTGGATATGGTGCGTACCATGATGTCTCTTATCGAATTACCACTATTGTTCATGGGTTAGGCATTAGAGACAACCGCACTCACTTTAATAGGGCACCACGTAATTCCGTTGAGACGACACCGTTTGAACTATGCTTTGGAGAAACCTAAGTTGTCGTTTCTTAAAAGTTTGGGGCTGCGACGCTTATGTGAAAAAGTTTCAGGTTGATAAGCTCGAACCCAAAGCGGATAAAATGCATCTTCATAGGACACCCAAAATAGTTGGGTATACCTCCTAATTCAGATCCGAAAGCAATAAGGATTGTTTCTAGAAACGGGTCCTTTCTCGAGGAAAAGTTTCTCTCGAAAGAATTGAGTGGGAGGATGGTGGAGACTTGATAAGGTTATTGAACCATCACTTCAACCAGTGTGTAGCAGGGCACAGGAAGTTGTTCCTGTGGCACCTACACCATTTGAAGTAGAAGTTGATGATAGTGATCATGAAACTTGGACCAAGTCACTACCGAACCTCTTAGGGTGACAAGGATGCGTACTACTTCAAATAAATGCAGTAATCATGTCTTGAAGGTCATGTTGCTAGACAACAATGAACCTACGAGCTATGGAGAAGCGATGGTGGGCCCGGATTCCGACAAATGGCTCGAGGCCATAAAATCCGAGAGAGGATCCATGTATGAAAACAAAGTGTAGACTTTGGCAGAACTACCCGATGGTCGTAAGGCTGTTGAGTACAGATGGATTTTATAAGAAAGACGGACAATGATGGTAAGTATCACCATTAAGAAAGCTCGACTTGTCGTTAAGATGTTTTCCGACAAGTTCAAGGAGTTGACTACGATGAGACTTTCTCACTCGTAGCGATGCTAAGAGTCTGTTGGAATTGGATTAGCAGTTACTGCATTATTTATGAAATCTTGCAGATAGGATGTCAAAACATTGTTTCCTCGACAATTTTCTTGAGGAAAGGTTGTATGTGATACAACCAGAAGGTTTTGTCAATCCTGAAAGATGCTAACAAGTATGCAAAGCTCCAGCAACCCTTCTAACGTTGGAGTAAGCATCTCGAAGTTGGAATGTACGCTTTGATGAGATGATCAAAGATTTTGGGTTTGTACAAAGTTTATGAGAAACTTGTATTTCCAAAGAAGTGAGTGGGAGCACTATAGAATTTCTGATGAGTATATGTTGTTGACATATTGTTGATCAGAAATAATGTAAAATTTCTGGAAAGCATATAGGGTTATTTGAAAAGTGTTTTTCAATAGAAAACCTGGATTAAGTTGCTTGAACATTGAGCATCAAGATCTATGAGGATGGATCAAAAATTGCTAAATGGTACTTTCGATCAGTCAAAGAAGGAGTTCTTGCCTGAGTTGTAAGGTATGAAGTTAAGACTTAAAGCTCGACCACGGTAGAAGAAAGAGGAAGGACGAAGGTCGTCCCCTATGCTTTTGTCATAGGCTCTATACGGTATGTCATGCTGAGTACCGCACCTGATGTGTGCCTTGCCACATGTCTGGCAAGAGGGTACAAAGGTGATCCAGGAGTGGATCACTAGATAGCAGTCAAAATTATCCTTAGAGGAATAAGGAAATATTTCTCGATTATGGAGGTGATAAAGAGTTCGGCATAAAGGGTTACGTAGATGCAAGCTTTAACACCTATCCGAGTGACTCTGAGTAGCAAACCGGATACGTATAGTGGAGCAACCATTTGGAATAGCTTCAAGTGGAGCATGGAAGCAGCATTTACAATATGACCTAGAGATTTGCGAAGTGCATACGGATCTGAATGTTGCAGACCCGTTGACTAAAACCTCTCTCACAAGCAAAACATGATCAAACCCCAGAACTCATTGAGTCTTAATCACATGATGATGTGAACTAGTTTAGTGACACTAGTAAAATCTTTGGATGTTGGTCACATGGCGATGTGACCTGTCAATGTTAATCACATGGCAATGTGAACTAGATTATTGACTCTAGTGCAAGTGGGAGACTGTTGGAAATATGCCCTAGAGGCAATAATAAATTAGTTATTATTATTATATTTCATGATAATCGTTTATTATCCATGCTTATTGAAAGGAAACTCAGATACATGTGTGGATACATAGACAACACCATGTCCCTAGTAAGCCTCTAGTTAACTAGCTCATTGATCAATAGATGGTTACGGTTTCCTGACCATGGACATTGGATGTCGTTGATAACGGGATCACATCATTAGGAGAATGATGTGATGGACAAGACCCAATCCTAAGCCTAGCACAAAGATCGTGTAGTTCGTATGCTAAAGCTTTTCTAATGTCAAGTATCATTTCCTTAGACCATAAGATTGTGCAACTCCCGGATACCATAGGAATGCTTTGGGTGTACCAACGTCACAACGTAACTGGGTGGCTATAAAGGTGCACTACGGGTATCTCCGAAAGTGTCTGTTGGGTTGGCACGAATCGAGACTGGGATTTGTCACTCCGTGTAACGGAGAGGTTTCTCTGGGCCCACTCGGTAGGACATCATCATAATGTGCACAATGTGACCAAGGGGTTGATCACGGGATGATGTGTTACGGAACGAGTAAAGAGACTTGCCGGTAACGAGATTGAACAAGGTATCGGCATACCGACGATCGAATCTCGGGCAAGTACAATACCACTAGACAAAGGGAATTGCATACGGGATTGCTTGAATCCTTGACGTCTTGGTTCATCCGATGAGATCATCGTGGAACATGTGGAAGCCAACATGGGTATCCAGATCCCGCTGTTGGTTATTGACCGGAGAACGTCTCGGTCATGTCTGCATGGTTCCCGAACCCGTAGGGTCTACACACTTAAGGTTCGGTGACGCTATAGTTGTTATGGGAAATAGTTTGTGGTTACCGAAGGTTGTTTGGAGTCCCGGATGAGATACCGGACATGACGAGGAGCCCCTGAATGGTTCGGAGGTGAAGATCGGTATATTGGACGAAGGGTATTGGAGTCCGGAATTGTTCCGGAGGTACCAGGTGATGACCAGCGTGTCCGAAAGGGGTTTCGGAGGCCCCGGCAAGCTTTGGGGGGCCTTATGGGCCAAGGGGAGAGGGCACATCAGCCCACTAAGGGGCTGAGCGCCCCTCCCACCCTATCTCACGTAACCTGGAGAGGTGGGGGCGCCACCCCTAGGGCAACCGCCCCTCCCGGCTTGCGGGGCAAGTTTCCTAGGGGGTGGGGGCGCCAAAACCCATCTAGGGTTTCCCCTATGGCCGCCGCCCCTCCCCTAGGGAACCCTAGGGCGCCTCCCCCTCCTCCCTTCCCCCTATATATAGTGAGATAGAGAGAGGGCAACCGCACCCTTCCCCTGGCGCAGCCCTCTCCCTCCTCGAACACCTCCTCCTCCTCCGTAGTGCTTGGCGAAGCCCTGCCGGAGAACCACGAGCTCCATCACCACCATGCCGTCGTCCTGTCGGAGTTCTCCCTCAACTTCTCTTCTCCCCTTGCTGGATCAATAAGGAGGAGACGTCCCCGGGCTGTACGTGTGTTGAACGCGGAGGCACCGTTGTTCGGTGCTTAGATCGGAATCAACCGCGATCTGAATCGCGGCGAGTACGACTCCTTCATCTGCGTTCTTATAACGCTTCCGCTTAGCGATCTACAAGGGTATGTAGATGCACTTCCCTTTCCCTCGTTGCTAGATTACTCCATAGATTGATCTTGGTGATGCGTAGAAAATTTTGAATTCCTGCTACATTCCCCAACAATATCAAGAAGCGTCGCGGTCGGGAAGTACTGTCAGTGATCAAAGGTTAAAAGAACGACGAGCAGCTGGGAAAAAAATTGCCCAGCTCGGCGAAAAAGCGAACCAATCGTGCCCCCTGCTCAATGTGTCTAGCGACATCGTTGCTAATGCTCCGGGGACGGTGCCTGGTTATAGCAATCTTGGAGATTACCTTCCTAACGATGTAAATTTTGATTTCATGGAGGTGGTCGAACACAGATACGAGGAAGCCTCTCGTGAAAGATGAAAAATCTCTAACAACGATGATGTGAAGATTCCATAATTGGTACATGAAAACCTGCAGAGAGTCTGGGTGACGAATACTTTGTATCTGAGAATTAAAGAGGAGCACGACCTCGTTGGAACTGATCTGTTGCTTGTTCCATTTGAGGAGTTCTTCGATTTCTTCAATCAAAAGGCCCTCGATAAATTAACGGTCTTTTGCTACTGTTTGTAAGTACTATTTCTGTCATTAAGTCTCTATATATAGCTCAGCTCTTTCATTGCATGTATTTATAATTAATTATCCTCACTATATTATGCAGATTGAAGATCATCGAGTGCAGAAAACAAGAAATGTATGATATTGGGTTCATTAACACAAATATCATAAATGAAATTCAGGTTAAAAAGCACGCCGAAGAGGCCGAGGCCAACTTGCTACAATCGTTGATCAAAAATCAAAACAAAGATAACATACTCTTTCCTTACAACTTCAAGTGAGTGTTACTGTCGTGTGCATATTCGATTTCCCTTATTACTCGAGCGAGGTTATAGTGATGTAATTGATGAGTTATGCATGCGTGCGCAGCTTCCATTATGTTCTTCTGGAGATTAAGCTTGAGCGGGGACTAGTAACCGTCTTAGACTCGAGACGAAAAGATCCCGAGAATGAAACCTATGCGGACATGACTAAATTGCTCAACAAGTAAGTTCAATCGATCATTATCGCACCATATCGGCAAGTTTTTGTTCATTTCCTGATATCTCAAGTAATAATTATTATTTTCTTTATCTTGCAGGATTTGGAAATAGTTCACCGCAGAAGCTCCGGGACTGCCGAAGGAGTTGCGATATACATACCCGAAATTAAGTACTACTAGCTAGCTAGTTGCGCGCATATCCCGTTGATTCTATAGCTATACTTTCATCAATGCCATTTATAATGCTTCATTATCAGTTTGATTGACCTCTATTTCTCGTAAAGTGCTTGTGGCAGGAACAAGGAATAATTACTGTGGATACTGCGTGTGCGAGTTCATCTACAACGCGACTTTGAAAAATAAGCGGGGCTACTCTAAAAGACAATATGAAGTGTGTAAGCAATAATATTCACAATTTCATTTTATTACACCATCATTTCTGTTGAGTTTCATTCATATATATGTATTAACCCCTTCTTCAAATTAGGCGTGGCAGATGCGGAATGAACTCCTACCACAAGATCGCATGAAAGCAATTCAAGAGAAATTGGCGGGATTCTTTCTTGACCACGTCATCAATAAAGCCGGAGAATACCATGTGGAAGTTGATTTCAAATGCTAGGGGATTGTAAGAGATCTTACATATTGTATATGTATGTAGCCAGTAGCGTCGGATAGATAATACGAAAACTTGTTGCTCGACCAATCTCTCAGAGAAGAAGAGGTCGATCGATCACTTCCCTCGGTATGCATGACGAACTTCTGTACTTAATGGTTTCCTTCATTTTCTTACTAGCTAGCGTGTCGAGGGCCTCTCTATGTATAGTACGTAGCGTCGACCAAGCACGGATATAAGAGAGGACACTTCTCTCTATTAATTAGCTAGCTAACACAATATATGAAACACCTAAATTAACCCCCATAACCCCAGCCCCCTCCCCCCTTTCAAAAAAAACAAAAACCACAGCCCCTGAAATGCTGACGCGTGGATGCCTATTGGTCCCGGTTGGTGCCACCAACCGGGACCAAAGGCCCGTTTGCATGGGCTCGGCGCACCAGCCACGTGGAGGCCCATCTGTCCCGGTTCTGGACTGAACCGGGACTAAAGGGCCAGGGCATTAGTAACAACCCTTTAGTCCCGGTTCAGGAACCGGGACAAAAGGCCCTTACCAACCGGGACTAATGGTGGTTTATCTACTAGTGACGGGTGCTCTTGGTGTTCATAGTCGTTTAAGGGTGCTCTTTGTTATTCTGCTTGATCGTGAGTCTGTTAGTTTGTTTGTACGGGTTCAGAACTTTGTACTATCTCATGATATCAAGATACTTTCTAAAAAAACATGTACTTATACAATGAAAGTTAATACTTTTTTTAGAAAAGGAGGTTAAAACCTTCTATCGCTGCATCAATCAATGTATACAATCATTTTTATTAATTATTCAACAAATGTCTGACAAGAACATACGTCAAGCCACCCGAAGCCACCACTCACACATACAAACTCGGTAATGTGGAGTGCTTTTACTCCCCATATCTAAAATCGTTGTTGTCGCCGATCGATCCACATAACTTATCGGAACCTATGGGCGGTGCAGCAAACCTAAAGCATACACAACATGCACATGTTTTAGATGTAAATCATTATCATCGAACCGATGACCGATTTTCAGGAAAGAGATACGCATCATCCTTGCCAGTCCGGCCATCCGTGCGCCCAATGGCACCACTTCCCTGCACGCAAACTGGTGAGCACATCGTGGTCGCTGCCGGTACACTACAGCACCTTGCCGCCAAGTACCAACAGCCGAAACTAGAAAATTTGTTGTGCGTAGCACTTGCCAAACAGGCATGACGCAGCGTAGCACCTGTCGGCCAGCCATGACTTGACATCTCTACCGAAGCTCCATACAAGACGAAACTAGTCCACCTCATGCCTCTTTCTTCCAGCTCTGCTCCACAAACGGTGCTTCCAAGAAAGAAACGACACCGCAGTGCCATTATCGTCCGATCTGGAAGACCAAATCCTAGGATTTCCCCCGCAATAGCACACGAGTGGGTCAACAGTAATTACACAACGATGCCTTCATCAAGGTAACGGTATGGAACACCGTCATCGCCCGCCGTTGGCTCGGTTTTCACCGGCAATTATGTCTCCCCCGACTTCCGGCTGAGACTAGATGACGGATCTCGAGATCCCACCACCCAACCTCAGGATGGCCACCTCTGACAGAGGAGATGTGCACCACCGCCAAGCCCAGGAACACCACCCTGGACGCCCGCGTGATGCAGATCAAGACCGGGAGCGCCACCGCGATCCGAAGCTGAACCAGAGTTTGAGCGGCTGCAACATGGCCGCCACCACTACCTGCCGCTGCGGCTTCAGAGCCGCCACACCACTCCAGCCTCGTTGTCCGCCATCACCACCGAGGAGATCAAGATCGGAACCGCCGCAGGCCCGCAGCAATCTTAAGCAACTGATGCACGAGAAGAAGGCCGCCGCCACCGAGCCGGTCGGGCTTTGCCCTGGTGGCGTCGCCGGCGGTGCCGGAGAGGAGAGTGATGGTGGGGTACCGGAGGAGGGAGGCGGCAACGCCCCGGTGTGGCGCACAGGAGCGGGGGTAGGGTCGGGTGAGATGGCGGCGGAAGAAGGATCCGGCTGTGGCTCAAAAAAAAACAAAAACAAATGCGTGCACCTTCAAGACTGGAAATCAATCGTGTTTATTGCATCGTAAAGACATTACAACCAGCAGGTCCTCCCTCGGTCAGAACATATGTCAATGGATGGATCAGTTGAAAGAGTCGAGCCGTTGCGTGTTGGTCCAGTACTGCACGAAGATGAGGGCGGTGTGCGTGCTGGCCGTGCCGTCGACGTTCGTCGCGTCAATGTCAAGCAGGTAGTTGAGCGCCGGCGCCACAATCTGGAACTGCCCGCCGTTCACTCTGGTGAACGTCAGGCGGTCGCCCGTCTGATCATTGTGCTGCTGCACGGCCCATCGGCCGAGCTCCTGGATGCGCGGGACGGAGAGGTCAGGGATCGGCTTGAACGGCGTGTGATCCTGATCGAACGCCGCGGTGCAATCAACGGCGGCGGCAACGACGACGAGCGCCAGGAGCAGATGGCTGCAGGTCGCCATAGCCGGTCTCCGCTGGCTGGTCGTCGTGGTCATCGAATTGGTGACGGCGGTGGTGGTAGTGGTTGGAGTAGATTGAGGTGAACGAGTAGACTGTTGGTTTATATAGACTTCAATCACATCAATATCAATCACTCGCTAGGCTTGGCACCATTCATGTCTGTATGTATGGCAAATATTATGATTGCATAGATATATGGCAGGACAACACACGGGAAGATTATTTGTTTCCATGCATGTGTAGTCTCCTAACTGCCAAAATTAAGGATTATTGCCAGATCATCATATAAATATCTACTAGTAGTATGGTATATTAATTAAGATTGCACACATATATAGCATGCACTAATCAATCCTGAGGCGCGCAGGAATACTCACCTGATTATTTCTTTCCAGGATTTGTTGCCAAATTGCCAAAAGAATGATTAGTTTCCATTTTTTATTTTTGCGGCGTGGATTAGTTTCCAGTTAACCGCTAGATCCTTTGAATTTCGAGAGTTCCGTCTAAAAAAATCATATGTTTTCTTTTATAAAGAAAATAATAATCATCCCTACATATTTTTTTTTGAGGTAGACATATATTTTTGATTGGACCCCAATAACCGGGGAAAGTCAATTTTGTAGCCTCCTTGTAAAAGCAGACTAGAAATGGCCCAGGTTAAGATCCAAAAAAGTACTACCGTGGCCAAATCATATTTGACGTTGCAGGCGCTTGTTTTTTTTTTTTTTGAGCATCAGTACAGACACAAGCGGTCATATACACGCGCATACACTCATCCCTATGAACGCACACACGCATACCCTACCCCTATGAGCACCTCCGAGAGACTGAGCCGGCATATCATCTTGAGATTCTGAAGTCACCGTGGGCGCCTCGTCGACGGAACGTCTCCTCCCACTGAAATCGCATCGCCGGAAATCCTGAAATAAATCCAGGAATAATGCGAGCACCAGGATTTGAACCCTGATGGGTTGGGGATACCACTGTCCACCTAACCAACTCAACCACAGGTTGTTACTGTGTATATTAATAGGAAGAAAATGCTGAAATTTAGTCTATATTGGGGCAGCCCAATAACTATTTCAGAAATTCCTAATAAATCCTAGAGGCCCACTTAGCCCATTTGTGCAAGGCAAGGGATACTACTAAAGTTTAGTCCCACATTGCTAGTTGAGTGGGAATTGGACCTCCTTACAAGGGAGGTTCTTTCCCCACTTGTATGAGCATGAGAACAAGAGGGACATCCACGCGCGCTCCTCCTCCGCCAGCCGCGCCGCGCTCCTCCTCCGCCCGCCGCGCCGCGCCGCGAGCCGATGTCTAATTTTTGCCACGCACTACGGGTATACGAAAGGTAACTCGGAAACTGAAACATTTTTCTATAGTGGACACTGAATCTGAACGGCGCGCCCCTTCGGTTCGTTTCGTCTCCCGCATTCCCTTCAGCTTCCAATCTCTGCGCTACTGATGTCTTCCTCATCCCGGCTTGCGGCGTGCACCGCACGTCGGGACAGTACCTTTTGAGTCCTGTACGGGAGAAGGATGATAAGGTTTTTGGGGAGCGCTCAGCGCGACTACTGGCTGTTTCATCACGGACGATCCGGTCGCCGACGACTACTTCCCCGATGACGACTTCTTCCCCGACGTCCACGACCTCCTCGGCGACATGGCAGGCGAGGACACCGACCCCAAGTCCAGCGCTTCTGCTGCTGCTGTGCCGTACGTGTTCTTCTCCTTTCTGTTAGAAGTCCTCCTACAGTTCTTGGCTCTAGTTTCTGCCCTACGTATGTTAGGTTCTGTCTCGTATAAGCAACTTCATCTACCGTCTGTTCTAGATGTGTTTACCTCAAGTTCATATATGCAGACGATGTTTACCTTCTCTCTGTCAGATTGCATGACTTGCTTTATATTTGCTATTTTAGTCATGCTTTATCTAGTATTTTTGTTAATAAAATCATTCGGTAAATTGCTCATATTTCCAACAATCCAAAAACCTTATTATACATAATTTACCCCGAGTGGTTTTGCTGCTTCCATCGACCTCCTATGTTTGAGGGTATCCACTATAAGAGGTGGCGGCGTGAGAGCAGTCTTATGGATTCAGAAAATGAGCTGTTATGACGCCACACACCTGAAGTAGAGCAAGATGAACAACAGGCACAAGCTTTTCAGAAAATGGATACTCTGTTTAAGGCTGCTCTATTGAGTGTTCTTGTTTATAACATAGTTGATGCTTATCGTCAATTGACAATGGAAAAGATATGTGGGGCCTTTTCGAGGCCAAGTTTGGGGTCTCGGATGCCGACCTTGAGCTGTACATCATGGAGCAATTCTATGATTACAGGATGGTGAAGAGCGCTCCGTGGTTGAGCAGGCTCATGAGATACTGATCATTTGCTAGAGAACTTGAGCACTTCAATTGCATATTACCGGACAAGTTTGTTGCCGGGGGTATCATCACTAAGCTTCCTCCTTCATGGAGGAACTTTGCTACCTTACTTAAGCATAAGAGACAGGAGTTTTCCGTTCCGGATCTCATTGGTACTCTTGATGTGGAAGAAAATTTGTGAGCAAAGGACACACGTGCTCGAGGTATTGAGGGAGGATCTAGTGCCAATGTGGTACAGAAGCAGAACTTCCAGCCCCACAAGTTCAAGAACAAGGGCAAGTTTGAAGGTAAAGCACAGTTTGATGGAAAAAACAAGGATGTGCAACACACGAACTTCAAGAAGAAGAATGGCAAGAAGAAAGGTGCTTGTCATGTGTGTGGAGATCCTGATCATTGGGCTCCTAGTTGCCCTAATCGCAATGACAAGCGTCATCCCGGGAAAGGCGACAAGACCGCTAATGTTGTCATTGGATACACTGACATGAAGGATGCTGGGTATGGTATATTTCCCACTATTCTTTCAGTATGTCATTCTCCTGATTGGTTGATTGACACGGGTGCTAATGTGCATGTATGCAGTGATATTTCCATGTTTTCGTCTTATCAGGCCGCAGGGACTTCAACCATGCTAATGGGCAACGGTTCAAGTGCTTCTGTTTGTGGTGTTGGCACAGTCGATCTGAAGTTTACTTCAGGGAAGATCGTGCGGCTGAAGAACGTGCATTATGTCCCCTCTGTCAATAAAAAATCTTGTTAGCGGATCTCTTCTGTGTAGAGATGGCTACAAGCTTGTCTTTGAGTCGAATAAATTTGTAATCTCCAAGTATGGAACCTTTGTTGGTAAAGGCTATGAGTCAGGAGGCATGTTTCGTTTATCCTTGTTAGACGTTTGCAATAAAGTTGTTAATCATATTTGCAACAATAGTGAATCAAATGTGTGGCATTCACGTCTTTGTCATGTTAACTTTGGTTGCATGTCGCGACTAGCGAAGTTGAACTTAATCCCTAGTTTCACCACTATCAAGGGATCTAAGTGTCAAGTGTGTGTGCAAGCTAAGCAACCTCATAAGTCTCACGTGACTGCGGAGACGAGAAATCTTGCACTACTAGAACTTATACATTCAGATCTATGTGAAATGAATGGTGTTTTGACAAAAGGTGGAAAGAAATATTTCATGATGTTAATTGACGACTCCACTAGATACTGCCGTGTGTATCTTCTGAAATCTAAGGATGAGGCTTTGAACTTTTTCAAGATCTATAAAGCTGAAGTGGAAAACCAACTTGATCGAAAAATCAACAGGCTTAGGTCCGACCGTGGTGGACAGTATTTTTCCAATGAATTTGATGCTTTTTGTGCGAAACATGGTATAATCCATGAGAGGACGCCTCCCTACTCACCACAGTCAAATGGGGTGGCCGAAAGAAAGAACCGTACTCTAACTGATTTGGTTAACGCCATGTTAGACACATCGGTCTCTCCAAGGCATGGTGGGGGGAGGCGATATTGACTGCATGTCATATCCTAAACCGAGTTCCCACAAAGAACAAAGAGATAACTCCATTCGAGGAATGGGAGAAGAAAAGGTTAAAACTCTCTTATCTACGAACATGGGGTTGTTTGGCGAAAGTCAATGTTCCAATTCCAAAGAAGCGGAAGCTTGGACCAAAGACTGTGGATTGTGTTTTCCTGGGATATGCTTTTCATAGCATTGGCTATAGATTCTTGGTTGTAAAATCTGAGGTACCTGACATGCATGTCGGTACAATCATGGAGTCGAATGATGCGACTTTCTTTGAAGATATCTTTCCCATGAAGAATATGGCTACCTCATCTAATCAGGAGATGCCTAGTTCATCGAATCAGGAACCAGTTACAATTACTGAACCTGCCATTTCGATGGAACACTTTGAAAGTCCTGTGGAGGAGAACAATGATGTTCCTACTAGGAGCAAGAGACAGAGGACAGCAAAGTCCTTTGGTGATGATTTTCTTGTGTATCTCATAGATGACATTCCCAGTTCTATTTCGGAGGCCTATGCATCAGAAGATGCTGACTACTGGAAGGAAGCGGTTCGTAGCGAGATGGATTCCATCTTGGCGAATGAAACTTGGGGGATAACTGATCGTCCTTATGGGTGCAAACCTATAGGATGCAAATGGGTATTCAATAAGAAGCTTAAGCCTAATGGTACTATTGAAAAGTACAAGGCTCGGCTCGTGGCAAAGGGTTATACCCAAAAGGAAGGTGAATACTTCTTTGATACTTACTCACATGTGGCTCGACTGACCACTATTCGAGTTCTACTTTCACTAGCTGCCTCACATGGTCTTCTCGTTCATCAAATGGATGTTAAGACTGCTTTCTTAAATGGAGAGTTGGATGAGGAAATTTATATGGAGCAACCAGATGGGTTTGTAATAGATGGTCAGGAAGGGAAAGTGTGCAAGTTGCTGAAGTCTTTGTATGGACTCAAGCAAGCACCCAAACAGTGGCATGAGAAGTTTGAAAGAACTTTAACAGATGCAGGCTTTGTTGTGAACGAAGCTGACAAATGTGTGTACTACCGCCATGGTGGGGGCGAGGGATTTATGCTTTGCTTGTATGTTGATGACATACTGATTTTCGGAACCAATCTGAATGTTATTAAGGAGGTCAAGGATTTCCTATCTCGCTGTTTTGAGATGAAGGATTTAGGAGTGGCTGATGTCATTCTGAACATCAAGTTGTTGAGAGATGATGATGGTGGGATTACATTGCTTCAATCTCACTATGTGGAAAAGATCTTGAGTCGCTTTGGCTATAGTGACTGCAAGCCCTCTCCAACACCATATCATGCTAGCGTGCTGCTTCGAAAGAATCGAAGAATTGCTAGAGATCAATTGAAGTATTCTCAAATTATTGGATCGCTTATGTACTTAGCCAGTGCTACAAGACCTGACATCTCTTTTGCTGTTAGCAAACTGAGTCGGTTTGTCTCAAAACCAGGAGATGTGCATTGGAAAGCTCTGGAGAGAGTTTTGCGTTATTTGAAAGGCACTGCGAATTATGGAATTCACTACACAGGCACCCAAAGGTGCTTGAAGGGTATAGTGACTCAAACTTCGATCTCAGATCTTTGATGAGATAAAGGCCACGAGAGGATATGTATTCACTCATGGAGGTGGCGCTGTTTCTTGGAAGTCTTGCAAGCAGACCATCTTAACGAGGTCAACAATGGAAGCAGAACTCACAGCACTAGATACAGCTACGGTTGAAGCAGATTGGCTTCGCCGGCTCTTGAATGACTTGTCGGTTGTTGAGAAACCTGTACCGGGTGTCCTTATGAACTGCGACAATCAAACTGTGATCACGAAAGTGAGCAGCTCAAAGGATAACATGAAGTCATCAAGACACGTTCAGAGAAGGTTAAAGTCTGTCGAGAAAATGAGAAACTCCAGAGTTATTGCGTTGGATTATATCCAAGCGTCTAAAAATCTGGCAGATCCTTTTACTAAGGGTCTATCGCGTAATGTGATAGATAATGCATCGAGGGAGATGGGTATGAGACCCACAATATGAGTTGTTCACAGTGGTAACCTATTCTTCGTGATCGGAGATCCCGTGAATTAGATGTGGAAGACAAGTTGTTGGTCAACTGAGAGGAGAGTATCCCTACTATTCACAATACAACTCCATGAAGATGCAATACTCTCCTAATCTGCATGGCAGGTTGATGTATATCTTAATGTGTTCTAAGTGGCTTATTTAGGCAGAGATGTTATCCTGCAGAACATCTTTTGAAGAACACACCTATATGAGTCTGATTGTCAAACATAGCAATCTATGAGAGTAGGGCTCTCTCTAGTAAACTCATGAAAGGTCACGGAGTATGACGCATAAGCTCCACCCACGGGGAAGACTCACGGTAGCCACGTATCGTTCAAGGCTTTATGTGAAGCTAGATTCGCACAAAACTTGCAGTTCAAGGCCCAGTCCACTGTTCAAGTTGCTTACTAGTGTAGCATAGAGTTCTAAGTGGAAGTTCAACTTAACAGTCTCCACTGCAGTACCGGTATATAAAACAGTGTTTTGGAACCAAAGGCAAATTTCTATGTGCCTCTGGGATCTGGTGGGGGTTTGCTGGAATTTAGTCTATATTGGGGCAGCCCAATAACTATTTCAGAAATTCCTAATAAATCCTAGAGGCCCACTTAGCCCATTTGTGCAAGGCAAGGGATACTACTAAAGTTTAGTCCCACATTGCTAGTTGAGTGAGAATTGGACCTCCTTATAAGGGAGGTTCTTTCCCCACTTGTATGAGCATGAGAACAAGAGGGACATCCACGCGCGCTCCTCCTCCGCCGCCCGCCTCGTCACGACGCGCCACGGGTTGCGGGAATGAGCCGAGCCGATGTCTAATTTTTGCCACTTTTCTGGGTATCTGAAAGGTCACTTTCGGAAGCTGAAACATTTTTTCTGTAGTGGACACTGAATCCGAACGGCGCGCCCCTTCGACTGCTGCCTGTTCGTTTCGTCTCCCGCATTCCCTTCAGCTCCCGGCGCAGCCTCTCGCCTCCTTCTCTTGCGCCTATAAAAGGGAGGTCGCTCCTCTCAGAGAGATACATCAGAAGGTCCTCTTCCTCGCCACACAGTTCCAATCTCTGCGCTACTGCTGTCTTCCTCATCCCGGCTTGCGGCGTGCACCGCACGTCGGGACAGTAGGCCTCCGAGACCGCACCTTTTGAGTCCTGTACGGGAGAAGGGTGATAAGGTTTTTGGGGAGCGCTCAGCACGACTACTGGCTGTTTCATCACGGACGATCCGGTCACCGACGACTACTTCCCCGACGTCCACGACCTCCTCGACGACATGGCAGGCGAGGACACCAACCCCAAGTCCAGCGCTTCTGCTGCTGCTGTGCCGTACGTGTTCTTATCCTTTCTGTTAGAAGTCCTCCTATAGTTCTTGGCTCTAGTTTCTGCCCTACGTATGTTAGGTTCTGTTTCGTATAACCAACTTCATCTACTGTCTGCTCTAGATGTGTTTACCTCAAGTTCATATATGCAGACGATGTTTACCTTCTCTCTCTCAGATTGCATGACTTGCTTTATATTTTCTATTTTAGTCATGCTTTATCTAGTATTTTTGTTAATAAAATCATTCGGTAAATTGCTCATATTTCCAATAGAAAAAAACAATGGCGGTCGATGCGAATCAAATAGGGAGCCAATAGTTAACGAGCGCTCCTTCAGGAGTCTCACAACGATCACTTATGGTGGGGCTGAGAGCGTGCCACTTGACGTGCTCTCAGCCGCCGCCATGTATCGCACCTTGGGCGCTTCCTCTGGATTATTTTTATTTGTTCGCGCACGTTCACTAGTAGAAAACAGGGCATTTGTCCCGGTTCGTAAGGGCCTTTAGTCCCAGTTCTTGAACCGGGACTAAAGGGTCGTTACTAAATGGGCATCGACGTGGCCGCTGCTCGCAGCCCAGGCAGGGGGGCCTTTGGTCCCGGTTGGTGACATAAACCGGGACCAAAAGGCTTCCACGCGTCAGCATTTCAGTGGCTTGGGTTTTTGTTTTTTTTTGAAAGGGGGGAGGGGTTGGGGGTTTTGGGGGGTTAATTTAGGTGTTTCATATATTGTGTTAGCTAGCTAATTAATACAGAGAGAAGTGTCATCTCTTATGTCCGTGCTAGGTCGACGCTATGTACTATATACATAGAGAGGCCCTCGACACGCTAGCTAGTAAGAAAATGAAGGAAACCATTAAGTACAGAAGTTAAATCATGCATACCGAGAGAAGTGATCGATCGACCTCTCCTTCTCCGAGAGATTGGTCGAACAACAAGTTTTCGTATTATCTATCCGACGCTACTGGCTACATACATATACAATATGTAAGATCTCTTACAATCCCCTAGCATTTGAAATCAACTTCCACATGGTATTCTCGGCTTTATTGATGACGTGGTCAAGAAAGAATCCCGCCAATTCCTCTTGAATTGCTTTAATACGATCTTGTGATAGGAGTTCTTTCCGCATCTGCCACGTTTAGTTTGAAGAAGGGGGTTAATACATATATATGAATGAAACTCAACAGAAATGATGGTGTAATAAAATGAAATTATGAATATCATTGCTTACGCACTTCATATTCTCTTTTAGAGTAGCCCCGCTTATTTTTCAATGTCGCGTTGTAGATGAACTTTCACACGTAGTATCCACAGTAATCATTCCCTTGTTCCTGCCACAAGCACTTTACGAGAAATAGAGGTCAATCAAACTAATAATGAAGCATTATAAATGGCATTGATGAAAGTATAGCTGTAGAATCAACGGGAGATGCGCGCAACTAGCTAGCCAGTAGTACTTACGTCCGGGTATGTATATCGCAGCTCCTTCGGCAGTCCCGGAGCTTCTGCGGTGAACTGTTTCCAAACCCTGCAAGACAAAGAAAATAATTATTATTACTTGAGATATCAGGAAATGAACAAAAAGTTGCCGATATGGTGCGATAATGATCGATTGAACTTACTTGTTGAGCAATTTAGTCATGTCCGCATAGGTTTGGGATATTTTCGTCTCGAGTCTAAGACGGTTACTAGTCCCCGCTCAAGCTTAATCTCCAGAAGAACATAGTGGTAGCTGCGCATGCATGCATAACTCATCAATTACATTACTATAACCTCGCTCGAGTAATAAGGGAAACCGAATATGCACACGACAGTAACACTCACTTGAAGTTGTAAGGAAAGAGTATGGTATCTTTGTTTTGATTTTTGAACAATGATTGTAGCAAGTTGGCCTCGGCCTCTTCGGCGTGCTTTTTAACTTGAATTTCATCTATGATATTTGTGTTAATGAACCCAATATCATACATTTCTTGTTTTCTGCACTCGACGATCTTCAATCTGCATAATATAGTGAGGATAATTAATTATAAATACATGCAATGAAAGAGCTGAGCTATATATAGAGACTTAATGATAGAAATAGTACTTACAGACGGTAGCAAAAGACCGTTAATTTATCGAGGGCCTTTTGATTGAAGAACTCGAAGAACTCCTCGAATGGAACAGCCAACAGATCAGTTCCAACGAGGTCGTGCTCCTCTTTAATTTTCAGATACAAAGTATTCACCCCCCCCCCAAGACTATCTGCAGCTTATCATGTACCAATTATGGAATCTTCGCATGATCGTTGTTAGAGATTTTTCATCTTTGCGAGAGGCTTCCCGCATCAGATCTGTGTATGTCCACCTCCATGAAATCAGGAAGTTGATCGTCAGGCAGGTAATCTGCAAGATTGCCATAACCGGCCACCGTCCCCGGAGCATTAGCGACGATGTCGCCGCTAGACACATTGAGTGGGGGGCACGATTGATTTGCTTGTTTGCCGAGCTGGGGAATTTTTTTCGCAACTGCTCGTTCTTTTGACCTTTGATGTCTGACAGTACTTCTCGACCTCCCGCCTCTGGCTATACTGCTAGACGTCAGAGCAGACGGAGCGGTTGCGGCGTCTGTCTTCTTTCGTGCTTGCTTATGAGGCGGAGAAGGACTACGACGCGCCGGAGCAGCCGGGGCGGCGGCGGGTCTATTCCGCCCTTGCTGGCGAGGCGGAGAAGGAGGAGGCTACTGGCTGCTCGGGCACGCCGGCGCAGGCGGAGAAGGAGGCGGAGTGCCGCCACGCGCCGAAGAAGGAGGCCGACTGCCCTGATCGCCACTCTCCAGAGGAGGAGGCGGTGGAGGAGGCGGAGTGCCCTGACTCGCCGGAGGAGGAGGTGGTGGAGGAGGCGGAGTGCCCTGACTCGCCGGAGGAGGAGGAGGAGGAGGCGGAGGCGTCCAGTTCGGAAGGTTGATGAGCTCCTTCCGCCATAGGCATGGAGTCTTCAGAGTAGAGCCCAGCCTAGTCTCCCCTTCACCGGTAGGGTGGTCAAGCTGGAGGTCCTCAAATCCCTCCGTTATTTCATCCACCATCTCCCTAGCATATCCGTCTGGAATCGGCCGGAAGTGATAAGTTGCACCAAGTTCAGTAGGATAAACAGAGCCAACAGCCGCCTTGACCTTCAAATTCATCCATTGCGTCATAATGTGGCAATTTTGAGACTCCGTGATAGCATCCACGGGATAGCTGGCAGGAGCCGTCAAGACATGCTCCGGCTAAAGCAGCTCGGTGGAAGCCACGCTGCTTCTCCGCTGAGATGGCGGGGTAGCTTCGGGGAAGCTTCGGCAGGTCGTTTGTTGCGTTCTGCCTCTCGTTCCTCTAGCCCCATTACCCTTTCGTGCAGCGCCTGCAGTTGGCTCTGCTCTAGTTTCTTCCTCCTCTCCTGGGTTTTGTAACCCCCTGCGTCCGGAAAACCAACCTTCCACGGAATGGAGCCTGGCGTAACTCGTATCCGTCCAGGGTGCTCAGGATTCCCGAGGGCCATTGTGAGCTCGTCCTTCTCCCTGTCTGGAACGAACATCCATTGCTGCGCTGCATCGATATAGTGCGAAGCTTGGTGACTGGTATTTTCGATTGCTCGTCCGTCCAACGGCACTTCCACGATCTGAGGTCCAAGGTTCCTCCAGCCCCGAAGAACCAAGTCCGGCAACGGTCTGGCCAGTTCATTTTCTCTGGTTCGATCCCTTTATCAAGCAGATCCTTCTCAGCCTTGGACCCCTTAGGCCGGGCTTTGAGGTAGCCACCTGAACCCGTGCGATGGTGAAACTTCTTCTTCGCAGCATTTTTCTTGTTTGTCTCTGACATCTTCTTACTTTTTTCCGATGCCTTGTGGGCCACAAATGCGGGCCAGTGATCTTTGATCTTCTCATATTTGCCGATGAATTCTGGTGTCTCTTCTTTGTCGACAAACTTGTTCAACTCTTTCCTCCACCTCCTGAATAGGCTTGCCATCTTCTTAAGAGCACAAGACTTGATTAATTGCTCTCTAACTGGCTTCTCCGGATCCTCCTTTGGCGGTAGGGTGAAATTTGCCTTCAGCTCAGTCCAAAGATCATCTTTCTACATATCATTGACATAAGACACCTCAGGGACTTCCTCCTTAGGATTATACCATTGTTGGATGCTGATCGGGATCTTGTCCCTAACAAGAACCCCGCACTGAGCAGAAAATGCGTTCTTTGTCCGGATGGGTTCAATCAGTTCGCCGTCGGGCGCGATTGTTGTGATCTCAAACCTTTCATCCAAGCTCAACTTTTTCTTCGGGCCTCGTCTCCTTACCGAAGTTGTGCTCGATCCGGAGGGCTAGAAAAAGGAAGAAAGACGAGAGTTAATTAATATGTGTACATATACCAAAACAATGAATGCATCAATTAACTAGTCAGCATGGGCTTAACTAATATACATATACCTGGCCGGACTCGGTTCGGTCACCGGAGCAGTCAGCGCGGTCTCCTTCTTGTACCTCCATTGGGTCACCGGAGCCATCATGAACATAGCCCTCTTCTTGTACCGGCATTAATGGGCCGAAGCCATCATGAACATAGCCCTCTTATTCACCCGGTCCCTCCTGATCATCGGTGTCATTGAGAAATGATGCAACGACATCACTTCCTTGTGCGATTATGTCCCCCAACATCGCTTCTGTTGCTTCGTCTCGGGAGTGCTCCATAGTTTCTGCAAATATTTACAACATGGTACAGATGGATATATATTAGTGGCAAACGTAGAACTAGCTAGCTAATCACAATAAGGAATCATGTTAGTGGCCTCGACGCTGCTTCTCTAGGGTTTGGGGTGGCCTAGACAACGCTTCAAGGGTTTGGGGTGGCCTCGACACAACTCTTCAAGGGTTTGGGGTGGCCTCGACGACAACGCTCTTTTAACTTGGTAAATTTGGGTGGCCTCGAGAGAGTTTGTCGGGTAGAGGCGGCGGGAGGGGTAGGAGACCAACATCGTTTTTCTCTAGGGTTTGGGTGTCCTCGAGAGTTTTGGTCGGCGAGAGGGCGAGGGGGTGCTGCCGTGGTATAAGTTATCACGGTCGAGAGGGGGTATATATATCGACCGCCCCTCATGTCGAAGTTATCCGGGAGGGGGTTATATCGACAACGACGCGACCAACATATACATGGAAAAATAATGTTATCAGGGAGGGGGTATATCAACCCTCCCCCCCCCCCTCGTATTGAAGTTATCGGGAGGGGTGCATCGACGATGACAGACTCGATAAAACATAAGAAAACGAAGAAGAAATAAAAAGAGGAGAAGAAAAAAGGAATACAGGAGAAGATCGAAGAAAAAAAAGAAAAAAAAAGAGGAGAAGAAGAAAGGAATAGAGGAGAAGAAGAGAAAATAGAATATATTTTTCTTGTTCTTCTCGTCTATTCCTTTCTTCTTCTCCTCTTCCTTTTCTTATTTTTTCTCTTCTTATTTATTTCTCCTCTTGTCCTCCTTTCTTCCACTTCTTATTTTCCTTTTTCCTCTCATTCTTTTAGTATTGCTTGGGTTTTTTTTAAATGTTCAAATAGAAAATTTCGAAAAAAGGTAAAGGTTTTGCCTAATGCATTGTTCATATTTCATCAACATATACGCATACAAAAAAACCATACATACATACATATATACATACAAAAAAGCATACATACATACATATATAAAAAAAGCATACATACTTTCCTAGCTAGCAAAAAAAGCATACATACATACAAAAAAACATACATATACATAAATATATTTTTTTGCGGCAGGGGGCAGGGCAGGGGCGCGGCAGCTCACTATGGGCGGCGTCGGCGACGGCGAGGTCGGGGCCTGAGGCGGCGAGCGGTGGCCTTGAGGCAGGGGACGGCGTCAGGCGGCGATGGCGTCGAAGCGCGGCGGCGACAGCGTCGGGCGCAAGCGAAGCGGGACGACGACGGGGGGCGGTGAGACTCGGGACGACGTCGGCGGCGGCAATGACAGCGGCGAGCAAGGGCAAGCGGCAGCGGCGGCGGCGAACGGCGTCGGGCAGCTGGCGGCGATGAGCTCGGCATCGTCGGGGCAAATGGAGATGAGAAACTGAAATTTTCACAAGTCCTGGTTATATACAAGAGCATTGGTCCCGATTCGTGGCAGCAACGGGACCAATACTACTTTAGTCGGTTGGTGCCACCAACCAGGGACCAAACGATTACCGGCAGCCCAAAGGCGGGGAAGCGGCGACCTTTGGTCGGTTGGTAACACCAACGAACTAAGATAACATTGGTCGGTTGGTGGCACGAACCGGAACCAATACTACTAGCCCGGTTGGTGCCTGGCGGGACCAAAACCTGCGCTGCCAGCCAAAACTTTAGTCCCACCTCGCTAGTTGAGAGGGGCTCGAGTGGTTTATAAGCCCCATTGCGGCTACCCTCTCGAGCTCCTCTCAAATCTGAGCTTCTGGGCCTAATCTCACACTATGCTGCTGTGGGCCTATTGGACCTTCTGCGGGCCTGAATCACAGCCCAGTTGGGTTTCTAGTCGTATTCAGGCCGTGGTGGCCCAATAGGTGGCAGTTTTTATTTTTTTTCCAGTTTTTTGTATTGTTATTTGCATTATTTATTTTCTTTTGTTTTTTGCTTTATTTTTTAATTCTTTTTGCTTTTAGGTCAGCAAAATTATAAACTTTCGGTTAGTGCCATTAGTTTTAGAAAAATTATAAACTTTATGTTAGTGCCATTAGTTTTCAAATTTGAATAATTAAAATTTGAATTCTTTGAAATTTGTGTGAATCACAAGTTTGTGATTAACTTTACTAAAAAAATGAACATTGATGCGCATATAGAGAAAATTCAACCTAAATTCATAATAAAGCATTTCAAATGAACCCTGAAAAAGTTGAAAGTTGGCATGTGCATGTACAATACGGAAAATGGTATCATACTCGTCTGTTACAAAGTTGGCATGGTATCATCATAATAGTTGCGGGAGAAAGTCTTCACTTTTTCTTCACTTGTGTCATTTTCTTATTGCGTCGTAACCATGGATAATTTTCATCGTTTATCAGGATGCTGGGGTCAGCCTTGACTTTCAAGGAAGGAATTTCATGAAAATTTTCATAATCTTCAGACATGTCTGTCTTGCCCTCCACTCCCACGATGTCCCTTTTTCCTGAAAGAACTATATGGCGCTTTGGCTCATCGTATGATGTATTCGCTTCCTTATCTTTTCTTTTTCTCGGTCTGGTAGACATGTCCTTCACATAGATAACCTATGCCACATCATTAGCTAGGACGAACGGTTCGTCAGTGTACCCCAAGATTTTTCAGATCCACTGTTGTCACTCCGTACTGTGGGTCTACCTGTACCCCGCCTCCTAACAGATTGACCCAGTTGCATTTAAACAAAGGGACCTTAAAATCTACTCCGTAGTCAAGTTCCCATATGTCCACTATGTAACCATAATATGTGTCCTTTCCACTCTCGGTGGCTGCATCAAAGCGGACACCGCTATTTTGGTTGATGCTCTTTTGATCTTGGTTGATCATGTAAAATATATTCCCATTTATCTCGTATCCTTTCCAAATCATTACAGTCGAAGATGGTCCCCTGGACAACAAGTACAGCTCATCACAAACAGTGCTGTCACCTCACGAGGCGTGTTTCCAACCAACTGCTGAAAGTCTGATGTGTTCACATGTAATCCGATCGTCGACCTTGCTCCGGGTGTTTGGAGCGCAGACTGTTCTTGTGTTCATCGACATACGGGTCACCAAGGTAGAGTTACAGAGAACTGTGTAGTGTGCTTGAGACCAAGAATATCCGTCCCTGCATATTATTGAGTCCTTTTCAAGCGTACCTTTTCCAGTCAGTCTCCCCTCATACCGCGATTTAGGAAGACCTATCTTCTTAAGGCCAGGAATGAAGTCAACACAAAACCCGATGACATCCTCTGTTTGATGGCCCATGGAGATGCTTCCTTACGGCCTAAGCGCGATTCTGGACATATTTCTTTAGGACTCCCATGAACCTCTCAAAGGGGAACATATTGTGTAGAAATACGGGCCCCGAATGACAATCTCGTCGACTAGATGAACTAGGGCGTGCGTCATGATATTGAAGAAGGATGGTGGGAACACCAGCTCGAAGCCCGACAAGACATTGCGCCACATCACTCCTTAAGCGTTGATGCGATTTCTGGATCGATCACCTACTGAGATATTGCATTGAGGAATGCACATAGCTTCACAATGGCTAATCGGACGTTTTCCGGTAGAAGCCCCCTCAATGCAACCGGAAGCAATTGCGTCATAATCATATGGTAGTCATGAGACTTTAGGTTCTGGAACTTTTTCTCTGGCATAATTATTATTCCCTTTATATTCGACGAGAAGCCAGTCGGGACCTTCATACTGAGCAGGCATTCAAAGAAGATTTCTTTCTCTTCTTTCGTAAGAGCATAGCTGGCAGGACCTTCATACTGCTTCGGAGGCATGTCGTCTTTTTCGTGCAAGTGTTGCAGGTCCTCCCGTGCCTCAGGTGTATCTTTTGTCTTCCCATACACGCCCAAGAAGCCTAGCAGGTTCACGCAAAGGTTCTTCGTCACGTGCATCACGTCGATCGAAGAGCGGACCTCTAGGTCTTTCCAGTAGGGTAGGTCCCAAAATATAGATTTCTTCTTCCACATGGGTGCGTGTTTCTCAGCGTCATTCGGAACAGCTAGTCCGCCGGTACCCTTTCCAAAGATTACGTGTAAATCATTGACCATGGCAAGTACGTGATCACCGGTACGCATGGTGGGCTTCCTCCGGTGATCTGCCTCGCCTTTGAAATGCTTGCCTTTCTTTCGACATTGGTGGTTGGTCGGAAGAAATCGACGATGGCCCAGGTACACATTCTTCATGCAGCTTCCCAGGTATATACTATCGGTGTCAAGTAAACAGTGCGTGCATGCGTGGTATCCCTTGTTTGTCTGTCCTGAAAGGTTACTGAGAGCGGGCCAATCGTTGATGGTCACGAACAGCAACGCCTTTAGGTCAAATTCCTCCTGTTTGTGCTCATCCCACGTACGTACACCGTTTCCATTCCACAGGTGTAAAATTTCTTCAACTAATGGCCTTAGGTACACATCAATGTCGTTGCCGGGTTGCTTAGGGCCTTGGATGAGAACTGTCATCATAATGAACTTCCGCTTCAAGCACATCCAAGGAGGAAGGTTATACATACATAGAGTCACGGGCCAGGTGCTGTGATTGCTGCTCTGCTCCCCGAAAGGATTAATGCCATCCGCTCTTAAAGCAAACCATACATTCCTTGGGTCACTTGCAAACTCATCCCAGTACTTTCTCTCGATTTTTCTCCACTGCGGCCCGTCAGCGGGTGCTCTCAACTTCCCATCTTTCTTACGGTCCTCACTGTGCAATCGCATCAACTTGGCATGCTCTCCGTTTCTGAACAGACGTTTCAACCGTGGTATTATAGGAGCATACCACATCACCTTCACAGGAACCCTCTTCCTGGGGGGCTCGCCGTCAACATCACGAGGTCATCTCGTGTGATCTTATACCGTAATGCACCGCATACCGGGCATGCGTTCAGATCCTTGTACGCACCGCGGTAGAGGATGCAGTCATTAGGGCATGCTTGTATCTTCTGCACCTCCAATCCTAGAGGGCATACGACCTTCTTCTTCTTCAATATTTTCAGTAGCTTCTCAAATCCTTTGTCAGGCACAGCATTCTCTACCTTCTACTGCAGCAATTCCAGTACGCTACCGAGCTTTGTGTTGCCATCTTGCAATTGGGGTACAACCCTTTTTTTGTGATCCTCTAACATGTGATCGAACTTCAGCTTCTCCTTTTGACTTTCGCATTGCGTCCTTGCATCGACAATGACCCGGCGGAGATCATCATCATCGGGCACATCGTCTGGTTCCTCTTGATTTTCAGCAGCTTTGCCCGTTGCAGCATCATCGTGCACATCGTCTTGTTCCTCTTGATGTTCAGTAGCATCATCGTATTCAGGGGGCACATAGTTGTCATCGTACTCTTCTTCTTCGTTGTCTTCCATCATAACCCCTATTTCTCCGTGCCTCGTCCAAACATTATAGTGTGGCATGAAACCCTTGTAAAGCAGGTGGGTGTGAAGGATTTTCCGGTCAGAGTAAGACTTCGTATTCCCACATATAGGGCATGGACAACACATAAAACCATTCTGCTTGTTTGCCTCAGCCGCTTGAGAAAATCATGCACGCCCTTAGTGTACTCGGAGGTGTATACGTCACCGTACATCCATTGCGGTTCATCTGCGTGCATTATATATAATTAAGTGTGTCAAAAACTATTACAGAACATCATGAATAGATAATTAAGGTACCAAATTAATAGAAGTTCATCATCACATTAAAACCAAAGTACATACATAGTAAAAGTAAGAAAATAATACAAGTATCTATCTAAACATACAAGTAAGTATTTTTCTTTCAGAAAGAAGATAAGAACAAGAGGCTCACCACGGTGGTGCCGATGATGAGATCGGCGCGGGCGATCGACGGCGGTGAAGACGGAGACGGGACGTGACAGACCGCTAAACCTAGACAAATATTGAGGGAAATGGAGTTTGGAGGTCGAGCTTGGAGAGGAGAAAGTTAAGTAGTGTGTCTCGGGCATTCCATCGAACACCTCGTGTGCATAGGAGGTGAGCTAGAGCACCACAAAGCTCTCAGCAGTCGAGGCAGAAAAGCAGAGCAGTGAAGTGCTCTGCTTTCATGGGCGAGGTATATATAGGCAATTCATTGATCCCGGTTCGTGGCATGAACCCGGGACTAAAACAGCCTTTGGTCTCGGTTCAAGCCACCTACCGGGACCAATGGTGAGTGGGCAGGCGAGGCCCATTGGTCCCGGTTCGTCCCACCAACCGGGACCAAAAGGTCCAGACGAACCGGGACCAATGGCCCACGTGGGCCGGCCGGCCCTGGGGGCTCACGAACCGGGTCAAATGCCCCCATGGGTCCCGGTTCTGGATTGAACCGGTGACCCGGCCTGGACCATTGCCCCCTTTTCTACTAGTGGTTTTCTGCTTTTTAGATGTTTTTTCCTGGTTTTTAACTTTCCGGTTTTCACCGGTTTTTCTTAGCTTTTCGACAATTGGAAAAACAATTTTGCGTTGAAAAAACACGTTTTTCATTTTTCCTTTCGTGAGAGACACGTTTTTGCTTCCGCGAGAGACACGTTTTTGCTTAACACAAAGAAACCTGTTTTCTCCTTTTTTTTTCGTGATAGACACGTTTTTGCTTCCACAAGAGGCACGGCCGTGCCTCTTGGAAACAAAAAAAGTGTTTTTTATTTATTTTTTTCCTTATGTGAGAGGCACAATTTTGATTCCACGAGAGGCACGGCTGTTATCAACATGGAATTTAGTTTTGAAGATCTCGATGCGAGGAATCCAATGATGAAAACGGTTCGAGATTTCGACGCGCCGTTTAAGAGATAAAATGTTTTGAATAAACGGATCTACGAGAAAGGAAAAACTTTCCGGTTTCAACTAGTGGCGCACATGCAACGCGCCATTTTTCACAATCTAGAAAGGTGAGAGTGATCTTTGAAAGAAGTACTCATCAACTAGTGATTTCGATCGAACTGACGACCACACATTAAGATTCGTTCGTAAACCCAACGCATCGCGGAGCTGGACCTGCTAAGCTTCAACTCTTCCTTTCTTTCATTCCTTCCTTCTCTCTTTTTTTTCTTTTTCCTATTTTCGTTTTTCATTTTTTTTTCTCATTTTTTCTTCTTCCAGATTTCTTCCATCATCGATTTTCAGTTTTTATTTTCTTAAATGCATGAACCTTTTCCAATTCGATGATGCTTTTTTTTCAAATTTCATGAACTTTTGTTTTCAAAATCACTGAACTTTTTTTAATTTTAGTGAACTATTTTTAACAACTGATGATTTTTTTAATTTGATGGACATTTTTTTCAAATGCAATGAACCTTTTCAAAATTTGATGATCTTTTTTAAAATTGATGGTTTTTTCTAAAATTAGATGAACTTATTTTACAATTGGATGAACTTTTTTCTAAATTGGTTAACTTTTTTTAAAAATGGTAAATTTTCTTTTCAATTTTTTTATGAACGTTATTTACTTTTTTAAAACTATTTTTTAAAATTGATGAACTTTTGCTTAGTAGGTAAACTATTTTTTGCATGTTGAGGATTTTTTTTCCGAAATTTGTGACGTATGAGTGGCCCTGGAAGTTGTTAAAGTTTTAGCGCTGCAATTTATCAGTTGCGACCACACGCCCTAGTGGTTAGCCGAAGTCCTATTAGCAGTGTAGGGCGCAGGTTCGATACTCCATGAGAGCCCTCTTATATTAATTTACGGAGGAAGTAATGCACCATTTTGTGGCTGTCCCCTTTCATGGGCCCGCGCCGATTAGGAGCTCCCACTACCATGCCTTACAGAAAAATGGGCGGAACAAATAGAAAATGGGCCAAAAACTGCCATGGCAAATAACACTAAATAGTGTCAGGAAAAATATTAATAAAACAAAATTACTACCATGGATTTGAAAAAAAAATCCCTGGACTGATTTCATATGGTTTTCACTTTTTTTGCGAGAAATGTTCAATCTATTCATCTTCAAATCATGGCAGTATAGTGAACACCAGATATAAATTAAATCCAGATACGTAGACCACCTAGCGGTAACTACAAGCACTGAAGCGAGCCAAAAGCGCGCCGCCCTTATCACCCCTCCCTCGCCCGAGCCGAGCACAACTTATTATACTGTAGTAGATAATCGGGTAGTCATTATGCTAATGCCTCGTAGGATTCTCTTTCTAATTTTCTCCGTAGTACTGTATGCCCCTCTCTTCTATAGACCCATTTAATTATCAGCACAAAAAAAAAAGACCCGGTAATTATCGGGCATGGATTTGGGAGACCTCGACCCGACTGCCCGGTTGACTCTACTGTGATGTGATAGGTCTATGAGAGGAGATCGTTCGAGACGTCCAGTCGCCCACAGTCTCTCTCCTCCCTTACCCAAGCGAAACTCACCGCCTCGCCCGCCCAACCCGGAATCCAGACCGCCATGGCGAGGTGGCCGCCGGCGATGCTGCTGGTACTGGCAGTGGCGCTGGTGGCGGCGGCCACCGAAACCGGCGAGTGCATCCACGAGTTGGTGCCCTACGAGGGTGGCTTCACGTCGGGGAATTTCGTCGTCGTTGACCATGACATCTTCTGGAGCTCCGACCGCCCCGACCCAGGCATCGACGTCACGGTACTCATCTCCCTCTCCCTCATCACATTCTTCCTGCTGATTTGATCTGATTATTTGGATGCGAGGATCGATCTGGTTGATTTGTACTAGTCGATTATGGGTTGTTTTGGTACGGATCTGTGGGGTGCTGTCGGCTTGAAAATTGAAATTGGTCCCGCATCGAATCCCGGGGATCTGCGCTGCGGCTTGCGATCTGGCGATTAGTAACAAAGCGCAAACTACAAGTGCGTAACTTATATTAATCTATCTAATATTTAGGGGAGTGCGAAATCCAGACAATTGAGGGAAATTTTGTTTGGTATCTGTGGCTTGGCATGCGTGTACCACGGATGATTCAGATTCTAGTCATTGACAACACTACTGATTTCATGGAAATTTGCTTCATAAAAATGTATCCGCTCTAGTAATAAAGATATGCATGCAGGAATGACTAGCAAGCCATATATACCAAAATTTTGCCGTACCTTGCAAGAGATCAAATGGGCCGTGGCAAGGGCAACTTGGTAGGCAAGTAGGAAAATACATAGTAGTTGTGTGGTGTTGATTGTGGCTATTTACTGTTATGAGCTTTATTATTAGCCATGCACGTGCCTTTATTTTTATGGCCGTGCAGATGGACAAATGTAATTTAAAATCTTCAAACCTAAGCCTACATATTGGACGTATCTGGGTTGAGTAATTAAATTGAAATTCTGATGTAATATGCTCGCAGTCGATTTAGTAATTTGTTTCTCTAGACCAATATTAAACTACTATCAGCGGAATTTCGAATCAAATAGTGGGCTAGTATAGTCTCAACGCTATTGTTTATAAGAGGATGAGTCTTGCCATGTAAAAGAGTTTGAGAGTCTCGCCATATAGGGAGGAGTAAGATGTTGGATGAACTGTTTGGCTTCAGAGGATAGAGTTTAATTCAATTAATCGGATTAAGTCAATAGAATTAGAATTCTATTCACGTAGATTTTTCCATTGGACTCTACTTGGAATTGAAATCTCTGTGTTATTTAAACAAAAACATAGTTGCACATTTGGAAGTTTTTAGCAAATTACTGCACCTATTAGTAATATGGTATCGTATCAAAACGGGGATGCGGAGGGGCCAGTAGGCATGAAACACATCTACATCTTCACTTCTCAAATTATATTAGTAGTTGTCAAAATACCAATCATAACTTTGGCTGGCAATATGTTTCCAAGTCCCAACTTTGGCTTGCTGAAATTTGGAAAGGCAAATGTTGGTATTAAACTGACCAGCCCCTGGATCTGTGGCCTTGTTAGTTGATCCTTGTCATGAACCTTGTCTCACCCTTTATCTCAGGTCGCAATCTTGTTCTGGAGGAGGCCCTGAACACTACCGGACTCGCGGCCTATGCCTACGGCCCAGGGCCGTCGGCATAGGTCCTTTGCCGTCGGCATATATCTATGCCTACGGCTGCCGTCGGCATAGCCCCGTCGGCGTAGATCACGTCAGCGTAGATGTGTCAGACCGTCGGCGTAGTATAGCCGTCGGCATAGGTGTCTATGCCGACGGCCGTGGGCCAGCCGTCGGCATAGTTTAGCCGTCGGCAGTGTTTTCCGCCTGACGGCAACGGACGGCACCGTCAAAAGCGCTAACGAACCAGGGGACGACATGTGGCAGAGGTATGCCGACGGCGACGGCAAAGCCGTCGGCATACCTCTGCCACGTGTTGCTTCGGCATTCTCAGTGACGGTTTCCCCAGGCCGTCGGCATAGCTCTATCTATGCCTACGGCAGCCGTCGGCATAGATAAGACCGTAGGCATATAAGGTTATTCCGGTAGTGGAAGGGGGAAGCCTTCAAGAAGAGGTATGATGAGTGGATGGCCAGGTATCACCGCACATACAAGGAGTAAGCCATGAAGAAGAGGTTCGAGGAGTGGATGGCCAAGTACCGTCGCACCTACAAGGACGATGAGGAGAAGGCGGCGGCGCTATGAGCTATTCAAGGACTGTGCCAAGATGGTTGATAAGCTTAACGTGTTTCCGGGTGGGGCGACCACAAACAACTTCTGCGACTATTCTGAGGACGAGAGGCAAGCCAGCTTAGGGGCCGAGTAATCGTGATTGCCATCGGTGATGGCAAGGAAGTGGCTCTAATGCATAAGGTAAAATGGGCTCCAATCATCTGAGACCTCGAACTCTTGTCATTGATCATCTGCACAAAAATGTAGTAGTAAGTTCATATTATCTTGGTGTAGAATCAGTCATACACCATACGACATGTAATATCTCTGCTCGGTGGGCATTTGCTGCTCTGTGAACTGCAACATTGGCTGCTCCAAATAAACAAAACGAACTGCAAGAGATTCATGTGAACTGTACGCGGTGTAGACGTCGCCGGCGTAGGTCGACGCGGGCCGAAGCAAGGCCCATTGTACATTTGCATATATGTTGAGAACGTGTCGATCGATCTCGTGCGCTCGATCGCGTCATGCATATGCAATACGCCGCATCAACGCAACGTAATCAGTCACACGTACTACGTATTTTTGTCCTACTACTTACGTACGGTAGGTGCACGATGGACACACGTCGCACGTACATAGACGTGTCCATCTTCTTCATCGTGACCAGGTTACACAGCTCGACGTACACATTAATGGTGGAGTATATGTCTAGGGGAGAACATGCAACGTGAATGACGACCTGCATCATTGCAAAAATTCCGGGAGCCAGGAGTGGAACTGGAACGGGTACTCGATCCCGGCTGAGCCAGGCCTGCAAGATGAGCCAGAGCGCATAGAGCTAGCTGCCGGTCAACACACACGCACGCACGTGTTGCACATATGCATGCGGAGAATGTATGGATCGATGGATCCATGCATCTGGTGCGTTCGATCGGATCGGGTCATGCGCGCATATGCAACGCCTCATCAACCAACACTCAACGCAACCTGCTTTTGCGGTTACACGCACGCCCAGTACCAACTTCTACTTTGTACTCCCTCCGTCCCAAAATACTTGTCATCAAATAAATATAAAGGGATGTAGCTGGAGCTAATATACATCTAAATACATCCTCTTTTATTCATTTTGATGACAGGTATTTCCGGACGGAGGGAGTACTATGACAAGCATGATTCTTGCACAACAAGATCAATCTTTTGCTTTACTGCAATAAACTTTCGATCTATCTAGCATTCATCAACTCAGATCTCAAGGTGCCGCAAAGAACAATAGAAGTAAGATTTACATCCAGGCCGGTAGATCACCTAGCGGCCACTACAAACACTATATATATGATATGGTTATCGTCGACACTTATGATAATAGACTATATATACCCTGTAACACAATGGCAAAAGATATTCCGTTACCGTAATAACTTGCAACGTTTACAGGGTTTTCCATTGGTTTATATATAATGAGAACGACGCCCGACAAGGAGTGAGTTTGATGATCCCCTTACTAGCTCAAAAATAAAAACCTATAAAATCAAATGGCATCGACCAGTGGCATCAATATAGATAGAAAATCCCGACATACGACATATGTTGGGCGAAGCGATGCGGAGTGGATATGCATGGTGGCGTGAGGTAGGAGAAATTTGGCCGAGATCTCACGCGGCGACCGAGAGCTTTAATTAGGACAGTGGAGGTCCACCGTGGGCGTTGGAGGTTGGGGCATGGAGAGCTCACGGGGTAGGCAAGTGCCTAAGGAGGGCGGCGACAGGAGGACCATCGGAGGCGTAGGAGACCGGGGCCTCATAGAGCTTAGCGGGCAGCACAAAGCTAGCTTCGGTAGCGTGACACGGTACATGGATTGGATGTATGTCCTTGTTGGCAAGGTCGGCGGTGTTGGGGCATTGCTGACTCAAGGGCCGTCCGCGCACAATTAGAATTTGAGTGTAGAGAAAAGAAGAAGAAAATGGTGACCCATTGGTAAGTGGGCCTCACGTGGTGAAAAGAATTCTAAAGGCTGCAACTACAAAAGAATATTTTAATATTTTCAAGTTTACGTGTATTTATCTATCTATAGTGAAGTAGCTTTATAGATATTTTTCTCCGGTTTTAAGATAGAGGGTGCTTGGATCCAAAGGACTTATTTTAGAGGATGCTTGGATTCAAGAGACTTATTTTAGTCTGACTAAAAGTAGAGTAGTCTCTTTAAGAGGCTAAAGTTTCAAGCATCTTGACTAAAGAGGGGCTAAAACTAATCTTAAGATTAAAAAAATTTAGTCAGGGGTACCCCTACTAAATGTGGATTAGTCCCCTCTCTCCTCATTTAACTCCTCTCTTTTAAACAGACGAGTTTTGGATTAGAGGTTTGAAGAATAATAAATGCTCATTAACTTGATTTAGTCTCTTTAATATTTAGATCCAAACATAGATGAGGCTAGCAAGTCTTAGTCCCACTACTTTTAGTTATGGGACTAAAACGTATACAAGCACCCGTTAGTCTGACTAAAAATAGCCGCCATGGGACTAAACGTTCGCTACTTTTAGTCCACGGCGCCGGCCGTGTCACGGGTCATATACATGTAGCCGCCATGGCCCCAGTTGGGCCCCCAAGAATTCTTCAAAAGCCAGTACTTCTCGCTGTTGAATAAGGTGTTAGATAATCCTGTTGCATTAGCACGTACGTAGGGTGTAGTGCATGTTTGTTTTTCTATAAAACATCTGTAGCGAGCGTGTGCGCGGGGATGGACGTGTGCATGAACGTGGTCATTGATTCTTAGCTGAATAATGGAAAAAGTCTATTTTAAGCCAGACGTTCGGTGAAACGAACCCCCAAATTAAATTCCGGTCGATTGCACCCTGAATTATACAATCCCGGTTTAAATCAAACCCTGACAAATGTCAACCGGGATTTGTCTAGCTGGTGGGCCAAGAAGGACCGTCCTCCGCACTAGGCCAGCCCATCTATCTTTTTTGTTTGTTCAAAAAAAATTCTTTGCTGCAGAATTGCGGACGTACGCACAGTAGAGGGCGGTTCGAGCTGCTGGCGGTCGCGCGCGACGCGCGACGGGCCGGCCCAGCAAGCTGCTGACAGGCAAAACGCGAAGCAGAAAAGATTACAGTTTTATTCGGCCGAATTGGGAATCGAACTCCGGCCACAAATTTGCACGCCACGTACGTCAACCACTGTGACAAGCTCACGCTGCTGTTTATAAAAGGAAACAACACTATTTAAACATATCTTCAGTACAAACAGTAAACATATAGCTGTATTATATACGAGCTATAAATTATTTGAATAAAGAAAACATAAATTTAAAAACTGTTCACAAAAACAAAGAATTGAAAGAAATAAAAATTTTGAAAAAGAATAGTACCAATTGAATTCGCAAAAATGGAAAAAGTTTGTTAATTTAAAAAATTCATCGAATTTGAAAATTTTCAGTAATTTCGACAAAAAGGTTCATTGATTTCTAAAAAAATCATCGAATTCGAAAAAAGGTTCACGAATTTGAATAAAGTTCATCATTGAAATTTTTTAAATAAAAATTGAACATTTTCGTGATATACGTTGAATAGTATTTAATACATGTTGAACATTTTTGTGATATCCACTGAACAATATTTAAATTTCATTGAACTTCTTTGTAAGAAAATGGTTTTTTGAAGTAGTTCTATGTTTTAATTTAGAACAAATATTTGTAAACAGAAAAAAAGAAAGAATCGAACAAGGTAAGAGAAAGCAAAATGAAACAGAAAATCGAACAAGGAATATTTTTTGAATCTCCGAAACGAAATTAGAATGCACAAATATTTTTTAAATTTTGTGAACAATATTTGAAACAGAGATATTTTTTTAATCCCGAACATTTCTTTAAAGAGTTTTAAGAAATATAGAAAAAAGTATTCTGAACAAATTTTTAACAAAAACTAAAAGTGGGCCGGCCCAGCAGGAGCAAGGTGTAGGGCCCTTTGTAAATTTTTTTTAACGAAAGAAAACTAAAGCGGGCCGGCCCAGCAGGATGCAGGTGTGTGCCCTCAGCGAAATCCCAGCAATCCCGCCCATCCAAACGACTCGAAGGTTTGATTTAGACCGGGATTGCATAGTTCAGGATGCAATCGACCGGGATTTCGACTTAAGGGTTCGTTTCGCCGAACGTCTACGAGTTTCAGGTTTAAAATAGACTTTTTCCCTGAATAATAGGATCATGCAGCGTGAGTCTGTTCACGTCTTGGCTTAGTAGTAGTTTTTTTTTAAGGGAAGCTTAGTAGTAGTTAGTTAGACGTGGCCGTGGTTTGTGCTACGTGGGATGGCACGAATCCGGCGCATGCAGCAGCGTCGCAGTGCAGTTCGGGTGGCAGTGGGATAGCACGTCCGTTATATCCGTTCTTCGCTGTGTTTACGTTATTTTCTGTTGTAACAAAATGGCAATATTTTTGACCGTATAAATAAGAGATAACAAGAAAAAAGGACGGCAGTTGTGCCTCACAAAACACCAGCGTCTTCGTGTTCCTCTCTCTCGCGTGTGTACTCCGGCATGTGATCCAACATAAGGTGCCATAGCAGACCACAAGCGCAGCGTGTGCCTGTTGGTGGCGTTGCCGGGGCCTTTGTAGACGTCGACCTGGGGGCGTAATACCAGAAGGCGAGGTCGATGACGAGGACGACAGAGACGGGCTGTTGCGCCACCGCGGCCATCAACGCCGTCTCGCTATTGGGTGTAACAAAAGTGTTGAACATATGGTTTATATGGTTTGTGCATGTATATCGTATAGCCCGGCCAACTTCTAGTCATTGTATAGTTGAAGTTGTAACCCACTTTATACTCCATATATACGTGCGCTATGCACCGATCAATACATCGTGAAGCATTGCCAAAACATTCGTTCCCGACATGGTATCATACCTGTGGTCCTAATCCTAACCCTTCCCTCCGCCGCCGCCGCCACCACGCGCCGCCGCCGGGAAAATGGGACCTTTAGTACCGGTTCGTGTCACGAACCGAGACTAAAGGTCTCAACCCCATTAGCACCGGTTCGTGCCTCAAACCGGGACTAAAGGTTTAATATTTAGTCCCGGTTTGAGGCATGAACCGGGACTAATGGGCATCACACCCTTTAGTCCAGTGTTTGAGGCACAAACCGGGACTAAAGGGCACAGGTGAACCGGGACTAATGCCTTAGCCGCACGAACCGGGATAAATGCTCACATTAGTTCCGGTTCGTGATTGAACCGGGACTAATGTGAATATTGGCCCGGAACCATAGCCCTGTTTTCTACTAGTGTTGTAGCTTCATTGACCACATGTTCAGTGTTTGCCACTGCCCTGCTATCCAGTAAGCTAGTTAATCATACCATTTATTTACTTATTGAGAGTATACCTGACTAATTCACTTCATGCTTATATACGCAGGCATGGATGGAGGAGGAATAACCTTTTCATAGGGCCGGTCTATGGAGATTGAGCCTACGCAGTGTAGTGACATATATGGGTTAAGTTTTGATATGTAATTCACTCCTTAATTTTTTTTCTAGTAAATGCACATGTATTCCTGGCTTACTCTACTACTTTGCTGGTTGATCTAATAATTAGTCGGCCTTCGTACTTGCAACTAATATTATTTTTCTTTCCAAGCATGATATATGTTTGGAATCATGCATATGTGTATAAATCCTTTGCAGAGTACTTTAGCTTGTCTGTCTGTCTAGATTGTTCTTTGTTGTGCATAAGGTCCAGCTTGATTTTTCTTTTTTTCTTTTTTCATTGATTGTTCTTGTCTCTGATCATATGGTTTAGTTGGTATGGTGAATTATCTAGCTATTTGACATGTGTTCATGTGCTTTATGCTTGTGTTCTTTTGCTAGCCACACATGGTTCCCGTACCATATATGGATGTGCATGGTGGCTAGGCGGTTTGAGTTGCATCTCTTGGACACCGCAAAATCAGAGGCTTCATACCGGAGTAGCTAGGACTATTATGATGTGGCAGAGATCTCTTATCTTCTACTAGTAAATTGCTCGAGTTATACTTGTATGGCAGTACATACTTCAGTTCTAACTGGATGTCCTATTTCAGATGTGATTTCCTATCCTCTTTTTTTCTTCAAGGTTCATTGCGCTTCCGTTTGCTCTGCACAGGATTCTTAGTGATGCTGGTGCACCTGTGGACGATCTTATTTTTATTTGTTGCATTAATATTAATCATTTACTACTTGCATCGATAGATACTATCATGCAACTAGTACGACAATCACTGGTGGAAAAACAGGCTTCCGTCCAGCCCCATAAGTCATGGGTTGTAGGAACATGACTAATGGGACCTTTAGTCATGATTACGAGGTGAACCGCGACCAAAGGCCCGGCCAGGGCGCTCGGTGGCCAGTGGCAAGACGTGAGGGTCTTTAGTCGCAGTTTGCCAGGACAACCGCGACTAAAGGCCTTCGGGCACCTTTTAGTCACGGTTTGCCGTGCCAACCGCAACTAAAGCCCTCCCTATATATACCCATCCAGCAGCCAACACTTAGCCATTTGGAGTCATTCTCTTCACAAGTGGGTGTAGGTTTGCTTTTGGTTCCTCTTATGCACATAAGGTGTTTGATGAAATGCCCCAAGAGCATGAAACAAACATGACATGAAGTGTTGGAGCCACACTCCTCGATCGCGTTAGCAACTTGATGAACCTTTGATGTGTCATTGATAAAATATGCATGTGTGTAGTTCATTGTTTAATTTATATTGTTTGTAGCTAGTTAGTTTAACAAATGCATGATGGTTAATTATATATTTTATATTATAATAATGCAGATGAATCGGCAATGGATGTCTGATAACCGACTCTCCGGCGAGTTCACTACGGGTTTGAAAGATTTCCTCGTAGTGGCTAATGCGAACAAGCGGGGGTTTTGTTATCTGTCCATGTGTTATCTGTAAGAATCGGAAGGGTTACTCTTCCTCAAGAGATGTTCACATGCATCCGCTTCGCACGGTTTCATGCCAAGCTATAATTGTTGGACCAAGCATGGAGAAAGAGGGTTATAATGGAAGAAGATGAAGAAGGGGATGATTTCATCGATGAAAGCTATCTTGCTCATTTCGGTGATACTTTCATGGAGGATCTTTGAAGGTGAAGGGGAAGGTGAAGAAGAGGCACGTGATGATCCGTTGATGATCTTGGTCGGACCATTGCTGATGCACGGAGACGCCGCGAAACTGAAAAGGAGAGGGAGAATTTGGATCGCATGTTAGAGGATCACAGAAAGGCGCTGTACCCCGGATGCGATGATGGTGCGAAAAAGCTGGGCTGCACAATCGGATTTGCTGAAATGGAAGGCAGAGGCAGGTGTAGCTGACTCGGCATTTGAAAACTTGCTGAAAATGTTGAAGAATATGTTTCCAAAGGATAACGAGTTGCCCGCCAAAGACGTCTGAAGCAAAGAAGGTTATGCGCCCTCTAGGTTTAGAGGTTACGAAGATACATGCATGCATCAACGATTGCATCCTCTACATGGTGAATACGAGAATTTGAATGAATGCCGGTATGCACTGCATTGCGTTATAAGATCGAGGCGATGACCCTGGTGACGATGTTGAGGGCGAAACCGTGAAGAGGGTTCCCGCCAAGGTGATGTGGTATGCTCCTATAATACCACGGTTGAAACGTCTGCTCAGGAACAAAGAGCATGCCAAGTTGTTGCGATGGCACAAAGAGGACCGTAAGTCGGACGGGGAGTTGAGACACACCGCAGATGGAACGCAATGGAGAAAGATCGACAGATGGTTCAAAGATTTTGCGGCTGACGCAAGGAACATAAGATTTGCTCTAAGTACGGATGGCATGAATCCTTTTGGCGGCAGAGCTCCAGCCATAGCACCTGGCCCGTGACTCTATGCATCTACAACCTTCCTCCTTGGTTGTGCATGAAGCGGAAGTTCATTATGATGCCGGTGCTCATCCAAGGTCCGAAGCAACCCGGCAGCGACATCGATGTGTACCTAAGGCCATTAGTTGATGAACTTTTACAGCTGTGGGGTGGTGTCCGTGTGTGGGATGAGCACAAACAAGAGGAATTTGACCTCTGACGTTGCTTTTCGTAACCATCAACGATTGGCCTGCTCTTAGTAACCTTCGGGACTGTCAAATAAGGGATACAATGCATGCACGCACTGCTTACATGAGACTGAAAGTGTACATTTGCCAAATTGTAAGAAGAACGTGTACCTTGGGCATCGTCGATTTCTTCGAAAATTCATCGAAGAAAGAAAGGCAAGCATTACAACGGCAAGGCAGATCACCGGCGAAGCTCGCGGAACGACCGGTGCCGAGGTATTTGATATGGTCAAGGATTTGAAAGTCATCTTTGGAAAGGGTCTGGCGGACAATCAGTTCGAAGGGAGCTGACGGCACGCAGCCATGTGGAAGAAGAAATCTATATTCGGGAGCTAGAATATTGGAAAGTCCTAGATGTCCGCTCTGCAATCGGCGTGATGCACGTTACGAAGAATATTTGCGTGAACCTCCTAAGCTTCTTGGGCGTGTATGGGAAGACAAATGATACAAAGGAAGCACGGCAGACCAGCAACGTTTGAAAGACCACGATGACCGGCATCCGGAATGGTTTCAAGGTCGTGCCAGCTACGCTCGACCAAAGAAGAGAAGGTCATCTTTTTGAATGCCCGAGCAGTATGAAGGTCCAGTCTGGATTCTCTTCCTATATAAATTGAATAATAAACATGGCGGAGAAAAATTTCAAAATTCTGATGTCTAAAGACTGAGACGTGATTATGACTCAATTGCTTCCGATTTCTTTGAGGGGCTCCTGCCGAAAATGTTCGAGTAGCCATTGTGAAGCTATGTGCATTCCTCAATGCAATCTCTCGAAGGTAATCAATCCAGAAGTTCTACCACGGTTCTGAGCGATGTGATCCAATGTCTTGTCGATTCGAGTTGGTGTTCCCGCCATCCTTCTTCAATATTATGACGCACCTCCTGGTTCACCTAGTCGAAGAGATTTTCGTTCTCGGTCCTGTATTTCTACACAATATGTTCCCCTTCGAGAGGTTCATGGGAGTATTAAAGAAATATGTTCGTAACCGTGCTAGGCAAGAAGGAAGCATCGCCAAGGGCTATGGAAATGAGGAGGTAATTGAGTTTTGTGTTGACTTTGTTCCTGACCTTAAGCCGATTGGTCTTCCTCGATCGCGGCACGAGGGGAGACTAAGTGGAAAAGGCACGATCGGAATGAAATCAACGATATGTATGGACGACCATTCTCGACTGAAGCACACCACACTTATCGACCAATTCCAGCTTGGTGGCTCCGTACTTTGAGAAACACAAGAATATTTTACGTTCGACAACCCGGGAAGCCTGAATCCTGGATTAGGAAGGCCCACATGGAGACTTTCGGCAGTTGGTTGAGAAAACATTTAATGAATGACAATGATGTTGTAGATCAAGCTGTACATGTTGGCCAAGACACCATCTTCGACTATAACGACTTTCCAAGGGTACGAGATAAATGGGAATACATTTTACACGATCGCCCAAGATAAAAAGAGCACCAACCAAAACAGTGGTGTCCGCTTTGATGCAGCAACCGAGAATGGGCAAGAGGTCACATATTATGGTTACATAGAGGAGATATGGGAACTTGACTATGGACCCTCCTTTAAGGTCCCTTTGTTCCGGTGCAAATGGTTCAAGCTAACAGGAGGTTGGGTAAAGGTGGACCAGCAATACGGAATGACAATGGTGGATTTCAACAATCTTGGTTACCTTGACGAACCATTCGTCCTAGCGAAAGATGTCGCTCAGGTTTTCTATGTGAAGGACATGAGTAGCAAACCGAGGAAACGGAAAGATAAGAAAACGATCAGTACATCATGCGATGATCCAAAGCGCCACATTGTTCTTTCAGGTAAAAGAAACATCGTGGGAGTGGAGGACAAGACAGACATGTCAGAAGATTATAATATGTTAGCTGAAATTCCGCCCTTCAAAGTGAACACCGACCCAAGCATTAAGTTAAATGATGAGGATGCTCCATGGATACGGCACAATCGTAAGCAAGCAGGGACACAAGGGAAGAAAAATGATGTGTAATAATTTATTGTACCAAACTTTGTTGAATGGATCATGTGAATTATATTACCCGTGATGTGTTTGGTGTCCATTTGAATGATTCGAGATACCACCGATGATACATGAAATTTGGAGTGATTTAGTCATACTCCTGCCTAGGCGTATAATATGCATACCGTAGTCTTCATAGCCGCCGTCGTCATTGTCTTGGTAGTCGCCGCCTTCTAAGTTGCCGCCGATAAATCGTCGTCGCTCTTTGTCCGCTAATAAATCATTGTCGTCGGCGGCGCTAAATAGCTCGAAGCGAGGTAAGCGCGCGTGAGGATATCACCGGCCGTGATGTAGTCCATGACGCTCTGCAGAGTCCGGCCATACCACCATAGTCGACGGCCGGCCTCGTGGAAGTTCCCGAGGCGAACCGTCCTCCTCATACCGGGCGGCGCCCTCTCACGCCGATTGATGAAGAAGGCGTCCCAAGTATCTTGGTTATCGGGATGCCGGGGATTCATCCGCTGCTCCGGCATGAGGTCGAGGTAGTAGTGGTTCGTGATGGCCGCCCGGCCGCAGTACCGAGGGACGGAGGGACTGCACGCCGCCGGCTTAGGCTCCAGCCGGTGGGGACGCGGTAGCCCGGTGGACAAGGGTAGTTCGAGGCGAAAGCTCCTCCACCTCCGGTAGGTTAGAGTGGGTGCGGTGGAAGCCATGAGAGAGTGATGAGAGATTGTAGAGATGTGATAATGCTGGCCAAGCCGGGCTACATATATGTAGTGAGAAATGGCGGGAAAAATGGGAGCGGGAAGACAGGAGGCGGGAAGAAAGTGGCGGGAAGAAAGAGGCGGGAAGACAGGGAAGAAATGGCGGGAAGAAGAGGAATCCAGAGCTGGTCATCTAACCTTTAGTCCCGGCTGGTTGGTGCAACCGGGACTAAAGGTTAGACAGACGTGGGTAGCGCCTGACATACATCGGAGGAACAAGACAAAGCAGAAGCGACGCCGTGCCTATAAAAGGAGCATCGATACGCGAAGATAGAGGCGTGAAGAAATGGCGGGAAGACATAGGCGGGGAAAGAACTGGCGGGAAGACTGGCGGGAAGAACTTGTGGGAAGACAGAGGCGGCCGGAAGAACTTCTCTGAATTTTTGATATATTATTTGTATTTTTAGAATTTTGAAATGAATTAGTTCTATTTTTCTGAATTTTTGATATATTATTTGTATTTTTAACATATTGAATTGAATTAGTTTTATTTTTGACATATTATTTGTATTTGCCTCGTAGGGTTTGGAGACGGTTCGTAGATACAAAGGACGTAGAACTTTATGCATTAAATTATGTATAGAAACTTGTTCAAAATTGTATATGGTCATCCGATGATATTGAATATATATTGTATATTCCTCTTGAATTCTTTTTGGTTCTAATTTCAAATTTGTTTGAAATTGTACATTCATATGCATGTATGTAGTACCGTAGAATATGTGAAACTCCTTCAAAATTAAAATAAAGCACAAAAGAAATAAAACAATACAAATTAAACAGACAACAATACTAATTAAAAGAAAACAATACAAATTAAACAGAAAACAGGTTTGGGGGGCTAAAACCCTAAACCTGCTTGACTTTAGTCGCGGTTGGCGAGACCAACCGCGACTAAAGGTGGGGAGCATAAAACCCGCCAAAAACCCTTTAGTCGCGGTTGGGCAGGCGACTGCGACTAAAGGGTACCTTTAATCATGGGTCTCGCCGCCAACCGCGACTAAAGGGGGGGCGAGGCATAAAAACTCATAAAACCCTTTAGTCGCGGTTGGGCAGGCGACCCATGACTAAAGGGTACCTGCTAATCATGGTCTCGCCGCCAACCGCGACTAAAGGGGCTATAAATACAAGGCTCGATTCTCGTCTTCTCCGATTCCGATTCTACTTTGTTAAAGTCTCTGCGCGCCCTCGGCGCGCCGCCCGTCGTCGCCCTCGCCCTCGGCGCCGCCCGTCGCCCTCGCCTACCAGCAGCGCCGTGGCCCGGCCTCGTCTTGCCGCCTCGCTTCGCCCGCCCTCAACGCCGCCAGGCCTCCCTCGCCCACAGCAGCGCCGCCTCGCTCGCCCGCCCTCGGCGCAACCTGGTAGTGCATCCGCCAAGGCCACCTCCGGCTACTTCTGTAAACCAAAAACAAATAGGAGGGGTGCTCCGGCTTGGGGAAGGGGCAACGGAGCGGGCGAGGCCGGACTCGGTGAGTCGTCCCAGCGGGACTCGGGCGGCGTCTTGTGAGGAGAGGGAGGCGGGCGCTGAGGCGCTGGGCACTGGGCCTGGCTGGCTGGGCAGCTGGGCCTCGGTCGAAGCAGCGCTTTTTTTTTTAAATTAAAACAAAACGAAATAAATAAAATATCAAACGAACTCCGATTTAAATAAAACAAATTTTCCCCGACTCCTAAAAATGAGTCGAACAAAATGAACTTTTAAAAACTGCAACATGCATAAAAATCTAAAATGCTCATTTTTGCCTAAGCAAAATAAATCTTTCGAAAACCAAATTTGATTTATTTATAATATCTTCGTTTTTCCTAAATGTTTGGAAAGTCATATTATTCCCTCTCTTGAGATTTTTATAGGAAAACTTTATGAAGATAATTTTAAATAAATCCAATGATCCTATTTCCAAAATTTGAGAAATCCCAAATATGAAAATAATGAAACTTCCAACTCTCTCCGAGGGTCCTTGAGTTGCGTGAAATTTCCTAGGATCAGAAAATGCGAGAAAATATGATATGCATGATGATCTAATGTATAACATTCCAAATTGAAAACCAAAAACAAATTGTATTTTTTTACCAAACATTGACAAATGTTTAATTGCTTGCAAAGTTTCTTCACAAAATGACATTCGTGAAGACGTGGTTGTCTTTTGTCCTCGCCTCCCTCTCCGTGTGTTTTGTCATCGACTCCCTCTCCGTGACGCCGTGCGTCTGCCGCCCGTCTCGCGCTCTACCGCGACACCCTCTCCCACCCCTTCCTCGCCCCTCCTTTTGCCACCGCCCTTTCGCCACCGCCACCGCCACCGCCCCTTCTTCACTTAATTAATTTGTTTTACTACATGTTTTCAGGACTGACATAATGGCGGACGATAGAGCTGACCCGATTATGGACAACTATGATCCGGACGGTGAAGCACATATGTTCGGCATCATAAACGGCGATATTCTATATGTGCCGACCGGAGAAGAAGAAGATGATATCTCTTCTTATCTGAACCTTGACGGTGAAGATGAAGGGCGCCACAAGAAGATGATGCCGAACAAACGTCGATAAACGCATTTATCTTCAAATGGAAGTAGCAACCACCTCCGGCGCCGAGTTATATTTATAGATTTAGGCTCTGGTGATACAAACTAACTGATTTGAATAAATATGTGTGTACTAACGCGCGCGACTCTCTTTCTTATTTTAGCCCTCGGCCGGATCGTCAAAACAATCGAGTACGTCGTCAAAGCGTGGCGCAACCAAGACGATGAAACAAGGAGAAACATGCACCATCGAGGTTGTCGACAGTGCAACCGGCAGGCCGCTGGAGCCCCGCAAGAACGCCACCAAGTTTGTCAACCAATGCGGAGCCATTGTTAGAGACAACGTCTCGATCACCGTCCAGGAGTGGAATGAGCCAAAGAAGGCACGAATTGATGGTTTCACTTTTGTCGATAAGAGAACAAAAAAGATTGCTTCAAGAAGCTTATGGAACATTTCGTTCTACCTCCGAATACAACAAATTCGATGAGGAGGGTAACAAGATTGAGGAAAACAAGGAGAGGAGGAGGCTAGTCAAACAGTTCGCTCTTCATAAGATGGCCGACGCATTCCGGAAATTCAAGCAAAATCTAGCCCATGACTTTGTCAAGCAGAACAAGACTCCGGATTTCAAAGGACAATATGAGAAACTGAAACATGATTGGCCAGAATTTGTGAAGCAAAAGAAATCGGAGCAGTTCATTCAAATATCGAAAAAAATAAGGAAAATGCGGCTAAGAAGGAGTACAATCATGTTATGGGGCCAGGAGGGTATCGCATTTGGGTGCCTAGGTTGGAGAAGATGGAGAACGAGCTGAGGGCGCGAGGAATCCGTCCAGTACGGAGGATGGGACCCAAGGGCCAAAAGCTGGTGAAATGCGGGCATGGGGAACGCTGAACCCGGAGGCAGGGGAGTGTGTTTACCGGGCAAATTAATTAAACCCACCCAAGCCCTTATTGACGCAATGAAGGATGCTCAACAGGGAAGATCAAGTTCAACAGAGAGAACGACGCTACCGACAAAAGCCCTCGGGAATCCACGAACACGGAGGACGGTACGAGGCATGGGGCACATTCCGTGGAAAATAGGGTTCCGCGAACGATGACCCGTGACGGTTCTGAAGCCGTAAGAGAAAGATGGATCGGGAATCAGATGTTGTGGCGCGGTTGGCATCGGAAATGGATGTGATGAAGAAAACCATGAGTGTACTAGTAGCGAAAGAGATGCAGCTCGGTGCAGCATGAAGATCATCCAGCGGATCTCGGAAGCCAGCAGCGGAGAAGCAGCGTGGCTTCCACGGAGGCCCCACCGGCTGGGTGCAGATGCACCGACGATCGAAATTACTGCACCGGAGCCTCTGGTGGTCGAATTACTGCACCGGAGCCTCGGTGGTCGAAATTACTGCACCGGAGCCTCCTCGCTACCCGTGGACGATATAAAGGAGATGAAAGAATGTCATTTGTATTATCCTATCGGGAACATGTCCATGAAGGTAGCCATCGGCAGTGCTTTACCATGTTTACGGAGCACTCCACCACAACAACCCCATTCAAGATGGCTATGCTCGTGTCACGGTGGAGGACATAGTCCAAGGGTTTGAGGACACGGAGATTGACATTGCTACACGAAGGGGAGAAAAGACTTGGAGATGTCAAGCGCCATTTCATTCTATGGCAAAAGAAGTTTATCAAGTTTCTGCGAGGCGCCAAGGACAACAAGTCCACCCCTCACGGTGGTGGTGGTGGCGGTGGCGGTGGTGGTGGTGGTGGTGGTGGTGGCGGTTCACCTACACCTCCGCCACGCCACCGACGCCCCGATCCACAACGTCCGGCGGGTGATCAGCCGCCGCCCCGATCCTCGTCCGTGGGTGATCGACGCCGCCCCAATCCACCTCCGCAAAGAAGCGAAGCAGTCCTGGATTATTAACCCGGACCCTTATGTACCTAAGACCACAAAGGTACGGAGCCATCATCAAGCCTCTCCCCACAAGGCCTTGGGAACGTAGTGCCGAGGAAGTCGACGCTGCCGCGGCTGCTGATTTGGAGAAATGGAAGGCGGACTGCAAGAAGAAAAGAGAGCCCGAGCCCAAGCGGTATTTTACGATGAGCAAAAGAAGTGGGCTAAGTCATTTTTGAGCACACCGTCCCAAGCATGAAGAATCTGCTTAACGACTATGCACGTGAACTTCGCAGCAGGCACTCATGTTCAACGAGAACAAAGAGCGGAGAAGGCCGAAGTAAAATAAGCGGGAAACAAGTTGCCCAGCTCGGGGAACAAAGTAAACAATCGATTGCCCCGCTTATAGTGGAAGCCTTGTCCGGATGCCCCGAGATCATACAAGCTGCGGCAGCACAGGGATTGATCAGAACGAGTGCGAGAGAACAAGCGGCCAACTTAGGTATTACTCTTCGTGGAACTGTTAGGCCTTGATGAGGCGCCAGTGAAGGAGGTAGTAATTACATATGTCAAGAATGGGCCTCTCGTCGAGCCTTGCGCAGAAAAGGATCTACCTCCACAAATGAAAGGTCTGCTGAAATGGTACAAGGGTTACATAAAAATAAAAACGCCAAAGAATATATTTATGCGGAAGTTAGACATGAGCATCACTTCAAACATTACTATGTACAAATTGAACTGAGTGAATTGTTCCAGCTTTTCAATCTGCCTTGAGCTCGACAAATCTATCATCGGTTGCTACGTTACGTAAGTGATTTATTAATTTCTACCCCATCTCGTTCATATTGCCTGCACTATATATATGTCCTAACTATATTGTTGTGTCCGCTATTATACATGCAGAATGAAGATTAAGGAATGCAGAGTAAGGAACATCCATGATGTTGGGTTCATTGACCCACACATCGTTAATGGACATGTGTTGGAGCGTCACCCCGCCGACGTGGAGGCAGACCTGTGGCAGTTTCTTACAAAGCAGGAACTCAAAAGTGATATTCTATTTCCTTACCATTTTGGGTGAGTGTTTCTATCTTGAGCACATTCTCCTTTGTTTACTCCATGCATGGTATGTGGCCGGCTAATCGATGAGTTATGCATGACGTACTGTGCATGTATCGTGTCCGCAGGTTCCACTGGATTCTGCTAGTAATTAAAGTTAACACCTCGTAATGTCTCGCCCACGACTCTACGAATATGGATCCAAAGCTTTGGGGCGGCATGAGAAGAATGCTGCAGAAGTAATTATTTTCATTCATTTGCGCTCTATATCGATCGGCCTATTTCGTTTCATTTCCTAATATCAAGTAACTAATAACTCTCTTGTTCATTTAATTTTCTTTGCCTCGTAGGGTTTGGAGACGGTTCAGAGATACAAAGGTCGGTGAATTCAAAAAGAGCTAGAATTCAAAAGGTCAAAGCCTAAGAATGCTGGGGATATTCAGCCACCGGAGACCAATCTATGTGGATACTATGTTTGTGAGATGATCCGGAGATACACCTCTGAGCGGGTTCCGAGTGATACCAATGCTCAGAGGAATAACCTCCGGATGATGCTTAGTCCAGAAGCTCGCTTCCGACCACTTCAAGAGGAACTAGCTGGATGGTTCAGCAGGGAAGTCCTCCATCCTAAAGGAAAACACTATTACGAGGACGTAGAACTTTATATGCATTAAATCATGTATGGAAACTTGTTCAAAATTGTATATGGTCATCCGATGATATTGAATATATATTGTATATTCCTCTTGAATTCTTTTTGGTTCTAATTTCAAATTTATTTGAAATTGTACATTCATATGCATGTATGTAGTACCGTAGAATATATGAAACTCCTTCAAAATTAAAATAAAGCACAAAAGAAATAAAACAATACAAATTAAACAGAAAACAGGTTTAGGGGGGCTAAAACCCTAAACCTGTGGCGGCTTTAATCATGGTTGGCGAAGAACCGCGACTAAAGGTCCTTCCCCGACGGTCACTGGCGCCCACGTGGACGGGCCGTTAGTCGCTGTTCTTAAGCAGCCGCGACTAAAGGTGGGGGGCATTAGTCGCGCTTATTTGGTCGCGGTTGCCCAACCGCGACTAATGGCAGTTGCAAACCGCGACCAAAGGCCTTTTTTCCACCAGTGAATGGTTTGCATGACTAAGAGAAGGGTAATTGAAGTTGAATTTCCACTTTGCAATGTGTGATCTGAGATCTCCAGTGATAGTTGCGGCAGCACTTAATAATCCCTAGATAGACACGGCAGTGTTTTTTCCTTAGAGGAATTTGCAATCCCTAGAGCTTAACTAATTTTCATGTGGCCCTGACAGCTCGCTGCGGATTGATAGTTCGAATTATAGATGGAAACCGATGGACACGTAGCAAACTCCACCGGTCACCCGATAGATGCATAGCATATAGCGCTTTCTGATACCTATATCGGCAAGAGTTTCAAAAAAGTTATATTGGCAAGACTTACCAACCAATTCGTACGGCAATGCATACTATCAGGCGTGTATTGTCAATGCATGTCATTTTCATGCAGACAGATCGACGGCCAAGTAGTTAGAGGGTGACATGCATGCATGCTTGATGCTTGTCTAACAGACGAAGCTGCATATCTCTCTCTTGCAGCATCCAATCGGTCACCCCAGAGAAGGAAAAGACGCATGCGAATTAAGCTCAGACATGTCGATCAGGTTGTTTATGTAGTACTTGCCGCACCAATTCTGTCCTTAAAGTAGTGGTGGCATATAGTACACTAGAACACACCGCCTACCCAATTCTATCCGTCAGGTACATGGAAAAAAATGATGCATGGACAAATGGTACTTACTCCGTTCCATAATACTTGTCGTGATTTTAGTTTAAATTTGAAGTAAAACCACACCAAGTATTTTGGAACGGAGGGACTAATATATAGAGGGATTGCAACAGAGACAAATTATAATACTGTTAAGTAAAGTTTTGTGAGTAAATGTGTGTTGCTTTTCTTTTCTTCTATCAACAAAGGGCTCTACCTATCTAGCTAATTTATGTTATAGGGCAAAGCTAGGGAAGCTAAGTTACCGGCCTAGCTTCATGCAAGATAAGCAGACAATCTTGTGCTTTGATTTGGATTAGGCATCGAATTTGATTAGCTAGATTGCCAGCTTTGCATGCGACAACAGCACGGGATCTTGTCTCGTCTTCTCATTTTGGCATCTGGCGCATTGCTTTTCCGTTAACTTGGAATGAGACAGCTGTAATGCATATGCATGGTCGGCCACAACTCAATCAAACTAGTTAATTATTTAGCCAGGAGGAAAACTAAAGAAATTGATTGAGCTCGAAGCAGACAAGGTTGAAATTTAACAATTAGCTGACTTAACCTGTCCGAATTAGATTGCTTTGCATGTATGGTGGCACATTTGATTTTAGTTAATTACTACCTATGTATACTAACGTAAGATGTTTTTGCAGTTTAAATTAAAATGCAGAAATATCTTATATTAGTGTACAGAGGTACTAGTTAGCAGGGAACCTTCTTATTAATAGGTTATCCTACCGACGATGCAACTAGTGCTTCAGGTATCATCGCAATAATCAGGCGCTTTTTCTACAATGCATATGACTGACGAGTGGAATATATGACGACTCTGTGTTATTCTAGTTGCACTCCATGGGTCGGGTTTCAACAAGAGCCATCAATCAAAAGAGATGAAAGGAAACAAAGTACTCCATTCTATTAAAGAAGTAAAGGATTATGCATATTGCATCTATTCCATATGCAACAAGTGCAATATTGAGTATTAAGCACACAAATATATCAAGTCTACTAAGAGCTTCAGATTTGGTTGACTACCAAGAAAGCTTTGATCGGTGGTCGATATACATGGTCAATTACGAAGATTTTCTCTTGTTTGGAGTGCAGGCTCTATCAAGTCAAAGCGTTAGTTTACTTTTTACATTAATTGTCTTTTGTTGTTGTTTCAGATTTTCAAAACCCTTATACTCCAGGTCCTCATGGGCTATGGCCATTCTCTCCCTAAAGTATGACGACATGGTTGACTGGAACTTGAGGAATACTTTTCCCTCCCATTGTGCTTTACCGATACTATACCAAGGAGGTGCAAAACAGAGTAGCTGAGAGCTGACGCCAGTCTCATGCATGCATGCATGTATGTTTCATGTTTGGCTTCGAATAAATGTCGTTTGGAACAAAGGAAACAATATTTTACATGATATAACGTTTATTGAAATTTTCTTTGATTCCATTTGAAAGTTGAAACATAGGCAGATATCTTCCTTTTTAAATTTTAATGAGTGGTATATTGTATATAGACATTTGGAACAAAAGGCAGCTGTCTTATTTGATAGAATTTCCATCAAAACAATCTTTGATGCCGTTTGGAACAAAGGCAGACGTCTTATATTTCATTTGCCATTACAATTAGTTGCATATAGAAATTTGGAGGGTACCATACGCAAGTTAAGAGCTCATTAAGGGCATCACAACCTCATCTCAGTCCCCCGCTTCCCCTCATGCCCCACATATGCTTCCGTCCCTATTGCCGCCGGGCCTTCCATCGCCACCACAACCTCATCACTCCCACCCTCTACATGACATGTCGGGGTCTAGTAGGCACGGTGCAATGATCAGGACGTTCGACTTGTTAGTGGTGCCGCCTGCCATGGCCCTCCCTTGGACACATCCATGTCGGCGACCAGACGTGCGATGTAACTCTTCGATGAGTCACAGTAGCACAGATCCGCTTCAACATTATTGCGCTATCGACGTTTGAGGAGAGAACGAGGTTTACCGTTAAGGAAGGGTGCCTCACGATGGATTTCATCTATTCGGCCATGAAGAGGCAGAATTACCAGATCCAGTTCAAGCGGAGCGCTAGCGGTAAGGCTGTCAGAATCGGGATTGAATAGAATCGGGGCTTTGGTTGTACGATTGAAAATCGTCGGATCTTAACAATCAGGATCGTAGAAACGTAGATTCTATGAACTAAAAATTAAAGGAGGAGCGACCGTAGTTAAGCCCCGGGATGTATCCGTGTTCGGTGAATCTCGTTAACAAATCTCGATGTCGCGCCTCGTGTGATTGCTTGGTCCTCTGATGATCGACTATGCGCCTCGGATTTATTCTAACACCTACTTTGATTGGTCTTTTCTTAGTTCCATTAACTAATTACTGCTTACAAACGAGTACTACGACTAGTGCAATAGTATGCATACATCTTGGAGAAAGGGAATTGAAGTTGAATTGCCAATTTGTGACGCATGGTTGCAGTGGCAGCTGCGACAACACTTACAGATAGACGAGACAGTGGTCGTTGCCCTTTGAAAAATCTGCTGAACCATGTGCCTGGCCGGCGGTGAAATGAAACGATGGATCGATCAAGTTGGTCTGCTGGCTGGCTGGCTTTAACAGCTCGGTGGCTGGTGGATCGAAATCGTAACCCTGATACTGATAGACGCATACCCAACTCCATCACTTGCTAGCTACTCCATCTGTCTCATAATATAAGAGCGTTTTTTACTCTAGGAATAGATCGTACAAGAGCTTTTAATGTCACTTTAATGTCACTTTATACAGATTATCCGTACAAGAGCTTTTAATGTCACTTTATACAGACAGATAGGCCAACTATTTTGAGGGTAACATGCATCTGCATGCATGCTTCATGCTGCTAGGTAGAATAATGCAGCTGCAAATCTTTCACTTGCAGCATCTAATCAGCCATTCCAGACAAGGAAAAGACGCGTGCAGATTAAGCTCTTGCATGCAAGCAAGCACATATCACTGACCAGACCCATCGGTCGCTCTAGCTAGCATAGTACGCTACAACGCCGCCCACCCAGTTTTGTCCGTCCGTCAGGTGGCACAGTTTATGCCATATATAATACTCCCTCCGTTTCCAAATATTTGTTCTTCTAGACATTTCAAATAGACTACAACATACGGATGCATATAGACATATTTAGAGTGTAGATATATTCACTAATTTTGCTTTATATGTAGTCATTTGTTGAAATCTTTAGAAAGACAAATATTTAGGAACGGACGGAGTACGTGGCATATATCTAATAGCAGAGACAAAATAATGTTCAGAATATCGGTCCTATAATTTGGGAATAGCATGTGCTGCTCCTGCTTTTCTTTTCTTTTCTTTTATTCGAGCAAGCAAAGGGATCTGCATTTAAGGCAAGCTAAGTTGAGCTCAAAGCTGCATTTGCTTCGGCCACGCACCTTGCTCAGTCTAGTGCATGCTTGCTTGCTTGCATCACATCCATCGAGTGACTTGTAAGTAGCTTTGCATCTTTCTTCCACTCATCAAACATGGAAATTCGGCAGCACTAGGGCTAGCTTATTTGTACTACTCTACTATATATCTCTTAGGCATGCAGCTCCCAGCTTAATTAGCTTTACTTGAAGTACTCCTACTGGATGTGGACTTGTCGAGCACACATGTGAAACACGACTAGGCATTTGTTGTTGCCATTTCGTTAAATTTGAAAATAATAATATAAAGTGCCTGCAAGCTGCAATATAACGCATACATATAATCTTATGGGGGGAAAAGTGATCAGAATAGGCCATAAGTCACTCAAATTAGGAGAAAGATTAAAGGGGATTAAAAAAAGATCAATTAAAGAAAGTAACTGTCCTTCATGCAAGATAAGCTGACAAGGTTGTGCTTCTATTTAGATTAGGCCTCCAAGTCCAAATTAAATATACAGCTGTGCATATGCAACAACAGCACGAGAAGACTCGTCTCGTCTTCTCATTTAGGCATCTGGCGTGTTGCTTTTCTTGCCAAGTTGGAAAGAGCATGGCCGGCCACAAGTCAATTAAACTAATTAGCTAGGAGGAAAACTAATTGGCTGGAAGCAGACAAGGTTGAGCTTTTACAATTAGCTGACTCAACTCATCCTTATACTAGTCCAAGATATAGACTGCTTTGCATGTACGGTGGCACATTTGATTTTAGTTAATTGTTGGCAGGGAACCTTCTTGTTAATTAGGTAATCGCACTCAAGGTGCATGCATGTATGCATGTGGGCATTGCTAAAAAGGGGCTAGTATCAACTAGTGCTGCACGTACCATCGCAATAATCATGCATTTTTCTGCGATGCATGACTAGTGGAATATATGATGACTCTCTGTTATTTTAGCTGAGCTCAATGGGCCGGGTGTCAACAAGAGCCATCAATCAAAAGGGATGAAAGGAAACAAAGTACTCCATTCTAAATAAAAAGGGTAAAGGAGCTTGCATATTGCATCTATTCCATTTTTAACTAGTGCAAGATTGAGTATTAAGCACACAAATATCTTAGTATACTATATGAGCTTCAGATTTGGTTGAGACGTTGAGTGCCTAGGAAGCTTCGATCTGTGGTCAATTACTAACATTTTCCCTTGTTTGGAGTGCATGCTCACATCAATTCAAAGGGTTGGTTTACCTTTTACTTTAATTATCTTATGTTGTTTCAGATTTTCAAACCTCTTATACTCCAGGTTCTCATGGGCTATGGCCATTCTCTCTGTAAAGTATGACATCGTTGTGCCTTACCGACACTATACACAGGAGGTGCTTAAGGAGTACTTTTCCCTTCCATTGTGCTTTACCGATACTATACACAGGAGGTGCTAATAGAGCAAAACAGAGCGGCTGACGTCGTTGGCATGCATGCATGTATGTTTGGCTTAGAATAAGTGTCATTTGGAACAGAGGAATAAATAGGGTAATGAAAATGCTTGCACGAATCTTCGCGTAAAATCAATGACATATAACTTAGATGTGCAACACTTAGGGCGCATCTAGATGTGCTTTAACAAAACTATTTTGTATATATGTTTGGTTAAACTTAGGAAGCATTGACTTTTCTGACTCCATTTATATGCCATGAATGATTCATCTCATCTCAAAAGATTTTGTGCCTGAAATTTATTGGTTGGTCCATTCATGTCATCCTGCTCAAGTTTTCGTGGTACTACATCCTTCTCTCCTGTATCGTTTGCATGCAGTTCTGAATTCTGATTCTAGTAAGTAACTACACTAGAGATTTAACCAAGTCCTAACCACCAAACAACGGAGCTCAACTACGACAATCCCAATTACTACTAGTTCCACCGGTACACTCTATCTCCATTGTGACGAATAAAGCAGTAACAAATCTTGGGCCAGTTCATCTCTTCGATCGCTGGTCCTCTTCGTGCCTGCTCCGATGGTCACCGTGCCGGCGCCTCCGCCATGCTGTATTGTTGCGGCTCCTGCGGCGTAGGAGGGGGGTCATGACGATGCACGACGATGTCGATGTGCGGCAGCTCTGTGCCGGCGGCGCAGGCCTTGGCCGGCTCGTTCTCCGCGGCCTCGCGACCTTTTCCCCAGAGCACGGAGTAGAGGCCCAGCACGATGAGCACGGCGCCGAGCACGCTGCCGAGGTGCAGCTCCTCGCCGAGCAGGAGCGAGCTGAGCACGGCGACCACCACCAGCATCATGGGGTTGAAGACGGACGCGAAAAGGGGGCCCCGGCGCTTGACGCACCAGGAGAGCACCACGAGCATGACCCCCGAGGCGACCACGCCGGTGTAGAGGACGGCGAGTAGGCGGACGCCGGAGGAGAGACGCCACTGGATGAGGTCCCGGTCGAAGCAGAGCGCGAAGGCGGCGGACTGGAGAGCGCTCATGCCGCACATGAGCGCCGTGGTGGAGTAGTGGAATGGGTACTCCCGGCTGAGCCTGGCCTGCAGGATGAGCCAGAGCGCGTAGAAGAAGCAGCTGCCGGTGCAGAGCAGGCAGCCCATGGCACGGTTGCCGCTATCCGGGTGGAGGGAGGAGGCGGCATGTTCGTCGTGTTGGTGCCGGGCGGCGAGCTGGGCGGCGAGGTTGATGTGGGTGGGGGGCCACGGGGTGACCTGGGCGCCCTTGTAGAAGGTGAGCAGCATGGCGCCGCCGACGCCGAGCAGCGTGCCGGTGACCTTGGCCAGGCCGGCCAGGGTGCGGATGGCGAGGCGCTCGTAGCGGAAGAGCACGGCGAGCACGAAGGTGATGGCCGGGATGAGGTTGGTCATGGCGGAAGCGAAGGTCGCCGAGGTGAGCTTCATGCCGGAGATGTAGAGGTTCTGCGCCAGCGAGCCCCTGCATGCATGAAACATTTTGCAACCAGTCAGTCCATACACACGTGTAGTGTACATAACTACATATGCATGTTGAGAAGTTATCGATCCATCTCATGTGCTCGATCGCGTCATGCATATGCAAATGCAATGTCACATCAACGTTCAAGGCAACGTAATCGATCACATCCCACGTATACATATTTTTGTCGTACGCACTACGGTAGCTGCACGATGACGACACTCGTCGCACGTACATACAGTACGTGTCAATCTTCTTCATGGTGACCATGCAAGTTCCACAGCTAGACGTACGTACTCCATTAATGGCGGAGTCTATATCTAGCTAGGGACGTGCAACGTGGACGACGACGAGCTAGGCGATGAAGCTGGCAATATGAAGATAAAGCAGTCCAAGAAACATGACGACAGAATGTAACCTGACGTACATGCACCATATATCGATCCATATCACTCCATTAGCAAAGAAGGCGACGTGTATATACGGAGGTGGTGTGGATATTCGACACGACGACGATGCTCCATTGGGAATGCATACATCCAATGCGGTGCTAGCTAGGTATAGGCGTGCGTGCATGCATGGATGGATACGCAAGTCAAGGAGGACATAAATGCGCGCGCGGGGCGGGAGGGCGTACGTGGCCGCATGTGGACGATAGGATCGGAGTTGAGCACGCATGCGTGAGTACAGTGACCGATGGGATGGGAGTTGACAAAGCGAGTATCAGGGGCAGCACGAGGAGGATGATGTTCACAGACGAGTAGCTCCATGCATGATTTGTAAAGTGAGTGGACTGGACGTACGTGGAGTTTGTACTCTACTTTGTTTGGCGGGCAAACTAAAGCTAGCTAGCAGCAGGGGGTTCCATCGGGCCGGATCGATCAGTTGGTTGTGCCTAACTCCTAATCATACATCAAGTGGTTGGGAGCAGCATGCATGTGCTGGATAGATGGAAAAGGAAGGTAAAGTGTTGGCCGCCGGCGAGCACCCCGTGACGCATCCACCGGCCGGGCGCCCGGTTGACCTTGCATTGGGAGGGTATTATGCACCGTTGCATTGAGCCCCCTAGCTACCTACATGCATGTGTGCATGCATGATGCATCATTGCAAAAGCGGCGTCACACCTAAATTCCGGCAGCCAGGCCAATCGGGCCTAACCTTTTGCTCTCCTTCTCAATCGTCGTGGGAAGTGCAGTAAAAAACAGAGTAAAATGAAGAAACAACACGACAGCAACAATTTAATTAAATTGGAGCTTACCCACAGAGTCCGCAGACGAAGGAGAGCAGCAGGACTCGCCACGTCACCTTGGTTCTTTTCTTCCTGCTCGAAACAAATAAAGCAGCAGGGAATTAATTAATCCAATACACTGTCATGCAAGTATATAGTTTGTCAAAAAAAAACATGTACTTTTCTTTTGAGTATCAAAATAATCATGTACTCTACTCGTTAATCTTTTTTTGCAAACTACTCTACCCCGTTACTCAAGTAGCATGCATATGAAGTGCTTACAGAATGATGATAATAAAGTGAAGCATCTGCGCCACGTACGCATAACATACTCCGGAAGCACATATCAATATATTGTACTCTACTTTCTCAATTCCTTTTCCAACGACGGAATATAATTGGAGAAGGAAGCTGTGTAGACCGTAGCTTTTTTACAAAGCTCTCCGTTTTATTGCTAGACTAGAAACAACGGGGCGTCCGGCCGGGTCAACACAAAGGGGAGGGAACATCGGAAAACATGGAGAAAGAGCGAGACAAGGACATGCATGCATGCACTGGCTCAATTAATTAATTGGTTTCTTCAGAGAATGAAACTACTTGACCCAACACACACACAAAAAGGCAAGAACACTAATGATTCCTCGATGCTCTAATGATTCTTAGTAAAAGAAGCTCACCTCAAACTACTACTATATTTACAGTTCAGTATACTCCAATACTAGTTAGTACTAGTACTAACAACCGATTGAAAAATAAGCATTGTGATGATGTGTGTGCACTTTCTAGATGCTTCGGAATATAATGCATGCAAGCATGCATATGTGTGTGGGATCGAGTAAATTTAGTGCAAGGGGGATTTGAATCTTGGGAAAGGATCGAATGGACGGAGGAGCGGCTAGGCAAGGTACAGGTACCTCTCGACGAAGTAGGCGATGGGCGAGAGGACGGCGGAGGCGAAGAGGAAGCGGTAGGCGACGAGGACCCGCATGTCCATGCCGTCGCTCACGGCCAGCTTGTAGAAGATGTTGACGCCGGCGAACACGAACTGCACCACCACCATCGCCGCCACCGGCTTCATCCCCTCCATCACGCCCATTCCCACCTCCTCCTCCTCTGCTTTTCTCTGCTTAATCACCCCAAGTTGATCGACGGGAGATGCCGGCCGGGATGATTCGATTGACAATCCCCAATGGTCGAGGTGATGGAGGTGAGGTGGGCCGGCGTGCGGACGGAGATGACGGGGGATGCCGGGGCCGGCCGGGGAGACTGGACGGTCGACGACGACGGCCCGGTTAGCTAGCTGACGCGTTTGGCTGTTGGTGTGGTTTGGGGCCGGAGAGGCGACGGAGGCGAGGTGGGCGTAGGCGGTGGCGGTGGAGGAGCAAGTGCATGCCGCAGGTACATATATAGGCGGCAGGGAGGAGCTGAGCCTGAGAGCGAGCTAACGGAGGGGCGAGTGGAAACAGGAGGGGAGGAAGCACACCACGTCTCATTGTCTCTCTTCCTTTCTCGTGCCTGCGTTGTGTGCAGCTGGCACCTCAAGAAGCTTCTCCCTCAAACCGCGCGAGCTACAGTAATCACTGACATCAGCACCCCCGCCACGTCAGCAGAGCATGCAAACTCCATGCACCGTCGCCTTTGAATGAATATCTATGGGAATCATTCATTGTCTTTTTTCCGTGAGTGGGGGAATTATTCAGGTAATTACACATGGATTTGCTAGGATGCTGCAGGTGGACAAGTCCGCGTTGTCGGTTTCCCGTGTGAATTGGATCATGGTTTTCGACCCGGTTTTCCATATGAACAGGCTCATTTCTTTTCGATTAAGATCGATATAGAGATGATGATTTCTTGCCCACCATGAATTCAAACAAAAAGTAAAATAGTCGCTGCTTCTTTAATAAATATGTTGATACCAAAATGACCAGTGCGGATGGATGCACTCTTCCCCTCAAAAGAAAAAGGCAAATAGATGGATGCACTCTTCATGGACACGTCTGCATGCATCCCTAGGCTTGATTATGTCTCAATCAGTCAGACCTTTTCTTAAGTTTACCGATCTTTCAAAGTGCGACTTCGGTTTACTGAGAGTTGGAAACTTGGGCTTTCGAAAAACTTCATTCAGAAATTCATCTAGACTTGTGAAAATACCAATCGACCAAGACTATTTCCATCTTATAAATTTCCTTGTTTGACCGAAGTATCTAGCATGGGTATAATCGCCTCAAATTTTCTCAAACTACAATGCCATGTCAATACGATCGCATCACATCACAATTTCCAAACTCTTCACTGGGTCTGGCATATGGCAACATGTTCAGGGTTCTGAGGCAGAACCGAAGCAGCTCTCGGGCATTTTAGCTACATGGGATTGGAGATTATGGTGGAGTCAAAGTTCACGATATTGAACAAAGGAGTGATTAGGGGTTGATGCTAGTGAGGGGTGGGGACAACTGCGCCTCAAAAGAAACTTGTGCCTCCCTATCTGAGACCAATATAGAGATATTGATGATGCGGTGGTGGTGGCGATGGTTGAAACAAAGACGGGGGAGGCGGTGGGGGGGGGGGGGGGGGGGGGGGCAAGAGGAGCGACAGAGAGGTGATAACTATAATATTTTGATTTAAAGAATTTTCAATCAATATAAGTCACCTGAGACTCCCGCTAACCACTGCGATGTCTCCATGTCGAGATTCTCGTATGGATGGGAGGAATCTACATCATATGAGACGGCTAAAACCATCAAGAAACTCTTCAAGAAATTTCTGCCACCTATACATGTACGCCGGAAGGACCTGGAAAATACATAGCTGATCTCGGTGCGCCTCCCACCATAACGTACGCACACGTGGCAGAAAGTGGAAGAACAAATCACGCTTGTTCGCTTCGCCTTTTTCTTATGCATGCGGAATTGAGTTGCGCGGCGCGCATACCATGCTGATGGAAGGAGAGGAAGAAAAGTTGTCCATTTATACGTAGGTTGTTTGATTGTATGACTGAATTTATGAAGTTGTGAGTATATATTTTTGTTGATCCAAACCTATTAAAACTCTTGGTTTGTTTGTTTTTGTTGCAATGGACGCAACCTATAGGATTTCGGTGGACATTCGTTGATAATCACCCGTATGGTCACAATCCCTGTTTGAGTATGAAATTCAGGTAGATCGATGCAATCTAGCATCCTTGAAATTCTAGTGATCATATAGAAAGAAATGACAAGATATATATTATGGAAAGAAAGAAATGCATTTGTGTTCCTTCTTTTTCATGCATACATCCAAGTTTGCCACGCGTGGATCTAGTAGAAGCTATAGGGGGCAGCTGGGAAGTGAATGCATACGCAGACGTGATAGGTCCTGCCTTGTAGTTGAAGCGGTGTGCAAGCCCTCCTAGCCACCAGCCTGCTCGTTCCCAATGCAAATGCATGGCCGCAACCACTGAAATACTCCAGAGTCTTGTACCCAATGGCCGTGCCAAATTTTGAAACTACATCTCTTGGAACACATGGATTGAGTGTTTAGAAAAACTGGTAGGAGACTTTCATTATTAGAGTATTGAAATACTGCTAATAATGCGTGAAACACAGGAACTGATTCCCATAGGACGCAAAAGCACATGAAAAATTTCAGATGTGCCGCGGGTGTCTTTTTCTGAAAAGGAGGATGGCCCTAGCCTCTGCATCAAGCAATGCACACAATCATCTTTTATTATATTATTCAACAAAGTGTGACAAAACTAGTACATGGGCCAACCCAAGGCCACCTTCACAGCGATCCATGTTGCTACACATAGTCGTTTGATGATGTGCCCTGATCTCAGGCCAACACACATGCTCTAATCCGGTGGCCTCACCAATCCATCCCATGGCAAGCCGAGAGCACCAACCGATCTAGCAGACCCGCAACGTGGCGGGAGTTGTATACCCAAATTAAAAGAAGGAATTGTAATTTTAACTTGGGTTTGCTACCCTCCAAGATTCCTAAATGCAATTCAGTGGAATCTCAAATGAAATATAAGATATCTGCTTTTGTTCCAAATGGCATCAAATTTTTTTCCAAATGGAAATTCTATCATCTAAATTTATGTGCTTTTTCTTTATTCCAAACGAGACATAAGTTGAACGAGACATAAATCTTGAAAGGTGTCATTCAGATGTTACGCATGGATCATAGGTCCAAATTGTAAAGAAGAAAGCATGAGCTCTTACCTTATGTTTTGGTTTCTTCCAAAGTATCTATGTACACTATATTATTCATTGGAATTCAAAAGAAATATAAGATACCTGCCTATGTTCTAACTTCCAAAATGGCATCAAAGAAAAATTTCTATAAAAGTGAAACACTGTAAATTTTACATTTTTCCAAATGATACTTATTCTAAGACAAAGATGCATGCATGCGAACGACGCCAGCTGCTCTGTTTGCACTTTGCACCTCCTCCATATAGTATCGGTAAAGCAAATTGGAAGGAAAAAGTATTCCTCAAGTTCCAGTCAACCGTGTCGTCATACTTGAGAGAGAGAAGGACCATAGCCCATGAGGACCTAGAGTATAAGAGTTTTGAAAATCTGAAACAACATAAAGATACTTAAAGTAAAAAAAAAACTAAGTGCTTTGAATTGATAGAGCGTGCACTCCAAACAAGGGAAAAATCTTAGTAATTGACCATGCGTATAGACCACCGACCGAAGCTTCCTAGGCACTCAACGTCTCAACCAAATCTGAAGCTCATAGTGTACTTAAGATATTTGTGCGCTTAATACTCAATCTTGCACTACTTAAAAATGGAATAGATGCAATATGCAAGCTCCTTTACCTTTTTTTTTAGAATGGAGTACTTTGTTTCCTTTAATCCCTTTTGATTGATGGCTCTTGTTGATACCCGGCCCATTGAGCTCAGCTAACATATTTCTAGTCATCATATATTCCACTAGTCATGCATTGCAGAAAAGGGCCTGATTATTGCGATGGTACGTGAAGCACTAGTTGATACTAGCCCCCTTTAAGCAATGCCCACATGCATGCATCCTTAGTGGGATTGCCTAATTAACAAGAAGGTTCCCTGCTAATGACAATTAACTAAAATCAAATGTGACACCGTACATGCAAAGCAGTCTATATCTTGGACTAGTATATGGTTGAGTCGAGTCAGCTAACTGTATAAGCTCAACCTTGTCTGTTCCAGCCCAATCACATTCCTTAATTTTTTTCTCCTAGCTAATTAATTAACTAGTTTGATTGACTTTGTGGCCGGCCATGCATTGCAGTGCTGCTGGCTCTTTCCAACTTAACGAAAAAAGCAACACGCCAGATGCCCAAGTGAGAAGACGAGACGAGTCCGGTCTCGTGCTGTTGGTGCATGCAAAGCTGGCTAGTATATAATTTGGAGGCCTAATCAAAATAGAAGCACAACGTTGTCTGCTTATCTCGCATCATCTTTTAATTGATCTTTTTTGAAACCCCTTTAATCTTTCTCCTAATTTGAGTGACTTGTGGCTACTTTGATCAGTTTCCCCCAAAATAATTCAGTGCATTATATTGCAGCTTGCATGCACTTTATATTATTATTTCCAAATTTAACGGAAAAGGCAACAACGTGCCAGATCTACGAGCGAGAGTCTTTTGCTGCAAATGTCAGATCGTGTTTCACATGTGTGCTTGACAATTCCACATCCAGTGGGAGTACCTCAAGTAAGCTAATTAAGCTGAGAGCTGCATGCCTAAGAGATATATAGTAGAGTAGTGCAAATAAACTAGCCCTAGTGCTGCCGAATTTCCAGGCTTGGTGTGATGCATCAAGCAAGCACTAGTCTGAGCAAGGTGCGTGGCCAAAGCGCAATGCAGCTTTGGGCTCAGCTTAGCCTGGCTTTGGATGCCCTACGAATTAGCTAGACCCTTTGCTTACTCAAAGAAAGGAAAAGAAAAGGAAAGCAAAGCAGCAGCAGCAGCACACACACGCTATTCTAAATATAGTCTCTGCTACTAGATATATATATGCCACTAATATGGCATAAACCGTGCCACCTGACGGACGGACGGACGGACGGACGGACGGACGAAACTGGGTGGGCGGCGTTGTAGCATACTATATGCTAGAATAGAGCGGCCGATGGGTCTGGTCAGTGATCTGTGCTTGCTTGCAAGAGCTTAATCTGCACGCGTCTTTTCCTTGTCTGGTCAGTGATCTGTGCTTGCTTGCAAGAGCTTAATCTGCACGAACCGGGACTAAAGGTCTCAACCCCATTAGCATCGGTTCGTGTCTCAAACCGGGACTAAAGGTCTAATCTTTAGTCCCGGTTTAAGACACGAACCGGGACTAAAGGGCATCGCACCCTTTAGTCCCGGTTTGAGGCACAAACCGAGACTAAAGGGCACAGGTGAACCGGGACTAATGCTTTAGCCGCACGAACCGGGACTAAAGGGCATCGCACCCTTTAGTTCCAATTTGAGGCACAAACCGAGACTAAAGGGTACAGGTGAACCGGGACTAATGCCTTAGCCGCACGAACCGGGACTAAAGGGCATCGCATCCTTAGTTCCGGTTTGAGGCACAAACCGATACTAAAGGGCACAGGTGAACCGGGACTAATGCCTTAGCCGCACGAACCGGGACCAATGCTCACATTAGTCCCGGTTCGTGATTGAACCGGGACTAATGTGAATGTTGGCCCGGAACCATAGCCCTGTTTTCTACCAGTGAAAAGGGCCTGATTACTGCGATGATACGTGAAGCACTAGATGCATCTTCGGTGGGATAACCTAATTAACAAGAAGGTTCCCTGCTAAGTAACCACTATCTATGTACACTAATATAGGATGTTTTTGTAGGTAGTAATTAACTAAAATCAAATGTGCCACCGTACATGCAAAGCAGTCTAATTTGGACTAGTATAAGGATCGGTCGAGTCAGCTAATTGTCTGCTTCGAGACCTATCACTTTCTTTAGTTTTCCTACTAGCTAAATAATTAACTAGTTTGGTTGAGTCATGCATTGCAGCTGTCTCATTCCAAGTTAACGAAAAAGCAAACGCCAGATGCCCAAATGATCTCGTGCTGTTGTTGCATGCAAAGCTAGCAAGCTAGCTAATTAAATTGGATGCCTAATAATCTAAATAAAAGCACAACGCCGTCTGCTTATCTTGCATCTAATCCAGTCACTTTCTCTAATTTGATCATTTCAACACCCCTTTAGTTTTTCTCCTATTTTGATCGACGTGTGGCTAGCTAGTTTGGTTAGTTCCCTGAAAAATGCCATGCACTTTATTTAATTCTTCCCCACAAAATAACGAAAAGGCAACAACGCACACCAGAGAGTAGAAGACGGAAGATGCTTGGATGGCTTGTTGCAAATGTCACGTAATTCGTGTTTCACATGTGCGCCTGACAAGTCTACATCATATCATTCAGATCAGAGCAGGTGGTACTAGCTAGCATTTCAGTTTTCAAAATAAGCTAAGTTGGGAACTTCATACATGCAAGATACTCGCTCAGTGATAGGCCTGAGTGCAAGAAAGATGCCAACACTACTAGACTGAGCATCAAGCAAGCTACAAGCCGCACGATCGATCTGATGCATCAAGCAAGCACGGGCTAGGAGTAGTTCTAGACTGAGCAAGGTGCGGTGCCAAAGCAAGGCAGCTGTGGCCTCGACTTAGCTTGCCTAGCGTTGCCCTATAAATTACCCCCTCCGTTTCAAAATAGATGACCCAACTGGCACGAAAGGAGTCATCTATTTTGACACGGAAGGTGGTCAACGAGAAGAGGAACTCGATGGCGCACGAACGATCCAGTAGAGAGGTTGAAGAAGCGTTTCTTTCCCGCGGGTGGAGGCCGTGGCCCTCGGGCAGCATCATCCACCGGCGGGGATGAAACCGCGGGTCAGTGATGCCATGGCCGCGCGGGGGAGACCGTGGCGGAACGCCAGTCAGAGCAGACGGCGCGGAACCGGACGTAGTCGAGGAGGTCTTCGGCCAACACCCGCCAGCCCACAAGGCGGGCCAAATCTGCAGGGAGAGAGGCCCATGCCGTGTAAATTTCTACCTCTGTTGAAACACTGCCAGTCGAGCCACGGGTTGCCGTTGGATCAGGTTGTTGTACTATATATAGTCTTCTAGCAGCAGTCTTGGTCCTGGTTGACCACAATGGCATTGGCCTCCCTCCGCCGCCGCTTCCGTGCACGCCGTGGGATCTCTAGCGCCCCCTCCACCGCCACCGCCATGTCACCCACACCTCCTGCACCGCATGGACAGTCACTCTCGCATCACATGTGTTTGTTATAATTCTAGTATAGTCGCACAGGGACAAAAGGAAGTTCAGTTGTGCGGTTAGCTCTACCTGCTTCTGACCTCATGATGACACATGAGGCGCTCCCGTTGTTGTCGCCCCGCTCGCCAATCTGATATTGCCGTGAAGCCTAATTAGTAGAATCTCAAACACATCAAGAACAGAAAAATAAAAGCAAAGACAGATACATATTCAGAAAGTGGGCATTTTTTCCATTAGCAATATATAACTGAAAGACACCAAACTGACCTTGCCGTCAAAACAGAGATAACCCTCTAGTGAATCAATCAAGTATGATCAACACTTTGGTCTCTTGAAACCATCTACTAATCAAGGATTAATCTAATCCAATTGAAAGTAGGTACAGTGATTGCTGGGATCAATCCCTGCACATGCACATGCACATGAGCGTGAGGGGGAGAGAGCACAGGGGAGGAATCGAACCAGCTATGCCGTGAAGTGAAGCCAGACCACCGGAATGAGCGCCAACAGCAAAGATTCGGACTTGTTCCGCCATGAATTGCTGCTGATGGAGCTCATCCTCCTAGGCTTGTTGGCCCTGACCTGCTCCCTCTTCGACCACCCCCGACCGCTGTGCCATCCCTGTTATTGTGGAGTAGGAGTGTATGAGGAAACCAAGGGAGGGACGGAAGAAGATCAAATAGAAACCTTGATGGCGGGGGCACTAGGGTTGTACCTTGGCGAGCGGAAGAGCGGCAAACCAGCCCTCTGGTTTCTGATGGAGCATTATTAACTGCTTGCTCTGTCCATCAGGGTATGCTGACAGATAGAAGTATCTGTGTCAATGAAGAAAGGCAAACTAGATAAAGCATTGATATAGTTTCAGCAAGGAATCATGGATCATAGCAATTGAACTTTGTTCCAGGACAAAAACAGATTCGAGTTCAACTGAATCTTACAAGCTACTACTAGTCTAGGGGGGAGAATGCACATATAGATGATGTCTTGTGCTCATTACGTACAGAGCAGTTCTGAAAATATATCAAACTACAGAAAATAAGCTTCTGTAGATTATACCAAAAGCCACTAGGCATTAGGCAGACAATAAGACGGCGCTACATGAAAGATCCCTGAAGGAACGGTAAGTAGTAGAAACTAGGAAGTAAAGAAAAGGAGTAGATTTCTGTGTAAAAAGTAACCGAGTACATGACTAATCGAATTGAATAACATAGCAACTCCAAACGACACGTGAAATCTGAACCAAGTACAGGGGTGATTAACCAGAGTGTATAAAGGCAAGACGTCGACCCTGACTACAAGGTGCCCAGAAATTTCCTCCGGTAAAATAAACTTGCAAAAAAAAACTAATTGTGTCCTCATATCTGTAGGGCCTAGCTAGCACAGTGGCATTGGTTCCTGATAAGTTCAGAAAAGCATTGGTTCCTTGCAATTTACCCGGCACCACTACATGAAAAAGATGCTGACCTTAGTTAGTGGTCCATGGCTAACACATAATCAACTCGCCTAGCTGCAATTCCTCGATGGAACGAGGCTACAATGTGTAGACCAACAAGTTGGAATTCCTTGACAGAGTGAGGCCACATACATTTGTGCTTCAGGTAAAGGCACCAAACCTGGAGGAAGGGAGGAGAATAGAGCAGAGGGCTTACCGCTGTGTTAGAGGGTCGAGCTTGCTGGGGCCGAGGTCGGCGGTGAGGAGGGGACGGAGATGGCCGAGAGAGGGAGAGCAGCCAGCCAGCAGCCTTCTTTTTTCTGATGGAGCATTATTGACTGCTTGCTCTGTCCATCAGCGTACCCCTGACAGATAAAAGTATTCGTGTCAATGAACTAGATAAAGCATCGATATTGTTTCAGCAAGCGATCATGGATCACAGCAATTCAACTTTGTTCCAGGACAAAAAACTGAGTAGAGTTCAAATGTATCTTACAAGCTATACTGCTAATCTGGGCGAGAGAATGCAAGCATATGAGATGCCTTGTGCCCATTACGCACATAGCAGTTCTGTCGATACCCTCAAACATGCAGTTGTTGAACCACAAATATATCAAACTACAGAAGCTAAGCCTCTGTAAATTATACCGAAATCCGCTAGGCATTAGGCAGACAAGGAGACGACACTACATAAAAGATCCGTGAAGGAACGGTGAGTAGTAGGAACTAGGAAGTAAAAAAAGGAGTAGATTTCTGTGTAAAAAGCAACCAAGTACTGTACAGGACTAATTGAATCGAATAACTTAGCAATTCCAAACGATATGTGAAATCTGAACCAGGTACAGGAGTGATTAACCAGAGTGTATAAAGGCAAGGCGTCGGCGGAGACTGCAAGGTGCCCAGCAATTTCCTACGGTAAAACTTGCAAAAAAATATAACTAATTGTGTCCTCATATCTGCGAGACATTGGTAGCACACGGATGTGTCCTCATATTTGAACGACACGAAGAGAGGAAAAGAGCCCACGGATTTGTTTGTTGGTCTCACTCATACACATGTTGACCACAAACAAGTACGTACTTGAATGCCAAAAAGGAGCCGGAAATAAACTAGCCTAGCTGCAAGCAATTCCTTGACCGGAAGATGCTACGGTGTCTAGTAGACCAATAATTTGGAACCTGAACCTGAACCTGAAGGTGCCAGATTTGTGCTCAAGGAAAAGGCACCGAGGAAGGGAGGAGCAGAGAAGTTACCCCTGACTGCGTTGCGTTGTTGGGTCGAGCTTGCTGCTTTGATGGGGCCGAGGTCGGCGGCGGATGAGCCGACCCTGGACCTGGAGCGAGCTCGGTCGCTTCGGGGCCCGACGAAGTTGACGCAGCGCCAGCGCCCCCGGGCCCGTCGGCGTTGACGCGCAGCAGGCTCCGGGGCCTGGGGTTCGTGCCCCCCACCAGCGCCCACGAGCGCGCCGTTGGGGGTCAGCATCGCCGGTGGTGCGGATCTGACCTCGTCACCCACCGCGAGCAGAGGAGAGGGGCGTCAGAGATGGCGACGGGAGTCCAAGGGAAGGGGGAAGGAAGAGAAGGTGGGAACGGAGGCCCGCAGCGGCGGGTAGCACGGCCAGCCGGTGGGTGGGTGCGGCGGCGGCGGCGGTGTGGGTAGGAGGGCTCCTCGGGACGGGACGAGGAGAAGAAACATACTTAAGTATGTGGATGTGGAGTGGGACGTGGAGTTTATGAGCTCGGGTGAAAAGTGAAATCGAAAAAAAATCAAAAAAAATTTAAAAAATTCCAAATTTTTTTGGTAGAAACATTGACAAAAGTTTTAAGTGCTTGCAAAAATTCGTCATGAAATCATATTTCTAGAAGGCGTGGCAAAAAAAACAAAATCGGTACTCTGAAAATGCTACTTTCAAAAGCATTTTGGAGGCTGAATTTGTTTTTTTTTGCCACGCCTTACAGGAATGTGATTTCATGAAGAATTTTTGCAAGCACTTAGAACTTTTGTCAATGTTTCTCTGGGATTTTTTTTGGAATTTTTTGAATTTTTTTATTTTACTGTTCACCGAGCTTAAATGAGCTCGGGAGCAGAAAGGCACTTTCGATGTGGAATGGGCTTCTTGGGCTCTCACCTTTTTCTCTTTTCATTCATTCATTCATTCATTTGATTTCAATTCCCCAAGCGAAGCGCACACGGACCGAGAAATCAAAGCGAATGGAATTTAAGCGTTTTCATTGGTCAGTCAGCCCCTCCCACGGATTGCCCCCTTGAACCGATCCTAGCCGCTCTTCTCTTCTAGATCCAACGGCAGAGATCCCATGTCACGCGGATCACGCCCAGTTAAACCCACCTCTCCGACCTAGTTTCTTGGTAGATTATTTTAAAACCGGAGAAAAATATCTATAAAACTACTTCTCTATAAATAAATAAATAGATATACGGAACTTAAAAATGTTGAAATATATTTTGTCCTTTAGATCTTTTTGTGGGGCCCGCTTACCAATCGGTTGCCATTCATTTTTCTTCTCCCCTACACTCAAATCTTGGTGCAAGAAATTAGGCCGGAGATATCGGGTGAGAAACACACAAGTGTTTTTTAGGGGGGTGGCACGTATTAGACAGAGGAACACATGGCGCCGGAAAATTTAGTTAAACCGGTAATATTAATTTGATTTCCAGCGCGGGCCATAATAAAATAGAAAAGAGACATTTTTCTCACCTCGGTCGGTCCCTCGTGAGGCTATAAGGGAGAATCGTTGTTCGCAATCGTCTTTTCTTTTGCCGATGGTGAGCCCGTGGGTCCATGATTTTTCTCTAGCTTTGTGAGGGGTTTGGAACCCTGTTATCATCCGCCTTTAAGCAATCCAATAGCCATGAGGACTTCGAGCTTCCTTCTCATCGTCGCCGCCGCGTTCCTCTACGCCATCGCCTCACCCGCCACGGGCTGTGGGGAATGGATGGGCAACCAATTGCGGAACACGACAATATAGAATGGATTGGAACCAATCAGAAACATCAATGACCAACGCATCCAGGTGCTCGGCAATTGGGCGGTGTTGGAGTTCGGAAAGTACATGAATTGCGTGCTCAAAGTTCAACAAGGTGGTGAGTGGCAGACAACAACTTGCGTTTGTTGGAGTGTAGTACGAACTCATCATCGATGCATCGAACGTTCGCGGGGTAGACGGCAAGTACAAGGCAGGGGTGCTCGTGCAGGGGGGGACTCACAGACCCAATCTCGCATGAAGCATATATACTGGAATAACTAAAAGGTACCATTCGCTGATGAAAACTTACCGCATGAAGTATATGTTATCACCCATGTCGCACCTACCTAGGCCAAATCTCCATCCACCAATGCAAAGATAATTTTATCCCAAGCTTTATTATACTTAACTAAATAGGAGATCACGTGGGGAGAGGAACGCCAATGATATGAAGACACGGCGCGGAAGCGATCGAACGTAGTCTAGCAGGTCGTCTAGGTCTCCGGTCAAACACCCGCCATCCGACGATCGTGGCGCACCAAATCTTGGTGCAGGGTCGCCCATGGCCATGGAGGAGTGTGGTCGGAGCTAGTTGTGGCGAAGGGCTCTCGCGACTCGCCAATGACAACATTGATTGTATATTAATAACAACATTATTTCGAAAAGACTATTTGTCATGTATCAAGATCGAGTGTGTGTTGGATAATCAGCGGAAGCACTAAAATGAACAAAGGATATACACCTGCGTATGTATAAGAGAAAAACCAGGGTATTACAATTCAAATTTAATTTGCTCCATGCATATTTCCAACGATGGTACACCTAGCCTAGATATGCCATGCATTATTGTTGGCAATGAAATGGTTATTATTCTAACTGTCTGGACTAATTATTCTACCACCTGTGTTCCTGTATGCATATATAGGAGGGGAACCATTAACACGTCAACTAAGTTGTCTGAACACCACTTAGAAATGTGTGAACTAAATAAGTTTGGGCGGTTGCAACAAGTAGCTCACCACTTAGAAACGCAGCGACAGATATTGCACATATGGTCAATGAGGCTACAAGTACAACACTCCTTGCTACAACCATGTTCTTCACATCCCCCAACTCTTGATGACCAGGTATCGCTGCTGAGGTGGTATTGCAAAATATATTTAGCAAAGACGGGATCTGTAAACACAATGGTATCACCCGTCATGGCAGGCACCGCCGAGGAACTAAAACTCGGGTTCCTTTCAGTATCAATCAAAAGAGCATTTCCTCCGATGCTTTTTACTGGGACAAACTTTTCTTGGGCAAGATCCACTAATCTGTAAATGTACATCGACTGTGTAGCTTCTCTATTGCCAAGCACCAGGATCTCAGAGTCGCATTCAACCAGCTCTGGCGTGGGGAACTTATCCGCCGGACACGTGGCAACCAACTTGGGTGACAAGCAGGAAGACGAAGCTAAACCTGATGTCGTTGAATGCTCTTGCCAAGGTGGGTCGAACCGGAGAATATTTAGTTCCGAGCTAGATCTCTGCTCCTGCAACATGTAAAGTTTTCCTTTGAATGATAACGGCCTCGCATGTGGGTAGAAGCCTAATGCGGATAAACCCCACCGCTCGTCCCTTGTACTAGCAAAGAGTATGAACGGTGTATTTTGAAACGCGATGATTACCCCAGGGACTCCATCCGGACCCGTGCTCACGGCGGCAAACATATTGATTGGCAACGAGCATGCTTGCAAGTTTGCTGGGAGAGTTATGTCCATTGGCAGAGGTAGGTTTTCCGGGAGCTCCACAACGTCGCCTGTGAAGGGGTGGAGGAGGCATTGACGGTTGACCTGGGTCCGCCCTTGCACGAGGAGGAGCAGGCCATCTACGGGGCAGAGGACGAAGTGGTCTCTGAGAAGAGGAAGTCGAGGGCGGACGAAAGCTCCACTGGACAAGTTGAAGAAACGTTTCCTGTCGTCTTCACGGGGATGGAGCCAGTGCCCCTCGGGCAGCATCATCCAACGGCGCGGGTGAAACCGCGGATCGACTATTCCGCGGCCGCGCGGGCAGACGGTGCTGGACCGCCAGTACGGGCAGACGGCACGGAAGCGGACGTAGTCAAGTAGGTCCCCAGCGAGCACCCGCCATCCAACGAGGCGGACCAGATCCCCGTGCAGGGTCGTCCATGGCGAGACGTCGCCGGAGCTGGCGGTCGTAATGGCCGGTGGACCATTGCGAAGCGAGGACAAAGACATCGATCGATCTCGATCCCGGCCTGTAGATCTATCGCTTCGTAGTTTTCTGTTTTATACCCTAGCGTAACCTACGGGTACTAACTCTCGTTTTTTTAGGTACGAAAAGCTGGTCAAATTAGCCTCCCTGGGCCTGGCCCTCTTTTTTTAACCTAGGGCCTGGCCTTGGAATGGTTTAGTTGGGTTTTGTTCTCTCTCTTTTTTTTTTTTTGCGGGGGAGTTGGGTTTTGTTCTAATGTCTACTTTCTGACGGGCCTAAAAATATTGGATCAATTACTCTTACAAGTAGTGATAGTGCCCCCTAAAAAAACAAGTAGTGATAGTGTCGACTCAAAAAAAAAAAGTAGTGATAGCGGAACACACTCGACAACGGGCAAGAATTCATTTAGCTCATTATCCGTATATATCAGCAATGCAATAATTCGAGGAGGCAAAGGGAGTGCTGGAAGTTATTTGGACGAAGCAACGTATTTGGTTCCACAGGTTAAATTGACCGCAATATTTTCAACATTTTAAGCGGGTTTAATATATGTTCACATGTGGCATACTTATTCAAGAACCTGGTCGACTAACATAATAGCTGAATGGCGCACGCGCCAAGGATCCACCTATTACGCGCCAAGTCCGCAGGATATTAAAGGAAATGCACGGCAGTGGATCCTGGGCCAGCCTATGTTTTGTCTTATTTATTACACTGATATTTTACAAATTGTTTATCATTTAGATATTGGGAAAAAAAGATGTGATTTTAAAAAAAACAGCTCATGGTTTCAAAAGTTAAAAAATATTTGCGATACTACAAAAGTGTTGGCGAATTTGAACTGGGTCTCCAATTGGAATTAGGTCACCCGATTTTGACTGGGCCAACTTTTTCTCAAGACTCTCACACTCTATTCTTTTATATTATAACACTATGCCGAAAATACAAAGGTGAACATGGGTGCGTGCGCACCCACGTGAATAGTAAATTTATAAAAAATACTTGAAAAAATTAAAAAAATTTGAAATTTCGCAGTATGAAACTTAGTCAGCCATTCTACTCACATGTGAATTTCATGATGTATTGATACCATGGTATTCTTAGTGAAGAAAATACAAATGCGACTATACTGTTCATTAAACAGTGCTTTTTAATATAGTTTCGATTTTGTCATTTTTGCCCAGATTATCACGGATGTGATTTCTTCGTGAAACTTCATGTGCGAGTATACCGGTTGACTATGTATATTACAAAAACAAATTCAGATTTTTTTTGTTTTTTTCTAGCATTTTTTTAAATTTACTATTTATAAAGGGTGCACGTGCACCCATGTTCACCAATCCACACCATGTTTCCTAATTTGTAATGCCTCACAAAGAAAGGAGGTGTTCAAATGAGAATTTGGGGCACCCGGTTTTGACCGTGCTAATAATTTTTCAACAAGCTCTCCCATTTAATTCTTTTAATTCACTATGTTCCCTAATTTTGAAGCCCTTTCATTTGATTAAGGTATTTAATTTTGAATTTTATTTATAATTTTGATCAGGTCAACAAGTCTCGGCACCAAGTCTCGCCACTATGGGCGATATGAGGATACTATCCTCATATCCTCATATTTACCAGTCTCGGCACTCCATTAATGGCTTCATCACCAACTATTTGGGAGACCTTCATATTGTTAACTCCGTGACGAAACCAGTTGGTGCTGCAACTACAAGGTCATCTCATTGAATTAGGCCCCGGGATGGTGCTGCAAAGGTAAATGTGGACGCATCTGTCTCTAGGCACGGTTATGGCGCAGTTGGCGCAATATGCAGGGATCAAGATGGGGCCTTCATGGGAGCTTCCACCCTATGCTTCAGACATATTGCTGATCCACAAATTCTCGAAGCACTTGCGATTAGGGAAGCGTTGGCTCTCTCGGACGATCTCTATCTATGGAGGATTCATATAGCATCGGACTGTAAAGTGGTGGTTGAGGACTTAAAGAAGGATAACTCAGCAAGCTGTGGAGCAATTATACATGAAATAATAGACCACACTTCGCCTTTTGATTTTTGTAAATTTAGTCATGAATTTAGGAGCTCAATTATGAAGCTCACAACTTAGCGAAGTATGCCCTTACTCTGGGGGTGGCCGCCATGTTTGGTTAGGTCACCCCGGAAATCTCTCGTTCGTCCCTGTAAATGTGGTGACGATTTAATAAAGCTTCGCAAGGTTGTCTCAAAAAATATATAACTACGAAAAGCAAGCCTTTTATTTTGCGGGAATTAGAAAAGTATAAGCATGCGAACGATTTTTTATTTCCCTAAAACGAATGTTTGAACGGCGTATAGAAAGCAGCTTTGAACTTGTCTTCTCGCAAGCTTAACATATGTTTTACTACTTTTCTTCATTTTCTTGGATAGTTTTTTTGTGTGGGAAATTTATCTTTTGCTCGAAACAAGGATAGATACAGAGCTATTTATTTTGAGCGGGAGTTACAGAGCTGAGTATATAGCAGCAGCTTGCATTGCATGCACGTCATCGGCTTCTATCCTGATGTTATTTAGACCAAATTGTACAAATACACACAACCTTTAGGGCTGAGGCAACACGAAACAACAACTTCAGAGGATTTTAACAGAAAACTACAAGCCCAGGAGTAATCGGTAACAAAAACACATATTTATTCTGATTAATAAGTTAACGAAGGTATTTACAGTTCAAATTGAACTTGCTGCATGCATATCGCCACCCATGCTAACCCAGCCTAGATATGACCTGCATTAGTGTTGGCAATGAAATGATTATTGTTCCACCTGGCCGGACTGATTATTCCACCATCCTGCATGCATATATATAGGAGGAGGGAAATCATTAACACGTAAGCCATCTAAATAAGTTGTCTGAACTTAACCAAGTTTGGGCGGGTGCAACAAGTAGCTCACCATTTAGAAACACAGCAACAGGTATTGCACATATGGTCAATGAGGCTACAAGTACAACACTCCGTGCTACAACCATGTTCTGCACATCCCCCAACTCTTGATGACCAGGTATCGGTGTTGAGGTGGTATTGGAAAATATCTTTGTCACGGATGTGATTCGCATGCACAATGGTATCACCCGTGATGGTAGGCACCGCCGATAAACTAAAACTCGGGTTCCTTTTAGTATCAATCAAAAGTGCATTGCCTCCAATGCTTTTTACCGGGACAAACTTTCCTTGGGCAAGATCCGCCAATCTATAAATAAGCATCTGTGTAGTTTTTGTATAGCCAACCACCAGGATCTCGGAGTCGCATTCTACCAGCTTGGGCAAGTGGAACTTATCCGTCGGACATCGGACATGTGGCAACCAACTTGGGTGACAACAAGGAAGACGAAGCTAAACCCAATGTTGTTGAGTGATCTTGCCAAGGTGGGTCGAACCGGAGAATATTTACTTCCCAGCTAGATATTTGCTGCTGCAACATGTAAAGTTGTCCTTTGAATGATAATGGGCTCGCATGTGGGTAGAAGCCTAAGGCAGATAAACTCCACCGCTCGTCCTTTGTGCTAGCAAAGAGTATGAACGGTGTATTCTGAAACGCGACCATGACCCCAAGGACTCCATCCGGACTTGTGCTCACAGCGGCAAACACATTGGTCGGTAACAAGCGTGCTCCCAAGTTTTCTGGGAGAGTTATGTTTGCCGGGAGCTCCACAACGTCGCCCGTGAAGGGGTGAAGGAGGCATAGACGGTTGCCGTGGGTGTATTGCCACCGCCGCAGGAGGAGGAGCAGGCCATCTGCTTGGCAGAGGACGAACTGGTCTCTGAGAAGAGGAAGTCGAGGGCGGACAAAGACTCCAGTGGACAGGTTGAAGAAACGTTTCTTGCCGTCTTCACGGGGATGGAGCCCGTGTTAGAACTCGGCCCACAGGATAGATCACATCAAATTACGATGAACACGCAAACGCAAAATTTTTGCCAAAGGCACGTGTCGTGCCTCTCTTCCTCTTTATTTCTTTTTCTCCTTTTCTTGACTCACGATTACAAATCTCACACGCCAGGGCCAGACCCATGAAACCGACTCAGTTTAAACTCCTATATCTACTTGGACTCTCCTAACCGGACAAAGTACTACTCCCTAGTCAAATTACGCATGACACGCACACCTCTACTAATCCTAGCCGGACTAGTACAACTACACGCAGCCAGCTAGCTAACACATTGTACGGTCCAAGTCAATTAGCAAACACACTAATTAACTTGCTTAGACTCAACTGCTAATTTATACATGACTCTACCACAAGATTACCTAACAATCTCCCCCTAATCTTGACTTGTCATCTTCCTCATGCTCCTTCTCATCTTGACTCGCTGGGGATTCACGACTTGATGATCCAAACTCTGACGTATGATCTGGACTACCAGCCCACACGGTCGCATCTCTGGCGTGCAATGTGCAAGACTGGACTCATCATCGGTCTTCACGCGTCGTTCAACTTAATCGGTCACCGTCCCACTACACGCCAAGCTTGATCTTCAACGGTCATATCCGTACAATCGAGTATCACCCGCTTTGAAACATGCAGTGCCTCCTTGCTCTGCCATGTTGTGCCACCGCCATTGCTTGGCCGCTGCCTTGCACTCGGTCCGCACCATACTCCTTGTACTTGCTTGCAGTAGATCCACTCTCCACTGGTCGCACACCTCATCTCTTTACGATGGCTTCGCCTACCACCGTCCGCCTTCGGCATCACACCGAATCCACACTGGCCGCAACCAGGACGCTCCACGAAGACATGGACATGACTCACGGAACACGGTACACACCGCTTCCACTCCAACGAATCACCCACCAAGACGAGCACTTGGACACGACAACGACTCACAGACGCAACGACGACTGACCGTGCAATCTCGCACGACTCCTTCACTCATCCGACTCCCTCAGATGACGATCTTGATGAGCTCCAGCACCGCACATCGGCACCACCTCTCCCATCAACATCTCTTTCCACCGTCTTCCCGATGACAGCCTGCCGTCTCCCTCCATGTCGCTCCACAGAACGACGGTCGCTTGATCCTCCGCGTCGCTGCATCATCCAGCAACTTCATCGCCCGCCCCGGGTCGCAACCCCGGGGCAAGCGCTCGGCTCCAAGATTACCACAAGATTACCTAACAGCCCGTGCCCCTCGGGCAACATCATCCAGCGGCGCGGGTGAAACCGCGGATCAACGATTCCGTGGCCGCGCGGGCAGACGTTGCTGGACCGCCAGTACGGGCAGACGGCACGGAAGCGGACGTAGTCAAGTAGGTCCCCGGCGAGCACCCGCCATCCAACGAGGCGCACCAGATCACCGTGCAGGGTTGTCCATGGCGAGACATCACCGGAGCTGGCGGTTGCGGTGGCGGCGGCGGTAATGGCTGGTGGACCATTGCGAACCGAGGACATCTCGATCCCGGTAGACTCGATTGGTAGTTTTGTGCCTACACGAACGCTTCGCACGACTCGAGAGGAACCACAAACTGGTCAAGGATCGTACCGTGAACAGAAAAGAAAACCTGGCTGGGCCTGGCCCGTTTGTTTTTTAACCTAAGGCCTGGCCTCGGGATGGTTGAGTTGGGCTTTTGTTCTAATGTTTACTTGCTCACGGATCTAAAAATATTGGATCAGTTACGCTTACAAGTCGTCTAGAAAAAACAGTTACGCTTACAAGTAGTGATACTGGTCATTCTCAACAACAACAAAAAAAAGTACTCAGTGATTTAGCTCATTATCCGCATATATCAGCCTGCTATAATTCGAGGCTAGTTGTGCACAAATGCCGGGCAGGCAATGGAGGCAAAGCGAGTGCCGGAAGTTAATTTAGACGAACACATATGCAAAAATAACAAAATATGTTGCTTTCGCAGGTAAAAATGACCGTGATATTTTAGACATTTAAGCTGTTTTAAAATATGTTCACATGTGGCATTCTTACTAACATAATAGCTGAATGAACGCACGCGCCAAGAAACACCAATTCGGCGCCTAGTCCGCGGGATGGTATAGGAAATGCATGGCCATCGCATCCTGTGACAGCCTATCTTTTGGCTTATTTATTGCACAGGTTTTAAAAATATTCTTGATCAGCCAGATATTTAAAGTAAAAGATGTGATTTTTAAATTAGAAAACTTATTTTCGATACTACAAAAGTGTTTGCAAATTTTAATTTTTTTCCAAGTTTTTGGAAATCCTGAATTACTAAAAATGCACCTGAATTAAAAAGCATTCGCCATTTTATAGTAAGATTATAAATATTCGTGAATTTTACAAAGACAATGTTTGCAATTTTATTAAAAAAATGTTCAGAAGTTTTTTAGAAATGTTTTTAAACTTTGAAATAGTGTTCTTCATTTCCAAAGAAAATGACCATTTGTTCCCAAAAAAATGTCATTGAATTCTCTAAAAAATATCCATGCTTCTACAAAATATTCATGATGTTTGAGAAGGAAAATAAATAAATAAACAAGCGAATATAAATTAGCACGATGTGCTTCTATGTGAGGTAACCATCAAAATGGGCTAGATAGAAGAAGAAAGCAGAAGTGGGGTGTTTCATAGTTGCCGAGAGCTCTGCGCGACTTCCCTTGCTCCACCGCGCTATGCGCCAAATAGGGTTCGCTTGCACCAAGGGCGATCTAATAGCGAGATAGGTCCCCTTGGGTTCCTGCTTGACACTCGCTATTTCGATAAGCATTGCCTCTTTATATGGCAGTGGCTCGTGGCATTTTGACTGTAAACCTAGAAGTTGGATGGCATGATTTTGCGGGAGGGATGAGAAGCCGGTTGGGTTGCAGGAAGCTGGTCTGGAGGGGCTTTTGCTCCATATTGCAATTTGGAGAGATGCTTCTTGAAGCCCAGGCGTGAAATGAGCTATTTGGTTGGGCTTCTGCTCTTAGGGGATGTGGAAGCAGCAAAAGTTGAGGCCCAAGCTCAAACCAACAGGTGCTAATCTCTTGAGAAGAGCACAACTTATACCAACATACACTAGAAATCACCTGAGTTGATAGATACCTTGTTTAGTGTGAGTTTCTTAAGGTTCGTGAAACCACAAAATCTATGGGTAGTTCTAAATATACATGAAGAGCTCTTCAGGTATGGTTTCTTTGGTGATGACAAGGTCAGGGTGGCATATCTTGAGCCATCTCCATTCGATAGAAATCACGCTCATCCTCACGACTTCTTTTAGTGATGACCGTGACAATGTGTCGCTCAAAACATCATGTCCAGTAGTGCTACACGTGCAATAGCCGCACTCCTTCCTAAAACTGCTATTTAAGACTCAGATAAAAATAGCCTTCGGTTTCTCAGTGATTCTGTCGAAGCATTCTTGGCTGCCTAGTTTGTCCATGGGGGGTACACTGATATAGATGCGAGTATATATGTGTGTCAGCGAGGAATAGAAGCACAAGCTAGATAAAGCATTGTGTTGTGTCCCTATAGTTTTGATCAAGCGGTGTAGTGAACAAGTTGAGAGCAAGATACCAATTGCTAGTTATCCATATATGGCAAAATCACACTAGTGAGGAACCAAGGGCGGACCGCGACATGAGCACGCCCGCGACGAGCGACCGCGCGGCGCCGCTGCCGGGCTGATCTCCTTCCTCCAACCTCCCCTGCCTCCGGCGGCCCCGGATCTGGAAGCTCCGCCCCGTCCACTCGCCGCCCGTCCCAACTTTGCTGCTCGTCGTGCCCGAGCAGCCCGTGTGGAAGCTGCGGGAAGCCGCGTCCGCGGCGGCCCCATGTCCGCGACGGCTGCATCGTCATCGTCGGCCACTTCGGCCCCGTCGCTCACCGCCCCTGCTCTGGCCGCCGCGCTCGCCGCGGCCTTCCTCATCAGACGCAAGGCTGGCCCGGCCGTGCAGGTGCCTCGTCTGCGCCGACCAACCAACCTCCGCCGCCGCCCGTCCACCTTGTCGCGGCCCCGCGCCCTCCACAGACCCGCGGCGGCAGCCACTGCCAGCGCCTCCGACCCCAGCGCCATCGCCTTATTGCCGGCTCGGTTGGAGAACGGCAGCGGCGTGTCTCCGCCCGCGTTCCGAAGGCTGCGGCTGCTTCGCCCGGCCGCGGGCGAAGCTCTTTGGCTGACCGTCCGTCACCCCGCTTGCTTTGCGGTGCCGCCGACCACTGCTGAAGCCACCGGCGACAAGCCCCATCGGTTCCCCACCGCCGAGCCAGATCAGCGGATCTGGATCCATCTCTCGGCCAGCTCCGGTGTGCTCGGCTCAACGCATGTCTCCGTTGCTCCATCATCCATGGCGAGGGGGAGTGGCGGCTTCGACGCAGCTTCAGCTCCTCTCGCCATCATTGCGGCGAAGGTCTCGTCGTTCAGCGCCCGGTGCGTCCGGCTGGGAAATTGGCGAGATGCTTCACCGGGTGGCGGCGTCAACAGTTCCTATGGCTCCATGCGAGAATGCTTTGGGAGGTTGGCAGCTCGTCTCGAGAGGCGCCGCTCGGCTCCCTACTGCTTTCGTCGCCTTGCTATCAATGTGCGGAGTCCTCCGGCGTGGATGAGAGACAGGTGTTTTCGGTGCCTCTGTCGAGGTCACCGAGCATACTCTTGTAGGGATCCAATTCGATGCACGGATTGTCTTCGATCCGGCCACATCGCCCGCTTCTGCCGTGCTGAGAAGCATGCCCATGCTTCGCCACTCCAAGTTCATGCTCCTTCACCTGCATCCATCGATGATGTCTCCATGACAGATGTGCAGGTCCAACCTATCTCGACTAAGCAAGTTGGGTTGGCGGAGGAGACCGAGCTACTTCGCATCGAGCTTCGTGATTGCCTAGTGCGAGCCGGGAATATTTTGGGGAGGGCGGAGGCCGCTCTCGCCAAACTAGAGGTGGTGCGGATGTGTCTTCGCTGCTGAGCTTGATTGGGGTTGTGCCCGATGTGTCCTTCTGCCCGAGATTCAGGTTGGTTACAGCCGATGGGGAAGCATGCATGTATGGAGATCTCTCCCTCGTGCTACATCCTGTCGGTTGTCGTTACTGTCGTGCCGATTGCTTCGGGAGTGAAGTTGTTGTCGAGGTCGTGGCTCGGTCTTGCAGATTATGCCCGAGCTCGAGAAGGTTTGTGGGGAGCCTACTTAGCCTATTTCGATGGTGCTTCCCTAAGGAGATGGGGCCGCTTGGAGGAACTTGGTGATGTCGATTGCGACCTCTCCGCCGTCGTTGGAGCCCATTCGGGCCTTGGACTTTGCGGACTGTGGAGGTTTGGCTGCTACTATTGCTCTCTCACCGAGGTTGTTGACGGTGGCTTCTGCGGTGATGAGGTAGGTGCTTTGGCACCTAACTCGAGGTGACGAAGCCCATCCGGTCGCCCATCTTCGACCGTGATGCTATGATGGCACGTATTGACGAGGTAGTCTTTACGAAAAAGCTTGGCCGCTTGCTCGCCTCCTTGGAGGTAGCTTCTCTGGAGTGCAGCAAGGCGATTGCTTGCCTCCTAGCGGAGGAGGTTTCTACGGGCAAAATAAAGAAGGTGAAGAAGGCTCTCAGGACCATAGGCACGAAGAGTGGTGTCATTGGTAAGGCGTCAGCGGCTGCTTAATGGAGGATACTCAGTCCCATTATCCTCCATCTCCGTGGATTTGGTGGCGTTTAATGTATGCAACCTTGGTTTTGTTGGGGGTTTCTTTGAGGCATAGAAGTGTGAGGGTTCATGATTGTTACATGTTATGTGTATTTGTCGGGTTGATCGTGGGGTTATGGAGTTTGGTTCTTAGCGAGTAGTCCGCATGTGGTCTATATGTATCAGTTTTCGCCCGATTTTCCGTTAATTAACTGGGCAATTCTCTTCTTCTTAATTAATCGATGAGGCAAATCTTTTATCTCCGTTTCGAAAAAAAAAAAGTTTTGATCAAGCAAAAACACATATAACATAACTCTGTTTTAGGACAAAAACAGAGTAGAATTCATTCAGGTGTTGAAATGATCAGGTCGTCAAATACTGAAATTTTGCAACGGGGCGTCGCTGGATCGAGAATGGCATTGAATAATACACCAGGATCGATCCTCGGCCATTCTACATGGACCCCTTTGCATGCATACAACTATTTCATGATATACTCTGCTTCATTATTACAACCAATCCCAGTTTTTCCTGCTACGAACAATGGACTCGTGCGTGTGATGCGTGCTTACTCATCAGGTGAGGTGTACTTGGCAATGGCGGCGGTGATCCTGTCCTTGTCCCTGGTGGCGAATGACTCCACCAGGACCCCGGCCTTGTAGAAATGGAAGAGCGGCACCACCTTGATGCGCAGCCGCTCCGCCACCTCCGACTGCTCGTCGTACTCATCAATCACCTGCAATGCAAGCATCCACAGCTTCTCTTTCAGATGCAAACAATCTTTTGACTAATCAATCAAGATTTGACTGAACGCAGCTAGCTAGCCGGTGTAGGGAGGGACGGACGTTGTGCTTGAGGAAGATGACGGGGGAGCCGTGGTCGCCGGAGCCCTTGCAGAGCTTCATGAAGCCCTGCTCGATGTACTTGCAGCTGCCGCAGGAGGGCCGGAAGAAGTCCACCACCACCAGCGCGCCCGTCGCCCGCGACCGCTCCAGGAACCGCCCCAGCTCCTCGTCCGTCTTGAACTCCGTCACGCACTCCACCGGGCACGACTCGTCCTCCTCCTCCTCCTCCTCGTCGCCGTCCACGGGGGCAAGCCCCGGCACCGACCCGTTGGTGCTCCCGCCCTCCGACGACACGGAGATGCAGGTCTGGCGGCGGAGGTGAAGCGGAGTTCTTGGGAAGGGGAGGGTGGTGGTGGTGGTGGTGGTGGCGCGGGGCGGAAGGTAGCGGCCGGAGGTGGTGGTGGTGGGGAGGGGGAGGAAGGAGCCGATCATGGCTGCATTCTCGTGGATTTGTGGTGGCTGGCGTCTTGAGGTGGTGTTGTGGATATTGCGTGGGATTCTTTTCTTTTTTTTTCTCTCTCTTTAGACAAAGTCTTATAGGATAGAAGGTAGAAGAAGATCTACGTTTGTGGCTGGGATTGATTTGGTGTGCGCGCGCCAAGTCTTTGATATTTTGCCTTATATTTTTCTCAAGTAAAAAATGTTTTTTAAGAGCCAAGTCTAAAAATTGGGATACTAATGGGTATCGCACTTCACATCCGCAATTAAAATGCCGTGCACAAGCATCACGAAATGACAGGTAATGAAATGGCGTGCTCGCAGTTTATGGTTTTTTTTATTCCTTCCGTCCTAAAATAAATGACTCGATTTTATATTAAAATTATTAAAAAAATTGAGTCAATTATTTTAGGACAGATAGAGTATTTTTGATGAAGTTTTATAATAGAACCAATTCCTTATTATGTTTGCAGTGCTTTTGTACTTTCGATGAAGCTTTTACAATAGTTTCAAGTCTTTTTTTTTGCAATTAAAAGCCACAAGTCTGACCACGAGCAGTTGGTTGATACATGTGTCCTTGCATACCCTACACTCTATCCTTAAAAAAAGACAAAATATCAAAGACTTGACGCGCGCACATCAAATTAATTCCGTGAAGATCAACGTCGTGGTGGGATTGATTGATGTCTTGCCACGCCTTTGATATTTTGCCCTTTTTTCCATGGTTATTTTTGCCTTGTACTACTCCCCATCCGGGATTACTTGTCGTAGAAATGAATGTATTTAGATGTATTTTTAATTTTAGATACATTCATTTCTATCCGTTTTTACGACAAGTAATTATGAACCGGGAGTACTATTTTAAAAAATAAAAAATGTTTTTAAGAGGCAAGTCTAAAATTCATTTCTGGTACTAAGGGGTATGACACTTCACAACCACAATTTAAATGCCATGTAAAAACCACACACAATTAAATGGCGGGCTCGCTGTTCACGGCTCATAGCTGGCACTTGGAGCGGAAAAACCCTATGTGCTGCTCTCTATGTCAAGTGTTACTCAACCGTACAGGTATGGTCGACATATTGACCAATTGGGCTGACCCATTTTAGCGGTGTGCATAGCTTCGTTCCGGTTACCTCGACTGGTTTTTGTCAGTTTTGGGAATAATCTAGAAGGTTCCTGAACCATTTTTAACTGGTTTTTACTTTTTCTTTTGGTTTTTTCCTTTTTCGTTTATCTTTATCTTTTTTTACCATAAATTCGCAATTTTCAAAAAATGATCAGAACTTCAAAAATTATTTAGAAATGACAAAAAAATGTTTGGTTCTTAAAAGAACAGAATTTCAATTTTTTATTCAGGTTATCAATTTTTTTGAAATTTTTAAAATTGTTCCATTTAAAAAATTTCAATCTATAAATTTTTGTCAAAAAATACGAAACAAATTCGTTTTTATAAAATTGCTCTAAGTTTTCAAAAATCTTGTTTTTAGTTATTATATTTCAGGATTCACTTTTTTCAAAAAAAATAAAAACTATAAAAATTGTTTAGAATTTCATTTTTTTCATGCTTTTAAAAAGTTCTAAATTTCATATTTTTCACATTTTCCAAAAAATGTTCAGAATTTCAAATTTTGTTTTTTTTTCTAGAAAATAAAATTTCAATTTTTAGGAAATGTTCGAAAAAGTTCATAAATGTTTGATCTGCCTCTCTTGCCAGTTCATAAAGTCTCAGCACTACGGACAATCATGAATGCTCACCAGCTTCAGTGGCTAGCAACAAGCAGTCTGGGATGAGCGGTCGCGAGTTCTAACCCATGAGAGTGCACTGCTATTTTAGGATTTTTACGCTACACTGATCAGATTATAGTGCCATTCGCTTGGGTGCCTGCCAATGGGCCGACCCAGTAGGGCTTCCGTATGCCTCGTGCCACTGTTTTGACGCAAAATGTGTAGTGTAGGAGGTCCCTTTGGGGCGTGTATGGTTGCTCGCAAGCCCCATGCAGGCTCTTGGGAGCAAATTTGTCCCGTTTGGTTAGCAAGGTTGCATCGTCAAAGTGGGCCACACAAATTTTGAAGCACATCTCAGGCTAGCGCTCGAGGAACGTCTGAGTCGATTGTTTCCAGGGAGCTAGACTCACTACATGCAGGGAGAGAAAACACGGCGACCGGGCTTGTGCAAGCGTGGGGATGGAACGAACACGCGTACGTCCCCGAAAAAATGGCGGCAGTAATTTTGTCACCTCCGGTTGATTCTCGTCACCCTATTTAACCCCCTTCGGCTCACCACCCCAACCCGCGCCACCTCCCTCCCCCATACATCAAGCTCTTCATCCCGAGAAACTTGTTCACCGATGAGCAGGCCGGCGGTGTTATCTTCTCCGGCCGTCGATGGTCAACGGCGTCGATACTTCTTCCTCCTATTCTCCGACTTGTTTCCTTCCCCCTTCCCGTTCCTCCGTTGGCTTTAAGTAACATTACACCCTACATTTTATAGCTTAGATATGTGATCATTTGGTAGATTAGAGTAGATCTAAAGGACAGGTTATGCAAGTAATGCTTCATGATGTTGGGTCAGGATGTGGTAGATCATCTGCTAGTGGTGTTGTGTTGGTAATTGGTAGTATGGTAGGTTTTGCTTGATTGCAGTGATGATGCTCATGGTGTCGTAGAGATGGATGCTTATGTGCTAGTATTACATGTGTTTCCATGTCGGTTTTCACGCTACTATTGTAGATGTGGTAGTGTGTTGAGCTTTATGTTCGGTCCATGTGTAGTATGGTAAGTCATAGTGTGTTGAGCTTCATTATCATCCCATGCCAATATGGTAGATGTGGTAGTGTGATGAGCTTCATGGTTAGTCCATTCTAGTATGCTAGTATGTTAGATATGCATTGTTCTTGTTCAGCTAGTCCTGATGCTAACCATTGTAGGCAATCAATGGCGAAGAGTGTAAGTACAAAATAACATGGAGTTTGCCCAAAATAAATAAATAAATGTAAAACTAATTAGATATCGAATTTATTAGTTGTTTTGATGTGGATTTTCTAGTGTAATTTACTTACATCCATTAAATGGGAATACAAATAAATATCTTACAATTCGTAAATATTGATATGCGAAAGAAGAGAGAACATCAGAAAAAGCAATATAATAATAAAAATCAAGTCATATGTTACAATAGTTATAATTACACATAGCTAGCTATCCTTGGCCAATGGTCAACCCGCACAACACTGGTAGGTAGAAAAAAATTAAAAGTTCGGACATGTTTTTCTTTTTGAGGAATAAAAAATAAGCCAGGACATGTTTTTTTAGAAGTAAAAAAAGTCAGAACATTTGATACTTTGTTTTTGAGAATAGTCAAAAAATTTGATATTTGTTTTCGAGACAAGTCAGAAAACTTGATGTGGGTACTAAACAGTAGGCAGGTCCAGTTAAAGCCCAAGAAGGAAAGACGGCCTAAACCACACGTGAGACGCACTAGAATCTTTGCAACAGTCTCGCCCTGCCGCCGCCGCCGCCGCGGCCACGACCGGATCTCGTCCTCCTCCCGGCCCAGCAGAGCAGACGGCGATGGCGGCGAGGGCGCTTGGGCTCGCCGGCCGAGCGCTCCTTCGGCCGCTCTCCTCGCCGGGCGCCCAGCGGCTGCTGTCCACTGACAAGGTACGTTCACCAGCTCCCCATCCCTCCCTCCCTTCCATTGCATTTCCCCGCAAGAAACTCGATCCAGATCCATCTAACTGCCAATACGATGGTTGGTAGGTAGGTAGAGTGAATCTTGAACTGAAACAGAGAGCTAGGCAAGTGTGCGCGTGCTTCCTACCAATTCAACTGCGATGTAATTTCATTTCATGATGGGGAATGATTAGGAGAAGAAAACAGAGGTGTTCTTGCCATCATAAATGTCCTTGTTTTTTTACTAGTACTGTTCTAAGGCTGCCATTGCCAACTAACCTACGAAATTAACCAAGTCCAGTGCTGCTGATGTTGTTGACCACAACTCCACAAGTGCTTGCTACTATGGCCATGAATCTTATCGTGTGATCTTTATTCTTACAGCCGCATTGATATATACAGTCATTGTCTCCTGCCTTTTTCCCAGTTTTGCCTGGTCACGAACAGAGTGGTCCATCTTGTTATCTGGTGCTTGACACGATTTGTATCTCAATTTGTGCTCTTGCAGGGCCCATTGGAGGGCCTCGTGAACGCCGGTGATCCGATGAGTCGCCTCATCATGCAAGCACGGAACCAGACTGGCGGCGGTTTTTCCCCTCACTTTGCTGAGAACGGGTTCACAGCAGGTGGTTTCAGGATGGGTGGTAATGGATTTACAGCCGGTGGTGGCAGGACGAGCGGAAACGGATTCACAGCCGGTGATGGCAGGATGGGCGGAATTGGATTCACAGCTGGTGGTGGCAGGATAGGCGGAGTTGGATTCACAGCGGGTGATAGCAGGATGGGCGGAATTGGATTCACAGCCGGTGGTGGCAGGTCGGGCCGGTTTAACATGGAAATGCTGCGGCCAGCAGGGGCTCCGCGAGTAAAGAGGGACGTTCTCCACGTCACGCTCAAGGGGAAGAAGACCTTTGTGACCGTGACGGACGTCAAGGGGAACAGGAAGGCTGGGGCCTCCGCTGGCTGCTTGGAGGATCGAAAGGGGCGGTCTCGTCTTGCTCGGTATGCTGGTGAAGCAACAGGGGAACACATGGGGCGAGTCGCCAGCAAGATTGGCCTAAAGTCGGTCGTCGTGAAGGTGAAAGGGTACTCCTTTTTCAGGAAGAAGAAGAAGGTGATCATGGGCTTTGCGGACGGTTTCCGGGGCGAAAGAGTGAGGACCCCGTCTCCTATCATGTACGTCCACGACATGACCCAGCTCGCACATAATGGATGCCGGCTGCCCAAAAAGGTAAGGAAGTAAGACTGATAATAGCCCCCAGCAAGAAGTGCGGAGACCAATATCCTGTCCCAAGGAGAAACAAATTAAGAACGATATGTATGTATCGACAGGTTTTGTAATAATGTCATTAGCCTGGAAGTATTTATGAATACTTATTAGACAAACATTTTTGTCATTTCCTGTAATGTTGCTGAAGTGATGGATTTGTTTTGATACGGCATGGTTGCATTGCATGCAGTTCCCTCTCCTTTCGTGGAGCTCCTATATAGTTACAGCACTGCAAGTGTATGTGTTGAGAAGCTGCTAATTTCTTGTTTTTCAAGAAGTGAAAAAGTATGAACTATGAAGTCTAAAGTAATTTGGAAGGGTTGCATCCCTCTTGCACATTAAGATAATGTTCTGCTTTAATGGTTGGCTCTGTCCCCTTATTTTCCTTTTTTTAACCGACAAGAAAATATTCTGAGATTCTTATAAAATTTAAACTTTGTCTGCGATTCTTTCAAGCAAGACAAAATCCAAACTCTTTATAGGCCAAAATATGCAGAACTCCCTTCACATTCCCTCTTCTCCTCTCACTAAAATTTCTCTGTTGAGATCCGCTTTGCAGTTAATTAGAAGGGTGAATTAGTGGGTGATTATTTAGAACTTCACTACTAGAATCTCTATGTAGTTAGGAGTGACTTCTCAGATTTTGTTGGTTCAGAGAAGAATGTACTATTGTTAAGGAAAACACTGAATCTTGACAGCATCATACACAGACCATGCATGGAATGGGATGAATGATTCCATGATTTTATTAATGGCAGTGTACCACATATATATCACTCAAAATTGCTACCAACTGCTTATATTGATAATAGCAACGCCGAAAAAGAAGAAAGCATAGTTAACCCAGATTGCAACCAAAATGCTGACAACACCGAATTTTGGTGCACACACTACTGCATCCAATCATTCGGCTTGTACATGAATGTTTCCCTTCTGAGTATTATTATAAATCTTCATAAAGCTCCCAATCGATCATTTTTTCACCACGCCCATATCCATCAATCGTCGGCATATATAAATAGCATCTCCAGCCCCAGCATTGTACTTCACAAAATGGTGACGATATGACGGAACTCCTCGCTGCCAAGGATTTGCTCTGCAAACACCCTATTCTGATCAGCGTGGTAATGATCCCCCTCAATACTACCAGCCTTGCTGACTGAATAGATATCATCAGTGTGAAGAGTCTCGGCATACGCCACTGGATCTACCACCATACGTTCAAGTACAGTAGCATTCCCAAGGATGTAGAGCGCTAGCTCGGCTAGCCCCAACACATCACAAAATCCAGACATGTGGACACTCTTGAGGTGATGATGCAGAGGCCCTTGCGCAGCCGTCACCATCCTCATAGTAGGAGGGCAAAATCTATCACGACCAACCTGCACACACATATATCCGTTAATTTCACCATAAATATTCTTCAGGGGGGCAGGGGTTAAACAGAAGCAACAGACATAACTATCCTAATTAATGTGTTGAAAAAAAAATCTTAATCAACAGTTAAATTACTTACATGCAGTTCTAATTCTTCTAAGAGAGGTGATAATTGCAAAAGATGAACAAACCCTATTGCCCAAATATCATCATATGGATCCCACCCGATCTCAAGGTTCATGTTCAGATGCCTCAAATTGATGAAGCTAGTCTGGTTTTCACTGAATCTTAGCACCTGGAAGAGAAACAGTGCACAGATACAAAATTAACAATTAAACTTCGTGATAACAAAATTTTAAATAAAGCAAAACAAAGCACTACTTTCTAGAGCAGACCTGATCCAAATTCAAAAGTAGAAATAGTTTTGCACATGAGGAAGAGCAAGCTCGGTGAAGGTGAAGGCCAAGTCATCGAAATCATAATCATTGAATTCTTGAGACCTCATGTTTGATATAAAGGTTGCCTCCGACAACCTCAAGCAATCATTGAGCACAATTTGTGCGAGATCTTCGTCGAACTCAAATTTGGTAAGATTTGGAGCATGCAACTCTAACATTTCCAGTTCAGAACGGCGCACACGCAGGTACTGCAACCTGCACAGTTCCTGTCCTATGCGTAAACTTGACAAGGGGGAGCACCACTCTATGTTTATATGCTCGAGAAGAGCACAACTTGGCAGCAGGCGCTGGAGATCACCTCCACTGATGGACACCGTTTTTAGTGTGAGTTTCCTAAGGTTTGTGATACCGCAGAAACTGGGGGGCAGCTTTAACCATACATAGCCCAGAACAAGAGATGTGACACAAGAGCCGCTTGGGCCGCTGAGCTTGCACAGCGGGAAAACATCCTTGTACTGGTCACATCCAGGGCCAACGCAATCGATATCAAACGTGAAATCGAAAGCAATGTACTTGGCCCTTGACGCAATGGAAAAGTTAACCCATCTATCAATGTGATACTTATGCTTTCTGCGGAGACCAAATTCAATAGCAAACTTGTCCAGCGTAGTCGTAGTTGTAGTGGAAGTAGACCACAGTGGGCGCAATACACTGTCCACATTGACGATGAATTCAGCAGTCCAGGATGCTCGTTTAGCATCCGTGTCTCTAATGATGGCATTAACGGTTTTGGTGAAGTCCGGATCTGGGTCAGTACTGATGCCAAAGGTGTCTTTGGTGAAGACCAGATCTGGGTGGCATATCCGCTGCTGTCTCCATTCACCAGAAAGCGTGCTCATCCTCACGACATCCTTGATTGACAACCGTGACAGTATGTCGCGCAAAACGTCCTGTAATGAGCATAAGCATTCAAGTTGTGGCACGAATTCAACAGTCACACTCCCCTTGCTAAGACTGGTGTTTAAAAGAGTCGGTAAGATCCGACGTAAATAAGGCGTTGAGATCCTTACATAGGGTAGAAGTTGAAGCTGAATCTCTGCCACCTTAGGTTTCTCCACCCTACTGAAACCAGCGCTTTTGTTTTCGATCGAAAGTTCTTGGCTGCTCTGTTTCTCCATCAGAGTGGATCCGATAGATAGATCGATCTGCGTGGCAGCAAAGAAGAAGTACAAACCAGATAAATCTCACGGTGAGTCGTTTCAGCAAGCAATCGGTTATCGTTGGTTTCGGAAAGCATCGTTATCATTGATATCGGAGAGGAACCGTGATCATGAATCCGGCCGACTCAACTCTGTTCTAGGACAAAACAGGTAACGTAATTTGGCAACAAACTTGTATCAGGTATCTTACATCACAGGATTTTTCGCTTTTTATTTTTTTTAACTCAATCTTACATTACAGGTTACTAGGCTTGGCTGGGAGAAGAATATAAATAAACCAGTAACCTGAAGCTACTTCATGTTTAAAATCGGCCTGAAGGAAAAGAACATTACACTAGAATGGGGATCACTCATGCGAAACTTCAAAATTTTGCAGTCGAAAATAAGAGATCCCTAGCCTCCATTCAGCAACCATCCTCGGGATTGTTTTTCTATCAGGATTTGAGGAACGCGCCCATCAATCAATTTTTAACAGGGATTCGAACTGACGAACCTATGGATGGAGTAGCGGCGCCGGATGGGGAGGATCCTCTCCCGACGGGATCGCCGGAGCAAGGGAAAATCCCGCAGGAGCTCACCGCGGCGCCATTAATCGCCTGGATCGAAGGTCGCCGCCGCGCTAACCCTAGCGGTGCTGGCAGCCGGGACGAAGAAGGGGGGAGATAGATTAATATGGGCCGCACATCTCACATCCAACGTGGGCTATGTTCTCCCAACCTTTATTTTCTTGGCAATTCTTGTTTCCAGTTTTTTTGTTGGGAAAAGATTAGAGTCAGCCGGCGCGTACACTTCCGCCGCATGTGCAGCCTTCAGATACGAGTTTGATCAGCAAACGCACAACAAGTGCAGACTTGGAAACGAGGGAGAATAGAACCCGGAAGTTAAGCGTGCTCAGACTGGAGTAGTGAGAGGATGGGTGACCGTCCGGGAAGTTAGATGATTTGAAATGATGAAGGGTAATTAAAGCTTAGAGGTTAAATTGAGCAGTGATGAGGGGTGATTAGAGATTAGAGGTTAAAATAATTCAGAAATTTAAAATTAAAAAAATCATTAAAAAAATCATAAAATTTTCTTTAGTACTGGTTGGTGTTACCAACCGGGACTAAAGGTGGACCTCCAGGGTAGGGGTGGGCGTTCGGTATAAACCGAAGATTCGTTTTTTACCAATCGGTTTATTTTAAAAATCGGTTAGGAAAACTAGAAACCGAAAATGATAGCTGAAATTAGCTAACCGAAAATTCGGTTAAGTGGAACTTCGGTGCGGTTTTCGGTAACCGGGATGTAAACCGAACCAACCGAGTTTTGGTCGGTTTGTAGACTTGAAAACCGAATTTTGCTGTGAGATTGGGAAAAACCGAAAATTTGGTTTATTCGGTTTCGGTATCGGTACGGTTTTTGGTTTGTCGGTTTTTATGCCCACCCCTACTCCAGGGAGCGACCACGTGGACGGTCTTTAGTCCCGGTTCCAGAACCGGGACTAAAGGCCCTTATGAACCGGGACAATAGGCCCTCTTTCTACTAGTGCACGGACGACCCCACACATCTTCCTTCCGCCACTTGCACGTTCCTTCTCTTGCTCCAACCCTCATTCGACACGCGTCACATGAGCCCATATTCTTAGTTACAGATTATTTGTTTGAATTTATCCTAAAGGTGGAAAGTGACTATGGCACCCCGATTCAGCAAACCGGACGCCGCGTGTCCCAGCCCAGAGATCCATGTCTTCTTGGACACGGTATAGCTTGATAGGGAATAAACCGTAATATATTAGGGTACTACCGTTACAACGTTAGCCTCATAGGGTACAATACTATTGTAAAGCAAGGAAGTACTATTAGAGGAAATACATTTGTCTGTTTATTCTTCGGTCGACTCGTTCATGGAATGCTAAAGGCGGAAGCGATATAACACAACGGAAAGCGTGATGATAGTGGGGCTCCAATCTCCCCCCTTCCCTAGCATCGGTTGTTAAAAACCTCCATGCTCCTTCTAGTACACGCTGGGGAAGTAGGCAGAGAAGTCGTGGCTCTCACGAGGGCGAACCTGTATGAGAGGAGGTTGTGGTGCGAGTGGTGATAGTGGACATGACATGGGGACAGGTTTTGAAGAGGAAGAAGAGGACCGAGATGCTGACACGGAGGAGGCGGATCCAAGTACAAAACATAACTCCAAGCACATTGTTGATCTGGGTGCTTCAACTAAGGTCGTTGGAAATGAGATTTGTTCATGTTGGCCGTGGCAACAATGGTACCCTACCTTTCACAGCTCCTCGTGTAGATCAGGTTCCTCCAAGCCCGCCCCCAAAACATTATCCAAAGAGGACCAATATGGGACAAGCTTCTAACAAAAAGGGCCCTAAGAAGTTAAGTGTGACCGACAAAACCATTGATCCACGTTTGGCGGCACAAGTGGAGGCCGCCGGGCACAATGAGTCTCTTGTGTTGAAATTGTGGTGGGGTAGGCAACACCCAGACAATTTGAGAGCTTCGCCAAATCGTGTGTGACACCCCCGATTCAATCGTACACTAATCATACACGCAAATGTGTACGATCAAGATCAGGGACTCACGGGAAGATATCACAACACAACTCTAGACACAAAATGAAATAATACAAGCTTTATATTACAAGCCAGGGGCCTCGAGGGCTCGAATACATAGCTCGATACATAAGAGTCGGAAGCAACAATATCTGAGTCTGGACATAAGTTAAACAAGGATGCCTTAAGAAGGCTAGCACAAAGGCAACAACGATCGAAGAGGCAAGGCCTCCTGCAGGGACCTCCTAACTACTCTCGGTCGTCGGCGATCTTCACGTAGCTTGACATCCATCGGCGGTGGCATCTGGCTCCAGGGATCCACCATCTGGTTACATCAATCGGAAAGAAGAAAGAAGGGGGAAAAGGGGTAGCAAAGCAACCGTGAGTACTCATCCAAAGTACTCGCAAGCATCAGATCTATACTAAGTATGCATTGGTATCAAATGGAAGGGTTGTATCTGTGGACTGAACTGCAGAATGCCAGAATAGAGGGGAAGGCCTAGCCTATCGAAGACTAGCATCTTCAAGCAGCTCCGAGCATCTTGCAGCATGTAGAAGAGTAAAGAATAGCAATTTAAGTAAAGTAATAGTAGTGTTATCCACCTCGGCCAGAGATCCTTTCTTGACTCCCTGCGAGAAAGCAATCCAAGAGCCATACTATCCAATTGTCATCTCAATCCAATTCTCATCACCATCCAATTCTCATCACAAGTATCCAATTCTAGTTATATAAGATTCGGATACAAGTTTGAACATCCATTACCGTGGACACGGTATTCGAATATATATCTTCCCTGCAGGGGTGCACCATGTTACCCAACACGCTCGATCACTCTGGCCGGATGATACGTCTCCAACGTATCTATAATTTTTGATTGCTCCATGCTACTTTATCTATTGTTTTTGACTATAATGGGCTTTATTTTGCACTTTTATATTATTTTTGGGACTAACCTATTAACCGGAGGCCCAGCCCAGAATTGCTGTTTTTTTTTCCTATTTCAGTGTTTCGAAGAAACGGAATATCAAACGGAGTCCAAACGGAATGAAACCTTCGGGAACGTGATTTTCTCACTGAACGTGATCCAGGAGACTTGGACCCTACTCCAAGGAGTGCCAGAGGCGGTAACGAGGGTGGAGGGCGCGCCCCTCCCCTGGGTGCGCCCCCTGCCTCATGGGCCCCCTGACGCTCCACCGACGTACTCCTTCCTCCTATATATACCTACGTACCCCCAACCGATCGGGGACGGAGCCAAAAACCTAATTCCACCGCCGTAACTTCCTGTATTCACGAGATCCCATCTTGGGGCATGTTTCGGAGCTCCGCCGGAGGGGGCATCTACCACGGAGGGCTTCTACATCAACACCATAGCCCCTCTGATGAAGTGTGAGTAGTTTACTTCAGACCTTCGGGTCCATAGTTAGTAGCTAGATGGCTTCCTCTCTCTTTTTGGATCTCAATACAATGTTCTCCCCCTCTCTCGTGGAGATCTATTCAATGTAATCTTCTTTTTGCGGTGTGTTTGTTGAGACCAATGAATTGTGGGTTTATGATTCAGCTTATCTATGGAAAATATTTGATTCTTCTCTGAATTCTTTTATGTATGATTAAGTTATCTTTGCAAGTCTCTTCGAATTATCCGTTTGGTTAGGCCAACTAGATTGGTAGTTCTTGCAATGGGAGAAGTGCTTAGCTTTGGGTTCAATCTTGCGGTGACCTTACCCCGATGTGAGAAAGGGTTGCAAGGCACGTATTGTATTGTTGCCATCGAGGATAACAAGATGGGGTATTTATCATATTGCATGAATTTATTCCTCTACATCATGTCATCTTGCTTAAGGCGTTACTCCGTTTTAACTTAATACTCTAGATGCATCTTTGGATAGCGGTCGATGAGTGGAGTAACAGTAGTAGATGCAGAATCGTTTTGGTCTACTTGTCACGGACGTGATGCCTATATACATGATCATTGCCTGGATAACCTCATAACTATGCTCAATTCTGTCAATTGCTCAACAGTAATTTGTTCACCCACCGTAGAATACTTATGCTCTTGAGAGAAGCCACTAGTGAAATATGGCCCCCGGGTCTATTCTCATCATATCAATCTCCATCACTTTATTTACTTGCTTTGCTTTTACTTTTTACTTTGCATCTTTATACCAAAAATACCAAAAATATTATCTCTATCAGATCTCACCCTCGTAAGTGACCGTGAAGGGATTGACAACCCCTAAGCGTTGGTTGCAGTAGCTATCGTTTGTGCAGGTACGAGGGACTTGCGCGTGGTCTCCTCTTGGATTGATACCTTGGTTCTCAAAAACTGAGGGAAATACTTACGCTCTTGTGCTGCATCATCCTCTCCTCTTCGGGAAATCCAGCATAGTGAAGACGTAGCAAGAAGAATTTCTGGCGCCGTTGCCGGGGAGGCTTACGCAAAAGTCAACATACCAAGTACCCATCACAATCCCTATCTTTCGCATTACATTATTGAAGGAAATATGCCCTAGAGGCAATAATAAAATTATTATTTATTTCCTTATATCATGATAAATGTTTATTATTCATGCTAGAATTGTATTAACCGGAAACATAATACATGTGTGAATACATAGACAAGCAGTGTCACTAGTATGCCTCTACTTGACTAGCTCGTTAATCGAAGATGGTTATGTTTCCTAACCATAGACATGAGTTGTCATTTGATTAACGGGATCACATCATTAGGAGAATGATCTGATTGACATGACCCATTCCGTTAGCCTAGCACTTGATCGTTTAGTATGTTGCTATTGCTTTCTTCATGACTTATACATGTTCACGTAACTATGAGATTATGCAACTCCGTTTACCGGAGGAACACTTTGGGTGCTACCAAAGCGTCCTGGCGTAACTGAGTGATTATAAAGGAGTACTACAGGTGTCTCCAAAGGTACATGTTGGGTTGGCGTATTTCGAGATTAGGTTTTGTCACTCCGATTGTCGGAGAGGTATCTCTGGGCCCTCTCGGTAATGCACATCACTATAAGCCTTGCAAGCAATGTAGCTAATGAGTTAGTTACGGAATGATGCATTACGTAACGAGTAAAGAGACTTGCCGGTAACGAGATTGAACTAGGTATTGGATACCGACGATCGAATCTCGGGCAAGTAACATACCGATGACAAAGGGAACAAAGTATGTTGTTATGCGGTTTGACCGATAAAGATCTTCGTAGAATATGTAGGAACCAATATGGGCATCCAGGTTCCGCTATTGGTTATTGACCGAGAATGGTTCTAGGTCATGTCTACATAGTTCTCGAACCGTAGGGTCCCACGCTTAACGTTTCGATGGCAGTTCATTATGAGTTTATAAGTATTGATGCACCGAAGGTTGTTCGAGTCCCGGATGTGATCACGGACATGACGAGGAGTCTCGAAATGGTCGAGACATAAAGATTGATATATTGGAAGCCTACATTTGGACATCGGAAAGGTTCCGAGTGAAATCGAAATTTGCAAGATGCAGGGGAGGTTACCGGAACCCCGGGAACTACATGGGCCCATAGTGGGCCTTGGAGGAAAGGAGAAGGGGCAGCCCTAGGTGGTCGCGCGCCCCCTTCCCTAGTCCTATTAGGACTAGGAAAGGTGGGCCGCCCCTCTCTCTCTTTCCCCCTCAGAATCCTAATCCAACTAGGATTGGAGGGAATCCTACTCCCGGAGGAGTAGGACTCCTTGGTGCGCCTCCCCCTTGGGCGGCCACCTCCCCTTGGCTCCTTTTATATCTGGGGCAGGGGGCACCCCATAACACAGAAGTTGATCTACGGATCTTTCCTTAGCCGTGTGCGGTGCCCCCTTCCACCATATTCCACTTCGGTCATATCGTCGCGGAGCTTAGGCGAAGCCCTGCGCCGGAGAAGTCATATCGTCACGGAGCTTAGGCGAAGCCCTGCGTCGGTGGAGCATCAACATCGTCACCACGCCGTCGTCTTGTGGAACTCATCCCGACACTTTGCTTTGGATCGAGTCCGGGGATCGTCATCGAGCTGAGCGTGTCTTTGAACACGGAGGTGCCGTCGTTCGGTACTTGGATCGGTCGGATCGTGAAGGCGTCGACTACATCAACAGCGTTGTTATAACGCTTCCGCTTTCGGTCTCACGAGTGCGTGGACGAACACTCTCCCCTCTCGTTGCTATGCCATCACCATGATCTTGCGTGATCGTAGGAATTTTTTTGAAATTACTACGTTCCCCAACGTGGCATCCGAGCCTGGTTTTATGCGTTGATGTCATGTGCACGAGTAGAACACAAGTGAGTTGTGGACGATACAAGTCATACTGCCTACCAGCATGTCATACTTTGGTTCAGCGGTATTGTGAGATGAAGCGGCCGGACCGACATTACGCGTGACGCTTACGCGAGACTGGTTTCACCGCCCGAGCACTCGTTGCTTAAAGGTGACCGGCGGGTGTCTGTCTCTCTCACTTTAGTTGAATCGAGTGTGGCATACGCCCGGTCCTTGAGAAGGTTAAACGGAGTCTATTTGACGAAAGTATCGTTGTGGTTTTGATGCGTAGGGTAAGAACGGTTCTTGCTCAGCCCGTAGCAGCCACGTAAAACTTGCAACAACAAAGTAGAGGACGTCTAACTTGTTTTTGCAGGGCATGTTGTGATGTGATGTGGTCAAGATGTGATGCTATATTTTATTGTATGAGATGATCATGTTTTGTAACCGAGTTATCGGCAACTGGCAGGAGCCATATGGTTGTCGCTTTATTGTATGAAATGCAAACGCCATGTAATTGCTTTACTTTATCACTAAGCGATAGCGATAGTCGTAGAAGCAATAGTTGGCGAGGCGACAACGATGCTACGATGGAGATCAAGGTGTCGCGCCCGGTGGCGATGGTGATCAAGGCGGTGCTTGGCGATGGAGATCACAAGCACAAGATGATGATGACCATATCATATCACTTATATTGATTGCATGTGATGTTTATCCTTTATGCATCTTATCTTGCTTTGATTGACGGTAGCATTATAAGATGATCTCTCACTAAAATTATCAAGAAGTGTTCTCCTGAGTATGCACCGTTGCGAAAGTTCTTCGTCTTTGAGACACCACGTGATGATCGGGTGTGATAGGCTCTACGTTCAAATACAACGGGTGCAAAACAGTTGCGCACGCGGAATACTCGAGTTAAACTTGACGAGCCTAGCATATAACAGATATGGCCTCGGAACACGGAGACCGAAAGGTCGAGCGTGAATCATATAGTAGATATGATCAACATAGTGATGTTCACCATTGAAACTACTCCATCTCACGTGATGATCGGACATGGTTTAGTTGATTTGGATCACGTAATCACTTAAGATGACTAGAGAGATGTCAGTCTAAGTGGGAGTTCTTAAGTAATATGATTAATTGAACTTAAATTTATCATGAACTTAGTCCTGGTAGTATTTTGCAAATTATGTTGTAGATCAATAGCTCGCGTTGTTGCTTCCCTATGTTTTTATATGTGTTCCTAGAGAAAATTGTATTGAAAGATGTTAGTAGCAATGATGCGGATTGGATCCGTGATCTGAGGTTTATCCTCATTGCTGCCTTGGAAGAATTATGTCCTTGATGCACCGCTAGGTGACAGACCTATTGCAGGAGCAGATGCGAGGCGTTATGAACGTTTGGCTAGCTCAATATGATGACTACTTGATAGTTTAGTGCACCATGCTTAACGGCTTAGAATCGGGACTTCAAAGGCGTTTTGAGCGTCATGGACCATATGAGATGTTCCAGGAATTGAAGTTAATATTTCAAGCAAATACCCGAGTTGAGAGATATGAAGTCTCCAACAAGTTCTATAGCTAAAAGATGGAGGAGAATCGCTCAACTAGTGAGCATGTGCTCAGATTATGCAGGTACTTCAATCGCTTGAATCAAGTGGGAGTTAATCTCCCAGATAAGATAGTGATTGACAGAATTCTCTAGTCACCATCACTAAGTTACTAGAACTTCGTGATGAACTATAGTATGCAAGGGATGACGAAAACGATTCCCGAGCTCTTCGTGATGTTGAAATCGACGAAGGTAGAAATCAAGAAAGAGCATCAAGTGTTGATGATTGACAAGACCACTAGTCTCAAGGAAAAGGGCAAAGGGAAGAAGGGGAACTTCAAGTAGAATGACAAGCAAGTTGTCACTCCCACGAAGAAACCCAAAGCTGAACCAAAGCCTGAAACTGAGTGCTTACACTGCATAGGAAATGGTCCTTTGAAGCGGAAATATCCGAGATATTTGGTAGATAAGAAGGATGGCAAAGTGAACAAGGGTATATTTGATATACAGGTTATTGATGTGTGCTTTACTAGTGTTTATAGTAGCCCCTGAGTATTTGATACTTGTTCGGTTGCTAAGATTAGTAACTCGAGGCAGGAGTTACAGAATAAACAGAAACTAGTTGAAGGGGCAGTAACGATGAGTGTTGGAAGTAGTTCCAAGATTGATATGATCATCATCGCACACTCCCTATACTATCGGGATTAGTGTTGAACCTAAATAAATGTTATTTGGCGTTTGCGTTGAGCATGGATATGATTTGATCATGTTTATTGCAATACGATTATTCATGTAAGTTAGAGAATAATTATTGTTCTGTTTACATGAATAAAACCTTCTATGGTCATACACCCAATGAAAATGGTTTGTTGGATCTCGATCGTGTGATACACATATTCATAATATTGAAACCAAAAGATGTAAAGTTAATAATGATAGTGCAATTTATATGTGGCACTGCCATTTGGGGTCATATCGGTGTAAAGCGCATGAAGAAACTCCATAAAGATGGATTTTCGAAATCACTTGGTTATGAATCGTTTGATGCTTGCGAACCGTGCCTTTTGGGCAAGATGACTGAAACTCCGTTGTTCGGAACAATGGAGCGAGCAACAAACTTGTTGGAAATAATACATACCGATGTATGCGATCCAATGAGTGTTGATGCTCGTGGCAAGTATCGTTATTTTCTCGACCTTCACAAGATGATTTGAGCAGATATGGGTATATCTACTTGATGAAACATAAGTCTGAAATAGTTGAAAGGTTCAAAGAATTTCAGAGTGAAGTGGAAAATCATCGTAACAAGAAAATAAAGTTTCTGTGATCTGATCGTGGAGATGAATATTTGAGTTACGAGTTTGGTCTTCAATTAAAACAAAGTGGAATAGTTTCACAGCTCACGCCACATGGAACACCACAACATAATGGTGTGTCCGAACGTCGTAACCGCACTTTATTGGATATGGTGCGATCTATTATGTATCTTACCGATTTACCACTATCGTTTTGGGTTATGCATTAGAGACAGCTGCATTGACGTTTAGTAGGGCACCATCTAAATCCGTTGAGATGACACCGTATGAACTATGGTTTAGCAGTAAACCTAAGCTGTCGTTTCTTAAAGTTTGGAGTTGTGATGCTTATGTGAAACAGTTTTCACCTGATAAGCTTGAACCCAAATCGGAGAAGTGCGTCTTGATAGAATACCCAAAGGTAACTATTGGGTACACCTTCTATCACAAGATCCGAAGGCAAGTTATTCGTTGCTAAGGTGGATCCTTTCTAGAGAAGAAGTTTCTCTCGAAAGAAGTGAGTGGGAGGAAAGTAGAACTTGATGAGGTAATTGTACCTTCTCCCTTATTGGAAAGTAGTTCATCACAGAAATCAGTTCCAGTGATTCCTACACCAATTAGTGAGGAAGTTAATGATGATGATCATGAAACTTCAGATCAAGTTACTACCAAATCTCGTAGGTCTTCCAGAGTAAGATCCGCACCAGAGTAGCACGGTAATCGTGTTCTGGAAATCATGTTACTAGACCATGATGAACCTACAAACTATGAGGAAGCGATGATGAGCCCAGATTCCGCGAAATGGCTTGAGGCCATGAAATCTGAGATAGGATCCATGTATGAGAACAAAGTATGGACTTTGATTGACTTGCTCTATGATCAGCAAGCCATGTTAAATAAATGGATCTTCAAGAGGAAGATGGACAACGATAGTAGTGTTACTATCTACAAAGCTAGACTTGTCGAAAAGGTTTTAGACAAAGTTCAAGATGTTGAATACAATGAGATTTTCTCACTTGTATCGATACTTAAAAGTCTGTCCGAATCATGTTAGCAATTGCCACATTTTATGAAATCTGGCAAATGGATGTCAAAACTGCATTCCTTAATGGTTTTCTTAAAGAAGAGTTGTATATGATGCAACCAGAAGATTTTGTCAATCCTAAAGGTGCTAACAAAATGTGCAAGCTCCAGCGATCCATCAATGGACTGGTGCAAGCATCTCGGAGTTGGAATATACGCTTTGATGTGTTGATCAAAGCATATGATTTTATCTGAGACTTTCGGAAAGGCCTGTATTTACAAGAAAGTGAGTGGGAGCACTACAGCATTTACGATAAGTATATGTGAATGACATATTGTTGATCGGAAATAATGTAGAATTATTACGCAAAGCATAAAGGAGTATTTGAAAGGAGTTTTTCAAAGAAGGACCTCGAGTGAAGCTGCTTACATATTGAGCATCAAGATCTATAGAGATAGATCAAGGCGCTTGATAAGTTTTTCAATAAGTACATACCTTGTCAAGATTTTGAAGTAGTTCAAAATGGAACAGTCAAAGAAAAGTTCTTGCATGTGTTGCAAAACGTATGAAATTGAGTAAGACTCAAATCCCGACCACGGCAGAAAATAGAAAAGAGAATGAAAGTCATTCCCTATGCCTCAGTCATAGGTTCTATAAAGTATGCTATGCTATGTACCAGACCTATTGTATACCTTGCTCCAAATTTGGCAAGGGAGTACAATAGTGATCTAGGAGTAGATCACTGGACATTGGTCAAAGACATCCTTAGTGAGGACTAAGGAAATATTTCTCGATTATGGAGGTGATAAAAGAGCCCGTCGTAAAGAGTTACATCGGTGCAAGCTTTTACACTGATCCAGATGACTCTAAGTCTCATCTGGATACATATTGAAAGTGGGAGCAATTAGCTAGAGTAGCTCCGTGCAGAGCATTGTAGACATAGAATATTTGCAAAAATACATACGGCTCTGAATGTGACAGACCCGTTGACTAAGCTTCTCTCACGAGCAAAACATGATCATACCTTAGTACTCTTTGGGTGTTAATCACATAGCGATGTGAACTAGATTATTGACTCTAGTAAACCCTTTGGGTGTTGGTCACATGACGATGTGAACTATGGGTGTTAATCACATACAGATGTGAATATTAGTGTTGAATCACATGATGATGTGAACTAGATTATTGACTCTAGTGCAAGTGGGAGACTGAAGGAAATATGCCCTAGAGGCAATAATAAAATTATTATTTATTTCCTTATATCATGATAAATGTTTATTATTCATGCTAGAATTGTATTAACCGGAAACATAATACATGTGTGAATACATAGACAAGCAGAGTGTCACTAGTATGCCTCTACTTGACTAGCTCGTTAATCGAAGATGGTTATGTTTCCTAACCATAGACATGAGTTGTCATTTGATTAACGGGATCACATCATTAGGAGAATGATCTGATTGACATGACCCATTCCGTTAGCCTAGCACTTGATCGTTTAGTATGTTGCTATTGCTTTCTTCATGACTTATACATGTTCCTGTAACTATGAGATTATGCAACTCCCGTTTACGGAGGAACACTTTGGTGCTACCAAGCGTCACAACGTGAATCGGGTGATTATAAAGGAGTACTACAGGTGTCTCCAAAGGTACATGTTGGGTTGGCGTATTTCGAGATTATGTTTTGTCACTCCGATTGTCGGAGAGGTATCTCTGGGCCCTCTCGGTAATGCACATCACTATAAGCCTTGCAAGCAATGTAGCTAATGAGTTAGTTACGGAATGATGCATTACGTAACGAGTAAAGAGACTTGCCGTAACGAGATTGAACTAGGTATTGGATACCGACGATCGAATCTCGGGCAAGTAACATACCGATGACAAAGGGAACAAAGTATGTTGTTATGCGGTTTGACCGATAAAGATCTTCGTAGAATATGTAGGAACCAATATGGGCATCCAGGTTCCGCTATTGGTTATTGACCGAGAATGGTTCTAGGTCATGTCTACATAGTTCTCGAACCCGTAGGGTCCGCACGCTTAACGCTTCGGCGACAGTTCATTATGAGTTTATAAGTATTGATGCACGAAGGTTGTTCGGAGTCCGGATGTGATCACGGACATGACGAGGAGTCTCGAAATGGTCGAGACATAAAGATTGATATATTGGAAGCCTACATTTGGACATCGGAAAGGTTCCGGTGAAATCGAATTTACGGAGTACCGGAGGTTACGGAACCCCGGGAACTACATGGGCCCATAGTGGGCCTTGGAGGAAAGGAGAAGGGGCAGCCCTAGGTGGCGCGCCCCCGTCCCCTAGTCCTATGAGGACTAGGAAAGGTGGGCCGCCCCTCTCTCTCTTTCCCCTCCGGAATCCTAATCCAACTAGGATTGGAGGGAATCCTACTCCCGAGGGAGTAGGACTCCTTTTGCGCCTCCCCTTGGGCCGCCACCTCCCCTTGGCTCCTTTATATCACAGGGGCAGGGGGCACCCCATAACACAGAAGTTGATCTACGGATCTTTCCTTAGCCGTGCGCTGTGCCCCTTCCACCATATTCCACTTCGGTCATATCGTCATGAGCTTAGGCGAAGCCCTGCTACCGGAGAAGTCATATCGTCATGGAGCTTAGGCGAAGCCCCGCGTCGGTGGAGCATCAACATCGTCCACCACGCCGTCGTCTTGACGGAACTCATCCCGACACTTTGCTGGATCGGAGTCCGGGATCGTCATCGAGCTGAGCGTGTCTGAACACGGAGGTGCCGTGACGTTCGGTACTTGGATCGGCCGGATCGTGAAGACGCACGACTACATCAACAGCGTTGTTATAACGCTTCGCTTTCGGTCTCGAGGAGTGCGTGGACGGACACTCTCCCCTCTCGTTGCTATGCCATCACCATGATCTTGCGTGATCGTAGGAAATTTTTTGAAATTACTACGTTCCCCAACAATTATTTGCCATTTGCCTCTCATTTTCCTCTCCCCCACTTCATCCTTGCCGTTTTATTTGCCCTCTCTTTCCCAATCTCCTCCTCTTTTTCCCTTTGCCTTTTGTTTGCTCGTGTGTTAGTTTCTTGATTGTCGCTATGTCTGAAATTGGGGAAATTATCGCCGATATGGGTGATAATAATATGGAAAATTCTGAAGCTCCTGCTGAAGAATCCCCTACCTATCACACAAAAAGATTTCGAATCGGTAGTGGTAATATTATTGGAAAAGGAGTTATTCAAGATTTCTTTACTTGCGCTGGTGCTTTACCCTCTATGGGTGGTTCTATTCTCCATATAACTAGTAGTCTTGCGGACGCTATTGCCATGCTTATCGTTGAACTTGAAAGGCAATTTATGCATATGCACCCTTCTATACAAAGAATTTTCCTAGAATTTTCTAATATTGAACACTCCTCTGTTAAGCGTGCCGCTACTATCTTTTTGGCTCATGAATTCAGATTTATAATTAAAGAAGCCAAAGAAATCTTTGCACATTATAGGGTGGACGCCGGCCGTCCTCCCATAGAATCTATCCTTTTTTATCAAGAGGAAATAATGCGTTTTCAATCTATCGACTATGTTGCTCTCAATGAAAATCTTAGAAAAAAAGTGCCTACCAATATTTTAATTGATAGAATCTTTGAGCTTAATGATGATTTGGCTATTTGAAATAATGAGCTAGGATGCTCTCTTGAGTATAGGCTCACCAAGTTCTGTCAAAAGAATGCTTATAATGATGAATTGGTTGTGCAATACGAAGGGCCGAAAGAGGAACCTATACCTCCTAAAATTGATCTTGGGGACTTTTGTCCTATTAAATTTAGCCGTTTTGATTACTTTTGCTTGCCTGAAAGAAAAATTGCTGCCGAACGTAGATAATATGAAATGAGTTTCACCGATCTATCTTATTACTACGGCACCACCTAAATCTATCTTTGCTTTTATGCCTAGCTAGGGGCGTTAAACGATAGCGCTTGTTGGGAGGAAACCCAATTTTATTTTGTGTTTTTTGTTTTTGGTTCTGTTTAGGAATAAAATAATCCATCTAGACTCTGTTTAGATGTGATTTTATCTTTTAATTAGTGTTTGTGCCAAGTTGAACCTATTGGATCTTCTTGGATGATAGTTATTTGATCTTGGTGTAATTTCCAGAATCTTTGTGCTCAGTGCCCGAATTGTTAAAAATCACCAGAACGTGTTAAATTAGTGATTCCAATTGCTTCTGATCAATAAACAAATTGTCCAGGTCGTCTAATTTTGGTAGAAGTTTTTGGGTTCCAGAAGTTTGTGTTAGTTACAGATTACTACAGACTGTTCTGTTTTTGACAGATTCTGTTTTGCGTGTGTTGTTTGCTTATTTTGATGAATCTATGGCTAGTAAAATAGTTTATGGTCCATAGAGAAGTTGGAATACAGTAGGTTTAACACCAATATAAATAAATAATGAGTTCATTACAGTACCTTAAAGTAGTCTTTTGTTTTCTTTTCTCTAACGGAGCTCACGAGATTTCTATTGAGTTTTGTGTTGTGAAGTTTTCAAGTTTTGGGCTTAATTCTTTTGATGGATTATGGAACAAGGAGTGGCAAGAGCGAAGCTTGGGGATGCCCATGGCACCCCAATATAATCCAAGGACACCAAAAGTCAAAGCTTGGGGATGCCCCGGAAGGCATCCCCTCTTTCGTCCACTTCCATCGGTAATTTACTTGGAGCTATATTTTTATTCACCAATATGGTATGTGTTTTGCTTGGAGCGTCTTGTATTATTTGAGTATTTGCTTGTTAGTTTACCACAATCATCCTTGCTGTACACACCTTTTGAGAGAGCCATATATGAATTAGAATTTGATAGAATACTCCATGTGCTTCACTTATATCTTTTGAGCATGATAGTTTGCTCATAGTGCTTCACTTATATCTTTTTGAGCGTGATAGTTTTTGCTCTAGTGCTTCACTTAGATCTTTTAGAATACGGTAGTGGATTTGTTTTAAAGAAACTTGATCTCTCATGCTTCACTTAGATTATTTTGAGAGTCGTTAATAGCATGGTAATTTGCTTAATGTTAATATACTTGGTGTTCAAGATATGTGAAACTTTCTTTTGAGTGCGTTGAATACTAAGATAATTTTGATGCTTGATAATTGTTTTGAGATATGGAGGTAATAATATCAAAGTCATGCTGGTTGAGTAGTTGTGAATTTGAGAAATGCTTGTGTTGAAGTTAGTAAATCCCGTAGCATGCACGTATGGTTAAAGTTGTGTAACAAATTTGAAGCATGAAGTGTACCGCTTGTGCATCCTTATGAGTGGCGGTCGGGGACGAGCGATGGTCTTTTCCTACCAATCTATCCCCTAGGAGCATGCGCGTAGTACTTGATTTTTGATGACTTCTAAATTTTGCAATAAGTATATGAGTTCTTTTGACTAATGTTGAGTCCATGGATTATACGCACTTTTACCTTTCCACCATTGCTAGCCTCTTCGGTACCGTGCATTGCCCTTTCTCACATTGAGAGTTGGCGCAAACTTCGCCGGTGCATCCAAACCCCGTGATACGATACGCTCTATCACACATAAACCTCCTTATATCTTCCTCAAAACAGCCACCATACCTACCTATTATGGCATTTCCATAGCCATTCCGAGATATATTGCCATGCAACTTTCCACCGTTCCCTTCATCATTATTATGACATACATTAATTTTATCATATTGCCATTGCATGATCATGTAGTTGACGTCGTATTTGTGGCAAAGCCACCATGCATTATTTTTCATACATGTCACTCTTGATTCATTGCACCATCCCGGTACACATGGAGGCATTCATATAGAGTCATATCTTGTTCTAAGTTTCGAGTTGTAATCCTCATGTTGTAATCAATAGAAGTGTGATGATCATCATTATTAGAGCATTGCCCAAATAAAAGAAAAAGAGAAAGGCCAAAAAAAAGAAAGGCCCAAAAAAAATAAAAGGGCAATGCTACTCTCTCTTTTTCCACACTTGTGCTTCAAAGTAGCACCATGTTCTTCATGTAATGAGTCTCATATTTTGTGCTGCAAAGTAGCACCTCGTTCTTCATGTAGTGAGTCTCATAAGTTGTCTTTTTCATACTAGTGGGAATTTTTCATTATATAACTTGGCTTGTATATTCCTACGATGGGCTTCCTCAAATGCCCTAGGTCTTCATGAGCAAGCAAGTTGGATGCACACCACTAGTTTTCTTTTGTTAAGCATTCATAGCTCTAGTGCATCCGTTGCATGGCAATCCCTACTCCTCATGTTTGACATCAATTGATGGGCATCTCCATAGCCCGTTGATTATCCTCGTCAACGTGAGACTTTCTCCTTTTTTGTCTTCTCCACACAATCCCCATCATCATATTCTATTCCACCCATAGTGCTATATCCATGGCTCACGCTCATGTATTGTGTGAAGGTTGAAAAAGTTTGAGATTATTTAAGTATGAAACAATTGCTTGGCTTGTCATCGGGGGTACAGAAGTTTGGAACATCTTCGTGTGACGAAAATGAAGCATAGCCTAACTATATGATTTTGTAGGGATGAACTTTCTTTGGCCATGTTATTTTGAGATGACATAATTATTTGTATTAGTATGCTTGAAGTATTATTATTTTTATGTCAATATGAACTTTTGTCTTGAATCTTTCGGATCTGAATATTCATATCACAATTAAGAAGATTTACATTGAAATTATGCCAAAGTATCCTCCGCATCAAAAATTCTCTTTTTATCATTTACCTACTCGAGGACGAGCAGGAATTAAGCTTGGGGATGCCTGATACGTCTCCAACGTATCTATAATTTTTGATTGCTCCATGCTACTTTATCTATTGTTTTGGACTATAAAGGGCTTTATTTTCCACTTTTATATTATTTTTGGGACTAACCTATTAACCGGAGGCCCAGCCCAGAATTGCTGTTTTTTTTCCTATTTCAGTGTTTCGAAGAACGGAATATGAAAGGGAGTCCAAACGGAATGAAACCTTCAGGAACGTGATTTTCTCACCGAACATGATCCATGAGACTTGGACCCTACTCCAAGGAGTGCCAGAGGCGGTCACGAGGGTGGAGGGCGCGCCCCTCCCCCCTGGGCGCGCCCCCTGCCTCGTGGGCCCCCTGACACTCCACCGACGTACTCCTTCCTCCTATATATACCTACGTACCCCCAACAGATCGGGGACGGAGCCAAAAACATAATTCCACCGCCAGAACTTCCCTGTATCCACGAGATCCCATCTTGGGGCCTGTTCCGGAGCTCCACCGGAGGGGGCATCTACCACGGAGGGCTTTCTACATCAACACCATAGCCCCTCCGATGAAGTGTGAGTAGTTTACTTCAGACCTTCGGGTGCATAGTTAGTAGATAGATGACTTCTTCTCTCTTTTTGGATCTCAATACAATGTTCTCCCCCTCTCTCGTGGAGATCTATTCGATGTAATCTTCTTTTTGCGGTGTGTTTGTTGACACCGATGAATTGTGGGTTTATGATTCAGCTTATCTATGGAAAATATTTGATTCTTCTCTGAATTCTTTTATGTATGATTAAGTTATCTTTGCAAGTCTCTTCGAATTATCCGGTTGGTTTGGCCAACTAGATTGGTAGTTCTTGCAATGGGAGAAGTGCTTAGCTTTGGGTTCAATCTTGCGGTGACCTTACCCAAAGGATGTAAAGGGTTGCAAGGCACGTATTGTATTGTTGCCATCGAGGATAACAAGATGGGGTATTTATCATATTGCATGAATTTATTCCTCTACATCATGCCATCTTGCTTAAGGCGTTACTCTGTTTTTAACTTAATACTCTAGATGCATCTGGATAGCGGTCGATGAGTGGAGTAATAGTAGTAGATGCGTAATCGTTTGGTCTACTTGTCACGGACGTGATGCCTATATACATGATCATTGCCTGGATAACCTCATAACTATGCTAAATTCTGTCAATTGCTCAACAATAATTTGTTCACCCACCGTAGAATACTTATGCTCTTGAGAGAAGCCACTAGTGAAACCTATGGCCCCCGGGTCTATTCTCATCATATCAATCTCCATCACTTTATTTACTTGCTTTGCTTTTACTTTTTACTTTGCATCTTTATACCAAAAATACCAAAAATATTATCTCTATCAGATCTCACCCTCGTAAGTGACCGTGAAGGGATTGACAACCCCTAAGCGTTGGTTGCGAGTAGCTATCGTTTTGTGCAAGTACGAGGGACTTGCGCGTGGTCTCCTACTGGATTGATACCCTGGTTCTCAAAAACTGAGGGAAATACTTACGCTACTGTGCTGCATCATCCTCTCCTCTTCGGGGAAATCCAACGCAAGCTCAAGACGTAGCACCGGACACACCTTTCTAGGGTCAATGCCCGCCCTCGGAAGATCAACAGGTCGCAACCCAACCTAGGCTCAGCAGAGAGGTCCCGGCCGGTCTACATCCTAAGCACTCCGAGTTCTGGGCCCATCGCCCATTGCACTCTGGGTCGTTGTGCGCAAGGGGATACTAGCACCACCCGTGAAGTGGGTGGCACGATCCGGCCCGACCACAATGCTGAACTAGAGGTCTGACAAAGCTTCGGCTGATACCGCGACGTCGAGGCCCATATCTATTCTCGCGTGGTGGTTAGTGCATAAAGGCCAGAGGCCAACTCAGAACAAATACCCAAACCTGTTAGTGCATTGGGGGCTCGCGGAAATGAGTAGAGACTCACGATAAGTTGACCCCGTCGCCCCGTCTCATGGACTTATGGCAAGGGCCCAGACTGCCCGGCCGTGCCACGTGGAAAACTCGCGGGTGCTCAACGGGCCCGCCCGACTTTCACATCAACTCGCGGGTGCTCAACGGGCCCGCCCGACTTCAACAAAGGTCTCAAGTAAAGTCAAGGTAACTGTGTGTCCAGACATCAAGGGGAAAACCCGAGGAATCACCCCCGGTGGATTCCACTCAATGTAATCATCAAGGTGAACGTAAGAGGGACCACCCTCGAGGTTCACACTTGAGGTGTTGAACGACAGAGCCGTATCGGCAATGGTGAAAGAGGAAATCACCCTCAATGACCACGACCGAATAGCTACACTACATAATTATCATTAGGAGCGCGTTATGAGGGATCACCCTCGGCACTCGATAGTAGCTCTGCAGAGTCGAGCAACTAAAGGGGCGTGATGTGATGTGAGGTGTCGGGTTCTGGTCGTCGATCACGCTGATCGAGTCGTGATGATGAGGCAGGGGCAACAAGGACAAGGTGGGGGTCACTGATGGATCACTAACCAACCTATACTAAGAAGTTTAGGATAAGCAGGTAGGTAACAAATAGCAGGTACAAAAGCAGGCTATGCATCAGAATAGGAGCAAACAATAACAGTAGCAAAATCTAATGCAAGCACGAGAGTGTAGAATGGGCGATATCGGGATGATCAAAGGGGGGGGGGCTTGCCTGGTTGCTCAGACAAGAAGGAGGGGTCGTCGTCGACGTAGTCAATCACGGTGCCATCAACAACGATCTCGGGGTCTACCGGAGATAAGAGGGGGAAGAAACAGTAAATACATAGTAGGCAAGTGCATAACAGGACAACATACAGAGCAAGACGTGTTCTAACGAGGTGCTACACGCTACCGACGAAGGGAGGAAACATCCGAGAATGTTTTCCCGAAGTTTGGCATTTTCGAGCAGACGAAATGGAGGGGGAAGGTTGCATGTTTGCTATGCTAGAGGCATGTGACGGATGAACGGAGAGCGTATTCGGATTTGTCACATTTTTTTGAGCAACTTTCATGTAGAAAACATTTTCATCCAAGTTACGGTTTATTTTATATTAATAATATTCTGAAATTTATTTCTTAACAAAAATATCTAAAATAATTTATGACGTCAGCATGACATCACACCGATATCAGCAGTCAACTGTGACCATTGACTGGTCAAACCTGACCTGTGGGTCTAGTGGGACCCACAGGTCAGTGACTGGACTAATTAAACAGGGTTAATTGGACTAATCTAATACTAATTATCAAGGTGGCCCACCGCCGCTGTCTAATTGGTGAATAGATTAATTAATCAATTTAATTAATACATTTTCTATTTATCTAAAACATTTTATTGACTCGCCCCACATGTCGATTGGGTTGACCCGATCAGCAACGAGTCAATCGGGCCCACCCACCGTGGTGGCTCAGCGGGCCCCATACGTCAGTGCCAGGTCAGCCTCGCCGGCGTCGGCGCCGGAATCACGCCGGCGACCAAACTTGCAGCGGTGTGGCCTCGTAACTCGTCGGAAAACACGCTCCGACCACCGTTTTGCGCGCGAGAGGTGGCGTTCGAAACAGAGGAGCGAGGCGTGTCACGTGGCGCTAACGGTTGGCCTCGGGAAGGCCTAAAACGACGACGGAAAGCGGCGAGGCGGAAGCCGGAGTTCAGCCATCTCCGCCAACGGCGACAGAGGGCACCAGGAGATGAGCTGGAGGCTCGGGCGGCACCAGGGAGGCGCCCTGAGCACGTTGACGTGCTTGCCCGGCCTTGGCAACGACTACAGCGATGGCGACTAGCTGCACGGCGGAGCTCAGCGCGGCCATCCATGGCGATGGCGGTTACGGGTGCGGAGAAGAGCGGCAGAAGGAGGGAGGAGGAGCAGAGCTCACCGCCGCGGCGCAAGGAGGCCTTCGAGGGGCTTAGGAGCAGTAGTGGCCGGCCGGTGAGGGAGGAAGTCGCTGGCGGCCCGAGGTTGACGAAGGGTCGACCCGGCGCTGGGGTGGCTCCCGCCTTGAGGTCATTGGTGCAGAAGAAGCAGCAGGCGGTCGCAGGGCTCTTGGACACCTCGAGGCCGCGAGGAGGGCCTGGTGGCCGCGGTGGCACCGCGGGCGACGGCGACAGTGCGTCGGGTGAGGAGGGGGAAAGTGGATCCGGGTTAGGCAGAGGGGAGAGAGGAGTGGCCCAGGGGGGGGGGGGAGCGAATGGGTGGAGGTAGGTGGGGGAGGAGGCCCGAGGCGTCGGCCTCGCCCTTATCCCCTCCGTGGCGCTGCCGGCGAGGGGGTCCGGTGGCGACTGCTACGTCTTGAGCTAGCGTTGGTTTTCCCCGAAGAGGAGAGGGTGATGCAGCAAGTGTAGCATAAGTATTTCCCTCAGTTTTTGAGAACCAAGGTATCAGTCCAGTAGGAGGCTCCTCAAAAGTCCCACGTGCCTACACAAACAAACTGAGAACTCGCAACCAACGCAATAAAGGGGTTGTCAATCCCTTCACGGCCACTTGGGAAAGTGAGATATGTTAGAGATAGTATGATAAGATAAATATACTTTTGGTATTTTATAATATAGATGCAAGAAAGTAAAGATGCAAATAAAATTAGATTGAAAGCACATATGATAAGAGATAGACCCGGGGGCCATAGGTTTCACTAGAGGCTTCTCTCGAGAGCATAAGTATTACAGTGGGTGAACAAATTACTGTCGAGCAATTGATAGAAAAGCGAATAATTATGACGTTATCTAGGCATGATCATGTATATAGGCATCACATCCATAACAAGTAGACCGACTCCTTCCTGCATCTACTACTATTACTCCACACATCGACCGCTATCCAGCATGCATCTAGAGTATTAAGTTCATAAGAACAGAGCAACGCATTAAGCAAGATGATATGATGTAGAGGGATATACTCATGCAATATGATATAAACCCCATCTTGTTATCCTCGATGGCAACAATACAATGCGTGTCTTGCAACCCTTTCTGTCACTGGGTAAGAACACCGCAAGATTGAACCCAAAGCTAAGCACTTCTCCCATGGCAAGAAAGATCAATCTAGTAGGCCAAACCAAACCGATAATTCGAAGAGACTTGCACAGATAACTCAACCATACATAAAAGAATTTAGAGAAGATTCAATTAATATCCATAGATAAATCTGATCATAAACTCACAATTCATCGGATCTCGACAAACACACCGCAAAAAGAGATTAAATCGAATAGATCTCCACAAGAGAGGGGGAGAACATTGTATTGAGATCCAAAAAGAGAGAAGAAGCCATCTAGCTAATAACTATGGACCCGTAGGTCTGAGGTAAACTACTCACAACTCATAGGAGGGGCCAGGATGTTGATGTAGAGGCCCTCCGTGGTCGATTCCCCCTCCGACAGAGTGCCGGCGAAGGCTCCAAGATGGGATCTCGCGGATACAGAAGGTTACGGTGGTGGAAATTTTGTTTCGTGGTGCCCCTGGATGTTTTCGGGGTCCGTAGGTATATATAGGAGGAATAGGTACGTCGGTGGATGCCCGAGGGTCCCACAAGACAGGGGGCGCGCCCTACAGGGGGCGGGGCGCCCTCCTATCTCGTGGAGGCTCCGGCTGTTTCTTGACTTGCACTCCAAGCTCTCCGAATCTTGTTCGTTCCAAAAATCACGTTTGAAGGTTTCATTCCGCTTTGGACTCGCTTTGATATTCCTTTTCTTCGAAATACTGAAATAGGCAAAAAACAACAATATGGGATGGGCCTCCGGTTAGTAGGTTAGTCCCAAAAATGATAAAGATGTATAAAATAAAGCCCATAAACATCCAAAACAGGTAATATAATATCATGGAACAATCAAAAATTATAGATACATTGGAGACGTATCATCGACCGCGGGCGCGGTCGGTTGCGCCCAATGAACAGGAAGAGGACGAACAAAGAGGGGAGCTGGGCTGGGCCGCTGGGTTTGCCCTGGTGGGCCAGCTGGGCCATGGCCCAGTGGGAGGGGGGGGGTTCTATTTCTATTTTTTTAATATATGCTTTAAATAGTTTAGGGCATTAAACCACTCTGCAAAAATGTTGGTTCACCACCAATATTAAGAAGTGCATATTTGTCACATGATCACCATTTTAGTTCCATTTTTGACAAAGTTTGAATTTTGACTTTAAACTCGATTTTGAATTTGAGTTTGAACTAATATTTGGATCAAGCGAGGATTACTAACAATAATCGTGGTGACGTGGCAACATTAGGTGAGGATTATTGTAGCTTAATTATCCGGGCGTTGCAATTCTCCTCCACTACAAGAAATCTCGTCCCGAGATTTAAGGGGTAGAGTAAGGGGGAAAGACTCGGAAAGGACGAAGCTCAACACAAGATATGTACCTGTGGCTATCTCAACGAACGTGGCATAGAGGCATCTCTCAAGTTAAAATTCAAGAAAGTCATCGAGAGCAAGGTAAGGAGGAGCAATAAGAAGCTTCAACCGGGTAGGCAATCGTTCGATGTCTGAAGCAGAGGGTTAAAGGGGTTCAAAGCATCGAGAATAACTATTCCTTGTAACACCATAATAGATCACTAGGAAGGGGGCTCGTGATTTACATACGAAGCCAAGTGCAAAGAATATTTCAGAGTCAAGGTTGTACAGGAGAGTCAGGTTTCGATCCTGTGGAACTGTTGGTTATGGGCCCACCATGTGGGTTATAAGCAGGAAGGGTGCTAACATTTTGTACGGTCATGATAGCAAGGCAGGTCAGAGGATAGCATGTCGGTTATGTTGGCAACAATGTTGGTACCAAGGGCGAGGGACGAAGGGAACCATTTTCCTGCTCGTTAAGACGAGGCAGACCAATAGGCAAAGTTCTCGTCCATCGGTGGCTACCGCAATGTCATCAACAATAGTAACAAGGTCGTCTTACTGACAGAGTTAGTACACCGAAATCTTTACACAAGCAGGGAATTATCAATGCTCAGATATGCTAGGTTACAAGAAAGGTTAAACAAAGCAATAGAGGCCTGAATCAATTACCGATGTTCTCGAGTGTCTAACAACTAAGAACCCATGGAAAATTTGAATCGGCGAGAATAATAGTTGATGAAAAACTCATAAGAAGTTATGTAGTTCCGTGATATTCTCGAGATACCAGAGGGTAACACTCAAAGGTACACTACTAGGGAAAACCCTAGCAGTAGCGCTGGTTTTGTGCTCACTAGTAGCGCGGGTGGGCGCGCTACTAATAAGGCGCTACAGCTATTGGTTAGCAGTAACGCGTGCGCGCGCGCGCTACTGCTAGGACAAATAGCTGCAGCGTTTGTTCACTCCCACGCTACTGCTGATATAACTAGTGGCGGCGTGTTTTCTCTCCATCGCTACTAGTATTCTTTTTTTATTTTTTTTATTTTAGTGTATTTATGCGCCATTGTACAAATATTGGTACAATACCAGTTATGAGGTTTACATCATTATGTCCATAACAGTGTGTCAAATGAAGGTGGATTAGGTTCAAGTGGAGGCAATATGTGGTGCATGTCAAAAGTATACTACTAAACTAAACTTGATCTAGTTTGGCCTTGTAGTACTTTTGATGTGCACCACATGTTGCCTCCACTTGAATCTAATCCGCCAGCACAAGCTATTTAATCATCATCATAGTCATAACATCAACTATAGTTATTTACTCATCATAGTCATAACATCAACAGTAGCTATCTAATCACCAGCAACACTAGCTAATAAAAATCATCAGTCATTGCCACCAACACTAGCTAATCACTCCTGCTGCTCTCTCTCTCTCTCAGGTAAAATAACATAAAACATGTGTAGCACTCGTTCTTCATCAAGTTGGAGCATGCAGATGAACCTGTCTCCTAATCGTGGGCTGCGCTTCCGATTGCTGTCCCCTAGTACTTCTCTGCGGTCGTTCAGAATTTTGCTCCAATCTTTCACTATTAAGCATTCCTCGCTATTAGAAATCCTGAATGCACTAAAGTGCATTATAGGATATCTTGGCCGTAAGCTAACAATTCTCATCTGACCTTTAGTCTCGATCCATTGAGGCACAACATTCAGCGGGAGTCCCTGTTGAAGAACATCGTATAGTAACCTACTTAGCAATGAAGTTTAGCTTAAAAAATAATGTATGCAAAAGATGCACTGAGTACAAATAGTAAAAATCTTACCATATTTCCTAAATAGATGTGACCGTAGTTCAATATGAACACTATTGGTCGCACGTTTTGAGTACTAAGATTTGCAAGTCCAAAAGAATAATTTGTCTTTACAGTATGAAGATCCTCAAGCCATGAAACATAATGACTTATCTCCTTGCAGTTTAGTTCAGCCCTGGGACAGTAGTAGGTCCTGTCTACCAAGCGCTGGACATGTTTGCTTGATTGGAAATAAGCTATCAATAGAAATTAGTTGTCAACTGTTTTTGAATAAACAATATCAAAGACATAAATATGGTTGAGAAACTCACATTTTGGTAGAACTGGAGGCGTCTGCACATCGACCGGATGTCGGTATTACCTTCAATACCATCTTAGGACGAATATCAAAGGTGATAACCATATCAGGCTCAAATGCATAAGTCTTGCATGGTGCTCGCCATGTTTTGCATCCAAAATAGGTGTAGTCGTCTTCGTTGTATAATTTTGCATGGAAAATATAACCATGCTCGGTCTTCAAATAAACTCTCTTTACCTCCATAGTAGTTGTCATAGAACTGAAACTTATCTTATCCAATACAAAAACTCTTGCATGGAAGGGGATACGCTAGTAGAATAGTAAAAAAAATAAGTTGAAGCAAATGAAGCATATGTCATGCTTAATTACGAAAAAAGACTTGTCGTTGTGACTTACTGTATCCACTTCGAAGTTCTCGTCCAGCTTGATGCTGAAGCGCCTATCATCATCTAGGAAGATTCCGTCGCAGTCAAGGCTTCGTCTTCGCAGTATTTGCAAATACCAAAATCATTTTCGTTGTCAGACATTTCCTATGTTCATAGTTAAAACATTAATTGAAAATCGATCGAAGACAACTACCAGGATACTCAACACACAAATCCGGGGCACTCGATATTTCCTACATATTCTGGTACAAGTCATGCCAAAATTCACGAAAAAATCCGGCATGACCTTTGCTAAAATAGGACATATCGAGCGCCTGAAATTTGCTGCAACGGAAATGAATCAACACTCCGGCAAAACATAGGCCACTCGGAGGTGTAACCTGCAAACTGTTGGGGAACATAGCAGAAATTCAAAATTTTCCTACGAGTCACCAAGATCTATCTATGGAGAGACTAGCAACGAGAGAGAGGGGAGTGCATCTACATACCCTTGTAGATCGCTAAGCGGAAGCGTTCAAGAGAACGGGGTTGAAGAAGTCGTACTCGTCGTGATCCAAATCACCGGAGATCCTAGTGCCGAACGGACGGCACCTCCGCGTTCAACACACGTGCAGCCCGGTGACGTCTCCCATGCCTTGATCCAGCAAGGAGAGAGGGAGAGGTTGGGGAAGACTCCGTACAGCAGCAGCACAACGGCGTGGTTGTGATGGAGGAGCGTGGCACTCCGGCAGGGCTTCGCCAAGCACCACAAAAGATGAGGAGAAAGAGAGGTAGGGCTGCGCCAGGGAGAGGTGGAAACTCTTGTGTATGGCAGCCCCAAAACCTCAAGTATATATAGGGGAGAGGGAAGAGGGTGCGCCCCCTCTAGGGTTCCCACCCCAAGGGTTGCGGAAGCTCCAAACCCATCTAGGGTAGCGGCCAAGGGGGGAAGAGGGGGAAACTTGCCCCCCAAGTAAGGTGGAGGCGCCCCCTCCCCAAACCCTAGGCTCCTTGGGCCCTGGTGGGGGGGGGGGGGGCGCACCAGCCCACCTGGGGCTTGTCCCCTCCCACACTTGACCCATGCAGCCCTCTGGGGCCGGTGGCCCCACTTGGTGGACCCCCGGGACCCTCCCGGTGGTCCGGGTACATTACCGATAACACCCGAAACTTTTCTGGTGACCAAAACATGACTTCTCATATATAAATCTTTACCTCCGGACCATTCCAGAACTCCTCGTGACGTCTGGGATCTCATCCGGGACTCCGAACAACATTCGGTAACCACGTATATCTATTCCCTATAACCCTAGCGTCATCGAACCTTAAGTGTGTAGACCCTACGGGTTCGGGAACCATGCAGACATGACCGAGACAACTCTCCGGCAATAACCAACAGCGGGATCTGGATACCCATGTTGGCTCCCACATGTTCCACGATGATCTCATCGGATGAACCACGATGTCGAGGATTCAATCAATCCCGTATTCAATTCCCTTTGTCTAGCGGTATTGTACTTGCCCGAGATTCGATCGTCGGTATGCCGATACCTTGTTCAATCTCGCTACCGGCAAGTCTCTTTACTCGTTCCATAACACATCATCCCGTGATCAACCCCTTGGTCACATTGTGCACATTTTGATGATGTCCTACCGAGTGGGTCCAGAGATACCTCTCCGTCAACCGGAGTGACAAATCGATCTCGATTCGTACAACCCAACAGACACTTTCGGAGATACCCGTAGTGCACCTTTATAGCCACCCAGTTACATTGTGATGTTTGGTACACCCAAAGCATTCCTACGGTATCCGGGAGTTGCACAATCTCATGGTCTAAGGAAATGATACTTGACATTAGAAAAGCTTTAGCATACGAACTACACGATCTTTGTGCTAGGCTTACGATTGGGTCTTGTCCATCACATCATTCTCCCAATGATGTGATCACATTATCAACGACATACAATGTCCATGGTCAGGAAACCGTAACCATCTATTGATCAACGAGCTAGTCAACTAGAGGCTTACTAGGGACATGGTGTTGTCTATGTACCCACACATGTATCTGAGTTTCCTATCAATACAATTATAGCATGGATAATAAACGATTATCATGAAAAAGGAAATATAATAATAATAACTAATTTATCATTGCCTCTAGGGCATATCTTCAACAGTCTCCCACTTGCACTAGAGTCAATAATCTAGTTCACATCGCCATGTGATTAACACTCACAGGTCACATCACCATGTGACCAACATCCAAAGAGTTTACTAGTGTCACTAAACTAGTTCACATCATCATGTGAATAAGACTCAATGATTCCTGGGGTTTGATCATGTTTTGCTTGTGAGAGAGGTTTTAGTCAACGGGTTTGCAACATTCAGATCCGTATGTACTTCGCAAATCTCTATGTCATATTGTAAATTGTTGCTTCCACGCTCCACTTGGAGCTATTCCAAATGGTTGCTCCACTATACGTATCCGGTTTGCTACTCAGAGTCATTCGGATAGGTGTTAAAGCTTGCATCGACGTAACCCTTTACGCCGAACTCTTTATCACCTCCATAATTGAGAAACATGTCCTTATTTACTCCAAGGACAATTTTGACCGCTGTCCAATGATCCATTCCTGGATCATTCTTGTACCCCTTGACTGACTCATGACTAGGCACACTTCCGGTGCGGTACACAACATAGCATACTATAGAGCCTACGTCTGAAGCATAGGGGACGACCTTCGTCCTTTCTCTCTCTTCTGCCGTGGTCGAGCTCTAACTCTTAACTTCATACCTTACAACTCAGGCAAGAACTCCTTCTTTGACTGGTCCATCTTGAACACCTTCAAGATCATGTCAAGGTATGTGCTCATTTGAAAGTACCATTTAGCATTTTTGATCTATCCTCATAGATCTTGATGCTCAATGTTCAAGCAGCTTAATCCAGGTTTTCTATTGAAAAACACTTTTCAAATATCCCTATATGCTTTCCAGAAATTCTACATCATTTCTTTCAACAATATGTCAACAACATATACTCATCAGAAATTTTATAGTGCTCCCACTCACTTCTTTGGAAATACAAGTTTCTCATAAACTTTGTATAAACCCAAAATCTTTGATCATCTCATCAAAGTGTATATTCCAACTCTGAGATGCTTACTCTAGTCCTTAGAAGGATTGCTGGAGCTTTGCATACTTGTTAGCATCTTTCAGGATTTGACAAAACCTTCTGGTTGTATCACATACAACCTTTCCTCAAGAATATCGTTGAGGAAACAATGTTTTGACATCCTATCTGCAAGATTTCACAAATAATGCAGTAACTGCTAATTCAATTCCAATGGACTCTTAGCATCGCTACGAGTGAGAAAGCCTCACCGTAGTCAACTCCTTGAACTTGTCGGAAAACATCTTAACGACAAGTCGAGCTTTCTTAATGGTAATACTTACCATCATTGTACATCTTCCTTTTAAAATCCATCTGTACCCAACAGCCTTACGACCATCAAGCAGTTCTTCCAAAGTCCACACTTTGTTCTCATACATGGATCCTCTCTCGGATTTTATGGCCTCGAGCCATTCATCGGAATCTGGGCCCACCATCGCTTCTTCATAGCTCATAGGTTCATTGTTGTCTAGCAACATGACCTCCAAGACAGGATTACGTACCACTCTGAAGCAGTACGCATCCTTGTCGACCTACGAGGTTTGGTAGTGACTTGATCCGAAGTTTCATGATCACTATCATAAGCTTCTACTTCAATTGGTGTAGGTGCCACAGGAACAACTTCTTGTGCCCTGCTACACACTAGTTGAAGTGATGGTTCAATAACCATATCAAGTCTCCACCATCCTCCCACTCAATTTTTTGAGACAAACTTTTCCTCGAGAAAGGACCCGATTCAAGAAACAATCCCTATTGCTTTCGGTTCTGAATTAGGAGGTATACCCAACTGTTTTGGGTGTCCTATGAAGATGCATTTTATCCGCTTTGGGTTCGAGCTTATCAACCTGAAACTTTTTCACATAAGCGTCGCAGCCCCAAACTTTTAAGAAACGACAACTTAGGTTTCTCCAAACCATAGTTCAAACGGTGTCGTCTTAACGGAATTACTTGGTGCCCTATTAAAGTGAGTGCGGTTGTCTCTAATGCCTAACCCATGAACGATAGTGGTAATTCAATAAGAGACATCATGGTACGCACCATATCCAATAGGGTGCAACTATGATGTTCGGACACACCATCACACTATGGTGTTCCAGGCGGTATTAATTGTGAAACAATTTCCACAATGTCTTAATTGTGTGCCAAAGCTCGTAACTCAGATACTCATCTCTATGATCATATCATAGACATTTTATCCTCTTGCCACGATGATCTTCAACTTCACTCTGAAATTACTTGAACCATTCAATAATTCAGACTTGTGTTTCATCAAGTAAATATACTCGATATCTACTCAAATCATCCGAGAAGTAAGAACATAACGATATCCATCAAGCGTGCCTCAAAGACTCATTGGAATGCACACATCAAAATGTATTACTTCCAACAAATTGCTTTCTTGTTCCATTTTACTGAAAACGAGGCTTTCGGTCATCTTGCCCATGTGGTATGATTTGCATGTCTCAAGTGATTCAAAATCAAGTGAGTCCAAACGGTCCATTTGCATGGAGTTTCTTCATGCATATACACCAATAGACATGGTTCACATGTCTCAAACTTTTCAAAACAAGTGAGTCCAAAGATCCATCAACATGGATCTTCTTCATGCGTTTTATACCAATATGACTTACATGGCAGTGCCACAAGTAGGTGGTACTATCATTACTATCTTATATCTTTTGGCATGAACATGTGTATCACTACGATCGAGATTCAATAAACCATTCACTTTAGGTGCAACACCATTGAAGGTATTATTCAAATAAACAGAGTAACCATTATTCTCCTTAAATGCATAACCGTATTGCGATAGACATAATCCAATCATGTCTATGCTCAACGCAAACACCAAATAACAATTATTTAGGTTTAACACCAATCTCGATGGTAGAGGGAGCGTGCGATGCTTGATCACATCAACCTTGGAAACACTTCCAACACATATCGTCAGCTCACCTTTAGCTAGTCTCCGTTTATTCCGTAGCTTTTATTTCGAGTTACTAACACTTAGCAACCGAACCGGTATCTAATACCCTGGTGCTACTAGGAGTACTAGTAAAGTACACATTAATATAATGTATATCCAATATACTTCTGTCGACCTTGCCTGCCTTCTTATCTACCAAGTATCTAGGGTGGTTCTGCTTCAGTGTCCGTTCCTCTCATCACAGAAGCACTTAGTCTCAGGTTTGGGTTCAACCTTGGGTTTCTTCACTAGAGCAGCAACTGATTTGCCGTTTCATGAAGTACCCCTTCTTGCCCTTGCCCTTCTTGAAACTAGTGGTTTCACTAACCATCAACAATTGATGCTCCTTCTTGATTTCTACTTTTGCGGTGTCAAACATCGCGAATATTTCAAGGATCATCATATCTATCCCTGATATGTTATAGTTCATCACGAAGCTCTAGCAGCTTGGTGGCAATGACTTTGGAGAAACATCACTATCTCATCTGGAAGATCAACTCCCACTCGATTCAAGTGATTGTTGTACTCAGACAATCTGAGCACAAGCTCAAGATTGAGCTTTTCTCCTTAGTTTGCAGGCTAAGAAAATCGTCGGAGGTCTTATACCTCTTGACATGGGCACGAGCCTGAAATCCCAATTTCAGCCCTCGAAACATCTCATATGTTCCGCGATGTTTCGAAATCGTCTTTGGTGCCTCAACTCTAAACCGTTTAACTGAACTATCACGTAGTTATCAAAACGTGTATGTCAGATGTTCGCAACATCCACAGACGACGTTCGAGGTTCAGCACACCGAGCGGTGCATTAAGGACATAAGCCTTCTACGCAGCAATGAGGACAATCCTCAGTTTATGGACCCAGTCCGCATAATTGCTACTATCAACTTTCAACTATATTTTCTCTAGGAACATATCTAAAACAGTAGAACTAAAGCGTGAGCTTACGACATAATTTGCAAAGACCTTTTGACTATGTTCAGGATAAATAAGTTCATCTAATGAACTCCCACTCAGATAGACATCCCTCTAGTCATCTAAGTGATAAATGATCCGAGTCAACTAGGCCGTGTCCGATCATTACGTGAGACGGACTAGTCATCATCGGTGAACATCTTCATGTTGATCGTATCCACTTTACGACTCATGTTCGACCTTTCGGTCTCTTGTGTTCCGAGGTCATGTCTGTACATGCTATGCTCGTCAAGTTAACCTAAGTGTTTCGCGTGTGTAAATCTGGCTTACACCCGTTGTATGTGAACGTTAGAATCTATCACACCCGATCATCACATGGTGCTTCGAAACAACGAACTTCCGCAACGGTGCAAAGTTAGGGGGAACACTTTCTTGAAATTATAATGAGAGATCATCTTATTTCCTACCGTCGTTCTAAGCAAATAAGATGCATAAACATGATAAACATCACATGCAATCAAATAGTGACATGATATGGCCAATATCATTTTCCTCCTTTTGATCTCCATCTTCGGGCTCCATGATCATCATCGTCACCGCATGACACCATGATCTCCATCATCGTGTCTCCATGAAGTTGTCTCGCCAACTATTACTTCTACTACTATGGCTAACGGTTTAGCAATAAAGTAAAGTAATTACATGGCGTTGTTCAATGACACGTAGGTCATACAATAAATTAAGACAACTCCTATGGCTCCTGCCGGTTGTCATATTCATCGACATGCAAGTCGTGATTCCTATTACAAGAACATGATCAATCTCATACATCACATATCATTCATCATATTCTTTTGGCCATATCACATCACATAGCATACCCTGCAAAAACAAGTTAGACGCCTCTAATTGTTGTTTGCATGTTTTACGTGGCTGCTATGGGTTTCTAGCAAGAACGTTTCTTACCTACGCAAAAACCACAACGTGATATGACAATTACTATTTACCCTTCATAAGGACCCTTTTCATCGAATCTGATCCGACTAAAGTGGGAGATCGGCACCCGCTAGCCACCTTATGCAACAAGTGCATGTCGATCGGTGGAACCTGTCTCACGTAAGTGTAATGCGTGTAAGGTCGGTCCGGGACGCTTCATCCCACAATACCGTCGAAACAAGATTGGACTAGTAACGGTAAGCATATTGAACAAAATCAATGCCCACAACAACTTGTGTTCTACTCGTGCATAGAATCTACGCAATAGACCTAGCTCATGATGCCATTGTGGGGAAACGAGCGTAAATTCAAAATTTTCCTACGAGTCACCAAGATCTATCTATGGAGAGATTAGCAACGAGAGAGAGAGGGAGGGGAGTGCATCTACATACCCTTGTAGATCGCTAAGAGGAAGCCTTTAAGAGAAAGGGGTTGAAGAAGTCATACTCGTCGTGATCCAAATCACTTGAGATCCTAGTGCCGAACGGACGGCACCTCCACGTTCAACACACGTGCAGCCCGGTGACGTCACCCATGCCTTGATCCAGCAAGGAGAGAGGGAGAGGTTGGGGAAGACTCCGTCCAGCAGCAGCACAACGGCGTGGTGGTGATGGAGGAGCGCGGCACTCCAGCAGGGCTTCGCCAAGCACCACAAGAGATGAAGAGAAAGAGAGGTAGGGCTGCGCCAGGGAGAGGTGGAAACTCTTGTGTATGGCAGCCCCAAACCTCAAGTATATATAGGGGAGAGGGAAGGGGTGCGCCTCTAGGGTTCCCACCCCAGGGTGCGGCAGCCCCAAACCCATCTAGGGTGGCGGCCAAGGGGAAGAGGGGAAACTTGCCCCCAAGTAAGGTGGAGGCGCCTCCCAAACCCTAGGCTCCTTGGGCCTGGTGGGGCGCACCAGCCCACCTGGGGCTGGTCCCCTCCCACACTTGGCCCATGCAGCCCTCTGGGGCCGGTGGCCCCACTTGGTGGACCCCCGGGACCCTCCCGGTGGTCCCGGTACATTACCGATAACAACGAAACTTTTTCGGTGACCAAAATAGGACTTCCCATATATAAATCTTTACCTCCGGACCATTCCGGAACTCCTCGTGACATCCGGGATCTCATCCAGGACTCCGAACAACATTCGGTAACCACGTATATCTATTCCCTATAACCCTAGCGTCATCGAACCTTAAGTGTGTAGACCCTACGGGTTCGGGAACCATGCAGACATGATCGAGACAACTCTTCGGCCAATAACCAATAGCGGGATCTGGATACCCATGTTGGCTCCCACATGTTCCACGATGATCTCATCGGATGAACCACGATGTCGAGGATTCAATCAATCCCGTATTCAATTCCCTTTGTCTAGCGGTATTGTACTTGCCCGAGATTCGATCGTCGGTATGCCGATATCTTGTTCAATCTCGTTACCGGCAAGTCTCTTTACTCGTTCCGTAACACATCATCCCGTGATCAACCCCTTGGTCACATTGTGCTCATTATGATGATGTCCTACCGAGTGGGCCCAGAGATACCTCTCCGTCAACCGGAGTGACAAATCGATCTCGATTCGTGCCAACCCAACAGACACTTTCGGAGATACCCGTAGTGCACCTTTATAGCCACCCGATTACGTTGTGACGCTTTGGTACACCCAAAGCATTCCTACGGTATCCGGGAGTTGCACAATCTCATGGTCTAAGGAAATGATACTTGACATTAGAAAAGCTTTAGCATATGAACTACACGATCTTGGTGCTAGGCTTAGGATTGGGTCTTGTCCATCACCATCACATCATTCTCCCAATGATGTGATCCCGTTATCAACGACATCTAATGTCCATGGTCAGGAAACCGTAACCATCTATTGATCAACGAGCTAGTCAACTAGAGGCTTACTAGGGACATGGTGTTGTCTATGTACCCACACATGTATCTGAGTTTCCTATCAATACAATTATAGCATGGATAATAAACGATTATCATGAACAAGGAAATATAATAATAATAACTAATTTATCATTGCCTCTAGGGCATATTTCCAACACAAAGATGACCGGCCACTTGGGCAAGCACATATCCTATTTGAGCAACACAAGATATACATTTCAAAATATCTTATAGGACTCAAATTAGCATGCATTCAATAAGCAAAAGTAAATCATCTCATCCGTCCATACATCGTCGAATATTATCACTAATACATCCCGAATAGTGTCATACATATAACATCACTAATACAACTAAAACCCTAGCACACGACGGGTATCGGGCGTGGGCGGTGGACACCCACAGAGAAGGAACCATCACGGGATCATAGCTCCAAAGTGAGATCCTCAAGAACCTGCCGTGTATTGGAGAACCTGTGCTCCAAGCAAACAAGTAGCGACAGACGCGGCGCGCCCTCCTCACCGACACGGTGACGCACCACCTCCGCTGGGGTCCTCGAGCCTCTGGACCGTCATCGCCCACGCGACCGCCACCAAAGAAGGTTCGGGTCAACGACAGGCTGGCTCCTCACCAACCTCGCGCCCGGTAGGTAGCGCCTCAAGTACCACCCGGTGGAGCCAGTCCGGACATGGCCCATCTGGTCAAGCAGGTGTCGTCCTCCGCCAATTTGACGACGAGGATGCGGGATAGGCATCGTCCACGTCGATGCAGGAAAATTGCTTTAACTAAAAAAATAGCAACAACTTCTTACTAACTAGTTCTATTAATTCAACTAGTTCTTACTAAAAATAAACTTACTATAAATAAAAACAAACTAGTACCTAATTAGTATCTAGTTCTTACTAACTAATTAGTACCTAGGAACAACTGCCCTAATTACCATATAAGTATCCATTTGTTTAACTAGGGTTCGTACTACCTAATTAAATAGGGGTAATACTAATTGTAATTAACTAACTAGCATTAAAAATAGCCTAGGGTTCATACTAACTAGCACTAAATAGCTAGGGTTCATACTAACAGAGAACAGAGAAGAGGGAAGGGGAGAGTGCTTACAGAGGGCGGGGAGAGAGATGGGGTTGGGGGAGACGGCGGCACCGAGGCGGGGTCAGGGAGACGGCGGCGAGGCGGGTCGATGGAGACGGCGGCGGAGAGCGAGGGCAGGGGCTCCGGCAAGGTCGAGGTCGAGGAGGAGGAGGCACATGCGCGCGACGACGTCGAGGGGCAGACTCCGGCGGAGAGCGAGGTCAGGGCCTCAGGCGAGGGCGAGGGAAGGGGCTCCAGCGGAGGCGACGAGGGAGAGAGAGTGGGGAATTGGGGGGGGGGGGGAAGCAGAGGAGAGCGAAGCCCGCGCGGGGGGTTAGGTGAACATAGATTTAACAGTAGCGGTGGATCAGTTTTGAATCTAAATAATTTCCCTAACACTGATGTCATGCCACTATAATGTTCTATTATATTTACCGTTCGTTCTTGGGGCACACCGACAAAACACTTCTTTTGACTAACAAAGAAGTAGGTTCATGCAAATTTTACTTTCATATTCGGTGCCACTGCGTATACACTTATGAAAATGACTACCATTTTATTGCCAAAGTAGACGGGTGCGACAACGCGCGCTATTATGGTCTAGTAATGTTATAGAAGGTGCATACTATCCTTTCTGGCATTCAACTTGTTTGTGGGTGACTGTGTCGGTCGCATCAACCTAACCTTTTGATATTATATGACTTGTCGTTTACCCGGGGGCATGGACATGCTTTCAGTTGTGGAGTCAGCTTTCTGCTCGATAAGATTGTGTTGTTTCTTGACCCTTTGTGTTTGTACTCAAGATGTGTGTGAGACAAACAAACTACATTACATCTGTTGGCTCCTTTTCTCTGTTCATGTTGTTGATAGTGTTTCTGCATATCTGTTCAACAAAACGGACATCACTCCTGTCTTGCTGAATTTTATTTATAATAACTCGCCTTGCATGATGTTGCCTACCTCTCCTCTGTGAATGTCGGTCGAGCGATTCCATGCTGAGATGGATGGCCACACCAACACAGGGAGTTGAAGGACTAGAACCTAGGGTCGAAGATCAACCGTATGGACGGCAGAGCGATTGGGGGCAGTCGATGGGTGAGCAGGTCAGGGCGAACAAGTCTAGGAGGGGGTCCATCGGCAGCTTTTGAAGTACATGGAGTACCTTGATTCCACGTCTCTGAATCATTGTTGTTGGCGCACACTTTGGTGCTTCACTCTCTATCACTGCATATACTATTAATTATGTTAGATACTACTGGATTGGATGGTTTCAAGAGATAAAAGCGTCGATCATACTTGATTGATTCAGCAATTGACGCCCTTTTGTGCATAGTCAGTATGTAGTTATGATTTATTCATATTCGTCAATGAAGAGGGAATGGCCACACCAACCATTCTTTTGAGAATATAAATGTTTCACTGAGAGCGGCTATCTTTTTTGTTATATTTAAATGCTCCTACTGTTGTTATGTTTGCTATCATGGAGCTTGACAGTGGAACCTGGGTGTCTTGGGCTTACTGTATTGTATGTTTTCTTCTAGTCATTCTTAGGTTCCATGTATTCCTATACTTGCTTTGCAGCCAATTGACCCTGTCGTCTTGGAGCTGTTTGCAGTGATACCAAACTTCGCCAAGCACCAGGAAAACCTGAAGGTGGGACCCATCATCGTAGCCAAGATTGATGGCCTGCCTAGGTCAACGGGTCCTGGTGTACTCTTCCACGCCGAGCATTGACGGGACAATGTTGGCTGCGTTGTAACCTTCATTTCCAGCTACTGTTGCTTGGTTGACTGCTACTACTTCGGCTTCCCCCGCAAAGTGATGACAACGATTTGGCTGCGAACGTGGCCGCCCTTACTTGATCCTGGTGAGCCCCCTGTCTCCTCTCTCTTTATGTGCCCTGAGATGGTCTGGCCATCAAGCCAATGGCCTAGTGATTGTGGTGGTGCTCTTAGGGCCACTACAATCTTGTCCTTTATAATTCTCTGTTTCTGTTGATCTGTTCTGAAACTTGCAAACAAGATGAAAATCATGACTGTGAAATGCTTAAAATTAGAATGGTTTTGTTGTCGAATGTTATTGATTACTCTCTGATGTGGAGTGGTTCTGTTGTTGGATAAGATGATCGTCCTGTTTTTGTTCACAGAAGTTGGATTCCTATTAAAAAAAAGGTTATAGAAGTTCCATATTGTTTGTCTCCAAATTGTGACCTTATTTTCTTTCCATTGATGACCAGAGATTTGTCTTGCAAGATGAATCGTCCAAGAATGTCTTCATGTCCTGCCGGCTCAGCTTCTTGTGTGCGTGACGAATCTCAGCTGAAACAGGCGAGATACCAACCAAGCCTATCCATCAGAGTATGCTAACACGCGCAGAGGGTTTGATCTTGATTTGTTTCTTCCCTTGGTCTAACTATTTTCTGGACTTGTCTCCTTATAATCTTTACTTGAACATCACTATTGCTACTATTGTTGGGGGAAGGATTTGGCCATGGAACAACAAATCCTCTCATTAAACAATAATATGTCTTGCTTTTGTCAACTGTTCGTTCATGATATATACTGTTTCCATTTTTGCCTCATTTTATTTTCTCTTATCTTGAGGGAAAAAAGTAATCTGGTTCGGTGGTAACAAGCAGGAGAAGGAACCATCACAAATTGGCCGGTTGGAGCCTACACATTTTCCAATATCGTCAAGATGAGTATACCCTGGTTCCAATTTCATTATAAATTTGGAGCCTACGCATACACTCCACTATTGACCCATCTTGTCAAGCTGTATCTTCTTCCACGCCCTCCTAGAAAAGTGATCACTGTAGGCAATGCTACAACAGTACAAGTATTTGGTTTGTGCTCACTGTAGATGACACTTAAGCTGTCAGCATTTATGTATTTCCAAATGAAGCATTTGCTTGATTTTATGCCGACTGATTTTGTGGCATCATTTTGTGCCACAACGTCATATTTTAGCCCCTGACAAGTTCCCTGCCTATGCACCTCTGTTTTGTCAGCATGCACCTCTGTTTTGTGTTCATTAGAGAGTGACCTGACTCGGTGCTGTTAATATTACAGGTAGAGCTAAAGGGGGAGAAAATCCGGAAGCCGCTGAAGTTGATACGCCTGCTCTAGTCGATTGTCAAGCTGCAGGGGCTCGATCCAGTAGTCCTGTGATGGACTGATGATCTGGACAGTCGACAAGAAACATGGATGAAATCGGGACGTATTAGGTAGTGTAGTGTGATCTTGCTCCTTGGTTGATGTAGTTGTTGCCCCTTCAAGGGGAGCACGGCGCCATGGGATGCATGTATATGATTGTTTTTCCAATTTTTCTCCTGTTGTGTTGCGGACTCGTGGATAAATTTGGTATGGTTGTGTCTTTTGGGATTCCTAAAGCTTCCTCGCTTGGCTGAGTTTTCGCTGGAATTGCTTTGAAATCAAGCGGTTGTTAGGCAGAGATGTGCAGCTCCTGGAAGCCATGGAGGGCAGACAAGATGTTAGCAATTGTTGTGGGTTGTAGGAGCCAGAAAGGTGAATGAGAGTGGACTTTTAGATCCTAGGTGCCTAGACACCCTCTTATCTCTACCATCCATTCAAACTATCATGCCTAGAGATTTGAGCCACGAGGAATCCATTAGCAGATCTGCAGATCCACGAAGGTTGCTGCATGCAAATGCTGCCAATGAATCCACAGTGTATTGATTTTTGTATGTGCTGTCTTTTCACCCGATAGGCCACCTAGCCTCGTCCAGGGCTATCTCTAGCCTACCCGTGCCCCCTACTGCCAGCCCTACACTGCCTGCTACAGGCTACTACAAGTCATGTTTTGTCTCTGCAAATTGCCTAGGACAATGCATGCGGCTTGCCACTGACTATTCCACGGCGCGAATCTTCAAGTCACTCGACGAACTGGATTTGGGGGTGTCGGGGCACCCGGGTGCTATGGCACCTTTCCGAAAGGTGAATTGTCATTGCTGCTGTTTGGTGTATCCTGTAGCTTCTATTTATACATGTAAGATCCTAATGGTATTTATAAACAAATGTGAAGGCTATAGATAATGCAATCTGTTTAGAATTTAGAGCAAAGTGTAGAATACATGAATCACTTACAAAAGAAATGTGAAGCATATAATAATGCAACATGTTTGACAAAAGTGACATAAATTGACAACATGATCGATGAATCAACCATGCAGGCCAAGATGCTGGAAGAAAAAGGAAACATGTCATGTATCTTCTTTTCTAGTTCTTGTATGTATGCTTGAACTAGCAAAGTTGCAATGTTTTCAATGCAACAAGGAAAAACTCTTGTTATCAGCCAATACATAGGCCCTAGCATTTCTTTCACGAGACCGTGCAAGAAATGAAAATGATGATGCTGAATGTTTATACAGAAGTTTCTAGTAAAGACAAAAGCTCCCCATGCAAATCTATGTCCTTTTTCATCAACATTTGAAATCCTAATGGGAACGGGACCTGCTGATTTTAATTTTCAGCAACATCCAGACACCAATAAACGAAGGAAGCTGTATTAGTTTTCAATGTATGATGGGAATCGAACATGCCCAACCCAACAGGGGTCATTAAACGCCATAGGGATGCCCATCGGTCGTCCAGCATGGGTCCGGATTGTGCCACCTCACTGATCCGCGGCACCGTGGCCTCTCTCCATCACGCCTCCTCCTCCTTATTCTTTTTCTTAGGCTAGCTGTATATATAGTAGGAAGGGTCATTCATCCGCGTGCGGGGAGCGCGTGCGACTTAGGACTTATCCGTGGTCAGCGGTCATCCAGGATTGCGCCACGTCACTTATCCGTGGCACCGCGGACTCCTCATTCCATCCACCATCATGCATGCCTCTATATATACTAGGAAAAAACATTCATCCGCGTGCGGGGTGCGCGTGTGACTTAGGACTTTGGACGACGGCGAGGCGAGTGGAGGGGATGAAGCGTTCGCGGTGGCTTGGGTTGTTGTCTGGGAACTGAAGGACAATTCTGCTGTGGCCGGAAATTTTCATTGAGGCAGCCGTTGTCGGCAAGGAGTGGTAACGAAGGTAGAAAGGAATGATGAGAGAGGGAGGAACGGGGGAGGAGGAAAAAGGAGCGGTCGCTGGCCAGCAAGGAGGGATCGGACCAGAGCCCATACGTCCAGCTCTGTGCGGCAGGCAGGTGAGGTGCCGGCGGCGTCAGCGACGACGAGGGGAGGGCTGGACGGGCGCGCTCGGCTCGGCTCGTAGTCGTAGGCATGCTGTTCTGTGGATTCGATTTGATTTGATTCGCCGGCCGGCGGGCAAAATTCTGTGCTCCGGTGGCGCAGATGGTCCGGTCCGTGGAAGAAGAAGAAGAAGAAGGCCTGAATTGAATTGAGAAAGAAGAAGAGAAGACAAATAATAAAGTGCGTAGCAGAGGTCGTGCGGTGCGTGCGCGCATAACAAGGAACCAGCGCGCGGCTTTTGTCAAACAGGTTTGCTATTTTATATCTAGATGTGAGATATTATCTCACATCTAACTCCCTCATCTTTAGGGACAAAACAAATCTATGAAAGACTTTGAAAAAATAAATAAATAATGAGGGAGTTAGATGTGAGAGAGAGTTAGATGTGAGATAATATCTCATATCTAGATGTGACATAGATAGACCCTTTGTCAAAACAAAGAAAAAAGAAAGAAAGAAAAGGAACCAGGGCGCGGCTGGCTGCGAGGGAGGAAGGATGGATGGATGCGTTACTCCTTTGTACCTACGTACGTGTACGTGCTCTTTTCCCCCTTTTCCCCCTTTTTTTTCATTATTAAATGCAACGTAGACGTAGGTACGAAACGAAGTCGTGCCGCCCCCGAGCAATCAAGGAAGTCGTCCGGCCTGGTCCGTCCGCTAGTCTCTTGGTCGGCGTTGTTGTGATCGGTTTAATCCATCGAGGGTAGAGTCTCAAATCTCAAACGGAGGAATCGAAAGAGGACACGCAGCCGACGTCCATCCAGATTGATTTTGCGATCGGTACAACCACGATGTCGTCGCCGGCGAACTGCGAGCGCCCTCCGGCCAACGTCTCCTCCGCCGCCGGTGGCCTCCAAGACTTGTCCCCGTGGGCCTCTCTCCCTGTAGATTTGGCCCGCCTTGTAGGCTGGCGGGTGTTGGCCGGAGACCTCCTCGACTACGTCCGGTTCCGCGCTGTCTGCTCTGACTGGCGTTCCGCCACCGTCTCCCCGCGCGGCCATGGCATCACTGACCCGCGGTTTCATCCCCGCCGGTGGATGATGCTGCCCGAGGGCCACGGCCTCCACCCTGCGGGAAAGAAACGCTTCTTCAACCTCTCTACCGGAGTCTTCGTGCGACACCAACTTCCTCTACTCGTGGACCACCTTGTTCTCTGCCCGGTGGAAGGGCTTCTCCTACTGCAGGGGGAGCACGGGAAAGGAAATACTCTGCTTCTCCTCCACCCTTTCACCGGTGATGTTGCGGAGCTGCCGTCGGTCGCGTCTCTAAAAAGATGCTTGAGAGCACATCTAAATCCACATGGGACATATGCCTGGCACGTTGACAAGATGGCATCGTTGAGCGTGAGTGCCGATGGAATCCCCAGTATCATGATCGCAATTTTAGACTTTTCATGCGTAGTATGTGCTACCACCAATAAGAATGAGCAATGGAGTGTCTTGGCGTGCTGGAACTTCCTACTACAAGGAAGGCCAATGTCATCCCGGGGAAACATATACATTTTACGGTGTTCCACAGGTGACAGCGAGCTACAAATTCTCAGAATAGACCCAGCTCAGCATGGATCGGGGTTACGTCCACAACCACCAACACTGATTGCTACATGTCCGGCAGGCACCATCTACCCACCTCTGCATTTAGTAGAATGTGACTCGGAGATTCTACTAGTTGGATACACCAATGACACGATTTCCTCGCGCATGCTAGTCTATAGGGTAGCTGATCTTATCCAAGGAAGTGTTGTCCCACTGACTAGCATCCAAGGCAATGCTCTTTTGGTTAGGTTTGGATGGAGCTTGAGTGTTAGCTTCAAGGCAATGCCTACTGTTGTTGGCGACACAATTGTGGGCATGTACCACGATGGTAAACATATTACCTACTACCACCTCCATAGTGGCACTTGGTCAGCAACACCGGCAAGGCTTGTAATGCATGATGGTGGCATGAAGTGTACTTGTAGCCTTATTGACCATATGTATAATGTCTGCCATTGTGATACTACCTGGTGAGCTAGTTATTTTTGCCCATATTTTACTTATTGAGAGTATGTCTGACTAATTGGATTCCCGCCTAAATTTGCAGGTATGAACACATGAGATATAATCTTCTTTTCATAGGCCCGGTCTATAGAGATTGAGCCTATGAGTTGTGAGTGGTGGCATGTATGGGGTAAGTTTCAATACGCAATTCATACCTTGTTTTCCTAGTACATGCCACATGCATTCCCTACTCGCTCGCTTTTGCCGGCGATCCAACAATTAATCAGCCTTGGTACTTGATACAAGAGTACTCCGCAAAGGAGTATTTAGTGTCCAGCTAGATTGTTCTTTGTTGTGCATGTGTTTTTTTCAAAAAAAAATCTATTGTTGACATGTGATTTTCTACTTCTCTTATTTTGCTATAAGCGCCATGGTTTTTGTGCCATATATCTTGCATCTCTTGGACACTGCAAAATTAGAGGCTTCTTCTCAGTGTATCTGGGACTATAATGTTGTGGCAGCACTTAATAATACTTATTAACAGACAGCAGTGTTCATTCCTTTGAGAAATTTGCAATCCCCAGAGCTTAGGTCTCACGTGGCTTTGATAGCTCGCTGTATTGATGGTTCGAAATGGTAAGCCTAGCTGACACAGATGGACGCGTACCGAGCTCCATCTGCAACCAGATAGATGCATGAACTCCATCTACATATATATCCAATTTATAGGGCAACGCTAGGCAAGCTAAGTCGAGCCCAGAGCTGCCTTGCTTTGGCACCTCACCTTGCTCAGTCTAGAACTAGTCCTAGCCAGTGCATGCTTCATGCATCAGATCGATCGTGCGCCTTGTAGCTTGCTTGATGCTCAGTCTAGTAGTGTTGGCATCTTTCTTCCACTCAGGTCTATCACTGAGCGAGTATCTTGCATGTATGAAGTTCCCAACTTAGCTTAGGCATCCAATTTAACTATCTAGCTTGCTAGCTGTGCATGCAACAACAGCAAGAAATCTCGTCTCGTCTTCTCATTTGGGCATCTGGCGTTTGTTTTTTCGTTAACTTGGAATGAGACAGCTGCAATGCATGACTCAACCAAACTAGTTAATTGTTTAGCTAGGAGGAAAACTAAAGAAAGTGATAGGGCTGAAAGCAGACAATTAGCTGACTCGACCGATCCTTATACTAGTCCAAATTAAACTGCTTTGCATGTACGGTGGCACATTTGATTTCAGTTAATTTCTCCCTCTGTACACTAATATAAAACATTTTTACAGTTATAGAAGTAAACTACAAAAATATCTTATATTAGTGTACAGAGGTAGTGGTTAGCAGGGAACCTTCTTGGTAATTAGGTTATCCCACCGAGGATGCAACTGGTGCTTCACGTATCATCGCAGTAATCAGGCCCTTTTCCGCAATGCATATGACAGACGAGCGGAATATATGACAACTCCGTGTTATTCTAGTTGCGCTCCATGGGCCGGGTGTCAACAAGAGACATCAATCAAAAGGTGAAAGGAAACAAAGTACTCAGTTCTATTAAAAAAAGTGAAGGATGATGCATATTGCATCTATTTATGGAACAAGTGCAAGACTGAGTATTAAGCAAACAAATACATAAAGCATACTATGAGCTTCAGATTTGGTTGATTACCTAGGAAGCTTCGATCGGTGACCGATATGCACGGTCAACTACTAAGATTTTCCCTGTTTGGAGTGCATGCTCTATCAATTCAAAGCGTTAGTTTACTTTTTTGTGAAAAGTTGTTAGAATACTTTTTTACTTTAATTATCTTATGTTGTTTCATATTTTCAAAACTCTTATACTCTAGGTCCTAATGGGCTATGGCCATTCTCTCTCAAAAGTATGACGACATGGTTGACTGGAACTTGAGGAGTACTCTTTCCTTCCATTGTGCTTTACTGATACTACACCGAGGAGGCACAAAACAGAGCAGCCGAACTTGAGGAATACTTTTCCCTTCCATTGTGCTATACCGATGCTATACAGATATAGAATTTTTCTTAGATGCCATTTGGAAGTTGAAACATAGATAGATATCTTTTTAATTTTATTGAATGATATATTTTACGTAGATATTTTGGAGGAAACCAAAACATAATGTCAAAGCTCGGGGGCGGCGTTTTCGCTCCCGGGTGAACAGTTCCCTGCAAAAAATATTTTCAAAAAATTCTGAAGGTTTATATAGATGATCAGGTTGCTATCGCAAGCATGCTTGACAATTTTCATGTGGAACGGAGTAGCTGGTTTCGTTGGTCAAAAGGACAAAATTGGGGTGACATTTGGTCTTCAATTTTTTTTCATAGGACAAAATGCTTAATCTTTTTGCCTCAAAATTTGCAGGTAGCATATGTGACAAAGATCATAAAAAAAATTGTCTCAATTTTGTTGACATTTGAAAAAAATTGGGCCCAGGAGCATGTGCTCCCGGAGCCAAATTGACTTTCCGTAACAGCTCATGCTTTCTAGTTTGAATTTTGGACCTATAATTCCTGTGTGTTATCCAAACGGTACTTCTAAAAATGTATGTTTGGCTTAACTTAAATCTTTCTTGGAATAAAGATAAACAGAAAATAGATCTAGATGATAGAATTTCCATAAAGATCCCCATCGTTTTTCTGCAAGATAGTATGACAAACATTTAATTCGTTCTCTTTTAGCAATTCTTGCAGCCATTCATCTATCGGGGGTTGTTTGCTCTTCTTGTGCAACCTTTTTCTTCATCCTTCTGCGGATCCTGCAATTTTTTTTACGTCTCCCAAGGTGGGTGTTATCTGATCTTGTTGATTGATCACTAGTGGGTTATCGTAGAAAGCATTTAAGCAGAAAAAAGTATGAATAAGTTGCAACTTCATGTAAATCAAAATAACTGGATCATCCTTATTCTCCATACCTAAGGTACGATGTAGAAAATCATCGACACCCGCAAGAAGTACAAATTGTAAGAACACCAATATGGCATTCAATTTATCACTGGAATTATAGCTCACCAGTACGGGTCGATATTACGCTTACATTGATATCTCTGGTGCTCTTCGGCTCAATAGTCTATGCATGGTAATGGTTATGACACATATAAGGGACACACTTTTCTTTACCAATTGTAACCATCCATTTAGCGTTGCTTCATCAGTAGCTGAAAACAGTTTCTCTTTCTAGCTCCTCTCCTCCATTGCAGATTTTTGTTGTTCCTAAGTTGACATCTCAAAAGACAGGATGAGCATATTTTTTTATAATTGTTGGATTTATAGCAACAAAAAAAATTACTATGTGAACAGGAAAGTAATAGTCAAGCACTGTGCTCCCAGGCAACGACGCCAGAAAAAGCTGTGCAAAAATGACTTTTTCACTCTCTGAAATGGAGTCTTGGAGCAGAATGTCATCCATTTGAACTCATTTCATCGTGCTAAGTGCATGGAAAGTCCTCATAACCTACCAAACACACAAAGACAATGAAAACTAACAGAAAGTAACAAAGAATAAAGATTGTGCAATGCTCATGGTGAAAAGTGCAAAAACTGGAAATCATGCATATGGACATGTAATAGGCTCAATGGGGCATGATATACGGACATAATATGCAACAGATGAGCTCTAAATATTCGTAAAATATGGAGCCATAAACCCCTATCCATAAGTACAACACGAGCAGGAGTAGGATTTTACATTCACCGTGAGGGCCTGAACTTGGGTAATCCGGTCTCTCATGTTTTCCCTCTGATCTACTCCCCTAGCTGATACCCTATCGAGTGATCTGCCAAAAAATAACCCTGACAAATGGAGATTCGATCTAGGTGGAACATGGATAAGTTTTGACATGTAACTCTGTATGATTTTGTTATTCTAGCATGCTTGTGTTCCAACAATTAATCGCCCTACTATTTTGCTATTTGGCATGCGCTTGTCTACTAGCGTTCTTCTGCTAATTGCTAGGCACAGATGGTCTAGTTGGTATGGTTAATCACCTAGCTATTTTCACATGTGCTTGCGGACCTGTGTTTTTGCTGCTTTGGTCTCTGATCAGATTAGTTTAGCTGGTATGGTGAACTATTATTCGACAAGTGACTTTCCTACTTTGTGTGATTTATATGGTGCAGGTGGTTCGTGTGTGTTGAGTATTATGTTTAGTTAGGATATCTAAGATAGAATAGGATGTGTTCCGGCTTGTCTCGTATGCACATGAGGCTCAAGTAATAAAACAACAATTCCACCCTAGCCACCGCCGTTGATTCCGCTCCGCGCTGCCCCTGGGGCGGTCGATCTCCATGATCGCCGCCGGAGGCCGCGCCGCCCTTACCTAGGGTTCGTCCACCGGTCGAGTTGACCGGCTGCTCTAGAGTCTTTTTTCCGATCTCTTGATCCGGGTTTTTCTTTCTCGCCGGTCGTTTTGATCGGCGTTTCTTTTTGTTTTTCCGATCGAAGAACGGTTTGCGTCGCCCGTCGCCGCGGTCGACTCTCGTGCGCCTCTACTTCAACATCCAGATTGGTTACTGTACAACGGCGCCCCATCGCGCGTCCCAGCTTCACGCATGCAGCAGCATCTGCTCTCACGCGCTGTACGCTGCTGGCCGGCACCGGACGTCCCGCGCAGCGTGGACACGCACGCTCCCGGCGTGGCCGTGTTTTGCCTACGCGCGCGCATACGCTGGTGTGGCCAGCCGCTGGCTCACCGTGCCATGATGCTTCGTCCGCAGTCTGCATCCAGGAGCCATGATGCGTGCAATGCTCCTGTGCATGTACATGTAGCCGTATGCATGTCCCGATCTGCATAGCCGCCACATAATAGCTCGATCTTGGTTAATTACCCGATTTTATTATCAAAGGAGTATACCACATACCATAGTTCGTTACACAGTGGATAATAATTGCCTGGTTTGAGGTTTCTGTATTCTTGAGGACATACTAATACTATTTGTCTGTAATCAATCAGCTTGTGCATGCCTGTCTTCTGAGCATTTCTTAAAGGGTTCAGGAATGAATCTCAAAAGGGGAGGGAAACAAGCTGCCAAACTATTTTCCAGCACGCCGATTTCTTCATCCACATTTGTAGATATGATCTCCAGTTCCAGCATAGTACTCATAAAATGGTGAGGACGTGACAAAACTCCTCTTTGTCAAGGTTATTTTTTGCAAACATCCTCTTCTTGCCTACGCATTTCTGAGTTCCATCGGTTGGAAAAACAATCTCTTCACTGCTACCGCCATTGCTGACTGAACAGAAACGTTCGGTCAACGCATTATCCATCATCCCTGCCACAGGATCTACTACCATACGTTGAAGAACAGTAGCATTCCTAAGGATGTAGGGCGCCAGCTCGGCTAGCCCCAATACATCACAAAATCTAGACATGTAGACACTCTTGAGATGACGATGCGGAGGCCCTTGCGCCGCTAACACTGTCCTTGGTTTTTCAGAGCAAAATCTATCACGATCCATCTGCCGGGTATATCCATTAATTTCAATATACATCTTTGTTCGAGTGGACAGAACACACAGGAAAATACCATAATTAAGAGTGACCACTTACATGCAGTTCCAGTTCTTCTAAGAGAGGTGCTAATTCCAAGAGATTAACAAACCCCATAACCCAGCTATCATCATATGGGCCGAGAAAGATATCAAGGTTCATGTTCAGATGCCTCAAAGTCATGAAGCAATCGCGGGTGTTATTGAATCTTTCCGCCTGGAACAGAAATAATGCATGGCCACTCAACAAATATTTAATTTTGAATCGATCGATATGGCAGGTCAACAAACAACTGAATGTAAATATCATGAAGGTGAAATTGGAGAACGAAATAAGGAGCTCGTTTCTAGAGCGTACCTGATTAACGGTCAAAAGTAGAAGTAGTGTGTGCACATGAGGAAGAACAGTTGGAAGCTCGGTAAATATATAATCCAAAACATCATCATAACCATCGAGCACTCTAAAGTTTGACACGAAAATTGCCTCTGACAACTTTGAAGATTCACCGAGCACAGTTTGCATCAGATAGTCATCAAACTCAAATTTGGTAAGATTTGGAGCATGTAACTATTATCATTTTCAGTTCTGGCAGGCGCTGCGCAGGTACTGTAACCTGCACAGTTCCTGTCCTATGCGTAAACTTGACAAGGAGTCACACGACTCTATGTTTATACTCTCGAGAAGGGCACAACTTAGCAACAGGCACCGGAGATCATCATCACTAATGGACACCGTATTTAGTGTGAGTTTCCTAAGGTTTATGATGCCGCAAAAACTGGGGGGCAGCTTTAACCATACATAGCCCAAAACAAGAGATGTGACACAATAGCGGCTTCGGCCACTGAGTCTGCACAGCGGGAAAACATACTTGTACTGGTCACATCCAGGGCCAAAGCAATTGACATCAAACGTGAAATGAAAAGCAATGTGCTTTGCCCTTGACACAATGGAAAAGCTAACCCGTCTATCAATGTGATACTTGTTCTTTCTGCGAAGGCCAAATTCGACAGCAAACTTGTCCAGCGTAGTCGTAGTTGTAGTACAAGTAGACCACAGTGGGCGCAATACACTGTCCACATTGGCGATGAATTCAGCAGCCCAGGATGCTGGTTTAGTATCCATGTCTTTAATGATGCCAAAGAAGCCTTTGGTAACCAGATCTAGGTCACTATTCATGTCTGTACTAATGCCAAAGGTGTCTTTGGTGAGGACCAGATCTGGACCATTAATCGCCTGGATCGAAGCACCGCTAGGGTTAGCGCGGCGGCGACCTGGGAGCCGGGACGAAGAAAGGGAGAGAGAGATTAATCTGGGCCGCACATCTCACATCCAGCATGGATATGTTCTCCCAACAAGGCAATTCTTGTTTCCAGTTTTTTTTGTTTCAGATTTTTCTTTTACTATTCTTCCAAAAGAAAGGCTATTTTCTTAGAGCAATGCTACACGTACCAAATCTAACGCGAGGATTTAATGTAAAAACTGATGTGGAGGTAATTAATTGATTAGGATTAGCAGCTGGGCCCCACCCCGGTTAAAATAAAGGGGTGGAGGAGAGGATTTAGGGAAGGTTTAGTAAACTCAACCTAGCATCTTTCATAAGTGTAAAATTATTCTTTTTTAGGACACTGCTATGCGTCATCAGACAGAATCTGCCTCCCTAGCTAGCTTCGATTTGCCTCCCTGCATCGCAACACTAGGCATGTTGCGAACCCTTTACATCACTAGCCATGTTGCGAAACCCACCCGCCATGTTGTGAGCCTCATCGTTTGATCCCCCCCCACCCCCATCGCAACACAACCCATGTTGCAAAGCCCAATGCAACACCCGTCATGCTGCGAACCCAACCGTTCACTTTGAAACATCTGTCGCCGGCCATTTGTGTGCCTCTCTTCCTCATATTCGCTTGGGGGAGTGCGAGTCACAAAGTTGGGCATCTAGCTTGTTGGAGAGAGGCGCATCCATGGCGGCTTCTACAAATGTGGGAGAATCCCTCATCAGCGAGGATTCTGGAGATGCGATCTAATGAAAGAGAGATATAGGAGCAGAGACTACTACAGTTTGCAACACTAGTGATGGTGCAACACTAGTGATGGTGACAGTAATGGTCATAGCTCTGCGGACTGCAGGTGAGCATCTAAGTGGGATTCGATGTTTGACTTGGACGGAGCAGGCATGCTGCAAGGCGAAGAAGAGAAGCGAAGAGATAAGGTTGGGGGCGTTGTGGTGAATACGTGCCCAGCGAATCTCTTATCCTAGTAAAGCATGTCTTAGTCGCAGGATCAAGCTCGATCGGGCGGTGATGCACGCGACCGATGCAGCGCTCTTTTTCAGCAGACTGTTTTGAATCGTTTCCCGTTTCTTTTTACCATTGTTTCATGAAAAAAATTAAATTAAATGGCCCTGTCATCTCCCTTCTCCTTGTACTTCTATTTATCTAGTATCCCCTCTTCTCTCAATCCGCCACGGATCATACACCGCCACCTTCTCCAACATAAGTTAGGGCGCTGCCTCACCCTACTAGGAAAAAAAATCAACTCTTTAGGCCAAAATATGCATAACTCCTTTCATGTTCCCTCTTCCCCTCTCACTCAAACTTCTCTGTTTGAGCATTGGAGTGGTTATAGGGGTGGATCTCCTGTGCAGTTAATTAGAAGGGTGGAATTAGTGGGTGATCATTTAGAACTTAACTATAATCTCTGATTTTGTCTACATTAATACCACTAAATTGGTGGAGATCACAAATTGGTGTAGTTAGAAGGAGTGGCTTCTCTGATTTTGTCTGCATTAGTTGGTAGAATGTAGTATTGTAAAGGAACTTATAACTGGAATCTTGCTGCAAGATTAGTAGCAGCAATGAAAACACTGAATCTTGACAGCATCATGCACAGACCATGAATGGGATGGCATGAATGATTCCAGGATTTGATTAATGACAGTGTACCACATATATATCACTTAAAATTGCTACCAACTGCTTATGTTCATAATAGCAAAGCCGAAAAAGAAGAAATCATAGTTAACCCTGATTGCAACCAAACTGCAGACTACACTGAATTTTGGTGCACACACTACTGCATCCAATCATTCGGCTTGTACATGAACGCTTCCCTTGTGAGTATTATTATAAATCTTCATAAAGCTCCCGATCAATCTTTTTTCCACCACGCCCATATCCATAAATCGTCGGCATATATGAATAGCATCTCCAGCCCCAGCATTGTACTTCACAAAATGGTGACGATATGACGGAACTCCTCACTGCCAAGGATTTGCTCTGCAAACACCCTATTCTGATCGACGTGGTAATGACCCCCCTCAATAATACCAGCCTTGCTGACTGAATAGATATCATAGGTGTGAAGAGTCTCGGCATACGCCACTGCATCTACCACCATACGTTGAAGTAGAGTAGCATTCCCAAGGATGTAGAGCGTCAGCTCGGCTAGCCCCAATACATCACAAAATCCAGACATGTGGACACTCTTCAGGTGATGATGCAGAGGCCCTTGCAGAGCCGTCACCATCCTCATAGTAGGAGGGCGAAATCTATCACAACCAACCTGCACACATATATCCATTAGTTTCTCTATATACATATTCTTCAGGGGGGGAGGGGGTCAAACAGAAGCAACACACGTAACTATCTTAATTAATGTGTTAAAAAAGTTTCATAATCAACAGTTAAATTACTGACATGCATTTCCAATTCTTCTAAGAGAGGTGCCAATTCCAAAATATTAATAAACCCCATTGCCAAACTATCATCATATGGACCCCACGCGAGCTCAAGGTTCATGTTTAGATGCCTCAAATTGATGAAGCTAGTCTGGTTTTCACTGAATCGTAGCACCTGGAAGAGAAACAGTGCATGGACACAAAAGTAATAATAAACTTTGTGATAACAAAATTTAAAATGAAGTAAAACAAAGCACTTCTTTCTAGAGCAAACCTGATCAAAATTCAAAAGTAGAAATAGTTTTTGCACATGAGGAAGAGCAAGCTCGGTGAAGGTGAAGGCCAAGTCTTCGAAATCATAATCATTGAACTCTTGAGTCCTCAGGTTTGATACAAAGGTCGCCTCCGACAACCTCAAGCAATCACTGAGCACAATCAGTGCGAGATCTTCGTCGAACTCAAATTCGGTAAGATTTGGAGCATGCACCTCTATAATTTCCAGTTTACAATGGCGCTTACGCATGTATTGCAACCGACACAACTTGTTATTTTTGTGGTGATCCAAATTCCTAGAAGAAATAAAGATAAAGGCAACTTCGGCCCGAGCGAAGCGAGGCCCGTCGTACGGTACGAGTTGTTACCGAGTTGGACTAGGGTTCACCTATTATAAATACCTCTTGTAAGCCGCCGTAAGGGATATGTTGCATTGAGGAAATTCCCCGGCGTTTGTAACCTCACCCCGATATAGTGAAGTCTTGCTGGCTGGCGCCCGTGGTTTTTCCCGCAAGGGTTTTCCACGTTAAAATCTCGTGTCCCTGTTGGTTGATTTCTTGGTTCATCGTTGTTTCTTGCTATCGCGTATAACACAACTCCTGTCGTATGCGTAGGCTTGAGAAGGAGTAGCACCGCTCTATGTTTATACTCTGAAGAACAGCACAATTTAGCATAAGGCACTCTAGATCAACTCCACTGATGGACACCCTATTTAGTGTGAGTTTGTTAAGGTTTTTGATACCACAGAAACTAGGGCGCAGTTTTAACCACACGTAGCCCAGCTCAAGATACTTGACACAAGAGGCGATTGGGCTGCTGAGATTTTGCAATGGGAAAACGTACTTGTACTTGTCGAATCGGGAGCCAGAGCAATTGACATCAAACGTGAAATCAAAAGCAATGTGCTTGGCCCTTGACGCAATGGAAAAGCTAACCCATCTATCAATGTGATCCTTGTGCTTTCTGCGAAGGCCAAATTCGACAGCAAACTTGTCCAGCGTAGTCGTAGTTGTGGTAGAAGTAGACCACAGTGGGCGCAATATACACTGGTGGAAAAACAGGCTTTCGTCCAGCCCCATAAGTCGCGAAGCTGTAGGAACCGCGACTAATGGGACCTTTAGTCGCGGTTCTGGAGGTGAACCGCGACCAAAGGCCTGGGCCCAGGGCGCTCGATGGCCAGGTGGCGCGCGTGAGGTCTTTAGTCGCGGTTTGCCGGGACAACCGCGACTAAAGGCCTTGCACTTTTTAGTCACGGTTTGCCGTGCCAACCGCAACTAAAGCCCTCCCTATATATACCCATCCAGCAGCCAACACTTAGCCATTTGGATTCTCGTCTTCTCCGATTCCGATTCTCGCTGTTCGTCTCTGCGCGCGCCCTCGGCGCCCGCCCGTCGCCCTCGCCCTCGACGCCGCCCGCCGTCGCCCTCGCCCTCGGCGCCGCCCGCCCGTCGCCCTCGCCTACAGCAGCGCGCCCGCCGGCGACCTCGGTACTGCCGCCTCGCTCGCCCGCCCTCAACGCCGCCGACCGGCCTCCTCGCCCACCCAGCGCGCCCGCCTCGCTTCGCCCGCCCTCGACGCAACCTGGTAGTGCATCCGCCAAGGCCACCTCCGGCTACTTCTGCCGCGCTCTCCAACGCCTCGACCCATTCTTGGGCTCACGGCCGGACGCCCGCCCTTGACGCATCACCCTTCCTTGTCTTCTCCGGCACGCCGCGGCGGCAAGCGGCGGCGTGCCCGGCGGTGGAGGCCGGCAATGGATTTGAAATTGTACATTCATATGCATGTATGTAGTACCGTAGAATATCTGAAACTCCTTCAAAATTAAAATACAGCACAAAAGAAATAAAACAATACAAATTAAACAGAAAACAGGTTTAGGGGGGCTAAAACTCTAAACCTGTGGCGGCCTTTAGTCGCGGTTGGCGGAAGAACCGCGACTAAAGGTCCTCCGCCTGACGGCCGCTGGCGCCCACGTGGACGGGCCGTTAGTCGCGGTTCTTAAGCAGCCGCGACTAAAGGTGGGGGGCATTAGTCGCGCTTATTTGGTCGCGGTTGCCCAACCGCGACTAATGGCAGTTGCGAACCGCGACCAAAGGCCTTTTTTCCACCAGTGACACTGTCCACATTGGCGATGAGTTCAGCAGTCCAGGATGCTCGTTTAGTATTTATGTCTTTAATGATGCCATAGAAGTCCAGATCTGAGTCAGTATTCGTGTCTGTACTGATGCCAAAGGTGTCTTTGGTGAAGACCAGTTCTGGGTGACATATCCTTAGCAGTCTCCATTCAAGAGAAAGTGTGCTCATCCTCACGACATCTTTGATTGACAACCGTGACAGTACGTCGCGCAGAACGTCCTGTAATGAGCATGAGCAGTCAAGTTGTGGCACGAGTTCAACAGTCACGCTCCCCTTGCTAAGATTGTGATTTTTAAAAGAGTCGGTAACACCCGACGTAAATAAGGAGCTTTGATCCTTACATAAGGTAGAACCGTAGAAGTTGAAGCTGCATTGTTGCCACCTTCGGTTTCTGCACCCTACTGAAACCCACGCCCTTGCTTTTGATCAAAAGTTCTTGGCTGCTTTGTTTGTCCATCTTAATGGATCCGATAGATAGATGCATCTGCGTGGCAGCAAACAAGAAGTACAAACTAGATAAAGCCGACTGTGAATTTTTTCAGCAAGCATCGTTATCACTGATTTCTGCAAGCATCATTATCATTGTTTTGATATTTGAGCAAGCAATCGTGACCGTGAATCCCACTAACCCAACTCTGTTCTATGACAAAAACAGATAACATAATTTGGCAACAAACTTGTATCAGGCATCTTATATTACAGGACACTCTTTCATTTTTGTAACTCTATCTTGCATTACAGGTTACTAGTCTTCATGCTTAAAATCAGTCTGAAGGAACATTACATTACAATTGGGATCGGTCATGTGAACTTTCAAAATTTTGCAATGGGGATCGTAGGATTGGGATTGGAACTGGATAATTAACCAAGATCCTAGCCTCATTCAGAAATCGCCCTCGGGATTGTTTTTCTCTCAGGAATTGAGGAACGCGCCCATAATTTGGTAACAGGGATTCCAACTGAGGTACCTATGGTAAGGAGTAGCGGCGCCGGAGAAGGGAGCAAGAACGGGGAGGAGCCTCTCCCAACGGAAAATCACGCCGGCGAACACATAGGAGCTCACTGCCGCGCCATTAATCACCTGGATCGCAGCACCGCTAGGGTTAGCGCGGCGGCCACCTGGGAGCCGGGACGAAGAAAGGGAGAGACAGAATATTTGACCCACATCCTACAGCTAGAGAGCCATCTGGGCCGCACATCTTACATCTCCCAACCGAGCAATTCTTGTTTCCAGTTTTTTTTTTCTTTTCAGATTTTTCTTTTATTACGTATTACTAATATTCTTCCAAAAGAAATGCTATTTTTTAGGACATTGTTGTGTGTCATCCAACTGATAATTGAGAATTATCAGCTGCCTCCCTAGCTGTAGGATGTGGTCTTTCGATTTGCCTCCCCACATGGCCGCATCGTGTTGTGAACCCATTGGAGCACTAGCAATGTTGTGAAACCGACCCGCGATGTTGTGAGCCCCATCATCTTCGATTCAGTCCCCCCATCGCAACATAACCCATGTTGCAGAGCTCAATGCAACATCTGTCATGCTGTGAACCTACTTGTTCGCTTTGAAGCATCTGTTGTCGGCCATGCGAGCGCCTCTCTTCCTCACATTTTGCTTGGGAGGGCGCGGGCCACAAAGTTGGACATCTAGTTTGTGGGAGAGAGGTGCATCTATGGCAGCTTCTACAAAGGTGGGAGAAGCCCTCATCTGCGAGGATATTCTGTAGGTGCGATCTAATGAAGGAGAGAGATAGGAGCATAGACCACTACACCTTGCAACACTGGTCACGGCGACAACTTGCAACAACAATGGTCGTAGCTCTGCAAGCTGTGGGGGAGCAACCAAGGGGGATTCGATGTTCGATTTGGAAGGAGCTAGCAGCCGAGCTCGGAGGAGGAAGAAGACGAGGAAAGAGATAAGGTTCAGGGTGTTGTGGTGAATGTACCCAATGAATCTCTTATCCCAGTAAAGCACGTCCTAGCCGCGGGATCAAGCTCGATCGAACGACGATGCACACGACCTATGGAACAATCTTTTTCAGCTGACTGTTTTCCCATTTCTTTTTACCATTAATTGTTTCATGAAAAAAAATCAGATTTCATGACTCTGTCATCTCCCTTCTCCTTGTACTTTTGCTTACCTAGCATTCCCTCTCCTCTCAATCCGCCACGGATCAGACACCACCACCTTGTCCAACATCAAGTTAGGGCGCTACCCCACCCTTACTAGGCATGACTTTAAGCTCGACAGGGTGCTCATTGCCCTCTGGGAACCACGTGCAAGCTCAACGCCGATGACCCCGCACATCTTCCTTCCGCCACTTGCACCTTCCTTCTCTTGCCTCAACCCTCATTGAACATACGTCACATGAGCCCATATTCTAAGTTAGTAGATTATGTGTTTGAGTTTCTCCTAAAGGGTGAAAGTAACCAAATTTACGGGAAAAACAAACATCAAAATAACGACTGCCAAGCAAAGATGCGATGATGCAAGAAAGCGAATGTGAATATAACATAGGATGCGGCCGTATAATGGACACCGAGTGAGAACGAAGAAATAATATCCTTGCGCATTATTCTTTTATGCATAGAAGAGACAATAATTTCAGGCTCCATTACCGAAATCCACATAGCACTATATGAGTTCATAATTATTACCTTATTTTGTAATTTGTACTACCTACCTTTTTTTTGCGGGGGTGTACTACCTACCCTCTAATTGATCCTTAATAGGTTTATGAAAGCTTCAAAAGGAAGGAAACCGAAGATTTGCAGTGCAGGATCACTCTCAACTGATTCACAGTATATACAGAACAGATTAATACGACTCCCACATAGTTTTTGGTTTGGTAAATAGAAACGGATAGTAACAATAATTTCATCAATGAAAAATCAGTTCACTACTACCCAGGTTAAGTTGTTCAGAAATCTTCAAAGAGAGAAAAGTAAATATCGATGGATTGGCACACCGACACCGAGCTGATACATCAATCATCGACATGTACGTATAGAAGCGCCACCAGCCCTAGCACAGTTATTCATAGAAAAGGTGAGAATGCAACAAAACTCATTTCTGTGAAGCTGTTGTTTCACGAACATCCTCTTCGTTTGATGTCATCGTTATTCACCTTAGTACAATCGGAAACGCTGAATGAATGGATAGCATTGGTAAATGTATTGGCATATGACCATGGATTTACTACCATACCCTCAAGCAAAGTAGCATTCCCAAGGATTTACGGATGCATTCTTGGCTCCAGTAGATCCTATACTGCTACGTTGATCCATCTAGGTAGACTGTGATTGATATATGTATTTGTGTGTCAGGACTCAGGAGTCCGCTTAACCTCTCAATTTGTACTATTGTTTTGCTGCAAAATGTTGCAACTATCAAAAGTTGCACATCCTTTCCAGATAACACATCATGGAGGTTCAAAAAATATTTATTAAAAATAGGGGTATACTAATGAAACCAGCATAATTTCTGAACAAGAGCATCCAAGAAAAAGGTCAGAGGTGGTATGTTGGCCTTGACCTTGAGATCTCGAAACCGATGGACTACTTTTGTGCACTTGACCTTGATCCATCCGAAGCCATTGTGGAGAGAGAGTTCTTGACCTTGTCATCCATCTCTTGCAGTTGGTCGTCCACACTAACTCTTAATCAATGAGCTGTTGAAGCACGAGTGGCCACGGAACCTAGCAAGGATGCAGAAGATTAAGGCATTGAGAGGGAGCAGGGACATGGGAAATGTAAATCCCGTTGGGTGTAAAGAATTTACTTTACGACTACTAACATGCATCAATAAATTCTTATACTATCAAGAAAATAAACAACTAGCATAAATTTTCACATGGTACTCATGTTTACTCTTTTCCTTTAGAACCTTTGCTTCTTTCTCCACAACTTAAATATTGCAAGACTATCTGACCCATCCCAGGTTCCCTCATTTCAAGCTGGAAAACATAGATGTGAAAAGTTAAATTAAGGCATTGTGCAAGCATGGATCAAGTAAATAATATATATACACAATGAAAGGACCACATATGGAAAGTTCTTGATGCGATCGCCATAGAGCAGTTAACCCAGATTTTCAGCACTATCAACGATCAATAGGAGTTGCGAGAAGCGAGTGAAGGCCCGCTCAAAAACAGAAGGCAAGAGAAGATACCGTGAGAAAGCATGGCGTACACGGTAACAAAACCAAGAGTAGTTGTTCCCCTGTTTCCATGCATGGACTATCCATCCTCCGGCAATATGTTAGGGGGACCATAGCCCCCCTCCCCCCAAAAGCCTATGAATAAGTAAAATTTAGGGGGGATGTTTAGTATGATTGGAAGGGGTGCGTACTATATATTTTCGTAGGAAATCTATAGGTATAGCATTCTGGATAACATTGGGCAGTGAGTGGCGTGTGTGTGCGCTCGAGGCCACAAGGTTTATGATATTTATGTCATTTGAGAAACTTATTTTAGACAAATTTTCGTTGGTCCAGTTTGCAATATTTATAGCCAAAAGCAAAGAACACTAACTGTGGAACGTAAATAATTTATTTTCAAGATAAATGCTACATGTTATTTTGTTCTGTCAAACTTCCTTATGATTTTATTTTCATCCATGGAACTACCCTGTTATATTGCGATGTATTGTAGCAGGCAAATAGCTTCAGACTTCACTTCAACTAAATCACCACTAGAACTAGCAGGGGCGGCATGCATAGGAGCAACCACCATAGGAAGACCAGGGGAAACCGAATTCGGCTCCGAGGGGCACATGCTTTCATATGCTTTTATTTACTGTTCATAGTGGAGCATATGCTCCCCAGAGCTAAAACCGCCCTTCCAAAAACCAGGGGTCTCTCTCACATGCTATAGTTTTCTCCATAGAACTCCAGGCGTGTGCGCCATGGGGATGCCATAGGAGGCCTAGCACTACAGAGCAGGGGGAGAGGAGATCATGAATTGCAACCGTGGTGAAGGCACGGTAGGGTGCTACAGTAGCCTACCTTTGGGCCACCTATCAGCCTTCAGATCTAGGATGAATGGCTCAGATTTCTTGCTGCAGAACATAAACAATGTACATGCTACAGTGCGGAAACAATACATCTTGCTACAGGGTTCAAACAGTAAACTCTGCTATAGTGTAACCTGCGGTGCCTTACGTATTTTCCATTGCACATGTTATTGTAGCACCCTACTGTGCATTCACCACGGTAGAGGATCCGGTTCCGATTAAAAGAGCAAGCATCACCCCTTTGGATATCCCAAGCAATGCAGGTAAATAGTTCTCCAAAGATTTCAAATGGAAGGCGAGTTTTAGTTCAAGTTTAATTTTCATTGGGATTCCTATTCTTCTGGTTCAGTTTATAAGGGAAACTGAATACATAATAATGACACATCACAAATAACCTTAACAACCCAAGGGGCAATACATCTTGGCGAAGCAAGAACACACAAAAAAACGAATACATAATAATGACACAACACAAATAACAACCTCTATAGCTAGAGAGTTGAGTGATTCAGCCCAGGTTATGTCATAAGTAAAAAACAAGGCAACAATAGCACAAGAGGGTGGCAAACTCCGAAAGATACCACATGAGAGCTCTGATAAGACCACACTTAAACCACCGGAAAGGACCATGAGTAATCATCAAGGGGCCGCGTCATTGCCAACCCCGAAGCCTCACACACTGGAGGATGGTCATTGCCCAATCCCGATTGCAAATGGAGACGGGACTCTGGCTCATTGAACATGTATGAAGGATGTGCATATTCTCCACTAGAAGGGTGGAAATTGCAGAAGAGAGTGGGGAGAACAAGCGATGAAAAATAACTTGATTTCAGAGAGTGTCACTGATGAAAAACTCTCCACGAGGAGGGTAGACGTTGGCCATGGTGGAGTGTAAATTAAGGGCACTGCACGACAATGAAAATGACAACACCAGCGGCACCAAAAGGCGGTAAGGTGGAGATTTTCGAGCAAGCTCACGAGGCAGATGTGCATAGGAGTTCACTAGAAGGAGATAAAGAGTCAAGCATGGATATGGATATGACCAGCCCAAGATCCCTCTAAGCATCGCCGCGCGAGATATAGGAGATGACAGAATTGCAGCGCCTTTGTGCGCCGTTGTTTATTTGTTTTTCTCTGGCGTCGTTGTTTTCGACCGTAAGTTTTTGGCTCAGAGTACAAGTTAGTAGGAGAGCTCAAGTTTTACTCACCCGCCAAAAAAAACTAAAATATGACAATATAATAATAAATCAAATAAAAAAGTGGAAATGCAAAGATAGAGAAGGGAGAAGAAGCAAAAAAGAAATGAAAGAAATTTTAAGAGTCGCCGGTCACTCTTTCTCCAAAACTCTCGCGGCATCTAAACAAACTCTCGCCGGCGCTAGACTCCGGCCGGTGGCCGTACCTCTGGCTTCCTCCCCGCTCCATATTCCACGCGCAGTATCCTCAACAACCAGCCAACCATGGCTGATGCCTCTGCCCTCCTATCCGCACCCCTCCTGTTCTCCCCTCGGTTCCAGATTTTAGGCTGCCCTTCTCAGTCCTCAACCCCCAGCGTTCCCATCAGATAGCTCAACATACACACCATTCCCTGATTAGCCATGGTTTTTCCTCATTCCCTAATGCCCGATTCGGTTTAATTCTACTGCTTCCGAAGGTAAGGATTCTTGGATGGATTTCCCACTTGATCTAGAATTTGTGACCGCACATTTGCCCTCGCTTTTTTTGCTTTGATTCTTCACCCGTGGTTCGCTAGAGCTAACTCCTTTTCTCTTCTCATGTTATCTCTGCATAGCTACTTATGCCCATAAGGTGTTTGATGGAAGTCCAAGCAGGATGCAGATAGGAGTATGTACATAACGGCCTGTACAATTTTAGTGCTCCAGTCAATGGTACCGGAGTAGATCAGTCCATCGAGCTATTTCACTGTTTGCAATGTCGCAGCCGAATGAGTTCGGCAAGTTCAGTCTTTCATCTACTCGACGGCGATGCGCCGAAGCTCGAAGGGATCTCTTTTGACGTGCCTTCTCAGTAGGTATAAATCAACTTTGGTTTATCATTGTTGTCTCTTCTCAGCACTATCAAATCTTAAATATCACATCTAATAGCATGTCAGAAATTTAGATCTAATAACAAACAATTAGCTTGCATCTGTACATAGTTATGTATGAGCAGTTCCTATTTTCACATGGACTGTACCCTGCCATTTTATTCTTTCAGCACGACAAACTAAGAGAATTTGCAAATTTGGGTACAGGTCTCACAACTACAACAGTGTAATTTAAGAAGCAGACTGGAGTTATTTTGAGTTTTTACTAGGTGTTTTTTGTCGCCTCATCATCTTAAAACCTTAGTACAGCTACCTCTTATCTGGCAATTGTTACTACGCTGCAGAGTGTTATTATTGCGAAGTTGCATTGTGTGATATGTTATACACAATCCAGTAGTATCTCTTAAGAAAATTTGTAACCAATTCATAGGTGCCATTCTAACTAAGTTGTCCACTAACTTCATGTTTTGATCACTTGGCAGTTCATTCCTACCAACCTGATAGTTACTATTTGGCGTTATATAGGATCATAAAACTTCTGCAGGTCTTGGCATCAACAAATGAATTTGTGGGAACAACCAGATTGCTGTGCTAGGTTTATGCGTTTGTATGAATAAAGTTTCGATTAGCAGAAGAAGAGATTTTTCCCAGGAAAAATATTTATACAATTATTTCTACCAGTCCAGTCACGGGGATACAACATTTCCATAACCATCCACAAATGTAAATATAATCTGCTTTGAGTTACTTTGAAACGTATTTGTTCTTTCTGGCTGAGTTAGATTTACGAATTTATGTATCTATAGTTTATTTGATCTGCTTTCCAATTTACAAATCTAGGGTGAATACAAAATTGCTCTTTCATATCAAATATTAACACTGCCCTTCCTAACTGTGTGACAAAGTTGCCCGTTCCATTGACAGATTGCTGTGGCCAAAACTAGATGCATAATAGACTGTACTCCTTTTCAAACCTAAATCAGCGAAGCTGAGTATCCATCCTCAGTATATATAGAACAATTGTTTCAGTGCTTCTATAAGGAATTGTTTCAGTGGTTCTATAAACAGATCCTTAAATTTAGTATTGAGGGTGGGGTATACCATGTTTGTGCTAAATCTTTTAAGTATATTTTATATGAAAAAATGGATTATTTCTTCAGTATTTCAGCTGTGAATATCAACCAAAGTTCACTCAAGATCCTTAACATTGTCATGTTTGTTTTCTTCTATTCTTGTAGCATGCATGTTCAAAGTTGCTTATAAAATGGCAGGATGTCCCACTGGAATGCGCAAGGCATCTTCTAGTTTCCTAGTGAGGTGCTTCATCTTGTAAGTTGCTACCAAACACTGTCAACCTTGCTATACCACTGATGCATACCATATATATAAATTTGACTTCTTGTAATGTGTGGATCAAACAAGCAAGAACCAAAAGGACAGCTTCTTGGACCCTTAAGTGTATGTGGGAGGACTACCATAAGAAAGAAGGGAGCGAAGCCTATGGATGGCCACTAGATCAATAAGGTTTACGGTATGCACTTGTTCACAACAACCATATACCATATGGCACTCTTTAACTAAATGCATCTTAGATTGTGTGTTCCTACCATATATCGGTGTTGCGTAAACTTTTTAAATAGACATTAGATCGATATGACAGGCTAGATGAAGTGCAAATATAGAACTATAAATAAATGCGTTTTGACAATAAGAATATGATTCAACCAACCGATCAATAAATCAGTAGCTTTTTTTCTTCTCTACAGTAGTGTAGTGTAGCTACTTCTTCTCTCCCCTTCATTCCTTACATGCGGCTCATCTTCTGTGTCCCCTGTATGTACAGACCCTGCACGACATGTGTCTTCTTGCTTGAGCTTTATGCCGTGGCCATACTTACAGGCCCGGCCCTGATAGGGGGGCAGGGGGGCGGCCGCCCCGGGCCCCTTAACCCAGGGGGCCCCCAGCTAGCTAATTTGTACGGTGGCATGTGTACTGCCTATGGCCCGAAGCAGTAATAATAGGAAACAACAGGCCCGCGGGAGGAACGAGGACAGCCACGCTACCGAATCGCGAGATGAGATCTCCCTGTGCACCTACAGATCGATCCATCTTCTAATTTTTCTGATCGATCTACATCTCTCTTTCTCTTGAACACTAGTTGTTCCTAATCGCTTCCTAACAAGCTAGCCCAATCGCTAGCGCTAGGGGCTAGCAAGCCTCTTTGGTCGGAGACGGAGAACACGCATCGCAGGAGATGACAGACATCCAAGGAGAGGCGTCGTCGGTCCTGTCCACCAGTCACCGCGATCATTTGATTCCAATCCATGCAAAAAAGGGTACGTCTCCATCTTCAAGAAACATATGGCCTATGCGATTTTATCATGATAATGGGTAAAGATTAATGAAAGATTCAATATTTTTTTTGCGGGAAAAAAGATTTAATATTCTGTCTCCATTGTTCTAATAGGGTTATTAATAATCGATTTACTAAGAGAATTTGCAAATTTGGGTACAGGTCTCACAAGTCACAACTACAAAAGTGTAATTTAAGAAGCATGCATGGCCAGGGGCCACCTGGTGTGTGCTCCCCATCTTGCCTAGGTTTCATGCTCAAGGTCGTACAACGATGCCTGCTCGCTGTCTTGTCCAGGATGCATGGCCAGGGGTGCTTGTGGGCGCAGGCTAGCCGACTTGTTAGGAATGCAACGCACTGCGGTTGCGCGCAATGTTGTCCTCATGGCCCAAACACGTCTCCGCTTATCACCACGTGGCCTGGGTTTATTGCCTCCTGTCAAAAAAGAAGGGGTCAACCCATTGCTAAATATACTCGTACATGCTAATAAAGAAGGTGAGTTATTCCAAAAGAAAAAAACAAGATAGGTTGAGTTGTACCAGTCGAACTGTCGATTTGAGCTCAAGCTGAGACCCGCTTCCCAACACACATGTGGATTCAAAAGGAAAATCAAATCTATTAATTTTTTTATTTGGGAATTATTTTGAGAGATCATAGTCAGTGATTTGTTATATTACACTCTTTCTTCATGAAGTTGCTGTTTTGTGCTATAAAATGGTTTAGTCAACACAACACATTATTACCCTTTCAATTAGCATATGGTTGGCCCCTCCTCCTTTTATCCGGGCTTAAGACCGGCTATGAAAATATCATAGGCGGAGTTCCCCACCCACCCACCCAAAATATGACTATTTTTATGTTTTTCATTTTTTTTATTTTTTTGTCGTTTTAATTTTTAAATTAAAGTTTTTTAGCTTTTTTTTGTGTTTTTATATATTTTTTCCTTTTTAACCGCTTGTTAGTCCATGAGGCCGACCAAGCATCGTCAACCTGAAAATAATCAGTGCAAAGAGCATGATGCCGTCAGAAAAAGGGTGATCCAGATTCTATCAATCGAAATTAATGGACTAGTGCAGACGATGTACGGACCTTTATGGCACCCGCGGATGATTTCAAAGGCCGTTTACGTGCTGTCGCCTTCTTCATTGCCGACATCGTCCAGCTGGTGGAGTGGCATATGCATGAGAAGTTAGTGTTGGCACGCGTTGAAATCAATCAGTGCCGAGCACGGCCATGCATACCGTTAGAGAAGATTAAATAGAATAACCGGCGATGCATATTGTTAGAGAAGATTAAATTGAATAACCAGAATTAATGACGATGTGATCCTATAGATGTCAAATGACTAACCTGAGCTGAGCTAGGCGGTCCACTGCTCGCACCATCAGTTGAGTCCTTGTCCAAGGTCGCGGGCAGTTCATTCAAGTTGGATATCGTCGAGGAGTTCTCACCACCTTCTCTACTCTGCGTCACACTAGCAGTTCTGCTTGCTACAGGGTCCATCCTACCTGATTGAGCTGTCAAGGCCTGGTCACTGGATAAACCGGTGAGCATGTCGCTGTCATTGGACGCCCCTCCATGGCTGAGCACGCTGTCGGCATCGACCTGAGCGTGCATACATGCATGAACAACAACTAAGATGCAGGCTTTATTAACAATGCGCGGCTAGTACAGATCAAGCACTACAGATGATGCTTAGGGTTAGAGATCAAAGAGTAAGTAGAAGAGCCACTGCTAATGGAGATTTCCTGTATATGTTAAACATGTGAGATTGCTCACCTGCAGAGCTGCGCTGGGCTGTCCACTGCTCGCACCAGCAGCAGCAAGGGCCTTCTCACCATCTTGGCCACTACTCTCTGGCGGCGGCGCACTAGTACTGCTAGCATCGGTCGTCCGTCCACCACCAGCATATCCAGGCGTGGAGGATGGCTCGTCTATGTCCTGCCCTTCGAAATAATTTGCGAATTCTTCATCCATCGGCTGCCGCAGGAGCTGGTAAATTTCATAAGCGTCACCCATTCTGCCCACGGCTGAAATGAACTTGGGTTCCAGCATGCTCTTGCACATTTTCTCATAAGCAATATCATTTATTCCAGACTTAGCGGCTCCATCCGACATAAAAGTGGCTCCATCCGGGCTGTTGAGCCAGTAGAGCAAATAGCCAGCGATGTCGCGCTGAGTGTGCATACATTTATGGACAACAAAAGATTAATATGCAGGCTGTTGAAGTAACGCCGCATAGCTAGCACATGGATCAAACGCTACAGATTCAGGGTCGGTGATGGTACCTTAGGTGGCCCGTCCATGTCCTCCTCGTCCGTGTCCTGCTCGGAGAAATAATTCATGATTTCTGGCCCAATCAGCTGATCCATGAGCTGGTTGAATTCAGAATCATCATCATTCTGCACCGCGCTGTGTATGGTCGCAATCAACTCGGGGTTCAGCACACACTTCTTGAACACTCTCTCATAGGGAACGTCATTTGTTCCAAACTTAGCGGCTCCTTCCGACACACAAGCGGCTCCATCAGGGGTGTTGAGCCAGTATGGCAAAGGGCGGCCGAGCTGAGTGTGCATACATGAATGGACAACAAAAGATTAAGATGCATGCTGTTGGAGTAACGACTACCGGCTAGCACGGATCAAACGCTACAGATGCAGGGTTATTTATGGTATTGGTACCTTGTTTGGTAGCGGCGCACCCATGCCCTGCGCCTCGCTGCTGATAGCAATGTCGGCCTGTCGTTCATCATCAGCATACTGAGGCAACAATGATTGCCTGTCCATGTGTTGCTTGGCAAAATAATCAAAGATATCTGGATACATCAGGTCCATCATGACAGTGTTGTTCTCCAACCAGCTGGCCATGTCAGAAAAATCTCCATTCCGCACTGCGCTGCTCATGGTGGCGAGCATCTTAGGGTTCCGCAGGCACGTCTGAAGTATCATCAGATAAGCATCATGATGCACTCCGCGCCTCGCTGCCATGCTCGACGAAAGAGCGACTCCATCCGGGCTGTTGAGCCAGCAGAGCACGTTGTCGGCATCGACCTGATCGTGCATACACATCATACTAGAACTGAGATGCAGGCTGAAATCACAATGCTGGCTAGTACACATCTTAGCGCTAGTGATGATGATGCATGCAGATTAATAATTTGTTTGTGGTACCTCAGGCGGCGGCGGCTCGCGACTGGGACCCGCACCATCGCCGTTTCGTGCTAAACCGGCGTCTAAGTTTTCACCTTGGATAAGACGAGTGTCAACTGAAGAAATTGAGAATATGAAAAGGACATATAACGCAAATGCATAATGGACATACTAGCAGAGGCGGAGCCAGGACTGGACAAACCCTCGTTTTGTGTGGCGAAAGCAATAAACTCAGGGTCCTCCAGGTACTTCTTAAAAAAGTTCTCGAAAAAAGCTGGTCCCTGCATGCATGGTTAAAACCAATCAGCGCAAGTATGCGGATGCTAGAGAAAGAATTAGACTGTTTATGAACTGAACGATGACAGTGGACCGAGTTGCCAGTGCCACATGACTTGATGCATCAATGTAGTTTTTTTTTTCTTCTTGTGTGGAGATGCATCAGTGTAGTTTTCTTTTTGTGTGTGGAGATGCATCAGTGTATTCCGTCCGGTTTTTTTTTGAAAAGTCAAACGAGTGCATGTTGGCCCGAGATTTCAGAAAAATATATCAATATCCACAATATGAACTTATATCATTTGAACCATTGTGCAAAGTAGTTTCATATTTTATCTATTAGGTATTGCAGATGTTGTAATTTTATTCTATAATCTTGGTCAAACATTCAAATGGTTGACTTGCACGAAATCAATACACCTTATATTCTAGATTAAAAATCGTTATCTTCCAGAATGCACCAGGTATTTAAACGATGAATCCACTACATGGGGCCCGGCTCAGTTCGTCGATGAACATTCAGCAAAGTAATTTTCGTATATGATTGACTGTAAAGTAAATGAAAAAGTGTTTCACTCGGTACACCCCCTAAAAGTTTACACAAATCTAAAAGTTTCTTTAAAAAAGGCTATCATCGTATTAGCCTTCAAATCAGACGTATTGAATAGATTGATTTGAACACAAAAGACCATATTGCCCTTCTTGGTTGAAGGGATAACTTCTAATCTTCACCTTCAATCCACATCAACATCTACTCCGCATAAACTTCTATAAGGAATGTACCGAAGCAAAGTTCAATAAATTTAAATCTACAGACCTAGCAGATTTATTACCTGAGATGGAGAGGCTGTGGCATCTGTAGCGTCACCCACTCTGAGGGCCGGTGGTGCTCCGATAGCTGGCTCAAGCCGAGCCAAACCTTCCGATAACATATTTAAATTGGCAGGGTTCCCCACATATCTCAAGATAGCGCGGGCTCTCGAGGGTGAGGGCAGCGCTCTTGGCCTGTCAAGCCTCGGGGTCACCGGAAAAGTCCCTTTCGTTAGTTCCATTATGTGGTGTGCCTCCGTTACAGCCTGCGCCGAAAATGCACATGAGAAATTAGACATGAGGGGCCTCAGTTCATGGGAAAAGGGGGAGATGAGCAGGGCAATGCAAAAGTTGCAAGAAGGTACGTTGTTCCATCTCCTTATGGTGAGGTCTGGACGCTTGGGGTGGGTTTCTCTCGCCTTCCTTATCTCTTCCTCTGCCTTCTCCACCCGGAGGGGGAGGCAGCCCTGGCAGTCCAGGTGGTAGGTGACCCTCTTGAGTAGAGGCATGTTCCCCTGCAGGCCGACGTCCCTCCCAGCCCAGATGCCGCCAACCTCCAGCTGCTGCATCTTTTTCAGCCCCCCGTTGCCGCATATCAGCTCTATGTTTGTGTTTAGGTATTCCAACTCCTCGAACTCGTCCTTGCCGGCAATGTACGACAGGCAGTTGTCCTCGCTGTGGAGGTAGAGCGAGCCGAGCGACGGCATCTGCCCGAGGATCTTCATGTCCTGTGCCCCCAGGGTCTCCACCTGCAGCAGCAATTTGGAGAGTTCCGGGACATACAAGCGGTCGATCCACGGCATCCGCCTGGGTACGATGACTCCGAAGAGCAGCATCTGGCGGAGCTGCCTGGAAGGCACACTGCCTTCCCAGCACCCGAGGCGGACCTTCTCCCCTGCGTCCGACCACACCTGCAGGACCCGGAGCTTCTTCAGTTCATGCAGGGACTCCACCAAGGCCTCTTGCATGCCGTCATCGATCTTGTCAAAATGGATTACCAGCACCCTCATCTTGCTCAGCTTTCGGAGACCAACGGCGAAGTCCGGGGACTTGTCTGCCGAGTGCAGCCATAGCTCTTCCAGGGAGGTTAGCTTCTCTACCTGGCCCATCATACTTGTGCCATTGCCAGCACGCAGGCACCTCAGTGTGACTAGCTCTTGGACAAACGGCGGCACCTTGGTGATGCCAGTCGCTGTCACATCGAGCGTCTGTAGGAGCTTGAGGCGTCCTATCTTTTTCGGGAGCTCAGCTACAGGCGTGCCCACAAGCCCAATGTACCCCAGCCCATCCAACTTCCCGAGGTGCTCCAGTTTGCAATCTCCGGCGGATAAATCACACCTCTCTAGATCTATTACACGCAACCGTTTGAACTTCCTGAGAGCGGGAAAACTACTACTGGTACATGTGCCGGCATAAAACGACAGCACCTCCCCCACTTCCAGGCTAGTGTTTTGGTTTTGGCCCTCGTGGATGGCTAATCTATGAATGGGTCCAGTTTGAGATGTGTTCTCCTGCTTCATGCCTAGCACAGTGGAGAAATTCTCCTCCTCACTGCTTGACAGGTCACGGATGAGGTCAAGCATCAATCCGTGGAGGCGGCAACCACCTTGGCCAACATCACAAGGGCTCACCGCCCACAGGATCATGCACCTATCTAGTAGCTCGATGAAATATTTCTCCCCAGTCTCAAATAACCCACCAGGAACCAGGCCCTCTGCTACCCACCTCCATATCAACATATTCCTCTCGATCATTTGGTCTTCCGGGAACAGGCTTAGGTACAGAAAGCATTTCTTGATTTCATAGGGTAGAGCATAATAGCTATAAGACAACACCTTCCTTATGTGCTCGAAAGCCCCATCCTCCTTGTCTTCATCAAAACCAATAGAAACATACTCCCTATGCCACTCCTTGCTTTGACTTTTAGCAAGCAAGCTACCTATGATAGTGATAGCCATCGGCACACCACCACATTTAAGCAAAATTTTATCTGACACCGTGTCAAATTCTTTATCATGGCTTTTAGACCCAACTTTGGCACGAAGTAACTTTTTGGAGTCATTAGGGGAAAGTCGCTTTATCTTGTAAACGCCACCAACTTCTTCAGCAACTTTGAGATTACGAGTTGTAGTGATGATTTTAATTCGGGCACTACCCTTAAAAACACCTTCAACAAGGCTCCATGTTCCCTCATCCCATACATCATCGATGACAATTAAACACCTATTCACCAGGAGTCAAGAGGCTAGAATATTAATTATCATGAAAGAAAATCAACTTCACTAAAACTGGAAATGTAGGGGAGAAGGCATGAAACATAGGAATACACAGATATGCGGGGGAGTTACCAAGAACCCAATACATTGTTTCTTTGTAGAATATTAAAATGTTTAGTTACAATAGATCAGTAAACTGTTTCTTTGCAAGTACTACCAAACTATCTACTTAAGGGCTTTGGAGTCGGGAATTGCTAATCGAGCTTAGAGCTCCATGGAGCGCCAAATATGAAAAGTTCAAAAATAAAAAATTAATGTTTCAAAATATTTTGAAATAAAATACACAAATACCTATGGGTGTATACTACTTGTCCGTAGAGTTTCATGGCGAAATATTGCTTTATGCGGGCTACACAAAACACCAAAATTATGTATGTCTAGCACATGTACTATTCACCATAAAAGTACGTGATTTTCTAGTATATCAAAATGTACTTCATAATGAAATTTTATATACATTTGGTGTACATCTATAAGTACATGTGGGTAACACCAGAAAGCATAGTGTTTATCCCCAACATGGGATTAGAAGAGGAAAAACAATAAATTTGAAAAGTTAATTTCACAATGAAACTATCACGTCACATTCATACATACGACAAGAAAATATAATCCTAAATTCATAGTAGAAATTAGTACTAGAGAAGATTGACTGTCCACATGTAGGGCACTGCCACAACGGATATACACTTCTTAAAAAAATCTAATAAATAATTACCCACCTAATTAACATATGAACTTGATTGATCAGGTGTAATATTTAAGATGATTTATCATTCACTATTTAAATGTGGAAAACACACATGTGCATTTATTAATTCATAATTTCTTTATTTATGTCATTGGCATATGCAGATAGTACCATATGTTACAATTTATACAGATGCATTTACTAGTATATATGTGTGTGCACGCGCGCGTAAAAACTAACAAAACGATCGATTAGAATAGCTATGCGTACCTCTTATCCACCAGGAAATCTTGCAGCTGGTTGGTTAGCTGGCGCTGGTCTGGTTCGTGACCATAAATCTCTATGTGAAGTTCATCGAAGATGTTGGTCAGAATCTTCTTCATGTCAGCTCTCTGACCGACGTGTACAAAAGCTCTGCAATCAGAATCCCCTTCAAAATCCCCTTTCATCTTGTTGTAGACTGCTCGAGCAAGGGTGGTCTTGCCCATGCCCCCCATCCCCACAATGGAGACATGATTGTCCTTGGACAGCTTGTTGGTTAGGTCGGCGATTGCGCCTTCTAAACCTACAGGGTTAGATTCTCTGTTGTCCATGGCAAACATATGAGTGCCCCCTTTGCACATGGAAGTACTTTCCAGGGCACTCTTAAGAGGATATTTGCCATGCCGATCACGCAGCTCCTTAACCTTGATGAGTGTTTCTTTGATGTAGCTGTCCATCTGATGGTTAATGACCAGCTTGCTCGGTGCAGAAACAAGGGTGCCCTTGATCGACTCGATGCGCGCCACGAATGAGTGAAGGCGTGTCTCGATGGCATGAGACAGCTCTCTGACCTGGCCGGCCCTGATCTTCACCTGCGATTCAAGCTGGTCGGGCGGCATGCCGGAGACATCCCCAAGGAAAGCGTGCATGCTCATCAGCTCGTCCTTGAGTCTCCTCAGCCCGTCCTTCACCGTCTTGTTCAGGCACCACTCATACTTGAGCAGCTGGAGAAGAGAGGGCACGACTGCGCGGAGCACAGCCGAGCCAACCTCCAACGCCATACTTGCACGGTGGACTCTCACCCTATTTTGCTAGCTTGTTTCTTCTCTTCTTGCTGTCTCTACTTCCTTTGAGAAGCCCTTGCTAGGTAGTGCGTATATATTGGGTATTGGATGCTGGTGGAGCTAGCTAGCCGAGTAGAAGAAATATAGTACGTTTTAACATATAATTAGTAATGGTTAGTGCTGCGAGGCCAGATCTGGATCCATGGCGATTTACTGGCGTGTAGCGTCCAATTAATTATTGTACCACGACCTAATGACTAATGTTAAGGCCTCCCTACTGCGGTATTTGTTTTACAAAGGGTGGATTTTATTGGCTCGAAATGGAGCATTAAGAGGATACTATAAACACACACCTGGTCTCAGTGCCGACACCAAAACACACAAACACGCCGGCAACTAGCAAATCATATAAGACCAAAGCTATGTTTATGCGGAGACAAAAAATTGAAAAAAGCCCAAAGCGATCACATTCGGACCATATCTACACCAACCATCTCATGACATCACAAGAACGACGAGGTTCTTCAACAGCGATGCCTTCAGGAAGGGGGTCAACACTCGAGCGCCGACGTCGGCAGACCCAACAATGAAGGCTAGAATCAAGATTTTCACCCTGAAGAAACAGTCTGAGCATTTCCAATCAATGCTTTCAACAAGGTAACGATGTAAAAAAACGTCGCCATTGCCAGGAACCAACTCAGGTCATACCTAGACTTCCCCACCGGAACTCGAGTCCAATGCACATAGCACCACTGTCGAAGTCACACGTTTGTTGTTGCCACCATTTTTCCGCTATCCCAGCTTTCTACATGGGATATGTCACCACCGCCACTGCACCATTGCTCCGCGTCAAAACTTTGTCCATAGTTTGCATCTCACCCCCGATGTCAATTACCGATCTGGAAAGATGAACCCTCTCAAAGATCATTTTGGTGACAACAGATGTCGTGGAGCCACAGGAGGTCCCTGCAACACAGTATGCAACCGCCACCACCTGACTGATCATGTCTAGATCACTACTACCAAGCCGTCCATATCTGAATCAGGGGAACTACGCATGTATGGATGGACGATGTCGAAGCAGCGGCCACCTGGCATCAGATCCGACCATTGCGCCATCCACATGGCTGCATATAGTCGCCACCACCAAAGCCGCTAATCGGTGCCGCCATCCTGAATCCGGTGCTACAACAGACCACCACCTAGGAGCACCCAATACCGCAGCGGCGGACGAAGCACCCACTAGCAGGGCGAAGCCCCAGATCCATGTCGGGCCGCCCCTTAGGCCAAAAGGCCGCGAGCAAAGGTCGCAGCGCACACAAGCAGCCAACGACAAGGGAGCGCAGGTAGGCATAGGTCATCACACATGGTTGCGACGAGCGCGACAACGTAGCGGACGATAGCCACTAGTCGCTGGCTCGATTGGATCCGAAGGAGAGGGCACCCATCGCTTGCCACCAGATAGCCGGTGCACAACCTAGATGAGGAAGTAGGGCGCTGAGTCCCGCCGTGGCGTGTCGGAGTGGCAGCCAGGACGCCTACACTTGAGATGTCAAGGTTACTCTCCGCATGAGTTATATTTAGCCGATTTAGATGACAGTTTTATATACAAGGCCACAAACTCAGATTATAGGTACCAAGGTAAAATTCAATGCTTTGCTTTGTAAACCAGTTTTTTTTTCGGTTACTGGGATCATTTATACTCCCTCTGTAAAGAAATATAAAAGCGTTTAGATCACTAAAGTACTGATCTAAATGCTTTTATATTTCTTTACGAAAGGAGTACAAGCAAGGAAGGAATAGGAAACTGAGTGGAGTGCCATTATGACTGCATGCATTCAAATATTATATAGGTGCTAGTACGAAGAAATATAATTAACTTTTGTCTCGATTACTGTTGGTGGTCTTGTACAGATGTAAAATGTATTTTTTTTGGTGGCCTTGTATTAGTAAATGAAGGGAGTTTAAGGAAAGAGAGGTGGATTGCATCGTGGAGGGGAAGGCAGGGATGGAGCAACAGTGAATGCACTAACTGGAGACGGGGGGAGAGAAGAGGCAAGAGAGTACCGGGGGCAATGTCACCAACCCATAGCACGCTCTGTAGCCTTGTAGGTCAGTCAACAAAACATATACTAGCATATGGCACGATCAGAGTAGGTAAAGATGCTTAAGCATTACATTGCCATTTGTAATAGGCAAGTTGCATTTCGAAACTAATGACCCACATCGTCAATCATTTCACGCGTGAGGACGTGGAACAATATGCAGTAGAGTATAGTATAAATAAGATAGCAAAATTGAACAGCAGAACCTAAACTAAGACGAGTGATGTGGCCGACAATAGCATTGGTCCTTTGTGACGTGGTAACTGCTCAGCCATCTTATCAATGTTTAGTAAAGAATGGACGCGTTTTTGTAGATTAACAAAGGAGCATGCATATAGAGACATTAATCGTATGTCGTCAGTGCTTGCGCCGAGCGTTGTTGTATTCTTCCTCTTGTTTTCCTCCCACCGCTCCATCTGCTGCAGGTCAGTCAACAAAACACATGGTACACTACACGGCAGGATTAGGTAAAGACGCTTAAAGCTTCAACAGTCATTTATATTAGTCAAGTGGCATTTCCAGACAAAACCGCTCACATCTACCCTTTTTCGGATGATAACGTGGAACAACGTGCCATGTATTCTAGACAAGAAAAAAAAATACAGCGGGACCTAAACTAATACAGTACTATAAGTGATCTGACCATTTAATTAAGAGAAAGAAATGACAGTCACGGTCTTTGGCACTCAAAACATATAGTACAAGAGCAGGTAAAGATGTTTAAAGCCTTAAACTGTCATTTGTAACAGGCAAGTGGCATTTCAAAACTAAACACCCACATCAATCGTTTCGCACATAAGGACCTGGAGCCTAAAGTAATACTACAAGTGATCGAGCCATTTGGCTAAAACAAATAAATGACCCGAAAAAGGCTTTCGGCCCGCTTTATATATAAAACAATGATCAACCACATCCCAAGTACAAACGCATCCCACGACAACACACGCACACACCCAAGACGAGATACATAGGCGCTGAGCGCACCACCCCTAACACTACAAGAGCAATCGGGGTCCTCCACCGTGAACACGCCACCACAAAGAGATGAAGCCGCATATGACGAACCGTGTGCTCCAAGGCGGTGCCTTCAAGAAGGTTACGACGATAACGCGCCGCCATCGCCCGACCCGAGGATCAGAGTTTCCCCTAGAGCAACACGATGACCGATGAGAGCCGCGATGCCGCCTTCAAGAAGGGAACGCGCTACGCCGCCGCCGGTCCGTCCGAAGATAGAACAGGTTTTGACCCCGGCCAACACTCACCGTCACCGAACGCCACACCCCAGCCACCATGCCGCCCACATAGCCATGGTCACCAGGCAGCACCAAGCCACGGGCTCTGCCCATGGGCACCGCGCTACCACCACCAGGGCCGCCGCCCCGGCATCCAAGACCTTGACACCATCTCACCCGAGCCCCGTCGCTACCCCAACCAAAGAGACTAGTAGAAAGGCCTCGCCTTTCACATTCCTGGGCAGCCCCCACCGCTGAAACCCGAAAGGTCGGCCAAAATTGGCCTCCGGTGACCCGTCCTGCTGCGCCGGACGCGAGACGAGCTCGATTCTGCAGCCAGGCGCGAGACGAGCTCGGTCCTGCTGCCGGGCACGAGACGAGCTCGGTCCTGCTGCCGGGCACGAGACAAGCTCGGTCCTGCTGCCGGGCACGAGACAAGCTCGGTCCTGCTGCCAGGCGCGAGACGAGCTCGATCCCGCAACACCGGGCACGAGACGAGCACTGGACCGCAGCTGGGAGAAGGCCAGCCCTTCAATGAGGGTAGTGCCGAGAAGAAGGGTCGAAGCCGAAACAGGCCGCTCACCGATGAACCGACGCCGGAGATGTCCAACCGCCACCGTGAGCCAACCCGAACCACCGCTATGAGCCACCACCACGCCGTGACAGCCCAAATCCACGCCGGGACCCGGAGGGGAGCCCCGAACTGCCCTGCAGCAGAGGGGCGCGCTACCGAGGCCGCTGCTCGCCCCCGAACCGCCACACTCCACCCCAAAGCCTCTCCCGCCGCCAGCCAACAGCAGCAGGAGGCCCATCAGCCTCGCCGGAGCACCACCCAGCCAAGGCAGTTTGCCCTGCGGCCCAAGCTGCCGCAGCCCGAGCCGGACGACAAGGGGATCTGGGCCGCCGGCAACACCACCCGCAGCAGAGCCGCCCCGCCAACTCCACCTCGCCCGCCGCCCAACCACAGCGCAAGCGGCCGCTCCACCGGCAGGCCGCGCCGCCCCGCACGAGCGACGCATCCCTGCCAAGCCGCCGCGCTCGCGCCGCGAGCAACAGGGGAGGGAGGCTAGAGGAGCCGACCGGGCTTCGCTAGGCGGCGCCCTCCGGCGGCGGCTAGGAGGAGAGGAGGTGAGGAAGAGGAGCGGTCCGGCGGCGGCTAGGGTTCGCCCTGCCGCCCGCGGGAGCGGCTCGGGCGAGAGCTGTTTCCTGTTCTCCACCGCGTTGCAACTTGGGATGAGCTGATTTCTTTTTACTCATTTTCAGAGATAGAAAACAAAAGTATAGTGTAGCATGCAATGTTTGTTTGAGGTCCAGGCTTTTGTGACTCTTCCAATTAACTTCCCTTCTCAGATTAATTGTAATACATATTTTCACTAGATTGCTTACATATTCAAACGTTGAAGGGACATGAACGCGATGGGTCGTATCATCCTGACACACCTCCCTGAGTAAGAACTAACAACTTCCCTGCAAAAAAAAAAAAAACTAAGAACTATGGTGGTTTGGGGCTTTAAAGCTCCAAAGTGCACTGTACTACAATAGAGGCATGCATACTTTCAGGTAGTTCGATTCGAGGATAGGCAGCCTCGATTTACTGAGTCAAAGGCCTTTGCAATGTCAGCCTGATGAATGATCAATGACAGTTCCCATTTTATTTTGAGAAAGGCCGGTCGCACCATGTGGAGAGACTAGTCATAGTGGGATTAACATATGGAGATCAATGCCAACTAGGCATATTAGTGACATGGCATATGATTAAATGAGGAAAGAGATGACGATGGTAATATATTATGTTATGATTAGGGCATCTCCAATGCTGACCCGCAAATTTGCTCTGGCATCCATCTACAGACAACGCGCCAGTCAGTGGGCATGGATGTGGGAGCCGGCCATCCAACATCGCCCGCATACATTTTAATCGCAATTCAATTAAACCAGATAAAATTCATGTAAACACGGTGGATTTTCATATAAACCGGACGAAATTCATTACATTTCAAACATTTTTCATGTAAACCGAACGGAATTCATTGCATTTTGAACAATTTTTAACTGAACCCTAGTCTCAACTAAATCTAAATGATCGCCGGCGCCCGTTCTACATGTCCAGCCATGAGTCCCGAGAATTGAAGCTTCAGCTCTTGCCTTTGCCTTCTTCAGTTTCGCCTCAACGCTCTCCAACTCTACCTCTGCAGCCTTCGCCACCACAGCTTGAGCGGCTAGTCGACCGACGACTTTCAGCCCGCCAACTTGGCTTCAGCGCGAGGGCAAAGAGCGGTAACCTTCCTGTGACTTGCAGCAACTCCCACGGTGGAGAAGACTAGAGGAGTTAGAGAAGAAAAAGGGGATCACGATTGTGTGAAGAAAAAGAGAAGACGAGAAGCTCAGATGCTGGTGTCGAAGCATAAGGGTTGGTGCGGCGTGGTTGGGTCCATGGAATGGTGTCGCATGTTCTAGGCGCTGGTGACACCACCACGTGAGAAGCGGGTATCGCATGATCGAGATTCATAATGTGGCTCGGGAGTCGGGACACGGCTTACGCAATGCAAAAAATCAGTCAGTTTACAGAAAGAGTTTTCCATAATTTACCCACCCACGCCCTAGAAAACCACACTTCTAAAAAAGGGCTTCAATTTTGAACCCTAATAAGTGTGACACGTCAGTACAAGGACATGACAACTCTAAAGGTTTTCGTTGGCAACCATGGCAACTTTCTTGCTTCAGTTTATTTTTGACATAAACTTGCCGTGTGTCACTAAAATTTTCCATCCTTACGTGACTGAAATTGCCATCCTTATGTGTGGCGCTTATCACTTGGGTAAAATTTAACTATTGTTTTGTGAGAAGAAACTCTAACAAGTTTGACTTTGTGGCTCCCTCGTTCCCTTGTCCATCTACTACTACTTACATGGCTTTCCCCATCCTCTTGCTCAATTACATGTCTGTCGCCGCACTGTCTTTTTGATGTCACCAAGAAGGCTGCCACGACAGCCCTCCACCTGCTTCTTCTTTTTTATTGTACGGGACATGTGTGACGAATTACGAGGAGGGCACTACGGTTAAATCTACACATCAAATGGCGTCCTTGTGTGTGGATTCTTCTGTTTGCTTGGAAGGATGACTTCTTCTGCTTGGTGCTTGGGATCTTTGGATAATTATCTCATTGCTGCCTGAAATTTTTGGTTGCTGAAACTTTCCATCTGGTTATGTGTTTGTTGGTTTTTGTCTTAGTCCTTTTCATTGTGTTGGTGAGACTACCATGCTACTTTCTGACTTAGTCTTGGTGGTATCAGGTTTTTGTCCTGTAATAGGTGGTTCGAGGTCGAGCTTCTATAGCAGGTTTCTTGGTAGTGCCCCAACTCGCTCTCTCTTTCTTGGTCTCATTTGCCCTGTGATAGATGGTTCTTGGTCTTTAAGTTGGTTGCAATACACACTGGTTACTATTGTCTTTTTTCCATCGAATGATTAATGGAAAGGGAATGCCCAGTTAAAAAAAAGGCGTGCCAGGGCATGTGCAGCTAGCCCGGCCCACACCCGCCTTGTTTTGGAGCCTAGAAGGCAGTTCGGATCGGGCTCAGGCTTTTCTTTTTTGCAACTATGGGGGGTTGGCATGCTGGCCGAGGTGGCATTTCCTATTTGGCGCTGCAGCTACTCGTAGGGCGGCCCATCTCACCTCCCTTTTTCTGCTGAAAAAGCAAAAACAGCGCGGGTGCACAAAATCGAGCCCGGGACCCCAGAGATCGGACCACATGGAAATAACCACCGCGCCAACACTCCCTACGTGCTAACCTCTTCTTCCGACTTTTCTTATTTCTTATTTCCTTTTTCCATTTTTCGTTTTTCGTTTTTTTCTGTTTCTTTTTTCCTGGTTTGGTGATTTCTTTCAAATTCATGAACTTTTCTTATGGATGAGTTTTTTTTTCTCAAAACTGATTGTTTTTTTGTATTCAATTCAATGAACTTTTTTTCAAATTTGCTGAACGTTTTTGAATTTTTTTTTGTTTCTTTGAAAATCCATGAACTTTTTCAATTTTGATGAACTATTTTGAAATTCGATGAACTATTTTCTCAAAACTGATTAATTTTTCATTCAATTCAATGATTTTTTTTTCAAATTTGATGAACTTTTTTCATTTATTTGAAAATCCATGAACTCTTTTCAATTTCGATGAACTTTTTTAAAATTCGATGAACTATTTATAAGTTTTTATGAACTTTTTTCGAGTTTGATGAACTTTTTTCAGAATCGATGAACTTTTTTCAGAATTGATGAACTTTTTTCTTATGTGATGAAATTTTTCTCGAATCCCATGAATTTTTTTCAAATCCGATGAATATCTTTTTCAAATTTGTGAAATTTTTTCAAATCCAATGAACTTTTTTTCAATCAAAAATGAAAAAAGTTCATCGGTTTGAAAAGAGTTCACGAGTTTGAAAAAATTCATCATATAAGGAAGAAAAAGAAAAATAAAAAAACGAAAAAGGAAAGAAAAACCTAAAAAGGAAATTAAGTGATGCAGCTTACTGGATGTGCCGTTGTGGCCGAGTTGTTAGCGTGGTGTAACTCGAGACAGGAGGTCGGCGGATCGAGTCTACGCGCGCGTGCCAGTTTTATTTTAATTTTCCTGTTGGTCGCCCTAGTTTTTTTGGGCCGGCCCGCTTCCCGTTGCTTGCGAGTGCAAGAAGCGCCAACCGGCGCTTAAAGCGCGGATTAGGAGCTCCCGGCCGAGGGAGAGCTCCTACTGGCCGCGCGCGAGCGGCAAATGATCGAGCCTTCGCTGAAGGCAGAGCGCATGGGCCGGCGCATTAGGACGAAACGAGCTGCTGACAAGTAATAAAAAAGTAAACAAAAATTCATGCGTCAGTAAGAGCTCGAACTCGCCACCTCCCTTGTCATAACAAGCCTATCTAACCAATCGAACTGATAAACTGTAGTGATTAATTCGAGGCGCGAATATTTAGGTAACATATTCCCTTGAATCTTTTTGTAAAATACACATTAAACATTTTGTAAATATACGTTAAACATTTTGTAATATATGTTGAACATTTTCTTAAACTATGTTGAGTAATTTAAAATAATACATGATGAACTGTTTTGTATTATATGATGAACTTTTTTAATGTATAATAAACATTTTTGAAAAAAGTACGAATATACACGCTGAACAATTTTTGGATACGCCCTGAACATTTGTTAAAAATACATTGAACAATTTGCGAATACAAATTGAACATTTGTATATTCAAGACATAGTGAACATTTGTATATTCATTGAAAAAACAAAACCAGAAGAGAAAAACAATGTAAGCCCGCAGAGAAAAACAATGTAAAACCGCGCGCGTTCAAGTCGGGCTTACGGGCTTCGATCTTCTATTTGAGACGGACGCGGGTTTGAGAAAGAGTGACTTTTTGGCTTCGGGCCAGCCACGACTTGTACTAAGATTGAAGGTCGAGCTTCTGCAAACCTGGCCCTAAAGCTGGCTTGGCCCCGACCAATGCTCAGGTTTAGTACCATCTTTTTCTTGGGATTGCACGTAGGTGTGTACGCTCGCCATCTTACTCGAGGCGGGCCGTGTGTCAGGGTACAACCTTTCCATCAGCATGTGCGTTCATGCCCGGGGGCACTCGCTGGTTAGGGTCAAATGCTTAGCATACTAGTACCGTGCGTTGCCACGGGCCTTTTAACTTTTATCTAATTGCATATATATACTTGTATTATTTTTATAAAACTTGGTTAATTTTTAGCCCCTTCCAATAATATCGTCTTGGGTCCTTTATCGACGGATTATGTTTGACGGCGGATTACTTTTTAACGTCAACATAATCCATCTTCATGTTTCTCATACTCTGCAAAAAAAAACATATAAAGAATACACCTTTTGTATTATCGTGTGCAATATATATAAGAACAATTATTTTTATGCATCTGTTCTGATTGTGTAAAACTCGATGATTTTTCAGTCCGAACCATCATAGTTATGTAGTGACTTGTCAATCAATTTCAAAGCATCATCCAAGCCATCAGGTTTTATCTGTGATCTAACAAAATTAACTTATATACACATATTTAATAAACAAATTAAAATATGATTATATAAATATAAACACACACACACACACATGCGCGCGCGCACACACACACACACTTAATGACACAACACTCACACTCACATATCATTCCCCCAGCTTGCTCTCCCCGCTAGGGCGTCTCTACCGCCACGGTTTCTCACTGTCGTATCCCTCGACACACGACATTCAGCCGGCACCTTCCTCTCACCATTATCTCCCCTCCTCTCTACAACGTCACCTGCCCCCTCCTCTCCCCTCCAAAGCATCCGAGGACAATTACTGGTGCCAAGGATTGCACACCGTCAGAGTGAACTACTTGAAGGCCTAGATGCGGAGAAACATTGACTCCTTGAAGCAGAGGTAGCTGGGAGCAGACGTAGGGCCGGCGATTATATCGATGCATATGTGCTTTGCATTGTTGTGTTTCTTTAGGAAAAACAGTTATTTTTAATTTTATATATAATGTGTCTTGTTGCAACGGGGGCAAAAATATTCTAGCGTGTGAACACTGATTTTGTTTAACATATAAGCCACATTATATATTGTATGTTGGATCACTTTTCTTCTTCCGCCATACAAAATCAGTCCTCACTCTCTCTCCATCCCTCTCCCTCCCCCCCCCCCCTCTCTCAGTGGCGGAGCTACACCGGAATTCCTGGGGGCCGGATCACAAAATGTGGAACTTGAGGGCAAAATACTGATTATTCTCCTAGGCACGCGTTGTATTTATTTTTTCCTTCACAAAATTGTCCAAGGCTGCGGGGTGTGTGTGTGTGTGTGGGGGGGGCACAGCCCACAGGTACACTAAGCTCCGTCAGTGCTCTCTCTCTCTCTCTCTCTCTCTCTCTCTCTCTCTCTCTCTCTCTCTCTGCGCCAGGCGCTCACAACAAATTTGAGTATGACATTGACATGCTACAATAGTTCTTCAACTCGTTCATACTAATTTCATTAATCCACTCCGACCCGTTGCATGTGAAGGATGGCACTATGTGATGATAGCGAAGTTACTTTGGGGTGCTAATTTATCCCTACTAAAATTCCAACAAGTTGGCACATCCACCAATCTTCACATATATTATATTAGAACAAATCCTTGCACACCATGATGCCGCTCAATTTTTATTGTGGACTGTTAAGAATTCCCTTAAATATATGAATTAAGGAACCCATATATTTTTATATCAGGATTAAAAATTTTATAAAGGTTGCATGTCAATTTTTGTACCATGATAGGAACAATACTTCAGAACTGATATTCATATGTGGTGTGTGTGCTAGCCTATTGTACATGGTGAAAATATTTCAAAAAACTATTAAATCTCAAGGAACTCATATGCATAATGCACCATCATTGTTTGATACACATACATGCATTAGTGAACGAATACACAAGATATAAAGCAAATTAAGATATGACATACTACAAGCTCCCCAAGTAAAAAAATATGTACTCTAAAAACAGCCCCAAGCAGTCATGCTTCACGATTAATTCGGCTACATGTACCACTATGGGAATCATCACCACCTCAATTGTGCACCAGCTCCAACTTGATCAGAAAGCACAACCTTCATCTATATTGTCCGCTGAAAGGTGGCTCTATAGGGCACAACCTTGAGTTAAACATCATTTCACTATAATTGTGAAGACAATGTGAGATCTGGCCATAGTCTAAATTACATGCACATGAACAATCAAAGGCCATGCTATAAAAATATTAGCATTCGTATATCGCTCGTGAGGGGTCACAAACTGAATGGGTGCAAATTACTGGTAAATATGTGTGTGGATTGGACATTTTTGAAATGGTGATAAATTGAATAAGTTAAAAGAGAAAAGATTATTACCTAATATATTGTGTAATGGATATTTCTTAGAATTACATAAAGCCATCAATTTATACAAAAATACATGGGATCAATGATGTTGTGACTGAGGCAAAATACAAAAATATTCATGAGAAAGTTGCATCACTCGCTGTGCAATTGTGCCCAGTGTGATTTAAAAAATCATAATTAAGCACGTGAAGCAACTCTTCTTTACATCTTTCATACCATTCAAAGGGAACCATAGCAATCATCAAAGGACCAATAAGTTGGCACCAAAACAAAATTAATATTGACCCAGACAATAAAACATATTTGAATTAGTGGAAGATGAAAGAGAAGAGAAAAATAATATCAAAATATACATCGAAGGAAATGGAAAATTTCACCTTTCATCTATGGAAAATATAATTAGGCCTTCACTATCTTGCAATCTCAAAGTTTCTTCATCATGCCTACAACCTTATGATATGAAACCAAGCTACTACTGACCAAGAAATGTCCAGCATTACATTTGTAGCTACCAAATTTTGCAGCATCATATATAGTGGAAAATCTGATCATGTTGATGGCTGCTATCGAGTTTTTAGAGAACTCTACACCATCATAATCTTCTTTAACACGCAAAAGAACACAAGGGTCTTCTCTATGAGCATTGAAATAGCCGCCATAAGAATAATTCATCCTGCAGATCATTATCATTTTGGCAAAGTATTGTATGCAATGGGCGTGCAGTATAACATCAAAGAATTTAACAAGTGTTTTCACTTGCCTGAATGATGTGATGTTCCTTGCATAGCCTTGGTCTTTTTCAACTCAGGGCAGACAATACAACTTTCTTTTGTCTGAATGTCAGACCATGATAGTTAAATCAGAAACATATCAGCACATCCTTGTATTAACATTGCCATTCACTATGAGAGCCAGAACCAGATCAGCACACCAATGTCTTGCGTTTTTCCATTGTTGTTATCGCCGCAACATGATGAAGATGAGTATTTTGAATATCAGTAGTTGACTAAATTATCTATAAACACACAAGAATTGAAAAATCAGTGTCAGTTCTAAAACAAACTACTACACAAAATAGACACAATACTGATATATTCCCTCGCGGGTGAATCCACTGAACATTCGAATGGAAAACATACGTTCCATGTTACGGTGAAAGCAAGAATGAGTGTTAACCACATGGTTGCAGAACTTGAGATTCCGTGGGTTGACGCCCATGATCGACAACCCGGTGAAGACCAGCTTCGGCTTCCACGACAAGAGAGAGAACTTCATGACCATAGTCCACCTCATGGTAAACTGGTAATCTCATAGGGCCCTGTATAATTCAAATTCATAGAGATTTTCACGAATTTGCAACACATGCGCAGATTCATGCCGCAAGTTGTGAGCATCGATCGAGGCGGAAGAGAAGCTGACCTGCTTGAGTGCTTGACGACGATGACTTTGAGGAGGCATATGTTGGCGAGGTAGCCGTCGATATAGCATGGTTTTAAATAGCCCGCTATAGCACGCTATAGCTTCGCTATAGCACGCTATAGCTTCGCTATAGCACGCTATAGCGTTTACAAGAGGCCTTGGGCTAAGGGACTTTGATTCAAACACATGAACACACATTTTAAATAGCACGCTATAGCTCGCTATAGCGCTTAGAAAAGGTCCGCCGCTAAGAGGCTTAGCGCGCTATTTAAAACTATGCGATATAGTCGTAGAGGGTGATGGGGTCACGGACGCGGTCGTCGTACGCGGGGCAGTGGATACCCATGTTGTCGAACGGGTGTTCTAACTAATATACACAAAAAAACAAATGTACACACAGTTACAGTTACACATGACATCAATGAAACAAAATTCGTCAGACATGCGCTTCCTGATAGCCAGGTTCATGGAGCAAGTCACTACATGCACATCCTCCTAGCTCTCGATGTCGCCTTGATCCTCAAGGCGTGGATGCACCGAAGGAGCAGCACAACGTGATGCTACTGAAGATCCTCCACCACCTGATGTGCAACCTGCCGTCGTACCACGCCATGGTCAAAATTGCGCGTCGGCTGGACGCGCCCCTTATGCACCTCAGGATCGGCAATGACCGGCCCGGTCATTGTCAACAGACGTCGCCTGCGAGTTTATGAAGATGCACGCCATCAAATTCATGACGCGACCATGGAGCCCCACCCTCCGTTTCCTGATGGCCGATGGATCAGCATCCTGGACCTGCAGCTGCTCGGCGCGTCGAGTCGGCGCGAAGATGTCGTACTGCACATGGAGGTAGCTCTGTCCTCCATCTCTGCTCTCCTCCTGCACCAGCGTGGATAAGGATGAGCCATGTCGGAGGGCAAGGCCTGATCTGGCATCCGAGCGTAGCGGCCAAGTGGCACAGAAGAGGCAGGCCTAGATCGGCGTCGTGAGTGAGGTGGCCGCCAGCCCGCTGGACAGCGTCTTCCGTCCTCGATTGAGATCGCAAGGTCGTATCCTTCTTCTCCTGTCCCAGCAGATTTCCATCGTGGCATAGAACATGTATTCTTTCTATTAAATTGTAATTTTGACACGCAAACTTTAGGGAGTTTCGGATGGAAAAGAATCTGGTGCATGCGACACCTGATCGCAGGGCTGTGCATTGCATACGAGAGGGAAGAAGGAAAGAAATCGCTTGCCAATCGATTTGTGGAATCTGAATGGCTGTCGATTTGTTTTGTTTGTTGATTATATATGGAATCTGAATGGTTTCCGATTTACTTCATTGTGAAAAAAAAGATACTAATTAAAAACTCGATGGGAGGGAGGATCGATGGGAGGGGGTAGCGAGGGGGAGTCCTAAGAAAACGACGTACGGACTCGTCCATTAGGAGTAGATATAAGACTTTCACAATAAGATTTGTTTGTCATGGTTTACTTGTTAATTTTTTTAAAATCCGTTATTTGTTTCTCAAAAATCTATTATTTATTTCCTAAAGTAAATTGCATTAATGGGAGGGATCAATTGATTTGGATAAGTTAGGAAAGTTATATCCATGATCTTTTGTATGTTAGGAAAGTGCTGATTTTGGAAAGAAAAGAGGGGAGTGAAAAATAAAACAATGGATAAAAAACCCGTGGGTGGTGGTGGGAGGTGGGAGAAAATAAAACCGGACGAAAATAAAGCCGGAGTACCAGGCTACCAACTACTCCATTAGGAGTAGAGATTAGGAGTAGAGATTAGTACCGTTTGCAGATGAACCGGTACTAATGGTCACATTATTGCCGGTTCAAACGGCTAGGCGGTCGTCGATCATTAGTACCGATTTGTGGAGAACCTTTAGTACCGGTTCATGCCACGAACCGGTACTAATGAGGCTGTGGCAGGCTGTTGTCATACTGGGGCCCCATCCAACACGTTTAGTACCGGTTTGTGGCACAAACCAGTGCTAAAGTTATTTAGTTGCAACTGTTTTTTAGTCCCACCTCGCTCGGCTAAAAAGGATTTTACCACCTTAAATATGTTACTTCTCAAACTATCACAATCACTTGGTCTTCAGTGAACTCTATGTGTAGGATCTATGGCTGCAATAGGAGTCTTCGCCGGTTCTCGAACCGGGGTAGATTCCTATTGATGATTTATATTTTTACACAAAAAAATCATTGATGATCAATGTATTTTTCTGTATAATATTTTTATATGTTTACACGGACGAAAACTTACACCGGCATCAAACTTTCAACCCTTTCTGACATCACGGCAAAAACTGAATGCACCTCGTGTATAAACTGGACAATCTCTTTCGAAATATCAGGGTTTCGGACGAAAACTCATCTGTTACACCGACACTTCATTTTTTTAAACTTATTACAACTCCAGACCTTTTTTGCGTTCAGTATGCACCATTCAAAGCCACGTCATAAACTTTCAACCGTTTCTGACATTATTTGCTATATTTTATGTATTTAAAGATTTGTTTTGAGCTAAATGACCCTGAAATTAAAAAGCACTACAAATGAACTCTGAAAATGTTGGAACTTGGCATGGTATCATCATTTCACCCACATAGCATGTGCAAAAAAGTAGAGAGGGTTACGACATAAACTGGATGCACCTCGTGTACAAACTGGACAATCTCTTTCGAAGTATCAGGGTTACGGACGAAAACTCATCTGTTACACCGACACTTCATTTTTTCAACCTTATTACAACTTCAGACTTTTTTTTGCATTCAATATGCACCATTCCAAGCCACGTCATAAACTTTCAACCCTTTCTGACATCATTTGCTATTTTTCATGCATTTAAAGATTTGTTTTGAGCTAAATTACCCTAAAATTGAAAAGCACTACAAATGAACTCTGAAAAGGTTGGAACTTGGTATGGTATCATCATTTCAGCCACATAGCATGTGCGAAAAAGTAAAGAGGGTTACGGCAAAAACTGGATGCACCTCGTGTACAAACTGGACAATCTCTTTCGAAGTATCAGGGTTTCGGACGAAAACTCATCTGTTACACTGGCACTTCATTTTTTAAACTATTACAACTTCAGACTTTTTTTTGCGTTCAGTATGCACCATTCAAAGTTACGTCATAAACTTTCAAACATTTCTGACATCATTTGCTATCTTTCATGCATTTAAAGATTTGTTTTAGGCTAAATGACCCTGAAATTGAAAAGCACTACAAATGAACTATGAAAAGGTTGGAAATAAAATAAAATAAATAAAACAACTCAGAAATAAATAAATAAATAAAATAAATAAATAAAGCAGAAAAGAAAAAACAACATCAACAAAAACTCTGCGCGCTGCCCAGTGGACCTGCCTGGCCTTGGGCCTGAAAGCAGGCCCATAAGGCCGAGCAGGCCCACAGGGCAGCGCGGCAAAGTTAGGCCTGAAAGCCTGCTAAGGAGAGGAGCTCGAGAGAGCTACCATACTAGGGCTTATAAACCAGTGCGGAAGCCTCTCGGCTAACGAGGTGGGACTAAACTTGTCGCACCGGACCTAAGCCTTTAGTACCGGTTCGTGTCTCTAACCGGTACTAAAGGGTGGCCTTTAGTACCGGTTGGAGCCACGAACCGGTACTAAAGGTTGTCGCTTCCCGCCGTTTGGCCTTGCCAAATTTGACCTTTAGTACCGGTTTGTGCCTCGAACCGGTACTACAGGGGGCCCTAGTAATTTGAGGGCCCTGTGCAGTCGAACACACTGCACATGTCTCCCATACGGGCCTGTGAATACCTCCCTGTTTGGTTCATAAGTCGTAGGACTTTTTCTAGTCCCAACTAAAAAGTCCCTAAGTCCCTAAAAAGTCTCTCCCTGTTTGTTTACAGGGACTAAAAAGTCCCTAGTCCCTCCCTAAAGGTTATTAAATGACCATGTTACCCCTAGTATACAGAAAAATAACAACCAAACAACACCATGGGGCGGCGGGGCAATGGGTGCAGGGAGGGGCATTGTTAGAAAAGTCCCAAAAAAGACTCTACTTGAGAGTCTTCTTCATTTAGTCCCAAAAAGCAACTTTTAGTCCCTAGTAGTCCCTCATGTTTCATTAAAAAGTCTCTAAGAAGGACTTTTTCTAGTCGCTACACCAAAAAGTCCCTGGAAACAAACACCCCCTAAGGCCTTGTTTGGTTCATAAGTCCTAGGACTTTTTCTAGTCCCAACGAAAAAGTCCCTAGTCCCTAAAAAGTCTCTCCCTGTTTGTTTTCAGGGACTAAAAAGTCCCTAGTCCCTCCATAGAAGTTATTAAATGACCATGTTACCCCTAGTATACAGAAAAATAACAACCAAACAACACTATGAGGCGGCAGGGCAATGGGTGCAGGGAGGGGCTTTGTTGAAAAAGTCCCAAAATTTCCAAAAAAGACTCTCCTTGAGAGTCTTCTTCATTTAGTCCCAAAAAGCAATTTTTAGTCCCTAGTAGTCCCTCTTGTTTGGTTAAAAAGTCTCTAAAAGAGACTTTTTTTATTCCCTACACCAAAAAGTCACTGGAAACAAACACTCCCTGAGGTTATACTCTACACACTAAAGCACGCATGCTTAGCAAAATAGCCATTCAATGACTTGCAGTGCATCCAGTACTCCAGTTTCTTTACATAAGATACATAGATTGGATACGCCCGAGGAAAAAAGGTGATCATGTCTCACTGTCCTCTCCTATGTGCAACAAGCTTCGAGCTTGTTGAGCTAAACTATAAAGTAGTTCGGGCAATCGTTGAATCTCTAACGCATGTCCAATCAGCCACAACCGTTCCACTGAATATGACATAAGATTTTGATACATCGATAGTAATGAGACATAATATGCTATAAAAACAATACAACTTTCAGTTCCCAAATGCGTAATATAAGATGTGAAGCTATCAAACTGTACGAGAGCTTGCGTGCCTATTCAATAGTACGTGGACAATTTCTTTCTGCTTCTCGAACCGGGACTTGTGACCTAAAAATGATTCAGTAGATCACACCGGCCCAATTCATCGATTTCCACATATGCATGCATGCATGCAGAGACTAGCCATGGTTGAAGCGGCCGCCCGGAATCGGCGAGCTTGGCACCGAACCGTGGTGGTCGCCAAGCATCCTCCGGCCATCCACACCGCCGGCGCCCGTGGCGAGGAGCACCGCGGCTATAAGCACCACAACAAGGACCACCACTCTCCTCGGCAAGGCTACCGCATACATACTGCTCCCCGTCGATCAGGTCGATCTTGTGATTGTCCAACCCATGTATTTTTTATAGACACATATACTATGAGTTTTTTTATTTTGGGTGCAGATCGACGACGAGTCTAGTCTCCCCGACGTGTGCTTCCGGGCATACTTTTGACTGGAAAATAAGATCAACGGACAACAAACTAGCCGGTTCAGTAGTACTGTCCCTAAACACACGCTGAATCTTCCCGTCAGTTAGTATTAAATTATTGCCCCCTGACACACGTCCGATTGACTTGTGTCCTTGCTTACCCACATCAACCTTGCAATTGCTTACCCACATCACTTTTCATTTCATAATGATTCTGACTGGTTTCTTCATTTTCCAATTTTATTAACTTATTATGCGGTTATATTTTAGTAACATACATTCTCATATGCTTTCTAGAATATTTATGGTTATTTAATTTCAAGAGATTTTAGACCATTTAAAACTCAAGGTAGTCTTCCAATAATATGAAAATATTATGATGATTTATCATAGAGAAGACGACTACCGAAAATGCCGAACGGTGGACGAGCACTCTGCGGACCAAATCCTCCCCGTCCGTTATCCTTACCGATCAGATCGCGCCCGGTATTTGCGCTCGCTGTCCCCCGTAGAGCCTTGCCACCGCTTGTATCCCGGCACCCATCGCTAGTTTTTTATCAAATGGTCGTACAGTGCGACGTGACGCGACCTTGTGACCAACGACACTTGATGGGTTAGCCTTTTCCACAGTCCGAAGTGACGCGTCTGTGTACTAGATTCACCTTCCCCACTCATGTGACCACATTGAATAATAATCCGCCATTTAAGACCAGGTTGTTAGTCAGTGTGGTGTACACAGAGTATCATATTAATATTAACAGTCCTTAAGGCGAAAAATGCATTTTGGTGGACTTTTTGAAAAAAGAATTCCACAACACAAAAAGAATTGTACATACAAAACTGTAGACATCACACGTTTAAGAAAAAATACATAACAATATAATTTCATACATGACGTGGACAAAAACATATGTAAATGAAAATTGATCAAAAGAAATTATTGTTGGGCCGGTATTTCTTTTTGTACAGTTTGCAAACCATTATATTTTTGAACGAAATTTCACAGATCTGCCGTGAATATGTATAAGTTTTCACATTTTTTGTAAAATATCAAAACTTTTCTTGAGGGAAAAAGTAAGTTTTATTCCATATTGATAGAGTTACAATCCTGAGGTAAAACTTGAAATATGATTTTTTTTTATCATTTGAAAAGGGTGATCGAATGCACTCGCCAACCAGAAAGTAATGTTTTTAGATTTTATCAATCTGTATTTTACCCGACACATTAAACTAACCAAGTAGATTTGATTAGTGACCCTGTACTAATTTTCCTGTTAGATGAAGAGACGCGCACTGTGCATTATGGAACAATGGCAGGGTCTCCCTTTGTCACGTCCCTACTTGCAAAAAGTTCTGCGTTGTGGCCCACCATCCATAATTTACATCGTCAGGTCAAATCAGCAACTGCTCCTCCCGTGCGGCATGTGTACCAGCTCGGCCTGCTCGCACGCCCAGATCCACGCAAGGAAAGGGAAACATGTGTGCCATTCCTGTACGCCTACTGCCCCTAGTCTTCTATTCCTAAGAAACGAGCAGGGGGGACAGCGAAGTGATGTTTGCTTATCCCCAGGAATCGTTTGATGGCCATGATTAAGTCCACACGAGCCGCCGTCCACTGAAAAGTCGCTTCCAGACGACTACCTCATTTGTGAAAGAGTCTATCCTGCTTTGCATAGTACTTTTATTTATTTATTTCATTATAGCGACGGCCTATAGGTTTAAATATTCCTTTGTACAACTAGATGACACCCCGCATGTTGCTATGGGAATAGATTGTGATATTTTTGAAGAGATTTGATTGTATGAAACATAAATATTTGAATTAATAATATATGAACTAAAACAAATTATATATTGTAGTTTATTATTGTATGGTTGAGAATATTTATTGAATATAAGTGTCATAATACAATGTAAAAAAAAGCATCCATATTGAGTGAATCATTGGTGAGATAGCATGTGTGGTGAGATGGAATGTGTGCACGAGATCAACTAATTATGGAAAACTGTTTTTCATGCATGTTGTTGGTTTTCATTGATGAGGTGCCATGTGTGCATGCCAAGATAATAGAAATAGTGGGGATCAACTATTTAGTGGTTGTTCGTTGGTCTCGGAATCTTATTGTAATTTTTATTATGTTTGAGATGATTTATACTTTCAGTGAACTTTGATAATATATCTGGATCATTTAAAAAATAAAAGAAATGAAAATTCAGGTGGGCAATCTCACCATTCATAAATGAAAAAAAAAACGAATATCCAACTAAGCCACTATTGCACCACTGTATCTGACATAAAATTGTGATGCACCAATAATAGTCATACAATACAAAATAACTTAATGAAACACTAAAGTATAACAGTCAGTTCCCAATGCACTAGTGGAAAACAGGGAACTAGTCCCGGTTCAAGAGGCCTTTAGTCCCGATTCTGGAACCGGGACAAAAAGGTCGGGACTAAAGCCCAAAACCTTTAGTCCCGGTTCGCTTACGGACCGGGACAGAAGGGGCTCCATGTGGCCGCTGCGGGGCGCCCAGGCAGGAGGCCCTTTAGTCCCGGTTGGTTACACCAACCGGGACCAAAAGGTATCCACGCGTCAGCAGCTGGTGGTGTTTTTTTTGGGGGAGGGGGGGGGGGTAGGGGGTTTTGGAGGGTTAATTTAGGGGTTTCATATTGTGTTAGCTAGCTAATAGAGAGAAGTGACCTCTCTTTCTCCATGCTTGATCGACGCTAGCTACTATACATATAGAGAGAACTCGGCACACTAGCTAGTAAGCAAATGAATGAACCATTAATAACACAAGATCGTCATGACCATAGACAGAGAGAAGTGACCTCTCTTTCTCCGAGAGATTGGTCCAACAATAAGTTTTCGTATATCTATCTGACGCTACTAGCTACATATATACAATATAACATCTCTTACAATCCCTAACATCTAAAGTCTATATCAATTTCCAGATGGTATTCTCCCTTCTCATTGATGACATGGTCAAGAAAGTATCCCGCCAATTCCTCTTGAATTGCTCGTATGCGATCATGTGGTAGGAGTTCATCCCGCATCTGCCAGATCTAATTTAAAGAAGGGGGGGGGGGTCAATTCATATATATGAATGAAACTCAACACAAATGATGGTAATAAAATAAAATTGTGAAAATTATTGTTTATGTACTTCATATTGTCGGTCAGAGTAGCCCCGCTCAGAGGTCGAGTGGCGGATGAAGTCGCAAACGTAGTCTCCACAAAAATCATTCCCGACTTCCTGCCACAAGCACTTTATACGGGAAATAACGTTCAATCAAACTGATAATCAAGCATGGTAAATGGTATTGATGAAACTAGAGGGAGATGTGCGGAACTAGCTAGTACTACTTACTTTTGGGTGTGTAAATTGCAGCTCCCCCGGCAATCCTGGAGCAATTCCGGTGAACTCTTTCTAAACCCTGCCAGACAAAGAAAATAATTACTTCATATCGGGAAATGAACAAAGTTGCCAATATGGTGCGATAATGATCGATTGAACTTACTTCTAGAGCATTGCAGTCATGTCCGCATAGTCCTGGGGATATTTTCGTCTCGAGTCTAAGACAGTTACTACTCCCCGGTCAAGCTTAATCACCAGCAGAATAAAGTGAAATCTGTGCACGCATACATAACTCATCAATTATACATTACTATAATCTTGAGTAAGCGAAACCGAATATGCACAAGACAGTAACACTCACTTGAAGTTGTAAGGAAAGAGTACTTTCCCTTTGTTTTGATTTCAAAGTAAGGATTGTAGCAGGTTTTTCTCAGTATCTTTGACTCTATTTTTAACCGACCATTCATTTATGGTATTTGGGTTACTGAACCCAATGTTATAGATTTGTGCTTTTTTGCATTCGACGATCTTCAATCTGCATAATATAATGAGGATAAATATATATGCATGTAATGAAAGAGCTGAGCTATAGAGACTTAATTACAGAAGTAATACTTACAGACAGTAGTAAGTCATGAGTCGTTTGTCGAGGGCCATTTGATTGTATTACTGGAATAACTCCACAAATTCAATAGGCATCACCTCAGTTCCAACGAGGCCGTGCTCCTCTTTAATTCCCAGCATCAAAGTATCCTTCCCAGACTCCCTGCAAGTTTTTGTTGGGGAACGTTGTCGGTGTCAAAACAAGCAGATTTCAGGTAGGGGGGCCCAAGCTATGCGTATGAGGACCAATGGTAACTATGGAGAAGGGACACAGTGTTTACCCAGGTTTGGGCCCTCTTAATGGAGGTAAAAACCCTACTCCTGCTTGATTATATTCGAGGGTATAAGGGTTACAAGAGTAGATCTACCTCGAGATCGGTTCGCCTAACCCTAGATAGCTAGCCTAGCAATGTTGTGATCCTGCCTCCGATCTAACCCCCTGGTTTATATAGACACCGGAGGGGCTTAGGGTTTTACAAAGTTGGTTTTACAGAATGGAATAACATATCCGAACACCAATACTTGCCATCAACGCATGTGAGAGTCCCCACCGGACACGAGCGATAACCTTTTGTCTTGTATCTTGACGGCCCATCAATCCGGCCCACATCAATAGACCGGACACCCGAGGACCCCTTTATCCAGGACTCCCATAGTAGCCCCTGAACCAGTCTTCAATGATGATATATTTGGCGCTCAGATAGTCTTCGACATTGCAAGGCGGGTTCCTTAAAGAATACACATCGGCTTTCCTCTGTAGAAGAATTGTATTCGACATAATAAACACAACCCTTAGCCGCGAAGGCAGGATCAAAAATAAAAATAATGTATTTTACTGAAAACTTTTTTCGACGAAGCGTCAAACTTGATTATTCAACATTTTGAACCGTTTTCACGCCCCGTGTTCCGTATTTCGAGGCCACGCCCCATTGCATGTCCTGTCAAAATAGAGATCGTGCCCACTTAATACGGGATTGCATATCAATGATATTTGGGTAATCCAACCGTTTGCGGCGCATGCCTTCATTGGGAATAGGCGACATTCAAGGCACGAGTGGGGGGCGGTTGGTACTTTTACTGCCTATAAGAGCGCAAGGGACCCCCACTGTCCTCCCCACACCTTCACATCTCCTCAGCCTTCCAATCTCCCAAGCTCTCTGCACCCGCAAAGTCTTTGTCTTTCTCTCCACCACCACCACCTACCCCGACCATGGCCGGAGCTGGCTCCAAGGGCAAGTGGGAGGCCTCCTCCGTGACAGACAAGGACATAATAGATCTCCGGAGTACGGGGTACCTCGTTGCTGATATTAAGCACCGGCTTCCCTCTGAAGGTCAAGTCCTTCCCACTCCAGAGCCCGACGAGCGGGTCGTCTTCCTTCCCTACTTCCTTAGAGGGTTAGGTTTTCCACTCCACCCGTTCGTCTGCAGACTTATGTACTACTACGGGCTAGATTTCCACGATCTAGCCCTGAACTCATTTCTCCACATATCGGCGTTCATAGTCGTGTGTGAGGCTCTCCTCCGCGTCCGCCCACACTTCAGCCTATGGCTCAAGGTCTTCAATGTGAAGCCGAAGGTGGTCGACGGGCAACACGCGGACTGCGGCGGAGCTATTATTAGCAAGCTGCAGAACACCACTTGGCCAAAGGGGGCCTTTGTGGAGACCATGAAGATCTGGAAATAGGAGTGGTTCTACATCACCGAGCCGCGCCGCCCTAACTGGGGGGGGGGGGGGCATTCCGTAGTTCAGATCTGCACCCCCATGAGGCTCACCTCCTAGAACGCGAAGGGCCTCGACTGGGGGTCCCAGACGGAGGTGCTGACGATGCAGACGTGCATTACCAACGTGTTGGGGAAGAACGTTGGTCTAACCAACGTGGTTCAGATCATGCTCTTCCGCCGCATTCTCCCCTGCTAGCGTCGGGCTTCCCCCATGTGAGAATTCAAGCCGGAGGTTCCGCGGACGATGCAGCACTTCCTCGGCACCATGCATGAGGGAATGTGGAAACTGTTTTCAAGGCGCAGAAGAGCAGCTGGCCCATGGAGACCGAAGACATCGGCATCAACGTCGCGTATCCGGCCTCTCTGAAGACATATCTAGTTATATATATAGACACACACACACACACACACACACACACACACACACACACACACACACACACACACACACACACATATATATATATATATATATATATATTCGGTATATGCCGAACTCATCAACCCGTCTTTCGTTGCAGGGTTGGACCAAGAAGTTGGAGCGGATCAAGCGTCCGGCTCCACTGCCCGAAAACCCAGTCACTCCTCAGCTGGAGGAGATGCTGGTTCCGGCGCCTTATCAACTGCCAGAAAAGAAGGCCAAGAAAAAGAGCAAGGGGCCCAAGAACGGGCCCTGCCGCAAAGGCCCTCCGGAAGCAGTGTCCGGAGAGGCCGAGCTCGTCTCCTCCCGCGAGGGATACGAGGACGAACAAGAGGAGGAGGAGGAGGATGAGGAGGCGGAGAGCGACTCCCCCCTCAAGACGAGGAGGGGGAAATGGATAGCCCCCGAGAACCTGGAGGGGGCGACGCCGAAGAAAGGGCGAGTAATCCGCTCGGATAGTTCGAACACGGAGTCCGAACACAACCTGTAGCGGGTCCAAGGGAGAAGCCCCTAGCCGAGACGTAAGTATTAGAAACTCGCTCGTTCAATTATCTCTTTAACCTGCCTTTGTCATGATCAATTTATTTATGCTTTTCAGCCCTCCGCGCGAGGTCTCGATCCCCTCTTCTTCGACGGGGAACTCGTTAGCCCCTGGGGAGGCGGAGAGTGACGGCCCATCTCGTGCCCTCTCTCCCCCTGCCATGGAGGACACCGAGGTGTCATCCAAAGCCATCTCCTGGCCGGGGAGGGGTGGATGAGACGGTCCGGAAGGCGCCCGAGGACAACACCTCAGACGTTGTAGAGCGGGGCACGACGACCCCCACAACCATCAAGGGTGGAGGACTTCAGCAGTCCGGGCCCTTGCCGAACACCGTCCCAGAGACCAATACGGCACTGGGATCGGATCAACATCCTCCTCCGAAGGAGGGTGGAGAAGCAGGAGCTCCATCGGCGGCCTCTGTCAATCCAGAGGCCGCTGACACTATGCGGGAGGCACTGGAATGTGCCTCCATCGTAGAGGAACAGCGCACCCTTATGGGTGCGGCTATGGAGAAGGTTCAGTCTGTGAAGAGCGGAGTGACCGAAGCCTTCCACATCCTACTGATAGGCTTCGAGGTAAGCGGTGTAATATTCTTCATAAGTATTCTATGTATATATATATATATGTGAGGCGAAGCCCATGTGTAGACAGTAGCCCTGAGACTCTGTCCGGACTAGAACAAACCGAACAGAGGATCATCAACAAGTAGATAATGCACTGTGTTTGTTTTTGACAGGCTTCGAAGCTGGCGGCTACTGCCCAGGCCACAGAAATTGGCTAGCTCAATCGGAAGCTTCGGCTATCCGATGAGGAACTCGACCGTACCAACAAGCGGTTCGACGAAACCCAAGGTATGTGGTATTTCAGTATATCCAAAAATTATATTCTTGTGTAGTCGGGTTGAAACTGACTAAGGATGTTGTGAATATACTCGCAGTTGGCGCAGCCAAGGTTGAGTCCCTCAAGAGCGCCCTTGCCAAATCCAAGAAGGAGGCAAAGGTGAGCAAGGTAGCCATGGACAAGGCGGCCAAGGCTCTAGATGAAGAGCAAACCACCCACCGAAAACACGAGGCGCGGGTGGGAGAAGTAGAACAGGAGCTCAAGGACGCCATCGCAAGGTGCGAGTCCTTGGAGCAGAAGAGTTCGGAGCAAGCCTCCGGACTTGCCAAAGCTCTTGAGAACCTGAAGGAGGCCCGGGTTGATGCCCAGGGCGCTTGCCAGGAGATACAAGAGGAGAAGCACATTGCGGCTGGTAAGGCCTTTATCACGCAGAGTAGATATAGTAGTAAGAGATATATTTTACTGACCCGAGTTTGGAGTTTTCCAGGCGCCTTTGCTGATCTGGCGGGGAGTATTTTGGATGCCGCCGCATTCTTCCGAGCCGAAGAGGGGAGTTCGACGGAGAAGTTATTCTGGTCGCACTACCTTGCGCTAGAACTTCCCGTGCCCCTAAGCGACCAGCTGAAGTAGTTGTCCGAGCTGCACAGGGTGGCTGGACTGGCTATGAAGGATGTTATAGTCCGCTTGTGGCCGGACGACTCCATCCCTAATAGTCACTTCAGACTTGTGATGAGGCTAGTGGAAGCGCTCCCTCGGATCGATGCCCTCAAGCGGTCGTCCTGCATTGAAGGTGCCCGGATGGCCTTTTCCCGTGTCAAGGTGAAGTGGGTAAAGATGAAGGCCACCGAGATTGCTAACGCAGGGCCGCCTGAAGGGAAAGAGCACTAGCGGCCGAAGAAGTACTTTGATGAGGTCCTTGAGGGTGCCCGCATTGTGGAAGGCCAGTGTTCGAAGGACGTGAACTTTGAGTAGTTGAGTCCAGTTTGTAAGAGTCATGTAATGATTTCATGGTGTATGCTACTTATGATTTAATTTATCCTCCTATTTTGCTGTTTATATGACTGAAAGTTTACCAGTCGTCGGCTTCAGCCCCCACGTAGATATTAAAGGGATGTTCGGGAACGCATGCCATCACTTAATCCAACGTCTTGGTCTGATGTAGGAGGCGTCTTGCGGAGTGAACTAGGCAATCAGACTATGTGGCTTTAGTACTTTCACTCCAGTGTGATTGAGCGCGTACAACGGGCCTCCACTCGTGGTATCACACCTTTAAAAGTAGTGTTACTAGGCTTGATTCGTGATGGATCGATCCCCATCTTACGGACAGTATATTGATAGATCAAGTTGAGACTGCTTCCTCAATCCATAAGAAACTCTAGTGAGGTGGTATCCGTCAATGATTGGATCAAGAACCAGGGCGGCCGAACCCCCGTGACGGATACTGGTTGGGTGGTCCCTATCATCAAAGGTGATCGGACATGCTGACCATGGGTTAAATTTGGGAGCGACATGCTCTATGGCATAGACGTCCCGTAATGCGCGTTTGCGCTCCCTTTTGGGGATATGAGTGACATATATCATGTTCACTGACTTCACCTCGGGGGGAAACTGTTTCTGCCCCTGATGACCCACAAGTATAGGGGATCTATCGTAGTCCTTTTGATAAGTAAGAGTGTCGAACCCAACAAGGAGCAGAAGGAAATGACAAGCGGTTTTCAGTAAGGTATTCTCTGCAAGCACTGAAATTGTAGGTAACAAATAGTTTTGTGATAAGATAATTCGTAACGGGTAACAAGCAATGAAAGTAAATAAGGTGCAGCAAGGTGGCCCAATCCTTTTTGTAGCAAAGGACAAGCCTGGACAATTTCTTATAATGAGAAAAGCGCTCCCGAAGACACATGGGAATTATCGTCAAGCTAGTTTCATCACGCTCATATGATTCGCGTTCGTTACTTTGATAATTTGATATGTGGGTGGACCGGTGCTTGGGTACTGCCCTTTCTTGGACAAGCATCCCACTTATGATTAAGGGAAAATTTTGTTTTTGCCACTCTAGATTTTGCCAATTTTCCTTATGCCACTCTTGATTTTGACATTTCACTTTTGCCACTCTTAGTTTTTGACAACTATCACAATTGCCATTCCCGTGGCAAAAACAAAATTTTTAGAGTAGCAATTGTGATAATTGTCAAAAGCTAAGGGTGGCAAAAATGAAATAAAAATATTTTGCTTTTGCCACAGAATGGCGATTGTGATAATTGTCAAAAACTAAGAGTGGCAAAAGTGAAATGTCAAAATCTAGAGTGGCATAAGGAAAATTGGCAAAATCTAGAGGAGAAAAAACAAATTTTTCCCTATGATTAACCCCTATCGCAAGCATCCGCAACTACAAAAGAAGTATTAAGGTAAACCTAACCATAGCATGAAACATGTGGATCCAAATCAGTGCCTTACAAAGCAACGCATAAACTAGGGTTTAAGCTTCTGTCACTCTAGCAACCCATCATCTACTTATTACTTCCCAAGGCATTTCTCTAGGCCCAAATAATGGTGAAGTGTCATGTAGTCGATGTTCACATAACACCACTAGAGGAGAGACAACATACATCTCATCAAAATATCGAACGAATACGAAATTCACATGACTACTAATAGCAAGACTTCACCCATGTCCTCAGGAACAAACATAACTACTCACAAAGCATATTCATGTTCATAATCAGAGGAGTATTAATATGCATAATGGATCTGAACACATGATGTTCCACCAAATAAACCAATTAGCATCAACTACAAGGATTAATCAACACTAGTAGCAACCCACAGGTACCAATTTGTGGTTTTGGATACAAGATTGGATACAAGAGATGAACTAGGGTTTGAGAGGGGATGGTGCTGGTGAAGATGTTGATGGAGATTGACCCCCTCCCAATGAGAGGATCGTTGGTGATGATGATGATGATGATTTCCCCCTCCCGGTGGGAAGTTTCCCCGGCAGAACAGCTCCGCCGGAGCCCTAGATTGGTTCCGCCAAGGTTCCGCCTCGTGGTGGCGGAGTTTCCTCCCGTAAGCTTGCTTATGATTTTTTTCAGGGTAAAAGACCTCATATAGCAGAAGATGGGCACCGGAGGGCCAACAGGGGGCCCACGAGACAGGGGGGCACACCCAGTAGGGGTGGGCTCGCCCCCCACCCTCGTGGCCAGGCTATGGGCCCCCTCTGGTACTTTCTTTGCTCAATAATTCTTATTAAATCCAAAATGACTTTCGTGGAGTTGCAGGTCCTTTGGAGCTGTGCAGAATAGGTTTCCAATATTTGCTCCTTTTCCAGCCAGAATCCCCGCTGCCGGCATTCTCCCTCTTCATGATAAACCTTGTAAAATAAGAGAGAATAGCCATAAGTATTGTAACATAACGTGTAATAATAGCCATAATGGAATAAATATTGATATAAAAGCAGGATGCAAAATGGACGTATCAACTCCCCCAAGCTTAGACCTCGCTTGTCCTCAAGCGGAAGCCGATATCGAGAAATATATCCACATGTTTAGAGTAGAGGTGTCGATAAAAAAAAATACGGACATGAGGGCATCATGATCATTCTTATAACAGCAACATATATAGATTTTGTCATATGATTTCTTATTCTCAAGTAACAATCTATTCACAACGTGAAGTATGGTTCAGAAACTTCACTGAAAACTAACAAACTATAATCTCAGTCATTGAAGCAATTGCAATTTATCATAACATCAGAAAGAGTCAAGAATAGAGCTTTTCAGCAAGTCCACATACTCAACTATCATATAGTCTTTTACAATTGCTAACACTCACGCAATATTTATGGTTATGGAGTTTTAATCGGACACTGAGAAAGATAGGGGCTTATAGTGTTGCCTCCCAACGTTTTACCTCAAGGGTAATGTCAACAATAATAGTTAATGCTCACGAACATCCAATTGGATATATGTATCAGGATCTTTCCAACACGAGGTGCTTGCCAAAGGATAAAATTAAAAAAGGGAAAGGTGTGGGAATCACCTTGACTTTTGCATAAGGTAAAAGACATAAAGTAAAAGATAGGCCTTTCGCAGAGGGAAGCAGAGGTTGTCATGTGCTTTTAGGGTTGGATACATAAAATCTTAGTGCAAAAGAACGTCACTTTATATTGCCACTTGTATATGGACCTTTATTATGCAGTCCGTCGCTTTTATTGCTTCCATAACAAGATCGTATAAAGCTTATTTTATCCGCACTAATAAGTCATGCATATTTGGAGAGCAATTTGTATTGCTTGCAACATGACAACTTACTTGAAGGATATTACTCAATCCATAGGTAGGTATGGTGGACTCTCATAGGAAAACTGGGTTTAAGGATATTTGGAACAACAAGTAGTATCTCTACTTGGTGCAAGGAATTTTTGGCTAGCATGAGGGGGAAAGGCAAGCTCAACATGTTGGACGATCCATGACAATATACTTTAACGGAGATGTGAGAAAACATAAACCATTACGTTGTCTTCCTTGTCCAACATCAACTCTTTAGCATCTCATACTTTAATGAGTGCTCACAATCATAAAAGATGTCCAAGATAGTATATTTATATGTGAAAACCTCTCTTCCTTTATTACTTCCTATTAATTGCATTGATGACCAAAACTATGTTTGCAAACTCTCAACAACTTTTAAGCCTCATACTTTCTATATGTGAAGTCATTACTATCCATAAGATCAATATGAACTCTTTTATTTCTTTTTATTTTCGCAAGATCATGGCTAGATAGCAAAGCCCTTGACTGAACACTAATCTTTATTATATATAACTCACGGACTCCATTACATAGAAGGATCACAAAGAAAAACTCAAAACTAATTCAAACCAAGACTTTATTCTACTAGATCTAGATATTACCAAAAGGATTGAACTAAGTAAAACGGTAAAGATAGGAGTGTGATGGTGATACGATACCGGGGCACCTCCCCCAAGCTTGGAAGTTGCCAAGGGGAGTGCCCATACCCATGTGATTATGTCTCTTTCTTCAGAGTTGGTGTTGCGATCTTCTTGGCGATGATGCCCCTCAGGATACGATTCTCCTCCTCGAGCTTATTGACTTGTTGCTTGAGGTCCATATTTTCCTTGCGGAGCTTGCCCGTGATGGCTAAAGCTCCTTTTACCCAAGGATGTTGCATAGCTTCGGGAGAACCAGTGACACTCTTTTTCGTATTTTCATAAGAAAGAAATTGTTTAACATTAGAAGGGATGACCGAGTTTGGAGCAGCTGGGCTCTGTAGTCCCCCCATCATGAATCCTGTTTGGAAGTGAGATGTGACTTCTTGATCCTCCTCCATGGCATCTATCCTTTTCAAGTCGGCCTCCATCTCATCCTCCGTTGATGGCCCAAGGTAATAAGCATCGATGTTTACTCCTGGACCTGGCGTCGAGTGGGACACACGACTCTCCCCGATTGACTCTTAAGAAGACATCTTGCTCTAAATCTGTAACAGAAATATCTCGAAACAAAGACAAAGGATTTTCACGTCATACGGTGGTCAAAACCTTCAGGAGATTATATAATGATTTTTTACCGACCAAAAGAAGTAACGCGCAAGAAAACGGAGTCCGGGAGGCACACGAGGTGCCCACGAGGCAGGGGGCGAGCCCAGTAAGGGTGGGCGCGCCCTCCACCCTCGTGGAGGCCTCATGCCCTTCCCGGATTACTTCTTGCTTCCATAAATTTTTAAATATTCCAAAACGGAGAGAAATTGCCATTAAAACTGTTTTGGAGTCGGTTTACTTACCGTACCACATACCTATTCCTTTTCGGAGTCTGAAACGTTCTGGAAAGTGTCCCTTATGTATTCCTCCGGGGTTACGGTTTCAATAATATTAGTTTCAACATTTATGGGATTACCTGAGATATAATGTTTGATTCTTTGACCGTTCACCACCCTCGGACTTGTGCCTTCGAAGTTGTTGAGTTTTATGGCACCGGAACGATAGACCTCCTCGATAACGTAAGGACCTTCCCTTTTAGAGAGAAGTTTTCCTGCAAAAAATCTTAAACGAGAGTTGAATAGCAACACATAATCACCTACGTTTAACTCACGCTTTTGTATCCTTTTGTCATGCCATCTTTTAACTTTTTCTTTGAACAGCTTGGCATTCTCATAGGCTTGGGTTCTCCATTCATCAAGTGAGCTAATGTCAAATAACCTCTTCTCACCAGCAAGATTGAAATCATAGTTGAGCTCTTTAATGGCCCAATATGCCTTATGTTCAAGTTCAAGAGGTAAGTGACACGCTTTTCCATAAACCATCTTATACGGAGACATACCCATAGGATTTTTATATGCAGTTCTATAGGACCATAATGCATCATCAAGTTTCTTGGACCAATTCTTTCTAGATCTATTAACAGTCTTTTGCAAAATTAATTTGAGCTCTCTATTTCTCAATTCTACTTGACCACTAGACTATGGGTGATAAGGAGATGCAATTCTATGATTAACATCATATTTAGCAAGCATTTTACGGAAAGCACCATGAATAAAATGTGAACCACCATCAGTCATGAGATATCTAGGGACTCCAAACCTCGGAAAAATAACTTCTTTAAGCATCTTAATAGAGGTGTTATGATCAGTACTACTATTTGGAATAGCTTCTACCCACTTAGTAACATAATCAAGATCAACTAAAATATGTGTGTATCCATTGGAGGCAGGAAAAGGTCCCATATAATCAAAGCCCCAAACATCAAATGGTTCAATAACAAGAGAATAATTCATAGGCATTTCTTGACGTCTACTAATATTACCAATTCTTTGTCATTCATCACAAGACAAGACAAACTTACGGGCATCTTTGAAGAGAGTAGGCCAATAAAAACCGGATTGCAATACCTTATGTGCAGTTCTATCTCCAGCGTGGTGTCCTCCGTATGGTTCGGAGTGACACTTGCGTAGGATCCGTTCCTGTTCATGCTCAGGTACACAACGTCTTATAACACCATCTACTCCTTCTTTATAAAGGTATGGGTAATCCCAGAAGTAATGTCTTAAATCATAAAAGAACTTTTTCTTTTGCTGGTATGTGAAACTAGGTGGTATAAATTTAGCAACAGTGTAATTAGCATAATCAGCATACCATGGAGCAGTATGAGAACCATTAATGACTGCTAATTGTTCATCAGGGAAGCTATCATCTATAGGTAGTGGGTCATCAAGAACATTCTCTAACCTAGACAAGTTGTCTGCAACGGGGTTCTCATCTCCCTTTCTATCAATAATATGCAAGTCAAATTCTTGGAGCAAGAAGACCCATCTAATAAGTCTAGGTTTAGCATCTTTCTTTTCCATAAGATATTTAATAGCAGCATGACCAGTGTGAATAGTTACTTTAGAATCAACAATATAAGGTCTGAACTTATCACATGCAAATACAACTGCTAAGAATTCTTTTTTAGTAGTAGCATAATTTCTCTGGGTAGTATCAAGAGTTTTACTACCATACTGGATAACATTTAATTTCTTATCAACTCTTTGGCCTAGAACAGCACCTACAGCATAATCGCTAGCATCACACATAATTTCAAAGGGTAAATTCCAATCAGGTGGCTAAACAATAGGTGCAGTGATCAAAGCTTTCTTAAGTATTTCAAATGCTTCTACACAATCATCATCAAAGACAAAAGGAATATCTTTTTGCAATAAATTAGTCAGAGGCCTAGAGATTTTAGAAAAGTCCTTGATGAACCTCCTATAAAAACCGGCATGACGAAGGAAACTTCTTATACCTTTAATGTCCTTGGGACATGGCATCTTTTCAATAGCATCAACTTTAGCTCTATCAACTTCAATACCTTTTTCAAAAATTTTATGCCCCAAGACAATGCCTTCATTAACCATAAAGTGGCACTTTTCCCTATTCAAGACGAGACTAGTGTCTTCACATCTCTGCAAAACTCGATCAAGGTTGCTTAAGAAATCATCAAAAGAGGATCCATAAACGGAGAAGTCATCCATGAATACCTCACAAATCTTTTCACAGAAGTCAAAGAATATAGCCATCATGCATCTTTGAAAGGTAGCAGGTGCATTACATAAACCAAAAGGCATACATCTATAAGCAAAAGTACCGAAAGGGCAAGTAAAAGTAGTGTTTGATTGATCATCCGCTGACACAGGTATTTGAGGGAAACCAGAATAACCATCTAGAAAGAAGAAATGTGTATGTTTGGATAGTCTTTCTAGCATTTGATCAATAAAAGGTAAAGGGTAATGATCTTTCTTAGTAGATCTATTTAATTTACGGAAATCAATTACCAACCTATAACCTGTAATAATTCTTTGCGGAATCAAATCATCTTTATCATTAGGAAAAACAGTAATACCTCCCTTCTTAGGAACGCAATGGACATGACTTACCCAATCACTATTAGCAACGAGATAAATTATACCTGCCTCAAGAAGCTTTAGTATCTCCTTTCCTACCACTTCTTTCATCTTAGGATTTAACGTCGTTGATGATCTCTAACTGGTTTGGAACCTCCGTCCAATTTAATTTTATGTTTGCAGAGTGGGACTAATGCCCTTAAGATCATCCAGAGTATATCCAATAGAAGCACGGTGCTTCTTCAGAGTTTTCAATAATCTTTCCTCTTCTTGCTCTCAAAGGTTAGCACTAATAATAACAGGATATATCTTCTTTTCATCAAGAAAAACATATTTAAGATTATTAGGTAAAGGTGTTTGAGCTCAAACACGGGATCACCCTTGGGTGGAGGGGGATCCCCTAGGATTTCAATAGGCAAGTTGTGTTTCGGAATAGGACCCTGTTGAAGGAATACTTTATCTATCTCCCTTCTTTCATTCATAAACATATCATTTTCATGGTCTAGCAAATATTGTTCTAACGGATCAGTTGGAGGCACGGCAATAGAAGCAAGACCAATAATTTCATCCTTACTAGACGATTCTTTATCATGTGGTTGTCTATGAAATTTAGCAAAATTAGACACATGAGTCATATCATCCAAGCCAATTGTAACAACATCCTTTTCGCAATCGATCTTAGCATTAACAGTATTCAAGAAGGGTCTACCAAATATTATGGGACAAAAGTCATCTTGTGGGGAACCAAGAATAAGAAAATCAGCAGGATATTTAACTTTCCCACACAAGACTTCAACATCTCTAACAATCCCAACTGGTGAAATAGTATCTCTATTGGCAAGTTTAAATGTAACATCAATATCTTCTAACTCAGCGGGTGCAATATCATGCATAATTTCTTGGTATAAGGAAATAGGTATTGCACTAGCACTAGCACCCATATCACATAAGCCATGATAACAATGATCTCCTATTTTAACAGAAATAATAGGCATGCCTACAACAGGTCTATGTATCTTAGCATTTGGTTTAGCAATATTAGCAGTTTCACCACATAAGTAAATAACATGCCCATCTATATTATCATCCAAGAGATATTTAACTATAGCAATACTAGGTTCAACTTTAATTTGCTCAGGAGGTGTATATGTTCTAGTTTTACTTTTAAGAACAACAGTTGAAGCTTTGGCATGATCCTTTATTCTAACAGGAAAAGGTGGTTTCTCAACATAAGTACTAGGAACAATAGGATCATTATAAGTGATAGTCTTTTCTTCAACTGTAATAGATGCAACTACTTTTACTTCAATGGGAGAATTATATTTAAACCACTTCTCCTTAGGGAGATCAACGTGAGTAGCAAAAGATTCACAGAAAGAAGCTACTATCTCAGAGTCAAGTCCATATTTAGTGCTAAATCCACGAAAAGCATCGGTATCCATAAAAGATTTAACACAGTCAAACTTAGGTGTTATACCTGACTCCTTACCATCGTCGAAACCCCAATCTTCAGAGTTGCGTTTAATTCTTTCCAATAAATCCCACTTGAATTCTTCAACATATAAGAACCAGCACAGGAAGTATCGAGCATGGTGCAATCATTGAGAGAAAGCTGAGCATAATTTTTTTGAATAATCATATCTCTTGAGAGCTCATGATTGGGGCATGAATATAACATTGACTTAAGCCTCCCCAAGATTGAGCGATGCTTTCTCCTTCGCGATGCCAGAAATTATATATGTAATTGTGATCACAATGAACATGATGCATAGGATAGAACTTCTGGTGAAACTAGATGACACCCCGCGCGTTGCTGCGGAACTTTTAGCTATAAGGTACTTTTTTGTAAAAATAGAATATTATGATGAATTAGTTAAAAATTCCAAGAACAATGTGATAACAGTGAGTAATTTAGCCACTGGTAGTAGAATAAGTTTTCGAAAAATATGAACATAGTATATATCAGCCATTGATCCTATTGGATTACCAATGCTTGATTAACGAGAGGTTACCTTTATCTAAGAGTACCAGTTGTGTTATGTGACATTACACTGTATAGAAATAGGATAGAATAGAAAAAAGGGGGGATGTTGAGGAATAGTGCCTCATCATATTTGCACTGTTGCATGTCGAAAGTAGATATTACCACATGACATTTACAACGCAAAACTAATAACGACGACTTCCGTTTTTTCCCTTCGAATTTCTTGACACCAGCGCACAACCCCCACAAAATGCAGCTTAGAAGCGTTAACTCACAGCCTTGCTCAACATCAGATAAATAAGCTTGAAGAAGCCAAGCCTGAGCATGGATGTTTGGATCTTCATTTCAAGAATAAGCTTCGATCTGTAAGCATAAACCAGTAGATAGCTGCTGGTAAAGCCACTTAGAATTCCATTTTTATTATTACCATATATATGATGAGAGCTATGAAACGAAACAATGGATATAAATTATGAATGTTGTGTGATAGATGAAAGTTTTGCACACCAGGCCTACCAGGCTACAACGATCAGAATAAGGTAAAGTCAATAGATTAATCATGCATGTTAAGAAAACTATGCAGTTTTCTTTTATATGTCCCTATAGTTCATATGATGGACAAAGATAACATAATAAAATGGTGGTACGGTTGATTACCAATGTTCGGCTGCAAAAAGAAAAAAACTAACGATGGTAGATTGCCGATTGTACCCAGACTGATATGGAACGGAAACGAGCCCGCTCAGCCGTCTCCTGGTAGATTGAGTTTCAGTTATGGAATGGCCACATTGTGCATTGGTTCAGGCCAGTCAGGAAGAATCTCCTCAAGCACAACAACCCAGAGGAACGTCCTTTCTTTTTCCCCTAAAAAAAGAGATGAATGCCCTTTTCACTGTACTGCATGACACCGTAAGTACATGCCTCTAAAATTCTGAATCAAACCCGAATATGGTTGTGCGGTGATGGCTTGACGACCATGGCGGCGGCGAGGAGGCGGGGGAGTACCAGCGATCTGCTCCTTCCCGAGGCCACCCTGCTGGATGCGACACAAATTGCGGCAGCGACGGGGATGGCCGCGTCCGGTGCGTCTGATGCCACCGCCGCACCCAGAGTGGAGGAACGACAGGAGGGAGCGTCTCTGAACACTGGCGTGGGGAGGCCGGGGCGGAAGGAGGACCCGGAGCGGCTGGAAAAGATTGGGAAGGTTGTTTAGGGTTCTGCGGACGCCGTCTCGACGATGCAGTGAGCGTATGTAGCCCCGGTGAGGATGGAAGCGCAAGAGTGTGGAAAGTGGAGGGGAGGGGAAGCGGAACGGAGGGAGGCCGAGGGAAGAATGAGAAGCGGCGGCCGGCGAGGAGAAGTGGTGAAGGCCAAACCTGCTCTGTTCGTGGCTTATTGAACCGGATGGCTACAATAATGCATGGCTTGAATTTAGGGGAGAGCAACGGTCAGTTCGCACCGAGGAGGTGGCCTTGAGGTGGGCATGCATGGGTGTGATATGGCTTGCTGACGTGTACATGCTGCATGTCAAGATAAATCACTTAGTGGGGATGAACTTCTTAGATATATAGGATTCCAACTTCAATCGTTTATAATTCCAAGATCATGTATCATCATATAGCCTATACCATGTCAATGCGCCTCCCTTTAAAGATAAAGGGAAGACCTTCCTCTTCACAACATCATCGGGAATACCTACAAGCTTAAATAATCCACAAACTCCATCCACAAAGATAAGGTGTAAATCGGGATGCAATGTTCCATCTCCTGCAAATAGGATTAGCTAGCAGTTTCTCCAACATACCCGAAGAAATTTCAAAGTAAATATTTTCAGTAGGTTCAGTAGGTTGAGGAGCAACTCTTTGCTCTACTGGTCGAGGCGAAGATGCCCCAAACAAACCCCTCAAAGGATTAGTTTCCATCGTAACAAGTGACAGAAAATTTCAGCACACTATATAAATGTTTCCTTACCAAGTTCCACTCACCAAAGGCACTTCACTCCCTGGCAATGGTGCCAGAAATGAGTCTTGATGACCCACAAGTATAGGGGATCTATCATAGTCCTTTCGATAAGTAAGAGTATCGAACCCAACGAGGAGCAGAAGGAAATGACAAGCGGTTTTCAGTAAGGTATTCTCTGCAAGCACTGAAATTGTAGGTAACAAATAATTTTGTGGTAAGATAATTCGTAACGGGTAACAAGCAATAAAATTAAATAAGGTGCAGCAAGGTGGCCCAATCCTTTTTGTAGCAAAGTACAAGCCTGGACAATTTCTTATAATGAGAAAAGCGCTCCCGAGGACACATGGGAATTATCGTCAAGGTAGTTTCATCACGGTCATATGATTCGCGTTCGTTACTTTGATAATTTGATATGTGGGTAGACCGGTGCTTGGGTACTGCCCTTTCTTGGACAAGCATCCCACTTATGATTAACCCTTATTGAAAGCATCCGCAACTACAAAAGAAGTATTAAGGTACACCTAACCATAGCATGAAACATGTGGATCAAAATCAGCCCCTTACGAAGGAACGCATAAACTAGGGTTTAAGCTTCTGTCACTCTAGCAACCCATCATCTACTTATTACTTCCCAATGCCTTCCTCTAGGCCCAAATAATGGTGAAGTGACATGTAGTCGACGTTCACATAACACCACTAGAGGAGAGACAACATATATCTCATCAAAATATCGAACGAATACCAAATTCACATGACTACTAATAGCAAGACTTCACCCATGTCCTCAAGAACAAAGGGAACTATTCACAAAGCATATTCATGTTCATAATCAGAGGAGTATTAATATGCATAATGGATCTGAACATATGATCTTGCACCAAGTAAACCAATAAGTATCAACTACAGGGAGTAATCAACACTACTAGCAACCCACAGGTACCAATTTGTGGTTTTGGATAGAAGATTGGATACAAGAGATGAACAGGGTTTGAGAGGAGATGGTGCTGGTGAAGATGTTGATGGAGATGGACCCCCTCCCGATGAGAGGATCGTTGGTGATGACGATGATGATGATTTCCCCCTGCCGGAGGGAAGTTTCCCCGGCAGAACAGCTCTGCCGGAGCCCTAGATTGGTGCTGCCTCGTGGCAGCGGAGTTTCATCCCGTAAGGTTGCTTATGATTTTTTTCAGGGTGAAAGACCTCATATAGCAGAAGATGGGCACCGGAGGGCCACCAAGGGGCCCACGAGACAGGGGGCGCGCCCAGTAGGGGTGGGCGCGCCCCCCACCCTCGTGGCTAGGGTGTGGGCCCCCTCTGGTAGTTTCTTTGCTCAATAATTCTTATTAAATCCAAAAATGACTTTCGTGGAGTTGTAGGTCTTTTGGACCTGTGCGGAATAGGTTTCCAATATTTGCTTCTTTTCCAGCCAGAATCCCCGCTGCCGGCATTCTCCCTCTTCATGATAAACCTTGTAAAATAAGAGATAATAGCTATAAGTATTGTAACATAACGTGTAATAACAGCCCATAATGCAATAAATATTGATATAAAAGCATGATGCAAAATGGACGTATCAGACCCCCGGTATACGGCTGAAGGGGCTCGTCATCGTCTTCGCTTGGAGGCCCTTTTCCCTTGTGTTCGGTATGTAACTTACTGATATGTTTGAAAACCCAACAGTTCCTACTGGTATGATTGGCAGGCTTATCGGATGTGCCATGAATCTGCTAGGGCCTCTCAACGATTTTATCTAAGCTGGATGGCTCATCTTTATTGCCTTTCAAAGGTTTCTTCCGCTGACCGGACTTAGGACCGCTGAATCCGGCATTGACTGCCGTATCGTCCGCGTCATCATTGTTGTTGTTCCGATGTTTGTTTTTATTTCAGCGAGGTTTACCATTGCCGTCCCGCACTTTGGGTTGCCTGAGTTGTTGCTTCTACGAGCCAACCAGCTGTCTTCGCCCGCACAGAAGCAGGTCATGAGTGCCGTTAAGGCTGCCATGGTCTTCGGTTTTTCCTGTCCAAGGTGTCGGGCGAGCCATTCGTCACGGACACAGTGCTTGAAGGCCGCTTAGGCTTCGGCGTCCGGACAGTCTACAATTTGGTTCTTTTTAGTTAAGAACCTATTCCAAAGCTTGCGAGCTGATTCGCCAGGCTGCTGGATTATGTGACTCAAGTCGTCAGCATCCTATGGCCGAACATAAGTACCCTGAAAGTTGGCCCTAAAAGCATCTTCCAAGTCTTCCTAGGTTCCAATGGAGTTTTCTGGGAGGTTGTATAGCCAGTGCCGTGATGGGCCTTTCAGCTTTAGGGGAAGGTATTTAATGGCATGGAGATCATCTCCTCGGCCATATGAATGTGGAGAAGGAAATCTTCAATCCAGACGGCCGGATCCGTCGTCCCATCATACTGTTCGATGTTTACGGGTTTAGACCCTTCCGGAAATTGGTGTTCCATAACCTCGTCGGTAAAGCATAGGGGTGAGCGGCCCCTCTATACCGCGCAATGTCGTGGGAGAGATCGGCTGGCATCTGAGTTTGGTTCTGACCCCGAGCATAGTAACGATCGTCACGCCGGGCTTCATAGCCATTGTCTCGTGCCGGGGCATGGCCCCTTGATCCGTAGATTGATCTGGTCTGACCAGCTTTATTGGCTAGGTCACCTTGCAAGTTGTACGTGTATCCCGCGGCTGTCGTCTCCCTGCCTCTTCGGCGAGGGGCTGCGGGTTGGTGTTCGGCTTGATATGTTGTTTTGTCCCGTCCACGTGGTGGTCGGTCTGGTAGGTTTGCCTGATTATATGTCGACGGTATTGGTTCAAGGACTTCTTCGTCGAATTGAGGCAGCAGCTTGCGCCTAGGGTAACTTTTGACAGGTCGCTCTTGCCGTATTCCTCAGCGGCCAGGACCTTTGTCCACCTTTCATTCAGTGTGTCTTGTTCTTCTTTGAGCTGCTGCTGCTTCTTCTTCAGGCTCCGGGCTGTAGCAATGAGCTTCCTCTTAAAGCGTTCTTGGTGGAGGCGTTCTTCTGGGACAATGAAGTCTTTGTCACCAAGGCTAACCTCCTCTTCAGATTCTGGCATGTAGTTGATGTCCTCTGCATCTTCGTTGTCAGCGTGTCCGGAGCTGTATTCACCCTCTTCCCTTTCGTCCTATTCGGACGTGGGTTCCGATGGGGTATTCGGGATCTTCGGCATCGTCCGGACCCTCATTATCTTCGATGTCGGCATTGCTATCCTTTGCCCTACGCGATCTTGAACGGCGGCACTGACGTCGGTGCTTTGGTGGTTTATCGACGCGTTTGTGCTCATCCGGGCTTGGGTTATCCTCATCGTTTTTTGGCGTGTCCACCATGTACACATCATAGGTTGAGGTGGTTGTCCGACGCCCCATAACGGGTAGGACCTGGCTTGGTTCAGCGTCGGCATCGTCGTCCATGCCGTCGATGTCTTCGGATGCATAGTCCAACATCTCAGTTAAGTCTTCGACAATGGCTATCAAGTGGGTGGTGGGTGGGGCGTAAAATTCCCCTCTCTCAGCCCCTAGTCCGAGCTGGGTACAATTCGAAGGTAAGGCCTCCGTGATGGCGAGAGACTGCATCAAACCCAATCACTGCAAAAAATACACTTCCGTGATGATACGTGTTTGTCACAGTAGGTCGCATTTTTTGTCATGCATGTACATCCATGACGATTTTATGACAGAATCAAGATAGTCATACCTGTGCTGTCGTAGAAGTGTTCCATGACATTACCAAAATTATCATCACGGAAGTGTCCACTTACATAACGATAAATCGCGCGTCACAGAAGTGCTTTCGTCAAGGGTGACCGACACGTGGCATCCACCGTAACGAAACACCGTTAAGCTATCGGGTCGGGTTTTGGATCCGATAACCCGTTAACAGCCCCGACCAATGGGGATTTTCCACGTGTAAAATGATCATTGGCTGGAGGAAACACGTGTCGGCTCACCGTTGGGACATATGTCATCCACTCATTGGACAGAAGGCGCCTATGATACGTCGACATGTGGCACGGCCCAACAGAGGCCCATTCCTGTGAAAAGGCCGGCCGTTTGACTTGGTCAAAAGGTGGCGGGCCAGCCCATGTAAAGCCTATTAGCGGCATGTTCGCATATAGCCCATTTACAGCCCGCTAACCCCAGGCCCATTATGCCCTATCCGAATTAGGCCCAGTAGCGTCATCTGGGCCACCCAATATGATTCCAGCCCGTTTTCACTTCTGGCCCATGTATGGCCCATGATGTCTTTCGGCCCATATGAGGCCCTATGTAACTCTTGGCCTATTAACGGCCCATGGTGAAACTGGCCCGTAATGAACAGTTTATTACTTTACACCCATTAACGGCTCGTGGTGAAACTGGCCCGTAATGAACAGTGTATCACTTTATACCCATTAAGGGTCCGTTATTCCGTTGGGCCGTTTCCAGCCCATGTTATCTTTTGGCCTACTCAGCGCCCATTTATTCTTGGGCTCATTTCCAGCATTCGTTTACTTACGGCCCGTTACTGTCATTTTCTGCTTATGGGCCAAATTCAGCCCGTGGTTCTGATCGGCCCGTTTGTGATCCGTTAACACGTTGGGCCGTTTTCATAGCGTCATGAAATACGGCCTATTAACAATGGCCCGTTATGGTCGGCCCATGAACGGATGATTCCAACTCTAGCCCGTTCACGGCCATAATGCGACCTGTTATTGGCCCATGTTTGGCCAATCGATCATACTGCCCGTATAAGGCCCATTGATGATACTGCCCGTAGAAGGCCCATTGTTTGTGCGGCCCGTAGAAGGCCCATTGTTTCTACGGCCCGTAGAAGGCCCACTGTTTCTACGGCCCGTAGGAGGCCCAGTGTCACTATAGTAAATATTAGCCCATAGTTATTGTGGCCTAGTTTGAAAAAATAGGTTATTGCAGCCACTAGCAAACCGCGAAAAAAGAACTGCAATGACTACAAGCAAACAAATAAACAAGACAACAAGGAAATAAATAAGCAAGCAACTTACGCTAGGCTATCACGGCTATCACACATATTACATCCAATGGGCATCAAAGTTCGCCACCGATTATAAATAAACGCCCGACAAAAGAATATACAAAACTGAGAGCACTTGAAGGCACTAGGCACGGCAGTCGGGCCCCCAAACAGTGAACAAGCTGAGTAGACCTCGGTTGTGTCAACGCTAGATGCGTCAACACTAGATTTAAGGCATGATGGTGCGCATTTACAGGTCCTCTAACATCTTCATTGCATCTTTGACTTCAAGTCGGAGCTGAGCTGAAGCAAGCCTTTCCGCTTTAAGTTGAGGCGAAGAAGTCGAATCGATTGAGGCAGCGATCGCAGAGGTTGTCTCACACCTGCTGGTTAGTAGCTTCAACTCACTGTCTTCATCAAGACAGGACCTTAGGGTCATCTCGCTGTCCTCAAGATGGTTTGGCTCACTATCTTCCCTAAAGTTCTGCCTGGCGTAAGAGATACGACTCTGAAAGAGAAACAAGGAGACACGTAACAGGTTTCACAACTATATAAGCAAATAAATGGATATGTTACGCATAAGGAACATGTTTTTACAACTACAATTTGAAACTGGTAGTTGTTGCAAACATCAATCAGATGTAAACAGCAAATCAAACAGCGGTGGAGGCAATGATGCCTATCCAAATCTATACTAGAACAAAGTTTGAAGGCTTGAGAAGGATGAACTTACATTACATGTTAACACGGGCTGGACAAAGCCCTTCTCCATGTTGATGGAAGGATAATTCAATAAATTCCCCAAAGAAAATTCTTTATAAGCGTTGCCATTATTCTACATTGTGCAAAGAGTAAATATAGATCAAATAATATTGGAAGAAATAGAGGATAATGAAGCTCAGTGCGGTGATGATACATAATCAAATAGCAATTAATTAAGCACAGCGTTACAAGGCAAAAGGGAGAGAGGTATTGACAAGAGCAATGCAGAGCTCATTATTGTTTTGAGATCGTATGATCCTTTGAGCAAGGAGATTCATCTGAAATTAGTTTTCATACAAGAGAGAAGTTAAGGCACAAGCAGAAATTTAGGAGTTCAAACTTTGAATTGATATCATAGAAAGTACCTGACGCTGGGCTCCCAGCAGTTCTAATATGGGTTTGGCCACTGGAGTATGGGTAAAGTGTGGTACAGTTGGGCCTGTGTTTTCTGTGGCTGCTGATCTATCTGATTTAACAGGTACCACTACCTTTTCCAAATACCTAGTTTGTACTCCTTGAGGATCTGCACTCACCCTCTTCCTTTTGGACATCTATCACGAAAGAACAACATTTGACTGGAAAAACATAGTGTGACGACACATGGAATAGGTACAGAAAATGGATAGTTATGGCATATACTCATATATGATGCTTAAACTAAGCGAGATGGTGTAACAAAGTAGAAGAAATGCAAGAGGTCAGATGCAAAATATGTGCGACCAATACAACTTTGCAAAGTTAGAGCAAGCACCTTGATGGGTGAATAAGATAGGCCATTGTCCACCATGCCAAGTTTGTTAGCCAGTGGATCGTTCCGCAATATTCCTCTCGTGCGCCCATTCTCATATTCATTTTGATAATGTTCAATATCTGACATGCATGAAAACATAAAAACAAGTGAGATTTTCTTTGTAATGCGAAGTGATTCTAATCCAATCTTGCCTCCTGTAAACCCCTTTGTGCTATCTCTGCAATTATTTTAAAAGATGCCATGCATGCTGTAATTTGTTGTGTGCATTAATATAATGTGGCCTACTCCTCAAAATATGAGAGCTCGAAGTGATGACACTTGCAGATGATAGCTTCAACATATAGTAAAGAAGAACAAGTCGACTGACTGTGATTCAAAATATACTAAGGAGAACAACTAATTCGACTGACGATCGACCGCAAGAGAAGAGTATCATCTTAAAGAAGAGCAGAAGAGCAAGAAGATTGAAGATATTACAAGTGTTTCAATACAATGTCGGTTGGCTACCCATGATGAACCAGAGCGTACAGAAAATTACTATTCTTTCCGGTCTCTCCAAATGTGGCTCACATGCATTTCGAAACTAAAGTAGGAACATTTAGCTAACCAATTAAACATCTCTCAGTTTTACTAATATCAGCAATAATATCAGATATGAATTTGTACAACTAAGCTTGTTTAGCTCGATGGGTGGAGCAGTGCTATTACGACACGAACCACGTAGGCTGATTGTGGTCATCATAAAATGGGGAAAACATAAGCATGATCAGTACAGTGTTGACCATGGTAGTGGGATGGTAGATCTGAAGCTGCAAACCGCGCAAAGGGTAGTTAGCAACCGATGTTTGCTTTGAAATAACAACTAAGATTTGGTATGGACAAGAAAGTACGGTTAACAAGTGACAAAGAAATGCAATTATGCTGTCTCTCTATATGTCGTGACATGCATTTGGAAACTCAAGTGGGACCTTTAGCTAACCAATTAAATGTGTCGGTTAACTAATATCAGTATCATATCACAATCATATTTGAAAAACTAAGCTTTCGAATTCTGAGTGTTGTGTTGTTTATCTTGAAGGGTGGAGTAATGCTAGTACGACAGAAAGCACCTACAGAGATCATAGTAGAGTAGATAAAAGGGGAAAACCCTAAGCATCAAGAGAAAAATCAGGAAAGTGGAACTAGCTGGACCAGTGGGTGGCGTACATGCTTTTCGATACGAATATAGGAACATTAGGTCACCAATTAAACGTTCTCTGTTTTAGTGATATGAGCATCATATCAGATTCATATTTCAACACGTAAGCTTTGGGTAGAGGTCTTGAGGAGCAGTGCTAGCACGACACGAAGCACCTACGATGATGGTAGTGAATATAAAGGGGGGAAACCATAAGCTTTACGAGTATAGTGCCCATGCCATGGCGGATCTGAAGGTGTAAACCAGACAAAACTACTTTGCAACCAATGTTTGCTTTCAACTAGCCACTACGGTTTGGTACGGACAAGAAAAGTACAGTAAACAAATTACGATCTATTTTCCGGGTGAGATCAATAACTTAAGCACACATGGAAGAGTACCACCTCTCTTGCAACGCCGTGTAGGCCTATGCGGATACGTTGAGGGTGTTGCGGGTGCGATGGCTGTCGACGGCGGGGAAGAAGACTTTAGACGGTAGACGGCCGGGTCGGGGGATATATCCTATTGTCGTGGATGAGGCGGTCATAGGAGCGGAAACGGCAAGGTGGACGACGGCGCCGATGAAGCGAGAGGAGGCGATGAAAGGATCCTGGTCCAGCGTCATGGATGAGAGACGTCCATCTCTTGCAGTGGACGACGGGGTAGGGGTAGCGGCTCCGGCAAGGTGGAGGATGGGGTGGCGGACGGAGGAGGCTGGCCGCAGTGCGGAGGTTGTCGTGCCGTCGGCGGTGTATGAATGGGAAAATGGAGGGGAGGGGGGTGATCTCAAACTTGGGACGCGCTTCTCTGAAATGCGGGAAAGTTACGAACTTATCCCCCGTTTAAAATTTCAGACATCGCGTCGGTTGGGGATAGGACGGTAATCTCGCATCTCCCAAATATTTGCCGGTAACTATTTCAGGTGAGGAGAGAGTGTTTTGCCGCCCACGGTTGGCGCCCACGATGTATGAACGGGGCTGACAGGTAGGGCGGTTGTGTCACGTCTGATGGAAGTTACACATCTGCCCCTATTTAAAATATTAGCCTACATCGATTTCGGATGAGGAGAGTTTGTTTTGCCGCCCACCGTGTATGAATGGGGAAATGGAGGAAGAGACACATGTCTTTCGGACGAGCTTGAATCAAATGTGTTTTGCCGCCCACGTTTGGCGCCCACCGTGTCTGAATGGGCTCAGAGGCCGTCGTGTCACGTCTGATTGAAGTTACTAGTCTACCCCTATCGACAACAGTGTAAATCCAGTCGATAAGGATGTCAAGTGTCAGGGGTAGACAGTAATTTCCATCTCGCAAACACTTGCTTTGGGCAGCCCACAAATTATAGTGGGTGTTTAGCCGCTTCGTTCAAAACTTGGGAGAATTAGCATTCACGTTTGCCCTGGGACCTGGAAACTAAATTCAAATCCAGTTTGTATTCGATTACGAATATCCACAGATAATTATACGTTTTGTTATTTATTTCTTCAAAACCACAACAAAGATTTATTCCACCTTTATATATGATTATGATTTAGAAATACCGTGATCTTCGAATTCAGTAGGTTGGATACACTCTGATTCAAACAGTTATTTCATCCAATACTATATGCTCACACGAAAAACAATTCACCTTTTGTCAATCATACAAGTACTGAGGATTACCTCGCCTAAAAAATTCGGTTCATTACAACACATGGACAACATGGAATTCCGGACAACATAGGCGGTCTTGCAACATAATCCATTCAGAGACATGACACAACATGCAAGTACAATAATCTAATGACAATTTCAACTGGCATCTAAAGAAGAACCGGGATTACCTTGGGCTTCAGATAGCCGAAACAGCAGGACCTCCTCCGTCTTCAAATGCAACATTATTACTTCCTCCAATTCTTGGGTTGCTTGCATAATGCGTGCAGCTAATTCCGTAATTTCCAGCCTCAAGATAGAGATTACCTCATTCATGGCAGCCACACCATCTCTTTCTGCCTCTAGTAGAGCCTCAAGCACTATAATATCTGTGCTCAGACTGCTCTCCGGCGGTGTTGCCTCTGAACTGCTACCATCTGGTAACATGGATGGCACACTGCTTCCACAAATAGATTCTGGGGTTGTACATTGTGTCCTAGTAACGGCATCCTGAAAGGTTTCCGCTGGACATAAGTAAGAGATAGTTATCGTATGATCCAGGCAGTAAGCTTACATGGTAAACGACGGACGAATTATTGCCGAGCATGGCAAACTATATTTAAATGGTTCGAAGCAGCATCAGCCGAAAAGAAATTAAAATGGTAAGATGAAAGTTGAAAGGGAGTGTACAACCGCTATATTTAAGTTGCCAAGGCATATAAGGAGTTGAAATAATCTGAGAAAGCACTTAACAGTGTGGCCTCATATAAACTACAAAGATAGTCTTGTGATGAAGTTGAGAGGAAAAGTTAAGGACTCAAATGAAATAGGCATGCTTTTCTTTATGATAGTACAACAGGCACTGCTGACATATTGGCCAACTCAGGTATAACGTAACAACAAACAAGCATTCGAATCAAGCAATACAACAAAGCAGACAACTGAACTATTTGTAATTCAGTAGGATTACACGTTGAGGGCACAAGCCAAGAAAGCAGCCCACTCGCATTACATTTAACATGTACTAAAACACATTGGCTTACCATATGTTGCTGTGAAGCCTAGCTGCTGCTGCAATGTTCTTTGAAGATACCGTCAGCATCCCGTGGTTGCAAATCTAGTTGTTGTAGTTTATTCTGCACCATCTATTTAGATAAAATTAATTTTAATCGCATGCACTGGTCCGAATTGATCATCAATGGTTCATCTAAACTAATGAAAGAAGGGTGTGTACATACACGACAATATATCTGCTTCCCTCTATTTTTATGCTTGTTCGAGGTGCGGCACCAAAAGAACAAATATTTTGCTTGATGGGGTTGGCAGCTCCATAATTAATAGAAGCATCAAATTAGTCATGCAACTTGGGAAGATCAAGAACACACAAACAAGTAATGAACAGAGGCTCGGAGCAGTGATGTAATAGCTAGCATTAGAAAATGCAGGGTAAAACGAACAAAAAGCAGCGGAACCACATCCTAGTTTGCTGATGTGTAATTAAGCATAGAGAACATTAAGCAGTCTGATGGAACCAACAGGTGGCATCAGAACAAAACTAAAGCATATTAACTATATGTGCATTGGTATGTAATTTAACACATGTAACATGTTCCTTTGCCGAAGTATGACCCTACAGGTGCAAGCAGAATAACGCGTCTCATGAAAAACTGAATGATGCCCTGAAGAAATTCAAAGGTGGGGTGCTTATGCTAGGAAAGTGAACGTAGGCGCCGGTCGTTGTCATACTTGATAGCTAAGGATCGTCGATGGTGCTCGTGTTGCGATTGAGTTTGGGCCGGCTGTCGCCGTCGCTGAAGCTGCTCCGGTGCTACGGTTGCGGTGTCTGTCGACATACAAGAAAGCTCATCTGTGGTAAGTGAACAGTTGCACGATAAAGAGAAAAACCGAAGGAGTAAAAATCGAAATAACCTGATGAGGCTGCGACATCGGTAAAGTAGGGCCGGTGGAGTTGAATATGGCGTCCGTGGAGCGGGTCGGTTGATGGGCGAAGGCTTGTGGTAGCGTTGTTTAGTGCTTTCGGTGAGGCGGATCTGTTGCTTCGGACGAGGGCTTGTATGAAGGGCCAGCGAAGGGGCGGACGAGGGAGTCAGTGAAGGGCCTACGCTGTGGTGGAGGGCGCCGGTTAAGCAGATCCGGTGCGGTGGACCATGATGGCGGTCAAGGAGATCCGTAGCGGTGGACAAGACAGTCGTTGAAGCGGCTCCGGTGAAGTGGTGAGTTGGCAGTTGGGGGTTCCAAGGTGTGGAAGGTAGATCCGGCGGGGTGTGAGGTCCACCGCTGCGGCGGAGGACTAGATTCGGCGGCTTGCCGTGGTTGGGGGGTCGGGGAGGGGAAGGGGAGGGGCTCTAGGGAAGAATGTTGGGGGCAAAGAGGGGAAAACAATGGAGTTACCAAAGCATCCCTTTTCCGTTCATGTGGCAGGGGTAAAATAGGAATATCATGAGGCTAAACTTTGGTAGCGTGATATTTCGATGTGAGCGGAAGTTTGAAAGCTTTTGGCCCCTAAAATTATAAGTATTCTGCTCAGACGGCCGACTATGATATCATGACCGACAATTTGTTTGTTTTGCACGCAAAAAAATGTGAAAGTTTTGAAAATCAATGTCTCCAACTCGAAACTTAGATTGTCCATTCAATTTAAATATGGATCATTGAGCTACTACAAGCAAATACCATCATACGGTCCAATTCAAATGAAATTTCAAATGTGTTTATCCTAAATATGATGACAAAAGCAAAAATATGTATGTGTACGAATAAAGTGGATGATTATAAAGTTTGAACATGCCCGTATGTGTATATCTCTAGGTTTGATATATGAATTTGAAATCACGAAATCCCAACTGAAATAATGTACCTACATTTAAATGAATTACAAAAGCTAATGATGGAGTCGAATTCCAAAATTCCAATCTTAGGTTTGTAATTCTGGTACATCAAGGTATATCACGCATGTTCAAAAGTATCGTTATCTCATAGTACAAACTGTGAAACAAATGGATCAACCATGAGTGCACAATATCTCAATTACGCTAAAGTCCCTCAAATATAGACACCTCACTCTTTATCTGAAGTCAACCCCACCCCACCCCCCCCCCACCACCACCACCACACACACACACATAGAGAAGTCGTTCTCTCCCCAAAACACCAACACACGAGCACATTAACACCCCTCCCTCTTGTAAAGTCCGGACCCCAACATAGGTCTCTATCAATTTGTCTCTCGGGCATGCACACATCTCTTCCCTCACTCTGTAGGTCTCCCGCCATCTCTCTTACCCAAGCACACGCACTATGTAGAGTGTATATTTCCCATACACACAAAACGTCGCCCCCAAACGTCTATCTCCCTAGTTATGTGGTTCTCGCGCACTCACCTCACACACCACCCCCACTGCAAACAAGCACACTTTGTCTCCTTGTGCACCACTCTCCTCTTTCTATCTCCCCCACATGCGGACCCGCCCCAGCTCCTTCCCTGCATACATATAGGTTGTGACTCTTTGCATAGCTCCCTAATGTATAATCTTTCTCGATTTCGCACATTATTCTCTACACCATCTATTCTAGATCTCTCATGAAGTCCCTATCACACACATGATGACTCGCTTCCCTTGCGTCTCCGTTCATAGGCCAATTTCGGACAACATCAACATTGTCTCCCTATCTATACGCCATTTATGGACACAAATGACCCCTCTCGCCCCCTCTCTTCCTCTCTCTCTCTCCGTCGCTAGCTCTCTCTTTCTCTCGCTCTCACACCCCTCTCCCACACACACACTCGATGTCTCTTCCAAATAGTCTGCTCCCCCAACCCACACCCATGCTATTCCGCTACTACACATGTCACACCATTCCCCCTTCCCTTATACTAGGTTTACATCATCAGTGGTCTCTCTACTCCACGTACACTCTCTCCCTCTCACACACAAACGCGTGCACAAACACACACAAACACGCACAAACACCCATTTATCTGGATCCTCATCTCTCCCCATGTCCGCATGTGTATCTCACACACTCACTCTTTAATTATGTATATGTGTCTCCACGTTACACAACACAAAGCCCCATGTACATGTCTCTCTCTATCCTCCACACACATAGACACAAAGAATCTGTTATCATTGCCTCAGTCTCTAACATATCACACACGCACACTGTCTCTCTCTCTCTCTCTCGCAAACACGCTCATCAAGGGTTTCCCCGTGAATAACTTACTGTCTATTCATCAATAGTCGTGGCAGTACGGCGAACACGAGACGTGAAAAATAATAAATCTACACGTGCTTAGACCACCTAGTATGACTACTAGGACTAGAGCAAGCCAAAAAACACGCCGCCGTCACCCCCTCCTTGTCGGCGACGAGAAAATCTTTGTTTTACACAGTCGAGAAGTCATTGTGCTAAGGCCCCACATGCCGAGGCGTTGAATAGAATGTAGATGCTAGTTTACGGAAGCAAGTATCGATAATACGTTTGTATCTCCATACTTATATTTCTTCTCTTACAAAAAACCGAGGTGGTGATGATGGTACGTGTGCCATCTTGCTATATAGACCGTCCGATCTATATCTGATGGATGGAAAATAAACTAAAAGATACCCGCACCCCTCTCCACATTTGCAGACAAGTCCTTCCCTCGTTCATCCCTATCTCCAACAAACCTCATTGTTGAGCAATTAAGAAAAGAAGCCTCTGGAACAAACTGGCCTGGTGGCCGCTGCCGGCGTCGTCAATCCCCATGCCTCCGCTCAGTCCGACCACCAACCACCACCACACCCCACTCCTCTTCACCTTATCTCATATTTCTCGAGATATCAGTAGTTTTTACACATGGGATTACTCCCGCAAGGGTCAATCACAACAAGTGTTTTATAAAAATATGCATCTTGATGTTCCATGCAATGCAGGGATCTTGCTAGTACTCCTACACAAGACTAAGTTGGTGATGCTGGTGTGTCTGCCATCCATCGTTTCTGACCATTAGATCTACATCTAACGATTGTGAGGTAAGTTGTTGCCTTTTCTCACCAACATCCCACTTGTCTACCAATTTGCAGAAAAACCCATAATTAGTATCTTAAAACCAACCACATCCCTCCCTCACCAAAGCAGCCCAAGGAATCTTATATATTTACTAATTGGAGGCACCATTAAAGCCTCCTAATTAATCCACATCATTGATATTAATTACACCGTTGGATTGAATAATTTACGGTGGAGATAAAAGGAAAACTTACATTACACAAGTGGTCCAAAAAAGGCTCCTAACACGTTCAAATAAAGGAAGCATCCATCCTTGCCTTAAAAAAAATCTTTGTTTCATAAAAACTCGAGCGATGTAAAGGAAAAAATATAGATATGTTTGATTGAAAAAAAGGAATAGTTATGTTGGTAAGTGAATATTCTTTTCCCTTGATAGATATGATGTAATATGTGATTTTTAAGTACAAATTGATAAGTAAAAAAAAGAAAGTCCATAATGAATGCATGTGTCTGCACGCTAAAAATAGAGTCCATATATGGTACGATTTTCATTCCGCAAAAAAAAAAAGATATGATAGCAGGTCGTACGTGACTTAAGTCCAACATGGTAAGTTAAAAAGAGTCCATCCATGCTACAAGTCATAACGTGGCTGGAGTCCAACGTGACAAATTTTGTGAAGAAAAAAGTCCAATGCGATAGAACAAACTGTATTACTCATGCACGTATGTTTTTTTTGCATCAAACTCATGCACATATGTGTAAAGAGAAATATGTCCATGCATAAATGCATGTCTACAAAAACAATACAAGGGCCCATGACAAAAATAATAAGGGCAACCTGTATACATGGCCGATGACTCCTCTCCTTCAATTCTTCTTTCCAATCTATGGCCATTGGCGGAACTTTTTTAGCGCAGGATATCCCCATCACCAAGTGTGCTCTCCCACCTGCATGGCCATCAACGAAACATAGAGGAGCCCAAAGTCAGGTACCGCAAGGGATGATGAGCGACCACGACGTCGATTGATCTTCCTATTTGTTAGGATCGCCACGTCTTCCTCCCTACATCCATAGCCAGCTTCAAAGTACACGCACGTTCCTGATCTAACAAAGACCAACTATCGAATCCATCCTTTAAACTTCTCCTTGGCAAACAATCTAATCACAAAATAGTCAAAGCAATGTAGCTTCGTTGGACCCTATGTCCAACCAAGGTACACATGCATCTGTTATAGAAATAATCAACATCAATATATTGTTATTATTGTTTGACATTTCCAATTTCCACAACTATGTTATATTAAATATTAAAAATGCTAGCCCGTGCACATGCACGGGTTGACGACTAGTAAATTCTAATTGAAACATATGTATATCAAAATTAGAGTGTTTTGTACCAAGTTTGTGAATAAGTATTATTCTAATTATGATTCGTTGCAACGGACATGAACATTGCTAGTATTTCCAACCATGCATTTTTTCCTAGTATTCCATAGTTTGAGTTTTCCATCAAGATATTAGTCACTCATGGTTGATATTTACTTTCAATCATGTACACATATGCACTATGTAACTAGCCTTGCTTATTGGCTTCCAAAGCTTAACTTTCACTCCTACTTACAATATGTAGAGTATTTAACAAAAAACTACCACTTTCAACCAGCCCTAGGAAGAATCTATTGTACAAAAATAGCAAAAAATACCCAAAATTTCTTAATCCCTGCCAAAAACTACTACCTAGAACTCCTACCAATTAGGTTCGTTTAAACCCATTTATGACAGGGTTGGCCCACACGTCCGTGCTGACGAGGCAGCTTAAACCAACACATTTTGTTTGACCGTTGACACGAGGGACCCACATCTGACCTTCTATCATGTTATTCCCCCTCAAATCATTATTTTTCCTGAACATTACTTCAAACAGTACTGATGCGTGTTCGTCGGTGGCGTCGGTGATGAGCGAGTTGGCCGCCGCTCCGCCGGACGGGCCGGACGCCGCGCTGGCCTCCGCACGGGTTGACAGGCTAGCCCGAGCGAGCAAGCCGCCGCGCTGGCCTTCGCTCGAGCCAGATGGCTGGCCTGAGCGCGGCGCGCGCGAGCAACGATGTGTACTTCCCCTGCATGGATAGTACTCAGGAAGAAAGATCTCCCTGGACGCTGCGTCATTGTTGACGAAGAGGTGAGCCATCGATCCTTCTGTCGACGATATAGCGGAGCTCTCAATGAAAGCAGCAATGCCGGTATCAAAACCGGCAGATCTCGGGTAGGGGGGCCAAAACTGTGCGTCCAAGGATAAATGGTAACTATGGAGAAGGGACACAGTGTTTACCCAGGTTCGGGCCCTCTTAATGGAGGTAAAACCCTACTCCTGCTTGATTATATTCGAGGTTATAAGGATTACAAGAGTTGATCTACCTCGAGATCGATTCGGCTAACCCTAGATAGCTAGCCTAGCAATGTTGTGATCCTGCCTCCGATCTAACCCCCGAGTTTATATAGACACCGGAGTGGGCATAGACATGACCTTAAGTGAACCATTTCCAGGGAGCTTAACTAAAGATTGTCATCTTTTGAGATCATGGCATTTTAAACCTTGTGCAATAGGAATTTTAAACCCTTTGTGATAACCCAATCTACACGGGTGCCAGTTCAAAGGATATTTTGTTTTGAATTTAGATCACACAAAAAAAAGCACAAGCGGAACATCCTCCCATCCTTGATCCAATTGTAAATCCCACTCCATCAAAAAAATTGTAAATCTCACAAAAACTTTTTAATATGTGCAAAGTGACGGACATATGCATTGTATCACGGGTCATTAGTAGGGACAATCAGAAGTAAACTTTGCAAGGATGTGATTCTGAAAAAGAACACGTACACTGATTGAGACCAGGAAACTGTAGACAAACAGTACGCGCGCCCCAAGGACGAACTTAACAATCAAGCTGCTAGCCGGAGTGCCCAACACGGCGTGGGAAAAAGGATTACTCCAGCCCACACGATCCCAAGACCCAAGAGGCCAAGACCCAAGTCTCGTCTGTCCAGCTCAACATCAAAGCTACGGACCAGGGTGCCCAACACCGCGTGGAAAAATGGATTACTCCAGCCCACACGCTCCAAAGACCCCAGAGTATCGTCTGCCCAGCCTGGAGAAGAAGGCAACGATGACTCGGGACAGAAGACTTGCGATTTAGACTCGAGTGGTGGTGAAGTACAGGGCCAACTGGTGGCGGGAGTGCCCACCACGGCGAGGAGCAAAGGAGTACTCCAGCCCACACGCTCTCGTGTCGTCAATGTCACGAAGAAACATCTTACCGGGGGCAGGATGTCCGTCCAAACCATTGTTTTAAATAGCTAGCTATGTCAAATAGCTACGGTCTTTTCAATAAATTATAGCAGGGCTATGATGTCCAAAAAATAAAAGCTATAGCGAGGTTATAGTCTGCTATTTAAAAACTTTTTCAAGCACTTATACAAGAATTCTATAGCCCATTATTTAACGGCACCCTGCTCAAACTGCTATTGCGGGGTTATAGCTGGGCCGGCAATTTAAGAACTATGGTCCAAACTAGTACATCTTGTCCGATTGGGCTAATCAACCAAGGACGATTTGCCAAAGCCCTGATGTGAGGGATGTAAAAATAAATGTACTTCGACCGAGAAGACAGTACATCATGTGTTCCCAAAATATCCATGTAGCCTTTGATTCATGACCTCCACCGGCTATAGCATAATGAATATTTTCGGGAACTGGTTGGTCGAGCAACAAATGGGGAGATGGTTGCATGAGCTATGTTTAATCGGTTTGGATGGTGACCCACTAAGGAGTCATCACTATGGGAATCGCACCCTATGCCGACGGCCAGGGCCGTCGGCATAGCCCTGACTAGCCGTCGGGACAGTCCTAGCCGACGGCCCCCGTCGGCATAGGGCCGTCGGCGTAGCCAGGATGACCGTCGGCATAGACCCTATCCCGACGGTGGCCGTACATCTATGTCGACGGCACTGGCCGTCGGCAACGCCATCGCCCTAACGGTTGCCGTCAGCTAACGAAACAACGGCGGCTCGCCACGTGGCACCTCTATGCCGACGGCACTGGCCGTCGGCAGATTAGAACTATCTTGACGGCGGGGCCGTCGGCATAGAAATACTGCGTCGAGCCGCCGTTGCTCTGAAAACTTGCCTATGCCGACGGCACGGCCGTCGGCATGACGTCTCCGCGATAAACAGCTGGGCACTCTGAGGCGAGAACTAAGCCGACGGCTTGGTGCGTCGCATGGGCGTGCCGCGATGCCGACAGCTGGGGCACTCTGAGGCAGAACTAAGCCTGACCGCCAGGCGGCCACGTGTCGACCCGGGAGCTCACGCCGAGCCTATGCAACTGACTAGCCGTCGGCATAGTTTCTGTCCAGTTTTTTTCTTTTTTCTGTTTCTTTTCAGCTCAATTCATTTGAATATACACATCATATATAAGAAGCATCATATATAAGAAGCAGCATCACGTAACAGTAAGGAGCAGCGTCACACAACAAATTCATCATCACACATCATAAGAAACATCGCAAAGCATAAACATATAAGTATCATCACCACCAAGTATATAATAATCTCACAAACAACAATAAGATAAGAAACATCACAAGCATATAAGTATCACAACATCGAGAACCGCCACAATGTGACCCAAAGGCTTAAGCGCCAGGACGTCGAGCACCGCGGAGGTCGTCACCGCCAAGAGCGCCGAAGCCCAGGTCGTCAGTGCTTCCGCCAGCGCTACCGCCAAGACCGCCTCCACCTCCGCCTCTGCCTCCGTGGATCGGAGTGGTCGGGCTCCGTGTCTCCGGAGTGCTGCGAAGACCACCGCCAACAGTAGATCCACCTGTTCCCTGGATGTTGAAAAGACATATTAATGGGATATATGAATGTGTTGAAAGGCATGACATGCTTTGGGTGAATAGATTGGGGATGAACTAACCGGCGAGGGGCCTGCTCGTGCCACAAACTCCTCAAAGGTCAGCTGACTGGTTGTCTGGAGGGCATTGTCTGGCTGCAACTAAGGACACTGCCGCCGCCATTTCTGAAAAAGCACACTCCGGTGGCGATCCCTCCGCACTTGGTGTTCATGAAGCCTCTAATGCCACGCCATGGTCTCTGGCGTGTGTACTCAGTAGGCCTATGGTATGACATGATGGAACTCATAAAACTACTAGATGCAGAAAATAAAGTGAGCAATGAAGATAAGAGGGAAAATACTTACATATTGTTGCTCCTGAAAGAGGGACTGTGAACTGGACACTGGCTGGCTCGTGCGCTGGCTCAGGCTCGGGTCGATCCGACGAAGCTGTGTGTAGGAATAGTCGGAGTGACCACATCATCGAGAACCGCCTCCCGACCGTGCTCCTTGGGCCCCATGCTCACCACCGCCCTGTCGCCCAGATCCGCGCCAATGGGGTCGGGTGTGTCGGGATATAACCCAGATACACCGTGGAGTAGGCCTCCTTCCTCCACGCGGTCTTCTTGCCGTAGTACTTGGGCTCGCCAGGCTTGGGCTCCTTCCGCGTATGGGCGATCTCCCATGCCTGCATGTGTGAGAGCGGCCGCTTCAGTTTCTCCTCCTGCACCACCAAACAGATGTTAGTCATACATAAGAAAGTGATGGTAAATAGAAGAAGAAGAATGTTTGATGGGGTTAGTCATACATTAACTGCCTTGTGGAGATAGTGGTTTCGGTTTCCACTGAGCATGTACTCCCTCATTCCCTCGGTTAGCCTTATTTTTTATTCTCATAGCCGCCTGTGCTCCAGCCCCATCACACCAAAGATCCACCAATGCCGCCAGACTCGTCTTTTCCATAACACCAATTTGGACACACCTACATAATAAAAGCATAATGGCATGTCAACATGAAACGGTGAAATGTACCACATGGTAATGAAAGCATAATGAAAGCATAATATATGAAAGCATAATGAAAAATCTTTTATACTTACCGCCAAGTACTCGGGCCTCTCCAAGGTAATGCCCATCCTCCGCGCTTCTTCCTTGGTCATCTTCACACCAAGAACGTCGTGGTAGTATGTCGAGATGGCCACATAGCGCACCTCGTACTGCATCTGGCGGGCCTTCTTCTTGCATTGGCAGCACGATCCGGTCCGCTCTAGCCACGTGCTCGGAAGAACTTCGATAGAATTTCTACAATCATGCATGAAACAAGAATGGAAGAAGCCATGAGTTAAATCATTCATGAAACTAGAATGGACTTGTGCTTCTGAAGAGAACTCACCCAGAAAGTAGTGGTAACGGCCTTGGCATGGGTCTCATGGTCAGCGTGGAGGGCCGCTTCCCAGTGGTCCCAGCTCGTGGCCAAAACCCGACGGTCCGGCTACTGTTGGATCCGGACAAGACAACCCGGCCAGTATAACTTCAGCAAAGGCGGTGATGAGGCCGTTGGGAATACGGACCCCTTTAGAATATATCCAGTTGCTACAAAAGAATGAACTATTAGCATGTGACAAGCAAAATAAATAACAACCGGAATATGCATGTGACAAGCAAAATAATGAACCGCTTACTCTTTTCCCGTGGGCTCAATGAGCCACTTCTGCTCCTCGATGCAGGAACCTGCTTTGGTAGCTGCGTTGCCACACCGCCATCCCTTGTTGTCAACCCACTTCCCGTCACCACCATCATCCCCGCCACCACCCCCTCCTCGCCTGCCTCCCCCTCCCTAACCTCCTCCTCCTCCTCCTCCTCCTCCTCCTCCTCCTCCTCCTCCTCGCGTGCCTCCTCCTCCAACTCCTCCTCCTCCTCCTCCTCCTCCTCCTCCTCCTCCTCCTCCCTAGAGTGTACCTCACTAGAGGAGGGTACCTCACTAGAGAAGGGCCTCGAAGACAACACCCCTAAGTCGGTGAGGGTGCGCTCTTTCTGGCCGCGACCCCAGAGTGGCTCTCCCCGGCACCTCGTCCTCTAAAGGCTCTCCCCGCCCCTCCTCCTCTAGGGGCACCTCTCCCTCGACCTCCTGTGAGGAGTCATCGTCAAGTAGCCGAGGGGAGGATTACGTGCTCGACCACTCCGACTAGGCAGGCCGACGACCTTGCGTGAAACCCACGCCGTCGGCCTTCCCTTGCCCATGTCCCACGAACCTGCATTGAAAAGAGAAAAGCAATTAGTAAATTAATGAAATGAAGAAAAAGGCATGATAATAAACACATTAATAAAAATGCATAAAAGGCATATTCCTAAACTTGAAACGTACATCTGCTAGAACCCATATGTATCATCACTGCTGTAACCTCTTTCTCGGTCCGTCTCATCATCACTATCAATCATATCATCTTCGTTGTCCGACGGAGGTGGAGGCTCTTCCTCATCGTCAGCGTCTTCGTTTAACTTTTCTAGCATAAGTATGTCATTTTCATTGACAATGGTCTCACCATCATTCCGTGCATCGTCGATGTTTGGGTCCACATCATCATCACCCAATGGTCTAGCGTCATCGCTTTCTAACCACATCATCATCATCATCATCAGGTTGCTCTTGATAGAACACTCCCTCGTATGTCATGGGGTTAATGTTGTAGTAATCGTCTTCATTCGGGTCTGGTAGCTTACCATGTGGCGACACCTTGAACACAACTTCCCAACCCTTTAGATACACTTTACGGCATGGGTAAGGCAGATAATATACTTGTGTAGCTTGGGTAGCCGCAATGAAGAGATCGGCTCCGGCATAGACGGTTGATGGTTTAACCGACCAAACCAATGGAAGGCGTATGTTTTACCCCTCCATGGATCGAACCATCGGCATTTGAACACGTGCAGACTTAGGGTCTCACGCCCTGGCGGAATTTAACCTCAGATATATTTTGTACCCTTCCGTAGTAGTCTACTGAATTTTGACCGGGGTGTACACTCCAAAGATTTATAGTTTTCGGATTAGGCGGCTGTTTTGGTGCTCCTCTGTATGGAAGCGATACCCATTCACATCATACTTTGTACATGTCATGACGGCAGGGTCAAAACCCATGGAAACCCATCTCAATTCATCATCCATAGATATGTTCGGATCTTTTCCCTACAAGTATAATGGAAATTGTTGCGTGCATTAGTTCGGTTAACTAATAAATGTTGAAGTAGGTATTTAATAGGGGAGTGTGGAAATTTACTTTCTCCATGAACCAAGCAACAAAATTTTTACGTCCAGGGTTTCCATGACGGAGAAGAGTAAGTGCCTCCGCCTCAGTAGGAGGATTCACTCCCGTCCATTCCTCTTGAACGAAATCACTAAAAAAAGATAAGCGGTGTTAGACCGGGACTAAGTGAACATGAAACATGATGATGTGGAAGACATAAAGGAATGGTGTAGTGGTATTACCTCATCCACACTTCCTCAACTTCCTTGATGTTGTGCAAGATATAGAACATGAGGTCCTCCCACTCTTGTCGTGGCATGTTATAAGATTTGAGGCCCCAGCCCTCCCACCTTGCGTGTTGAATAGATCGAGCCTGGGTTGATACTTGGGCTCTTCTATATTGTATCGAGGCACCTTGTTATGAAGATGGGGAACGTGGTCTGGATAGTATGATGTCCTGAGGTCTGACACCTCCTCTAGGATAACTGCCTCAGCTATGGAAGCTTCAATCTTAGCGTTGTTTCCACATTTCCGTCGGAGATGCTTGTTCTGCCTCTCAGGGCCGTACTGCCAACGATTTTGCACAGGGCCCCCCAACAATACCTCGTTCGCGAGGTGCAGAATGAGATGTGTCATCGGAGTAAAGAAGCCTGGCGGAAAGATCTTCTCTAGCTTGACTATCAACTCCGGTGCCTTCTTATGCAATTTTTCAATCACCTCTTTACTTACTTCTTTAGCACAGAGCGTGCGGAAGAAATGGCTAAGCTCGGCAAGCACTCGCCAGACATGCTCGGGGACATAGCCTCGAACCATCACCAGCATTATCCGCTCAATCCATACATGGTAGTCATGACTCTTCAGGCCGGTCACTTTGCCCGTTGAAAGATTGACTCCCTTACTTATATTCGATGCATAACCATCGGTGAACTTCAAATTTTGTTTCAGCCAGATAAGTACTTATTTTTTTCTGGTGGTTTAAGGACAAAGTCAGCATCTGGCTTGAACCAGTTTTTTCGACCGCCTGTGGGAGGCTTCATGTTCAGGCGTGGTCTATCACAAATTCTCTGTTGATCGGCTCTAGCTTTTACGTTATCCTTCGTCTTATCAGGAATGTTGAGGATCATGTGGAAAAGGGACTCGCCACATTCTTTTCGGTGTGCATCACATCAATATTGTAAGGAAGTTTGAGGTCCTTGAAATAGGGAAGCTGCGAAGGGGGTAATGTGAGTCCGGTTGCGTCTCACCATATCCCTCGAAGCCTTTGGCTTTGGCTTTGGCTTTGCCTTTGATTTTAGGCTTCAGAGCTTTTAGCTGAGCAAGAACATCTGCCCCCGAAAATGTTGGAATCTCGGTTACTTCATGAACAAACCGGCCTTTCGTGAAGTTCTTCTTGTCTTCCCTGTCTGGATGGTCTGGAGGGAGGAACTGTCGATGCAGGTCAAAGGCTACATACTTGCCACCCTTACTCAGCCAAATCATTCATAGAGCCTGCATGCACACTTTGGGCATGGCATCTTACCACTTGTACACCATCCATGAGAATAGAGCATAGCCGGGAAAGTCATGCATGCAATAGTGCAACCAAACTTTCATCAAGAAAATTCTCTGCAGATCCCGGTCGTATGTCAACCTCGGAAAGTACCAAGAATGGTGCAAAGCATCCACAAGCGGCTGTATAAACACACCCAATTGCTTCCCCGGGTAGTCAGGCCCCAGAATGATGAGCGACAAGAACATGGTCTTCCGTTGCATTAGGGCACCGGGAGGAAGATTGAGCGGAATTACAAACACAGGCCAGCAGCTGTATGGATTGGACGACATACCATATGGATTCAACCCATCACCTGATATGGCTATTCTGACATTCCCAGCCTCGGCTGCTTCCTCGGGGTATTCTTCATCGAACGACTTCCATGCTTCCCCTCCCGATGGATGTAACAATTTTTTGGATTGTACCTTATACCTTCCTTGTGCCACTTCATCATTTTGGCAGACTCTTTCGTGATGAAAAGGCGCTGCAGTCTTTTATAAAATCAAGATACCGAAGAACCTTAACGGGATGGTTAGCTTCTTTTCTCACCATCCTCACCGACCACCTCAATGTACCGAGACGAACCGCACTTCCTACAGTACTTGTCATCTGCATACTCGTGCCTAAACAAAAGGCAATTCTATGGGCAAACATCTATTTTCTCATAATCCATAGAGAGTGCCTTCATGATTTTCTTTGTATTGTACATGCTTTTCGGCAGTTCATGACCCTCGTGGAGGCTGTTACCCCATACTCGGGAATGCTTGAAGCATTTACGGCTACAACCGTACTCAGCCTTGACTGCAATCAGTTGCGAGATGGCATCCAGCTGAGATATTTTCGCACCTGCATAAATAGGTTTCTTCGACGAGGCCAAGACCTCCAAGAAGGCCTTTGTGGTTGCCTCCGGCTCCTCCGGTTGATTCTCTGAAGGTGTCGCATTTGCCGTTTCTGCAACAATGACATCATCTAGCATGTCCCTGACCCCGTCGTCATATCCATTGATGCGTTGTCGTATCACCTCCTCTCTACCACGGTCCTGCTCGGCTATGTTTATCGGCGGCATGTCAAAGTTTGGCATATATCCGTGCGTGCGAAGGTGCTCACTCATGTCCGTCTGATTTCTACGGTGACGTCTGGCACATCTCGCACAGGGGCATGGTGGGATAATTCTCATTGGACGACGGAATATCTCCTTCAAATACACATAAGTTTTCGCGATCCACTCTGATGTTACTCGATTCCGACGGATAAAACCACTGTACATCCACTGATTATCTGCCATCATCTGCTTTTTTGCAACCCACACAACATAATTAATCACATCAAATTTTCAGTTTCTACCGCGTTTAATCCACCTACATCTCTAATAGGTAAAGATGGGTCCTAATCCCACCCGAGGATGTGTAGATTGAGTACGTTCTCCATTCTACCCCGTTCCGAGACAAAATTTCGGCAGCACCTCCCCGCTGTTCTCCAGATACACGTCTCGGCAAATAGCCGAGAGAATGTGCTCCGGAGAACAATGGGGAGATGCCGCCGAAGTCCTGTCACGAAACGGCGTAGAACATGGAGAACATACCCAATCTACACATCCTCGGGTTGTCCATGGAAAACGCTGGACAATCCGAAAGAGAAAACGCTGGACAATCCGAAAGAGCTGCGGTGATAAATATGCAATTGAATGCATATTTATCGATGCAACCCTTTCAGACGGGAGACGCCTAGGTTACGTCAGTTGACTTGAGAATGAAATCTAGTGATATGAAAAATTGGAGGAGATGGACTTGTAGCTCACCCTCGGCTGTAGAGGAAGTAGTCAAACAGCAAAGGGATGCTCAGGGGGACCAACGCGTCGGACAACGGTCACTCCAATGAAATGCGAAACTACAAAGCCTGCAAATTCCATCGCGACAAAAAATTAGAACATCACAACTCATAGAGCATATTTAAAACATTTAAACATGAATTCATTTATTTTTGCATCATGTAGGCAAAAAAACTAACAACATTAACAATATATTCATCATCGTCATCACATATTCATCATCATCATTATCACCTATTCGTCTAACCAAAATTTTTTACTACCTATATTCATCATCGTCATCACATATTCATCATCGTCATCACATATTCATCATCGCCATCACATATTCATCATCACATATTCATCATCGCCATCACATATTCATCATCGTGACCAATTTTTTTCAAGGAATGCAACATATAGCATCTCATCTAACCAAATTTTTTTACTACCTATCTCACTATCTATCTAACTATCTACCTATCTAACTATCTATCTAACTATGTATCTAACTATCTAAATACCTATCTAAATACCTACCTAAATACCTATCTAACTATCTATATCTAACTAGCTACAAAATTACTAAAAACACTAAAAACTTCAAAAAATCACCTTGAGAGGGCCGGCCGGAGTTGGGGCGGGAGGCTGGTAGGCGGGCGGCCAGCAGGTCGAGGCGGGGCGGCCGACGCAAGGTCGGTCTTGAGGGAGCCGGGGTCGGGCGGGCGGCCGGAGTGGGCGGGAGGCGGGTCGGGCGGGCGGCGGAGTTGGGAGGCGGGGTCGGGCGTTGTCGTGGGAGGCGCTGGTAGGGGCGGGCGGCAGCGTGTCGGGGCGGGAGCCACGGGTCAGGGCGGGGCGGCCGGAGGGGGCGGGAGGCGCGGGTCGGGCGGGCGACTGGAGTTGGGGCGGGAGGCGGGGTCGGGCGGGCGGCGCGGGTCGGTGCGGGCGACCGCTGGGTCGGGAGGGGCGGCGCTGGAGTCGGGCGGGCGGGCGCGGGCGGCGGCGGCGGGCGAGGCGGCGCGGCTCGGGCGGGAGGCGCGGGCGGCGGCGCTGGTGTGGGTCGGGAGGAATGGGGAGATGGCGAATGGGTGGTGGGGCGAACCGCAAGGGAGATAAGGTCGGCCCTATGCCGACGGGCTGGCCGTCGGCATAGGCTCGCCTTTGCCACGTCATCGATCCGTGGACATGTGGCTGCTATGCAGACGGCTAAGCCCGTCGGCATAGATAATTTGCATTTTTATTTTTTATTACGACATATGTTTGACTCTCAGCACACTGTAAAAAATAGTCCCACCTCGCCCAAAGACAAGCATAGGAGGGCCCACCGTAACACCTTGCGGCATTGCTACCCCCCTCCGGTACCCCGTCCCGTCTGGAAGTGTTGTGGCGGGGGGACGGGGGCCCTGGGGGGTAGCAATGCCACCGGAGCGTCGCATCGGGCCCTCATACATGCGGGGTGGTGTGGTGGCATGTCCGAAGAGGCGGCACGCGTCTCCGGGGTTCGGCCCCCTCACGGACGGCGCCGCCGCCGGCACCTGGAGGGGGGAAACGGACGCGTCGGGTCTACGGAAGGGATCTTGCTGTGGGTCCGCCCGGTGTTGCTCCAAAGTGTTCCTATGGGCTGACCTAACACAACCGGGTGGAGAGGTCCACCGTCAAATCCCGTCCGTGCAAAGTCAAAGGGCTAGATCCGGTGGTCAAACGCTTCTGAGGTTAGGCGGGGACGGGGCCCCGAGGGGGTAGCAATGCCACCCGGGCGTCGCACCGGGCCCTCATACATGCGGGGTGGTGTGGTGGCATGTCCGAAGAGGCTGACGCAGCGCGTCTCCGGTGTGGCCCCCCCCTCACGGACAATGACACGGTAGTAGACGTTCTGCGGTAACGATGCGGCGTGAATATTATTAAATACTTGGAGCGCGATAAAATCATGAGTTTTTTACACAACGTGGGCACATGTGCTATAGGACTGATGGTAAGTTTTCATAATTTTTCGTGATGGAGAAGTATCTGAACACTTCCCTCTATGCGGATTGCTCTTCGCATGTCTACGACTGTGGCCGGCGGCCTCCGAGGGCTAGCATACCGTCAAATCTTGCGTAGGCGGCCTCTCACAAGTCTGGAAGTGTTGTGGCGGTTGCAAACGCCCAGCACGCGTCTCCGGAGTGTGCCCCCCCTCACGGACGGCGCCGCCACGCAGACTGGAGGGGGAAGCAGACGCGTCGGTCTACGGAGGGATCTTGCTGTGGGTCTGGCCCAGATGTTACTCCAAAGTGTTCCTATGGGCTCACCTAACACAACCGGGTGGAGAGGCCCACTGGTCAAAGCCCGTCCGTGCAAAGTCAAAGGGCTAGATCCCATTGTCAAACGCTACAGGGTTAGGCGCGACGGGGATCCTGGGGGGTAGCAATGCCACCGGAGCGTCGCATCGGGCCCTCATACATGCCGGTGGTGTGGTGGCATGTCGGAAGAGGCGGCACGCGTCTCCGGGGTGTGGCCCCCCTCACGGACGGCGATGACACGGTAGTAGACGTTCTGCGGAAACGATGCGGCGTGAATATTACTAAATACTCGGAGCGCGATAAAATCATGAGTTTTTTACATGACATGCGCACATGTGCTATAGGACCGATGGTAATTTTTCATAAGTTTTCGCGATGGAGAAGTATCTGAACACTTCCCTCTACGCGGATTGCTCTTCGGCGTCACGTTGTGGCGGCGGCCTCCGGGGCTAACATACCGTCAAATCTTGCGTGGCGGCCTCTCACAAGTCTGGAAGTGTTGTGGCGGTTGCAAATGCCCGCACGCTGCGTCTCGGTGTGCCCCCCTCACGGACGGTGCAGCCGCCGGCACCTGGAGGGGGGAAGCGGACGCGTCGGGTCTACACGGAGTGGATGTAGCTGTAGGTTTGGCCCGGATGTTGCTTCCGGGTGTCCCTATGGACCGAACTGACACAACCGGGTGGAGAGGTCCACTGGTCAAAGCCCGTCCGTGGGAAGTCAAAGGGCTAGATCTCGTGGTCAACCGCTCGTGGTTAGGCGGGGACGGGGGCCACGGGGGTAACAATGCCACCGGGCGTCGCTGACCCCTCATACATGCAGGTGGTGTGGTGGCATGTCCGAAGAGGCGGCACGCATCTCGGGGTTCGGCCCCCCTCACAGACGGCGCCGCCCGGCACCTGGAGAAGCAGACGCGTCCGGGTCTACGGAGGGGATCTTGCTGTTGGTGCAGCCCGGATGTTGCTCCAAAGTGTTCCTATGGGCTGACCTAACACAACCGGGTGGAGAGGTCCACTTTGGTCAAATCCCGTCCGTGCAAAGTCAAAGGACTAGATCCGTGGTCAAACGCTTCTGAGGTTAGGCGGGACGGGGCCACAGGGGGAGGGTAGCAATTCCGCGGAGGCGTCGACCGGGCCCTCATACATGCGGGTGGCGTGGTGGCATGTCCGAAGAAGCGGCGCAGCGTCTCCGGTGTGGGCCCCCTCACGGACGGCAACGACACGGTAGTAGACGTTCTGCATGTAACGATGCGGCGTGAATATTATTAAATACTTGGAGCGATAAAATCATGAGTTTTTTACACAACGTGGGCACATGTGCTATAGGACTGATGGTAATTTTTCATAATTTTTCGTGATGGAGAAGTATCTGAACACTTCGCTCTACGCGGATTGCTCTTCGCACGTCTACGACTGTGGGCCTCCGGGGGCTAGCATACCGTCAAATCTTGCGTGGGCGGCCTCTCACAAGTCTGGAAGTATTGTGGCGGTTGCAAACGCCCAGCACGCGTCTCCGGGGTGTGCCCCGCCCCCTCACGGACGGCGCCGCCGCCGGCACCTGGAGGGGGGAAACGGACGCGTCGGGTCTACACGGAGGGGATCTTGCTGTGGGTCTGGCCCAGATATTGCTCCAAAGTGTTCCTATGGGCTGACCTAACACAACCGGGTGCAAAGGCCCGCTGGTCAAAGCCCGTCCGTGCAAATTCAAAGGGCTAGATCCCATGGTCAAACGCTACAGGGTTAGGCGGGACGGGGGCCCTGGGGGGGGGGGGGGGTAGCAATGCCACCGGAGCGTCGCATCGGGCCCTCGTACATGCGGGGTGGTGTGGTGGCATGTCCGAAGAGGCGGCACGCGTCTCCGGGGTGTGGCCCCCCTCACGGACGGCGATGACATGGTAGTAGACGTTCTGCGGAAACGATGCAGCGTGAATATTATTAAATACTCGGAGCGCGATAAAATCATGAGTTTTTTACATGACGTGGGCACATGTGCTATAGGACCGATGGTAATTTTTCATAATTTTTCGTGATGGAAATGTCTGAACACTTCCCTCACGCGGATTGCTCTTCGGCGTCTCTGTTGTGGGCGGCGTGACCTCCGGGGGCTAGCATACCGTCAAATCTTGCGTAGGCGGCCTCTCACAAGTCTGGAAGTGTTGTGGCGGTTGCAAATGCCCGGCACGCGTCTCCGGGGTGTGCCCCCCCTCACGGAAGGCGCCGCCGTCCGGCACTGGAGAAGCGGACGCGTCGGGTCTACGGAGGGGATCTTCTTTGTGGGTCCAGCGAGATCTTTCTCCAATGTGTTCCTTTGGACTGACCTAACACAACCAGGTGGAGAGGCCCACTGGTCAAAGCCCGTCCGTGCAAAGTCAAAGGGCTAGATCCCATGGTCGAACGCTACAGGGTTAGGTGGGACGGGGGCCCTGGGGGGGGGGGAGGGGGAGGGGGGTAGCAATGCCACCGGAGCGTCGCATTGGGCCCTCGTACATGCGGGGTGGTGTGGTGGCATGTCGGAAGAAGCGGCACGCGTCTCTGGGGTGTGGCCCCCCTCACGAACGGCTATGACACGGTAGTAGACGTTCTGCGGAAATGATGCGGCGTGAATATTACTAAATACTCGGAGTGCGATAAAATCATGAGTTTTTTACATGACGTGGGCACATGTTCTATAGGACCGATGGTAATTTTTCATAAATTTTCGTGATGGAGAAGTATCTGAACACTTCCCTCTACGCTGATTGCTCTTCGCGCGTCTACGACTGTGGCCGGCGGCCTCCGGGCCAGCATACCGTCTAATATTGCGTGGCGGCCTCTCACAAGTCCGGAAGTGTTGTGGCCATTGCAAATGCCGACGCAGCGTCTCGGTGTGCCCTCACGGACGGCGCTGTCGCGGCACTGGAGGAGGAAGCAGACGGCGTCGGGTCTACGGAGTGGATGTAGCTGTGGGTTTGGCCCGGATGTTGCTCCCGGCTGTCCCTATGGGCCGACCGACAACCGGGTGGAGAGGTCCATCGGTGAAGCTCGTCCGTGGGAAGTCAAAGGGCTAGATCTCGTGGTCAACCGCCTGTGGTTAGGGCGGACGGGGCCTGGGGGTAGCAATGCCACCGAGCGTCCTGACCGCCCCTCATACATGCAGGGTGGTGTGGTGGCATGTCCGAAGAGGTGGCACGCGTCTCCGCCTAACCCTGTAGCATTTGACCACGGGATCTAGCCCTTTGACTTTGCACGGACGGGTTTTGACCAGTGGAACTATCCACCCGGTCGTGTTAGGTCAGCCCATACGAACACTTTAGAGCAACATCCGGGCCAAACCCACAGAAGATCCCTCCGTAGGCCCGACGTCCGTTTCCCCCCTCCAGGTGCCGGCGGTGGCGCCGTCCGTGTGAGGGGGCACACCCCGGAGACGCGTGCCGCCTCTTCGGACATGCCAGCACACCACCCCGCATGTATGAGGGCCCGGTGCGACGCTCGGGTGGCATTGCTACCCCCCCACGGCCCCCGTCCCGCCTAACCTTGTAGCGTTTGACCACGGGATCTAGCCCTTTGACTTTGCACGGACGGTTTTTGACCAGTGGAACTATCCACCCGGTCGTGTTAGGTCAGCCCATACGAACACTTTAGAGCAACATACGGGCCAAACCCACAGTAAGATCCCATCCGTAGACCCAACGCGTCTGCTTCCCCCCTTGGTCTGGCGGCGGCGCCGTCCGTGTGAGGGGGCACACCGAGACACGTGCGCCTCTAATTTGGACATGGCACCACACCACCCCGCATGTATGAGGGGTGTGGCAGACGCCCGGTGGTATTGCTATCCCCACGGCCCCTGGCCCCGCCTCTTCAGACATGGCACCACACCGCCCCGCATGTATGAGGGCCCGGTTATACGGGAGGGTGTACCTGGGGGTAGCAATGCCGCTAGGTGTTGCTTTGGGCCCTCCTATGGTTGTGGAAGCGTGGTGGCTAGCGCAGCACCCGCAAGACGCAGCCTGGGTGTGCCCCCATCTCCGGCGTCATTTGTGGGGCACGGCGACGGCAAGAAGAACGTCCGTGAGGGGGCAATCGATATACCATCCGGGTATGTTTTTTTGTTAGATAAGGCACATTTATGTTATGAAAAAACAGGAAAAGTAAATAAAAAATAAAAAAGAAAAAATAGAGATATGCCGACGGCAAGGCCGTCAGCATACCTCACCTGCCACAGATCGATGACGTGCCCAAGGGCGCGGATCAATGACGTGGCAACATCCATGGGCCAGACCTATGCCGACGGCCAGGCCGTCGGCATAGATTTGCCACCCCACGGATCGATGATGTGGCGTCTATGCCGACGGCCGCCGTTAGCCCGTCGGCGTAGATTGACGCCGTCAAAATGCCATCCCCGTTCGGGTAGCCGGGCCCACGAGCTATGCCGACGGCCTCCGCTATGCCGACGGCCACCATAGGCATATTTCTATCGACGCCGACGGCTAAGATTTGCCGACGGGGGCCGTCGGCATAGATTGATATACGCCGACGGCTTTTATATGCCGACGGCCTGGGCTGGGCCTTCGGGATAGGCCTATCTATGCCGACGGGGGCCGTCGGCATAGGTTCGACCGTCGGCATCGCCAGTTATTCTGGTAGTGCATATAATTATATTATCTGCCAATAGTGCCCTTGTGGGTTTAGTCACTTATTTGTATAATAACTCGTTGCTACATAACTTACTTTAACGAAGATGGTTGTGTCATCATCTAGTGCAGAGGCCGAGGGGTTTAACCTCTTTTTGAAAGAAAATAAATATAATCAGTACCACTAAGAAAGAGGCCTGGAGAGCAGGTTCGAGATACACCAGACGCCCAAAGTCTAACGCTACATCACTGCTGCAACAGCAGGGCAAACAAAACTAGACAACAAAGGCTTCCCAGGGAAGCATAAACAGTGACAGGTTGCTCCTACTTATCATAAAAACAAGCAAAACATATGCTCATCCACACATGTCATTGAGAAAATATATATACTAATCATACCGTTAGATGAAGATTTCCTATGAGATTATCGATTTTATATCCCACAAGATCAATAGAACTACAATCGTCATGAAGCCATGCAAAATTATATGTATTTCTACTTCAAAATTTACAGACCTCTACGGATGACTTGTGCATGTGTGTGTTTTTCCATCAGATTTTGGTATCTTTCATATTTCGTGCACATGTGTTACATCAAACATGCAAGTAAAAATTCCTTTTGTAACTTTCAAGTAGGTCTAACAGCGCAAAAAAAAAAACCAATATTTTTGGTATCTAGCGAATGTTATAATCGAAGTCCTCAAAATTAATATCATGGAACTTACTCGATCAGGTCAACTCCCATAAGAAGTCAAGTGTAGTGTTGCCTGTTCGCCTTCAGGTTTCTTCTCCATTTATAACATCCCTTGTATCCTGGCTGAGGGACATGCATGCATGCTACATCTAAGTAGCGCCCCAATTTGTTCTCATGGCCAGAGTATTAGCATTTTTCTGCTTCTTCTCCTTGTCATGCATATGCTCCCATGCTCGGCTCCCTCCCTCTCCAAGGAGTAGCAATGCCACGGCTGACGAGCTCGCACTCCTCTCTTTCAAGTCCATGCTATCCTCCCGCTTGCTGGATTCATGGAACACGTCAAGCCACTACTGCAGCTGGCCAGGGGTTGCATGCGGCCGTCGTCACCCTGATAGGGTCATCTCGTTGCAGATGGGCTCCTTCAATCTGTCGGGGCACATCTCACCATTCTTGGGCAACTTGTCCTTTCTCAGAGAGCTTGACCTCCGCGACAACCAGCTCATCGGGCAGGTACCTCCAGAACTTGGCCGTCTCGGCAGACTTCAATTGCTCAACTTTAGCGCGAATTTTCTCCAAGGCGAGATCCCAACTGAGATTGGTGCCTTGAAGAATCTGTACATCTTGAACCTACAAGAGAATGGATTCTCCGGAGGGATCCCTCATTCTCTGGCAGACTTGCCGTTGCTCGAATTCTTGTTTTTATCCAATAATAGATTATTTGGCGAGATACCGTCATCTCTAGGCAATCTCTCCCTTATGCATCTTGATCTCATGGGTAACAACCTATCAGGACCTATCCCTCCATCTCTCGGAATGATGTCCAGCTTATCATGGCTCAGCTTAGGCTACAATAATCTAAGTGGACCGATTCCGGTGTCTATTTGGAACATGTCCTCTCTGATGGGTCTCAGTGTCGAGCACAATATGCTAGGTGGCACATTGCCTTCAGATGCATTCAGCTCACTTTCCTATCTCGAGTTTATACTGATGGACAATAATCTCTTTCATGGACGTCTACCAGCCTCAGTGGCGAATGTCACTAATGTGAAACGGCTTCAGTTTGGCCCTTACTTCTTCAGCGGCACTGTACCTGCCGACCTTGGAAGGTTAGGTTATCTCTTGTCCCTTGAGCTCTCAGGCCTAAACGTGGACCGAAAGTGGGCTGCAATTTAATTGCGCCAGCTGGGTCTTGAACTCGAGACCTCTTGGCTCCGATACCATGTAGAAGTGCATGCTCTACCCAATGCAACCAAAAGACCGATCTGATGGAAGAGACTAGGCAGCACATTATACGTCAACAGGGGTGTCCTTCCTTCTTCAGTTTCTAACCTTTCCACTTCGCTAAAACGTTTAGACCTTCAATACAACACAATTTCAGGAAACATACCGAAAGATATTGGCAATCTCGCCAATTTAGAATATCTTGTGCTAGATAGTAACTCTTTCAGAGGGACTCTTCCGTCTACCTTTGGGAGGCTCAATAAACTTCAGCTTTTCTCTGTAGAAAACAACAAAATTAGTGCGTCAATCCCATTGACGTTTGGAAATCTTACAGAATTGATCAGTTTAGAACTCCAAGCAAATGCTTTTAGTGGCAATATACCAAGCATGGTAGGAAACCTGACCAAGTTGTTGACACTGAACCTTGCCAGCAACAAATTTACAGGCCAAATTCCTGTTGCGGTATTCAACATCTCCACACTTTCCCTAATTTTGGATCTGTCGTACAACAACTTTGAGGGATCAATACCAAAACAAATAGGGCATCTAAAAAATCTTGTAGAATTCCATGTTGAGTACAACATGTTATCAGGTGAAATTCCTGTTGGCTTGGGTGAGTGCCAGCTTCTTCAGAATATCTATATCCAAAACAATTTTCTAAATGGTACTATCCCATCACTCCTTAGTCAATTGAAAGGTCTTCAAAATCTCGACTTCTCAAACAACAATCTTTCAGGTCTGATACCTAGCTTCTTAGGCAACCTTACCACGCTCTATCAACTAAATCTTTCATTCAATAGCTTTGCCGGCCAAGTGCCAACCTTTGGTGTTTTTGCAAATTCTTCTGCGATCTCAATTGAAAACAATGGCAAACTCTGCGGAGGCATACCTACTCTACATTTGCCTCCTTGTTCATTGGACATACCATAGAAAAGGCATAGATTTCTTATAATTCCTATTTCCCTTTCTCTCGTTACAACAATTGTCGTACTTGCATTGCTATGCAAGCTCTGCATAGTGCACAAGAAAAGCAAACAAAAGATACCTTCCACAACATCCAGACAAGGCCTTCCAATGATCTCTTATTTGCAGTTGGCAAAAGCAACGGATGGTTTCTCGTCAACAAATTTAATAGGTTCTGGATCATTTGGGTCAGTGTACAAAGGAGTCATAGGTGACCAAGCTGAAGAAAGTACAAACCTTGTTGCAGTGAAGGTGTTGAAAGTTCACACTCCTGGGGCACTTAAGAGTTTCATTGCTGAATGTGAAGCACTAAGAAATGTGAGGCACCGAAATCTTGTGAAGATAATTACGGCTTGCTCAAGCAACGATAACAAGGGGAATGGCTTCAAAGCTATTGTGTTTGACTTCATGCCAAATGGTAGTTTAGATGTTTGGCTACATCCTTATACAAATGAGCAAACAGAGCGTATGTACCTAGATCTACTTCAAAGAGTGACCATACTACTCGATGTGGCTTATGCATTGGATTATCTTCATTGCCAAGGCCCTGCACCTGTTGTACATTGTGATCTTAAGCCAAGTAACGTGCTCTTGGATGCAAATATGGTAGCCCACGTTGGAGACTTTGGACTTGCTAGGATTCTTGTTGATGAAAGTTTGTTGTGCCACCACTCATCGAGCTCAATGGGTCTTAGAGGAACAATTGGTTATGCTGCTCCAGGTTAGCCTAACATGTTTGCTTCCCACTTTTTATTTTGCTTGGATTCTCCATCGCTTGCTCTTTCTTTACTGAAAAAAAGGATTTTGCAATCAAAAGTTGTGGTGTATTTCTAAAAACATCAGTATAATGTTGCAATGTGGATTTACAATTATTTGCATCCTAAGGGGTCTAATATTTTTTCCAAATCATCAATCCAGAGTATGGTGCTGGTAATATGGTGTCAACACACGGAGATATTTACAGTTTCGGAATTCTTGTCTTGGAAACTATAACTGCTAAGAGGCCCACTGATAGCAGATTTGGACAAGGACTGGGTCTATGTGAGTATGTCGAGCTGGCCCTACACAATAACAGTGTGATGGGCGTTGTTGACTCAAGGCTGCCTTTGGACCTCAAAAGTGACCATCAGACCATTCATTATCATTCAAATAAGAGAAATGTTGATTGCCTCATTTCAGTACTTAGACTTGGAATATCTTGCTCTCAGGAATCACCATCGTCTAGAATGCCAACACGGGGTATCATCAAGGAACTGAAGGCCATCAAAGAATCTTTGTCAACACAATGAAGACAGTGAAGATTAAGCGTGTTATAATGTAATAACTACAAATATTTTGTGTGGATGATATGTTCATGGATATCATTAAGCTCCTTTTCTGTAGGAGCTGATTGCTACAGTGATATTCCCAACTTGTGTTGAAGTAGTAGCCTTCTGGAGTATGTATCAGAGTAGGGGATAGTGGAATACGACGTCTGTTATGTGTAATTAGAATCATAACAGTGACCAGTTCATAAGCCTCGGGTTCATGATGACTTGCTGGTGTTGTAGTGTAGTTGAAGTTTAGTCCCTGATTTACTACTTGTTAGTGATCATTCTCGAAAAACTAACTCCTTATCAGCGATGGGAAATGTAATTAAGATACTTCGTCAAGAGCTGAATTAAACATGTTTTACCTTTTGACAGACTGAGATCAACTTCATTTCCTGCGGGTGTCCAACCGATGCTTAGGTCTGAACTCTGAAGCATCCTGCTTCGTCCCATTAAAGACTGAATGTCCATGGTTGAAACAGTTGACTGCTAGATTGCTACTAGTACTATGATCAGATGGAAATTAAGGATGGCCTTAATCAAGTGATCATTGTACGTAGTTTCCAGCGCTGGTTAACCATTTATTTTTCTTGTGAGATAACTCAATTCTGATTTCCGTTGACCTTTTGTGTTTCTCTTTCCACAACCTGTATCCGAACGATTGCAGATAAGTGCATCCGAGAATGCAGAGCACTGATGTTTGGGAACTTTGTAAAATTAAGATATTTCCGCTGGTAATATAGTTTAGCACAAGAAAAATCAATTGAACACCGTGTAATCTTTGTCCGTCGTGAATAGTGTTTGGGTAGTTAACATTCTTTTTGAGAAATCATTTGGGTAGTTTTCTTAAAAAAAGGGAATATATTAATATCACGAAGATACCAATTACACCCAGCTTCTGCACCAATAAGATGTCACAAGACATTCAAGATGCACGCAGCCAAAGAAAAAAAAGAAAAAAAAAAGAAAAAAAATATAGGTCCTGCAACGGCGATCAACTCCTGTCAGCAGTAGCACACCAACCACCACCAACAACAGCCAGAAAATATAAGAGGTCCTCAAAAGCAACGCTTTCAAAAAGGGAACACTGCACAAGCCCTGTCGTTGCCCAATCCTAGATCTAAAGTTTTCACCTTGAAGGAAGTCCGAGCTCTCAAGACAATTCCTTCATCAAGGCAATTGCCAAGCACAACCAGTAAAGGTCAGACCTTAGGTTTTCACCCTGAAAGTCACGGCTATTTTTTTAAATAATACATTTTTTTATAAAATTTAAAAAATAATATACGGTTTTAAAAAATTACATAAATAATACAGCGTGGTGCTAGTCGGTTAGCGGCAAGCCGAATAGGGCCAGTCGGCCACCGGTAAGCCGATTAGTGGCTGGGCCATCGGACACACGGCCAATCGGCCAGGTTGGATGCACTCGTCCGAGGGGAGGCCGACAGGCCTGCCTATCGGCTTCAGGTAAGCAGATAAGTGGCTGGATGGATGGGGTGCTGCGTGTGTGATCGATGGATGGCTGATACGTGGGCTGATTGATTCCAATATTGTATGTGTGCTTAACTAGTACATGGGCTGATTGATTTCAGTATTGCATGGCCATGCATGCACGTGCAGATGCATGACAAAACCACCTACGATGCGTACTAGCATAGGACCATGACTTGGTACAGCACTACAGCCAGTGCGTACGTGCATGACCTGACCGGGTTGTACGTGGTCCAGGACCTGGTGTAGTGGTGTATATACAATACATCAAATATGTGTACACCGGCCGGCCGCATATGCATATGCGAGTACCCGAATACCCGTATGCCTGACTAATCCCATGGACTCGCACATATATAATACTGGAATCAATCAGCCCACGTATACCCACGCAGCCATCCATCGATCACACACACACGCAGCACCCCATCCATCCAGCCACTTATCGGCTTACCGGAAGCCGATTGGCTGGCTATCACTAGTAGAAAAGAGGGTTTTGGATCAGGCCGAGTCAGTCCATTAGTCCCGCTTCAGTCTAGAACCGGGACCCATGGGGCATTGGACCCGGTTCGTGAGCCCAAGGGGCCGGCCGGGTCACTTGGGCCATTGGTCCCGGTTCGTCTGGATCTTTTGGTCCCGGTTGGTGGGACGAACCGGGACCAATGGGCCTGGCTCCTGGCCCATCACCATTGGTCTCGGTTGGTGGCTTGAACCGGGACAACAGGCTGTTTTTAGTCGGTTCGTGCCACGAACCGGGACCATTGAGGTGCCTATATTTACCCTCGCTCATGATCGAGCACTCCACTGCTCTGTTTTTCTCTGGCCGAGGAGGGGAGGGCTTTGTGGTGCTCTAGCTCACCTCCTATGCACATGAGGTGTTCGATGAAATGCTCGAGCCACACTAAGAGGTATCAATCCAGTAGGAGGCCACGCGCAAGTCCCTCGTACCTGCACAAAACGATAGCTACTTGCAACCAACGCGATTAGGGGTTGTCAATCCCTTCACGGTCACTTACGAGAGTGAGATCTGATAGAGATAATATTTTTGGTATTTTGGTATAAAGATGCAAAGTGAAAAGTAGAAAGCAAAGCAAGTAAATAAAGTGATGAAGATTGATATGATGAGAATAGACCCGGGGGCCATAGGTTTCACTAGTGGCTTCTCTCAAGAGCATAAGTATTCTACGGTGGGTGAACAAATTACTGTTGAGCAATTGACAGAATTGAGCATAATTATGAGTATATCTAGGCAATGATCATGTATATAGGCATCACGTCCGAGACAAGTAGACCGAAATGATTCTGCATCTACTACTATTACTCCACTCATCGACCGCTATCCAGCATGCATCTAGAGTATTAAGTTAAAAACAGAGTAACGCCTTAAGCAAGATGACATGATGTAGAGGAATAAATTCATGCAATATGATAAATACCCCATCTTGTTATCCTCGATGGCAACACCGCAATTCAGAGAAGAATCAAATATTTTCCATAGATAAGTTGGATCATAAACCCACAATTCATCGGTCTCAACAAACACACCGCAAAAATAAGATTACATCGAATAGATCTCCACAAGAGAGGGGGAGAACATTGTATTGAGATCCAAAAAGAGAGAATAAGCCATCTAGCTACTAACTATGGACCCGAAGGTCTGAAGTAAACTACTCACACTTTATCGGAGGGGCTATGGTGATGATATAGAAGCCCTCCATGGTGGATGCCCCCTCCGGTGGAGCTCCGGAACAGGCCCCAAGATGGGATCTTGTGGATACGGGAAGTTGCGGCGGTGGAATTAGGTTTTTGGCTCCGTCCCTGATCTATTGGGGGTACGTAGGTATATATATATAGGAGGAAGGAGTACGTCGGTGGAGCGTCAGGGGGCCCACGAGGCAGGGGGGCACGCCCCCCCACCCTCGTGACCGCCTCTAGCACTTCTTGGAGTAGGGTCCAAGTCTCCTGGATCACGTTCGGTGAGAAGATCATGTTCCCGAAGGTTTTATTCCGTTTGATATTCCGTTTCTTCGAAACACTGAAATAGGCAAAAAACAACAATTCTGGGCTGGGCCTCCGGTTAATAGGTTAGTCCCAAAAGTAATATAAAAGTAGAAAATAAAGTCCATTATAGTCCAAAACAATAGATAAATTAGCATGGAGCTATCAAAAATTATAGATACGTTGGAGACGTATCAAGGACCTCCAGCTTGACCATCCTACCGTCTAAGGGGAGACTCGGCTGGGTTCTGCTCTGAAGACTCCATGCCTATGGCGGAAGGAGTTCATCAACCTTCTGAACTGGACGCCTCCGCCTCCTCCTCCTCCTCCGGCGAGTCAGGGCACTCCGCCTCCTCCACCGCCTCCTCCTCCGGCGAGTGACGATCAGGGCACTCAGCCTCCTTCTCCGGCGCGTGGCGGCACTCCGCCTCCTTCTCCGCCTGCTTGGCGCGCCGAGCAGCCAGCAGCCTCCTCCTTCTCCGCCTCGCCCGGCAAGGCGGAAGACACCCGCCGCCCGCCCGGCTGCTCCCGTGGCGTCGTAGTCCTTCTCCTCCGCCTCGTAAGCAAGCACGAAATAAGACAGACGCCGCAACTGCCCCGTCTGCTCCGGCGTCTAGCAGTACAGCCAGAGGCGGGAGGCAATACAGATATGGTCCACCACTCAAGCCTCTAGAGAAGTTACCGTACGAGAGGACCGAGGAGGAAAACGCGAAGATCGTGTGGACCGAAGTGGAGGACTTCTTTCAAGGGTTGAAAGCAAAGAGACAGCCACCTCCGGAGGAGAAGGTTGATCCGGTGAAATCAAAGCGCGCTATCGATGCCCTGAGGAAACCACCAAAATCACCGCCGAAAACCTACTATGAGAGCATTACTGAAAAGGCATATCTCGAAGCGGAGCGGTCGGGAAGTACTGTCAGACATCAAAGGTCAAAAGAACGAGCAGCGGCGAAAAAAATTGCCCAGCTCGACGAACAAGCAAATCAATCGTGCCCCCCCCCCCCGCTCAATGTGTCTAGCGACATCGTCGCTAATGCTCCGGGGACGGTGCCCGGTTGTAGCAATCTTAGAGATTACCTGCCTGATGATGTACATTTTGATTTCATGGAGGTGGACGAACATAGATACGAGTACGGGAAGCCTCTCGTCAAAGATGAAAAATCTCTAACAACGATGATGCGAAGATTCCATAATTGGTACATGAAAACCTGCAGAGTGTCTGGGGGGGGGGGGGACGAATACTTTGTATCTCAGAATTAAAGAGGAGCACGACCTCGTTGGAAATGATCTGTTGCCTATTCCACTTGAGGAGTTCTTCGAGTTCTTCAATCAAAAGGCCCTTGATAAATTAACGGTCTTTTGCTACTATCTGTAAGTACTATTTCTGTCATTAAGTCTGTATATATAGCTCAGCTCTTTCATTGCATGTATTTATAACTAATTATCCTCACTATATTGTGCAGATTGAAGATCGTCGAGTGCAGAAAACAAGAAATGTATGGTATTGGGTTCATTAACACAAATATCATAGATGAATTTCTGGTTACAAAGAACGCCGAAGAGGCCGAGGCCAACTTGCTACAATCATTGATCAAAAATCAAAACAAAGATTTAATACTCTTTGCTTACAACTTCGAGTGAGTGTTACTGTCGTGTGCATATTCTGTTTCCCTTATTACTCGAGCGAGGTTATAGTAATGTAATTGATGAATTATGCATGCGTGCACAGCTTCCACTATGTTCTTCTGGAGATTAAGCTTGAGCGGGGACTAGTAACCGTCTTAGACTTGAGACGAAAAGATCCCCAAACCTATGCGGACATGACTAAAATGCTCAACAAGTAAGATCAATCGATCATTATCGCACCATATCGGTAACTTTTTGTTCATTTCCTGATATCTCAAGTAATAATAATTATTTTCTTTGTCTTGCAGGGTTTGGAAACAGTTCACCGCAGAAGCTCCGGGACTGCCGAAGGAGCTGCGATATACATATCCGCAAGAAAGTACTACTAGCTAGCTAGTTGCGTGCATCTCCCGTTGATTCTATAGCTATACTTTCATCAATGCCATTTATAATGCTTCATTATCAGTTTGATTGACCTCTATTTTTCGTAAAGTGCTTATGACAGGAACAAGGGAATGATTAGTGTGGATACTACATCTGCGAGTTCATCTACAACGTGACTAACAAAAATAAGCGGGGCTACTCTAAAACACAATATAAAGTGCGTAAGCAATAATATTCACAATTTCATTTTATTACACCATCATTTCTGTTGAGTTTCATTCATATGTATGTATTAATCCCCTTCTTCAAATTAGACATGGCAGATGCGGAATGAACTCCTACCACAAGATCGCATGAAAGCAATTCAAGAGGAATTGGCGGGATTCTTTCTTGAGCACGTCATCAATAAAGTCGGAGAATACCATGTGGAAGTTGATTTCAATTGCTAGGGGATTGTAAGAGATCTTACATATTGTATATGTATGTAGCCAGTAGCGACGGATAGATAATAACTTGTTGTTCGACCAATCTCTCGGAGAAGGAGAGGTCGATCGATCACTTCTCTCGGTATGCATGACAAACTTCTGTACTTATTGGTCTCCTTCATTTTCTTACTAGCTAGCGTGTCGAGGGCCTCTCTATGTATAGTACGTAGCGTCGACCAAGCACGGACATAAGAGAGGACACTTCTCTCTATTAATTAGCTAGCTAACACAATATATGGAACACCTAAATTGACGCCCAAACCCCCAACCCTCCCCTTGCAAAAAAAACAAAAACCCCAGCCCCTGAAATGCTGACGCGTGGATGCCTTTTGGTCCCGGTTGGTGCCATCAACCGGGACTAAAGGCCCTCCTGCCTAGGCTCGACGCACCGGCCACGTGGATGCCCATCTGTCTCGGTTCGTGTTCGAACCGGGACTAAAGGTCTGGGGCCTTAGAAACGACCCTTTAGTCCCGGTTCAAGAACCGGGACAAAAGGCCCTTACCAACCGGGGCGAATGGGGCTTTTTCTACTAGTGTATCGGCCTCCCCTTGGCCGACTGCATCCAACCTGGATGACTGGCCGTGTGTCGGGTGGCCCAACCACTAATCGGCTTACTGATGGCCGACTGGGCCCTACTCGGCTTGCCGCTGGCCGACTGGCTCCAGTCGGCATACAAGGGGCCGACGCCGTATTATTTTTGTAATTTCTCAAAATCGTATATTATTTTTCAAAATTTATAAAAAATGTATTATTTAATTTTTTTAGCAAACTCACGACTCATCACCCAAAGAGCACCACCAAAATGAAATTCTGCAATGTTGCCGCCCCCGCTTATCAGCACTTCTTCTGAGAGTTATTAAACACCTGATTGACTCCATCACCACCAAGGCCCTGTCTGACTAACTGATCCTACAATCTCAGCCACCATGATCTTCTCCTTTGCCGTCTATTTCATGGAAATCGAGAGGACGACATGTCCCATAGTATCAACAAACTCCAGAGCTTCGCGTTGCGTCCTCAGAACCTCGTAGGCTGATCTGGACGCGCACGACCAGATACTGTCTGATCCAGATCTCTTGGGCAAGACCACCATTAGCAGTTTCCGAAACCCATCGATGACCAGATCAAGGAGGGCCGATCATGCCGAACATTGTCGTGATGCGAGGAGAGCACGAGAACCACCACCTTTATTCATGGCAGCAGGCCCCCACGCCGCCCCGAACCAGCCTGCCGCCACCTGGCTGGCCACCATCGGTACCACCATGGTGCCTACCCAGCGCCGTTAGGGCCCCAACCGTGCCACAATAGCTGACGTCAGATCTAGACGATAAACGAGATCTATGATCACCACCTCCGCCCACATCTGGTAGAAAGCAGCAAGCACGCCGGATGCCCGCGTGATGCGCCGGAGCTGTGCCCGACTGCCGGATCATCACAACACGGTGCCTGCGCACGGATCAAAGCACACTGGCCAGATCCGCCATAGTGGAGCGCAACCCATGCCCATCGCGTCCGCAAGGGCACCCACGCGAGACTGGCCGCCAGACCGAAGTGCTTGAGGAGCCACCCTCGGCGTCGCCCGGAACTAAGGTATGACGGTGTAAGGGGAAAAACCACCCCGCCGCCAACATCCCGGAGTGCAGAGCGGCTTCGTCGACCGGCTCTTAGGGGATGGCGTGGTGCGAGGTAGAGGAGGCGGGGACGGGCGGAGGCGGCTGGTGTTGTGCCCTAGATGCGGGCGACACCGAGGTGGCGGGTGGGTCTCATTTGGGTAGTTAACTGAAATGGTGTAATGATGTCATGATGTAAATGGCTACTTCATATGTAAAGTCAGATTTTTCAGACATAAACTTTTAACCTGGATGGCTTCTACACAGACCAAAGAAAAAAGGATCGGAGCGCCATTTTCGTTACAAACAATAATGAATTGGAAATAGCATTCTGTCCCCCATCAGATCAGAGTACATCAATCACCGACCACGGAATCAAGGCAAGGAGGCAACCGAACCCTAGCCGCCGCCACACAAATCCTCCCTTCCTCCTCTCTGCCGCCGTCGGAGGATGCCGAAGGCGAAGCCGTGTGGGTGATGGCGGCGGCAGGGACCTTGCTCGCGGCACGGGTGGCTCTCAGCCACGGCCGCGAGCTTCTCGTGGACAGCGGCAGTAACGCGACGGCGTTGTTGATCTGATCCGGCTTGGACGGCTCCGGCAGGTTGCTGCATCGCTGGCTTAGCGCTGGTCGCGTTCTGCTGGCATGGACATATGGCAGCGTTGGTCTCCTTGGCGTCATGCTGGCCTGTGGAGCAGGGGATGGCGGCGTTGAGATCTGAAGTACTCGGTTGCTCTCTTGCGGGTAAGTGATGTGCCTATGCTCCGGATCCACGACGGCGGAGTGTGCAACGGCTTGTGCTGGCCGGATCTGGGCAGAGCGCGGGGCTGTTCTGTCGGTGTTCCCCTGGATGTACTCGTACTCTAGTACGACGTCATGGAATGGATCAATTGCTACTAGAGGCTAGCTTTGCACCGCGGTGCCTCGTCTAGCAGCATCTTCGTGGTCCTCGTACACTGCAGAATTTGACACCCACAAATCCCTTGCGGTGGGTGACGACGCGTTGGATTCTACTGATCTCGGCAAAGACCACCATGGTTGCAGATCAGAATGTTCCATTGTTGGGAACCGGCGGGGTGGCGCGATCCTTGGGTTCTTTTTGCTCTAAGATGGTGTTCTGTCGGGTGTCGGCCCTTATGGACCTGGCAAGTGATGAGTTCCGGAATGCTCCGCTAGAGATTTGTATTGGGTGCTTGACGCCTTTAGATTTCTTGTTCGGATGAGATTTGGTCGTGTGCACCCCGACTTCAGCCCGAATGGTATTAGGAGGGTGTGATACGAAGCTTCGTTATCTGTTAACAGTATGGGACACGTCGGTATTTCGATTTTCATGATGAAGACAGTGACAGAGAGCATCATGATGGCTGAGGTTTGAGACCTTATAATGGCGGATCGAGTCTTCGTGGCGATGAGGACTTTGCTTGCTGATTCGTGACTCGTGGCAGCAGCATCGGCTAGTGGTGACAGCAACACAGGCGGACTACAGAGTCTTAGCTTTCAGGTTGAAATCCTAAGGTCTGGCCTTAATTGGTTGTGCCTGGCAGTGTCCTTGTTGAAGGCATCGCTTTGAGATCGCGGATCTTCTTCAGGGTGAAAACCTAAGATCTATGATCGGGCGATAATGGTGCGTCTACACTGTTTCCTTCTTGAAGGCGTCGCTTTTGGAGAATTGGGACTTCGAGTGTTGTCTAGGTGGTGTTTTGTGCTGAAGCTACAAGGAATTGATCACTGTAGCGGGATCTTTCCTTTATTTTTTCTTCTTTTCATTGTCTTTTGTCTGTGTGCATCCGCAATGTCTTTATGGCATTGCGTTGTTGCACAGGCTGGGTGTAATTGGTATCTTCATGATACTAATATATTTCGTTTATAAAAAATCACATATTTATGGATGGAGATGACGCACTGAAGGGAGAAGGGGGGGGGGGAGCCGCGCCCAACGGGCTCGCCGGAGAGGGAAGCACGAAGGCAGAGCCGCGTGGACGAGATCTTCGGAGCACACTCACCCCTCGCGCCAGCGGTCGAATGGGCCGCCGACGCTCGCTTACGAAAATGTCTTTGAGGGCTTACCCATCGGGGCGCCTCTATCCTAGCCGCTCGTTTCATCCGAATCATGATTGTCGTCATGCAAAAGCATTTCAAAGAGCTGATGGGCCATATCCCAACCCGTTTAACAGGCTATGCCTGTGATGTGTCTACGGAAGATGGCAGAAATCACATATTTGACCTGAGGCCAAATCAAATCACAAAATGATCTGCTTACGAAAAAATTTCACTCTGCTGACCCTTTCGAGTGGCGCCCGACAGCTAGGCGCCGCACCCTACAGTGCACCGCCCATCCCTTAGGCGTCGCACCTCCTGCCAGCGTGGCAGCCCTGGTCCAGTTGCGGCCCCACACGCAGCTGTGCAGCGCCTAAGGCTAGGGCGCCACACTTGTAATGTGCAGCGCCCGTGTCTTAGGCGCTGCACTGTCTGTGTGCCACTTAGGCTGGCCCCACCCTCTCTCCCCTCCCACCCCCACCCCACACACCCCACCCCACCCAAACCCTTAGCCTTGCGCCGCTCCTCTCTTCCCCTCTCCCCCCTCTCAAATCCTTATCAAATCTTCCAAATCTGGAGTATTTGACCGTGGATTTCGAAGCCAACCCCTCCCTTAAGGTAATCTCCTCTGATCCCCTCGTTGTCATCCATAGGAATTGTCATATTTGCTCAAATCTAGCTAGTTTGGGGAAACCCTAGTTTTTGCTTGGATTTGGAAATTTGTGTTGAATCATGTTATGTTTCTTTGCTAATTTGGTATGTTTAGGCATTCATAGTATGATAGGGTTAGGGTTATGTGTGTTTGATGTTGGTGTTAGGGTTATGCTATGGTTAGGGTTGTGGTTATTGTTAAGTGGGGGTTAGGGTTATTAATTCATATATATGTTAGGGCATATGTATTTTGTGCAAATATTTTTGTTAAGTACTTACTTGACATATGTGTGTTTTTGATTATTGTAGGGATGGGGAGAACATGTGTTTATGTTCATCATGTCGATAAAGAGGCCTTTTTGAAAGGCAATGTTGAGACGGACCCGGATGAGCTTGACATGGTGTTTGAGAGTAGTCCTAGCTATGCGTAGCTTTTGGAACAAGTGAGGAAAGATTTGAATTGGATAGACCCAAGTGACGTTGTTGAGTTCGAGGGAAGGCATAATGTTGGTTTTAGAATGCACATCCGTTGGAAGACAATGCGTGTGAACTCCGAGCAACGTTGGGTTGCATACAAGGAGACGGTTGCCGAATCTCTAGACAAGGCTCTTGAGTTATTTGCCTCCAAGAAGGTTGAGTCTACTTTGAATTTGGACTTGAACCGGAACTCCTCCCCGTTGGTTTCTAGCACACTCCCACACATGAACCAAGATCAAATGAGTGAACCTCATTTCACGCAACAAGATTGGCCAACAATGAGCCCGACTCCAAACAACCAAAATGAAGCTTTTGAAGAGGAGAATGATGAGTACGAGGAGGATGACAACGAAGTTGATCTCCATGACAACAATGTGGGTGATCTCGACCAATATCATGTGCAAGAGACAATGGACCAATCCAGCCCATTTTCCCGTGCATATGCATCGGACTCGGATGACGATGGTCCCGATGAAGAATTTGATGAGGAGGTGTTCACGCCGAAGGAGGCCCAAGCATTCAAGAAGGTATTCAAGGGATCACAAGACACCATTGTTCAAGGATCTTATTCTCGCGGATGAAGCCGTTGTGGATGGTGGCAAATGCATATCTCTTGGAGCTAGGCCAAGTTCTCACCATGATTTGGAAGACGGCAAGAACGGGATATATCCCGGTTGTGAGTATCAATCCTTCTTAGAATTGAAGATGTGGCTCGACAACTACTCGGTTACACATTATCGTCCACATAAGGTGGCCAACTCGGATGTCAATGTGCGTTACACGGTCAAATGTGAAGTGCCAACATGTCCATGGATTGTGCGTGCAAGGCCATGGAAAGGAGGTCCCACTTGGCACATAGTGAGTTGTCTACCAACTCACATGTGCCGGCCCAAGAATGTGTATGGCAAGCTTGTGTACCAACAACATAGACAACTCACATCCGAGTTCATTGCTTACAAGTTATCCAACCAAATATCCACACTTCCAATAATGAGCATCAAGAGTGTCATTGACCTTGTGAAAGCCATCTTTCATTACAAGGTGAAGTACGGCAAGGCATGGAAGGCGAAGCAAGCCACATTCAAGATGTTGTATGGAAATTGGGAGGAAGCATACAACCGACTCCCTAGGTTGTTGTTAGCTATGGCCGCCACAACCCAGGCATGGTTCACGTGGTTGAGCCTCATGGGCACCAAACATTGATTCATAACGGGAGGACCGTCCGAGTATTTGGCCATGCATTTTGGGCCTTTGAGCAATGCGTGAGAGCTTTTGAGCATTGTCGGCCCGTCATCGCCATTGATGGCACGTTCTTGACCGGACAATACAAGGGCACTTTATTGGTTGCAATAGCAAGTGATGCCAATAACCGAGTGTTGCCTTTGGCTTTCGCTTTGGTTGAGGTGGAGAACAATGATAACTGGGAGTGGTCCTTGCGTCAACTAAGAACAAGGGTATTACCGGCTGAAAGGAAATTTGTGTCATATCGGATCGCCATTCTGGAATTCTAAATGCGGTGGCGGTTGACATTCCCGGACATACAAAGTTGCATCATCGATGGTGCATGAGGCACTTTTGTGCAAACTTCTATAGGGCATGTGGTATCAAGGAGTTGGCCGATGATCTTCAGGATTGTTGTCTCGTTTTCACCAACAAGCGGTTTGCTACATTGTTCAATGCATTGCTCAGACACAAGAAACTTGACCCCGACGTTCAGGAGTTTCTCAATAAGAACATTGTCGAAAGGAATATGTGGGCACGTGCTTTCGATGAAGATGGACGGAGGTACGGTCAAATGACAAGCAATATGGCAGAATGCTTCAGTAAGGTGCTCAAGGGTGCACGTGCATTACCCGTGACGGCAATAGTTCAATACACATTTGACAAGATGAATGGATACTTTTTAAAGTACTCAATGGAGACTGATAAGCAGATTGCTGGTGAGAACAAGGATAAGCACAAGTACAATTTCCCACCAAAGGTTGAAGAATGGTTGGAATTTCAATCACGAAAGGAAGACTCCCAAGAAGATGTACTATATGACAACAATGAGTGGAACTATGAGGTGAAAGAGCCTGGAGGAACCACAAACAATGGCCACCAACACGGAGGTCGGGCTTTCAAGGTCTCCCTAACACGGTGTGATTGCAGCTGCATGAGGCCATCGTTGCTTCATCTCCCATGCTCGCACTTGTTAAACGCATCCCGGGTTAGGAATGTGGACGTCAATCACCCTCTTACCGTGAGGGAGTCTGAGTTCTCAATCATGACGGTAAAGAATACATGGACTCCACGGTTCCAGCCATACTTGGACCAATCACAATGGCCGGAGTATCATGGAGTTCAACTATGGCCGGACCCGGAATTGAAGGTCGTTATACGGGGAAGACGTAAGACAAAGCGTCATAGAGGTGACATGGACGGATGGGGCCGTGGTGGCAGTGGAGAATACGGCACCGCCAATTCCAAGAGCCTCATGAGCAATCCCGTTGTGGGGGCTGCAGTCATGGGGGACACAACACAAGAACTTGTCCCAAACCAAGAAAGAGATCAAAGAAAAATGGTGCAAGCACAAGCCAAGCAAATGATAGCCAACCAAGTCAACCAAGGGGTAGCCAACCAAGTCAAACAAGTGGTGGAGTGCCAAACCAATCAAATCAAACAAACCAACGAGGAACTAGGCAACAAAGAGGGAGTCAACTTGGTCTTAGAAGAGGTCGTGGTGGTGGTAGAGGCCGTGGTGATGGTCTTGGCTGTGGTGTGGTGGTAGAGGCCGTGGTGATGGTATTGGCCGTGGTGAAGGCCTAGGCCGTGGTGGTGGTAGAGGCCGTGGTGATGGTATTGGCCGTGGTGCTGGTAGAGGCCGTGATGATGGTCTAGGCCGTGGTGGTGGTAGAGGCCGTGGTGGTGGCGGTAGAGGCCGTGGTGGTGGTCTAGGCAGTGGTGCTGGTGGTGGCCGTGGTGGTGATCTTGGCCTTGGCGGCGGCCGTAGTGGAGGAATGTTCTCTTGGCTCAATGGACCATTGCCGTATGTGACTTACTATGATCTTGTTCTTTTGGCTCAATGCTTGTGTTGTCATTTTGTATTGTGACTAACTATTATATTGTCATTTTCATAGGTAAGGAAACAATGAAGGGGTGGAGGAAACGGAGGGGGAAGGTGAGATCCCTTGGTGGTGGGAGGAGGGAGAAGAAGAAGAAGAAGAAGAGAGGAAGAAGAAGAAACTACAAGGACGTGACCTTCTTATGAATCAAAATTTGCGCCACTATGTGTTTTGGCTCAATGTTTGTGTATGACTATGTGATTGGACTACTCTATTGCTATGTGTGTATGACTATGTGATTTGGACAAGTATATGTGCTATGTGTGTATGACTATGTGAGTGGACTACTCTTTCTGTGTTTTGGACTACTACATGTAATTTGGATATGATTATGTGGCATCTATATGAATCACAAAACAAAAAAAAACTGTAGGTATTTGAAAACAACAGTTAGTGGAGCGCCCAAGGGCAAGGCGCCACACTACACAGTGCAGCGCCTTGCCCTTAGGCGCTGCACACTGACTTAGCAAGTTTTTGGGTACAAAACCTACTGGAATGCTTCTGTTGCTCTCTGGACTGGCATGTCCAGGTGTGCAGCGCCTAAGGACAAGGCGCCACACTACATAGTGCAGCGCCTTGCCCTTAGGCGCTGCACAACTGGAACATGCCAGTCCAGAGAGCAACAGAAGCATTCCAGTAGCTTTTCCACCTAAAAATTTGCTAAGTCCGTGTGCAGCGCCCAAAGGCAAGGCGTTGCACTATAATGTGCAGCGCCGAGCTGTTGGGCGCTGCACAGTAGAATGCAACGCCTTGCCTTTGGGCGCTGCACACTGACTTACCAAATTTTTAGGTGGAAAAGCTACTGGAACGCTTCTGGTGCTCTCTGGACTGGCATGTCTAGGTGTGCAGCGCCTAAGGGCAAGGCACTGCACTGTGTAGTGTGGCGCCTTGCCCTTAGGCGCTGCACACCTGGACATTTATTAGGCTGCACCAACTCCCTCCCACCCATCCCCACCCCACACACCCCCACCCTCCACACAAACCCAAAGCTCAGTGCCTCCCCTCTGCCCTCCTCTCTCCCCCTCTCAAATCCTTCTCAGATCCGGAGTATTTGACCGTGGATTTCGAAGCCAACCCCTCCCTTAAGGTAATCTCCTCTGATCCCCTCGTTTTCATCCATAGGAATTGTCACATTTGCTCAAATCTTGCTAGTTTGGGGAAATCCTAGTTTTTGCTTGGATTTGGAAATTGTGTTCAATCATGTTATGTTTCTTTGCTAATTTGGTATGGTTAGGGTTGTGGTTATTGTTAAGTGGGGGTTAGAGTTAACCAATAATTCTCGGTTTTGTAGGCATGGCTTCATCCGGTTCCATGACGAGGCCACCGTGTGCTAACCAAGAAGACATGCCGAACAAGTGGGAGGACGCATCTTTGGACAAGGTGAAGGAGAAATATGTCAACATCCCGCCATGTTGGTGTGGAGATTTTTGCAAGGTGAATGTGTCCACCGAACGAAGGAAAGAATGGACGGAAGGGCGGATATATTTTGTATTCCCGAACTATGTTTATGATCATGCACTTCCAACTAACGCCTATGACCAACCACGGTAAGCTCGAGAAGTAAAATGTTACTCTCAAATGTGTGTCAACACTAACAACAAATTTTTATGCAGTCACCGCCTCCTCTATGCAAGTACTTCACGTGGATAGATCTTGAAGTGCCAGAAGATGTCAAAAAGGACCAATACCAAGATTGTCTTAGGCGGCAACGGCGGTTCGTAGAATCGTTTTGAAGAGGCTTGGAGGAAGAGCGTCATCAGAAGGAGAGGATGGAGCGGAAGAAACGAGAGGAGGAGAGGGCACGCCAAGCGAAACTTGCTCGTGAGGAGGAGAGGGCAAGAAAGCTTGCAAAGGCTCGCGAGGCGCAAGAGGAGGACTCGGCACGTGACAAGAAGGGGAAATGGCCTCGCTCTACTCAGTAGGGACTTCGCTTCGGTGCACTCGTCGTCAACTATCTTCTAATGAATGTGTCGTGAACTTGTGAGGGCATGTGAGATGTTGGTGAACTATCTTCTAGGGCAAGCTGCCATTTGTCATTTGTAATGAATGTGTCTTGAACCATGTCGTAGTAATGTTTGAATTGTCTGAAGTTATGAACTCGTCGGCATAAAATTTGTGTTTGTTCAAATTGCTGTGATGCTGCAGTCATTGTAAGTATTATGGATGGTCAGTGCTGCAAGCCTTCTGTGGCTCTCTGGATAGCCATGGCCAGTTGAGCAGCGCCTAAGGGCAGGGCGCTGCACTGTACAGTGCAGCGCCTAACTGTGGGGCGCCACACAGTACAGTGCAGCGCCTAACTGTTGGGCGCTGCAGTGCTGCTATAAGCTAAACTGCAGAAACAGATGCCATTTTGGCCTCCTGCAGCAGCACTCACATAACTTGAACATCACTAGAAGTACTGTAAACTGCACATACTAAACAAAGAGAACTAATAACTTGAACATCATATCATTTAAGACAATTCAACATTACTTCAAATTCACAAACACAAATACCACACTAGTAAGAGTTCACCAACATATAACATAACATCACAAGTTCATCAACCTAATGAAACAGCTACAAGGAACATGAACAAGCACTAATGCCTTCCGCGTGTGTTCCTGGTGCCACGCCTGCAAGCAATCTTGTTCTTCCTGGAAGGACGAGCCTCCTCTTCCTGCACTTCCTCCTCCGCCTCCGCCGCCGCCTCATCATCCAAGCTAGCCATCCGCGAGGTCCATACAACCACCTTTGGGTTGCCTCTGTTGTCATAGTCGTTGGGCATGTACCGGCGTCTGGGCTGCCTAGGCTCGAACACATATGCGGACCGAGCTTGAGAGTCTGCCAAAATCATGTCATCATCAAGCTCATGGCCCTATCACACAATAAAACAATATGGTGAAGACCAGTGTCGTAATCAAGTGAGAATCACATCTAAAGGATTAGTCATACCTCTTGGGTGACCGCACCATCATCATCCAGATAAGCATATGAGGAACTCACATCGTCCCCCTGATGGTGAGATGAGGGGTCTGATGGTGTACCATACCTAGAGGCAGATGGTTCATCATATTCAGGATCACGGCAACCGAGAAGATTCGATAACCGCCTTAACTTCTTGGCCTGACGCTGTAACATGAACAAGTGTGTAAGATATCAAACTCCGCAACATAGACTGGCTCTCATAGTGAATGCGATATGTACCTTGAGGAATGCTTGTAGTGAACCATCATCATTGCCGTTTCCAACCGGTGTCTTCTCCAGAATAGACCGGCTCTCATCAGCTGCTTTCTTGATCCCGGTGCGCTGCGGATGAGAAAGAATGAATGCGTTAGCCATTCAAACATGTGTAATACGGTCAACGGGAAAGTAAAGAAGGGAACGCTTTACCACATAGTTAATCACCGGAACAGCAGGGACTCCTTGCCCTTGCCTGACATCTCCATTGTACTTCCCTTTTGCTAGATCATCAAAGTTTACGGGTTCTTCAAGAATATCCTCATTATATGCCGGCGGGCATATCTCAACTCGATTAGTTCTAATAAAAAATCATACGTAGTTATCAAAAGCAAGTGGGTTATGCTCACGAAGCGGGGCGCGTGCAGTGCTACGAGCTTGCTCCACACAAAGCTGGAAGCGGGTAACATACGGAGCATGATGCTTGTCCCAGTCCTTTATCTTCCGCTGCCTTCTCCTGTCCAACCTGCGTGGTACAAAACCAAACATTAGCACAATCAAAAGGAGTCCCGATGCTTAGTCAATACGCAGACATGCTCTCTTACCTATGAAGTGCTTTGTCCGTGTCCACCCAATCCGGCGGGTGAGGCTGGAACAGACCAAACTGACGATACACGCGATGCGGCAAATGAAACTCAACCGCCCAGTTGCATATCAGTGGGCACCGCATAAGCCATAGATACTTATCCCGCAAGCACATCGGGTTGAGGCGGAACTCCTCGGTGTACCCCAACCTCTCACCCGTGCCATATGGCTGCCATACCAACCATGAAATAGGGCAACAATGCAAATTTGATGACTATTTCTCAAGCAAGCATGAGAAAGGACTGAAGTAATGACCTCCTTGCCTGCTCAGGCGTAATCATGTCCAACTCGGCAATGTACTTTTGGTACATGAGATTGTCATCGTTCATCATCTCGGAAACCACATCCCACTTGTAAGCCCAAGTGGGGCGCCGTAATTCGTCATGTTCATCTTCATACCAAGGATTAAACCTGACGCTCTTCAAGGCCCAACAAAGCGGACGCCTCCCAGCTCCATACAGAAAGTAGAAGCAGATTACCACCAATGCTTGCACTATCTGTGATCCTGCAACACGCATCGTCCAGCTGCATATGAAACAAAAACAATGTTAACTTGACAGCAAGCTCGCATTGCTAATGAAGAAATGAGTTGATCACAAAACAGACCAACTACCTGTCGGTACAAGTAGGCAAGAGTCGCTGAACTCCAGCTCCATTTGCTATCAAAGACGGTCAACGCCTTCAGCCACATCCATGGAGCGTTCTTGCCAGTGGAGTCAGGAAACAAAGTCCTCGACACAACGTACCACATATACACACGAGCATGTGTCTGGATCACATCATCAGTGGCATCCGGAGGGCACGTCGCAAAGTTATTTTGAATCCACGTGAAAGCAGCTCCGGCTGCTTTCCTTTCCCTCTTCTTCTTCTCTTCTCACTCCTCTACATCAGCCTCAGCCTCGGTAGGAACCACCCCGATAAGAGCAATCATCTGCTCGCGCCACCCATCAGAATCGGTGCTCATACATAGAGGCCTCCCGTCGATAGCAAGACTGGTGATTAACGAGACATCCTCGAGCGTCACGGTCATCTCCCCAGTCCGAAGATGGAAACTGTGTGTCTCCAGCCTCCACCGATCAACAAGAGCGGACACCAGTGGAGTGTTCAGATTCGGCGTGGACCGGCTGACCAACAGAATCCACGGGAGTAGTCCTGCCTGCTTGATGTACGGTGTGTACCGCTCATCGTAAGGCATGGCAGGACCAGAGACCCCGTGATACCGAATCTTCAGAGGTTCAAGCTTCTGCAAAAAAACAAGTAATGACAAATCTTAGGGCATGTAAATTTCAACTAAAGGAAAATTTGCAAAATATTTAGATTACTCATTATTACCTTCTCCTTCTCGCGCATCATGTAGGCCCGGTGTTGCACATCATAGACATCGTCCAGAAGCCAAACCATCCTTACAAATTTCAAACAATAAACATATAAGAGTTCATCTTCATATCAAATATCGGTATACACTAAACATATAACATGTGTTCAACTACAAGAATATCAACATCTCCTTCTCACACAATGAATATGTCATATGTGTTCAAATAAACTAAACATCTAATATTTCAAATAAACTCAACATCTAATATTTAAATTAACTCAACATCTAATATATATCTAAACAAACATCTCATATATGTCTACAAAAATCAACATCTCATAGTTATCTATAAAAATAGGCATCTCATATATATCTAAAAAAACTAAACAATCTTGGGTTTCACTAACAAGAATCATATATTGTGAACTAATCAATAACACTACGGTACTACCAATATGACTACACATCCTAAATCGAGCAAATCAAGCAAATCAAGGGTTCCATCAAATCTTGGACAAATCTCTAAAATGACAACAAATTTACGGAGCAAAAGAAAGAGAAAGAGAAGGAAGAGTTTACCTAGTAGGATGGATTGGAGATCGAATCCACGGATCAAATCTTTAGATCTGAGAGGGATGTGGGGGGGGGGGGGGATTAGATGGGGGCGGCGCCGCTGCTCTCTGTCCAGAGAGCGGAGAGGGGAAGAACTGCCTGGTCGGGATGGGGCCCGCGCTTAAGTCACTGTGGAGCGCCTAAGGGCTAGGCGCTGCACGTCACAATGTGGCGCCTAGGGCTTAGGCGCTGCACAGCTGCGTGTGGGGCCGCGCCTGGCCTCGAGCTGCCACACTGGCAGGAGGTGCGACGCCTAAGGGAAGGGCGCTGCACAGTAGGGTGCGGCGCCTAGCTATCGTGCGCCACACTAAAGGGTCAACAGAGTGAAATTTTTTCGTGACCAGGTCAGTTTGTGATTTGATTTGGGCATCAGGTCAAATATGTGATTTCTGCCACGGGAGACACCAGGGGATACAGAAACTTGTAGCTTACTGTTCTTCTCGTGAGTTGTCTGCCCAAACATAATGCGACAAGGACAGATGCTATATTATATGGCAATACGAACTGAGGTGCTCTGTGCATAAAAGTCATCGTGTACCATATGTGAGCGAGATGTTGCCAGGGAGAGAGACGAGAACGTTGAGGAGAGAGAGAGAGAGAGAGTTCTTTTTCTTGAAATGGAAGAAAACTTTAGCACATAAAACTCAACAAAACCTTTGTGTGATCAGTTAATATAATAAAGCAAATCACTACTTTAGGTGTCGTTGTAAACCTATTCATATTTTATTATTGCATTATACCTACTGTTTCTAACCATGGCTTATACCCCCGATACAATCCATAGATTCATCAAAACAAACAAACAATGCAATGAAAACAGAATCTGTCAAAAACAGAACAATCTGCAGTAATTCGAACAATGACCATACTTCTGTAACTTCACAAATTCTGAAAAATTAAGAGAATATGGGCAATTTGTATATCAATAATGTGTAAAACATTCAGAATTTTTTGATGTTCCAGAAAATTTAAACAATTCTGCTACTGTAAGCAAAGTTTCTATCATCTAAATCATCCCAAAGACTTTACTTGGTACAAACACTAAATAAAACACAAAAACACAACCATTAAAGTAGCATAATTGTGTGCACTAAAAAAAGATAACTATTGGATTGTCTCCCAACAAGCTGTTTTTATAGCCATTAAGATAGGCTTTGAGATTTCAATCATGCTCACATGAAAGATAAGAATTGAAGCACAAAGAGAGCATCATAATACATGTGACAAACACATTTAAGTGTAATATACTTCCTATGCATAGGCATTATATATACAAACAAATTATCAAGACAAGAAATATCTAACATATGCAAAGGAGAGGAATAAAACATTGACAATCTCAACATAATGAGGGGTAATTTAGTAACATGAAATTTTTTAGAACCATATTTTCCTCTCTCATGATAATTACATGTAGGATCATAATCAAATCAACAATATAGCTATCATATAAAATTTTGTCTCCATGATCCGCATGCATAAAATTCTCATTGTCTTCCAAAATAGTGGGGAACATCAACTAAAGTCATGACCTCTCCAAACTCACTTTTATCAAAAATTTCATAAGATTAAACACTCTCCAAATATGTAGGAATATTTTTACCTAGAGTTGACACTCTTGCAAACCCACTTTCAATATTATTTCAAACATATTCATAATGAGGCTTAAATAAATTTTCAAGTCATCAGAAGCATTATCACCCCAATCTTGACCGTTGCAATAAGTGGTGGACATAAAAAAATTATCATCCCCAAGCTTTTAGCTTTTCATATCATGAGTACAATTGACATTAATAGAATTTATAATAACATCACTGCAATCATGCTTTTTAATTCAAGGAACTATCATGAATCACCTTATAAATTTCTTTTTCTAACACTTCATCACAAGTTTTATATTCAAGACCTTCAAGCAAAACTTCATAGAGATAATCAAGTGCACTCAACCCACTAGCAATTGGTTCAACACAATTGGATGTTTTGAAAAGATTAGCAAGTGGATGAGAATCCATATGTCTTTAATTTTGCTAGTTCTTTTTTTTATTTTTGGTGTGTTGGCATGAAGGCTAAAAGCAAGCAAACAAGCAAACAAGCAAACAAGCAAAAAGGCAAACACAAAATATTTTTTATATTATTGTGAAAACGTTTTAAAAGTTGTGGAGATGAAAACAAGAGGCCAATGGTAAATAATGTAAATGCAAGGAGATGAAAGTTTATGCGTAGGTACTTGATAGATGTTGATGATGTCTCCCTTTCAACGACACCAGAAATTCTCCTTAGGATTTTCTCGAAGAGGAGAGGATGATGCAGTACAATAGAGATGAGTATTTCTCTTAGTTAAGAACCAAGATTATCAATCTAGTAGGAGAACCATGCAACACCTTATTAGCAGCACCTACACACAAAATAACAAATACTTGCACCAAACGCGGACAAGGGGTTGTCAATCCCTCGGCGGTTAATTGCAAAAATTGAAATTTGTAATGATAGATACATAGCACAAAAATACAAAATAAAATAAATAAATTAAATTGTAGTAAGGTATTTTTATGATTTTTAATATATGATAAGAGTAAACACGGGGGGCCATAGTTTTCACTAGAGGCTTCTCTCTTGAAAATAGCATATGGTGGGTAAACATATTACTGTTGAGAAATTGATAGAAAAGCGAATAATCATGACGATATCCAAGGCAATGATCATGTATACATGCATCACGTCCGAGACAAGTAGACCGACTCCTGCCTGCATCTACTACTATTACTCCACACATCGACCTCTATACAACATGCATCTAGAGTACTAAGTTCATAAAGAACGGAGTAACGCCTTGAGCAAGATGACATGACGTAGATAAAGTAAACTCATGCATGAATAAAACCCATCTTTTTATCCTTATTAATGGCGATGATACAAGTACGTGTCTTGTCCCTTTCTGTCACTGGGACATACATCACCTCAAGATTGAACCCATCACAAAGAACTTCTCCCATTGCAAGAAAAATTAATCTAGTTGGCGAAACCAAATCAATAGAACGGACAGAAATACAAAGTTATGATGATCATGTATAAAAGAGTTCAGAGAAGACTCAAATAATATTCATACATAATCTGATCATAAACTCATAGCATTCATTGTATCCCAACAAACACACCGCAAAAAGTGATTACATCGAATGGATTTCCAAGAACATCGAGAAGAACATTGTAGTCAAGATGAAAGAGAGAGAAGAAACCATCTTGCTACTAACTATGGACTCGTAGGTCTGTGGTTAACTACTAACATATCATTGGAAGGGCAGCAAGCTTGATGTACAACCCCTCCGTGGTTGATTCCCCCTTCGCAGATTGGCGGAAAAGGCCTCCAGATGGGATCTCTCGAGAACAGAACTTGCAGCGGCGGAAAAAGTATTTCGGATGGCTCGTTGTTTGTTTCCTGGTTTGAGAGAAAATCTGAATTAGTGGGTTCAGTGGATGTGCTAGGCAGAAACGGCTTATCAGGTTCAGTGGATAGTAGAACATGATAATTTTCCTTCAGTTCGTGATAATTGTGGTGTTCCTTTTATCATGTGGACGCATATATATAGACATGCATTGACCACTTTATTGTTTAGCAAGTAGGCATTTGTACCAAAGGGCCACCTTGTGATTTCAAATAAAGTTTGTGTGAACTATTTTATATAATGCTTATGTGAGTTTGTTGTTAGACAATGAGACTTGAAATGCATGTTCGTGTATTCTATATCTATTTTTGCTGCAGGGATCCGAGGGAAAAGCATTAGAAAGTTGTCTGGGAATGGATCTTTACCGAGTGCTGCTCTCGGTAAAGTGGCATGCACTGTCAGTTGACTATGGCAATTTTGCCGAGCGCGGCTCTCGGCAAAGAGCTGACGGAACCAACGGACCTGAAGTTACTTTATTTTTCCGAGAGGCACTGTTGGGCTCTCGGCAAACTCTTTGCCGAGTGTCCATGCCCTGGCTCTCGGCAAATTCCTGTTTGGCTAAGAGGTGTATGCCGGGTGGCTTTTGCCGAGTGCAACTCTTGGCAAAGGCTTTGCCAGCGGATATTGGTCCTTTGCCGAGTGTCCGTTACACTCGGCGTATATGTTGATTCCAGTAGTGGCGGAATTAGGTCAAATGGAGCAAAGGTGGGCCCATGAGGCACCAGGGCGCGCCCCTGGGCGCGCGCTGGTGGCTCGTGGCCATGTCCTTCGTCTTCTGACTTCCTCCCGAATCTTCTAGTGTATCTTATGTCCAAAAAAAATATTCAAAAAAATTTGTGGCATTTGGACTTCGTTTGGTACTAATATTCTGGAAACCAAAAACAGGCAACAAACCGCAACTGACACAGGCACTAAGTTAATAGGTTAGTCCCAAAAAAGAAATATAATTCCTTGTAGTTGCATATAAAACACCCAAGATAAATAGTATAATAGGACTAAACAATCAAAAATTATAGATACGTTAGAGACGTATCATTTATATCTATGAGAAGTGATGACAATGGAAGGCTAACGGAGATCCATGACACTTAAAGCATTGGTCCAGTCACATGACATTAATTACAGTAACGACCATACTATCAAAACATTTATGCATGACAATAAGGGAGAACAATTCCATTTTGTAGGAGTTTGACCACTTAAGGTTGAACCCCCTACACAACTTATAATCTATGCGCTAGAATTGCAATACAAGGTAACTTGTATTAACGTGCGGGAGCATCCACTTGCGTGTCAACAGCTCGGACATCACGTGCCTCTAGGAGCCGGTTCCATACCGGTCGGCTGGGCGGATGCGTATTCGGCGATGAAGATCCTCTTACAAGCCTCCAACGTAGCTGCTCAGGATGCTCCTTCCTGGTTTACCGTGCACCCTCGTGGAGTCTGCCTCAGAGGGGGAAGAGTGTTCAGGAGTTATACTTCCATGGCTGAGATCTACGTGGTCGGCACACCACCACCTGTTGATCCTACTGCAGACGGTACTTTCAACGCTACTCCGGGTGGTGGCTCTGGTACAATATTTTGTGGGCTCAGACCCATTAAGTTTAACATTTTTATGTTGTACTCCCTCCGTCCGGAAATACTTGTCGGAGGAATGAATGTATCTAGACATATTTTAATTCTAGATACATCCATTTTTATGCATTTCTTCGACGAGTATTTCCGGATGGATTGAGTATTAACCAATTCAGCTTGAGGAATTTGGCCCCTTTGAAATGAAAATTGGGCAATCTAACCTTTGGAAGAAGCAAAAATGCATGTCCAATTAAGCCACAACTGCTCCACGGAACCTGGCATAAAATTTTTATACACTAAGAGCAAATACAATAGTTGGCTTATAGCCCGCTTACATAACATTCTTGTGTATGTAAAGGAGACAGATGCGAAAAAGTAAGGAAAGTGGACTCTCATGCAAGAGCCTAACTACTCCCTCTGTTCCAAAATACTTGACTTTCATTCGTCCAAAAATGGATGTACCTATATACTAAAACATGTCTAGATACATCTATATTTTGACAAATGGAAGGCATGTATTGTGAAACTGAGGGAGTATATGTGTATTCGTAGGCAAATACAATAAATGTGAAGAAAGAGAAAGGGAGAAGATAGAAAAAAGTACTAATGTAATAATCAACCTTATAACTCACACTATTGTATGAGTGACTATAAATAACGACAATAGATGGCATGGCAGTTTCATATAGCCAGTAGCCGGCTATACTATTAACCATGCTCTAATAATAATCGTATGATACAGAATATTTCGAGGAAGCAATAAGGTATAGTTCCCAATGCTTAATAAGCATGTGAAGCTCCAATTAACGAACAAGCCGAAATTGTTTCTGCTTCTCGAACGAGGACGCTGATCTACAAAGTGATTTAGTCATCACCATTACGGCTAGAGGGGCCTCCGAACGGCGAGCCTGGCACAGAACGGCTCACCCGGGACCCAAGCATCCTCCGGCCATCCACGACGCCGACGCCCATGGCGAGGAGCACCGCAGCTACAAGCACTACGGCAAGCACCAGCACTCTCATCGCATATATACTGCTCCCGGCCGATCTTTGTTCTCTCCACCAATATAGTTAGCATCATTTTATAGGCACACCCGCACATATGTAGGGTGGTTTTCTTGCAGATCGATGAATGTGACCAGTCTAGGCCTACGCCGTGTATTCGCGGAGTCGCCTAGTCTCCATGACGTGTTGTTCCCGCGGGGCAAACTTTTGACTGGAAATTAAGAGCAACAGACAACAAGCTCATCGGTTCAATATCATCCACAGACACACGCTGAATCTTCCAGCCTACTATTTTTTTGCCATCTGGTACACGCACAGATGAATTCTATCCCGCTTCTGAACATCAACTTTGCAATTTCGTTGGATATCGGTTACACCTCAAATTCAAAATTTAGGCATCATTGTTTTTACATTTTTGCACACGTGGAATTCTAGTAGGTCTAAGAACCATAAAAGATCGATAAACATTAAAAAATCATAGGTAATCCATCTGATACATAAGTGTCGTGGTTTTAGTTAGTACTAAATTTGGATCCAATGACTGCGACGACTGAGCGCGCTCCCTTCCTGAAGGCGTTGTTGTTGAAGAACATAGTTGCTTGTGTGGTGTCATAAGATGGTTGGTGTGAATACAGTCATTGTGGTAGTTTGTCGATTGCGTATCTGATTGTTTTAGGATTTTTTTTATCGTCTACACATAGATTTGGTCTTATATAACTTTGCTATTTGTTGACTTTTTTTGTGTGCACGTACGTTAATGTTTGATGTGTGCATCTTTGTTTGCACATGTCTGATGTGTGCTTATTGTGTTTGTATTCTCTTGATGCTTTATTTTAAGTCAACAAAATTCACCTTTTATACAAAAAAGTTACTAAATTTGAAAAATGATCAAATACAGACTTTTATTTTACATTAGAAGCTACACTTTCTTAAGAACACGCTATCTCTTTCTCGAAAGAAGTCCACGTAACCCCTGGGGTTTCACAAACCAGCCAATTTACCCCCTGAAGTTTAAAACCGGGTAAATAGCCCCCTGATCTTTTCCAAACCATGGTAAGCATCCATTAGCCCTGGTTAGAGTGGTTTTGCAGGTGGTTTTCATGACGTGGTGAGGTGCTCCTCATTTCTGACATGCACCTGGCCTCGTCCATCCTACTCCGAGCACGAACCAGTGTCGTGCCACTACTCACAGCGCAGGACATCAACATGTAGCTCACCGAGTCCCATACTTCTAACGTTGTGAGCTTTTTGGCGGTTAGCCCCAAAGCCCCAGGTCATGCAGCCTGCACGAAGCAGCAGCGTCTTGCATCGAAAGGCATCCCCTCAACCAGGCAGGCCAACGTCGTTGAACCTGCTCTCCGGCCCCTTGCATGCTCCCAAGGTTTGAGGGTCCCATATGGCCGTCTGCGCCATAGCGCTCATGCTGCGTCCCGCTTGACCAGGGCTGGTACAGTCGTACTCATGCTCTCCGAGGTGGACGGTGACGAGCAGGACATGAGCGCCGGAGGCGACGAGGAGCTGGCCAGGCACGTGCACTTGTGAACGTAGGCACAAGATCCCGAAGGCACGTGGACTCAAGCTCCACGGGAGACAATAAACACGTATATACATGCCGCTGTTGGTTCGATTCTCTCCTGGACAAGCACACACGTTTTTTTTTTAAATTAGAATATATTAATATCAAGTAGATACTAATTATACCCAGTCTCTGCACCAACAAGATAACTAAAAATATTCAAGATGCACACAGTCAAAAAAAATAGAAGAAAAAAAGGGAAAAGGGACCCTACCATGGTGATCAATCATCCACAGTAGCAGCACTCTAACCATCACCAAACAGAGCACCCGAACTACAAAGAAGGTTCTCCAAAAGCAACGCCTCTAGAAAAGAAACAATCCACAAGCGTTGTCGTTGCCCGGTCAAAGATCGTAGGTTTTCACCCTCGAGAAAGAATGTGTTCCCAAAACAATGTCTTAACAAGGTCACAGCCAGTCACAACCAATAAAGACCAGACCTTAGGTTTCCACCTGAAAAATCATGACTTGGTACTCAAAGGAGCACCACCAACAAAGTCCTCCAATGCTGCCACCGCCAGTCGTGGAGGCTATTACTATACCACCAGGATCACATGAACTCATGCCAGGTCTGGACGGGAACATATCCCGCAAGCCAAGTCTGCCTGTGAAACAAATTCTTCATTGCATCCAAGACCCCGTCTTCGCCACTGCAGCTTCTCCAATCACACCATGGCATTCTCCGCATGTGTTGATTCCTTGAAAATCTTAATGCAAACATGTCCCAAGGTGTCAACAAAAATAGGCTTCACGATACCCGGTGAAGCTAGTTATGTTGATGTTGCGGGTGCATACGACCCGTCCCTATCCAATCAAGGTATCTAAAGAGCGCCATATACGCCAGTCCTTGTTTTTCTTCAAAGAAGAGGTCCGGAACTCACCAATGGCCAGATCAAAGAGGGATCACAGGTAGCCACATGGTCTTGTTGGTGTGACCAAGAACAGATGTGCCGGCAACCAACCCCATCCCTCCTGGACGGGCTGTACCAGCGAAGGAGCCCTGTCCCTGGAGCAGAGAGAGTACCACATCCCTCCAAGCCATAGTCTCCCTGACTCAACGACCCCGACCTCTAGCGGATCTGGGCAGAGACGAGCCCGAGGCCGGCAGCAACCCAATCTGAACAGTAGCGACCATGGACGGGTGAAATCGATGCGACCTCGCCGCGGATAGCGAGCTCCAAGCCGGCGTCCACCTAATCTGGACAACATGGAGGACCGGCGGCGGCGCATCAGAAGCACACATGTACCACACACAAGAAGTACGTGCCACCATATACAAGCTGGACATGACTATTCTATTTCTATGTTAAACATAATATATGCGTGACATCTACCAGGACGTGACATGCGTTGAGATCAAGTATGCTAGGAGGTTTAGATAGGCAGGTTGTTAGAGTATCTTTATCTCTTGTAAACCGTCTCTCTCTCTATCTCTATTCCTTGTTGATCAAGGTGTAATCCCAACAGCATGTACGCATATTCCAGGGTTCAGCTCCTGGCTATTTAACATGCAACCGTCGCCTTCAACAGGGTACGACGTTTCTCGCCATTCACACATGGTAATCAGAGCCACCTCTTCCATCACATCTAGGGTTTAGCTCTCCCCATTATCAAGCTTGCCTCCATGGCTTCCTCTGTCGCTGCCGCCACGTCTAGCCTCCCTGACCAGATCACAGAATGGCTTACCCGCACCAACTACCTTCTCTGGCGCACTCAGATCGCGCCACGGATCAGAGGGGCCGGCTTCTTCGGGTATGTGGATGGAACTATATACGCCTGAGCCGACAAAGCACGTTGTCATCAAGGATAAAGATGGGAAGGAGGAGACCGTCCCCAACCCGGTCCACTCCGTCTGGATACGAGAGGATCAACAGGTACTTGGCTATTTGTTGTACAACCTGTCTAAAGAAGTACTAGTGCAGGTGACTTCCATCGGCCATGCACATCAACTTTCGTCGGCGCTAGCGAGCAGGTTCTCCTCGCAGTCGATCTCCAAGGTCAACAACATCCGCATCACCTTGGCGAATGCACAGAAGGGGACGCAGTCGGTGGTGGCGTACTTTGCGCAAATGCGCTCCCTCACCGACGAGCTTGCTGCCGCGGGAAAACCCCTCAACAATGACGACGAGCTGATCTCCTATATCCTCACCGGCCTCGACATGGAGTATCAACCGCTTGTGTCCGCTCTCGATGCACGCACAATCCCGGTCACGCTGGATGAGTTGTTCGCTTAGGTGAGCAACTTCGATCAGCGGGTCGCGCTCTTCCAGAGGGCAAACGCAGGCGGAGGGTTCATGTCCTCTGCCAACGCCGCATCACGGAGCCGTGGCGACAACAGCGATGGTGCTTCACACTATCGTGGGCCGCCACAGAAAGGGAAGAACTTCAGCAACGACCAAGGAAACAACAAAAACCCTCGCAACAGGAACAACAGCGGCGGTGGGCGTCCCTCCTACAACAACACAAGGGCTCGCTGCAACATCAACTCCAAGTCGCGCCCTGATGCCATCCGGTGTCAAATCTGTGGCAAACCGGGCCACTCCGCGAAGTACTGTTGGTATAGTTTTGAGGAGGATGATGACTCCTCTCAGGACGAAAAGGTAGCTGGCGGAGCTGAAGCATCATATGGCGTGGACACAAACTGGTACGTTGACAGCGGAGCCACCAACCACATCACCGGAGAACTTGAGAAGGTGACCATGAGGGAAAAGTATCGTGGCCCGGAACAAGTCCATCCTGCACATTGGTCATGAGAAGGTATGAGGATACATCACATTGGTCATTCAATTATTAAAACCCCGCATCGAAAACTTCATCTTAGAATTTTTTTACATGTCCCTAAAGCTTCAACAAATCTCCTTTCCGTTCATCGCATTTCTATTGACAATCATGTCTTTCTCGAATTTCACCAGTTTTTATTTTTTATCAAGGATCAGGACACGAGGAAAATCCTTTACGAGGTAGATCTGTCCGTGGACTCTACCGGTTGATTCCCGAGATTAGGAGATTCAATAAGCATTCATTTGGCGTCACCAAGTTATCATCAACATGGTGGCATGATCGATCAGGGCATGCATCTTTTCCTTTAGTTGAACGAGTGCTTAGGAAAAATAAACTTTCATATGTTGGAAATCGTAGCATTGAAACAATTTGTGACTGTTGTCAAAAGGCCAAGAGCCATCGGTTACCTTATAAAATTACTTTGAGTGTTTCTACCAAACCCTTGCAACTCATTTTTTCTGATGTGTGGGGTCCTGCCCCTCTTCTGTTGGTAGACATACCTATTACGTCAGCTCTATTGACGATTTTAGGAAATACACATGGATCTATCTTCTCAAGAAATGATCTGATGTCTTTCAAGTATTCAAAAATTTCTAAGCACTCGCTGAAAGCAAAATTATTGTTGTCCAATCATACTGGGGAGGAGAATACGAAAACTTAAAACTCTTTTTTCAAACACTTGGGAGTTTCTCATCAAGTGTCCTTCCCAGATACCCATCAACAGATTGGTCTGTTGAACGCAAACATATGCACATAGTAGAAGTGGGTCTTGCTCCTTGCAAGAGCATCTATGCCTCTCAAGTTTTGGGATGAGGCTTTCCTCACTGTCGTGCATCTTATAAATATGCTGCCTAGCCGCGTCATCAATAATAAAACTCCCACAGAAAGACTCCTTCATGTCAAACCCAACCACAACTCCCTCCGTGTTTTTGGTTGTGCTTGTTGGCCCAACCTTAGACCATACAACAATCGCAAACTCATGTTTTGCTCAAAACAATGTGTGTTCATTGGATATAGTGCTCACTACAAAGGCGTCAAGTGCCTAGACATTCTTACTGGTCGAGTCTACATATCTCGTGATGTAGTATTCGATGAAACCAAATTCCCTTTTTCGGATCTTCATCCAAATGCCAGAGCTCTCCTTAGGCATGAAATCCCTCTCTTGCCATCTCATCTCATCGGCCTCTCTGCAGGGGAAAATAATTGTACTGATCTGATGGTGACTAATCCTCTTAACAGTGTGCATCAGATTTTTGATGACGCAGGAGAGAAGGGAACAGAAAATTGTGCAAAAAATGGTCCAAAATGATGGAGAAATTATCTACAGCGAGCCATATCTCATGTGCCCGACCCTGGGGAGCAAATCCTCCTCGAATCGGAGCCCCAACAGTCTGCCAGTGAATCTCCAGCGAGATCCGAGCAGCCACAGAGCCCTAGTGTGCCGGGATCCGCACCTGATCCGACCCATGCCGACAGTACCAGTCGCATCGGTCCCTCGACGGACACGCACCAATCACCGCTTCGCCCGTCAGTGCGTCCAACACCGCACCAGTCTCCTGCTGCCACACGGCCGTCTTCCACGCGCTGGCCAACTAATGTGGGCCAGTGCTACACCCGGCACCCCCGGCAGCCAGGTATTCTCGTCTCAGTCACAAACTTCAACCACTTAGTTTTGAGGAGGATGATGACTCCTTTCAGGACGAAAAGGTAGTTGGCGGAGCTGAAGTATCATATGGCATGGACACAAACTGGTACGTTGACAGCGGAGCCACCAACCACATCACCGGAGAACTTGAGAAGGTGACCATGAGGGAAAAGTATCGTGGCCCGGAACAAGTCCATGCTGCACATTGGTCATGAGAAGGTATGAGGATATGTCACAATGGTCATTCAATTATTAAAACCCCGCATCGCAAACTTCATCTTAGAAATTTTTTACATGTCCCTAAAGCTTCAATGAATCTCCTTTCCATTCATCGCATTTCTATTGACAATCATGTCTTTCTCGAATTTCACCCATATTTATTTTTTATCAAGGATCAGGCCACGAGGAAAATCCTTTACGAGGTAGATGCGTCCGTGGAATCTACCCATTGATTCCCGAGATTAGGAGATTCAATAAGCATGCATTTGGTGTCACCAAGTTATCATCAACATGGTGGCATGATCGATTAGGGCATGCATCTTTTCCTTTAGTTGAACGAGTGCTTAGGAAAAATAAACTTCCATATGTTGGAAATCGTAGCATTGAAACAATTTGTGACTCTTGTCAAAAGGACAAGAGCCATCGGTTACCTTATCAAATTACTTTGCGTATTTCTACCAAACCCTTGCAACTCATTTTTTCTGATGTGTGGGGTCCTGCCCCTCTTCTGTTGGTAGACATACCTATTACGTCAGCTCTATTGACGATTTTAGGAAATACACATGGATCTATCTTCTCAAGAAATGATCTGATGTCTTAAGTATACAAAAATTTCTAAGCACTCGTTGAAAGCAAAATTATTGTTGTCCAATCATATTGGGGAGGAGAATACGAAAACTTAAACTCTTTTTTCAAACACTTGGAGTTTCTCATCAAGTGTCCATCCCACATGCCCATCAACAGATTGGTCTATTGAATGCAAACATATGCACATAGTAGAAGTGGGTCTTGCTCCTTGCAAGAGCATCTATGCCTCTCAAGTTTTGGGATGAGGCTTTCCTCACTGTCGTGCATCTTATAAATATGCTGCCTAGCCGCGTCATCAATAATAAAACTCCCACGGAAAGACTCCTTCTTGTCAAACCCAACCACAACTCCCTCCGTGTTTTTGGTTGTGCTTGTTGGCCCAACCTTAGACCATACAACAATCGCAAACTCATGTTTTGCTCAAAACAATGTGTGTTCATTGGATATAGTGCTCACTACAAAGGCGTCAAGTGCCTAGACATTCTTACTGGTCGAGTCTACATATCTCGTGATGTAGTATTCAATGAAACCAAATTCCCCTTTTCAGATCTTCATCCAAATGCCGAAGCTCTCCTTCGGCAAGAAATCCTTCTCTTGCCATCTCATCTCACCGGCCTCTCTGCAGGGGAAAATAATTGTACTGGTCTGATGTTGACTAATCCTCATAACAGTGTGCATGAGATTTTTGATGATGCAGGAGAAAAAGGAACAGAAAATTCTGCAAAAAATGGTCCAAAGCGGTGGAGAAATTATCTATAGCGAGCCATATCTCATGTGCTCGACCCTGGGGAGCAAATCCTCCTCGGAATCGGAGCCCCAGCAGTCTGCCAGCGAATCTCCAGCGAGATCCGAGAAAACAGAACCCTAGTGTGCCGGGATCCGCGCCTGATCCGACCCGTGCCGCCAGTACCAGTCGCGTCGGTCCCTCGACAGACACGCACCAATCACCGCTTCGCCCGTCAGTGTGTCCAACACCGCACCAGTCTCTTGCTGCCACACGGCCGTCTTCCACGCGCTGGCCAACTAATGTGGGCCGGTGCTACACCCAGCACCCCCGGCAGCGAGGTATTCTCGTCTCAGTCACAAACTTCAACCACTTAGTTTTGAGGAGGATGATGACTCCTCTTAGGATGAAAAGGTAGCTGGCAGAGCTGAAGCATCATATGGCATGGACAAAAACTGGTACGTTGACAGCGGAGCCACCAACCACATCACCGGAGAACTTGAGAAGGCGACCATGAGGGAAAAGTATCGTGGCCCGGAACAAGTCCATGCTGCACATTGGTCATGAGAAGGTATGAGGATACATCACAATGGTCATTCAATTATTAAAACCCCGCATCGAAAACTTCATCTTAGAATTTTTTTACATGTCCCTAAAGCTTCAATGAATCTCCTTTCTTTTCATCGCATTTCTATTGACAATCATGTCTTTCTCGAATTTCACCCATTTTTATTTTTTATCAAGGATCAGGCCACGAGGAAAATCCTTTACGAGGTAGATGCGTCCGTGGACTCTACCCGTTGATTCCCAAGATTAGGAGATTCAATAAGAATGCATTTGGTGTCACCAAGTTATTATCAACATGGTGGCATGATCGATTAGGGCATTCATCTTTTCCTTTAGTTGACGAGTGCTTAGGAAAAATAAACTTCCATGTGTTGGAAATCGTAGCATTGAAACAATTTGTGACTCTTGTCAAAAGGCCAAGAGCCATCGGTTACCTTATCAAATTACTTTCAGTGTTTCTACCAAACCCTTGCAACTCATTTTTTCTGATGTGTGGGGTCCTCCCCCTCTTCTGTTGGTAGACATACCTATTACGTCAGCTCTATTGACGATTTTAAGAAATACGCATGGATCTATCTTCTCAAGAAATGATCTGATGTCTTTCAAGTATTCAAAAATGTCTAAGCACTAGTTGAAAGCAAACTTATTGTTGGCCAATCATACTGGGGAGGAGAATACGAAAACTTAAACTCTTTTTTCAAACACCGGGAGTTCCTCATCAAGTGTCCTTCCCAGATGCCCATCAACATATTGGTCTATTGAACGCAAACATATGCACATAGTAGAAGTCGGTCTTGCTCCTTGCAAGAGCATCTATGCCTCTCAAGTTTTGGGATGAGGCTTTCCTCACTGTCTTGCATCTTATAAATATGCTGCCTAGCCGCGTCATCAATAATAAAACTCCCATGGAAAGACTCCTTCATGTCAAACCCAACTACAACTCCCTCCGTGTTTTTGGTTGCGCTTGTTGGCCCAACCTTAGACCATACAACAATCACAAACTCATGTTTTGCTCAAAACAATGTGTGTTCATTGGATATAGTGCTAACTACAAACGCGTCAAGTGCCTAGACATTCCTACTGGTCGAGTCTACATATCTCGTGATGTAGTATTCGATGAAACCAAATTCCCTTTTTCGGATCTTCATCCAAATGTCGGAGCTCTCCTTTGGCATGAAATCCCTCTCTTGCCATCTCATCTCATTGGCCTCTCTACAGGGGATAATAATTGTACTTATCTGATGTTGACTAATCCTCATAACAGCGTGCATGAGATAATCATGATGCAGGAGAAAAAGGAACAAAAAATGGTGCAAAAATGGTCCAAAACGGTGAAGAAATTCTCTCCAGCGAGCCATATCTCATGTGCCCTACCCTGGGGAGCAAATCCTCCTCGGAACCGGAGCCCCTGCAGTCTGCCAGCGAATCTCTAGCGGGATCCGAGCAGCCGCAGAGCCCTAGTGCGCCGGGATCCACGCATGATCCGACCCGTGCCGACATCACCAGTCGCGCCGGTCCCTCGGCAGAAACGTCCAATCACCGCTTCACCCGTCGATGCGTCCAGCACCATACCGGTGTCCTGCTGCCACACGACCATCTTCCATGCGCTGGCCAGCTAATGTGGGCCGGTATTACACCCAGCGCCCCCGGCAGCCACCGCCTGGCCCATCTGGTGTTGGGTCGGGTGCGCGCCCTACGATGGACAGACCTGCCCAATCATCGCGCAATGATGTCACACAGGCAGACTTGGCCTCTGGTTTGTCTATGTCGGGCCGCTACACCACCCCGCTCGCTCGTGGCCACAAAAGATCCCCACGCACTCTGACCCGTGACAGCCGATGCGCCCTTGGGATCTAACGCTGCTGGGGGCGAATCTGGATCTTCTGCGGTAACTTCTGATGTACAGAACTCTGCTGCACTGACTCTTGAGCCCCGTACAAGGCTCCAAAAAGGGGTAATAAATCTTATTAATTATAAACATCTTACCAAGTTTGGTTTAGCATGTTCCATAGGTGAACCTAGCTCACTTCAACATGCACTTATTGGTTATGCTCGTTGGAGGAAAGGTATGTAAGAAGAGTACATGTACTCATCAGACCGCATACATCGGTATGTATTATTTCCAATAAGTCATTAGCTCGTTCCATTGTTCCGAAGAATGGAGGTTTAGTCATCTTTCCCATGAGGCATGGTTCGCAAGTATCAAATGATTCATAATAAAGTGATTCCAAAAGCCCATCAGCATGGTGTTTCTTCATGCGTTTTACACCAATATGACCTAAACGCCAGTGCCACAAGTATGTTTGCACTATCATTATCAACTTTGCTTCTTTTGTCATCAATATTATGAATCTCTGTATCACTACGATCGAGTTCAATAAACCATCAACATTGGGTGTATGACCATAGAAGGTTTTATTCATGTGAACAGAATAACAATTATTCTCTGTCTTAAATGAATAACCATATTGCAATAAACATGATCTAATTATATTCATGCGTATCGCAAACACCAAATAACATTTATTTAGATTCAACATTAATCCCTAAAGTATAGGGAGTGTGCGTGGATGATCATATCAATCTTGAAACTACTTCCAACACACATCGTCACTTCACCCTCAACTAGTCTATATTTATTCTACAACTCCTATTTCGAGTTACTAATATTAGCAGCCGAACAGGTATCAAATACCCAGGGGCTACTATGAGCACTAGTAAGGTACACATCAATAACATGTATATCAAATATACCTTTGTTCACTTTGCCATCCTTCTTATCCGCCAAATATTTGGGGTAGTTCCGCTTCCAGTGACCATTTCCTTTGCAGTTGAAGCACTCAATTTCAGGCTTAGGTCTAGCTTTGGGCTTCTTTACAGGAGTGACAACTTGCTTGCCATTCTTCTTGAAGTTACCTTTCTTTCCCTTTGCCCTTTTCTTGAAACTAGTGGTCTTGTCAATCACCAACACTTGATCCTCATTCTTGATTTCTACCTTCATCGACTTCAGCATCACGAAGAGCTCGGGAATCGTTTTCGTCTTCTCTTGCATATTATAGTTCATCACAAAGTTCCATTAATTTGGTGATAGTGACTAGAGAACTCAGTCAATTACTATCTTATCTGGAAGATTAACTCCCACGTGATTCAAGTAATTGAAGTACTCACACATTCTGAGCACATGTTCACTGGTTGAGCTATTCACCTCCATCTTGTAGGCGAAGTACTTGTCAGAGGTCTCATACCTCTCGACACGGTCCCGATCACGCTGGATAAGTTGTTCGTTCAGATGAGCAACTTCGATCAGCAGGTCGCGCTCTTCCAGGGGGCAAACACAGCCGGAGGGTGCATGTTCGCTGCCAGTGCCGCATCACGCGGCCGTGGCGACAACAGTACTGGTGCCTCACGCTATCGTGGGCCGCCACGGAAAGGGAAGAACTTCAGCAGCAACCAAGGCAGCAAGAACAACCCTCGCAACAGCAACAACAGCGGTGGTGGGCTGTCACGACTGGTTTTTCAATAAAAATATTTATTGAACAACCGACCTATGAAATCCAATATGAGGAAAGTCCTCCATACCGGTAGACAAAACTTTGATACAATAAGCCAGTAGCATTATAATATTACAGGGTCGTGCTGAAGATGCCCAACCAATTATTACAAACACGCCAATAATTATACATAAGGGCGGATATGACACTATGGTGTGAGGTGGAAATACTACTGACTCGAGATATGAGTGATTGGTGGAATAACACAGTGGGGGTGGATTATAAGACTACTACACTGGTGGCTCATCGAGCGTCGAGGTGAGGCTCGATGAATTTATTTGGGTACCGGAAGCCGATATATCACAATGACTAATCCAGGGGTCGCACGAGACTGACTGGGATTCCTCTAGGCGCCGGACTCGCTATCGAACTCTTCATCCATGAGATCGCCTTCGTCAGCATCTGGCCAAATCAACAAGCCAGGTGAGTACTTTGAAAGTACTCGCAAGACAGTTCGGACAAAAGATATAACAAATGTACGCATGAATACGACTTGACTGATTTTTAACAATGTGTAATCAAAACAGTATAACAAAGTAAGTAAAAAGGGAATCGGTGATAGTCCGCTCGAAAGCCCAAAGAAGATAAACTCAAAACCGATCGAATTATGCAGGCGGCGCCTCGAAGAGTGAACAAATAAGTAAAACATGCCACAGTCGGACGCCTAAGCGACACCTAATAAATGGCTTATATTGAAAGAAAAGACATGCATGCTACAATCGGACGCCGAGCGACATCACGTAAAGGGCTTATAACAAAATTAAATAATAACAATGTCAGCGATCGGACGTCTGAGCGACATCACAGAAAGGGCTTATAACAAAAGTAAATAATAACAATGCCGCAGTCGGACGTCTGAGCGACATCACATAAAGGGCTTATAACAAAAGTGAATAATAACAATGCCGCAGTCGCACGTCTGAGCGACATCACAGAAAGGGCTTATAACAAAAGTAAATAATAACAATGCCGCAGTTGGACGTCTGAGTGACATCAAAGAAAGGGCTTATAATTCACTATTCATAACTGACAAGAAATGGTGCTCAGAAGACAATAAGCGGGTTAGTCCATTCACAGGGAAATAAACATTTAACACTCATGTGGTTCTCAGGAGTTTCTGTCACCGAGACTGACACTTGACCAGATAAGGTGAACACGGTACTCGGACATGGATAAGATGACATTCAAGGATTTTGACTCTGCAGAGTTTGTACCAAAATTGTCCATAGCCAACGGATTTCCGTAGTCACAAAGGACTAGTTCCGCTTATGATTTCGGTGGAAACACAGCTAACTAGTACACACCCATCATACCTTACGTTGCCGTGAATCACCCAAGACAGCGTTCAAGAAAAACTTTGAGACGGGAGATCACAATCTCGAATAGCATGGGATCAAATTTATTTACGCAGCTCTAAGGGGTGCCCCCTCTCGGTCCCAACCGGAAACACCCATGCCCCCTGACCAGATGAAAGGCTTTAATCCAGGGCCATGGAACCCTCATCCCGGCCTCTCGATTTGGTGTGTACCAGGAAGTGGTTTGCAACTTACTAAGCTGTATCCCTTGCGGGAAACAGGTGGTAGTACGGAAGGGGAGACGGACGGAAATCTGAATGATCTATGTTGACGCTGGGTCAACGGTCTGGCATAAGCCTGGCATGCTACAACACTGCCATCTTACCCATACTCATGCCAACTCATGGACTTTCCGAAACTCACTTGCCTCAACTCTTACGAGATAAACTATCATCGAAATGCTCATGAACGTGCCATGATACAAAAATAATGCAAACATGGCCAAACACTCATCATATCAAAAGTTCAAACATTGCTTGCCTGGTTCGGAGTAGTCGGGGTCTAGTTCGGTGAAGTTCGCGGTTCCGTCACCTCCTTCGGTATCTACGGTACACAAAACACACGCGCTAACGTAAATACCGTGGGGTACAGAAAATTAATCCAAATATTTAAAAAACTAGACCAAATTTTGAAGAGGACAGAAAAAGAATCACTCAAAAATTCCTTTGTGTTAGAAAGTTATAAGAGTTTTGGGCCAAGGACCCATCTGTAATGAAACAGAAAACCCTTAGGGGCCTAAGCAGAAAAGTGCAGAAAAATGGTTCAGAGTAGAAAGCGTATTTGCCAGAGTACGCTTTCAGAAAACGATTCAAAAAAACAATAGAGAGGCTGACGGGCGGGTCCCACCCGTCAGGTTTGAATATTTGAAAGAGGCGGCAGAGCGCGACGGTGCCCGAGAGCCGCGGTGGTCGCCGGCGGCGATCCACGGCGAGGTAGGGAGATCGGAGGGTACCTCAGTGCTCAGGGCACCATTCCGCGTTGGTGGGTGGTCGTGGTGGTCGCCGGCGAGCACCACGTCGACGGCGGCTCTTGCTCCGGCGGAAGGCGGTTCGGTTGGTCATGGGCCTCGTCGGGGAGTGCTGCGGAGGTCAAATTGAGGTGGGGGTTAGCCTCTAGTGGTGCCACGAGGCTACGGGCAGGAGTAGGGCGGTGGATGGGTTCTCACTGACGAGAACGTTGCCGGAGCCCGAGGCGGACGGAGTTGGCCGGAGTCGAGGAAGAAGGGCCCTTCGGGGCTCTTCCAGTGGCTAGGCGGGGTCTGGTGAGGTGGTGGAGTTGTGCCAGGGCGAGAGCAAGCTCGGGGGGAGCTATTTATAGATGGCCCGAGGCGGTTGCCATGAACAGATAAGTCCGGCGAGTGTTACGGCGGCGCAAGGCATTGGTCGGGGTGGTTTTAGGGTTGAGTGCCGATGTGGAGGTCAACTGACTCCGTTTAGGTGCTGAACGAGCCGGGGTTTGGTTGCTTTGGGCATGCTCGACGGAACGGAGCGGTGCGGACCCGTCGGCGGCAGGGAGCATGTTCTGTGCTTGCCGGGCCACGGCGACGGTGCCGCGGTCGTGCGCTGGCATGCATGAGCCACGCGGAGCGCTAGGGAGAGTTGGGCGGCGCAGAACGGCGTTGGGCTGGGGTGGTGCCTTCTGTCGACTGCCACGGAACGTCCCGACGCCGCAGAAGACGCCGGCGAGGTTGGGCCAGGGCGCCACCGACGCCAGGAATGAGCCAAGCGCTCGTGTGGTGCTCCGGACAGGGAGGAGGGGCTGTGAGCAACGTGCCAAGGTCACTGTCGACGCGTGACTGAACTCTGACGAGGAGAAACGACACTAAACACTGAAACTTTTGAATATTTCTGAAACTGCAAGAAAACAGTGCTTGCCAGGTGTTCGACAGAATGATTTGGGCATGTGGGAGTTTCTCCTTGAACTGATTTTTGGTGGAGGGGCCTCTCATTGCATCTAGAGACTGCCTGAATTTTTGTGAAAATTTTGGAGCAGAGAAGATATGAATTTCACCAAATTTGACAAATCTGGTTCAAACTTGCAGAGACTGAAATTTGAAATCTTTGAAAAGAAGAGGAGTGGATCTTGATTGTTCTAGGTTGTGGGTACCAAGGACTATCCAGGGGAGTTGGTTTGAGTTCAAAGCTCAATTGCATTTAGGTACTTCAAATCACCTAGGCTCAAAATAATGGGCAGAAAAAATTTGGGAGGAGAAATAAATGAAATAAAATTCAGAAAAGGTTTGAACTTGTTGAGACAGAATGTTTGGATTGCCCCAAAGTGGAAGGAGAGATTTTTGGGAAGATTTTACCATGTGGTGCATGGTAAAAATCATGAGTGGTTTCAATATTGGAGAAGATGTAAAACTCCTAGGGTTTTCTTTTTAAAAGAAAAAAAATTAGAATCCAAATTTTTGAAATTTTGAGAAGAGGACAATCAGAAGAAAAGTAAAAAAAAACACCAGAGTTGAAGGAGATGCTAAAGTAACATCCTTGCTAGAGGGAAAAAGTTTTTGAGAGAGATTTTTGGAAGGGTTTAGAAGACCTTCTTCAAATCCAACAATTTTTTTTGAAGAAAACCAAAAGAATATTTTTGGAGTGTCACAACACCTACCCCCTTAGGAAAAATCTCGTCCCCGAGATTCCAGCTGATCCTCAAATAAATGTGGGTGCTCTGTCCGAAGGAAATCCTCTCTTTCCCAAGTGGCTTCACTTTCGGTATGGTTGCTCCACTGAACTTTGAAGAACTTGATGGTTTTCTGTCGGGTTGTCCTTTCAGACTCTTCCAAGATTTCTATTGGATGCTCCCGATATGTAAGGTCCGGCTGCACGTCAATGTTTTTATGGGGTACTTGTTTCTCTGGTTTGCTTACGCACTTCCTCAATTGGGAGACGTGGAATACGTCGTGGATGTCGGATAATTCTTCGGGTAAGTCTAACTGGTAGGCTACCGTGCCTCTTCGTGCCACTATGCAGAATGGTCCGATGAATCTTGGTGCTAGCTTCCCTTTAATCTTGAATCGGTGCAGGCCTCTCATAGGGGATACTCGTAGGTACACAAATTCACCGGGTTCAAAATTGACTCCACGATGCTTCTGATCGTAATAACTCTTTTGTCGACTTTGGGCTGTCTTGAGTCAGTCCTTAATCACCTTGACCTTATCCTCAGCCTCTTTGAGCAGGTCTGGGCCGAAGATATGGCTGTCTCCGGTTTCCGACCAATTTAGCGGGGTACGACATCTTCGCCCGTACAGAGCTTCAAATGGTGCCATTTGCAGGATGGCCTCATAACTGTTGTCATATGCGAATTCTGCGTATGGTAAGCTCTCTTCCCAACTGGTCCCATAGGTGAGGACACATGCTCTCAGTATATCTTCTAGAATCTGGTTTACTCGCTCAGTCTGCCCATCTTTCTGGGGATGGTATGCGGTACTGAATGCCAGCTGAGTTCCCAGAGCTTGTTGTAAGTGATCCCAAAGTCGGGAGACGAATTGAGTGCCTCTATCCAAGATTATTTTCTTTGGGACTCCATGTAAGGCATCGACACGGAAAGGTAGAGCCTAGCTAGCTTCTGAGTGGTGTGGGTTGTCTTCACGAGGATGAAGTGTGCTACTTTAGTCAGTCTATCAGTGATGACCCATATGGCATCATGTCTGTGTCGTGACCGAGGTAGTCCAACAATAAAATCCATTCCAATCTCGTCCCATTTCCACTCGGGTATCTTATTTGGTTGCAATAGTCCGGTCGGTTTCTGGTGCTCGGCCTTGATGCGTTGACATGAGTCACAACATGCAATAAACTTGGCTATGTCTCTTTTTATACCGTGCCACCAAAATGTTTCCTGAAGATCTTTGTACATTTTTGTTCCTCCAGGATGGATTGAATACAGAGCGGTGTGGCCTTCAGCCAAGATTTGCTGTTTAAGGTCATGGATATTTGGTACGCATAGTCTATTCCCGTACCACAATATTCCTTGCTCATCGATAACGAATTCTGAGGCTTTGCCCAATTTCATCTTCCGTTTTATGCCTTCAATGTTGGGGTGTCCACGTTGAGCCTCTTTAACCTTCTCTATCAGGGTAGGCTGTAACTCTAAGTTCGACACACTGCCTTCAGTGACCACCATCAGATTGAGCTTAGCGAATTCCTGTTGGAATTCAGGTCTCAAGTTTGGCATGCTGTCGTTGTTCGGATTGGGGTTCTGACTCAGAGCATCTGCTACAACATTTGCTTTGCCCGGGTGGTAGTGGATCCCAACATCATAATCCTTTACTAATTCCAACCAGCGTCGCTGCCGTAAATTTAGTTCTGGTTGTGTGAAAATATACTTGAGGCTTTTGTGGTTCGTGTATATTTCACAACGATTTCCAAGTAAGAAGTGTCTCCATTCCTTGAGTGCATGAATAATCATGGCTAATTCTAGGTCATGAGTAGGATAATTTTCCTCATGCTTGCGAAGTTGTCTGGAAACATATGCGACAACCTTGAATTCTTGCATTAATACGCACCCGAGGCCCTTTCGAGATGCGTCACAAAATACCTCAAAAATTTTCTGTATATCTGGCACAATTATTACTGGTGCTATCGTCAGTTTCCTCTTCAGTTCTTGGAAACGTTTCTCGCAAGCTTCCATCCATTCAAACTTCCTGTCTTTCTTGAGTAGTTGCGTCATTGGCTTTGCTATGGTGGAGAATCCTTCAATAAATCTTCGGTAGTATCCTGCCATTCCCAAGAAACTTCGTACATCTGTCACGCTGGCTGGTGGCTTCCAGCCAAGTACGGCCTTGACTTTTTCCGGGTCTACAGCGATACCTTCTTGGGTCAGTACGTGGCCTAGAAAACCTACTTGCTTTAGCCAAAATTCACACTTGCTGAATTTAGCGTTCAATTGATCTTTCCTGAGTTCTCCTAGTACAATTCGGAGATGTTCAGCGTGCTCTTCTGGTGTTTTGGAGTATACCAGAATATCATCGATAAATACCACAACAAACTTGTCCATAAACTTCATGAATACTTTGTTCATGAGGTGAAAAAAATATGCGGGGGCGTTTGTTAGTCCGAATGGCATTACGGTGAACTCATACAATCCGTATCTGGAGGTGAAAGTTGTCTTGGGAATATCTTCGGTTCGCACTTTCAGTTGATGGTATCCCGATCTCAACTCAATCTTTGAGAACACCTTGGCCTGAGCGAGTTGATCGAATAAATCATTTATTCGTCGCGTCGGATATTTGTTTTTGACTGTGACCATGTTTAGCGCTCGATAGTCTATGCACAATCTCAGTGTTCCATCCTTCTTTTTGGCAAACAAAATTGGTGAACCCCAAGGTGAGGAACTGGCTCGTATATACCCTTTTTCCAATAATTCCTTTATTTTCTTCTTCAGTTCTACCAATTCGGATGGTGCCATTCTGTATGGTTTCTTGTATATGGGAGCGGTTCCGGGTGCTAGCTCAATGCGGAATTCTATCTCTCGGTCTGGTGGCATGCCTGGTAGCTCTTCCGGAAATACATCTGGAAACTCACACACTACTGGAACCTTGCTCAATTCACAAATATCCACCTTGTTCAATCTCGGTTGTCAGGATATTTTTCTTTCCTTGGCTGAAACCTTGATGGTCTTCCCGTGGTGGTGGGTGAGAATTACGGTCCTGTTGAAGCAGTCAATAAAACCTTTGTTGGTGGTTAACCAATCCATCCCTAAGATGACATCCAGTCCTTTATTTTCCAACACGATAAGATTTGCGTGAAACTTCAACCCTTCAAACTCGATAACCACACCCTGGCAATAATTCTGGGTAACTTGCTTAATTCTAGGGGACTTGACGATCATAGATTTTTCCAAGGGAAGCATCGAAAAATTATTTTGCAAAGCAAAACTTTTCAAACGAATGAGTGAGAAGCTCTAATCAAACAAAACCATGGCAGGTATTGTGTTGACAGGAAACGTACCGAGTACGATATCTGGGGCGTTTTGTGCTTCCTCTTTGGTCACGTGGTTCAGATGACCCTTCCTGTGGTTGTTATTTGGGTTGAAATTTTTCTGCTTTGGAGCCGAATTATTGCCTCCGTTGTTCGGCTTTGGGGTCGAGTTCCTTGGCTTGGGGCACTGCTTGGCATAGTGCCCTTCTTCTCCACAAGCGTAACAGGTAACGCCTGGGCGGTATGTGAACTCCTTGTCCCTTGCATGGAAATTCTTGATTGGGCGTGAGACGCTTGTCGTGGGTTTGGGTGTCCAGTTTTTCTGAACATCTGTCTTGCTGCGGTGGTTGCGGGCGTGATTAGTCTGGTCCCTCTTCCGCTTGCGGAAATCTTCTAAGCTGCGTCTCTCATTTTCCAAGGTAATGGCCTTATCCACCAGCGTCTTAAAATCTGGGAAGGTGTGTACGACCAATTGGCATTTAAGCGCGGGTGTCAGACTGTCTAGGAATTTCTCCATCTTTTTGTCTTCCGACATACGTTCCTCGTTGGCGTAGCGAGACAACGGCGTAAACTGACTGTTGTATTCTGACACCGTCATTGTCCTTTGCCTGAGGTCATCAAATTCTCTCTTTTTGATCCTCATAAGACTCTTAGGAATATGCGCCCCACGAAAACCTTCTTTAAATTCCTCCCATGTTATATTATTTTCGCTGGGGTGCATGTGTAGGTAATTTTCCCACCACGATGCGGCTGCTCCAGTGAGGTAGTGCTGAGCATATAGCACTTTCTCAAGATCTGAACACTGCGCAATAATTAACTTCCTTTCCATGTCTCGAAGCCAGTCTTCGGCTTCAAGAGGCTTGTCAGTGTGAGAAAAAGCTTGGGGACGTGTCTTCTGTAGCTCAGATAACTTTGATTGCTGCTGATACTGTCCACGGTGATTCCTCATATTGATGACTTGGTTCATTATTTCCTGATGTTGCTTCTGACTTTGTTCATAAAGACGACACATTTGGGAGAGTGTCGTTTCACTGTCCTGTTGACTTGTCTGCCCCTGTGTGAAATTGTTGCCTGGGGGTGTGCCATAATTTTCCTCTGTCGGAGTTGGCATGGAGCGCGTCCAAGGACGAGACATAGTTCACTCTGGGGATATATTTTGAAACACTCATAAGAGAAGAATTTGAGTCGCAAATGCTCCAAGATTTTTCAAGAGAATAAACGTTTGCGCACGGAGAAGGACTGCTCATTACATATCTTACACGCAAACAGTAATTATACAATACATCACTCAGGATATGCGTACATAATCCTGACATGTTATTTAGGCTAGTGCAATCCTCCAGTTCCTACATGATGCGCAAACAAGCTACTTCTCACAGCCTATGTACATATAAACATATCTTACAAGTCGGTACATCGCATGGCGTGCTAAGCGCATTTTAGTCGGAGATGGTAAGGATTTCCCTTGGCCTGCCAAGGGTGAGGCGCAGTGAGGCTGGGGACTCAACCTCCTCTTCGGTGATAGGCTCCAGACGTGAGGTGATGCGCTGAGTTGGTGGAGCAGGTGCCCTGTGCGGGACAACTCGAACGTGAGCGGGCACGAGGGGTGGTGCAGAATGAACCGGAGTAGGCGCGATTACATGGTTGAACTCCTCCGTGGTAGGCAGGCGACGTGTAGTGGTGAGAGCAGTAGGAGCAAACGATGCAGATGACGAGACGAAAGTCAGTGGCGGTGCGGGGCGCAGGAGCTCCTTCCTGTTGACGGCACAGCCATGGACTGAGTCCATGCGGGCAGCTACAAAGTCGTCCACTAGGTTGTCGAAGGCTGCCTCCAAAGCCCGGAGATACTCGATGAGCATTTCAAAAGCTTCGTCCCGTTCTCCTCTGGGGCAAGAGAACGCGTAGTGGAAGGTATATGGCATGTGACATGGTAGGTAGCGGTAGCGACGAGTCTTCATTGAAGGAAGGATGCCCCTGAGACGAGCTATCGCCTCACGGGCTGCCATCTGCAGTGCATGCTTCTCCGTGGGCATGGCTCTCCCCAAGAACCGGAAGCGGCGTAACTCAATACACCCTCCCTTGAATTGCACCGCGGCTTGGTGCATGGTTAGACGGTCATTGACCTTGTGCTGAGAGAGTGAGAAGACTGGGCGCACAGCTTGCCCCATCGCGATTTGGACGATGAAGGAGAGAAGCTTGACGAACCCATCAGGCATGTTGGCGAACATCTGCGACTCGCAGTCGTTGCCAGCCATCTATAGAAGTAGGCAAAAATCCTGAGTAGTCAAATCATAAATTTATGCTGACTGTCAGAAATTGACTACATTTGTAAAAAAAATAAACAGCTTTATTTTTGCTAATAACCGATTAGCGATCGCACCTAGTGGCTTCCTACAGTCAGCCTGGCTCTGGTACCAAGCTTGTCACGACCGGTTTTTCAATAAAAATATTTATTGAACAACCGACCTATGAAATCCAATATGAGGAAAATCCTCCATACCGGTAGACAAAACTTTGATACAATAAGCCAGTAGCATTATAATATTACAGGGTCGTGCTGAAGATGCCCAACCAATTATTACAAACACGCCAATAATTATACATAAGGGAGGATATGACACTATGGTGTGTGGTGGAAATACTACTGACTCGAGATATGAGTGATTGGTGGAATAACACAGTGGGGGTGGATTATAAGACTACTACACTGGTGGCTCATCGAGCGTCGAGGTGAGGCTCGATGAATTTATTTGGGTAGCGGAAGCGGATATATCACAATGACTAATCCAGGGGTCGCACGAGACTGACTGGAATTCCTCTAGGCGTCGGACTCACTATCGAACTCTTCATCCATGAGATCGCCTTCGTCAGCATCTGGCCAAATCAACAAGCCAGGTGAGTACTTTGAAAGTACTCGCAAGACAGTTCGGACAAAAGATATAACAAATGTACGCATGAATACGACTTGACTGATTTTTAACAATGTGTAATCAAAACAGTATAACAAAGTAAGTAAAAAGGGAATCGGCGATAGTCCGCTCGAAAACCCAAAGAAGATAAACTCAAAACCGATCGGGTGTCTGAAGCGACGCCTCGAAGAGTGAACAAATAAGTAAAACATGCCACAGTCGGGCGTCTAAGCGACACCTCATAAAGGGCTTATATTGAAAGAAAAGACATGCGTGCCACAGTCGGACGTCGGAGCGACATCACAGAAAGGGCTTATAACAAAATTAAATAATAACAATGCCGCAGTCGGACGTCTGAGCGACATCACAGAAAGGGCTTATAACAAAATTAAATAATAACAATGCCGCAGTCGGACGTCTGAGCGACATCACAGAAAGGGCTTATAACAAAAGTGAATAATGACAATGCCGCAGTCGGACGTCTGAGCGACATCACAGAAAGGGCTTATAACAAAAGTAAATAATAACAATGCCGCAGTTGGACGTCTGAGCGACATCACAGAAAGGGCTTATAATTCACTATTCATAACTGACAAGAAATGGTGCTCACAAGACAATAAGCGGGTTAGTCCATTCACAGGGAAATAAACATTTAACACTCATGTGGTTCTCAGGAGTTTCTGTCACCGAGACTGACACTTGACCAGATAAGGTGAACACGGTACTCGGACATGGATAAGATGAAATTCAAGGATTTTGACTCTGCAGAGTTTGTACCAAAATTGTCCACAGCCAACAGATTTCCGTAGTCACAAAGTACTAGTTCCGTTTACAGTATTTCGGTGGAAACACAGCTAACTAGTACACACCCATCATACCTTACGTTGCCAGGAATCACCCAAGACAGCGTTCAAGAAAAACTTTGAGACGGGGAGATCACAATCTCGAATAGCATGGGATCAAATTTATTTACGCGCGCTCTAAGGGGTACCCCCCTCTCGGTCCCAACCGAAACACCCATGCCCCTGACCGGATGAAAGGCTTTAATCCAGGGCCATGGAACCCTCATCCCGGCCTCTCGATTTGGTGTGTACCAGGAAGTGGTTTGCAACTTACTAAGTCGTATCCCTTGCGGGAAACAGGTGGTAGTACGGAAGGGGAGACGGACGGGAATCTGAATGATCTATGTTGACGCTGGGTAAACGGTCTGGCATAAGCCTGGCATGCTACAACACTGCCATCTTACCCATACTCATGCCAACTCATGGCCATGCAACATGTTTCCAACAACTCATGGACTTTCCGAAACTCACCTGCCTCAACTCTTACGAGATAAACTATCATCAAAATGCTCATGAACGTGCCATGATACAAAAATAATGCAAACATGCCCAAACACTCATCATATCAAAAGTTCAAACATTGCTTGCCTGGTTCGGAGTAGTCGGGGTCTAGCTCGGTGAAGTTCGCGGTTCCGTCACCTCCTTCGGTATCTACGGTACACAAAACACACGCGCTAACGTAAATACCGTGGGGTACAGAAAAGTAATCCAAATATTTAAAAAACTAGACAAAATTTTGAAGAGGACAGAAAAAGAATCACTCAAAAATTCCTTTACATTAAAAGTTATAAGAGTTTTGGTCCAAGGACCCATCTGTAATGAAACAGAAAACCCTCGTGGGGCCTAAGCGAGAAAAATGCAGAAAAACGGTTCAGTAGAAAGCGATTTGCAGAGTATGCTTTCAGAAAACGATTCAAAAAAACAATAGAGAGGCTGACGGGCGGGTCCCACCCGTCAGGTTTGAATATTTGAAAGAGGCGGCGGAGCGCGACGGTACCCGAGAGCCGCGGTGGTCGCCGGCGGCGATCCACGGCGTGGTAGGGAGATCGGAGGGTACCTCCGTGCTCAGGGCGCCATTCCGCGTTGGTGGGTGGTGGTGGTGGTCGCCGGCGAGCACCACGTCGACGGCGGCTCTTGCTCCGGCGGACGGCGGTTCGGGTGGTCGTGGGCCTCGTCGGAGAGTGCTGCGGAGGTCAAATTGAGGTGGGGGTTAGCCTTCTAGTGGTGCCACGAGGCTACGGGCAAGAGTAGGGCGGTGGAGGGGTTCTCACTGACGAGAATGTTGCTGGAGCCCGAGGCGGACGGAGTTGGCCGGAGTCGAGGAAGAAGGGCCCTTCGGGGCTCTTCCAGTGGCTAGGCGGGGTCTGGTGAGGTGGTGGAGTTGTGCCAGGGCGAGAGCAAGCTCGGGGGGAGCTATTTATAGATGGCCCGAGGTGGTTGCCGTGAACGGATAAGTTCGGCGAGTGTTACGGCGGCGCAGGGCATTGGTCGGGGTGGTTTTAGGGTTGAGTGCCGACGTGGAGGTCAACTGACTCCGTTTAGGTGCTGAAGGAGCCGGGATTTGGTTGCTTTGGGCATGCTCGACGGAACGGAGCGGTGCGGACCCGTCGGCGGCAGGGAGCACGTTCTGTGCTTGCCGGTCCACGGCGACGGTGCCGCGGTCGTGCGCTGGCATGCATGAGCCACGCGGAGCGCTAGGGAGAGTTGGGCGGCGCAGAACGGCGTTGGGCTGGAGTGGTGCCTTCTGTCGACTGCCACGGAAGGTCCAGACGCCGCAGAAGACGCCGGCGAGGTTGGGCCAGGGCGCCACCGACGCCAGGAATGATCCAAGTGCTCGTGTGGTGCTCCGGACAGGGAGGAGGGGCTGTGAGCAACGTGCCAAGGGCACTGTCGACGCGTGACTGAACTCTGACGAGGAGAAACGACATTGAACATCGAAACTCGAATATTTCTGAAACCGCAAGAAAACAAAGTGCTTGCTGTGTGTTCGACAGAATGATTTGGGCATGTGGGAGTTTCTTCTTGAACTGATTTTTGGTGGAGGGGCCTCTCATTGCATCTAGAGACTGCCTGAATTTTTGTGAAATTTTTGGAGCAGAGAAGATATGAATTTCACCAAATTTGACAAATCTGGTCCAAACTTGCAGAGACTGAAATTTGAAATTTTTGAAAAGAAGAGGAGTGGATCTTGATTGTTCTAGGTTGTGGGTACCAAGGAGTATCCAGGGGAAATGGTTTGAGGTCAAAGCTCAATTGCATTTAGGTACTTGCTTTGCAAATCACCTAGGCTCAAAATAATGGACAGAAAAAATTTGGGAGGAGAAATAAATGAAATAAAATTCAGAAAAGGTTTGAACTTGTTGAGATAGAATGTTTGGATTGCCCCAAAGTGGAAGGAGAGATTTTTGGGAAGATTTTACCATGTTGTGCATGGTAAAAATCATGAGTGGTTTCAATATTGGAGAAGATGTAAAACTCCTAGGGTTTTCTTTTTAAAAGAAAAAAAAATTAGAATCCAAAATTTTGAAATTTTGAGAAGAGGGCAATCAGAAGAAAAGTTAAAAAAAACACCACAGTTGAAGGAGATGCCAAAATAACATCCTTGCTAGAGGGAAAAAGTTTTTGAGAGAGATTTTTGGAAGGGTTTAGAAGACCTTCTTCAAATCCAACAATTTTTTTTGAAGAAAACCAAAAGAATATTTTTGGAGTGTCACATGGGCGGCCCTCCTACAACAACACTAGGGCTCGCCGCAACAGAAACTCCAAGTCGCACCCCAGTGCCATCCGGTGTCAAATCTGTGGCAAACCAGGCCACTCCATGAAGAACTGTTGGTATAGTGTTGAGGAGGAGGATGATGACTCCTCTCAGGATGAAAAGGTAGCTGGTGGAGCTGAAGCATCATATGGTGTGGACACAATCTGGTACGTTGACAGCGGAGCCACCAACCACATCACCGGAGAACTTGAGAAGGTGACCATGAGGGAAAAGTATCGTGGCCCGGAACAAGTCCATACTGCACATTGGTCATGAGAAGGTATGAGGATACGTCACATTGATCATTCAATTATTAAAACCCCGCAACGAAAAATATATCTTCGAAAATTTTTACATGTCCAAAAACCTTCAATGAATCTCCTTTCCGTTCATCGCATTGCTATTGACAATCATGTCTTCCTCCAATTTCACCCGTTTTTCTTTTTTATCAAGGATCAGGCCACAAGGAAAATCCTTTATCGTGGTAGATGTGTCCGTGGACTCTACCCGTTATCATCAACACGGTGGCATGATCAATTAGGACATGCATCTTTTCCTTTAGTTGAACGAGTGCTTAGGAAAAACAAACTTCCATATGTTGGAAATCGTAGCATTAAAACAATTTGTGATTCTTGTCAAAAGGCCAAGAACCATAAGTTACCTTATCAAATTTCTTTTACAGTTTCTACCAAACCCTTGCAACTCATTTTTCTGAAGTGTGGGGTCCTGCCCCCTCTTCTGTTGGTAGACATACCTATTACGTCAACTTTATTGATGATTTTAGCAAATACTCATGAATCTATCTTCTCAAGAAACGATCTGATGTCTTTCAAGTATTCAAAAATTTCCAAGCACTCGTTGAAAGCAAAATTATATTAGTCCAATCAGACCGGGGAGGAGAATACGAAAAACTAAACTCTTTCTTTCAAACACTTGGAGTTTCTCATCGAGTGTCCTGCCCACATGCCCATCAACAGGATGGGTCTGTTGAACGCAAATATAGGCACATAGTCGAAGTCGGTCTTGCTCTCCTTGCAAGAGCATCTATGCCTCTCAAGTTTTGGGATGAGTCTTTCCACATTGTCGTGCATCTTATAAATAAGCTGCCTAGCCGCACCATCAATAATGAAACTCCCACGGAAAGACTCCTTCATGTGAAACCCAACTACAACTCCCTCCGTGTTTTTGGTTGTGCTTGTTGGCCCAATCTTAGACTATACAACAATTGCAAACTCATGTTTTGCTCAAAACAATGTGTGTTCATTGGATATAGTGCACACCACAAAGGCGTCAAGTGCCTAGATATTCCTACTGGTCGAGTCTACATATCTCGTGATGTAGTATTCGGTGAAACCAAATTCCCTTTTTCGGATCTTCAACCAAATGCCAGAGCTCTCCTTCAGTAAGAAATCTCTCTCTTGCCATCTCATCTCACCGGCCTCTCTTTAGGGGAAAATAATTCATAACAGTGTGCATGAGATTTTTGATGATGCAGGAGAAAAAGGAACAGAAAATTGTGCAAAAAATGGTCCAAAATGGTGGAGAAATTATCTACAACGAACCATATCTCATGTGCCCGACCCTGGGGAGCAAATCCTCCTTGGAATCGGAGCCCCAGCAGTCTGCCATCGAATCTCCAGCGAGATCCGAGCAGCCATAGAGCCCTAGTGTGCCGGGATCCGCGCCTGATCCGACCCGTGCCGAGAGTACCAGTCGCGTCGGTCCGTCAACGGACACGCACCAATCACCGCTTCGCCCGTCAGTGCGTCCAACACCGCACCAGTCTCCTGCTGCCACACTGCCGTCTTCCACGCGCTGGCCAACTAATGTGGGCCGGTGCTACACCCGGCACCGCCTGGCCCATCTGGTGTTGGGTCGGGTGTGCGCCCTACGGTGGACAGACCAGCCCCATCATCGCGCAATGATGGCGCATTGGCAGACTTGGCCTCTGGATTGTTTGTGTCAGGCGCTTCACCAACCCGCTCGCCCATGGCCACAGAAGATCCCCACGCGCTCCTTCCCGTGATAGCCAATGCGCCCTCGGGATCTGAAGCTGCTGTGGGCGAATCTGGATCTTCTACGGCAACTTCTGATGTACAGAACTCTGCTGCACCGACTCTTGAGCCCCGTACAAGGCTCCAAAAAGGGGTAATAAATCTTGTTAATTATAAACATGTTACCAAGTTTGGTTTAGCATGTTCCATAGGTGAACCTAGCTCACTTCAAGAAGCACTTGGTGATGCTCATTGGAGGAAAGGTATGTAAGAAGAGTACATGGCCCTTTGAAAGAACAAAACATGGCACTTGATTTTTCCTAGACAAGGTAAAAGCTTGATTGATTGCCAGTGGGTTTTCAGGATCAAGAGAAAATCTGATGGGTCTATAGATCCGCTACAACGCCAGGCTTGTTGCGAAAGGTTTCAAGCAAAGATATGGTATAGACTATGATGACACATAGTCCTGTTGTAAAAGTTGCCACCATACGTCTTGATTTGTCTAATGTTGTTTCCATGGGGATGGAGCCTCAGGCAACTAGATGTGCAGAACGCGTTCCTTCATGGTGTTCTGGAAGAGGAAGTATACATGAAATAGCCTCCTGGGTTTGAAGACAAAAATTTACCTCTTCATGTGTGCAAGCTGGACAAGGCTATATATGGGTTGAAGCGAGCTCCAAGAGCATGGTATTCTCGTCTCAATCACAAACTTCAACCACTTGGTTTCACTCCCTCCAAGTCTGACACCTCATTGTTCATTTACAATAAGGCAAATACATCCATGTTTGTACTTATCTATGTTGACGATATTATTGTTACAATTCATCCAATGTGGCAATGACAGGACTCTTGAAAGATCTCAGTGTTGACTTTGCTCTCAAGGATCTAGGATACTTGCATGTCTTCCTAGGTATTGTGGTAAAGAGATATGGAAATGACTTGCATCTCTTTGAAGCAAAGTATGCTGCGGATTTGGTAAAAAGAGTTGGTCTACAAGGATGCAAGTCATCACCAACCCCATTGTCCAGCTCTGAAAAATCTCACTGAAGGTAATCCTTTGAATCAAGAGGATAGCACTAACTACAGAACCTTAGTTGGTGCACTTCAGTACTTGACCCTTACGAGGCAAGATATCTCCTTTGCTGTTAACAAAGTATGTCAGTTCATTCATGCACCCACCATTGTTCACTGGACTGCTGCCAAGAGTATAGTTAGATATGTGAAACATACCTTGGGTACTGGTCTTACTTTCAACAAGTCTTCATCTGATCTTGTGAGTGCCTTTTCAGATTCAGACTGGATAGGTTGCATCAATGACATGCGTTCAACAGGTGGGTTTGCAATATTCTTTGGACCTAACCTGATACCGTGGTGTGCAAGGAAACAGACGACAATATCTAGGTCAAGTACAGAGGCTGAGTACAAGGCTTTGGCAAATGCCACAGCTGAGATCATCTGGGTTCAATCCATGCTAAAGGAACTTGGTATAAAACGTGTTCAGACTCCATGCCTATGGTGTGACAACCTTGGAGCAACATACTTGTCTGCTAATTCTGTCTTTCATGCTAGAACAAAACACATTGAAATAGATTTTCATTTTGTTAGAGAAAGAGTTGCTAATAAGCAGTTGGAAGTTTGGTTTATACATTCCAGAGATCAAGTTGCCGATGGGTTTACCAAAGCCTTGCCCACAGGAAGGTTTGAGGAATTCAAGCGTAATCTCAACTTGACCAAGTTGCGATTGAGGCAGGATGTTAAACATAACATATGTGTGACATCAACCAGGACGTGACATGCGTGGAGATCAAGTATGCTAGGAGGTTTAGATAGGCAGGTTGTTAGAGTATATTTATCTCCTGTAAGCTGTCTCTCTCTCTATCTCCATTCCTTGTTGATCAAGGTGTAATCCCAACAGCATGTACGCATATCTCAGGGTTCAGCTCCTGGCTATTTAACATGCAACCGTCACCCTCAACAGGGTACGACGCTTCTTGCCATTCACACATTCTAATCGTGATTGGCACTAATGGTGAACATCGTCAGTGCCCCAGCCGCAGGTGGCATGGGCGCGAACTCGGTATGTGGTTCAGGCGCGAGCTGTTGCTGACATGAGGAATAAGCGAACGCGGCTGACGAGGGCTGATGATGCGACTAAGGCGACGACAACGCACGAGCGAAACGATGGAAGCCCGGTTTGCATGAGGGCCAGAACATAGTCGCGTGTGCTTGCTTTAGGACCTGGTGCGCCGCTAGGAGCCGGGAGCCTTGCCAATTTTCCATTCGGTTGACACATCAAATTTTTACAGAGGCGTACGAAGCTCGAGAAGCCATCCCGCCGGGGTTCCATGAGAGGAGGAAGGGAAGGAGTCACGTAAAGTGGGCGCAACAGTAGCAAATCATGCGACACAGGGTGCTTCATGTACCATGTTGGGCTTGGCTCCCTCATGGCCGGCTGCTGGATGGTGGTGCCGCGAGGTCTACGAGTTGTTTGGGTGCAACACGCGATAGCAGAAGGACCGGAAGAGGACAGGAACTGTGAGGACCTGGCACCCGCAATCTGCCCGGTCACCAAAACCGCTTGAAAAATAGTCTAATAGGTGTGAGAGGGCGATTCACCTGGTTTGAGAAAGATCAGGGGGTTATTTACCCGGTTTTAAACTTCGCGGTGGGGTGTAAATTATCTGTTTCATGAAACTCGAGGGGGTTATGTGGACTTCTTTACTCTCTTTTCAAAACATATTAATACGATTTAAATGAGTTGAATCTTAGTTTCTTAATCACATTTTGTACTCCTTACTCTGCAAAACTGGAAACATTTTTTGCTGCCAATGTTAAGGCAGAGGGTACAACATGCTTTTTTTTAGCAATACAACATGTCTGTTGATGGGGCCTTCTCCTCGTTGAATGAATCGGCGTCGGCTGGAATGATCTTGAGGAGACAAAACAGAAGTGTGATCTTTGTGGCCTATCATTGTCTATTTAATTATAACGATGCACTAGAGGTGGAGTTACACATGTTAATGCAAGGTATGGCTCTTGCAACACAATATACTAGCTTGCCGGTCATCGTTTAGTCTGATTCTTCGGAGGCACTTTGGGCTTCGACTGGGGACAAGCTATCCTGGTCAGCATATGCCCATTTAGTTGCCTAGATCAATCATCTTATGGTGGAGAAGGAGTTTATTCCTCTGAAAATTAAACGTGAGTAAAATAGGGTAGTAGATCGGTTGGATTTTTATAGTCACATGGAGAGCACTACTGCTGTCTGGCTAGATAGAGGTCCCGTGATGTATAGTGGAACTTTTGCCTCTCGATGGTAACTCTATTCATTTGGATAAAACTGCTTTAACCTCACAGAAAAAAAAACATGGTAACTCCGGTGAGAGAAAGAAGAAGAAGTGGCGGGCCAGGCTGAACATGTTTTTCTATGTCTTTATTTTATTTTTAAAGCCGAGGCGTAACTTAGGGAAGAAAATTCTACGGGATTGGGCCTCATAATGTCCCCCTCTCATATTTTGATACGGCACACTTTGCACACATCTCAAAGCTGCTTAAATTTCCCTAATTACTAGATACTTATGTGGCAAGGGGTACAGCAGTATGCATACCAGGAGCTATCAATCAGTCAACACTTTAGTAGTGTTGAGATGTGTGCAAAGTGCAATGTGTCAAAATCTGGAGAGGGGACCCATGCGGGTGACAAGGAGGCCCCGTCCCATAGAATTTTCTTCCCTAACGTAATTAGGCCTGGACTAGCTTAATTTACTAGACATGGAAAGCATGATATTGGAGAGCAGCATTTTGGAGGCCAAGCTACATGGCTCTCATTATCTAGTCTAGTCATTGTTACATTGGGATTTGTGCTGCCTCCCTTTTGCAGAACTATACGCAGGCTGTATGGAGGAAATACAGGGGTGCCATTTGTTGATGTGCTTGCTATGTATCATGGACACCCGCTCTCTCTCTCTCATGTTTGCAGCTGCTAGACACTTCGTGATCCTCTCAGACAGCTTAGTGTTATGCTACAGGCCAAGTAAATATATTTTTTGGAAAATTCTGAGAACAAAATAAGACATTGTTATTTTTACAAACCGAGAACAAAAATGATCTAAAGCAGAAAATTCCAAACCAATTGTTTTAAATTAAGATATGAAAAGGTTGAGACACTTGACGAGTAATTATTTTCTTAATTTTAGAAAATATAGTTGCATAATCGATATGATGTACTGTCATGCTATAGTGAGAAAATGGATTAAATCCCCTAACTGTGGGACAATCGGAAGAACGAAATGACAACGGGGTTTGAAAATGTAGCCGCATTCTCGATATGATGTACTGTCATGCTACCACGAGAAAATTGATGAAATCCCCTGATTAACACGTACATGATTGAGACAACTGTAGACAAACAGTATGAGCGCCCAAAGGACGAACTTACCAATCAAGCTGCTAACCGGAGTGCCCAACACGGCGTGGAAAAATGGATTACTCCAGCCACACGATCCCAAGACCCAAGTCTCGTCTGTCCAGCTCAACATCAAGCTACTGACCAGAGAGGGCCCAACACCAACACCGCGTGGAAAAAAGGTTTACTCCAGCCCACACGCTCCCAAGACCCGAGAGACTTGCCGATTTAGACTCGAGTGGTGGTGAAGTACATGGCCAACTGGTGGCGGGAGTGCCCACCACGGCGAGGAGAAAAGGAGTACTCCAGCCCACACGCTCTCGTGTCTCATCTACTTCAGTCCATATTTTTTTCTTAAACGAAGGCTCAAAAAGTGTCTGGCTTTGAATTAACAAAATCATCAACCGGCCAAGAGTAAAGAACATGGCCATCACACAACATCCACCAAATAATACAAGGGGGGCTGGAGGAACAGCTTATAACGCTACACCTACAACCAGCAAACAGAAGATTACATATGAAGAACTGCTAGTTGAGGAGAAGCCTACTACAGAAAGGCACCTAAAACGACTATGAGTGAAGCCTCGAGGATCAGCAACCGGCAGAGGAGTCGAACACGGGACTAAAAACCAGGAACTGGAGATGACCCAACGCCTACCTCCTCTAACATCGAAGGGGTTCCCTTCCCCTCGCCTAGGCTCGAAGGCGCCGCACCGTCGAATGTAGAGATGCTCACCCGAGAGCTAGAGCAATGGTCGGTCTTGAGTCCGGGGCAGCCACGGAGCACGACCACAAGTCAGAGCACACACACATCAGCAACACTGCAGACACCGAAGGAGACCGATAATGGAGGGTAAGCCGCCGGTAGAGTCGCCGAAAGAAAGGAGCTGCTGAAGGTCAACTACGGTTGCATCGATGATCAGCTGGCTGACATCCGAACCAAGACTTTGGATCGAGAGAAGCTTTTGAAGATGAGAAGAAGGATCGGCGTTCGAGCTGGGACATGACGGCGTCGTGTTTAGGGCGGTGATTGTTAGAAATAACCACGACATGTGGAGCTGTGTCCGGGTCGTACACAGGACAGTCACCTATTAGTACTAGGATTCAAATATGTAACCGAGTAGGTTAGCGTGTCTTGGTCCTAGCTACTATATATACGTAGCTATACCCCTGTAACAACATCGATCAAATTTGAAGCAATAAAGTAGCAGGAACGACACGTTCCTGTAGCCATCAAAATAGCTATTCTCGTGTGCGTGCGTGTGTTCCGGCCGGCTGGCCGTTGTGTACGTACAGGAGGCGTTCTACAGATCGATTAGCTAGAACAGGCTAGCTTTGGTCTGTGCTTGCTTGCGGCAGCGTTGTGTGTGGATCGATCAAGGTCTGATGCTAGCTTTCAACGTGAGTTGAGACTAGCTTTGCACCACGGTTGCAGCTCGGCGTAAAAGCAATTCGTCGAGTTCGTCAGCAAACTTCGTTCTTCGTTGTCGTTCGTCGTCGGTCATCGCCGTCGCCGGAAAGTACTCGGCGTTGGATCTGGGCCAACAGCTGCCGAGCCAGAAAGACTCGACAGACACCAACCATCCACCTGCAAGCTGCTGCACACAACCCAAAGCACCAATCTTCCTCAGGCGGCGCCTCCAAGGAGGACACGACGCACCTGGCACCGCCGCCGCCCATCCAGCGCCCGGATTCGAGCTTTCGCCCGGGAATCTTGGTCAGGGTGGAGAGGGGAGCTCACAGCGGCGACTCCAGGGAGTAGAACGATGCAAAAAGGCGCCACCGCCGCTGTGCTGGAAAACCAAACATGGGTTTCCCTCGGGCTCTCTGCGGTTCTCCCTCGAACTCGACAGACATCAGCCTCCCCCTCCCTGGCGTCCCTCTCCCGCAGCCTTCACGTAAGAGGTCTCACAGGAGAGCGAACCCGAGTTCAGCTAGTCACCCCCGTCGCCCGCCAGCGATCTACATCAGCAGTAGAGCAGCAGGTGTTGGGGAACACGGTAATTTCAAAAAAAAATCCTACGATCACGCAAGATCTATCTAGGTGATGCATAGCAACGAGAGGGGAGACCGTGTCGACGTACCCTCGTAGACCGAAAATGAAAGCGTTGAGTAACGCGGTTGATGTAGTTGAACGTCTTCGCGATCCAACTGATCAAGTACCGAATCCACGGCACCTCCGCGATCTGCACACGTTCAGCTCGGTGACGTCCCTCAAACTCTAGATCCAGCTGAGGCCGAGGGAGAGTTCCGTCAACAAGACGGCGTGGTGATGGTGATGATGAACTTACCGGCGCAGGACTTCGCCTAAGCACTACGACGATATGACCAAGGTGGGAAACTGTGGAGGGGGCACCGCACACGGCTAAAGATCAACTTGTGTATCTTTGGGGTGCCCCTTGCCCACGTATATAAAGGAGGGAGGGAGAGAGGCCGGCCCTCCTAGGGGCGCACCAAGCGTAGGGAGTCCTACTAGGACTCCCAAGTCCTAGTAGGATTCCCTTTCTTTTTCGGAGTAGGAAAGAAGGAAAGGAGGGAGAGGGAGAAGGAAAGGGGGGCTGCGCCCCCACCCCTTGTCCAATTCGGTTTGGGCAGGGGGGAGGCGTCACTACTAGGAAAATGCTTATAGATAGAAGTTTACCAGTAGCGCGTTTTTATGACCTCACGCTACTAGTATTTACCAGTAGCGCTGGGAAGAAAACACGCTACTACTAACATATAACAGCATCGTTTGTTTGCTTGGGCCGCGCTACTGTTACATGGGCCGCAGGGCAAAAACAGTAGCCCACTTAGCTGTAGCGTTTGTTTTGAACGGGCGCTACAGCTGGTGGGCTTAGCAGTAGCGCCGGCCTCTAACCAGCGCTACTACTATAGCAAAAGAAAACCGGCCCGAGCGCCCCCGCACCCCCTCACTCTCACAATCGATCCCCTCCGCCCGACGACGCCGCCGCGGTTAGGGTTCGTCCCTGGCCGCCTCACCCCCGTCGACGGTGCCGTGCGCCACCACCACGCGCGGTCGCCTCTCGCCTCCTCCGACGCTCCAGCACCGTAAGTCCCCCTCTCGATCTCCTCCTCCCTGCGCGTGCCACACTAGCTAGGCTCCAATCGATTTGCCTTGGCGGCTCTCCATGTTTTGGGATTTAGGGATTGCACGATGGCTCCGCGCTTCGATGGCTCCAATTGATTTGCCGCGGCGGCTCGCCACTCCCCTTGCTGCCCCTACGCGGCGCTCCGCCCCCTCTGTTAATTAGTATCACATATGGATTAATAGGATTAGTAGCACATATGGATTAATAGGATTAGTATCACATATGCATCTCTAGATCCTACTGTTAATTAGTATCACATATCATCTTATATGTTACTAGATCTTAGGATTTGGCATGCACACTTGAAGTGTTGTTCGTATATGCAGTGTGCTGGCCTTTCATGTTTCCTCGCGTGATTGGGGAGAGAGTAGAGAGAGGGGTTAGGTGAGAGAAGTGAGGATTTTTTTGCTCACCGAAACTTAGGAGAGTAGAGAGAAGTAGCTAGAGAAGTAAGGCTTTTAGCACATATAATTGAAACTTGGGTTTCAATTCTTGGCTGCTGCCCCTGGAGGAGTGGTGGCAGCGGCGGTGCCTAGTGTTCTAGGGTTTAGAGAGGGGGCGTCCATGTTGTGCCTTTTCCGGAGAGGAGCCATGGGCGGTGTCGGTTGCCGTGTGCCGTTTCGTGTAGACGATAGGCTTCTGCAATGGGAATGATTATCCATCATCTATGGTTGTGTGAACACCTCCACACGCTCAAGTTTGTTGATGGTGGTCGTAGGATCGGCTCCCCTTCTGAAATGGTGCCATGGGAGCTTTCGAGATACGCTCCTAGAGCCCTGGTGTCGTCTAGGGCATGATTTCGCAGTCCACAATTGAGCGGGCAAACCGCATTTTCCAGGGCTGGCGCGCTCGTCCTGAAGATGGTGTGCTGGCGGGAGCTAGCAGCTAAGCTAGCTAACGTGATCGGCCGAGCACGAGAGCGTCCCATCGTATCAAGTTGTCACGATATGTGACTATTGTTTCCGACATTTAGGATCATTGATGTAGTACTTGTAACTACTTGTCATTCCTTCGCTGGAACAACCATAGTGCTCGACTGTAGAATCGTGAGCATTTTTTTAGCTCTGATATGACAGCAACAGTTGAGGGTTTCAATTCTTGGCTCCTGCCACTAGATTCTTTGTTGATGCATATAAATATATGACCAAGAAGCCCTCACTGTTATGTGGTTTCATGGAAAAATCAATGCTTGTTCGATACTCTATCAGTTTTACTTTTGGATGTGGGAATAGATAAAGTGTTCCCTTGGACTGAACTTTATGTTTACTTTTTAGTTGTTATTTTGCTTGCCATGTGAACTCTAGCTATGAAAACTTTATGTTTACTTTTTGGATCGTTAATCCTTTAATCATATTGCTTTAGGGAAATGGCGCCACCACCACCACCATCATGTCGACGATGCAAGTCAAGGTGCGCCAACAGCCTTGCAACTGGCACGCTGTTTGGCCTCTACTTCGAGTCTAGTTTTCTTCATGCGGCGGTAATAAATTATATGAAACTAGTAACTACTATTTTGTTTTTAGGGTTATTGGCATTAATGCATCGTGTATATAACATTTTGCTTTTTGTACACAGATCGTCCCATGCAATGTGAGGTCAGAATTCAACAATCTGACTGGAGACTCTGTGACCTTTAAGGCTCCTGGGGGCCCTTACACTATGGAGATCGAGAAAGGACGAAAGATGATGCGGGTGGGACGAGATGGATGGGTCCGTTTCATCGACAACATGCGTATCACCGGTGGTGAGTTGATCAGCTTCTCCTTCAGAGCTGAAAGACCCAAGCTGGCCGTGATTTATGTCAACAAAGCAAAGATTATGAGGATGATGACGACCCACTCGGTGATGCCATTGTAGCTCAAAGAAAGAAGTTGAGCGAGGAGGAGGTGTGCAACCTATGGGACATCATTCCGCCACGTGCTGACTTCGTCGGGGTGCCATTCGTGACCCGCGTGACAAATACCATGGTTGATCGGCATATCATGGTATGTTGCATTTACTATAGTTTTTAGAGTAATTTGATGATATGCTTTATTGTTATACTTAGTGTAGAGTCCGATGATATATATGCTTAGTGAATCTTATATGCTTTATTGTTATACTTAGTGTAGAGTCCGATGATATATATGCTTAGTGAATCTTATATGCTTTATTGTTATACTTAGTGTAGAGTCCGATGATATGTATGCTTAGTGAATCTTATATGCTTAGTGAATCTTATATGCTTAGTGAATCTTATATGCTTTATTGTTATACTTAGTATAGAGTCCGATGATATATATGCTTAGTGAATCTTATATGCTTAGTGAATCTTATATGCTTTATTGTTATACTTAGTGTCACTAGTAGAAAAACCCCCACTACACTACTAGGAAAAGGCCTACTAATGACGCACCAGTTTTGCCTACTAATGGCGCACTACTGGTGCGCCATTAGTATCACGCCACTAGTATTTTTTACTAATGGCGCACCAGTGGTGCGCCATTAGTATAGGCCACGGTGCGCCATTAGTATAGGCCACTGGTGCGCCATTAGTATTGGCCACGGTGCGCCATTAGTATTTTTGAATTTTGAAGGCGGGAAAATAGTAGTGGCGCACCGTCTAACCCCCACCGTGCGCCATTGCTATTTTTGAATTTTGATTTTGGATCTGGATCGCGATTTTTTTGCACATTTTTTTCTCGTTTTTTTTCATGATATTATTTCAAATTTTGTTCCCATTTTTGGATCTTGTACGTTCTTTTGCCGTGTTCTTTTGCTGGAGAGGAGTTCGCCGAAGAGGAGGAGGAGGTCGCCGGAGAGGAGGAGGAGGTCACCGGAGAGGAGGAGGAGGTCGCTGGAGAGGAGTTCACCGGAGCATCGGAATGGAGGAAGGAGAAACCATGACGGGATGGGAGGAGAGGAGGGAGGAGGAGCTCACCGGAGAGGAGGGAGGAGGAGCTACCGGAGAGGAAGGAGGAGGAGCTCACCGGAGATGAGGGAGGAGGAGCTCACCGGAGAGGAGGGAGGAGGAGCTCACCGGAGATGAGGGAGGATGAGCTCACCGGAGAGGAGGGAGGAGAAACCGTGAGGGGATGGGAGGGGAGGAGAGGAGAGGAGGGAGTAGGAGGTCGCCGGAGAGGAGGAGGAGGTCGCCGGAGAGGAGGAGGAGGAGGTCGTCGGAGAGGAGGAGGGTAGTATGGTGGAGGAGAGAAGGGAAGATGGAGTGGAGCACTGGAGGAGAGGTGGAGTGGAGGAGAGGTGGAGTGGAGGAGAAGAATGAAGAGGTAAGGAGGAGAGGACACGCCTTGCCATATATACGGCATAGTAATGGCGCGCCGTGGGCAGGTGCGCCATTACTATTTTTTTATTTTTTGAATTTTGAAGGCGGGAAGATACTAATGGCGCACCATGGGCAGGTGCGCCATTAGTAACTTTTTTTTATTTTTTTGATTTATTTTGAATTTTGAAGGCGGGAAGATACTAATGGCGCACCATGGGCAGGTGCACCATTAGTAACTTTTTTTATTTTTTTGATTTATTTTGAATTTTAAATGCGGGAAGATAGTAATGGCGCACCACAGGCAGGTGCGCCATTAGTAAGTTTGAATATTTTTGATTTTTTTGCCTCTCCAGATCTTAAAAGCCCCATATCTTTTTTCTGTTAGGTTTTTGAGGATTTTTAAAATGTTTAACGGGGTTCCCCCGGTTAAATTCGGATGTAACTTTTCGAGTAGATGATTTTTCATATAAAAATCTTTTTCATCTGAGTTTGTATGCAAAAGTTATGCCCTTTTTTACAAATTGTCGAGAGATTTTGCAAAAAAGTTGAAAATTCATGTTTGTAAATTTTGCTAACAACTAGACCACATATCACATGAGAATCTTATTTTCTTTTATTTTTTTGACATTTCTATCATTATCACATGGGAATGTTTGGGCCAAAATACTAATGGCGCACCGTGGGAGTGGTGCGCCATTAGTATTTGCACACTAATGACGCACCAACACATGGTGCGCCATGAGTATTTAGTAATGGCGCACCACATGTACAGTGCGCCATTAGTGTCCATCCCATCTATAGCCCTTTTCGTAGTAGTGCTAGTCCCGGTTGGTTAGGGCTTTTTGGCCCAGTTCTTGAACCGGGACTAAAGGGTCGTTACTAATGCCTTAGACCTTTAGTCCCGGTTCTAACACGAACCGGGACAGATGGGCCTCCACGTGGCCGGTGCGCCGAGCTCAGTAGAGGGAGTTTTGGTCCCGTTGGTGGCACCAACCGGGACCAAAAGGCATCCACGCATCAGCATTTCAGGGGCTGGGGTTTTTGTTTTTTTTTTTTTGAAGGGGGGGGGGGGTGGGGTTTTGGGGGGTTAATTTAGGTGTTTCATATATCGTGTTAGCTAGCTAATTCATAGAGAGAAGTGTCCTCTCTTATGTCTGTGCTTGTTCGACGTTATGTAATGTACATAGAGAGGCCCTCGACACGCTAGCTAGTAAGAAAATGAAGGAAACCATTAAGTACAGAAGTTCTTCATGCATACCGAGAGAAGTGATCGATCGACCTCTCCTTCTCCGAGAGATTGGTCGAACAACAAGTTTTGGTATTATCTATCCGACGCTACTGGCTACATACATATACAATATGTAAGATCTCTTACAATCCCCTTGCATTTGAAATCAACTTCCACATGGTATTCTCCGGCTTTATTGATGACGTGGTCAAGAAAGAATCCCGCCAATTCCTCTTGAATTGCTTTCATGCGATCTTGTGGTAGGAGTCCATTCCGCATCTGCCACGTCTAATTTGAAGAAGGGGGTTAATACATATATATGAATGAAACTCAACAGAAATGATGGTGTAATAAAATAAAATTGTGAATATTATTGCTTACGCACTTCATATTGTCTTTCAGAGTAGCCCCGCTTATTTTTCAAAGTCGCGTTGTAGATGAACTCGCACACGTAGTATCCACTGTAATCATTCCCTTGTTCCTGCCACAAGCACTTTACGAGAAATAGAGGTCAATCAAACTGATAATGAAGCATTATAAATGGCATTGATGAAAGTATAGCTATAGAATCAACGGGAGATGCGCGCAACTAGCTAGCTAGCAGTACTTACTTTCGGGTATGTATATCGCAGCTCCTTCGGCAGTCCCGGAGCTTCTGCGGTGAACTGTTTCCAAAACCCTGCAAGACAAAGAAAATAATTATTATTACTTGAGATATCAGGAAATGAACAAAAAGTTACCGATATGGTGCGATAATGATCGATTGAACTTACTTGTTGAGCATTTTAGTCATGTCCGCATAGGTTTCGGGATCTTTTCGTCTCGAGTCTAAGACGGTTACTAGTCCCCGCTCAAGCTTAATCTCCAGAAGAACATAGTGGAAGCTGCGCAGCATGCATAACTCATCAATTACATTACTATAACCTCGCTCGAGTAATAAGGGAAACCGAATATGCACACAACAGTAGCACTCACTCGAAGTTGTAAGGAAAGAGTATTAAATCTTTGTTTTGATTTTTTATCAACGATTGTAGCAAGTTGGCCTCGGCCTCTTCGGCGTTCTTTGTAACCTGAAATTCATCTATGATATTTGTGTTAATGAACCCAATATCATACATTTCTTGTTTTTTGCACTCGACGATCTTCAATCTGCATAATATAGTAAGGATAATTAATTATAAAAACATGCAATGAAAGAGCCGAGCTATATATAGAGACCTAATGACAGAAATAGTACTTACAGACAGTAGAAAAAGACCATTAATTTATCGAGGGCCTTTTGATTGAAGAACTCGAAGAACTCCTCAAATGGAACATGCAATAGATCAGTTCCAACGAGGTCGTGCTCCTCTTTAATTCTCAGATACAAAGTATTCGTCCCCCCAGACTCTCTGCGGGTTTTCATGTACCAATTATGGAATCTTCGCATCATCGTTGTTAGAGATTTTTCATCTTTGACGAGAGGATTCCCGTACTCGTATTTGTGTTTGTCCACCTCCAGGAAATCAAAATGTATATCGCCAGGCAGGTAATCTCTAAGATTGCTATAACCGGGCACCGTCCCCGGAGCATTAGCGACGATGTCGCTAGACACATTGAGCGGGGGGCACGATTGCTTTGCTTGTTCGCCGAGCTGGGCAATTTGTTTCCCAGCTGCTCGTTCTTTTAACCTTTGATCACTGATAGTACTTCCCGAACGCTCTGCTTCGAGATATGCCTTTTCAGTAATGCGTTTGTTTTCGGCGGAGACTTTGGTGGTTTCCTCGGGGCATCGATGGTGCTCTTTTCTTTCACCAGATCTACCTTCTCCTCCGGACGTGGAGGTCTCTTTGCTTTCAACCCTTCAAAGAAGTCTTTCACTTCGGTCTGCATGATCTCCGCGTTTTCCTCCTCGGTCCTCTCGTACGGTAACTTCTCTAGGGGCTTGAGAGATGGACCATATTTGTATTGCCTCCCGCCTCTGGCCGTACTGCTAGACGCCAGAGCAGACGGAGCGGCTGCGGCTATCATCTTTCGTGCTTGCTTACAAGGCGGGGGAGAAGGACTACGACGCGCCGGAGCAGCCGGGGCGGCGGCGGGTCTCTTCCGCCCTTGCTGGCGAGGCGGAGAAGGAGGAGGCAACTGGCTGCTCGGTCGCGCCGGCGCAGGCGGAGAAGGAGGCGGAGTGCCGCCATGGGCCGAAGAAGGAGGCTGAGTGCCCTGATCACTCGCCGGAGGAGGCGGAGGAGGACGCGGAGTGCCCTGACTCGCCGGAGGAGGAGGAGGAAGCAGAGGCGTCCAATTACAAAGGGATTTCATTTTTTTTGAACTTATTTGAACCCCCCCCCCTTGTTTTTCTGTGTTCAAAATGCACCATTCAAAGCCACATCATCAATTTACAACCCTTTCTGACTTCATTTGTTATTTTTCATGCATTTACTGATTATTTTGAGCTATAAGACCATGAAATTGAAAAGCATTTGAAATGAACTCTGAAAAGGTTCCAAGTTAGCATGGTATCATCATTTCACCCACATAGCATGTGCAATAAAGTAGAGAGGCTTACGGCCAAAACTGGATGCACTTCATGTACAAAACGGACATTCTCTTTCGAAGTATGAGGGTTTCATACGGAAACAAGTCTGTTACAAAGGGATTTCAATTTTTTTTGTACTTATTTGAACTCCCTTGTTTTTCTGTGTTCAAAATGCACCATTCAAAGGTGTAAGACCATGAAGTTGAAAAGCATTTGAAATGAACTCTGAAACCAAAGTACATACATAGTTCTCCAGAGCATTAAAACCAAAGTACATACATAGTTCTCATTGAACAACATATAGCTCTCCAGAGCATCTAAGTAAACCATACATTGAAATTGTGTAAAACATTTCAATGCAAAAACAAATGTGATCATAACCGCAACCAAGGTAACAACTGATCCAACTGCATAATGATAACAAGCCTCGGTATGAATGGCATATTTTCTAATCTTTTTAATCTTCAACCGCATTGCATCCATCTTGATCTTGTGATCATCGACGATCTCCTCAAAATGCAACTCCAATATCACGTTCTCCTCATTAATTTTTCTTATTTTTTCCTTCAAGTAATTGTTTTCTTCTTCAACTAAATTTAACCTCTCGACAATAGGGTCGGTTGGAATTTCCCGTTCAACAACCTCCTAGATAAATAAAATCTATGTCACATTGGTCGGCATATTTGTCATAAACAATAAATGAACCAAATAGTTATGCAAAGATAATATATACCACATTTGAATCATAGACAGGACGAGGGCCGACGGGGGCGGATACCAAAACCATCGCACTATATAATAACAAGGAATAATAAAAGTAAGAAAATTAGACAAGTATCTATCTGAAGTCAGAATTTTTTTCTTTCAGAAAGAAGATAAGAACAAGAGGCTCACCACGGTGGTGCCGGCGACGAGACGGCGCGGGCGATCGATGGCGGTGAAGACGGGGTGGGGGCGGGGCGTGACGGACCGCTAAATCTAGACAAATCTCGTTGAAAATGGAGCTCGGAGGTCGAGTTTCGAGAGGAGAAAGCTTAACTAGTGTGGCTCGGGCATTTCATCGAACACCTCATGTGCATAGGAGATGAACTAGCGCACCCAAATACCCTCCCCTCGCCGGCTTGACAAAACAGAGCACTCTGGAGTGCTCTGCCGCGGCGGTGGGTATATGTAGGCAAGTTATTTGTCCCAGTTCGTGGCAAGAACCGGGACTAAAGCCACCCCGTCTGTCCCAGTTCAAGCCACGAACCCGGACCAATGGTTGTGGGCCAGCAGCGAGGACCATTGGTCCCGGTTCGTGCCTCGAACCGGGGCAAATCGTTCCACGAACCGGGACCAATGTCCACGAGGCCCCGGCCGGCCCCCTGGGCTCACGAACCGGGTCTAATACCCCCCATTTGTCCCGGTTCTTGAAGAACCGGGACTAATGGGCTGGCCAGGGCCGAACGGTAGCCCAGTTTTCACTAGTAGAAAACAGGGCTTTCGTCGAGGCCAGTTTAGCCCATTAGTCCCGGTTCAATCCAGAACCGGGACCAATGGAGCTATTTGCCCCGGTTCGTGAGCCCGAGGGCGGCCGGGCCACGTGGGCCATTGGTCCCGGTTCGTCCTCGACCTTTTGGTCCCGGTTGGTGGGACGAACCGGGACCAATGGTCTGGCTCTGGCCCACCACTATTGGTCCCGGTTGGTGGCATGAACCGGGACCAAAGGCTTCCCTTTAGTCGGTTCAAGCCACCAACCGGGACTAATGGTGGTGGGCCTATATATAGCCCCTCAAGCAAGGCAGCACACCGCCTGCTTTTTTACGGCCGAGGGGAGAGGGCTTGGTGGTGCTCTAGCTCACCTCCTATGCACACAAGGTGTTTGATGGTATGCCCGAGCCACACTACTTAAGGTTTCTCCTCTCCAAGCTCAACCGCCAAGCTCCATTTTCCTCAATATTTATCTAGGTTCAGAGTTCATTTGAAAACTATGAATTTGAAAACCTCGCCAACCGAAGGGCGCTCACACCGGTTTATAAGCCCGTCCCTCTACGCACCGTTTTGTTGCAAGCAGAAACAAAATAAAATAAATAAAGCAACAAAGAAAACAAAAAAAGTGTTTTCAAATTTGAAAACTAATGGCACTAACAGAAAGTTTATAATTTTTCTAAAACTAAAAGCAAAAAGAATTAAAAAATAAAGCAAAAACAACAAAAACTAAATAATGCAGAAAACAGAACAAAAACTGAAAAAATATAAAAATAGCAACAATAAGTATTTTGTTGTAAGTAGAAACAAAATAAAATAAATAAAGCAACAAAGAAAAAAAGAGTTTTCAAATTTGAAAACTAATGGCACTAACAGAAAGTTTATAATTTTTCTAAAACTAAAAGCAAAAGGAATTAAAAAATAAAGCAAAAGACCAAAAGAAAAATAAACCAAAACCAAAATAAACTAAATAAAGCAAGAAATAAAACAAAAAAACAAAAAAAAGTGCCACCTACTGGGCACCCACGGCCTGAATACGACTAGAAACCCTACCATGGGCCAGAATACGACTAGAAAAAAAATTCTATTTTTTCTTCTTCTCCTCTATTCTTTTCTTCTTCTCCTCTTTTTTTTTCTTCTTTTTTTTCTTCTTCTTCTTCCTTCTTCATTCTTCCTCTTTTCTTCCTTTTCCTTATTTTCCTTTCTCGAGGGATAACAAGAAAAAGAAGAGGAGAAGAAGAAAGAAAGGAATAGAGGAGAAAGAAGAAACTTTGACACGAGGGGGTACCGATACCCCTCCCGATAACATTATTTTCCCATGTATATGTATGTTGCGTCGTTGTCGATATAACAAGGGTGTCGAGGATCGCCGAGGGTCGAGGGTCGGGAACTAGGGTAGAGGGTCGAGGGTCGTTAAGGGGTCAAGGGTCAAGGTTTCAGGTCGAGGGTTCCTATAGTGTCAAAGTATTGAAGAAATCCATGGCTTCATCATTAGCAGAAGTAACCATGGCATGATGGTGAAGTCCTCCAAAGTTATTTCGGAATGGAGTCCGGATAGGATAATTTGCCTTTTATGCGAATCTCAGCAAAGGCCTTTCAAATAACGATATTCGGAAGGTTCTTGCTGAACTTTGTACCGTAAAGTGAATTATCCTTTCTTGGACTCCGTTCCAAAATAACTTTGGAGAGCTTCGTACGATCATGCACCTGTTTCTTTCGCCTAATGATGAAGACATGGTTTTGTTGAATCCTTTGACTCTAGGCAACCTCCCGACCCCTCGGCGATCCTCCACCCCTTGACCTCGACCGCTCGGCGATCCACGACCCTCTACCCCATCATGGGCGTCGATGCCCACGTCACTTGTGGGACATAGATGTAGTGTTCAACGCCGACCCCTCCCGATAGCTTCAACACGTGGGGGGTCGATATTACCCCTCCTAGCTTGAAGCGTTCTCGAGGCCACCCCTAACCCTTGAAGCGTTGTCGAGGCCACCCCAAACCCTAGAGAAGCAGCGTCGAGGCCACTAATATGATTCTTTATTGTGATTAGCTAGCTAGTTCTATGTTTGCCACTAATATATCCATATCTGTCAGGTTTGAATAATAATTGCCATGTTGTAAATATTTGTAGAAACTATGGACACCCCCGAGACGAAGCACAAGAAGCGTTGTTGAGGGACATAATCGCACTAGGAAGTGATGCCGTCTGCTCGTTGATGTTTCTCAACGACAACGATGGCCTGGAAGGAGAGGGTGAAGAAGCAGCTGGCTATGATTTACATGGCTCCGATGACCCAATGCCGGTGCAAGAAGGAGAGGGTGAAGAAGTAGACCGTGAGGACGGCTCCGGTGATCACCAAACCGAGTCCGGCCAGGTATATATATTAGTTAAGCCTGTGCTGACTAGCTCTCGTCTTTGTTTTGGTATGTACACATATTAATTAACTCTCGTCTTTGTTCTTTTTTCTAGCCCTCCGGATCGAGCACAACTTCGGTAAAGAGACGAGGCCCGAAGAAAAAGTTGAGCTCGGATGAAAAGTTTGAGATCATACAAATCGCGTGACGGCCAACCGATTGAACCCTACCGGACAAAGAAGGCATTTGTTGCTCGGTATGGGGTTACGGTTAGGGACAAGATCCCGATCAGCATCCACCAATGGTATAAGCCTAAGAACGAACACCGTGAGGTGTCTTGTGTCAATGATATGCAGAAAAATGATCTTTGGACTGAACTGAAGTCAAATTTTACCCTACCGCTAGAGGATGATCCGGAGAAGCCAGTAATAGAGCCATTAATCAAGTCTTTTGCTCTTAAGAAGATGGCAGAACTATTCAGGAATTGGAAGAAAGAACTCAATACGTATGTCGAAAAAAATGAGACACCAGAATTCAAGGGCAAATATGAGAAGATCAGAGATGACTGGCCCGCATTTGTGGCCTACAAGACATAGGAAAAGAGTAAAAGATGTCGGCGACAAACAAGAGAAATGCTGCGAAGAAGAAGCTTCACCATCGCACGGGGTCAGGTGGCTACCTCGTAGCCCAGCCTAAGTGGGCCAAGGCTGAGAATGATCTGCTTGATAAAGGGATCGAACCAGAGACAATGAACTGGCAGACCGTTGCCGGACTTGGTTCTTCGGGGCCGGCGGATCCTTGGACCCTATAACAGGGAAGTGCATTTGGACGGACGAACAATTGGACATACCAGTCAAGAGGCTTCAGCATTATATTGAAGCAGCACAACAAGGGAAGTTCGTTCCACACAGGGAGAAGGACGAGCTCACAATGGCCCTCGGGAATCCTGAGCACCCTGGACGGACACGAGGCACGCCAGGCTCCGTTTCGTGGAAGGCTGGATTTCCGGACGCAGGCTGTTACAAAACCCATGAGAGGAGGAAGAAACTGGAGCAGAGCCTAATGCAAAGGCGCTGCGAAAAGGGTAATGGGGCTAGAGGAACGAGAAGAGGAACGAGAAGCAGCAGATCACAACAAACGACCTGCCGAAGCTTCCCCCGAAGCTACCCCGCCATCTCAGCGAAGAAGCAGCATGGCTTCCACCGAGCTGCTTCAGCCGGAGCAGCATGCCATGACGGCTCCTGCCAGCTATCCCGTGGATGCTATCACGGATGCTGAAAATTGCAACCTTATGGCGCAATGGAGCAATTTGAAGGTCAAGGCGGCTGTTGGCTCTGTTTATCCTACTAAACCCGACTCAACTTTTCACTGCCGGCCGATTCCAGAAGGATATGCTAAGGTGATGGTCGATGAAATAACGGAGGGATTTGAGGACCTCCGGCTTGACCACCCTACCGGTGAAGGGGAGTATCGGCTGGGTTCTGCTCTGAAGACTCCATGCCTATGGCAGAAGGATCTCATCAGCCTTCCGAACTGGACGCCTCCGCCTCCTCCTCCTCCTCCGAGGAGTCAGGGCACTCCGCCTCCTCCACCGCCTCCTCCTCCGGCGAGTGACGATCAGGGCACTCGGACGGCTCCTTCTCCGGCGCGTGGCGGCACTCCGTCTCCTTCTCCGCCTGCACCGGGCGCGCCCGAAGCCAGCCTCCTCCTTCTCCGCCTCGTCGGCAAGGCGGAAGAGACCAGCCGCCGCTCCGGATGCTCCGGCTCGTCGTAGTCCTTCTCATCCGCCTCGTAAGCAAGTAAAGAAGACATCCTCTCCGTCTGCTCTGCCGGCGTCTAGAAGTACAGCCAAAGGCGGGAGGAGTTACCGATTCGTTACTTCTCTGAAGACTCCCGATAAGTTACCGTACGAGAGGAGCGAGGATGAAAACGCGAAGATCACGCAGACCGAAGTGGATGACTGGTTTCAAGGGTTGAAAGCAAAGAGACATCCACCTCCGGAGGAGAAGGTAGATCCGGTCAAAGCGAAGCGCACTCTGACTGCCCTGACAAAACCACCCAAGTCTCCGCCGAAAGGCAACTATGAGCGCATTATTGGAAAGGCATTTGCTGAAGCGGAGAGGTCGGGAAGTATTGTCAGTGATCAAAGGATGAAAGAACGACGAGCTGGGAAACAAATTGCCCAGCTCGGCGAACAAGCGAAGCAATCGTGCCCCCCGCTCAAGGTGCCTGCTAGCGACATCGTCGATCCGAGGATGGTGCCCGGTTATGGCAATCCTGCAGATTACCTGCCCGACGATGTACATTATGATTTCTTGGAGGTGAAGATACAAAGATACAAGTACGGGAAGCCTCTCGTAAAAGATGAAAGCTCTCTATCAACGATGATGCGAAGATTGCATGATTGGTACATGAAAACCTGCAAAGAGTCTGAGGGGAGGAGTACTTTGTATGTGAGAGTTAAAAAGGAGCATGACCTCCTTGGAATTGAACTATTGCCTATTCCATTTGAGGAGTTCTATCAGTTTTTCAATCAATTGGCCCTCGATAAAGCAACGGTCACCTGCTCACATGTCTGTAAGTAGTACTACTTCTGTCATTAAGTATCTCTATATAACTCAGCTCTTTCATTGCATCTATTTATAAATATCCTCACTATATTATGCAGATTGAAGATCACCGAAATGAAGAAAAGACAAGTGGGTGATATTGGGTTCATTAACACATATCTCATAGATGCAAATGAGGTTAAATATCGTGTCAAGAAACCGAGGCCAACTTGCTACGATCGTTGGAAATAAATGAACACAAAAATATAATACTCTTTCCTTACAACTACAAGTGAGTGTTACTGTCTTGTGGCATATTCGGTTTCCCTTATTAGTCCAGGTTATAGTAATGTAATATTGATGAGTTATGCATGCGTGCGCAGGTACCACTATATTCTCCTAGAGATTAAGCTTGAGCAGGGAGTAGTAACTGTCTTAGACTCGAGACGAAAAGATCCCAAGGAGTATGCGGACATGACTGAAATGCTCGAGAAGTAAGTTAGATCGATCATTATCCACCATATCAGCAACTTTGTTCATTTATGATATCAAGTAATTGTTTTCTTTGTATGGCAGGGCTTGGGGAAAATTCACCAAAAAAGCTCCGGGACTACCGAAGAAGCTGCAATTTAGACACCCGAAAGTAAGTACTATATAGTAGCATATTCCACGCGCATCTCCTAGTGATTCAAGCGCTAGTTTCATAAATACCATTTAGCATGCTTGCTAATTATCAGTTTGATTGACCTCTGTTTCTTGTAAAGTGGTTGTGGCAGGAACAAGGGAATGATTTCTGTGGATACTACGCTTATGCGAGTCCATCCGCCACACGACCTGTGAGAGGGGCTACTCCGACAAACAATATGAAGTGCGTAAATAAAATATTCACAATTTTATTTTATTACCATCATTTGTGTTGAGTTTCATTCATTCATATATATATATATATATATATATATATATATATATATATATATATATATATATATATATATATGTATTGACCCCTTTCTTAAAATTAGATGTTTCGAAAGCGGGATGAACTCCTAGCACCAGATCGCATGCGAGCAATTCAAGAGGAATTGGCGGCATTCTTTCTTGACCACGTGATCGCTGAAGACGGAGAATACTATGTGGACCACGCGTCCGTATTGTAAAAGATAATTATTGTATATATGTAGCCGGTAGTGTCGGATAGATATATGAGAACTTGTTGTTCGACCAATCTCTCGGAGAAGGAGAGGTGCTCGATATCACTTCTCTCTGTATGCATATATGTTCATGACGATCTTCTATTTGCTTAATTACTAGCTAGCTAGCGTGTCTAGCTAGTCCTCTCTATACGTATGTATAGTACGAAGCGTCGACCAAGCCACGAGACAAAGAGAGGACACTTTTCTCTATTAATTAGCTAGCTATAGCACAATATATGAAACACCTAAATTAACCCCCCAAAACCCTCCAAACCCCCCCCCCCTTTCAAAAACAAAAAGCAAAAACCACAGCCATAGAAATGCTGACAAGTGGATGCCTATTGGTCCCGGTTGGTGCCACCAACCGGGACCAAAGGCCCTCCTGCCTGGGCTCAGCGCACAGGCCACGTGGAGGCCCATCAGTCCCGGTTCTGGATTGAACCGGGACTAAAGGGCCAGGGTATTAGTACCGACCCTTTAGTCCCGGTTCATGAACCGGGACTAAAGGCCCTCACCAACCGGGTCAATAGGCCCCTTTTCTACTAGTGTTTCTACTAGTGTGTAGAGTCCGATGATATATATACTTAGTGTAGAGTCCGATGATATATATGCTTCGTGTAGAATGTGTGAGGCTACTTATTAATTGATATGTTTTTCTTATTCAGAAATTGCCAAAGAGCCTATCTGAGAGTTGTGGTATCAAGCCTGATGAAGAAGGCTCTACTGGAATACGCCTTACCGCAAGGGGCTCCGTCACCACTTGTGCATACGGCGTGGACACGGACGGTCGCACACACTTCAAATCGGTTGGGTGGAAGAGCTTCCTCGTCGGCATGAATCTTCATGTTGGACAGGCAATCCTAATTACTATCAGGAACACCCACCACCCAGGCTTGAGGATGATGGTCGTCATCGACATCATCTAGAACTACATAGGCATGTGTGTGGCTGTTGAACCATATATATGCTAGTATGACTACCTAGTAGACTTATCAACTATGATCTATCCATGTATTGTTGACTACTATATGAGTTTGTGAGATTGTGTGGTTATATTAAGGGCCAGTTCTTTTGGGCAATTCTCCCAGAATTGACCCCCTCCCCAGCTTCTCCCAGAATTGCCACTTCATATTTTTTTTACAATTCCTAGCTAGTTAAGGTCTAATTAGCTAGGAATTGTAAAAAATATTAAGTGGCAAAGAAGTCGGGGAGGGGTCAATTCTGGGAGAATTGCCCAAAAGAACTTGCCCTAAATGTGGTACTGTCGTTAATGTTTGTGAGATGGTTCTGTGAACTTAGTTTATTTACACTGGACTTGTCTTGATTTCCATGAATATTCTACCTGACTGCTTTTTTTATTTTTTATTTCTATTTGCCTAGTTGTAGCGTGGGGAGAAAATAGGGCGCTACTACTACGTGATGATAGTAGTAGCGTTGGTGGGGAAAGCAGCGCTACTAATAAGTATTTTAGCTACAGCGCTTGTTTAGAAACGCGTTGCTGTTAAATAATAGCTGTAGCGCCCTAGCAGTAGCGCGGGTGCCCGTGCTACTGGTATGTAAAAAACCAGCGCCACTAGTAAGCTTTTCTCTAGTAGTGCGTGCGCCACCTCGTGGCCCTTCTTCCCTCTCTCCACTAAAGCCCAATAAGGCCCATTAACTTCCCCCGGCGAATTCCTGTAACTCTCCGGTACTCCGAAAAATAAACGAATCACTCGGAACATTTCCGATGTCCGAATATAGCCTTCCAATATATGAATCTTTACGCATCAACCATTTCGAGACTTCTCGTCACGTCCGTGATCTCATACGGGACTCCAAACAAACTTCGGTCATCAAAACACATAACTCATAATACAAATCGTCATTGAACATTAAACGTGCGGACCCTACGGGTTCGAGAACTATGTAGACATGACCAAAACACATCTCCGGTCAATAACCAATAGCTGAACCTGGATGCTCATATTGGCTCGTACATATTCTACGAAGATCTTTATCGGTCAAACCGCATAACAACATACGTCGTTCCCTTTGTCATCGGTATGTTACTTGCCCGAGATTCGATCGTCGGTATCTTCATACCTAGTTCAATCTCGTTACAGGCAAGGCTCTTTACCCGTTTCGTAATACTTCATCCCGCAACTAACTCATTAGTCACATTGCTTGCAAGGCTTCTAGTGATGAGTATTACCGGGAGGGCCCAGAGATACCTCTCCGAAACATGGAGTGACAAATCCTAATCTCGATCTATGCCAACCCAAGAAACACCTTCGGAGACACCTGTAGAGCACCTTTATAATCACCCATTTACGTTGTGACGTTTGGTAGCACACAAAGTGTTCCTCCGATATTCAGGAGTTGCATAATCTCATAGTTTGAAGAACATGTATAAGTCATGAAGAAAGCAGTAGCAATGAAACTGTAACAATCATAATGCTAAGCTAACGGGTGGGTCATGTCCATCACATCATTCTCCTAATGATGTGACTCCGTTCATCAAATGACAACACATGTTTATGGTTAGGAAACATAACCATCTTTGATTAACGAGCTAGTCAAGTAGAGGCATACTAGGGACACTTTGTTTTTGTCTATGTATTCACACATATACTAAGTTTCCGGCTAATACAATTCTAGCATGAATAATAAACATTTATCATGAAATAAGGAAATAAATAATAACTTTATTATTGCCTCTAGGGCATATTTCCTTCAGCAGGACCCCCTCCGGTGAGCCAGCTCCTCCGCGGTTCTCCCTCTCCTTGTACCCTTGGTCTCCTCTCTCTCCTCACCCTCTCTCCTCTCTCTCGATCAGGAAGCAGCAGTTCCCTCGTGGCGGCGGCGGCTTGTCCTTTAGTGCTCCCCTTCACCAGTGCAGAACCGGGCTTTAGCGTTGGTTCGTAAGGGCCTTTAATGCCGGTTCTACAACCGGCACTAAAGAGTGAATACTAAAGCCCCCTCCCCCCTTACTACTGGTTCGGCACGAACCGGCGCTAAAGTGCCACCACGTGGCACAAGCCAGACCCGGGTGCTGGTAGACCATTAGTACCGGTTGGTAACACCAACCGGTACTAAATGTTTGGGGTGGTTTTGGTTTTATTTTTTATTTTCCATTAATTTTGTGTTTTCCATTCAATTCTTTTTTGTTTGCTAGTATTTTACGATACTACAAATTGTACACGTTATGCATATATATAAATGGATTTTCTCGTACGTAGAACCACATATATATAAATATATATCATCGAATGTCTCACAACCAACACCATTAATTATTCACACATACACATGTATATATATATATACAATTTCTCCTACATGTTGCCTTGGTGCCTTCGGAGCACGATGACAAGTGGTTCATGGGGGCGTGGCGGGTAATAGTATTCTCCTTTGGGATCTATGACCTGGTCGAGCAAAAATCCCGCTATTTCCTCTTGAAGTGCTAGTATGCGGTCCATTGGTAGGAGCTGCTCCCGCACCTCTCTGAACTGTTAAGAAGGAGATCAATATGCATGTGTATTAGTTGTGTGACTAGATATCGATAATGGTGTGAATAGTGTTCTAACAAACGTACCCAGTCCTGCCTTTGAGATCTGCTCCTTTCAGACGCCATCATGCGAATGTTCTCGCAAAAGTAGAATACACACAGATCATTCCCCGACGCCTGCTTCAGAGCCTTTACGAGAATGGCATTGAATCAGATAACGATTAATCAAACATGATAATTAATTAATGGTATTGAAACAAGAATTAAAGAGATGGTAGCTAGCTATCTAGCTAGTACTACTTAATTACTTACCTTTGGACGATACCAAACAACTTTTTTGCCCATTTGCCTGGAGTCACCTTGATGAACTTTGCCCAGGCCCTGCCACCTGCAAAGAAAATTAATAAAGGGGTTATTAAATAGTTCATATCAGGAAATGATGAACTAAATAGGCCGAGATATAGTTAATAATGATTGAAATTACCTGTTGACTATCCCCTTCACGGTGGTGTAGTCACTTTCTTCTTTAAGTAGTGAGTCCAGTACTTCAACTTTTCCTTCGTCAACTTTAATGTCTAACAAGATCCGGTGGAAACTGCATGCGCACACGTTTGCATGTCTTAATTAAGCAGGCATGTGCATAACACTAATCAACTACCGTAAACCCTATACACTTAATTATTAACATCTATCTAGCTAGTAAGCAAAAACAGAATTTGTAGTACAAGACAGTGTGACTCACCAGAAGTTGTAAGGAAGTAGTATATCTTCATTGGTATTGAGGCGCTTGAAGAACTCTAGCATGCTTTCCTATAAACTTACTCGACAACTTGGAAGATTCCATGTGTACTCATTAATGGTATTTGGGTCAATGAACCCAATGCCATAGCGTCCGGATTTTTTCATTTCATCCATCTTCATCCTGCATATAATACCACAGAAAATAATATAGTGAGGATAATTACATGTAATGATTGACCAAAATGATCACTACAGCTAGCTCACTAGTAGAAAAGGGGGCAATGGTCTAGACCTGGCCAGCCCATTAGTCCCGGTTTAATCCAGAACCAGGACCAATGGGGGCATTGGACCCGGTTCATGAGCCCCGGGGGCCGGCCGGGCCACGTGGGCCATTGGTCCCGGTTCGTCTCGACCTTTTGGTCCCGGTTGGTGGAACGAACCGGGACCAATGGGCCTCGCTCCTGGCCCACCGCCATTGGTCCCGGTTGGTGGGACGAACCGGGACCAAAGGCTGCCCTTTAGTCCCGGTTCAAGTCACCAACCGGGACCAATTAGTTGCCTATATATACCCCTCGCCCGCGAGCAGAGCACTCCCAGTGCTCTGTTTTTCATGGCCGGTGAGGGGAGAGCTTTGTGGTGCTCTAGCTCACCTCTTATGCACACAAGGTGTTCGATGGAATGCCCGAGCCACACTACTTAAGCTTTCTCCTCTCCAAGCTCGACCTCCAAGCTCCATTTTCATGAATATTTGTCTAGGTTTAGCGGTCCGTCACGTCCCGTCCCCGTCTTCACCGCCGTCGATCGCCCGTGCCGATCTCGTCGCCGGCACCACCGTGGTGAGCCTCTTGTTCTTATCTTCTTTCTGAAAGGAAAAAAAAATTCTTACTTGTATGTTTATATAGATACTTGTATAATTTTCTTACTTTTATTATTGCATCTTATATAGTGCGATGGTTTTGGTATCCGCCCCGTCGGCCCTCGTCACATCTATGATTCGGATGTGGTATATATTATCTTTTCATAACTATTGGTTCATTTATTGTTTATGACAATTATGCCGACCAACGTGACATAGATTTTATTTATCTAGGAGGTTGTTGAACCGAAAATTCCAACCGACCCTATTGTCGAGAGGTTAAATTTAGTTGAAGAAGAAAACAATTTGTTGAAGGAAAAAATTAGAAAAATTGAGGAGGAGAAGATGATATTGGAGTTGCATGTTGCGGATGTAAATCGATGATCACAAGATCAAGATGGATGCAATGCGCTTGAAGATTAGAAATATTAGAAAATATGCCATTCATACCGAGGCTTGGTATCATTATGCCGTTGGATCAGTTGTTACATTGGTTGCGATTATGATTGCATTTGTTTTCGCATTGAAATGTTTTACATAGTTTCAGTGTATGGTTTAATTAATTTAGATGCTCTGCAGAGCTTTATGTTGTTAGATGATAACTATGTATGTACTTTGGTTTTAATGTGATGATGAACTTCTATTAATTTGGTCACTTAATTATCTATCCATGATGTTCCTCGTAATGATTTTTGACACACTTAATTATATATAATGCACGCAGATGAACCGGCAATGGATGTACGGTTCAAGACACACCTCCGACTACATTAAGGGCGTGCATGATTTTCTCGAAGTGGCTGAGGCAAACAAGCAGAATGGTTTTATGTGTTGTCCATGCCCTATATGTGGGAATACAAAGTCTTACTCTGACCAGAAAATCCTCCACACCCACCTGCTTTACGAGGGTTTCATGCCACACTATAATGTTTGGACGAGGCACAGAGAAATAGGGGTTATGATGGAAGACGGCGAAGAAGAAGAGTAAAATGACAACTATGTGCCCCCTGAATACGGTGATGCTCCTGAACACCAAGAGGAACCAGACGATGTGCACGATGATGCTGCAACGGGCGAAGCTGTTGAAGATCAAGAGGAACCAGACGATGTGCCCGATGATGATGATCTCCGCCGGGTCATTGTCGATGCAAGGACGCAATGCGAAAGTCAAAAGGAGAAGCTGAAGTTCGATCGCATGTTAGAGGACCACAAAAAAGGGTTGTACCCCAATTGCGAAGATGGCAACACAAAGCTCGGTACCGTACTGGAACTGCTGCAGTGGAAGGCAGAGAATGTTGTGCGTGACAAAGGATTTGAGAAGCTACTGAAAATATTGAAGAAGAAGCTTCCAAAGGATAACGAGTTGCCCGACAGTACATACGCAGCAAAGAAGGTCGTATGCCCTCTAGGATTGGAGGTGCAGAAGATACATGCATGCCCTAAGGACTGCATCCTCTACCGCGGTGCGTACAAGGATCTGAACGCATGCCCGGTATGCGTTGCATTACGGTATAAGATCAGACGAGATGACCCTGGTGATGTTGACGGCGAGCCCCCCAGGAAGAGGGTTCCTGCGAAGGTGATGTGGTATGCTCCTATAATACCACTGTTGAAACGTCTGCTCGTAAACAGAGAGCATGCCAAGTTGATGCGATGGCACAGTGAGGACCGTAAGAAAGACGGGAAGTTGAGAGCAACCGCTGACGGGTCGAAGTGGAGAAAAATCGAGAGAAAGTACTGGGATGAGTTTGCAAGTGAGCCAAGGAATGTATGGTTTGCTTTAAGCGCGGATGGCATTAATCCTTTCGGGGAGCAGAGCAGCAATCACAGCACCTGGCCCGTGACTCTATGTATGTATAACCTTCCTCCTTGGATGTGCATGAAGCGGAAGTTCATTATGATGCAGTTCTCATCCAAGGCCCTAAGCAACCCGGCAACGACATTGATGTGTACCTAAGGCCATTAGTTGAAGAACTTTTACAGCTGTGGAATGGAAACGGTGTACGTACGTGGGATGAGCACAAACAGGAGGAATTTAACCTAAAGGCGTTGCTGTTCGTGACCATCAACAATTGGCCCGCTCTCAGTAACCTTTCAGGACAGACAAACAAGGGATACCACTCATGCACACACTGTTTACTTGACACCGATAGTATATACGTGGCAAGCTGCAGGAAGAATGTGTACCTGGGCCATCGTCGATTTTTTCCGACCAACCATCACTGTTGAAAGAAAGGCAAGCATTTCAAAGGCGAGGCAGATCACCGGAAGAATCCCGCCATGCGTACCGGTGATCACGTACTTGCTATGGTCAATGATTTACACGTAATCTTTGGAAAGGGTCCCAGCGGACTAGCTGTTCTGAATGACGCTGAGAAACACGCACCCATGTGGAAGAAGAAATCTATATTTTGGGACCTACCCTACTGGAAAGACCTAGAGGTCCGCTCTTCGATCGACGTGATGCACGTGACGAAAAACCTTTGCGTGAACCTGCTAGGCTTCTTGGGTGTGTATGGGAAGACAAAAGATACACACGAGGCACGGAGGACCTGCAACTCTTGCAAGAAAAAGAGGTCATGCCTCCGAAGCGGTATGAAGGTCCTGCCAGCTACGCTCTTACGAAAGAAGAGAAAGAAATCTTCTTTGAATGCCTGCTCAAGTATGAAAGTCCCGGTGGCTTCTCGTCGAATATAAAGGGAATAATAAATATGCTAGAGAAAAGTTCCAGAACCTAAAGTCTCATGACTGCCACGTGATTATGACGCAATCGCTTGAGGTTGCATTGAGGGGCTTCTACCGGAAAACGTCTGATTAGCCATTGTGAAGCTATGTGCATTCCTCAATGCAATCTCTCAGAAGGTGATCGATCCAGAAATCATACCAAGGCTAAGGAGTGATGTGGTGCAATGTCTTGTCGGTTTCGAGCTGGTGTTCCCACCATCCTTCTTCAATATCATGACGCACGTCCTAGTTCATCTAGTTGACGAGATTGTCATTCTGGGCCCCGTGTTTCTACACAATATGTACTCCTTTGAGAGGTTCATGGGAGTCCTAAAGAAATATGTCCGTAACCGCGCTAGGCCAGAAGGAAGCATCTCCATGGGCCATCAAACAGAGGATGTCATCGGGTTTTGTGTTGACTTATTCCTGGCCTTAAGAAGATAGGTCTCCCTAAATCGCGGTATGAGGGGAGGCCCATTTGGAAAAGGCACGCTTGGAAGGGACTCAATAATATGCAGGACGGATATTCTTGGTCTCAAGCACACTACAGTTCTCTGAGAACTCTACCTTGGTGACCACAGATGTCGATGAACACAAGAGCGATCTGCGCTCCAAACACCGGAGGCGGTCAAGGCGGCCGGATTACATGTGAACACATCAGGACTTCCAGCAGTTGGTTGGAAGCACGTATCAGATGTGACAACACTGTTTGTGATGAGCTGTACTTGTTGTCCAGGGGACCATCTTTGACTGTATTGATTTGGAAAGGATACGAGATAAATGGGAATACATTTTACGATTGACCAAGATCAAAAGAGCACCAACCAAAACAGCGGTGTCCACTTTGATGCAACAACCGAGAGGGAAAGGACACATATTATGGTTACATAGTGGACATATGGGAACTTGACTACGGACATGATTTTAAGGTCCCTTTGTTTAAGTGCAAATGGGTCAATCTGTCAGAGGCGGGTGCAGGTAGACCCACGATGCGGAATGACAACAGTGGATCTGAAAAATCTTGGGTACACTGACGAACCGTTCGTCCTAGCCAATGATGTGGCACAGGTTATCTATGTGAAGGACATGTCTTCCAGACCGAGAAAGAGAAAAGATAAGGAAGCGAATACATCATACGATGAGCCAAAATGCCACATAGTTCTTTCAGGAAAAAGGGACATCGTGGGAGTGGAGGACGAGACAGACATGTCTGAAGATTATGAAAAGTTTCATGAAATTCCTCCCTTCAAAGTCAAGGCTGACCCCAGCATCCTGATAAACGATGAAGATTATCCATGGTTACGGCGCAATAAGCAAATGACACAAGCGAAGAAAAAGTGAAGACTTTCTCCAGAAACTATTATGATGATAATATGCCAACTTTGTAACTGACGAGTATGATACCATGCCAACTTTCAACTTTTTCAGAGTTCATTTGAAATGCTTTAATGTCTTATGGTTCGGCCCTCGTAGTAATTAAAAATAGCAACAATAAGTTTTTTGTTGTAAGTAGAACCAAAATAAAATAAATAAAGCAAGAAAGATAACAAAAAAACAAAAAAAAGTGTTTTCAAATTTGAAAACTAATGGCACTAACAGAAAGTTTATAATTTTCCTAAAACTAAAAGCAAAAAGAATTGAAAAATAAAGCAAAAAACAAAAGAAAAGAAATAATGCATAAATCAAAACAAAAAAACAACAATAAGTATTTTGTTGTAAGTAGAAACAAAATAAAATAAATAAAGCAAGAAAGAAAACAGAAAAACAAAAAAAGTGTTTTCAAATTTGAAAAGTAATGGCACTAACAGAAAGTTTATAATTTTCCTAAAACTAAAAGCAAAAAGTAAAGAAAACAAAAAAACAAAAAAATGCCTCCTACTGGGCCCCCACGGCCTGAATACGACATGAAACCCTACTATGGGCCAGGATTCAGGCCCGCAGTAGGCCCAGAAGGCCCATCAGGCAAAGCAATAGCAAGTAGGCCCGAAAGCCTGCGGTGGAGAGGAGCTCGAGAGGGGTGCGGCAGTGGGGCTTATAAACCACTGCGCGCCCCTCTCAACTAGCGAGGTGGGACTAAACTTTGGCCCCGACGCGTGCAGCACAGGGGCCTTTGGTCCCGGTTGGTGGCACCAACCGGGACTAAAGGGGGGCATTGGTACCGGTTCGTGCCGAAAAAGAGGCCTTTGGTCCCGGTTGGTGGCACCAACCGGGACTAAAGGGTGCATTAGTCCCGGTTGGTTTCACGAATCGGGACCAATGGCTTTGCTATATAAGCAAACACTTTGCAAAAATTCAGAATCTCATCGCCAGTTGCCCCCGACGACGCCGACCCTCCTCGACGCCGCCAGGCTGCTCCACCTCACCGTCGCCGCCGCCGCCGCCAAGTCCGTCGCCCCCCAACCCGCGCCGTCCTCGTTGCCGGCCTCCCCGAGCCCGCGCCGTCCTCGTCGCCCGGCCTCCCGAGCCAGCGCCCGTCGAGCCCCTGCCCTGTCCCGCCCCGCGCGCCGGGCGCCTCGCCGCCCACCGTCGCCATCGTCATCTAGCCGCCCCCACTGTGAGCCGCAGCGCCGCACCGGCTCTGTTTTTTTTTCATTTTTATTAGTTCAATTTTTTTGTTCATATATATATAATGTATATGTGTATTTATGTGGCTATGTGTATGTAGATGTTCAAAATGTATAAAAAAATTGTTCAGAGCATGCTTTTCTTTATATATGTATTTTTTGTTCATATGTGTATTAATGTTTTCATATATGCAAAAGATAGATTTTTAGAAAAGTTAGGTTTTTTTCTGTTCATAGATTTTTTGGTGATATTAATTATTGTAGAATATGCAAATGTTTGTATATTCATATGAACAATGCATTAGGCAAAACCTTTGTTTTTTTCGAAATTTTCTATTTGAACATTTTTTTAAAACAAGCAATACTAAAAGAATGAGAGGGAAAAGGAAAATAAGAAGAGGAAGAAAGGAGAAGAAGAGGAGAGGAAGAAGAGGAGAAATAAATAAGAAGAGGAAATAAGAAGAAAAAGAAGAGGAGAAGAAGAAAGGAATAGAGGAGAAGAAGAAAAATAGAAATTCCTCTATTCCTTTCTTCTTCTCCTCTTTTTTTTTCTTCTTTTTTTTCTTCTTCCTTCTTCCTCTTTTCTTCATTTTCCTTATTTTCCTTTCTCGAGGGAGAAGAACAAAAAGAAGAGTAGAAGAAGAAGAAAGGAATGGAGGAGAAAGAAGAAACTTCAACACGAGGGGGGGGGGGGGGGCTACCGATACCCCCTTCCCGATAACATTATTTTCCCATGTATATGTATGTTGCGTCGTTGTCGATATAACACCCTCGAGATAACTTCGACATGAGGGGCGGTCAATATATATACCCCCTCTCGACCGTGATAACTTATACAACGGCTGCACCCCCCTCGGCCCGCTCGCTCGACCAAAACTCTCGAGGACAACCAAACCCTAGAGAGAAAACAATGTTGGTCTCCTACCCCCTCCCGCCGCGCCCCTACCCGACAAATTAATTCTCTCGAGGCCACCCAAATTAAACCTTGAAGCGTTGTGTCGAGGCGACCCCAAACCCTAGAGAAGCAGCGTCGAGGCCACTAACATGATTCCTTATTGTGATTAGCTAGCTAGTTCTACGTTTGCCACTAATATATATATATATATATATATATATATATATATATATATATATATATATATATATATATATATCCATCTGTACCATGTTTGAATAATAATTGACATGTAGTAAATATTTGCAGAAACTATGGAGCACTCCGAGACGAAGAAACATAAGCGATGTTGGGGCACATAATCGCACAAGGAAGTGATGAAGTTGCGTCATTTCTCAACGACATCGATGGTCCCGAAGGACTGGGTGAAGAAGAGGGCTATGTTCATGATGGCTTCGACCCATTAATGTCGGTACAACAAGAAGAGGACTATGTTCATGATGGCTCCGGTGACACAATGGAGGTACAAGAAGGAGACCGTCTTGTTGCTCGGTGACCGAACCGAGTCCGTCCAGGTATATATATATTAGTTAAGCCCGTGCTGACTAGTTAATTGATGCATCCATTTTTCTGGTATATTTACACATATTAATTACTCCCTTCTTTCTTCCTTATAATTTCTAGCCCTCCAGATCGAGCACAACTTCGGTGAGGAGACGAGGCCCGAAGAAAAGTTGAGCTCGGATGAAAAGTTTGAGATCATAGAAATCGCGCCCGACGGCGAACCGATTGAACCCATCTGGACAAGGAAGGCATTTTCTGCTTTCGGTCACGGGGTTCTTGTTAGGGACAAGATCCCGATCAGCATCCATCAATGGTATAAGCCTAAGGAGAAAGACCCTGAGGTGTCTTATGTCAATGATATGCAGAAAGAAGATCTTTGGACTCAGTTGAAGGCAAATTTCACCCTACCACCAGAGGAGGATCCGAAGAAGCCAGTTAAAGAGCAATTAATCAAGTCTTGTGCTCTTAAGAAGATGGCAACCCTAATGAGGAGGTGGAGGAAGGGCTGAACCAGTTTGCCGAGAAAGAAAAGACACCAAAATTCATCGGCAAATATGAGAAGATCAAAGATCACTGGCCCGCATTTGTGGCCCACAAGACATCGGAAAAGAGTAAGAAGATGTCGGCGACAAACAAGCAAAATGCTGCGAAGAAGAAGCTTCACCATCGCACGGGGTCAGGTGGCTACCTCAAAGCCCGGCCTAAGTGGTCCAAGGCTGAGCATGATCTGCTTGAAAAAGGGATCGAACCAGAGACAATGTACTGGCCAGACCGTTGCCGGACTTGATTCATCGGGGCTGGCGGAACCTTGGACCCTATAACAGGGAAGTGCAAGTGGACGGACGAGCAACTGCAAATACCAGTCAAGAACCTTCGACACTATATCGATGCAGTGCAGCGAGGGACGTTCCTTCCAAACAGGGAGAAGGACGAGCTCACAATGGCCCTTGGGAATCCTGAGCACCCTGGACGGACACGAGGCACGCCAGGCTCCCTTTCGTGGAAGGTTGGTTTTCCGGACGCATGGGGTTACAAAACCCACGAGAGGAGGAAGAAACTGGAGCAGGACCAAGCTGCAGGCGCTGCACGAAAGGGTAATGGGGCTAGTGGAACGAGAAGCAGATCGCAGAAACGACCTGCCGAAGCTTCCCCCGAAGCTACCCCGCCATCTCAGCGGAGAAGCAGCGTGGCTTCCACCAAGCTGCTTCAGCCGGATCATGTCTTGACGGCTCCTGCCAGCTATCCCGTGGATGGTATCACGGAGTCTCAAAATTGCCACATTATGGCGCGATGTACGAATTTGAAGGTCAAGGCGGCTGTTGGCCAAGTTTATCCTAGTGGACCAGGCACAACTTATCATTGCCAGCCGGAGGAGGGATTTGAGGACCTCCTGCTTGACCACCCTACCGGTGAAGGGGAGACTAGGCTGGGTTCTGCTCTGAAGACTCCATGCCTATGGCGGAAGGAGCTCATCAACCTTCCGAACTGGACGCCTGCGCCTCCTCCTCCTCCTCCGGTGAGTCAGGGCACTCCGCCTCCTCCACCGCCTCCTCCTCCGTGAGTGACGATCAGGGCACGCGTGGCGGCACTCCGCCTCCTTCTCCGGCGTGGCGGCACTCCGCCTCCTTCTCCGCTGCCTTGGCGGCGCGCCCGAGCAGCCAGTCTCCTCCTTCTCCGCCTCGTCGGCAAGGCGGAACAGACCCGCCGCCGCTCCGGCTGCTCCTGGCGTCGTAGTCCTTCTCCTCCGCCTCGTAAGCAAGCAAAGAAGACATCCGCTCTGTCTGCTCTGCCGGTGTCTAGCAGTACAGCCAAAGGCGGGAGGAAATACAGATTCGGTCCTTGTCTGAAGACTCCAGAGAAGTTACCGTACGAGAGGACCGAGGAGGAAAACGCGAAGATCGCGCAGACCGAAGTGGATGACTGGTTTGCAGGGTTGAAAGCAAAGAGACATCCACCTCCGGAGGAGAAGGTAGATCCAGTGAAAGCGAAGCGCACTCTGGCTGCCCTGAGGAAACCGGCAAAGTCTCCGCCGAGAACCAACTATGATGTTGGGGAACGTTGCAGAAAATTAAAAATTTTCCTACCGTTTCACCAAGATCCATCTATGAGTTCATCTAAGCAACGAGTCAAGGGAGTGAGTTTGCATCTACATACCACTTGTAGATCGATTGCGAAAGCGTTCAAGGGGATGGTGATGATGGAGTCGTACTCGCCGTGATTCGGATCACCGATGACCAAGTGCTGAACGGACAGCACCTCCGCGTTCAACACACGTACGGTACGGACGACGTCTCCTCCGTCTTGATCCAGCAAGGGGAAAGGAGAGGTTGAGGAAGATTGCTCCAACGGCAGCACGACGGCGTGGTGATGTTGGTGCAGCAAGATACTCGGCAGAGGCTTCGCCAAGCACGTACGGAGGAGGAGAGGTGTTGGGGAGGGGAGGGTTGCGCCTTCAAGTTGTGTATGCAGCCCTCCCCTCACCCCTCTATTTATAGGGGGAAGGGAGAGGGGGCGGCGGCCAAGGGGAGGGGCTTGCCCCCAAGCAAGGCGCCCCTATAGGGTTCCCCCCTCAACCCTAGGCGCAAGGGCCCAAGGGAGGGGGTGCGCCCAGCCCACCAGGGGCTGGCCCCTTTCCACGCAGCCCAAGTGGCCCCCCGGGAGGGGTGGCCCCTCCCGGTGGACCCCCGGAACCCTTCCGGTGACCCCGGTACAATACCGATATGCCCCGAAACTTTTCCGGTGTCCGTTTGACAACTTCCCATATATAAATCTGTACCTCCGGACCATTCCGGAACTCCTCGTGACGTCCGGGATCTCATCCGGGTCTCCGAACAACATTCGGTAATCACATACAAGTCTTCCTAATAACCCTAGCGTCACAGAACCTTCAGTGTGTAGACCCTACGGGTTCGGGAGACATGCAGACATGACCGAGACGATCTCAGGTCAATAACCAACAGCGGGATCTGGATACCCATGTTGGCTCCCACATGCTCCTCGATGATGTCATCGGATGAACCACGATGTCGAGGATTCACTCAACCCCGTATTCTATTCCCTTTGTCAATCGGTACGTTACATGCCCGAGACTCGATCGTCGGTATCCCAATACCTCGTTCAGTCTCGTTACCGGCAAGTCACTTTACTCATACCATAATGCATGATCCCGTGACCAAACACTTGGTCACTTTGAGCTCATTATGATGATGCATTACCGAGTGGTCCCAGAGATACCTCTCCATCATACGGAGTGACAAATCCCAGTCTCGATCCGTGTCAACCCAACAGACACTTTCAGAGATGCCTGTAGTGCACCTTTATAGTCACCCAGTTACGTTGTGACGTTTGGTACACCCAAAGCACTCCTACGGTATCCGGGAGTTACACGATCTCATGGTCTAAGGAAAAGATACTTGACATTGAAAAGCTCTAGCAAAAGCGAACTACACGATCTTGTGCTATGCTTAGGATTGGGTCTTGTCCATCACGTCATTCTCCTAATGACGTGATCCCGTTGTCAATGACATCTGATGTCCATAGTCGAAACCATGACTATCTGTTGACCAACGAGCTAGTCAACTAGAGGCTCACTAGGGACGTATTGTGGTCTATGTATTCACACATGTATTACGATTTCCGGATAATACAATTATAGCATGAATAAAAGACAATTATCATGAACAAGGAAATATAATAATAATAATGCTTTTATTATTGCCTCTAGGGCATATTTCCAACAGTCTCCCACTTGCACTAGAGTCAATAATCTAGTTACATTGTGATGAATCGAACACCCATAGAGTTCTGGTGTTGATCATGTTTTGCCCATGGAAGAGGTTTAGTCAGCGGATCTGCGACATTCAGATCCGTATGCACTTTGCAAATTTCTATGTCTCCATCTTGAACATTTTCACGGATGGAGTTGAAGCGACGCTTGATGTGCCTGGTCTTCTTGTGAAACCTGGGCCCCTTGGCAAGTGCAATTGCTCCAGTGTTATCACAGAAGAGTTTGATCGGCCCCGACGCATTGGGTATGACTCCTAGGTCGGTGATGAACTCCTTCACCCAAATTGCTTCATGCGCTGCCTCCGAGGCTGCCATGTATTCCGCTTCACATGTAGATCCCACCACGACGCTCTGCTTGCAGCTGCACCAGCCATCGCTCCACCATTCAACATATACACGTATCCGGTTTGTGACTTAGAGTCATTCAGATCTGTGTCGAAGCTAGCATCGACGTAACCCTTTCTGACGAGCTCTTCGTCACCTCCATAAACGAGAAACATGTCCTTTGTCCTTTTCGGTACTTCGGGATATTCTTGACCGCTGTCCAGTGTTCCTTGCCGGGATTACTTTGGTACCTTCCTACCAAACTTAAGGCAAGGTTTACATCAGGTCTGGTACACAGCATGGCATACATAATAGATCCTATGGCTGAGGCATAGGGGATGACGCTCATCTCTTCTTTATCTTTTGCCGTGGTCGGGCATTGAGCTGAGCTCAATCTCACACCTTGCAAAGACAGGCAAGAACCCTTTCTTGGACTGATCCATTTTGAACTTCTTCAAAATCTTATCAAGGTATGTGCTTTGTGAAAGACCTATGAGGCGTCTTGATCTATCTCTATAGATCTTGATGCCTAATATATAAGCAGCTTCTCCAAGGTCCTTCATTGAAAAACACTTATTCAAGTAGGCCTTAATGTTGTCCAAGAATTCTATATCATTTCCCATCAAAAGTATGTCATCTACATATAATATGAGAAATGCTACAGAGCTCCCACTCACTTTCTTGTAAACGCAGGCTTCTCCATAAGTGCGCATAAACTCAAATGCTTTGATCATCTCATCAAAGCGAATGTTCCAACTCCGAGATGCTTGCACCAGCCCATAAATGGATCGCTGGAGCTTGCATACTTTGTTAGCATTCTTAGGATCGACAAAACCTTCCGGCTGCATCATATACAGCTCTTCCTTAAGATGCCCGTTAAGGAATGCCGTTTTGACGTCCATCTGCCATATCTCATAATCATAGTATGCGGCAATTGCTAACATGATTCGGACGGACTTAAGCTTCGCTACGGGAGAGAAAGTGTCATCGTAGTCAATCCCTTGAACTTGCCGATAACCCTTAGCGACAAGTCGAGCTTTATAGATGGTGACATTACCATCCGCGTCCGTCTTCTTCTTAAAGATCCATTTGTTTTCTATCGCTCACCGATCATCGGGCAAGTCAGTCAAAGTCCATACTTTGTTTTCGTACATGGATTCTATCTCGGATTTCATGGCTTCTAGCCATTTGTTGGAATCTGGGCCCGCCATCGCTTCTTCATAGTTCGAAGGTTCACCGTTGTCTAACAACATTATTTCCGTGACAGGGTTGCGTACCACTGCAGTGCGGAACGTGTCCTAGTGGACCCAATGGGTTCAGTAGCAACTTGATCCGAAGTACCTTGATCATCATCATTAATTTCCTCTCCAATTGGTGTAGGCACCACAGGAACACTTTCCTGAGCTGCACTACTTTCCGGTTCAAGAGGTAGTACTTCATCGAGTTCTACTTCCTCCCACTTACTCCTTTCGAGAGAAACTCTTTTTCCAGAAAGGATTCGTTCTTGGCAACAAAGATCTTGCCTTCAGATCTAAGGTAGAAGGTATACCCAATGGTTTTCTTAGGGTATCCTATGAAGACACATTTTTCCGACTTGGGTTCGAGCTTTTCAGGTTGAAGTTTCTTGACATAAGCATCGCATCCCCAAACTTTTAGAAACGACAGCTTAGGTTTCTTCCCAAACCATAATTCATACGGTGTCGTCTCAACGGATTTAGACGGTGCCCTATTTAAAGTGAATGTAGCTGTCTCTAGAGCGTATCCCCAAAATGATAGCGGTAAATCGGTAAGAGACATCATAGATCGCACCATTTCCAATAGAGTGCGATTACGACGTTCGGACACACCGTTACGCTTGAGGTGTTCCAGCGGCGTGAGTTGTGAAACGATTCCACATTTTCTTAAGTGTGTACCAAATTCGTGACATAAATATTCTCCTCCGCGATCTGATCGTAAGAACTTTATTTTTCGGTCACATTGATTCTCTACCTCATTCTGAAATTCCTTGAACTTTTCAAAGGTCTCAGACTTGTGTTTCATCAAGTAGACATACCCATATCTACTCAAGTCATCTGTGAGAGTGAGAACATAACGATATCCTCCATGAGCCTCAACACTCATTGGACCGCACACATCGGTATGTATGATTTCCAACAAGTTGGTCGCCGCTCCATTGTTCCGGAGAACGGAGTCTTGGTCATCTTGCCCATGAGGCATGGTTCGCATGTGTCAAATGATTCATAATCTAGAGACTCCAAAATTCCATCAGCATGGAGCTTCTTCATGCGCTTGACACCAATGTGACCAAGGCGGCAGTGCCACAAGTATGTGGGACTATCATTATCAACTTTACATCTTTTGGTATTTACGCTATGAATATGTGTAACATTACGCTCGAGATTCATTAAGAATAAACCATTGACCATCGGAGCATGACCATAATACATGTCTCTCATATAAATAGAACAACCATTATTCTCGGATTTAAATGAGTAGCCATCTCGCATTAAACGAGATCCAGATACAATGTTCATGCTCAAACTTGGCACCAAATAACAATTATTAAGGTTCAAAACTAATCCCGTAGGTAAATGAAGAGGTAGCGTGCGACGGCGATCACATCGACCTTGGAACCATTCCCGATGCGCATTGTCACCTCGTCCTTCGCCAGTCCCCGCTTATTCCGCAGCTCCTGCTGTGAGTTAAAAATATGAGCAACGACACCGGTATCAAATACCCAGGAGTTACTACGAGTACTGGGAAGGTACACATCAATTACATGTATATCAAATATACCTTTTGTGTTGCCGGCCTTCTTGTCCGCTAAGTCTTTGGGGCAGTTCCGCTTCCAGTGACCCTTCCCTTGCAATAAAAGCACTCACCTCGTGCTTGGATCCATTCTTTGACTTCTTCCCGGTAACTGGTTTACCGGGCGCGGCAACATCCTTGCCGTCCTTCTTGAAGTTCTTCTTGCCCTTGCCCTTCTCGAACTTAGTGGTCTTATTGACCATCAACACTTGATGTTCTTTCTTGATTTCAACCTCTCACGACTTCAGCATTGAGAATACTTCTGGAATGGTCTTCACCATCCCCTGCATATTGTAGTTCATCACAAAGCTTTTGTAGCTTGGTGGGAGCGACTGAATGATTCTGTCAATGACCGCCTCATCGGGGAGGTTAATATTCAGCTGGGTCATACGGTTGTGCAACCGGACATCTTGAGTATGTGCTCACCGACAGAACTATTTTCCTCCATCTTACAACTATAGAACTTGTCGAAGATGTCATATCTCTCGACCCGGGCGTCAGCTTGGAAAACTAGTTTCAGCTCCTCGAACATCTCATATGCTCCGTGATGCTCAAAACACTTTTGGAGCCCCGGTTCTAAGCTTTAAAGCATGCCGCACTGAACGAGGGAGTAATCATCAGCACGAGATTACCAAGCATTCATAATGTCTTGGTTCTCGGGGACGGGTGCGTCACCTAGCGGTCCTTCTAGGACATATTGTTTCCTGGCAGCTATGAGGATGATCCTCAGGTTCCGGACCCAGTCCGTATAGTTGCTGCCATCATCTTTCAGCTTGGTTTTCTAGGAACGCGTTGAAGTTCAAGTTGACATGAGCGTTGGCCATTTGATCTACAAGACATATTATGCAAAAGTTTTAGACTAAGTTCATGATAATTAAGTTCATCCAATCAAATTATTTTAATGAACTCCCACTCAGATTAGACATCCCTGTAGTCATCTAAGTGTTACACGATCCGAGTCGACTAGGCCGTGTTCGATCATCACGTGAGACGGACTAGTCATCGTCGGTGAACATTCTCATGTTGATCGTATCTTCCATACGACTCGTGTTCGACCTTTCGGTCTCCGTGTTCCGAGGCCATGTCTGTACATGCTAGGCTCGTCAAGTTAACCCTAAGTGTTTTGCGTGTGTAAATCTGTCTTACACCCGTTGTATGTGAACGTAAGAATCCATCACTACCGATCATCACGTGGTGCTTAGAAGCGACGAACTTTAGCAACGGTGCACAGTTAGGGAGAACACTTCTTGAAATTGTTGTAAGGTATCATCTTATTTACTACCGTCGTTCTAAGTAAACAAGATGCATAAACATAATAAACGTCACATGCAATTATATAGTAGTGACATGATATGGCCAATATCATATAGCTCCATTGATCTCCATCTTCGGGGCTCCATGATCATCTTGTCACCGGCATGACACCATGATCTCCATCATCATGATCTCCATCATCGTGTCTCCATAAAGTTGCTCGCCAACTATTACTTCTACTACTATGGCTAACGGTTTAGCAATAAAGCAAAGTAATTACATGGCGTTGAATCAATGACACGCAGGTCATACAATAATTAAGACAACTCCTATGGCTCCTGCCCGTTGTCATACTCATGGACATGCAAGTCGTGATTCCTATTACAAGAACATGATCTCATACATCACAATATATCATTCATCATTCATCACAACTTGGCCATATCACATCACATGACAATTGCTGCAAAAACAAGTTAGGCGTCCTCTAATTGTTGTTGCATCTTTACGTGGCTGCAATTGGGTTCTAGCAAGAACGTTTTCTTACCTACGAATAACCACAACGTGATTTTGTCAACTTCTATTTACCCTTCATAAGGACCCTTTTCATCGAATCCGCTCCAACTAAAGTGGGAGAGACAGACACCCGCCAGCCACCTTATGCAACTAGTGCATGTTAGTCGGTGGAACCGGTCTCACGTAAAATGCACGTGTAAGGTTGGTCCGGGCCGCTTCATCCCACAATACCGTTGAAGCAAGATAAGACTAGTAGCGGCAAGCAAGTTGACAAGATCTATGCCCACAACAAAATTGTGTTCTACTCGTGCAATAGAGAACTACGCATAGACCTAGCTCATGATGCCACTGTTGGGGAACGTTGCAGAAAATTAAAATTTTTCCTACCGTTTCACCAAGATCCATCTATGAGTTCATCTAAGCAACGAGTCAAGGGAGTGAGTTTGCATCTACATACCACTTGTAGATCGATTGCGGAAGCGTTCAAGGGGATAGTGATCATGGAGTCGTACTCGCCGTGATTCGGATCACCGATGACCAAGTGCTGAACGGACAGCACCTCCGCGTTCAACACACCTACGGTACGGACGACGTCTCCTCCGTCTTGATCCAGCAAGGGGAAAGGAGAGGTTGAGGAAGATTGCTCCAACGGCAGCACGACGGCGTGGTGATGTTGGTGCAGCAGTACTCCAACAGGGCTTCGCCAAGCACGTACGGAGGAGGAGAGGTGTTGGGGAGGGGAGGGGCTGCGCCTTCAATTTGTGTATGCAGCCCTCCCCTCACCCCTCTATTTATAGGGGGAAGGGAGAGGGGGCCGGCCCCCTCTAGATGGCATCTAGAGGGGGGGCGGCCAAGGGAGGGCTTGCCCCCAAGCAAGGGGCGCCTCTAGGGTTCCCCCCTCAACCATAGGCGCAAGGGCCCAAGGGAGGGGGTGCGCCCAGCCCACCAGGGGCTGGCCCCTTTCCACGCAGCCCAAGTGCCCCCCCCCCGGGAGGGGTGGCCCCTCCCGGTGGACCCCGGGAACCCTTCCGGTGACCCCGGTACAATACCGATATGCCCCGAAACTTTTCCGGTGTTCCGTTTGACAACTTCCCATATATAAATCTTTACCTCCGGACCATTCCGGAACTCCTCGTGATGTCCGGGATCTCATCCGGGACTCCGAACAACATTTGGTAATCACATACAAGTCTTCCTAATAACCCTAGCGTCACCGAACCTTAAGTGTGTAGACCCTACAGGTTCGGGAGACATGTAGACATGACCGAGACGATCTCAGGTCAATAACCAACAGCGGGATCTGGATACCCATGTTGGCTCCCACATGCTCCTCGATGATGTCATCGGATGAACCACGATGTCGAGGATTCACTCAACCCCGTATTCTGTTCCCTTTGTCAATCGGTACGCTACATGCCCGAGACTCGATCGTCGGTATCCCAATACCTCGTTCAGTCTCGTTATCGCAAGTCACTTTACTCAGACCGTAATGCATGATCCGTGACCAAACACTTGGTCACTTTGAGCTCATTATGATGATGCATTACCGAGTGGGCCCAGAGATACCTCTCCGTCATACGGAGTGACAAATCGATCTCGATCCGTGTCAACCCAACAGACACTTTCGGAGATGCCTATAGTGCACCTTTATAGTCACCCGATTACGTTGTGACGCTTTGGTACACCCAAAGCACTCCTACGGTATCCGGGAGTTACACGATCTCATGGTCTAAGGAAAAGATACTTGACATTGAAAAAGCTCTAGCAAAACGAACTACACGATCTTGTGCTATGCTTAGGATTGGGTCTTGTCCATCACGTCATTCTCCTAATGACGTGATCCCGTTGTCAATGACATCCGATGTCCATAGTCAGGAAACCATGACTATCTGTTGACCAACGAGCTAGTCAACTAGAGGCTCACTAGGGACGTATTGTGGTCTATGTATTCACACATGTATTACGATTTCCGGATAATACAATTATAGCATGAATAAAAGACAATTATCACGACCAAGGAAATATAATAATAATGCTTTTATTATTGCCTCTAGGGCATATTTCAGACATATCTCCAAGCGGAGCGGTCGGGAAGAACTGTCAGACATCAAAGAGCAAAAGAACGAGCTGCTGCGAAAAAAATTGACCAGCTCGGCGAACAAGCAAACCAATCGTGCCCCCGCTCAATGTGTCTAAGCGGCAACATCGTCGCTAATGTTCCGGGATGGTGGCGGTTATGGCAATCTACAAGATTACCTGCTCGACGATGCACTTCACGAATACATGAAGGTGGAAGAACACAGAATCTGAAGTACGGGAAGCCTATCGTCAAAGATGAAAAATCTCTAACAACGATGATGCGAAGATTCCATACTTGGTACATGAAAACCTGCAGAGAGTCTGGGGGGACGAATTGTTTGTATCTGAACATTAAAGAGGAGCACGACCTCGTTGGAACTGATCTGTTGTGTGTTCCATTTGAGGAGTTCTTCGCGTTCTTCAATCAAAAGGCCCTCGATAAATTAACGGTCTTTTGCTACTGCATGTGGGTACTATTTCTGCCATTAAGTCTGTATATATAGCTCGGCTCTTTCATTGCATGTATTTATAATTAATTATCCTCAATATATTATGCAGATTGAAGATCGTCGAGTGCAAAAAAATTGAAATCTATGATATTGGGTTCATTAACACAAATATCATAGATGTATTTCGGGTTGAAAAGCACGTCAAAGAGGCTGAGGACAACTTGCTACAATCGTTGATCAAAAATCAAAACAAATATACCATACTCTTTCCTTACAACGGCAAGTGAGTGTTACTGATGGTTTGCATATTCGGTTTCACTTATTACTCGAGCGAGGTTATAGTAATGTAATTGATGAGTTATGCATGCGTGCGCAGGTTCCACTATATTCTTCTGGAGATTAAGCTTGAGCGTGGACTAGTAACCGTCTTAGACTCGAGACGGAAAGATCCCAGCACCTATGCGGACATGACTGAAATGCTCAGCAAGTAAGTTCAGTTAATCGATCATTATCGCACCATAGCGGCAAATTTTTGTTCATTTCCTGATATCTCAAGTAATAATAATTATTTTCTTTGTCTTGCAGGGTTTGGAAATAGTTCACCGCAAAAGCTCCGGGACTGCCGAAGGAGCTGCGATATACATACCCGAAAGTAAGTACTACTGGCTAGCTAGTTGTGCGCATCTCCCGTTGATTCTATAGCTATACTTTCATCAATGCCATTTATAATGCTTCATTATCAGTTTGATTGACCTCTGTTTCCCGTAAAGTGCTTGCGGCAGGAACAAGGGATTGATTTCTGTGGATACTACATGTGCGAGTTCATCTACAACGCGACTTTGAAAAATAAGCGGGGCTACTCTCAAAGAAAATATGAAGTGCGTAAGCAATTAATAATATTCACAATTTCATTTTATTACACCATCATTTCTGTTGAGTTTCATTCATATATATGTATTAATTAACCCCCTTCTTCAAATTAGACGTGGCAGATGCGGAATGAACTCCCAGAACCAGATCGCATGAAAGAAATTCAAGAGGAATTGGCGGGATTCTTTCTTGACCACGTCATCAATAAAGCCGGAGAATACCATGTGGAAGTTGATTTCAAATGCTAGGGGACTGTAATTGAGAGATCTTATATATTGTACATGTATGTAGCCAGTAGCGTCGGACGTACATGATACGAAAACTTGTTGTTCGACCAATCTCTCGGAGAAGGAGAGGTCGGTCGATCAATTCTCTCGGTCTGCATGACGAACTTCTGTACTCGATGGTTCCTTCATTTTCTTACTAGCTAGCGTGTCGAGGGCTATATGTATATAGTACGAAGCGTCGACCAAGCCACAGACATAAGAGAGGACACTTCTATCTATTAATTCGCTAACAAAATATATGAAACACTTAAATTAACCCCAAAACCCCCCAACCCCCCCCCCCTTTAAAAAAAAACAAAAACCCCAGCCCTTTGGAATGTCGACGTGGATGCCTTTTGGTCCCGGTTGGTGCCACCAACCGGGACCAAAGGCTCTCCGGGCTCGGTGCACCGGCCACGTGGAGGACCATCTGTCCCGGTTCGTCTTAGAACCGGGACTAAAGGGAGGTATTAGTAACGACCCATTAGTCCCGGTTCATGAACCGGGACTAAAGGCCCTTACGAACCGGGACTAATAGGTGTTTTTCTACTAGTGGCTTGAGACTTAAATTACAGAAAAAATCACTTACAGACAATAGCAATTGACGATAGAGTTATCGAGTGCATCTTGATTGTATAACTAAAATAGTTCTGAATACTCAACGGACAGAGCTTTCTCATGGAAGTAATGCTCCTCCTTGACATTCACCATGAGGGACTCTCGATTGGAAATCTTGGTAATGTTCATGTACCATTGATGCAATTCATACATTCTCGTTGGAAGGTTCTTGACCTTGTGCAGCTCGACCAAAGGTTGGCCCCGGACATATTTCCGTTTTATTTCCTCCTCTCTAAGCGGAGACATGGGCTCGATTTCGAGGAGTTGTCCAACAGTGATCTTGAGCATTTCAGCCTGCATTATATGCTCCTTCGTTATTACCACATCACCCAGCTGGGGAACGTTAACGGTTTGCCCACAATAATATTAGGCGCGCGTACTCCTCTCATGTGTTGTTGGCACAACAAGCGGGGGGACGATTGCGCCGCCTGTTCTCCTAGCTGGGGAACAGTTTTCCCGCATTTTTTGCCAGCTGCTTGTTGGCTCGAGCTCGAGCTCGCTTCCTTCTGTAGTCGTGCTCGATGTGCCTTCCTGATTTGGCGTTCATAGTCTGAGTCAACAGGCTTGGGAGCTGGTGGTCTAGCCATACGAATGAAGTGCTCAATCTTTTCCTCAGGCAGTTTCTCCCTTGGCGGCGGTGCCGGTTTCGGTCCAAAATGGGCGTCCACTTGGGCCCGCACTATGCATGTGTTTTGCTCCTCGGTCATGTCATAAGGTCTCTGAGGAAGAGCAGCGAGGCTTGGACCATTCCTATTTATATCACTTGTCTCCGCTTGTACTTCCTATACTACCTTGACTCGTACCACTACGCACCATAGCTGCAGCGTGTCTCTTCTGCGATTGCTGAGACGGCGGAGACGGCTGACGTGGTTGAGTTGGAGCAGGAGGAGTGGCCTGACGCTGTGCCGGACTTGAAGCAGGAGGTGTGGCCTGACACAATGTCGGATTTGAAACAGGAGGAGTGGCCTGACGCCGTGCCGGACTTGAAGCAGGAGTCTGCTCACGCGTTCGTGGACTTGGAGGAGGTGGCGGATTTCGAGGAGTCGGCTCACGCGTTCGTGGACTTGGAGGAGCGGGAGTCTGCTGACTCGGTGGTGGACTTCGAGGAGGACTCGGCACAGGCGGTGTCGGTGGACTTCGAAAGATGATGCAATCCTTTCTCCATAGGATGATACGATGTATGGCCTCTGCCAGTGTGCGCTCGTCGTCACCTCCAGGAATGTCAAACGCTAGCCTCGAATATGGGTCCACCACTTCATCAACCAAGACACGAGCATAGCCCTCTGGAATCGGGATGCAATGGAAGGTTGTTGCGGGGGTAATTGTAAAAGCAACGGCGTCCACCACCTTCATGGATATGTTCTTCATTTTGGAGTGTAGCTCACAGTTATTGTTCTCTATGATGTCATCCACAGGGTATGTATCCAGCAGTGTGTCGCCCGGGGCAGAACGAACGCTGGTTCTCGGCATGGATGGGACGGTGCTATCCAATGATGTACGATCATCCGATTGCTGCTGCCGCTGCTGAGACCCCCTTTCCTGGCTAAGTGAGTTGATTTGCTGTTGTTGCTGCTGCTGGAATTTTAGTGCCAAGTCCGCATGCCTTGCTTCTAGGACATCAAGGCGTTCTGTGTCCTGCTTCCTCTGCTCCTCCTCCAGCTTCCTCTTCTTCTCCTCCTCCATATTCTTTCTTGCACGGGTCTTGTAGTCGTCGTTCCATTCCGAAAAGCCCTCATACCAGGGAATAACGCCCTTGCCTCGTGTTCTTCTCGGGTGTTCAGGGTTTTCCAGGGCGCGTATAAGCTCGTCGTTCTCTCTGTTGGGCGTGAACACCCCCTTTCGAGCATCTTCTATTGCGTCAAGTATCTTTTGTTCGGCTGCTTTTAGACTTGCCTTCTTCGAAACCAGGCCTGTCTTCGGGTTCAACGCCCCCCATGCGCATAGAACCAAGTTCTGCACCTGGGGGGCAAGCTCCTAGTAACCGGAGTGACCCCTGCATCCTCCATCTCTTGCTCAGACTTATCCCACTTAGGCATTCCCACCGCGTAGCCACCTGTACCCAGCCTATGGAATCAAGGCTTTTTTGCGGCATTGGCCTTGTTTTTTCTTGACCGTTCCTTAGATAATTCTGATTCGTTGAATTTCACGAAATCGGCCCAGTGTTCTCTTTGCTTATCCAGTGTTCCAATGAATTCGGGGGGTCTTCCTTTCTGCAGCGAGGTAGTTGGCCCATACAGTTTTCTTGTGGATGTTGAATGCAATTGCCATCTTCTTAAGAGCAGCAGCCTTGACTTTCTGCACATCTGCATTAGTGAAATAATCTGGTAGGGTGAAATGTTCCATCAGAGATTCCCAAAGGGTTTTTTTTGCTCTGTCGTCAACCCAAGTAACATCTGGACATTTAGTTTTTGGCTCTTTCCATTCTTGAATGGAGATCAGGAGTTGGTCCTTCACAAGAACTCCACACTGACGAGTCCACTTGTTCGCAATGTTCTTAGGCGTAAGTGGTTCGCCACTAGCTTTGATGGAGTCGATGTTGTACTTTACACTCTCCTTCAACTTTTGCCCGGGCCTCGCTTTGTCCTGCTGTCTGTAGAAGCAGATTTGCTCGATCCGGAGGGCTGAAAGAAGAAAGATCGATTCGTTAATATATCTTCAAATAAAAAAAAAGTGATGATCACCAGATGCCTGTTTATATAAATATACCTCGTCTGTAGTCTTTGTTATTTGAAGATCAACATTATTGTCTGTGTCATCATAAACATTGTCTGCGTCATCATAATCATAATCATAGTTCATGACTTCATCAGCTCGGTCTTCGAGATCGAATATCTTATCATCACCCTCTCCGGTATTGTTCAGAAATTGGGAGCCGTCATCTGCTTCATTCAGATCATCTAGCCTGCAAGGGCTGCGTATGATCTCGAACAATTCCTCTTCTCTCTCTGCCGGTATTGTCCGCTATAACTTTTACTTAACTAATACAGAAGATATATAAAACAATTTAGTATTCAAATTACAATGCATGGATGCTATCAATAAGGAAAAACTGAATCATATAGTACATAATATGCATCGTCTCGATTAATATATAATCTCGAATACATTGTCTCGAATATTATATATCAAATACATCACTGGCTAGGTACCTAATAAAGATCGAATACTACAGAAGAATCTAGGCGACTTGCGGTTCCTGGGGCGCGGGCGGTGGACACCCAAAGAGAAGGAACCATCACAGGATCTTAGCTTGGGTGAGATCCCTGAAGAACCTGCCAGGTATTGGAGAACCTGACGTGCCCCTCCAGACGTGCTCGTCCTCCTCCCTGACACGGTGACGCACCACCTCCGGCGGGGCCGGCTCCCTCGGCACCGAATGTGGCCCACGCGAACGCCACCAAAGGAGATCAGGGTCGACGACGGGGCCCGAGGTCGGGTTCCTCACCAAGCGGCGTGCCCCTCCAGGTAGCACCTCACATTGCCAGCCCGGCGAAGCCCAGTCCCGGACGCGGGTCCTCTGAAGCAGGACTTCGTCGCGAACGGGTCGACAGCGAGGATGCGGGTCGGGCATCGTCGAGAACAAATACTATATGCCCGCAAAAAGTAACATTTTTTAAATGATTGGATTGTGATAACTAAAATTCTATATGCAAATTCTAACAATTTGACATTAATTAATCTAATTCATCTAACTACACTAAATCTAAAATTTCTAACATTTCCGTATATATAACTAACATTTCTATAATATTTCTATAACTAAAAAACAGAAAAATTGCTAACATTTCTATAAATATTTCTATAACTAAAAAACAGAAAAAAATTATAACATTTCTATATAACTAACATTTCTAATATTTCTATAACTAAAAAACAGAAAAATTTCTAACATTTCTATAGATATTTCGATAACTAAAAAACAGAAAAATTTCTATAACTAAAATTTATAACTAAAATACTAATGTGTATGTGTGTGGGTGTGTCTGTGTGTGTGTGTGTGTGTGAGTGGACATGGCGGCCGGGGCAGGAGCTCACCGGCGAGGCGCGGTGACGGGGTGCGGCGACGGGCGGTGACGTGGACGTTGGTGACGGGGCGGCGACGACGGGGACGGGGACGGGCCGGGCGGGGACGACGGGATGACGGGGCGGGGTGCGGCGACGGGGACGACGGGGACGGGGACGGCGACGGGGGTGGCAACGAGGGGCGGCGGCGACGGGGCAGAGGAGAAAGAAGCCGAGGGAGAGATGAAAAACTAAAAAATTTCATAAGAGTTGTTTATATACAAGGTACCTTTAGTTCCGGTTGGAGCCACCAACCGGTACTAAAGGTCTGTTTTGGCCAGGCCAAGCGGCGGGAAGCGCCCCCTCTTTAGTACCGGGTGGTGGCTCCAACCGGTACTAAAGACCCCCCCCCCCCCCCCTTTAGTACCGGTTGGTGCCACGACCCGGTACTAAAGGTGTGTGCTGGCGCAGGTTCGGTGCGGCAAGTTTAGGCGGCAAGTTTAGTCTCACCTCGCTAGCCGAGGGGCGTCCGCATTGGTTTATAAGCCCCAGTGCGGTAGCTCTCTCGAGCTCCTCTCCCAAGTAGGCCTACTGGGCGCCTACCTGTTCTATGCTGCCCTGTGCGCCTACTGGGCCTTTGCGGGCCTGCGTCCTGGACCAACAACACGTTGGGTTTCTAGTCGTATGCAGGCCGCTCTGGCCCAGTAGGTGGGCTTTTTTATTTTCTTACTTTTTTTGCTTTATTTATTTTTGTTTTATTTATTTTTGAGTTGTTTTTTGATGTATTTAGAGTTTCTTTGTGAATATTTTTGCTTTAGGTACAAAAAATTACAAACTTTCTGTTAGTGCCGGTAGTTTTCAAATTTTAATAGTTTAAATTTTGAATTATTTGAAATTTGTGTGAATCACTAGTTTGTGAATAACTTAACTTTAAAAATAGATTTTTCAGTGATTCTTTTTTCTTATGTTTAATATTAGTGTGTTTTATCATTATATTCAATTTGGTAATGCTTAGGTTATTTAAAAAATGAAATGCCTTTGTAACAGATGAGTTTTCGTCCGAAACCCTGATACTTCGAAAGAGATTGTCCATTTTGTACACGAAGTGCATCCAGTTTTTGCGGTAACCCTCTCTACTTTTTTGCACATGCTTGTGGGTGAAATTATGATACCATGCAAACTTTCATCCTTTTCTGAGTTCATTTGAAATGCTTTTCAATTTCAGGGTCATTTAGTGTTTCAAATGCATGAAAGAATTTGTTTGCACATAAAATTTCTTCACGTTTCAGATGCCAAAACACATAACTACCCTAACTATTACAGAGATTCGCTCCTGGGTGTGAAACACAGAAGAAAGTGATGATAGTGAATCCGATCATATCCCAGATCTTTGGGCATGAAAGTTTTTCTTCGCTTGTGTCCCTTTGCGCCGTAGCCATGGACAATCTTCATCATTTAACTGGATGCTCGGGTCAATATTAATTCACTTTGAATGGAGCAATTTCATCAAACTTTTCATAATCGTCTGACATGTCTGTCTTGTCATCCACTCCGACGATGTTTCTTTTCCCTGAAAGAACTATGTGGCGCTTTGGCTCATCGTATGATCCATTTGCTTCCTTATCTTTTCTTTTTCTCGGCCTGGTAGACATGTCTTTCACATAAAAAACCTGCGCCACATCGTTGGCTAGGACGAATGGTTCGTCTGCATATGCAAGATTGTTGAGATCCACTGTTGTCATTCCATACTGCGGGTCTTCTGTTACCCCGCCTTGTGTCATATTGACCCATTTGCACCGAAACAAAGGGACCATCAAACCACCTCCATAGTTAAGTTCCCATACGTCCTCTATGTAACCATAACATGTTTCCTTTTCCGTGTTGGTTGTTGCATCAAAGCGGACACCACTGTTTTGGTTGGTGCTCTTCTTATCTTGGGCGATCGTGTAAAATGTATTCCGATTTATCTCGTACCCTTTTAAAGTCATTATATTCGAAGATGGTAACTGGGACAGCGAGTACATGTCATCTTCAATATCGTCATCATGCATGGCACGTTTATGCAACCAACCGGCGAAAGTCCTCGTTTGCTCACGTGTAATCCAGTCGTCAGACTGCTCCGGGTGTTTGGAGTGTAGAAAATTCGTGTGTTCCTCCATATACGGAGCCACCAAGGCGGAATTCTGTAGAACTGTGTAGTGTGCTGGTGAGAGAATGCCCGTCCATACATATTATTTGATCCCCTCCTAGCGTGCCTTTTCCATCCAATCTGCCATTATGCCGCGATTCAGGAACACCAATCGGCTTAAGGTCAGGAATAAAGTCAATATGAAACTCAATGACCTCCTCATTTTCATGGCCCTTCGAGATGCTTCTTTCTGGCCTAGCACTGTTATGAACATATTTCTTCAAGACTCCCATGAACCTCTCAAAGGGGAACATATTGTGTAGAAATACAGGACCCAAAACGTTAATCTCTTCGCAAAGGTGAACTAGGACGTGCGTCATGATGTTGAAGAAGGATGGTGGGAACACCAACTAGAAACTGACAAGACATTGCACCAAATCATTCTGTAACCTTGGTATGATTTTTGGATCGATTACCTTCAGAGAGATTGCATTGAGGAATGCACATAGCTTCACAATGGCTAATCGAGCGTTTTCTGGTAGAAGCCCCCTCAATGCAACCAGAAGCAGTTGTGTCATAATCACGTGGGAGTCATGAGACTTTAGGTTCTTGAAATTTTTCTCTGCCATATTTATTATTCCCTTTATATTCGACGAGAAGCCAGACGGTACCTTCATACTGAGCAGGCATTCAAAGAAGATTTCCTTCTCTTCTTTGGTAAGAGCGTAGCTGGCCTGACCCTGATGTAAGCCGTCTTTTCCGTGCATACGTTGCTGGTCCTCCCGTGCCTCTGGTGTATCTTTTATCTTCCCTTACAGGCCCAAGAAGCCAAGCAGGGTCACGCAAAGATTCTTCATCACGTGCATCACGTCGATTGCGGAGCGGACCTCTAGGTCTTTCCAATATGACAGGTCCCAAAATATAGATTTCTTCTTCCACATGGGTGCGCGTCCGTCAGCGTCCTTCGAAACAGGTTGTCCGCCAGGACCCTTTCCAAATATTACCTTCAAATCCTTGACCATATCATGTACATCACCACCAGTACGATGGCGAGGCTTCGTCCGGTGATCCGCCTCACCTTTGAAATGCTTGCCTTTCTTTCTTACGGGATGCCTACTCGGAAGAAATCGACGATGTCCCAGATACACATTCTTCCTGCAACTATCCAAATATATAATGTCGGTATCATCCAAACAGTGTGTGCATCCGCGGTATCCCTTGTTTGTCTGTCCTGAAAGGTTACCGAGAGCAGGCCAATCATTGATGGTCACGAACAATAACGCCTTTAGGTCAAATTCTTCCTGTTTGTGCTCATCCCACGCACGTACACCTTTTCCATTCCACAGTTATAATAGTTCTTCAACTAATGGCCTTAGGTACACATCAATGTCGTTGCCGGGTTCCTTAGGGCCTTGGATGAGCACTGGCATCATAATGAACTTCCGCTTCATGCACAACCAAGGAGGAAGGTTATACAAATATAGAGTCACAGGCCACATGCTATGATTGCTGCTCTGCTCCCCAAAAGAATTAATGCCATTTGCGCTTAGACCAAACCATACGTTCCTTGGGTCACCTGCAAACTCCTCCCTGTGCTTTCTCTCAATTTTTCTCCACTGCGACCCGTCAACAGGTACTCTCAACTTTTCGTCTTTCTTACGGTCTTCTCCGTGCCATCTCATCGCCTTCGCATGCTCTTTGTTTTGGAACAAACGTTTCAACCGTGGTATTATAGGAGCATACCACATCACCTTGGAAGGAATCTTCTTCTGGGCGCCGCCCTCGACATCACCAGTGTGGTCATCGCGACTGATCTTATAACGCAATGCACCGCATACCGGGCAAGCGTTCAAATCCTCGTACTCACCGCGGTAGAGGATGCAGTCATTAGGGCATCCATGTATCTTCTGCACCTCTAACCCTAGAGGGAAGACAACCTTCTTTGCTTCATACGTACTCTCGGTCAATTCGTTGTCCTTTGGAAGCATATTATTTATCATTACCAGCAACTTTCCAAATCCCTTGTCAGATACACCATTCTCTGCCTTCCATTGCAGCAATTCCAGTGTGGTGCCCAACTTTTTTTGTCAGCTTCGCAATTCGGGTACAACAATTTCTTGTGATCCTCTAACATGCGCTGCAGCTTCTTCTTCTCCAAATCACTTGCGCAGTTTCTCTTTGCATCGGCAATGGCCCGACCTAGATCATCAGCGGGCTCATCTGATGCCTCTTCTTCAGCTTCTTCCCGCGATGCCGGCTCAACACTTCCCCCATTGTTGTATCATCGTATTCAGGGAACCCATGGCCAGGATAGCTGTCGTCGTCATCTTCTTCTTCATTGTCTTCCATTATAACCCCTCTTTCTCCGTGCTTGGTCCAAACATTATAGTGGGGCATGAAACCGGACTCAAATAGGTGGACGTGAATGGTTCTTGACGTTGAGTAATTGTGACCATTTTTATAGCCAGCACATGGACAAGGCATAAAACCATCTGCCTGCTTGTTTTCCTCAGCGGCAAGCAGAAAAGTATGCACGCCATTAATGAACTCGGGAGAGCATCGGTCATCATACATCCATTGTCGGCTCATCTTCATTACACAACGCCGAAAAGACCAAATTAATACAAGTTCATACATAAGGTTCATACATATATATATATAGTTCATACAACACTTAAATGCAACAAACAAATAACTCTCTAGCTAAACCATTTAAATGCAACAACAAATGCGATCAAGATTGCAACTAACGTAACAATTGATCCAACAGCATAATGATACCAAGCCTCACTATCAATGGCATACTTTCTAATCTTTCTAATCTTCAAGCGCATTTTCTCCATCTTGATCTTGTGATCATCGACGACATCGGCGGCATGCAACTCCAATTCCATCTTCTCCCCTTCAATTCTTTTCAATTTTTCTTTCAAATACTCGTTTTCTCTTTCAACTAAATTTAACCTCTCGACAATAGGGTCGGTTGAAATTTCCGGTTCACATACCTCCTAGATAAAAATATCCATGTCAACTTGATGGGCATAATTTGTCATAAACACGAAATGCAACAACTATTTTTAAAAGAGAATATACCACATCCGAATCATAACAAGGACGAGGGCCGATGGGGACGGATATCAAAACCATGGCACTATGTATAACAAACAACGTACGGGTAAGATAATTATACGAGTAACTATATATCCAAATCACACAAACATCAATTTGGTAATGTAAAACATTCATGAACAAGAGCCTCACCACAAGGTGGTGCGGGTGATCGACGGTGGTTACGACGGAGATTTAGAAGGCACTAAGTAAACCACACCTACATATGCAAACTAAGTGTTATTTTTGACCTCAAATTGCATATAAATCAAATACTAGCACATATAATTCCTCCCAAATTACTAAACTCACAAATTAATCACTATATAAAGCATTGCAAGAGCTAATCTAGCAATGAGAGATGAAATGACAAAGTTGCTAGCCTTTGTGATCATTTGAATGGATGGGGGCCTTCAAATCTTGATAAATTTTGGGCAAAATGTGTGACGAGCTCGAGGAAGAGGGGAAGAACAGAGGAGGAGAGGGGAAAGGGGAAGAACAGAGCGAGCTCGGGTGGGCGAAGGGTTTATGTAGGACGACCTTTAGTACCGGTTCGTAACACAAACCGGTACTAAAGGTGCTGGAGGGGCCCCAGACTGACAACATCCTGCCACTACTCACTTTAGTACCGGTTCGTGGCACGAACCGGTGCTAAAGGTTCGCCATGAACCGGTACTAATGAGAGCGGCCGGCTAGCCGTTGGAACCGGCACTAATGAACACATTAGTGCCGGCTCAAAATCAAACCGGCATTAATGTGCTTCACATTTGACCCTTTTTTCTACTAGTGCTTGCAACCTCCCGGAATGGACTTAGTCAGCGCGGTCGACGCGTGTGTTCTCCCTCTCCTTCTACCCTTGGCCTCCTCTATAGGACGTGGATATTTAGAGCACTTGCACCCGGGCCATGTTATCCTAGCTCTCCAATATCGCTTTAAGATCCGTGCGGCACAACTAACTTTCTATATGAATTTTTATCTTTTTTGTTTCTCTCATATAAAACATATCTTAAAGTTCAAACGTTTGCAGCGCGGCAAAGTTTTCTAACTAGAATCTAGGATAAATCTTTCAAAAAAATTTGTCCAACATAAATACTAAAAATATGACTTTTTAATCAAATAAAACTTATTTTGTATATTTATGTTTGATAAAAAAACATGAAAGATTTATCCTAGATTCTAGGCTCTCCCTTGCATGCAGGCCACATATGCATCCTGTTTATAATTAGACCAGATTTCTTCTTTGACCATCTCCTTCAAGGCCGCTTGTTGTCTTTAGCTCGTCAACATATTTGAACTGGTGGGATTGTGTCTAAGAAAACGATGTGGGACAATTAATTTGCTCCACCGTCGCCGGCAGGAGGCCACTCCGGCGAGTGTCTCTGCTTCGTCTCATGCCTCGCCTCTATCACACCATTGAGGGATTTCCTCGTCTCTGGTCGGCTCCTCCACGCGCCATTTCCTCTCCTCATGGCACTGCAGCCTCCCCGCCGCCGCCGGCAGGAGGCCACTCCGGCCAGCGCCTCTGCTCCTCCCCATGCCCCGCCTTCTCCGACTATGCTCCGCAGCGGCGATGCCACCATCCAGGGCCGCCTTCAAGTCCACCCCGGACAGCCTCCTCTGCCCGCGTGCTCCTCTTTGGTCCCGACTCCTCCGTGGTCAACGACTTTGGCAGCCCGACCCAGCCACATTCAGCAATCCATCCGGCAACGGCCATTTTTTCTATCTATTTGTTGATCCTCCGGCTGGTTTGCTGATTTGCAAACAACTCGCCAGATATATAAATTGTTGTAATTGGATTTAGAAAAGCGAGATGGTATTATTTCAGTCATGCAACGAACTTTATTTTAAATTACAAGCCTATAAAATTTCAGATGGTTGGAGCCATCGGGACAAAAATTCCCTCAACCAACATTTTTTTTGCATGGCCCACACGGACGGCCCAACTAAAGAACTGTTAATAAAGTGAGCGTGCGCGTAATCTGCTAATCCTACGCTCCGGTCAGGGTAAACACACCCCTTGGCCAAACCCATCTAATCAAATTCCACATGCTAGTAAACTTCCTTGCAAAAAAGGTAACAGGATTAAATCTGTTACTAGCCCGCAACTGTGCTAGATAATGACCTAATGCCTATCGTAAAATCCTACCAACTAACTTCTCGCTTGGTTAATCACTTCCCCACGACCAAGTTTGTCATAAAATATTTAGTGGCCAATTTCTACATGGAGCATACATATAGTAAAATCTGAGGTAAAATTATTTCTACCAACCTACTAGTAGGTAGATAGTAAAATCCTTGCATGCAATGGTAAACATATTACTATTCACAAAAGAAGTGGTAAAAAAATTACTGCATAAGCTGCTAACACTTGCGTTTAACCAAAACTTTACAAGAATTATCTAGAACAATCACTAGATTTACTATACCAATTACTAGTATGAAGTAATTCACACTTAGTCTTAAGGTCACTACTAGTATGTACTTAGACTAATATGATTAGAAGACTAATTTTTTTACCGGAGTCTTCGTACACTTCATTGTGGGACATATCCAATAATTACAAGCTCAATATCTTTAATTAAGGTAATAGTTACGCAAAATATAGTAATGAAATTAACACTATTACCGACTGCAGCATTCCGCTACGCTGCGTCTAACACTAACTATGGTAAAAGTTATGCAAATTATGGTAACATAATTAAGGGGGCAATTAAGACCATTTTAATAGAAAATATACTATGTGGTATTTATAATTTGGCTCGGCAGAGTCGATTGTTATTAGCTATTCACTTTAGATAGGATGTAATTTTATTACTAGCGACTACTTGTGAATAGTCAACACAAGAGTCATATGGTACATAGGTACCGCCCTTAAGTGGTATTACCAGCAATTTTGGAGGAGCAGTTGATTTAGCAATTTTTAGTCAACACAAGAGTCATATGGTACATAGGTACAATTAAAAATTGGATGGTATTTTTTAATAGAAAACTTATTAGATGGTAACTTTCTTACTACTCTGTACGGACTCATACAAGTCCGTGGCTATTAGCTGACGCTAGGAAGGTAGTAATGCGAAAGTGCGTAGGAGCACTCGGCGACGCAGCCCACCAAAATCCCACCCATTCATTAGCGTCTGGATTCACATCTCCTATATTAACCAGTTTGTATTACGCCATGTATCTCTCATATGCTTTTCCCATATTAATGCATGTACTTATGTTCTGACATTGTCAGATAGCACTGGCACAACCGGCCAACCACCCAGAGGCCAAACAATCAATGCTCACGATGCCTTCCACCCCTCTCCTCTCCCTACCAATCCTTCTTTCCTAGGACGCCACTTCTTCCTCATGAATCATCTTCCCAAATCCTTTTCTACAGCTCCCGCACTTCTTCCCCAATCTTCTGCTTTTTTTAGAAAAGGCGGATGGATGACCCCCAGCCTATGCATCTGGGCGATGCATACGGCTACTTTATTAATTATTCTCACAAGACCTTAGAAAGTAATACAATAGTAAGACTAAAGCCGCCGTCTAAGCATCTCTATCCAACTAATAAAGGGGCGCAGATAGCCTGGGCCTAATACCAAACAGATATCGCAGCCAAACCTAACATCTAAGACCTGAGAACCCATCCAGGGCGCCTGCCGGGCGTGGGTCTCACCGGTCCGGCGTGCACTCATATGCCGCCGCCACCAACTGCCACCGCTCCATCTTCAGAACTGTACTGATGCATCAACTTTGCTTGGTCTAGCTATCGTCGACGCCACCACGGCGCTAAACGGCACCTCCTCCTCGCGCAAAACAGTGAGCACGCCGCGGTCTCCATCGATACACCTCGGCGCCATGCTTGCCGGGTATCACCGGCCGACAGCTTGAAGTCCTTGGAAGATTTGTCGTGCGTAGCACCTGCCAACCAGGCATGACAAAGCGTAGCACCTGTCGGTCAGGCATGACTTGACATCACAACTGAAGCTCCGTGCAAGACGAAGCCGCTCCACCTCCTGCCTCTGACATCCAGCGCTGCTCCGCAAACGATGCTCCCTAGAGAGAAATGACACCACAGTGCCGCCATCGTCCGATCTGGAACACCAGATCCTAGGGTTTTCCCCGGAGCAGCACCAGTGGGTCGACAATAGTTACACGACGATGCCTTCATCAAGGTAACGGCGAGAACGCCGCCATCGCCTGCCGTCGGCTCGGTTTTCACCGGCAACCATGTCTCCCCAACTCGCAGCCGGGACAAGATGATGGATCTCGAGATCCGATCACCAAGCCTCTGGCCGGCCATCTCGGGAAGAAGATGACCACCACGTCCACCAGTGTCACCACGCCGGGCACGCGTCGCCGCCGGCCCCCCCGTAGTGCCTAGAGGCCGACAAGCCCCGACGATTCCCATGCCTTGCCAGCCGCCATGGCCCAGACCCCGGCACCACCAGATCTAGATCGGATCAGGGTCCAGGGCCCCAAGCCGCAACCGCCGCGGAGGTAGCACCCCTGGACGGTGCCTAGCACTCCAGCCCGCCGCCGAGTCATCGCCGGAGCTCCGCCGTGCCACGCCGCCAAGCCGCCGCCGGGATAACTCGCGCCGCCACTAGAGAAGCCTCAGCCGCCGCGCGTTGGAGAGGCCTCAAAGCGCAGCTGCCCGGCCAGTGGGCGGCGCCACCTAGCACGCCCTCCGCGCCGTTGGGCCCTCCCAGCCAGCGTCATCGCGCGCCGTCCCATGCCGGACGCCAACCGCGAGGAGGGCAAGATCCCCGCCACCTCACGCCCGGCCGGTCTTTGCCCGGCGCTGTCTTGATGGCGGCGAGGAGAGATCGACGAGGCGGCGGCTAGGGTTTCCCGAGGACGCCGCGGGAGCGGCTCGGGTCGGGGGGTTGGTATCTTAAAAAAATGGGAGAGATTTTTACTTCCCAGCCTCTGCACCAACCAGGGATGCATACGGTCATTTTAGTATGAGTACCAAGATAAACATGGTCCTCAGAATTTTTTTAAATAAGTATCAAGATATTTCTTGATGATAGGTTCCACCACACACCAAGCTTGATCCTCAATAAACGGGGGGAAACCCATGTGCATCACCTGTCAATTCTAGGAATTGAACTCGGATCGCTAGGCTGCACAACCGCTTGCCCAACCACTTAGACAAGACTCTCTTCGCAAATTATTAAAATGGGGGAGAATTTCACTTCCCCGGCCTCTGCACCAACTAGGGATGCATACGACCATTTTAGTATGAGTACCAAGATAAACATGATCCTCATAATTTTTTAAATGAGTATCAAGATATTTTTTGATGAGTGATTTCACCACACACCAAACTTGATCCTCAATAAATGAGGGAAAACCCCTGTGCATCACCTGTCAATTCTTTTAAAATGGAGAGATTTTCACTTCCCGGCCTCTGCACCAACTAAGGATGCATACGGCCATTTTAATATGAGTACCAAAATAAACATGGTCCTCAGAATTTTTTAAATGAGTATCAAGATATTTCTTGTGAGTGCTTCCACCATACATCAAGCTTGATCCTCAATAAATAGGGGAAAACCCCTGTACATCACCTGTCAATTCTGGAAATTGAACTCGGGTCGTTGGGTTGCACAACCATATACCCAACCACTGAGCCAAGGCTCTCTCTGCTACACTTGTTCGTCGTCGTCTTTTGCGACCTACGCACAACGTCTGGCCTGGTCAATGACTCCATGTACTACGTGCCTGCGGCCACCGGCGTCCTGGTCGTCCTCGTCACCGGTAGTAAGTCATCGACGTCCTGGTCTGGTCGTCCTCGTCACCGACAAGCTTGACATGGTCGTCCTCAGTCTCAATGCTCAAGGTCATTGGCGATTCCTTGACATGGCCTTGCCGCCCTTGCGCATGGATTGCTTGATGGCCATGAACATGCTTCGCTCCACCCAGCTTGTTTGCATGTGACAAAACAAGAGTCATGGGGCCCTAAATAAATGCGATTCAATGTGCCGTTGCATACCAGTGAGTATTTATCCTGTATTGCTTCAAAATAAACTAAACTGCATTAATTGCATGCACCCCAAGACAATAACGGACGTGTAGATTTCAGTGGCTGCGTCGCCGAGTGCTCTTCGTACGCTTCCGGTAGTAATGGCGTTACTATATTTTTTCCTTTGTTACGATTGATTAACCGCTATGGGGTAGGTAGTAATGGCATTACTACATTTCTTCTTTTGTTACGACTGATTTACCGAGTTGATGGTTGGGGTAGAATTAGAGTCAGGGTTGGTTAGCGGCGCGCGTCACAGTGGCCGGAGTGTATGATTATATGTATACATAACGTGTATAGTATGTAGTAGCGTAAATATGTTTGAAATGAAATAGAATTAAATGAAATGCACAAAATGAAAAGAAAAAAACAAACAATAAACCCCTAAAACCTAAAACCTCTAAACACTTTAGTCCCGGTTGGTACCACCAACCGGGACTAAAGGTCCCTGCTCCTCGGCACACGCTGCTAGCCACGTCGAAGGCCATTAGTCCGGGTCGTGGTAAACCGGGACTAATGAACAGGTGGGGGGCCATTAGAGCTTCCATCAAACCAGCCACGTCGAAGGCCATTAGTCCCCAGTTATTAGTCCCGGTTGGTGAATCGGGACTAAAGGCACTTATCAACCGGGACTAAAGCCCCGTTTTCCAGTAGTGGTCTCTAATAATTCAACTTGTACATGCCTCCCTTCTAGGTGATTCTTATGAAGTTTATGAAATCTTCTGAAATGAAGCTCCGGGTCAAATGCGCTAAAGGACCATCCATTATTCGTCCACTTGTGCATCTCTAGTCCTAGCATTATTCTTCATAAAATGGTAAGGATGTGACGATACTCCTCTGCCAAGGTGGTCTTTCGCAAACTTCCTGGGCTTGTTCATGCCAAACATCTCCTGCTCCTAAGGACTAGGCAGAAGAAACTCAGTGCCCTTGCTGCCCTTTTTCTTGGATGTAGCCTTCTTGACTCCTTGTACATCATCTACTGCTTGCTTGGTCCATCAGGGTCCCTTTCTCTTCTCATGTTGTCTCTGCAGAGCTACTTATGCCCATAAGGTGTTTGATGGAAGTCCAAGCAGGATTCAGATAGGAATATATACATAACGACCAGATGATTGGACCCAATAAATTATTATTTTTTTGAACGAATGCTCAAGAAGAGTCCGGCTTTGAATTAACAAAGCCATCAACCGGCCAGGATTACAAGGACAACCGCTTACAACGCAAATAAAAGGAAACCGAGCGACGGATACAAGGAACTCAAGCAAAACAACTCAAGGCAGTAACAGAGTGAGCCAAGGCATCACCACGCTGCTACCAACACCCTACTGGGCGACCTACACCAACAGAACAAAACTAGGGTCTTGGGAGGAATGCACCACCGCGCAAGCATCGTGATCACAACCACCCTTGGAGCCAGCCATGGACCAGACCACCATCTGTTGCTGCCGCTGCAAAGGGCCCTACCCCTTCATCCTGGCTCGAAGGATGCCGTACCGGCAGACGGCGGCTCTGTTCACCCCAGAACCCAAATGGATGGCCTCCAAACTGCAAGGAGAAGAGACTAGAGCAGGACCGCCAGCCCAGGGCACACTACAAACAAGCACCATCTTCGTCTGCGGCTCAGCCACTCCAAAGGGCGAGAGCTGCCGGCCACAGTCGGAGAAACAAGGGAAGCAGCGATAAGTAGATCAAAGGCCAGCGCTGGATTCGCCGGAGCACAGTGCTCCCACCAAAAGGTATATCGTTGTCGCCGAAGAGGGAAACCCGATCCCCTCTTGCCCAGGCTTGCGGGCGTCGACCCACCGGCGACCTCATCAGGGACCCTCCAGCCAGAAACCTATGAAGAAACCAAGCTGTCTCCCGCCATCATCACATCCACAACCAAACTCTCTCGCCGCTCCTGCAATTCCCGGACGGTGCCTTCAAGAAGGAACACGACATGGACGTGCCGTCGCCACCCGAAGCAGGGGACCTAGGCTTTCACCTAGCAGGGGACGGAAGGAGGGGGAGGATCCACACCATAGCCTCCAAGGAGGGGAACGATGCCCAACGCGTCGCCTTTGGTGTGACCGCCGCGCCGGCCAGGGGTTTCCCCCGGATCCAACCCCGCCCGACGAGATCCGCGCAGCCAGCAACCAGGAGCAGCGGCCTAAGCCACCAGGACCCAGATCTGGCGAAGGAAGGAGCAGATCGGGGTGGAGGGGATGGGATTCATCAGTGGCATACCTGCGGGGAGGGATGCACACCAGCGACCGCCGACCGCCGCCAACTCGTCACCCGCGAGACCGAGGGGGCGACTAGCTCGCACCGGCAGGGCGGCCCGCCGCCAGGGCCACCCCACCCTCACCGCCGGGCCGGGCCGCTACCACAGGCCGAGGCCCTGCCCGAGGCGAGCAGCCGCCGACACTACACCACGACCCCTTATTGGGGGCAATTAACTGCCGGGAGAAATACCTGAACAAGGGCAAAAGATCTGCCGGGACATCTGTTACCGCCGGGAGAATCACTTCGGGGCGCATAAACTGCCGGGAGAACTTAAGCAACGCGGGCAATCACACTGCCGGCAAACATTTAGGGCAAATTTTCTGCCGGGGCAACTAAACCAGGGCACATTTGCTGCCGGAGACTGTCTTTAGTGCGAGACAAAATTATACTAGGCCTGAAGCCCGCGCCAGCCAGGAAAAAGGCGCACGAGACGAAAATTTTGGAACACAAGACGCGCCCAATTGACCAAATCCAATTCACCCCCAAATCTCGCCGTGTCCTAGACCAGATCCAATCTCAAGACCGCAGCTGCGGCCGCCCCAAGCACCGCACCCCCTGCCCCCCGCCGCCGCCCACATCTACCCATCGCCGCCGACCGCCCTCCACGTTGACCACTACCACCGACTACCCTCCGCCCCAACCACTGCTGCCATCGCCCCCACCCACCGCACCCCGCCAAACCACCTCACAGCAGCACCGCCGAGCACCCAACTGACATGGACAACCACCGGCGCCGGCCGGCCCGTCGTCGAGCCACTCCACCGCCGACCAGCCTCCTCTGCCGGGCGCCTTCCATTGCTACATGGCGAGCTTCGTCCCCCGAGCAGGCCTCTCCCCGTACCTGGCAGGTCTGGCCCTTCCATCCCCGTCTGCTCCCCAATGCTCTTGCCTCACCAGCGCTGCTGGCTGCTTTAGCTCCATGTGTCAATCCCCGTTGGAGATGTGGACTTCTTAATATACGCCAACCGTAGCTGGCATTGACTGAGGTTTAATCTTAGATGCTAGTGTCGCTGCTGATGTTGCTTGCATTTGACCTTTTTAGACCTCCAAGAATTTATCCCCTTATCTGATTATGTAGTGGTGAGATACAAAGATGGGAGAGGATGCGGCACAAGGAAGCCCTTGGTATGTTCAGATGAGCAAGGATGGCTCCCCTTACCTTAGGAAAGTGGACCTCAAGATGTATTCTAGCCACGACAGCCTCCAATGGTTAGTGTTCGATCCCATGGTATTTCCTTGTGTTTGGACATTACAGCGTACAGTTTTAGATATACAATGTTCTCTTGGGTCCTAACCGCTTCCAAGAATGTTGTTCTGATTTATGAATGCAGTCTTGATGCTTAGACGGACTAATTTCTCAGGGGATGATACACCTTCAAGTTGATGTAAGCACAAAATCACGTTGGGATGGCAACCTCCATTAATTTATATCAGCATCAGTTAGATATCACCAATGGAACCTTGCCTGCAGTTTCACATGCTGATTAATTATACTTTAGTTGGATACTAATGCCACGTGATCTTCTAGTTTAACTCTGTGTGTACCTATAATTTATTTCTTATCATTTTTCTGGACTGATTCTAGCTAAGTGTCTATTTCAATGAAAACAACGGATTAAATAAAATGTTTGATTTCGTCAATGGTTCATGTTAAGCTAAACACTAATATATGATATAGACTTCTGATGTACATGTTGGATTGTTGATGTTATATGCACTACATCCTTTAATCCTTGTGCTAGTGGCCTCACCATACGCCATAATAATTTGATCTCATCTCAGTATATCACTTCTTTCAAGTTATTATTTTGTCTTGATGACATGGTATTATTTTATTGTGTATATAGCCATATCGCTGTAGCAGCTCTGCGTCCTCTACTTCCTTGTCCTAACCAGGGCATTTGATAGGTGAGATTTGTTTGCTGACTTTTCTTTTTATTCAGTGTCTAGCAGTTTTAGTCATGTGATGTTGTGTACTAACCTAAAGCTTCGATTGGCGGAAAGCTGACCAGATTATCTGGAATATTATTTGTATTCTTTACTAATCTGCTTCTCAGAACATGATCCAGTTTCTCATTCATTGGCTGGTTTCTGTTGTAGTCATTTAGTTGCTTTGTTCATGTGGTTGTAAGATGTTTAAACTGTTGGGCGCCATAACCTGTTGGTTCTTGCTTGCAATTGTCGTTGCGGTGCTGGAGGAAAGAGTGAGTGAAGATCATGCAGGAATGAGTTTTTAATCCTGCTTGAATCATATGAAGAAATTTCGATTGTTTTTTGTCTGTAAAACTACAAATATGTTTCGGGGTAAAAACTCAAATGCACCTAAGGCTGGCCAGATTTGGAGATCTTTTTACAAGTTCATGGATTACTGATTTAGGAATTAGGAATTTCTGTATACAACCAAATTTTATCGTCCCAGTGTCTTGTGTATCTGGTATGGTAGACTGTGGCATGGTCTGCACTAACATTCACAAGACTGATGTCTGTCTTAAAACAATTGCATCCAGCTGATGCTTGGTTTGATCTGATCTGATAGCACGTGTTTGTGATGCACTCTGTAGGGAGCAGGTTGTTCGGTGGCCGCCTGTTGGGAGCTACCGGAAGAACAAACAAGCCGCCAATGCCACAGAGACCAAGGCGGAGAACAAAGGTAGAGGCGAGGCAGGATGGTGCTATGTCAAGGTCAGCATGAATGGAGCCCCATACCTAAGGAAGGTCGACCTCAAGACTTAACTCGAGCTATTCCCTAGAGCTTGAGAAGATGTTCAGCTGCTTCGTTGTTTCTAGATGTAAGTTACCATTATAAAATACTCCCTCCGACCGGAAATACTTGTCATCAAAATGGATAAAAGAAGATGTATCTAGACGTATTTTAGTTTTAGATACATTCCTTTTTATTTATTTTGATGACAAGTATTTTCGGACGGAGGGAGTATATGTTAATATCTAGCCTGCAGTAAATGTGAAGATAGGAATGAGATTTTCCTTATGCATTTTCTGGTTAGTGAAGCTCTCGAGAAGATAAAAAATGCAGGACTACTTTTGAATCGCACTGGCTTAACTATGGCTACGAGACAGTCAATGACCACTAAATAATTACTCATGATTAACTGTAACATCCTTTTCAAAAGAGAAAAAAAAAAATTAGATATGTATATTGCCATTCACAACATTCATTCAGTATTGGAGCAAAAGAAACAGCTTTTGGTAACCTGTGTTCAGTTAGTTTATTGATGTGCAACTTCTATACAGTATTTTCCATCATCGTTGTTCCTTACCTCCATGTTTTCGCCCTCTCATACGATTCCTCCTCCCACCGATGTTTACCCTTTACACCAGCCTTTCAGAGTTGATATTTGTAGTAGTCAAAACATACTTTGCAACTTGATGAAATTTTAAGATACCCCCATGTGTAAAAATGCCTATTTGGGAAGTCATCGTAGTTCTCCATGAAACCTAGCTTGCCCTTCCTTTTATTTAAAAAGTGGAAGATATATAGCCTCCAGCCTCTGCATGGGTGCACCCAGCCTTGTGTCAATCATAGTTTTTTTTGGATAATGTGTCGACAAGTATTCTGTGAACAATTGCTTAGGAAATTGTACGAAGAGAACATTATATGTATCCCCATGGACATGCTTATTTCCTAGAAATATGTTGACATTAAATATTTAATCTATCGATTTAAAATCAGAAACAAGAGCATCATTTTGAGTTTCCATTTTGTTACAGGTTTCTCAAAGATACACAAGTTGCTGGAAGTTTGGAAGAACTACAAGTTGGTGCAGTGATAATATATAAGTAATATGCCTTGTTTGTTGAACCTGGAGATATTGTAAAGTTTTACTCTGCTTATTTGGTGGTTGTTTCTACACACAAGCCACTGTATCCTCATTTTGCTTGTGTGCCACAGTTTTTTTTATCTCGAAACAGATGTACATATGTATTTGGTCTGTTTATGATACTGAATGAGGCCTTATATATAACTTTGATTGAACAGTATGTATAACTTGTGTCACTGTCATGATCGTTTGAGCATACTGATTGCATATTAAATAAGGGATATGTTACACAACAATTTAGATCTGTGAAAAATCACGTGATGGCATACTACCTGCCGGGTAAACGCGTTTTTGCAGGCAATGAAACTGCCGGTAATTGTAGTTCCTACCCATGATAGAGTCTGCCGGGAGAAAATGAACTGCCGGGAGATACAAAGGTCAGGGCAGAGAAACTGCCGGGGATTGTTTATCTGCCGGGAGAAGTAATCCCTGGCAGCCGTTGTCGTGGCAGTTCTATCTGCCGGGAGAAACTCTCTCCCGACAGTTTTACTGCCCTCTTAAGTACGTTCTCCTGGCAGATGATATGTCGTTGCATTGATGTTGTGGTGTAGTGCGAATCCCCGCCGCCACCTTCATCGGTATCGAGCGTGCGCGCCGGAGCACACCTTAGGCGGCGGCGAAGAGGAAGGAGGGGGAGGAGGGGGCGCGGCTGTGGCGGCTAGGGTTACCCCCGGGTCGCCTCGGAGGAGACGACGCGGGGAGGGGGGGGGGGGTTCGAAATCACATTCGACCCAATAAATTATTCCAATGCACTTCTTTTTGGCATAAAAGAGATATAGTTGACTCCATTGATAAAGAGTGCCCCATATCATTCTCTTCATAGTGCCCAAAGAGCCAAAGAGAATAGAACCAAATTGCATACGAAGTACAGACACAACTGAATTTTTGTGCACCTACTCCATGTGTCTCAAATAATTCAGCTTCTACATGCCTCTATTTTAATTGATTCTTATGAAGTTTCTGCAATCTTTTCAGCTGAAGATCCGGGTCAATTGTCCGAAAGGAAGATCCATTAGTCATCCACATGTGCATATAAGATCTCTAGTCCTATTATTATTCTTCATAAAACGGCAAGGATGTGATGACACTCCTCTGCCAAGGTGGCCTTTCGCAAACTTCCTGGGCTTTTCGTGCCAAACATCTCCTGCTCCTAAAGTGCCCTTGCTGCCCTTTCCTTGGATATAGCCTTCTTGAGTCCTTGTACAATCTACTGCTTGCTTGGTCCATCAGGGTAGACTGACTGACACATGTATCTGTGTGTCAGGAAAGAGCACAAAATTGTCATGGTGGAGTCACATTCTCTGTTCACATGTCCTTTTTAGTTCTTTTCAGATTTCTTCATTTGCGAATTCTAGCTTGCAGTAACCAAATTGAAAGAAAAACAAACAACGGGAGTACGAAGCGAACCTGTGAAGATGCAAGAAAGAGCAGAATGACCGTGTAATAGGTTCCATGCGGAGACCGCCATCTTGCTTGCGTCCTTTTGGTGTACTGCATCTTGTCAAAACTGATGGATTAGTCCATCGCTAGATACATGCTAATAAAGAGAGTGTGAGTAATAGGAGTACCAGTTATATCAATGTTGATTCGGGCTAAAGCGCTGAGATCCTCCTCTTAGCACACCAATATAAATCTTTGTTTGGGAGTTATTTGTGAGAAATCAGAGTCGGTGGTTGGAGTTGTATGCTATAAAATGGTGTTGCCAAGACCACATTGGTACCCTCTCAACGAGTACATGGTTGGGCCCTCCTCCTTTTATCCGGGCTTGGGACCGGCTATGCAGTATAAATGTTACCTTGAAAAAGTGACATAGGCGGAGTTCCCCACCCACCCTCCCTAAATATGACTTTTTTTGTTATGTTTTCCTTTTTTCTGTTTTCATTTTTTAAATAAAAACTACTTTTTGGATTTTTTGGTTTTATACTCTTTTTTTTTTTACCTTTTTTGGGTTTATACTTTTTTTAATTTTTACCAGTTGTAAGCCCTGGGCCAACCAAGCATCGTCATCCTGAAAATAAACACTGCAAACAGTATGAGGTCTTTACAAAAGGCTACTTGATTCAGATTCTCAGCATAGACAATGTACGGACCTTCATGGCTTATACGGACAATTTTAAGGCCACATACGTGCCGCCACCTTCTTCAGGGCCGACATTATCCGGCTGATGGAGTGGCATAAATAAGAGTTACTGTTAGCATGAATCGTAATCAACCAGCTCCGAGCATGGCGATGCATAACCTAGAGAGAAGATTAAACAGAATAACCAAAATTGATGGCGATCTGATCCTATATATTAGGCAGGTCAAATAAGATGCTTACCTGAACAGCAGCAGCAGTACTGCTATCACCAGCAGCACAGCTAGCACAGCTAAGTTGTCCAGCGCTCGCGGCAGCAGCACAGCTAGCACCGGCAGCACAGCAAGCACAGCTAGGTTATCCATCGCTCGCAGACGCAGCACAGCTCGCGCTGGTAGACTAGCAGCGCTGCTTGCTACGGCGTTCATCGTATCAGATTGAGCCTCTGGTTCCCTGGATAAACCGGAGAGCATGTCGCTGGCATCTGCCCGTTCTCCATGAATGATCCTCCTGTCGGCGTTCACCTGAGCGGCCATACATGCATGGACAACAACTAAGATGCAGTTTGAACAGTAAGTAATAACGTGCAGCAAGTACATATCAAAGGCTACAAATGATGCATACGGCTGGAGATTAAAGGGCAAGTACAAGAGCCATGGTTAATCGAGAGATCTCTCCTGTATATGTTAAACATGTGAGACGGCTTACCTGAGCATCGGCCTGCTCACTGCTCGCACTAGTACTGCTAGCATGCTGCTCTGAGAAATAATTATCCATTTCTTGCCTAATCAGCTGATGCAGCAGCCGTGCGGTTTCAGAACGCTCATCGTTCCGCACATTGCGCTTTATGGCTGCAACGATTTTGGGGTTCAGCAGGCACTTCATAAATTTTCTCTCAATAACAAAGGGGTCCACTTCTCCATACTCGGCGATTACCCCCGACATAAGACTGGCTCCATCCGGGCTGTTGAGCAGGTAGAGCATACAGGCAACATCGTCGAGCTGAGTGTGCATACATCCATATAGACAACAAAAGATTAAGATGCAGGCTGTTGAAGTAGCACAGATGAAATGCTACGGTATAAGATGCAGGGTTGTTAATGGTATTGGTACCTTAGGTGGCGGCCTGGAGGATGGCCCTTCCATGTCACCCTCGGTGAAATAATTCCAGATTGCTTGCTCCAGCAGCCGAGTCTTGACGAGCCAGGCTAATTTATAATAGTCATCCAGGAAGTAGGCTGAAATCATCTCGGGGCTCACATCACACAAATTTCGTGGATGACACTTCTTTAATATTCGTCGGAAACCAACGGGGTCCTTTAACAACAGAAAGGCTGCCAACATCTGTGTAACGTTTTCTTCCAGGGAGCTACAGGAGATCGTGGGGTTGGTTACTACCTGCAAGAGTGTGGGCAACAGCAAAAATAATGTGCTTTTCTACAATTAAATAAGTATTTTTCCAACAGTGTATAACTGTTGGGGTTACTGAGGATGCACACAGCAGGGTTTTCAATCGTACCTTATTATATATATAGTTTCTGCTGGCACCTGCACCGGAGCTTTCTGCTAAATTGCCGTCTGCGTCTGCGTCTGCACCTTATTATATATATATAGCGGAGTATAAGACAAGTATTAGCTGGAGTAATTGAGATACGGAAAGGGCAGTCCATACTACAACACATGGCACATGGCATCCTATATATCTACTCCCTCCGTCCGGAAATACTTGTCGAAGAAATGGATAAAAATGGATGTATCTAAAACTAAAATGCGTCTAGATACATCCATTTCTCCGACAAGTATTTCCGGACGGAGGGAGTAAAAGAGTAATCCTCGCTACTTGTAATTATCTTAATATGTTTAATTTGTTTCCTCAACTTTACTTTGTTGTAGGCATTAGAATTACTAGGTTGATCCACTAGCATCCGTTCGATTTACGCATGAGAATCCTCTACCATTCAACATTCATTACTGCTTTCTAAATGAGTTTTAAGTCATATTGCATTTAACTTTGACATGCATAATTTTTCATGTTAAGATTTTTTTCCTTATGTAGAAATTTATCACATAGTTTAAATCATAAGGACTGAATTAGTATTCTACACAATATGCAAATCACTAGTTATTATAAGAATGGAAAACCTTGGTACGTACGTACCTTTGTCATTTCCTGACCTGTCCGTTTCTTCGGTCATACAACAACTTACAATTATTACTGGCAACATTACTTCCTCTAACCTACCTTGGCCATTTCCTGACCCGTCCGTTTCTTTGGCCATACAACTTGCAACTATTGGCAACGTTGTTTCCGCTAGTCTATAATAGTTGGGCGGCCAAGACCCAGATTCAACCAAAGCTATATATTCAGGGTTCTGCATTAACATTTTGCTGTAGTTCGGATGGAGATCTGCTTTTGTTCCATCTCTATAATTGTTGAGGCTGGCCATAGTGGTGATATCATAGCCGGTATCATGCGCTTGGGAACAGCAAACATACTGATGTGGCAAAGAATTAAAAAAGAGAGAGGGTTAGAGTAACATAGGTAGATACCGTATCATGTTAAATGCTATACTACTTTGTGTTATGCATGACAATAAATATGATTATCTATGATTCTACTTTATGATACTATATGCACTATGAAGGTAATATCATATACTAGTATCACATATATGCATGATACTAGTATATGATACTCCCCACTATGAGTAGCCTGATAGCACCATGGACCGCATCATGTTTGAACCTCATGCGACTATGTTCCTGCTTAATTGTGTGGATTAAAAGAACAGTCAATTAAGCCACATTAATTGCGCCAAATCATTGCAGAAGTGCAGAATATGATTGGATGGTAATTATTAAGTGAATGCACTCCTTTATAACTACGGCTCGGTTCCTGCTTGCATGTGTGGTTAAAAATAATCTATCAGCGCATGCATGCCAGAGGAAGAATGGATGGTTCCTGCATGTTTTTTTTTTCTGTGTGAGATGGTTCCAGTCGGCCCCAATAGGATGTATGCAGATAGTAGAGACAGAATTAGACTAATTAACGAACTGAGCGGTGACAGCTGAGTTGCCATATCACTTGCAGTTCATCATGCAAAATCATCATCGTACAAGAATCTGGCAAATGTCCTGATTGGTTTGCTAGTTAAAGCTGAAACTAGTTTGCGTGAGGTGAGGATGATGGAACTCGGGTGTTGTTATTTGTCTATAAGGAAGAAGAAAAAAACTAACGCTGAGCCTGCCTGCTTTGTGTTACCTGAGACGGAGATCCTGTGCTCTCTGCAGTGTCAAGGTCAACAACTGCAAGGGTATGTGGTACTCCAGTATCTTGCATTGTCCGAGCTAGAAAGCATGACATTATATTATTGACGATGTCACAGCTGGCGCCTTTTTCCACGAGCGCCCGACCTGCCCACCCTATCTTCGGGGTGTAATACTTTTCGAAAATGTATGCTTCCTAAGTCAAAAGAAAAATCACATCATCGATGAATTGAGTATTGTCATTATGTTGATATATAGGAAGGAGATGCAAAAGCTGCAAGAACTTACGTTGTTCCATCTCTTTATGAAGAGCGCTAGATGGCGGCCTTCGGTTGCCTGCCTTAGCTTCTTCTCTGCCTCGTCCACCTGCACGATCCCACAGTCCTTGCAGTCGAGGTGGTAGGTGGCCGTCTCGAGCTGAGGCATGTTCTCCAGCAGGCCGACGTCCGTCCCGTTCCCAACCTTGATGCCGCCAACCTCCAGCTCTTGCATCTTTGGAAGCCCACCTTTTCCGCATATCAGCTCTATGTTGGTGTTGATGTATCCCAACTCCGGGAACTCGTCCTGTTCGGCGATGTATGACAGGCTGTTGTCCTGGCTGTGCAGGTATAGGGAGCGGAGTGACGGCATCTGCCCGAGGATCTCCAGGTGTGCCGCCTCCAGGACCTCCACCTGCAGTAGCAGCTTGGAGAGTTTGGGGACACACGATTTGTGGATCCACGGCATCGGCCTGGGTAGGATGATCCCGAATAGCAGTAGCTGGCGGAGCTGCGGGGAGGGCACGCTGCCTTCCCAGCTGCCGAGGCGGACCTTCTCCTCTGCGTGTGACCAGACCTGCAGGACCTGGAGGCTCACCAGGTCGCGAAGGGACTCCACTAGTGCCTCTTGCATGCCGTCGTCCATCTCGTCGAAATGGATTACCAGCACCCTCATCTTGGTCAGCTTCCGGAGCTCGATAGCAAAGTCCGGGGACTTGTCCGCCGAGTGCAGCCACAGCTCTTCCAGGGAAGTCAGCTCCCCTATTCGGCCCATCATCCTCGTGCCCTTGCCAGCACGCAGGCACCTCAGCTTCCTTAGAGCCTCGACGAACGACGACAGCTCACTGATGCTGGTCGCCCTCACGTCTAGAGTCTGTAGGAGCTTGAGGTGTCCTATCTTCTTGGGGAGCTCGGATACGGTCGTGCCCACAAGACCAATGTACCCCAGCCTATCCAACTCCCCGAGGTGCTTCAGTTTGCTATCTTCGGCGGATAAATCACAGCTCTCCAGATCTATTACACGCAGCCGTTTGAACTTCTTGAGTGCGGGAAAGATATCACCAGTACACTTATTGACATAAAACGACAGCACCTCCCCCACTTCTAGGCTAGTGTTTTGGTTTTGGACCTCGTGTATGGCTAATCTATAAATGGTTCCAGTTTGAGATGTGCTCTCCTGCTTCATGCCTACCACAGTAGAGAAATTCACTTCCTCACTGCTTGACAGATCACGGATGAGGTCAAGCATCAAACCATGAAGGCGGCAACCCCCTTGGCCGACATCACGAGGGCTCACCGCCCACTGGATCATACACCTATCTAATAGCTCAATGAAATATTTCTCCCCAGTCTCAAATAACCCACCAGGAACCAGTCCCTCTGCTACCCACCTCCAGATCAACATATTCTTCTCGATCAGGTGACCCTCTGGGAACAAGCTTAGGTACAACAAACACCTCTGGGCATGGTAGGATAGATCATAATAACTAGAAGATAGTACCTTTTTTATGTGCTCGAAAGCCCCGTCCTTCTTATGCTCATCAAAACCAATAGATTCATACGCCACATGCCACCCCTTGCTTTTATTTTGAGCAAGAAAGCAACCTATCAAAGATATAGCTATTGGCACACCACCACATTTACGAAGAACATGATCCGCCACTATATTGAATTCAGTATCATCACTTGTAGCATTGGCTTTCATAAGGAGTAACTCTTTGGAATAGTCAGAGGAAAGTTCTTCCATTGTGTAAAAATCACCAACTTCTTCAGCAACCTTGGGGTTACGAGTCGTGATGATGATTCTACATCCAGCACTATCCTTAAAAACACCATCAACACATTTCCATGTTCCCTCATCCAATATATCATCAATGACAATTAAGCACCTATTCACAACAGAACACAATAGGCTTGCATGAATGGTCATGAAAAGAAAAACATGCTTGATTAAAAGGAAACATATGAATACAGACTCGCAGGAGTGTCCAATAATAACTCGGTGATTTTGTCTTTGAAAAAGGTTTATATAATGGCTTTGGTGTCGTTTTGAGTTCCATATATTAGTGCTTATTCTTAACATGGTACTACAAGAGGCATCACATTAAATTTTAGAAGTTCATTTTACGATAGATCTACCGTGTCACTTCCAATATACCGCAAGCCTAAGTAATCTGAAACTCATATGAGCAATTACGCAATAGATCTCCCCATTAATATGAGTATTTGAAAAGATTGACTGTCCACGTGAAGGACCGCATCAACACCTAATATACCCACATGGTTGGTGGGAATGCGATCTTTACAGTAAGTATACATATATATATTTTGATGAAGGACGCTCTTTATCGATTCATAATGTTGCATCGAGTGGAAACAAACAATCATTCAAAAGTTACAAAATTGCACATATATATGTATAGTAGTGCTTTAGATGCTGTCAGATTTGAGATCCGATGATCCAAAAAGTTATATCACGATAGCACCTAAAACTTGGTATCACCTGAAATTTCCCCCAAAAGATACGCATCCGGCCTCGGCATAACTAGGATGCACACAGTCTATGATTCTATATTTATAAGTAGAAAGCATATATATGTGCACTTATGAATTTATAATCTTTGTATTTGTTTTTTTTTCTTATAACTTTTTTCGTTTCAAAGATAGTTGATGATGATGACTAGCAAACATGGATTGGAATAACTGTACGTGCGTACCTCTTATCCTTAATGAACTTTTGCAGATGCAGGTGGATGATTGGCTGGTATATGTTTGGTGACTGGTATTTATCTGGTTCCTTGCCATAGAAGTCAAAGTGAAGTGCACAGAAGATGTCCGTCAGTACCTTCTCCGGGCCAGCTCTCTGGCCGAGGCGAACAAAAGCCCCGCAATCGAACCAGGATTTCTACTTGTCGTAGAATGCTTGAGCAAGGGTGGTCTTGCCCATGCCCCCCATCCCGACAATGGAGACATGATCGCCCTTGGACAGCTTCTTGGTTAGGTCGGCGATTGCGCCGTCTAAGCCAACAGGGTTAGATTCCCTGTTGCCCATGGCAAACATACGAGTGGCCACTACGCGTGCGGAACTACTTTCCAGGGCACTCTTAGAAGGATACGTACCATGCTGGTGACGCAGCCGCTTTACCTCGGCGAGTGTTTCTTTGATGTAGTTGTCCATCTGATGGTTAATAACCAGCTTGATCGGTGCAGAAACAAGGGCGGCCTTGGTCTTGGTCGACTCGATGCGTGCCATGAAGGACTGGAGGCGTGTCTCGATGGTATGAGACAGCTTCCTGACCTGGCCGGCCCGGATCTTCACCTGGGATTCAAGATGATCCGACGGGATGCCGGAGACATCCCCAAGGAAAGCGTGCATGCTCATCAGCTCGCCCTCGAGGTTCCTCAGCCCGTTCTTCACGGCCTTGTCCAGGCCCCACTCGTACATGAGCAGCTTCCCAAGAGAGGGAACGACAGCGCGAAGCACCGATGAGCCGACTGCCTCCAACGCCATGCTCAGGCGGTGGACTCTCACACTCTCTCTTGCTATCTTATCTCTCTCTCTTCTCTTTCTCTCTACACTTGCTTTGAGAAGCTCTTACTTGGTAGCGTGGTTGCTTGTCCTGCGAGCGTATATATGGTGGCTACCTAGCTGGCTGCTGGTGGGTGTACGAAGATATAGTACTACCGTGCTGGTTGGTGCATCGACGCATAGATAGTTTCTCTAGTCACATGCGCGTGAAGACCTTGTTGTACCCGCATGAGAGCTATACATACGGGCATCTCCTTATGGTGATGGCTGGACTGTTGGGGTGGCTTTGGCTCGCCTGCCTTAGCTCTTCCTCTGCCTTCTGCACCTCCACGGGGCCGCAGTACAAGCAGTCGAGGTGGTAAGTGGCCCTCTCGAGCAGAGGCATGTTCCCCTGCAGACCAACGTCCATGCCTACCCTGATGCCACCAACCTCAAGCTCCTGGATCATTGGCAGTGACCCGTCTCCACATATCAGCTCTATGTTCGTGTTGAGATATTCCAACACCTTGAACTCATTCTTGCCGGCGGTGTATGACAAGCGGTTGTCCTCACTATGGAGGTAGAGGGAGCGGAGCGACCGCATCAGCCCAAGTATCTCCAGATCCTGCGCCTCAAGGACCTCCACCTGCAGCAGCAGCTTGGAGAGTTTCGGGACACATGAGGGGTGGATCCACAGTGTCGACCTGGGTAGGATGACCCCAAACAGCAGCAGCTGGCGAAGCTCCGGGGAGGGCACGCTGCCCTCCCAGCAGTTCAGGCGGATCTTCCCCTTTGCGTCGGACCAGACCTGCAGGACCTGGAGCTTCTTCAGTTCATGCAGGGACTCCACCAGTTCCTCTTGCATGCCGTCATCAATATCGTCGAAATGGATTACCAGCACCCTCATCTTGCTCAGCTTTCGGAGCCCAACAGCGAAGTCTGGGGACTTGTCTGCCGAGTACAACCACAACTCTTCCAGGGACGTTAGCTTCTCTACCCGGCCCATCATACTCGTGCCACTGCCAGCACGCAGGCACCTCAGTGTCACTAGCTCTTCGACAAACGGCGGCAGCGTGGTGATGCCAGTCGCTGTCACATCGAGCGTCTGTAGGAGCTTCAGGCGTCCTATCTTATCCGGAAGCTCAGTTACAGGCGTGTGCACAAGCCCAATGTACTCCAGCCCATCCAACTTCCCGAGGTGCTTCAGTTTGCAATCTCCAACGGATAAATCACAACTCTCCAGATCTATTACACGCAACCGTTTGAACTTCCGGAGAGCGGGAAAACTACTACTGGTACATGTGCCGGCATAAAACGACAACACCTCCCCCACTTCCAGGCTAGTGTTTTGGTTTTGGCCCTCGTGGATGGCTAATCTATGAACGGGTCCAGTTTGAGATGTGTTCTCCTGCTTCATGCCTAGCACAGTGGAGAAATTCTCCTCCTCACTGCTTGACAGGTCACGGATGAGGTCAAGCATCAACCCGTGGAGGCGGCAACCACCTTGGCCAACATCACAAGGGCTCACCGCCCACATGATCATGCACCTATCTAGTAGCTCGATGAAATATTTCTCCCCAGTCTCAAATAACCCACCAGGAACCAGGCCCTCTGCTACCCACCTCCATATCAACATATTCCTCTCGATCCAGTGGTCTTCCGGGAACATGCTTAGGTACAGAAAGCATTTCTTGATTTCATAGGGTAGAACATAATAGCTATAAGACAACACCTTCCGTATGTGCTCGAAAGCCCCATCCTCCTTGTGCTCATCAAAACCAATAGAATGATACTCCCTATGCCACTCCTTGCTTTGACTTTTAGCAAGGAAGCTACCTATCATAGTGATAGCCATTGGCACACCACCACATTTACGCAAAATTTTATCTGACACTATGTCAAATTCAGTATCATGGCTTTTAGCCACAGCTTTGGCACAGACTAACTCTTTGGAGTCACTAGGGGAAAGTGGTTCTATCTGGTAAACGCCACCAACTTCTTCGGCAACTTTGAGATTACGAGTGGTGGTGATGATTTTAATTCGGGTACTACCCTTAAAAACACCTTCAACACGGCTCCATGTTCCCTCATCCTATACATCGTCGATGACAATTAAACACCTATTCACACCAGCAGTCAAAAGGCTAAAATATTAATTATTATGAAGAATATACCAACTTTACTAAAGGTGGAAATGAAGGGGAGAAGGCATGAAAGATAAGAATAAGCAGAGCGAGAGTTACCAAGAAATCACAACATGGTTTCTTTGTAGAATACTAATATCTTTAGTTAGAATAGCTTAGTAAACTGCTTCGATGTAAAGTACTACCAAAATATCTATACATTGGCTTTGGAGTTGGAAATTGCTAACGAAGCTCGAGCTCCATGGAGCACAAAATTTGAAAAATTCAAAAATAATGTTCTTATGTTAAAATAAATTCTTGGAAAATACACGCGCACCTATGGATGTATACTACTTGTCTGTAAAGTTTCATGGCGAAATATTGCTTTGTGTGGTCTGCACAAAACTAATTAATTATGTATTTCTAGCAGATGTACTATTGACCATAAAAGTACATGATTTGTTTTGTACAACTCACATCAAAACATATTCATAATGAACTATTACACACATCTAGTATACATCTATAAGTACTTGTGTGTTTATTTTCAGTTTTTTCCTGGAACTTAAAAAATGAATTTTAATATTTCAAAATTTCGGGCTCCATGGAGTCAGAGAGCCAAAAAGCCCAGTGTTTGTCCCTAACATGGTATTATAAGAGGTATCGCAATAAATTTGAAAAGTTAATTTCACAATGAATCTATCATGTCATATTTATATATATGGGAAGAAAATATAATCTTAAATTCATGCTAGAAATTAGTACTGGATAACATTTACTTTCCACATGTAGGGCACTAACACAACGGATATACACTTGTGGGAAAAAATTAACATATGGACTTGATTAATGAGATGTAATCTTTACAGTTAATTAATAATTCACTATTTACATGTGGAAAATGCACATGTGCATTTGTTAATTCATAATTTCTGTATTTATTTCATTGGTATATGCAGATAATATCATATGTTACAGTTTATACAGATGCATGGTAGACGAGAATAACTATGTGTAAAAACTAGATGAGAATAACTATATGTGTGCGTGTGCGCGTGTAAAAACAAACAGGAGGATCGATTAGAATAACTATGCATACCTCTTGTCCACCAGGAAATCTTGCAGCTGGTTGGTTAGCTGGCGCTGGTCTGGTTCATGACCATAAATCTCTATGTGAAGTTCATCGAAGATGTTGGTCAGAATCTTCTTCATGTCAGCACTCTGACCGATGTGTACAAAGGCTCTGCAACCAGAATCCCCTTCAAAATCCCCTTTCATCTTGTTGTAGACTGCTCGAGTAAGGGTGGTCTTGCCCATGCCCCCCATCCCGACAATGGAGACATGATCGCCCTTGGACAGCTTCTTGGTTAGGTTGGCGATTGCGCCGTCTAAGCCAACAGGGTTAGACTCCCTGTTGTCCATAGCAAACATACGAGTGCCCCACTCCCGTGCGGAAGTACTACTTTCCAGCAGGGAACTCTTGGAAGGATACGTGCCATGCTGATCACGCAGCTCCTTAACCTTGATGAGTGTTTCTTTGATGTAGTTGTCCATCTGATGGTTAATAACCAGCTTGCTCGGTGCAGAAACAAGGGTGCTCTTCGCCTTGGTCGACTCGATGCGTGCCATGAAGGTATGGAGGCGTGTCTCGATGACATGAGACAGCTCCCTGACCTGGCGGGCCCGGATCTTCACCTGGGATTCAAGCTGGTCCGGCGGCATGCCGGAGACATCCCCAAGGAAAGCGTGCATGCTCATCAGCTCGCCCTCGAGGTTCCTCAGCCCATTCTTCACGGCCTTGTCCAGGCCCCACTCGTACATGAGCAGCTTCCCAAGTGAGGGAACAACGGCGCGAAGCACCGATGAGCCCACTGCCTCCAACGCCATGCTCACACGGTGGACTCTCAACCTCTCTCGCTAGCTATTTTCTTCCCTCTCTCTCTCTTTTTCCTTGCTCTCTCACAACTTCCTTAGGAAGCTTTTGCTTGCTAGCGTAGTTGCTTGGCTTGGGTTTGTGTATATTGGCTGGCTAGCTTCTGGTGGAGCTACAACTAAGATCCGAGATGCAAGCAGGTCACGGCTTGGAGGCATAAATAGTTGTGGGATCCATGGTGCCTGGCGTGTAGCGCCCAATTAACCAAATGTTATTCTGAAGACAAGCTAGGGATCATCCTTTCACTCATCTTCCTTTCATATGGCTTGCAGCTAGCTAGTCACATGCAGGTCAGTACTACTAGTAACGGAAAAGTCCAAACTGTATTGGCTACATTTCATTACCTGCTCATCACCTCATGAGTCATGATACATTGCAATACGGACAAAATGCAATCAAAACCGTAAGCAGTGGCGAGGAAAAAAAATTAAGGTGGGGCAAACTCCGTAAGGCCCATTACACTGCAATACGGAGGGCAGCTGCGAGGGCTTGCCCATCTCGCAAGCGTGTGTGGTCGTGAACATGAACAATATGTTCAGAGCTTCCCCCATGAATGAAGACACGCCTCAGGTCAGTTTCCTCAGACAGAAGAAGAGACTAGGAGAACATGATGGCATGGGAGTATGGCGCATTCTGCACCTACTGGCCGAAATATTACCAATCTGACTTTGGAATTGCAGCCGACGGGTATGACACGATGTGGTGCACCCTCCGTGCATAGAATTCGCGTTATCGATCAGTTGGAGATGATGGTATCATCACTCCCGCCGGTGGTTGCACTGATAGCATCCATCAGCGGATGAGTCAGTAAATGTAGATACATCTAGTTGGCAAGTGGCAACCATCAGCCGTAAAATCCAAAAAAAATAAAATCACAATAGTGTTGTTCCCCAAAGCATCAAACAGATTAGCTGTCCAGTTGCTGGCACCTATCGTTTGAATCTGTGAATTCATATGGTACAGCTGTTCTTTTGTTAAAAAAAAAAAGTGTTACTGAGTGGCCCGACATCCCTCCTTATCTTTCCGGGGCATGCATGTGTCAGGTATCTATAAAGCATCCTAGGTACTCCGAGTTATCTTCGTAGTAAGACAGAGTGGTTTAGAATTGGATCCCTCTCTACCAATGGATGAAAGGGGTAGGCTTGACCAAGACTAGTACCGGATCTAAGAGATGCAATTGGTGGGCCTCAACCAACCATCCAACTTTTTAATACATTTTTTAACACAGACACAGATGCTCATACATACGCACATACATTGATCACTATGAATGCACACACCCACATCCTACTCTAATGATCACCTTCGGGAGACTGAGCAGACACATCATTTTGAGATTGACAGAGTCACCACAGACATCTTCGGAGTCGACCGGAGCATCTCCTCCCACACTAGTAGAAAACAGGGCTATCGTTCGGGCCTGGCCAGCCCATTAGTCCCGGTTCTTCATGAACTGGGAACCCATGGGTGGTATTAGACCCGGTTCATGAGCCCGGGGGCGGCCGGGGCCTAGTGGGCATTGGTCCCGGTTCGTCTGGACCCATTTGTCCCGGTTTTAGGCACGAACCGGGACCAATGGACCTTGCTCCTGGCCCATAGCCATTGGTACCGTTTCATGCCTTGAACCGGTGTAGAAGGGGGGGGGGGGCTTTAGTCCCGGTTCAGGCCACGAACCGGGACAAATAATTTGCCTATATATACTCATCGCCGCGGCAGAGCACTCTGTTTTTTCTGGCTGACGAGGGGAGCATTTGGGTGCTCTAGCTCACCTCCTATGCACATGAGGTGTTCGATGAAATGTCCGAGCCACACTAGTTAATCTTTCTCCTCTCGAAACTCGACCTTCGAGCTCCATTTTCCCCGAGATTTGTCTAGATTTAGCGGTCCGTCACGCCCGTCCCGTGTTCACCGCCGTCCGATCGCCTTCCGATCTCATCGCTGCACCACCGTGGTGAGCCTCTTGTTCTTATCTTCTTTACGAAAGAAAAATTCTTACTTCAGATATATACTTGTCTAATTTTCTTACTTTTATTATTCCTTGTTATTATATAGTGCAATGGTTTTGGTATCCGCCCCCGTCGGCCCTCGTCCTGTCTATGATTCAGATGTGGTATATATTATCTTTTGATACTATTTGGTTCATTTATTGTTTATAGCAATTATGCCGACCAACGTGACATAGATTGTATTTATCTAGGAGGTTGTTGAACAGGAAATTCCAACCGACCCTATTGTCGAGAGGTTAAATTTAGTTGAAGAAGAAAACAATTACTTGAAGGAAAAAATAAGAAAAATAGAGGAGGAGAAGATTATATTGGAGTTGCATGTTGTGGATGTCGTCGATGATCACAAGATCAAGATGGATGCAACGCGGTTGAAGATTAAAAAGATTAGAAAATATGCCATTCATACCGAGACTTGGTATCATTATGCAGTTGGATCAGTTGTTACCTTGGTTACGATTATGATCGCATTTATTTTTGCATTGAATTTTTTTTACATAATTTCAGTGTATGGTTTAATTAGATGCTCTAGAGAGCTATATGTTGTTCAATGAAAACTATGTATGTACTTTGGTTTTAATGTGATGATGAATTTCTATTAATTTTGTCACTTATCTATTCATGAGAGAGTTGTAAATTGATGATGTGGCTTTGAATGGTGCATTTTGAACACAGAAAAATTATGGAGTTCAAATAAGTTTAAAAAAATGAAATCCCTTTGTAATAGACGAGTTTTCGTATGAAACCCTGATACTTCGAAGGAGATTGTACGTTTTGTACACGAAGTGCATCCAGTTTTTGCAATAACCCTCTGTACTTTCTTGGACATGCTATGTGGGTGAAATGATGATACCATGCCAACTTGGAACCTTTTCAGAGTTCATTTCAAATGCTTTTCAATTTCATGGTCTTATAGCTCAAAATAATCAGCAAATGCATCAAAAATAACAAATGAAGTCAGAAAGAGTTGAAAATTGATGATGTGGCTTTGAATGGTGCATTTTGAACACATTAAAACTATGGAGTTCAAATAAGTTCAAAAAAATGAAATCCCTTTGTAACAGACGAGTTTCCGTATGAAACCCTGATACTTCGAAGGAGATTGTCCGTTTTGTATACGAAGTGCATCCAGTTTATGCCGTAAGTTTACCTTGTAAGTGACCAGGTGATCAGGTGATCGCTAACTTAAGTTTACCTTGTAACCTTAATGACACAACTATACTTTCATCTCCATCGTTGTTGGTTGAACTTAGGTATCACACGGAGGAAATCCAACAACCTATGAGCTCTTGAAGCAAACCGGTTTGGAGGAACAAGTTGGACAAAACAAGTTTCAAGTGAAGCTAATGCTGTCGGTTTTTACTTTTAGTGTTTCATTGTGCCACACCCATGTTGTGGAGTGACGGGGCCATAGGGTTACATCAACAGAAGCTCCATCAAATTATCTTTCCAATGCAAAAAAACCTCACATCATTTGGAGTTGTGAGTCAAAAGTTGTAGTCATTCTCGTGGAAGGTGTCCAAGCTGTCAAGGCTTCACGAATTCCTAAAGAGCTCTCCAACAACTCCCAAAGTTGACTGCTTATTCCTCCAAGAAAGCCTTGCAAACCTGGATACTTTTGAAACCATTTTCACACCTAGCTAAGGGGGGTTGTACCTGCTATAAAACTCCATCTTCCCCATCCTCTTGAGAACCTTTTGCAAAACCATTCAGCTACAAGCTTATGCAGCAAGACTGCTAGAGAGATCCGAGAGATCCTTGCTACCTTTGCTCTTGTGAGTTCATCCGGATTCGCGAGAAGGAGGCTCTGGTTCCCCCTAATTCATGCTCTACGGTTCCAGCCGTTTTGTGTGGGTTAGTCCTGGTTTGTGGTTTTGGGATTGTTCGGACAGCGGGTTGGAGTCCTTGTAGCTTCGGTCAGCCATCCCCACCGTACGTGTTGCATCCAACTTGGCAGGTATAAAGCTAGTTATCCTGACTGCTTGCAGCTAGTTATCCCTCCCGATTCGATCCTATGACTTGAAGATCGGGCCACCCTCGGGCATGAACTCGTTCATCGGGTTCCGACCTATCAGATAGGGAGACCTATCACTCATAGTTATCCTTTAGCATGTGCAATGTGCACCCTCTGTTGCATATCATCGCAAGGCGACGTTGGAAATTGCTGAGTTGAGTGAGCGAGAGATTCATGGGCCGGTCCATGTGGGTGTTATATCTGCAATTCCACTATTTCAACATCGGATAAGAGTTACCAATGGGCTTGCAGGACCACCACCGACAAATACCGAAGTCGGAACATGTAAAAACACCATAATCATGCAGCGAACAACTCATTTTTTTCTATCAGAAGAAATACCATCTCTAATAGAGCAGCCAACACGATATACGAAACTAAAAAAGGAAAACCACCATCATATCATAATTAAAACCCGAGCCAGCGTAGATAAAATAGACGAAACAACTTTTTTTTGCGAAATCAAAATGAAACAACCTGTAGTAACAAAATCTTTCCCTAATAATAATAAAGCGACTATCGCTTCTGCCCGCCCGCTCACCGTCGTAAAATTTTTTTTGCGTCATAATAGCTTTTGCCCGTTAGGATCGTATAAGTAACCGCCACGAAATCTAATTAATCTGATGCCAGTTCAGCTGGCATGAGTTTGTTTGCTGAAAGGGTTCGCTGGTCCTGAAATACTACCACATCGACTCCTTGAGGGCAATCATACTAATTTATATACGTGCAAAACCAGCACATATACAGAAGCTGACTGCACGAGAGTCTCCACGAGACGTAGCAGAGTCTCCACGAGAGATGCGGTGCTACACTGGAACGATGCAAGAGCCGGCCGATAAAAATTATATAGCACAGTCGATAGTGTGTTATGTTAGCAGTTGTTTATATGCTCACATATAATTCAAAGGTACATTTATACATTGTTATTTTTTCTTGCCTCTAACCTGACCATACCTGAATCATTTGTTAGTTAAAATGCTCAACATGGAGAGCGGCGATTTGGTGCCCGGGCTCAGATGAGCCTGGGCAGTAACGCCATTTAAAACAGAAAAAAAGTTCAAAAAATTTCAACTTTTTTTGTGGTGCAAGATGCTCGTGTACGTGAACTTCCTGCATAAAATTGTGAAGTTTCGACACTCGAGGAGCTCGTGGGAAAAAAGAAAAAATTTGGATGGCTGAGAAACTTTCGCTCAACACGTCAATCTTATCAGCAAGGGAACAAGAAAAATATAGTGGTGTCTGGACCGGGACCACGAACAGATCAAGCGAAATCAGAGAGGGAGATGACATTGTAGACCTTGAGTTCCTGTTCATAAGGTTTGCCAACATCGTCGCCACCATGAGCAATTCCCCAAAACATTGATGATTGGACGCGGGGAGTTCGGCAATTTCACATAAGTGTTTCATTACCTCTTAGAACTGCTCACCGTGTGTTTGAGGTAACGTGTAATTAAATCTACTCTTGATATGATAACGGTAAGTGAATATATTGGAATTTAGCTTATGTCAAGATATGGATTATTTCTAAACCAATATTCTCTTTAACAACCATAATAATCAAATATAATAGTTCTCCTGCAAAACCACCTTACCAAACCTGATGGATATTTGTAGTGCTATTTCTCGATATCCCTTATATGATGTATTGTGTACAAGTATATACAAACAATGTATGTAATTGTAAAACAAGTTTTTTTATGGTGTTGCAACCAATGAGTCCATGAGGCATGAGCTAAGGATATGTAAAGTTTTTTTTCTCCCGTTGCAACGCACGGGCTTGTTTCCAGTACTACTAGAGCAAGAAGAGTTAATCCCGCTTATCCTCTAACATAATTTGAAACTGCACCGTATAGTAGAAGAGCTGGTTTGCCTCAAGTGTGAATATCATCTTTTTGTCGCCTATAGTAGGTACGCTTTTATGGACATGGAAGCAGATTCCTTTTTCTTTAGAAGCAAACTTTTGTTTGTTTGAAAACAATGAGTTGCTACCCTGGAACCATTTTATGTTTGAGTGGAACCAAATTTAATTGTGGTCCATTGATGCAAATTTAACTTTGAGTGGAAGCAAAATTTCTGGTCACTAGAAACAAGTTCTAGCTTCATTGGGCATACAAAAGTAAACATTTATAATGGACACATAATTCCTAATAAATTTCGGTTGGATTGAAAATAATTTGGCTATTTGTTGAAGCAAATTATTGAGTTGATGGACGCATAAATGTGAGAAATAAATCATGTGAAGAAAACAAAGTACAATATCAATCCTGGAGGTCTCATAAATGTAGGAAACATTTTTTTACTTGAACTGGAATCAAACTCTTTTTAGGTTGAATTGGAATCAAACTTCTCTCCTGAACAATTGAAATCAAACTTTGGTTACGTGCAGTCTGATGGCTTCACGTTTTAGGATAGACATAACTACAGGAAAGTGGTTAGCAAGGGTGCCGTGCATGCTAAACGGAAGCAGTTATTAGGAAGGAATCAAACAACCATGCACGGCCTAGTAGTAGATCCAACGACCATCTTACATCCCATCCTACGGCCCAAAACGAAAACGAAACAACCTACTGTAATAACATACTAGAGAGAAAAAGAGTTAATCCGGCTTAATTAGCCTCTAATAAAAATTTGAAACTGCCGCGTACAGAAAGAAGAGAGCTGGTTTGCCTCAAGTGTGAACATCATCTTTTTATCGCCTACAGTAGGTACTACGCGCTTGTGACTGCTGACTGGCTCTGCATGGCATGGCGCGCATGATTTTGCGTGGAAAGACGTACGGCTGATTATATGGGGATACATAACTGCAGACACCAAGGTAAAAAAAGAAGAAGAAAAAAACTGCAGGCACGTGAACTGCACTCTCCTTCCGCTTAGGTCAGAGTTGTCGTTTTAGGCGTTCGGCATGTGAGGCGCCATAGTGAGTTGGTCTAAGGTAGCACTGGAGGTCTGTACTATGTTTCTATGGCGTCAATGCAAGGTCTCTAACCCACCCCGGCCGGCCGCCGGCCAGACTGCGCCGGTTGAAGTAAAATAGTGCACCGCCCCCTGCTTAGTAAACCGGGAGATAAGCTTAACAATTCGCAAAGCAGGTAGCCGGGCGCGACGGGGCGTGTTTCCTGCTACATGCGTACTTAAAAGACTCGGTAAACACGTACGGAAGCATGGAGTGCGCATCGCGTGTCGCGGCGGCTATTTCCCACCCCTCCCAAGGTCGCATCTGAGCCTTGGCTTGCCATCAGCGATGCATGCTGGAGTAGCCAGTGGGCGCGAACTGCCGGCACGGCACCCACCAAAAGGACCACGCGGCACCCGAAAAAAATAACTATTTACTGTCCGGGGTACAGGCCCGAGAGCAGAAATGATGCTCCCCCGTGGTAGGATGTTTTAGAGACCTACTCCTTTTCCTTATCGTCCATTGTTTTGCCTTCCTGCTCCCTCGGGTTCTCATCCTCTACCACTCCTCCTGCCTGATCGGGCAACTTGTGGTTTTAATTGTGAGGATACGAAAATTTCTTAAAAAAAACGTTTATTTAGTAGACTCACGAGTCCATTACTCTATCCAACGTTAACGCTGCTGTCAGCTTTGAGTCAATGCAAAATCGACCAATGCTACGTGCTAGACTGCAAAGTGAAGTAAACTAATGCACAGCTTAGATCGACGAGGCCTAAAACCGGGAGAAAGAGTGTAAATCACGAGTTCATTAGTTCATCCAATGTAACATTGCCGGCATTTCAAATAAATACAGAGTAGATCTGCACAGCACGCCAAATTGCCAACCAATGCACAGCAGCTGCGTGGATCGGTGAGGTGGATAGCTGGACGATAAGGTGTAAATGATTCATGACTTGATTAGTCCATCGAATGTAACATTATTGTCTATTTTCAAATTTACAATCCGGCACACCATGCTGGCCAAGAGTGCCAAACTTCCAGATTAAAACTACAGTACATTCCAAGCTGCTAATTGTATCAATGAGGTGAAGAAACGGCTGATAAGTGTAATGTTTGATAGAGGTGGTGGCTGGGCACGACAGAATGTGTTCGTGATGCTTAAAAACCTATGACCACCAGCGACAACCGTCGAGAAGCATGTGACATAGTGTGTTCTCTCTTTCTCTCCCTCTCCCTCTCCCTCCCTCCCCCCTCCTCTCTCTCTCTCTCTCTCTCTCTCTTACATGGAGATTGAGGATGGTTGCAGTGCTTTAGTATAGACTAATCAACCGAGAGCGTGAATTTGTGTAGCCTTTGATTTTCGTGTACCAAAACCTGTTTAACTTTCTTGTTCTAAGAGCAAGCATAATAGTACAGCCAACTGTTGCCTATAAGGCCCTTCCCAGTGCTACACCGTGTACAGGTGCTAAGAGTGCCACATAAGCAAAAAAAAGTGACATGGCAAAGCAATTAAAGAGGAGAGAGAAATCATGATGACCCCAGGAGGAAACAGTGCTAATCACTTGGACCTATGCAAAATGACTAACAACCAATGAATGAAGGAGTTTAATTTGTAAACAATTCAATGAGTAAAGATTAGCTACAATACCTAATCACTTATGCATTTGGGAAGACTAGTTACTAAGATATTTAATGCACATAGCACCTCATGTAAGTACCCATGCATCGGTAGTAGCCTAAGAAAAGTGCCATGTCATCTATAGCCAACGCTATAGCCAGTATGTGTAGTAGTTAGCTATAAATATGTGCTACTTTATTAATACATGGCTCACCTTCCACCCTTGCACAGTGCCTAGAAGCATGTGCTGCAGCTGGCTCTTACATGAGAGCCCGTTTACATTCTCTCTCATAGTCTCTCTCCTCCAACTAAGCATAGAAATATTACTTCACTCCTTACAGCCTGCTGACTGTACCTTATTGTACTTGCTCTAAGAAAGTGAGAACGGGGTACATACACATGCCGCAATGAAGAAACTCTGCACTTATGCTTGCATATGACAACTTATGTGAGTTCAGTTCCTACATGAAACAAGAAATTGCATTGCAGTGGAAATTAATCTGGGTTCATACAAATGAATGAAAATATACACCCAAACATTTTTCTCTGATCACTGCAACTAAACCGAAGAGCATTTTAATTCTTAAAATAAAAAATTAGTTCATTCATTTTTAACTGTTTTCATGTGTTGGAATTTATTATTTCAAGGTTTTCTCCAATATTTTCTCATCATTACAACGCTTTTACTTCTTGTCCGATATTCTCTACTCCTGCATTTGTTGCGTCAGGCATATGTACGTATATGCTCCAACAAACTATATGCTTCACTAAAATGGTTCTCGGGACAACTTGGGGGATTGGCTGATTGTATGTGTCCGTCAAGGTTCTTGTTACTGAAAAGGAGGGAGTAATGGGACTAGTAGTATGGATAAGGTCTTCACGCGCATGTGACTGGCTACTGGTCATGGCGCACATGATTTTGCGTGGAAAGGTGTAAAACACCTAGATTATCTTGGAGTTAATATTATACTTTGTCGTGGCGCCGGGAAGGGCAACGCCGTGGCAAAGCAGGAGATAGGGCAAACTAGGTTGACACGATGTCGCCGCCAACGGGGCGACACCCCACAGATTACCAGCCCTAGCCCTATGTATACTCTGGAAATGAGTGGCCGGGGTCCACCGCCCTTCCCACCACTGCCGGAGCGGCGACCGTAGGGGAGGGGAACCGACAGGTTTCGCCGGCTGATGGAGGAGGGACACGGTCACCTCACGCGCTCCTGTGGAGACAGAATGGAGATCAAATTCTAAGTAAGTACTATCCTGAAACCAGAAATGATTAGATGCATATTTCACCGCTGTAGCTCCTTGGCTTAATCCACAAACGAAAATGTTTCTAGGACTCGCCCCGGCAGCAAGTTCTTTGTCTAACATTTTGTCCACATGCTCAACAGCTTCTTGGATTCCTTCCTCGTCTCTAACAGTGATCTAAGAAACAAATTGGGAACAATGAGAAAAGCATATAATGTTAAAACTCTCTAAAATGAAAAGGTGTTCGCCTGTAAATGTTTAGCGTCCGGGAACAGTTTATCTGTTCTTCATCCAATTTGGTGGTCTAATACAGGGATACAGAAGTACTAGAACAATAGAACAGCAATCCTTTCCTCTCAGTATATCCAGGCTCTAGTTAATCTGCTTTATAACATTAGAACACGCACCGATGTTCTTGAATAGCCATGTGGATTCCATACACTTGGTGCAAGAGATTCGTTATAGTGCAAAGTGCTATAAAACTTGCTTTGTATTTAAAATATTCAAACAAAGATTTTCGACGCTGATGAGAAAAACCTTGCTTTGTATTTAAAATATTCAAACACTGACGAGAAAAATGATGTCATATCATTCTATAAAGTAACAGTGAAAAGATACTAAACCTCATTAGTCGTGAAAAATGTTTACTTGGTAATATAGATTGACCTGCAAATAGCACTCTGGCAGTTCGAAACTACTGATTATTTGCTGGAGGGGGAGCACAGCGAGAATCAATGTGTGAAGCTTGATTTCTGACGCATGCATACTCTGAAGCATCGGCAAATAACACTAACCAATTTTTTAGCAACAAATATGACACACTGAAGCATAGTTTTAAATAGCCGGCTATAGCCCAGCTATAGATGTTTAAGCATGTTGCCGCTAAATGATTTCATGTACAATTTACCGCTATAGCTGTTTTTAAGGGTTGCCGCTATATGCCATAGCCATATAGCCTGCTATTTAAAACATTGCACTGAAGAGAGATTGCCAATGGGAGAATGGCTACAGTATACATAAATAACTCAACAGCAAGCGATTATTTCTGGGATTAAATTGAGCTGGGGATGATTACGGCGGTTATGGGGACCTCCGGGATGCTGAACCACAGATTGATCACCACGTTACCTGCAGCATCAACACCGCAAATCGATCGAGCAAATGAATAAAATGGCAGCTGTGTTTCCAGTCCCCATTGGATGGGGAACAACAAGTACGTGGGTCAGCGAGCGTACCATAGCAGGCGATGGGGGCGTGGGGAAGAAGAGGCGCACGGCGGGCGCAACTCTGCTTGCCCGTCTCGGTGGAGCCGTACAACCACAGCACGAGCCTGCCGGCCCTCGCCGCCGCCGCAGCGGGAGCAGGGGGTGATGCCACCATCCGAACAGTGTGGAGTCACCGAAGAACCGATCGATCGATCCGGAGGCGCAGCTGGCAGTGCAAAGGGGCGGCGGTTTGTGCTGATGATGGGTGCGGGCTGGGAAAAGAGTGCGGCGGTGGGAGGCGTGACGAAGATGGCAGAGCTCTCCATGGCCGGGAGACGAGCTCTTCTTCTTTTCCTTTCCCTCGGTGTGTGTGTTGTGGGTTGAATTCACGAAACAGCAAGGGGTTATCTACAAATATTCAATAGTTGACTGGCACGGTCCAGCTGGCACCACTTGGCTGCGTGTGATTGGATCAGGACCATGGTTTTGAATTTCAGTTTCAACAAAAATTTAGTACCAAGTGAATTCAGTGAAATTCAGTTATTTCAGTTTGCATTTCAGCCAAAAGGCAGAAATATTCATTTGAATTTAATTAAATATTTGAAATTTTCAAAAAATATTTTAAAAAATATTTGATTTCCTGTGTACTACTGAATTTGCTGAAATATTTTGACCGAAACGTAATATTTTAGTGTCTACTTAAATTAATGAAATTCAGTGAATTTCAGTGAAATCTCACTGAAAGTGAATACCATGATCAGGACTAAACATGCACATCTTGGACAAGTTCTAGGACTAAATAGTGCACATTTGTAAGTTGTAGGACTAAACCATCATGAACAAGTTCTTGGACATCTAGTGTTTTTACCTCAAACCAATTGGTGGTATAGTAAGTTGTGCACGGTAGAGACATCAGGTTAATAAATTGCAGTCACGTGAACTGCACTGTCCTCCTGCCTAGATCAGCGCGGCAGTGTCTTTTTAGGCGTTGCGTAGCAGTACGCGAGGTGCCAAGTGTACACACCTGATCAAGAAAATATCTATGCGTCCATGGATTACTATACTATCCCTTTGTAGATCCACCAGCAGCTAGCTAGCAACCATATATACGCTCCCATGCCAAGCAACCACGCTACCAATTAAGAGCTTCTCAAAGCAAGCGTAGAGAGATAGAGAGAAAGAAGAAAATAAGCTAGCAAGAGAGGGTGAGAGTCCACCGCCTGAAAATGGCGTTGGAGATTGGCGCAGCGGTGCTTCGTGCCGCCGTGCCCTCTCTTGGGAAGCTGCTCAAGTACGAGTGGGGCCTGGACAAGACGGTGAAGGACGGGCTGAAGAACCTCCGGGACGAGCTGATGAGCATGGACGCTTTCCTTGGGGATGTCTCCGGCATGCTGCCGGACCTGGAGCTTGGAGAGCAGATGAAGCTCCAGGTCAGCCAGGCCAGGGAGCTGTCGCATGCCATCGAGACACGCCTCCACTCCTTCATGGCGCGCATCGAGTCGACCAAGGGGTCCCTTCTTTCTGGCCCGACCAAGCTGGTTATTAACCATGAGATAGCTAGCTACATCAAAGATACACGAAACAAGGTGAAGGAGGTACGTAAACGGTATGGCCCATACCCTTGCAAGAGTTCCCTGGAAAATACTTCCACACGGGTGGACCCTCGTATGTTTGCCATGTTCACCAGGGACAAGGAATCTGACCCTATTGGCATAGATGGGGCAATTGCTGAGCTAACCGAGAAGCTGTCCAATGGCAATCTTGTCTCCATTGTTGGGATGGGGGGGATGGGCAAGACCACCCTAGCTCAAGCACTCTACGACAAGATGAAAGGGGGCTTCGATTGTGAAGCTTTTGTGTCCATCGGTCTCAGAGCTGACATGAAGAAGGTTCTGATGGACATCTTCGATGAACTTCAGATAGAGATTCATGGTCATGCACCAGACCAGGGCCAGCTAGCCAGCCAGCTGAAAATTTTCCTGGAGGATAAAAGGTACGTGTATGCTTATTCCCATCGATGCTTGCTAGTCATGTGAGCTCATGTTTGTCATCTACAATCTCTGTAAGGTGTATCACACTAAGAGAACAAATAGTACTATTCTACATATGATCTTATCCGCACTAAGAAAAGAAATAAATACAAACATTACGTATCCTTTGTGATAGTAACCTATGCGCATCTGGAGTCAAGCTTATCTGCTATTAACCGGTACTACTACTTAGTATATCAATTTCAGATATATTTTTTGTGCATGAGTTTCAGATTATATGTGTATTCATATGAAAGTGACATGATTGATTCATTGAAAAATAAAGAGTCATTTACACCACTGGTGCCACAGCTTGACGCGAAAAGTCAGTTTAGTGCTAAAACTTGTGGCATACATGGAATTGGTGCCACAACTTGACTTTGGCGTGCATATACGGTGCAAATCATGTTTCTATACGAACACGGTGCTGATTAGGCGCACCAACAGGACATGAGGGCCGCTGTCAGCGACTGGACGACGTGTACCTGCTATTTTATGAAAAAAAAACTCGTATTTTTTTCTCATGAAAAAGCCCCTGGCAGGGGCCCATATTTTTCTCACAGATGGAGGCTAGTATTGTGCAAACATTGTCGCCTCACGCCTAACGCCTACCGCTTGCAGTGCCGCCAGCCAATCCAATACACCAAACATCTTTCCTTGTGATTAAACGATACGAAACTCATATAACCATTCTGACTTAAGTGGGCTGGAGTCCCAGCGACCCATTTTACATTGTTATTTTATAAAAAGTATATTAAAATACATGTAATTTGTAACTGTGTGTTAAAATAAAATAAATTTAAAAATAGCAATGAGCACTCTTATATACTACATATTTTTTATTTAAATCATGAATATTCTAAACTTATATTAGCATGTATTGAAATAAAATATATATTTTATAAATTCCTAAAAAAAAGTAACGCTGCTGGGTGGTGTGCTCGTCACTCGCACATAATGACTACATGTCGCTGTTTCTGATCCAAGCCAACTATTTTTACATTATATGAATATATGTTTTTTAAAGCATGAACACTTTTCTATACTACATGAATATTTTGTTAAAACTGTGATACTTGAAAACTTATTTAAGAATTTAAAATATGTAGTAAAATAGAAAACTTTCTTAAAGCAGGAACACTTTTGTACACTACATAATGTTTTTAACTGTGAACATTTTTAACTTATATAAGCATTTATTAAAATGTATAAAAACATAAACACTTACTTAAAGCATGAATACATTTGTATATTACATTAATATTTTGTTAAAACTGTGAACGATTTTTAACTTATATAAGAATTTATTGAATATATGTTCTTATTCAATATGCAAATTATTACATAAACAACTATGTAACTCATAATTATTATATGGATAAATGCAAAATCCATACATGATTATTTTATAATGTAAGTTATTTCATACATATACATATATATTCTATATTCTATAAATTATAATTACATATATTCTATAAATTTCTGAAAAAAATGTACAAATGGGATGTAGGGACTGCAGCCCGCTTTATAGTCAAAGAATATATAGCAGCAGCATCCATTTCTTACATGAAAATACCTAGGTGTCAGGTGGTTAGCCTTGCGCTGCTGTTATCTACAGGTTTGTTGTTCTAGTCCCTCGCGTGTACCAATTTTTCAACTATTTGTAGGAAGCTGACAAGTGGACCCTTGCGGCCGTGGCATAGTATTTTTTTGACAAATTTTTTTTGAGACCGTCCGGTCGCTGACAGCGGGCCTCATATCACGTCGGCGTGGCTAATCAGCACTCAATTCGTATAGAAGCATGATTTGCACCGTATATGTACGTCAAAGCCAAGGTATAGCACCGGTTCAATGTACGCCACAAGTTTTAACACTAAACTGACTTTTGGCGCCAAGTTGTGACACCAGTGGTGTAATTGACTCAAAAATAAAATTATCCTTGAGATTTGCGATGCCACTTATAATACCTTGTTAAGAATTAACGGTAACATCCACATGTTACAAACACTCCAACATCATGTGTGTGTATATATATACGGTGTAGAATAAGCTATTCTACACTCACACTTAGAATAGTATTACCTTGTTTAGAAACAATTAATTGAGTTGTTGGTAGAGCATGCGCCTTTGCATTCGTCTCTTTCCTGCCTGATACCCAGCTTTTTTTATATATAATCAGTCAAACTATTATTTTTTATCGTTGATCCAAGCCTTCTTGCTTTTCTACTGTGATGAATAGGTGCTTATTTGTTATTGATGATATATGGGACACGGAAACATGCAATTTGGTTGAATGTGTTTTTAAGGGGAGTGCTGGAAGTAAAATCATCACCACAACTCGTAACCTCAAAATTGCAGAAGGAGTTGGTGGCGCTGTTTTCATGGTAAAACCACTCTCCCCCGACGACTCCAAAAAATTACTTCGTGCCAAAGCGGAAGCTAAAAGCAATGATAGTGATTTTGATATAGAGTTGGATAATTTTTTGCCGAAGTGTGGTGGTGTGCCAATGGCCATCACTATGATAGGTAGAGTGCTTGCTAAAAAACAAAGGAAAGAGTGGAATAGGGTGTATCATTCTATTGGTTTTGATGAGCAAAAGCAGGATGGGGCTTTTGAGCATGTAAGGAAGGTGATGCATTATAGCTATACTGATATACCCTACAATATGAAGAACTGTCTTTTATACCTAAGCCTATTCCCGGATGACCGCTGGATCGAGAAAAATATGTTGATATGGAGATGGGTGGCAGAAGGCCTAGTTCCTGATGGGTTATTTGAGGTTGGGGAGTCCTATTTCAACGAGCTACTAGATAGATGCATGATCCAGTGGGCGGTGAGCCCTCGTGATGTCGGCCAAGGTGGTTGCCGGGTCCACAGTTTGATGCTTGATCTCATCCGTGACCTGTCAAGTGGTAAGAAAGAGAATTTCTCTACTGTGCTCCGCATGAAGCAGGAGAGCCCATCTCCAGTTCCATGCCCACCTCAACCTATCCATAGATTAGCCATCCACCATGGCCAAAACCCAAACACTAGCCTGGAACTGGAAGTGGGGGAGGTGCTGTCATTTTATGCCAGCACGTGTACTGGTGGTAGCTTTCCGGCACTCCGGAAGTTCAAGCGGGTGCGTGTAATAGATCTGGAGGGCTGTGATTTATCTGACGGAGATTGCAAACTGAAGCATCTCGGGAAGTTGGAAGGGCTGGGGTACATTGGGCTTGTGGGCACGCCCATAGCTGAGCTCCCCAAGAAGATAGGGCGCCTCAAGCTCCTACAGACTCTTGACGTGAGGGCGACTGGCATCAGTGAGTTGTCGCAGTTCGTCAAGGATTTAAAGAAGCTGAGGTGCCTGCGTGCTGGCAAGGGCACGAGGATGTTGGGCCGAATAGGAGAGCTGGCGTCCCTGGAAGAGCTGTGGTTGCACTCGGCCGACAAGTCCCCGGACTTCGCTATGGAACTCCGGAAGCTGACCAAGATGAGAGTGCTGGTAATCCATTTCGACGAGATGGACAACAGCATGCAAGAGGCCCTTCTGGAGTCCCTGAATGAACTGAAGAAGCTCCAGGTCCTGCAGGTCTGGTCAGACAAAGAGGAGAAGGTACGCCTCGGCTGCTGGGAAGGCAGCGTGCCCTCCCCGGCGCTCCGCCAATTGCTGCTGTTCGGGGTCGTCTTGCCCAGGCCGATGCCGTGGATCCACAAATCGTGTGTCCCCAAACTCTCCAAGCTGCTACTGCAGGTGGAGGTCTTGAGGACGCAGGACCTGGAAATCCTCGGGCAGATGCCGTCCCTCCTCTCCCTCTACCTCCACATCGAGGAGGAAAAGTACCCGCTGTCCTACACCGCTAGCAAGGATGAGTTCCAGGTGTTGGAATACTTCAACACCAACATAGAGCTGATATGCGGGGACGGGGCACTGCCAATGATCAAGGAGCTGGAGGTGGGCGGCATCAGGGTAGGGATGGACCCTGGCCTGCGGGGGAACATGCCCCTGCTCGAGAGGGCCACCTACCACCTCGACTGCATGGGATGCGGCCCCGCTGAGGTGCACAAGGCGGAGGAAGAGCTGATGGAGGCGAGCCGAGATCACCCCAACCGGCCCACCATCACCATTAGGAGATGGAACAACGTACGTTCTCGCAAACCTGCAACTGCATCGACCTGCTTATATATTCCCCCCTCGCATATGTAAGCTAATATAATTCCTCGTGTGCCCTTTTTGTCTCAGTTTGTATTGGAGATGCAGGATCAGTTCATGAAGCCAGTGTTGAGGGCACTGGCGGGCCCTTTGGATGAAGCCATTTTACTCAGCCCTGCGTTTGGCAAAGTATTTTCAGACAATATAGCACGGGCTATGCTAGCACTAGGCGCACCACCTACCCTTGCACTGGGTGCGGGTGACGCTACAGATGGCACAGGCTCTTCATCTCAGGTAGTAATAAAGAAGCTGGTAGGTCAGCACAAGTATACATTTCTATTCTTTAAAAAAAAAGATAAATTACTCTACTGGCATAGGCAAAAATAACTAGAGGTGAGGTGAGAGGTGAGCACACTTGCATTTGACAAACTAAACTAGCTTCAGATTTATTTAGCAACTCAATCAGGAGAACATTTGCCAGCTGGTGGCCTCATCGACGCGAAATGAACCCCAAATAGTCGATTTGGAAGACAATGATTTTGAATTACAACTACTCCCTCCGTTTCAGTTTACTAGTCCTACGCGTATATCTAGGTTACCAATTTTATCACTCTGATATAAACTATATAACACAAAAATTATACTGTTTGAAAATAGAACATCTGAAGTTTATATTGGTATATTTTTTGTAATATATGACTTGTATTAGGTTGGTCAAATTGACTACCTAGGGATATGTGCACACCCTGTAAACTGAGAGAGATGGAGTATCACCAAAGCAACAACTTAATTAGTTACCTGCGTATCTTCCTTCAGTTCAATAATTAGTCTAAATCTACCTCTAAAACCTCGCTTCTGATTGTTTATAACCACGCGTGCATGCAGGGATCAGATATAGGGACTAGATGCGATCAAGCTGAAGCTCATCATAAGGAAATGTGGGATGACTTCCAGCAGCTAATGAATACCAAGATAGCTGTTTGCATGGGAAACAAAGATGCCCCCCCATCTAGCACCGACATTCATACAATGGTGCAGCTAATAATGTCAGATGCGATTACTCATTTTTCGCAAAATGTAGATGGGCCACAAATGGTTACAGTTGCAGAAACCTTTAGGCCTAAGGGCTTGCAAATGATGCTAAATGTGTTGCACACAGCTAAGAAGGGCTTGGGCCACGGAAGCTTTGTGGTCGATACCAAGGCGATGATGAATAGTTTTTGTCTTGCATTTGGTACAATGAACGTAGAGGAACAAGCTGCTTTTAGGAACGGGATGGAAATTGGTGCACAGAACCCTGAATTTTTTGCTGTTTCGGATAGCATGCGTGTGCAAATAGCACGTGGGTCCATGCATGTCTCCGACATGCGTAGACTTATGAAGGCTTCATTGACACTCTGTTTTAGTTCTATGGCTCAAGAAATAGACAGGTCACTAGAGCGCCCAGGTACGAATAGCAGCTGATCTTCCATATTATTAGAATTGTTATTAGTTTTTCCTGAGCTCTAGTTGACACTTCTCCGGCGCAGGCGATGGAGCATGTGCCAGATGCCGTGCAGGGTTGGCGCCTAAGGTATCGTCTGTAGTGTTTGGTCTGTCTGCAGGTGCGCATTTTTACTTCATCTTGCATGTATATATTATATGAACATTCATAATGCAGGTTGGCACACTACTCTCCTGGTACAACTCCCCGGAAGGGGCCGCTTCGTTGTCGGAGATGGCCGCTGGAGCAGGAGTGAGTCCTGTCGCTTTTGCGAGAATGTTTGAGGAGTGCCTCCGGAACCCTGATATAATTGCGCGGAACGATGACTTCTCTGCCGGGCAGCTGTTTGAAGCCATGTGGCAGCGGTTATATGCGGACGTCATTGATTATTTCTTCGAGCAGTACATGGACGGGCAAGGCTCAACGCAGGAGAGTTGCCAAGCTGGTGAGAACACTTTAACGGTGCAGGAGCAATTGCTGGCGGACGTGAAGCGGGAGCTTGGTGCTGGTGCGAGCAACGAAGAAGTATCTAAGGTGCGTTTACCTACTACTCCCTCTATTTTTATTTACTCTGCATATTAGAATTGATTGAAGTCAAACTTAGTAAACTTTGATCAAGTTTATAGAAAACAATATAAACATTTATCATAATAAATCTATACGATGTAAAAGTACATTCAACAATAAATCTAATGTTGTTGGTTTGTTATTGTATATCTTAATATTTTTGTTAATAAACTTGGTCAAAGTTTGTAAAGCTTGACTTTGACCAAAGCTAATATGTAAACTAAATAAAAACGAAGGGAGTAAATTCCTTCTGGTTTATAAGCATCCTTTGTATTTTGTGTCAAATTTTAACTTAGAAATTTAACTAACAAAATATTAATGCATGTCACAAAAAATTGTATCGTTGGATTCGTACTTGAACATAGTTTTCAATCATATTTTTTATGACATGCATTATTTTGATAGTTAAATTTAAGGTCAAATTTTGTCACGGAATAGAAAGGGGACTAATAAAACAGGAAGGAGGTAGTATCTTTGGTGCTCATGCGAGCAGTCAAGAACTTTCTCTTAACACATGATATTTTCTTCGGAAAAGGAGACAACGGAAAAATAATTAAAATTTGCTATGCATGCATTCTCTAATACCTATTGCGCTGTAGCCTGTAGCAACTGATATATAGAAAATCAATTTTGTACCCAATTTTTAGAAAAATCCGTTTTACAATCTATTTTATCAATCACGAGTATATGGTGTGTTTTTATCTATCACGAGTATAATGAAAATTGTGTCTGGGTTAGGAAATCGATAAATTGGTGCTGTACAATTCTTTGTTTGGGTAGGATTTAGCCTATCGTACATCACGCGTGACCTTTTCCTGCATTCCTCGCTAGACCGCCATTGACGAAACTTCCAAGCTCCAGCCTAGAACTCCTCATCACTGCTTCTCCTCACCTTCCTTCTGGCCAACACGACTCCGCATGCAGCCGCCGGCAGGGCGCTTCACCTGGTCGCAGAGGTCGTCGTCCCCGCATAGATCTGCTCAGGCTGCTGGACGTCGGTGAAGCGGTAGTACTTTGCCATCATGCTCTCGTGTGTATCCATTGCACTCAAGCACACGGTGGCGACCACTCCGGGGCTAGACGACGAGCGTCAGGACGTCATGCTCCAGGTTCTTGTGGAAAATGGGCAGCGTCGTGCCGTTGAGGAGGACACGAGGTTTTCAGCAGTGTCCCCGTGCATGGTGCACTCGCCGGTCCACTCGGTGCTGCCGTTCACCGCCACCGCCCATCGTGGCGGCTGTGCTCTAAGAGCATCTTCAGCCGTTGGTTCCGCGGGGGCGCGTAAAATCGCCGCCTGGGGATGAGCCGGCGCAACAAAATTAGTCTGGGATGAGTGGGTTCCCAGCCGTCGACCCCAGAGCCGCCCCCAGACGATGTTTTCGTTTAAAAAAAGAGTATTTGGCAAAGTTTGGCTATAATTCGGCAAACTGGGTATATATTAGACATGTTCGGCATTTTACGTAGCAAATTTATTAAAAAAAGGTCGAAACTATAACTACGGGTCAAAGAAGTCGCTGAGCGCCGCGAAGTCGCCGCCATCCTCACCGTCGTCATCGGCGGCCTTCTCTTCCTTGACGCGGCCGCCCCTGCTGGACCCCTGCCCAGCGTCGCCTTGGCGGACCGGTGGCGATGGCGGCGCGTCGTCGAGGACGACGGCGCCTCCTTCGTCACGGCCCCGGCGCCGATGTTCGAAGTGCTCTAGGGCGCGGCGCTGGCGCTCCATCTCCATGTGGAGCCAGTCATCGCACGCCCATTTCAGGGCCGCCGCCTCGTCGTGCTTCCCGACGCCATGCTCCGTCTTCACGGCTGGGAGCCCCGGGTCCGTTTTCACGGCCGCGAGCCCCGGGTCTGTCTTCGGTTTGACGAAGCGCGGAGGAGCCGAGGAGGACGCGCACCGGCCGCCCTCGTTTATGACGATGCCGGCACTGCGAGTGCGCGGGCCGAGCGGCGTCTCCGCTGCGGGCTCGGCCTTGACGTCGAACACCGCCGGTGAGCCGTAGGAGTGGGAATAAGAACGGGAAGGAGGAGTGGGAGGAGGAAGTTGAGGAGGAGACGAACCTCCTGGGCATCCATTGCCCGACGCTCCGGCAGTGGACCGGGCAGCCGCCGTGTGTACGCGTGGCGGGAGGGGAGGAGTCACCGCGCCGCCCGTGACGCGTCGCCCATGAGGCATCAATGGCAAGGCTGACCGGCGGCAGCCTTGCCATTGATTCCATGAGGGAAACCGAGGCGTTCCGATGACGACGAGGCGCGCGTCACTGACTCGGCAGGTCTACGGCTTTTTCGCGCCAAAACCGCTCGCCCCGGCGCCCCTGGGAACCCCCTAGTGCGCCGGGTTCGACCTGGGTCCGCTGGCGCTAATTTCGGCCCAAGTCGGCGAAAAACGGGATCCTGGGGCACGACTGGGCCGTTTTTTCGACGCCGGCGCGAAAAAATCGCTGGGAGGGGGGGGGGGTCGTGTTGGGGGTGCGGCTGGAGATGCTCTAAGCGCCCAGCGCTGGCGCCGGCATCGGCCTCATGGTGGAAGACATTCTTCTCCATGGAGCTCCACGCCAGAGCACACACCGTGCCTCAGATATGTTTTTCTAACGTGTTGGTACAAAACTGTCTTGAGCCATTTTTTCTAAAAACTCAAATTCAGGGTATTATGAGAACCAAGTTTTTCTTATCCAAGAATAAGTTAGGTTAGCCAAACAAAGTTATACCGTGTCGCCCGCTCGGGCGACAAGGGGGGCAAACCCTAGTTGCGGCTCTGAGCTCACCTCCCCCTCAGCTCCCTTCCTCGCTGCCGCCTGAGGCAGTCGCCGGGCAAGCCCGGGGCCAAGGATGGTGGCGGTGGGGCCTCGGCTGCCCTGCCTCTGCGTGGGGAGTCCCGGATCTGGAGCGGACGAGGCACGGCAGGCTCTGGCGAGCAGCCGTGCGGGCGGTGGATCTGGCGTCCTGGCCGCGCGGGCGGCGGGATCCTTGTGGTCGTTGGTGGCTGGCGGCGGCTTCTGCGGTGGTCGGTGCGCGCGATTTGGCACCCTCCCTCCTTCCATGTTCGGCGTGCGGGACAGCCTGGTCGGGCTGCGGTTCCCTTGGTCGCCGGTTCTATACAGGACGCGGGGATCTAGTTCGGATGAAATCCCTGGCCGGCCATGACCGGCCGCACCGAAGGCGACGCCTGAGGGCACCGTTCTCCTCCTTGGAGGCGTCGATACGTATGGACTGATCTTCTCACGTCCCCTTCCCCCAGGTCTCTCGAGCGAAAGCCCTATTTTTGTTGGGCGGCGGCGGCGCTCACGGCGCCGTTCCCTTCTTGAAGGCGCCGCTTTTGGTACCTTGGGGTTGGGTGGCGCTCGTGGGTAGTGGGCGACGGCGGTGGTGCGGCCCTATCCTAGAATGAATCTACATCCGTTGCTTGGAGATGGACTCACGTAGGTGGAGGTCGTCGCTTGTCGTCGTGGTGGCGTCGATGGCGGAGGACCTAGCAAGGTTGACACCTCAATCAGCTCTGAAGATGGACCAGTGGAAGATGGCAGTGACGACACATGTTTGTGCTTCGGACCGGTTTGTGCCCCGGACCAGGCAGATAGCTCGGTCAGGGCCTCCAGCTTTAGATGTTAGGCTTAGGTGAGAGGTCTGGGTATGTGGCCCAGCTTGCACCCCTTCATCATATGGATAGAAGTAGCGGTAGATGTTGTCAAGATGGTGGATTCAGACATATTGTTGTTCTACTTTGTAATGTCCTCGAGAATAATCAGTAAAATAGCCGCATGTATCTCTCAGATGGAGAGGCCGGGGGTCATCCTCCTTTTCTACAAAAAGACTTTAAAACAAATTTATAGCAAACTGGTTCTCTAAAAACTAGTTATCCAAACAACCCCATAGCGGTGTATATTCACTTTATATAGGTCCCTACCTAACACACAATTCATCAAATAATGAATTGCTTAGTCTTAAGTTAACTATGTGTAGTAGCGTAGAGACCATAACAAACTTGGTCAATTTGTTCAGTATACATGCATCATTTTTGCAATGATATTCTGGGTATTAATGTTGCTTGATCGACCTTGTCTTTAACCACATACACAAATTAATTAAGCAGGAAGTATTGCGCAAGAGTTTTCTGGTTGCTGTCGACACTGGCATTGCAAATAGTGGAGTGTCTGCAACGGATGCAGCTCATCATAGGAACGCTATGGAGAAGTGCCTGCAGAACCCTGAATTTGTTGCTTGTCTGAAGCCCGGGTCTCACCTCGACTCTTCTCTGTTGGCAAAGGTGATGGCGCAAGAAATTGCGAGGAATATCACAGGGCCACCACAGGACGGGACACCACAGGGCCAAGGTGCACAGATTTTCCATTTTCAGAATGAATGATGTCTCTGTGTGTCTCAGTTTCTCCAGCTGACACGTACCTGTCTTGTCCTCCGCTGTATAAGGTGCAGACGCAGGCACCAATTTACTACTACCAGAAGAAAACTCCGGTGCAAGTGTCAGCCGTGAGCCGCTGCGAAATTTCGAGGTATGCATCAACTAATAAATAATCATGCCAGATCCACGCGTTGCTATTACTAATGCAGATGCTTACTCATGCAGTTGGACGACGACAGCATGCGCTCCTTGCTCGATTCCCCGGAGATGTCCGCTTCGATCTCTCAGTTGGGCGCTGCCTGTGGAATGGGTCCGGTCGCTGTTACGAGAATGTTTGAGAAGTGCATGCGGAACCCTGAGATGGTTGCTATCATGAGCGGCGACTGCTCTGAATACACATTCCTAAATATGTGGCTGAAGCTGGTGCTCACAGAAGTCATGGAATATTTGTTCGAGCAGTGCAATATGCCAGCCTCGATGCCATTGTATGGTGGTGTGGCACAGGGTATGGGTGCGCCGCCGACCGACACCTTCTCCAGCATGATCGAGGAACTGGTCTCGCCGGCGGCGCAGCAGGCACGTGCAGCTGCTGCCCAGCCTACCTCGAAGGTGAACCATGCATGTTACACGCTTCACAGAGACACAAACACATGCTTAATTATCGTGCTCGTGTCACTTACGACGCTTGCTTCTCATGCATGCATATGGCACTCAACCAGCCGGAAAATATCGAGAAAGAAGAAGGTGCCGCCGCCGGCACGTAGCGGCCCTGGAATCATCCGCGCGAGTGTGCCATCAAGCAGGTCCGTACACCGTCTGCCCGTTCTAGCGCTCCATTTCAATTTAGAATCTATTTCAGCCTTTTGCAACGGACTCACCGTGTTTGCGCTGATTATTTACAGGTTGACGATGCTTGGTTGGCCTCCTCGGGGTTTTTGACTGTCAAAAAAGAAAGAAAAACAATAAAAAAAATGGGAAACCAAAAAAATGAAGATCGTGAAAAATGTCATATTTTGGGAGGGTGGGTGGGGAACTCTGCCTATGCCATTTTAAGGTAACATGTACTTGTGATTGCATAGCCGGTCCCAAGCCCGGATAAAAGGAGGAGGGCCCAACCATGTGCTCATTGAGAGGGTAATTTTTTGTAAGGACTAAACCATGTTATAGCATACGATAGCAACTTCTTTTAGGAAAAATACAAAAACAAATCACGACCATAATTTCTCACAATAATCCCTGGGTAAAAAAGTTCTTTGGTTTTTGTTTTGCATCGCCCACATGTTGGGTAGAGGGTTTTCGCTTAAGCTGAAATCGACACAATATCCGGTACAATTCACTTTCTCTCTATTAGCATGTAATATTATATATTAGCAATACAATGACCCCTTGTTTTTAACAGGACACAAAAGGGACGCAGATGGAGATGTCTCGGGCAAGTGTTGTGCATGCATGATAGGCAACATTGCATAAAACTTGAGGAGAGGAAGTCCCGTCGGCAGCCGCACAGACCATAATGCGAGCATTCCAGACAAGTCGATGAGTATGCACACATGGGCATGTGTTCCGGTCAAAACAATGTGTGTGCAGTCGCATGACTCCGCGACATGAGCCCTAGGCTGCTAGTAAAGAGGCAGAGAGGGTGCACACCAGCGCGTGACCACGAGCATGAACCCACAAGCAAGGTGGCTTCGCCGCACGGAACCTATTATGTTGTCATTCTACTCATTCCTGCATCTTCCCAGGTTCTCTTGGTACCGCGCTGTCCATTTTTGTTCTCTCTTGAATTTGGCTATTTAAACCATTTAGACAAAATAAATTCTTCTGTCACAACCTAGAATTCGTATATGAAAAAATTTCAAACAAACTAGAGTAAACATGGGAACAGAGAATGCCACTCCACCTTGACAATTTTTTTGTCTTTCTGCCAATCAGTCTACCCTAATATGGACCAAGAAAGCAGTAGAGGATCTAGAGGCAGTCAGGAAGGCTCCATCCAAGATAAGGGTGCTTCAAAGAGGATAGTGAGAGCATCGAAGTGCTTCACCTTCGGTCAGCAAGGGCAATGAGATTATTCCTCCTAGTCCCTGTCAGCAGCAGGAGATGCTTATTCTGCATGAACAAGGACATGAAGGTATCTTCACATCCTTACCATTTGTAAACAATAATGGTAGGACGAGAGATCTTATGTGTACAAGTAATATATGTACATGCAATCGTCCTGGAGCTTCGGTTTCCTTCCTTCTAGAAGATTTTAGAAACTTTATGAGAATCATTTTTTATAAGAATCCCTTAGAATGGAGCCATGCACAAGCTGAATGATCGAAGACACAAAGCAGTAGGTGCACCGGAATTGAGTTGTGTCGGCACTTTTGTATGCAGTTTGGGTTCTGTTTTCTTTGGCTTTTGGTACAATGAACAGAAGCAGGTTATAATAAATGGACATGTGGATCATGATACTTATTTGAAGAATCCACACAGGAGGGGAGCGATGGAGGGGGGGTCGGGCGTCGGCTCTGGCGACGCGCCAGGCGACTCTGCCGCCACCCTGCCACTGGCGCCCGTTCCCTCTCTACCACCATCGCCCCGCCCACTGCCGCACCTCCCCCACTCCCGCAGCCACCACGCCGTCTGTTCCTCCCCTTGGCGGCCGGCCTGGGCTCTCCTCCGACGGCGAGCGGGCTCGTCATGGGCACAGGGGGTTTCGGGTGGTGCCGCGTCCAAGTAAAGCATTCCAGTCCAAGGTCTCCTCCCTCCTCCGTTCTACCGTCGTCTTCGACTCCAGCTTCGGGCCGGGTTCCACCCCGTGTGTGGTCTGGATCACGCCGCCAGTGTGTCGACGGAAGGAGGTGCGGTGGAGTCCATCCACCGCTTGGACACGCCCCCTACGGTCGGGGCGGCGTCGCCTGCTGCCTTCATCCTCCTCTGTTGCTGGAGGCTATGGAAGCGGCGGAACGCTGTAGTCTTCAGAAATGATCCGTAGTCCCTTGCGGCCACCTTCAAGGCTTGCCGCAACGACGCCGTGCTCTGGCGCGCGAGGCTGGCTCCGGGGGACCGTGCCCAAATCGATGTCTGGCAGTCTGTTCTTAGGGTGTGAGTAGTCAGCCCCCCCCCCCCCCTCTCCCTGTAAATATGATCACTCTGGGCCTTGGTCCATTTTTTGGGTAATATATTCAGGTGGCGGAGCCCCCCCCCCCCCCCTTGAAAATTCAAAAAAATAAATAAATGGACATGTGGTACTCTTTCATCAACGGATTCACTACATTTATAGTTGTTTTTATCAAAGTTTTAGATAGCCTGCTATAGGTTTTGGTAAGTTCTCCTGCTAAAGCTTTGCCATTTGCCATTTTAACCTCAAATGCAGAATGACGGTAATAGCTCGCCAGTTCCCACTATAGCACTAAATTTGGAGTCATTTAGCGCCGCGATCCTGCTATTGGGCAAAAACATTCTGGTCTTTCCAAAATCTCCCACTCTAGCAATAAATTTGGAGTCATTTAGCGCCGCTATGCTGCTGTTGGGCAAAAAAATTCTGGGCTTTCCAAAATCTCGTCGGCCCAATTTTTTCCCAGAGTGCACCAAAACAGATTGCAACCCCTAAAAAAACAGCCGAAAGCTCATCTAGTTCTTATATGGACATTTAGCTTGCATCTAAAGGGTTGTGCCGGGGATATACCCCGCGGTATGACCCGGCCTGATGCATGACCCGGCTGACGTTTGGCGACTCACTGGCTATCCGCCTGAAACTGTCAAATCACTGGTGACCCGGAGGGCGGATTAGAAGAATAACAAGGCCCAAGGCCTAGAAGGCGGCTTATGAGAAGACCGGCTCAAGGTGTGTGTCCGGTGGGCCGGCTTAAGAGGAAAGCATAAGGAATATTCCCTTACAAAGGAAGCAAGACTACTAGGACTTCACTTCTAATAGAGTAATCCTAATCCTACTATGACTAGTCATGTAATCCGCCCCTCCGACTTATATAAGGAGGGGCTAGGGCACCCTAAGGGGGACAAGTTGAGACAGACAAGTCAATAGCTCTCGAAAGAGAGGTAGCGAAAGAGCACCCATGTAATCGTGAGCACCACCATGATCAATATCAATGAAGCAGGATGCACTAGTAGAAAACAGGGGTTTTCGTCCAAACTCAATATACACATTAGTCCCAGTTGCATTATGAACCGACACTAATGTGAGCATTAGTCCCGATTCGAGCGGCTAAGGAGTCGGGAAGGCATTAGTCCCGGTTCATATGGGACCTTTAGTCCCGGTTGAGACACGAACCGGGGACTAAAGGGCGACACGAACCGGGACTAAAGGGTGTGATGCCCTTTAGTCCCCGGTTCGTGTCTCAACCGGGACTAAAGGTTAGACCTTTAGTCCCAGTTTGAGACACGAACCAGGACTAAAGGGTGCGATGCCCTTTAGTCCCGGTTCCTGTCTCAAACCGGGACTAAAGATTCAAACTCTACCCCCCCCCCCCCTCGTGTATCGTCTTTCCAGTGTTGTAAAAACAAAAGAAAATGATAAAAACTTCAGAAATTAAAATCCTTCAAGATGTACTTATGTTACTACATCTCTACTAGTTAGGAAAATTAAAAAACATAAATTTGAACATGTTTTGCAAAAAAGCGTTATGGAAAAGTAAAACGGCCATATCTTTTGCCCGCATAATATATCAAAAAAATCAGCATGAAAATCCGCATCCGATTTTGAGGACCTGGATGATACACATGTTGCACTTTGAGGACTTGGATGATGATTTTATAGTTTGAGGACCTACGTGACACCTCTGAAATAATTCGAGGACCTATGATGCACTTCACTCTGTAGGTAGGGTGCACTTGTTTCCTAGTCTCCCATGTCTACTCAAATTTCACCATTGAAATATCTAATTGGTTACAAGAGGTGGATCTCTAGTATACTTAATTAGAAAGGTGATTAGCAATTAGGTGGTTATGTAGAACTTGGCTGAAATATGTAGTGTAGTTAGTTGGAGTGGCGTCTCTGATTTTACAGTAAGGAAAACACCTGAACCTTAACAGCATCATACACACACCATGCATGAGTGAGATGAATGAACCGAGATGAATATTTATTTTCATGATTTTATTGGTGAAAGAGTACCCCACACACACACACACACACACACACACACACACACACACACACACACACACACACACAAGCGCGCACACACACAAGCGCGCGCGCGCACACACGCACGCGCGCACACACACACACACCCACACACATCAAAATTGCTACCAACTGTGTATCAAACATATAAATCACTCTAGCCAACCCGCCATTCTGGAGCCTCCGCGTTCGTCGATCTGGTTGGACCAAGTGATCTTTCTACTGTTGCTCTTTTCTTATTGTTGGCACCTGGTCAACCATTGGTTTTCTTTCATGTCCATGGTTGCTTCAAAAGTGGATGGCGAGTGGGGCTTGTTATGTGTGGGGTCGAAAGAATGGCGTGCCTTTCGTTCAATTTTGGGTAAGATAAGCATCCAACCCTAGAGCAACGAGGGGTAAAAAGGAAAAAGCAACACACCCGCCTCCTCACTCGCTTCCTCCTGTCCCCACACGCCGCCCCTCCCCAATACCCGCTCGTCTCCTCCTCTCCTCTTCCGTCGACATTGGCTCCCCTGTCTGCTTGCCTCTCCAACCTTGGGCAGCCGGCGCGAAGCCAAAAAGAAGAAGGCATAGTCAACCCAGCTTACACCAAAACGCAGACAACACCGAATTTTGGTGCACAGTGCATACACTACTGCATCCAATCATTTGACTTGTACATGTATGCCCGCTTCCAAGTATTATGATAAATCTTTGACAGTGGTGTCTTGGCACATGGGAGTGCGCGCTCCTGGAGAGCACAATTTGCGTGAGAGAGTCGTCGAACTCAAACTTGGTAAGATTTGGAGCATGCAACTCTATCATTTCCAGTTTACAACAGCGTACACATAGGTACTGCAAATGCACAAACTTGACCAAGAGCACCACTTTAAGCTTAAACTCTCGAGAAAAGCACAACTTAGCAACAGACACTGGAGATCACCTAGATTGATGGACACTCTATTTACTGCAAGTGACTTAAGGTTCATGATACCACAGAAACTAGCAGGCAGATTTACACAGACATAAGCAAGATCAAGAGACTTGACTCAAGAGCCATTCGGACCACAGAGTTTACACAGTGGGACAACATAAATGCCACCTGCAAAGCCGCCTCCCCTGAGATCAAGACGAATGTGTTTGGCCATCGACACGGTGGAAAAGTCAATCCATCTATCAATGTGATGCCTATGATATGTGCCGAGGCGATATTTGACAACAAACTTATTCACCGTACTAGCAGTTGTCAGAGTGGAAGTAGACCACGAGGCGCGCAACATACTGTCCACTCTGGTGATGAATTCAATGTTCCTTGATTCCAGGAATTCAGCAGCCATGGATTCTGGGTTGGTAATCGTGGTTGTATTGCTGCCAAATAGGGTTTCTTCAGTGAACACCAGGTGTGGATGGCATATCCTGAACAGCCTCCACTCGCGAGAAAGTACGTTCATCCTCACAGCCTGCTTGAGTGATAGCCCTGACAATATGTCGCGCAGAACGTCCTGTACAGAGGCACGAGAATTCATTCATTCAGTGGAGTAGGCAGTTGCTCAATAGTCAAGGTTCTTGTTAGAGTTGAGCAGAGTAAATAAAAATTTGTATGAATCTCAAGCATGCTGATCCTTACATGGGGAACGGTGAAGCTCCAGTGCCACCTTCGATCTCATCATCTTATTGGAAGCATCGCTCTTGACTCTTACAGTTACACAGCGCTCTTAGTCGTTTTCCTTGTCCATCAGCATCAGAATAGACTGAATCGAGAGATGCATATATCTGCGTGTCAGAAAAGAAGTAGCAACTGGTTATGGACGAGCAATGCAATGCATCTGTACTTAATAAGTACAAGCGGCATAGCAACTCAAGAAAAAAGAAAACCACATCTTCACTCGCCCCCGCGTCGCCCCACGCCCGGGCGGCTCGGGTGGAAACCCTAGCCCCCACCGCCGCCAGGCGCCTCCATCTTCCCCGTCCCCTCCGCCGCTGTTGGAGGAGGCCGCCGGGCGAAGCTCCGGGCGGCTGACGGTGGCAGCGGAGGCCCTCTTCCCTCTTGCGTCGCATCGGGTGAGGCGGGTCTCCCGCGACGCCAGGGCACTCCGCCCTGATCTGCAACGCGGCGGCGCGGTCGTTCCTCCGGCGACAACGCAAGGTGGCGGGTGGTGAGGGGTGGAGGCGGCGGAGCTGCGGGCTTCATGGAAGATCTGGTGGTGCTGGTCGCTCGGAGGGCTTGCATGGCCACGGCGGCGGAGGTCGCAGTGGCCGTTCGGCGGCGGCGGAACAAGGCCGGTGGCAACGGCGATGTTCTGTCTGGATCCCGGGACGGCGGCCCTGGATGGTGGCGGCGGGTGAAGCTCGGGCTTCCCGCGGCGGCATGGCATGGTGCAGTCCCTGTCCAAGGCGAATCTGTGACGGCGATCTGATTGCGGATTGGTTCAGATCAGAGACGGTGATGAGCGCGCGGGATCCATCTCAGTGGCTCTCGCGGTTTGGTGAGGTGGGGTGGAGCCCTCCTCCTGCTCCAGCAGGCACACTCCGGCATTGGCCGCTGCGCCAGGGCTCCTACGGTGGCACACTCTGGCAGTGGCCGGTGCGCTAGGGCTCCTACGGTGGCACTGCTGTTGCGGTTGGTCGCCGGATCTAGGTGGCTAGATCTGGGGCTTTGAAAGCGGTCGAGACAAAGGTACGTGTTGTCGTGGATTCCTTGGGACGGATCCGGTGAAAACCTGGTATTCGGTCGTTGGCCGGAGCCGGTGATGACGATGCCCTTATCATCATTTCCTTCATGAAGGCATCATCGAGATGAAACTCCCAACCCTACCCAATACCTCTGGGAGAAACCCTACATCTGTCGATCGGATGACGGCGGCATCCATGTGTCGTTACCCTCTTGGGGCGGCATTCTTGGAGATGCACTCGGGCTCGAGGGACCAGCGTTTGGCTTCTTCGGTGGAGCGATGTTTCTTTCTACATATTCATGGCGGAGGTTCTTGGCGGCATGGAGCAACGGAGGCTTGGCCTCAGATGTGTGGCGATGGACACGCACAGAAGGTCGACTCTATCTGGCGTCGTGGTGGAGTCTCCAGCAGCTAGACCGGGCAAGATAGATGCAGCAGTACAGCTCTGAAGATGGATTGGTGGCAGGTGGCTGCGGCAGCCTCATATTCGGCAGGCGTCCTGGTTGAGGAGCACGCTGGACTGGTGAGTGCCCATACCCGGCAGACGTCCTGGTTGGGACCTCAGGTCTTAAATATTAGGTTTGGCTGCGAGGTCTGTTTGGTATTAGGCCCAGACTATCAGCATCCCTTCATCGAGTAGCGATAGTTTGTTGCCTAGACGGTGGCTTCATCTTGCTGTTATATGACTTTGTAAGATCTTGTGTGAATAATTAATAAAATGGCTACATGCATCGTCCAGATGCAAAGGCCGGGATCACCCTCCATTTTCAGAAAGAAAAATATATGTTGTTTCAGAAATCAATGGTCAGTCCCCTACCCAAGTACAGATCAATTTGTAACATGGATCTCGCCGGAGCTGGAGGGGAGCGCGGAAACACGCCGGGGTAGCAAACGCGGTTGTTGGCAGGATGCACCATAACCCTGGCCAGTCACGGCAGCAACCGTAGCCCGCCGGCGCCGTGACCCTGGCTCCGGGAGGAGCAGTTGTCGTTGGGATCTTGGCCGATCAGGCCGGGAGGAAGGACGAGATATCAAAGTGTCTTTTGGCGATGACACGGTCCGTTCTGGACCGCTCGTTTCACATCCAATGGTACTTTTTTTTAGCTTCTACAACTGCTATTGTCCTTCGAGTTTTCTTTCAGCCCCTCAATGTGTCAGTGTATATATGATGAATAATTAGATATTTTTTAAAGAGAAAACTAGCAAACATGCCCGTGCATTACAACAGAATAAAAAATGACCAAAGACCCTAGAGCAGGTGCACGTCCTCTATATCAACACGGCACCGCACTCATTTCGATTATCCTCCCTCTCTGTGTGTGTTTGTTGATTGTAATGGATGACAATAAAGTATTAGAAACTAAAGGAATAATCCAACTCAAAAACAAAATAAAGTACTCCCTCCGTAAACTAATATAAGAGCGTTTAGAATACTAAAGTAGTGATCTAAATGCTCTTATATAAGTTTACAGAGGAAGTAATAACTAAAAACCCATTGTCCGCAATATTCTCATGAAATGCAGAAGTTTAAAAGGCTATGCTACATAATACTGCATGAAGCGGAATTAACATCGTCGCTCAATTTCCCAATACAACGAGCAGATTGTGTGAGTCTACCATCAGAATACAGGTAAACACCAAGCAGATCGTGCAAATTAGCTAAAACCGCCCTCGCCACAAATCCAATCTGAAAACAGGCTGCATTTGCTCTACTTATATGTCTAGATGCATCCCCACCGCATGCACCAATCGGGTCTTCTTTATTTCTTCTTTCGTTATGTTAGTTTTGTGCGAATGATCGAGTCTTTCTTCCTCCCCTTTTTTCCCAGGCCAATATCTGTTGTGCGACACATTTCGTGGGAATTGGAACGGTGTGAAGTTTTTCGACCGAATAGCTGTGGTGCGACACTTTTCAGCGAGTAAATAGCCCACGCACAACATTGCTCTTAAACTCAACTGATGCCCTCGCTAGCTGTTAGGGGCTGGACCCACCACTTGTCCACGTAAGCACGGGACGCACTACTTGTCCACGTAAGCGTGGGACCCACCTCCTCGCAGCTAGAAGAGACGAGCGCCCGTGCCCGTCCGCCCGCCGCCGCCCATTGCTTCCCCTTTCCCCAATTTTCCTCTTCTTCGGCGATCTAGCGCAGATGTCTACCTCCTCCGTCACGCACTCAAAATGGCGACAGTATGGTCCAGTGCCGCTCACAAGGTGTCCTGACTGCCCACGCCTGAGCCTCTTAAACGATGGGTTAGTAAGACGGGTGAGAATGGCAATCTTGGGCGGAATTTGTGAAATGCTTGAGCAAACCAATGGCAGGAAGGGATGGCAAGGTTAGATCTCAGTTCTTAGCCCGTTCTTCCACCGCTGCTTGCTCTGATTTCTTCATATTTTGTTTTTCTCCTCGAATTTCGGATTTATGGTTCATGTTGTTATTTTCATATCCTGAAGAAATGTACCCATTTCGAGTGGATTGATGATTATATTGAGAGGATTCAGTTTGAGGGCTACATTGATTCGAGCGGGGCCGCAACCTGGGAGCTCAATTTGGATGGGGTGCTGCCGATTGCTGTGGAGAATTTGGGGAGCTCGGACGGGCGCGGGGCGGGCAAAGTCCTGTTGATGCTAAGGTATGCGCATGATGCTAAACTGCACGCGCATTCCGAACTGAACGAGGAACTGAAGAAGATCAACAAACATCTAATGCAGATGATCGAGTTGCAGAAGCAAGCAAATATCTGGTCGGGGGGAGGGGGGGGGGTCTATTGTTGTATCATTGCTCTGCTTTTCTTGTACTTATTGCTCATCCGTCATTAGAATGGGCATTAGGCCTGTTAGGGCAGAGGACGCGATCTGTGCGCCATGCCAAGTTGATGCAACTGAGTCGAAGCACCAATTTGGAAAAGTATTCAATGTTCATGCCCCTGTTTTTGTTCTTTAGTTAAAAGAGTGCACACCCAAATTCAGTTTCTAGTAAAAAAATCTGGGTTGTCGAATAGATGTTGGGCCGTGAGGAAATAACCAGACTCAAAGAGAAACCAGCCCACCCGCGTAGGGGCACCAGCCCTTTTTTATAGCATAGAGGAACCAATATTTACCGAAAAATGGTTCGACTAAATAAAATGTTGCTTGGGCAAATAAAACTCTAACAAATATATACTTCTCGACTTGTTTTTACTTTGAATGTTTTTTTTGTTCATGGAACAATGTAAATAAAAATACGGCAAAATGAAAAGAGGTAGCAAATGGCACATGTTATACTTGGGCCCGTTTTACTTGTTTAGCCCATAGAAAATTGCCTTCTTTTAACGTTTCAAAATTTCTGTTACTTGTTTTTGTTCATGGAATAATGTAAATAAAAAATCCACTAAAAAGAAATTATTTGTGTCTTGTGTGAAAAGAGAAATTTCATTTTTTTTCACGAGTCATTTTTTGTCCTTTTACAGTCCAAAAAAATGTCTTTTTTCACGTTTTGAAATGCATTTTCTAATAATGGGTGTATCTAGACCTACAAGCCAAAACACCATGCAACTTAAATAAGTAGCAAGAACTTAATATATAATAGAAAGACACATAATAAAGATAGTTCGATCGGGCAAACCAAGCCCACAGCGGGTACCCATAGTACGCTTACAACTTAAAAGACATAACACAAATATAGATAGATTTAGCTAAAAAAAGATAGATAGACCCTTGCCGCTGCCTTCCTTGCTCTCCTTGCTCCTCCTCGCTCCTCCTCCGGGCGTCCTTCACTCCTCCTCCGGGGCGTTGTCGATGGGGTACGGCTTAGTGTGCATGCGCTCCGCAGTGGGGAAGATGTTGGTGTAGTCCGTGTAGATGTTGTGGGTGGTGAAAGCGATGAACTCGCAGCCAAACCAAAACACGCGGCCGGGAAGGTAGAACGCGTCGAAGGGATTGGTGAAGTGGGCAGTGATAGCAACCACAACCCCGTTGTCGATGACCTCCTTGACTTGGTACATCCTTGGAGATCCCCGGGGGAGGCGGCGGTAGCCGGCCCCAAGGAAGAAGTTGGTGAACTCCCTTGCGCCCCTCCATCTTGACATCACCACACACAGAGTGTGTTCTCGACGTACACCCCGGCGGGGTAGAGCCTCTCCGGCACGGTGGGCAGAAAGTGATAGGATGACCCGGTGTACTGCATGGCTGCGGCGGCCTGGTTTTGGGGTTCTTTGTGGTGACAATAAGGACATATGCAGGGGGAGAGGATGGGAGATGGATGAGGGTGTGAGAGGAGGAGGAAGATGATAGGTGGCTTGAATAGCCCCAGTGCGACGTGTTTTTTGACTGGTTTCGCACTGGGTGGAAGTAATGAGCGGGCGGCGTTGGGTGGCATCGGGTGGCATCGGGAGTGTGTACACGCGCATGGGAAACCAAAGGCTGCATCAATAGTTAGGCTGCGACGTTTCAGTGCACGCGGCTGTGCCGTCGGTCGGGGGATCATGTCTGCTCGGTCTTTTCTGCGTGTGCCGCCCGTGCATGCATGCATCATAGGCTGGTCGCTCGCATGCATGGCAATGTAGCCTGCTGGCTAGGGCAGCTAGAGGGAGGCGTCGCAATGTTCGGTTCAAAGGTCCAACAGGTGGGCTTCTTTACCACAGCCCAACAGCGTGCATGCATGGCAGCTGCCCTCCCTCGAGCGCAGAACAAACAAAACGCAAAAAAAAAAAAAACAGGCAGAACAAGCAGAAGAATACCATAATTAAGACTGCCCATTACATGCAATTCTAGTTCTATAAAATCGCGAGGATATGACGGAACTCGACTTTGTCAAGGTGTTTCCTCGCAAACTCCCTGGCCGGCCGCAATTCCTGCTTGGTAAAACTAGGTCGAGCGAACTCCTGGCTACTCTTGGCCTTGCTGACCGAATAGAATTGGCCAGTATATGGATATCCACATTACGTCCATATCATTGGATCTACCACCATACGCTCGAGTACAGTACAATTTAGAAGGATGTAGAGCACCAACTCAACAATCCCCACCAGATCACAAAATCCAGTTACGTGTACACTTTTGAGATGACGATGCAGAGGTCCTGGCAGACCAGTCACTATCCTTAAAGTTGCAGGAACTTCACCAGATTTATAAGATGATATCTGCACACATATACCCAACCATTAATTATTTCAACATAAGTTTTCTTTTGACCAAGCAGATCAAACATCAAAATAGATAAAATTATGATGATGATCAACGATTGAATCACTTACATGTAGTTCCAATTCTTCTAAGAGAGGAGCTAATTCCAAGAGGTTGACAAACCTTGTGACCCAGCTAGTATCCTCTGGAGTGTCTATGATATCAATGTTAAGGTTCAGATACCTCAGATGGAGGAAGGCGGTGTGGGTTTTACTGAACTTTTGCTCCTGGAACAGAACAGAAAAATGCAAAACCGGAATGAAATCAATATGAATTCAAAAAAAAAGGGAATGAAATCAGTGTGAGATCCACCGAGGTGGCAAGTCAATAGCTACAAATGCACCCCAAATATATATATATGGTGACGGGATTATTATTTTCAAAGAAGGCACACAACAAACCTCGTCTTCAACAAGCACATGTACAAAGAGTTTATGCACATAAGGAAGCGCAGCTGGAAGCTCGGCCAGGACGTATTCTAAAGCATCCTCACACCAGTTGTATTTAATGTTCTTGAACACAAAGGTTGCTTCTAACAACTTCGAAGATTCAATGAGGACAATTTGCGTCGGGCAGTCATCGAACTGAAATGTGGTAAGGTTCGGAGCACGCAACTGTATCGTTCCCACCGGACACTCGCAAGACACTCAGGTGCTGCAACAGGCAGAGCTCCTGACGTATACTAAAACTTGACAAGGGGCAGTCCTCCAGTCTTAAACTCTCGAGAAGAGCACAACTTAGCAACAAACATTGGAGATCGTCTGCATCAATGGACACCATATGTAAGCTGAGTTTCTTCAAGTTTGTGATACCAGAGAAACTAGGAGGCAGCTTTAACCAGACATTGGCCATATGAAAAGACTTGACACAAGAGCCATTCGGGCCACTGAGTTTGCACAGCGGGACAACGTACTTGTCATCTTCATACACACTCAATCCAATGAGATCAAGAGCAATGTGCTTGGCCATTGACTTGGTGGAAAAGTTAATCCATCTATCGATGTGATGCATGTGATGCCTAGTGAGACCAAATTCGACAACGAACTTATCCACTGTAGTAGTTGTCGTGGTGGAACTAGACCAAAACGGGCGCAACACATCATCCACTCTGGTGATGAACTCGGCAGCCGTGGATTCCCGATCAATATAGTATATGATTTTATTGCTGCCAAATAAGGTGTCTTTAGTGAACACCAGATCCGGGTTGCATAAACCTAGTCGCCACCATTCGCGGCATAGTGCGCTCATTCTCACGGCTTGCTTGAGTGATAACCGTGACAATATGTCGCGTAGAACGTCCTGTAAACATGAGCAGTCAGTCAAGCAGCGGTAGTAGTTGAATTCAACAGTTAAGCTTGTTAAGGTAGTTATTTAGCAGAGTAGGTAATTTGTATGAATAAAGTTTGCTGATACTTACAACGGGTAGAAAGTGAAGCTCCACTGTCACCTTTGATCTCACCATCCTACTGTTGGAAGCATCGCTCTTGTTTCTTATATAGTGCTCTCGACTGCTTGGTTTGTCCATTGGGCCGAGCAGACTAATGGCGAAGGATCGATCACATCAAGCTATAGATAAAAACCGATGCGCAGGAAAAACTTTGGTGTGCCTCGTATTTTCTTTAGTTCTTGTCTTGCTTTCTCAGCTTACAATCTCACGCAGAGGCTGTGCATATATATATATGCATAGATAACCGACCAAACACAAAACCCACCGGTAGAGGAATTTTAATACAACCCAGACACATGCTGCTGCTAACCCCCGTACAAGCGCAAATACTAATCTTAGCCGGACTCAAACTAATACCGTTGTAAGCCAGAAGCGCACTAGGACACGGACAAACCTAATAGCCACGTAATGCAACTCGTTTTTGCGACCCAGCTCCTCCTAATAAACTAGCACTAACTCAACTGTATTAGAGAAAGCCGAAGGCTAAGCGTCGGCTGGGTGAAGACACCCGGCCGATCTACCGCCGAGTCAGCCACAACCTTTGCAACAAGCACCATGATGCATTTGCTTGCTTTGCAACAGAAACTTGTTGCAATGGTTGAACCGTTCTATACCAATCGCAACCTGCTCCATCCGATCTATCGGCCAGCCATAGCCTTTGCAACAAGCACCATGTCGTGCTTGCTTGCTTTATAATCGAATGGTTGAACCATTTCATACCAGTCGCAACCTGCCTCAACTCGCCCCGATGAGCTCCTGCACGCACTGCCGTCGGCACATCCGCACATGGCCTAAAAGGCCCCGCTTCGGAGGAGTTGTTTTGGCTCGCGCGAAGGAGGGCGTGCAGCTAGGAGAGATAGGAGAAGGAGGAGCCCAGGTGGAGGTCCGGCAACACGGAGCCATACGATGGCTTGGAGTGGCTGTGGCCATGGCAGCGCACATGGTGCAGAGTAGCGCACGAGGACGGAGGGAGGAGGAACGGGAGAAAAACGGGGTGAGGGAAAATCCGACGTGCCGTGAAGGAGTTCCTTGGAGGCGGCGGGGATGACCAGCGTCGGCTGGATCAACTCCTGGTGGGCGCCAGCACGGAGCAAGGCCCGATGCTGCCACGGATTGGTCGGTCAGCGGGGCGGCGGGGATGACCAGCATCGGCTGGATCGGCTCCTCGTGACGGCGCCAGCATGGAGCAAGTCCCGATGCTGCCACGGATCGGTCGGTCAGCGGGGCGGAGGGAAGTTCTCCCTTGGCGGCGGCTGCGTTTATATTTTGCGGCAGCCGGTGGGACTGCTGCAAATATGCAACACTTGGGGCCAACATGTGGGGCTGCGCAACAAGAATTGCAGCACTGCATGTAGATACATCATCTGCGGGAGCACTTTTTTTTTGGGTCCAAATGCTCTAAAAATCTGTTTTTTGATCATCAGCCATATTTTACATCATCGGTTGAAGATGCTCTTATGTGACCCTGTTTTCATCCATGGTTGCATGTTAAGGTGACATAGTTGCATGTTGATATGAATAGAAGTAGTAAGGGTCATCCTCTTATGTATATAGGATTAGGAGAAGATAACAAATTATTATTTTCAGTATGATGGTTGTACCCAAGTCTATCAATAAATAAATAAAATCCCATGCTTAATTAATGTCTTATTTATTTTAGTGTCATTTTTTAAATAAGGTTTCATCTTATGTCAAAATTTTCTTCCGCCCATTCTTCCTCCGCCCTTCCTACATATGTTACCTCTCCGGCCTTCTACCGTTTTTTCATCCATTCCGATTTACTTTGGTAACTGTTTTTATCTAGCCGATCAAATCAGATCAATATCTAGTAATGAAATAATTTACAGTTGATAATCAGTCTTGTTTTACTTTTAAAACTTGGGGACATAATCAATCTGTTCTTCGGCAATAAATATTGGGTAACATAGTAAATTCACGTGAAGGAACCAATCGTGATTGGTAATTATTTGATAACATGATAATTTCACCAGACAATGAAATGAAAATTCATGTTGGGAAATGTGACCATTCGAATAAGACAATAACCATGTCCAATTAAGCCACGAATTTGCATCACTGCATCCTCCGACATAAAATTCTGATACACCAATAATAGTCGTACTAATCAGTGAAACAGTGAAGTATAACCTTCAGTTCTCAATGCTTAACCTAGCATGAGAAGCTACGTACTCCGTTCATTTGAATAGATGTATCTAGCACTAACTTGGTGCTACATACATCTATTTGAGGGACAGACTTTTTTGGACAGAGGGAAGAGGGAGTATCAGATTGAAAGAATACGATTGCTTCTCGAACGAGGCCTCGCAAGCTGCAAAATGATTTAGCCATGAGTATGGTCGGAGGGTGTGGGTTGGGCGAGCCCGGCACCGATGCACCTGCCCCCCGAGCATCCTCTAGCGGCCTTCCACGGTGCCGGCGCCCATGGCGAGGAGCACCGCAGCTTCGAGCACTCTCATCGCGTACATGCTGCTCCCGATCGATCTTCTTCTTCTCTCCACCCATAATATGGAGCAAAAGCTGCTGGCTCCATTTTTATAGACACATGCATAATGCGTAGGTAGGACTACTAACTATGGTTGGCCATTAATGAACGTGACGGGCCCACTTAATCGGTCTCCGCGTACGCACGGTTCTAGTCTCCACGATGTGTGGTTTCCGGTCAAACTTTTGACTGGACCTGTTCGGCAGTCCCCCACACTCCATGATTCTAACTCTTTTAGCAAGGTCTTGGCTGCTCTCTTTTGACCATGTGCCTTTTTTTCAAGGCAATGTTGACCATGTACTTTATTTTTAGGTAATGTTTACCATGCTAACTGAGGGAGTTCCGGATTAGGGGGTGTCCGGATAGCCGAACTATCATCATCGGCTGGACTCCAAGACTATGAAGGTACAAGATTGAAGACTTCGTTCCGTGTCCGGATGGGACTTTCCTTGGCGTGGAAGGCAAGCTTGGCGATACGGATATGTAGATCTCCTACCTTTGTAACCGACTCTGTGTAACCCTAACCCTATCCGGTGTCTATATAAACCGGAGGGTTTTAGTCCGTAGGACGAACAACAATCATACCATAGGCTAGCTTCTAGGGTTTAGCCTCTTTGATCTCGTGATAGATCCACTCATGTAACACACATCATCAATATTAATCTAGCAGGATGTAGGGTTTTTACCTCCATCAAGAGGGCCCGAACCTGGGTAAAACATCGTGTCCCTTGTCTCCTGTTATCATCCGCCTAGACGCACAGTTCGGGACCCCCTACCTGAGATCCGCCGGTTTTGACACCGACATTGGTGCTTTCATTGAGAGTTCCTCTATGTCGTCGCCGATAGGCCCGATGGCTCCTTCGATCATCAACAACGACGCGGTCTAGGGTGAGACTTCTCTCCCCAGGCAGATCTTCGTGTCCGGCGGCTTTACACTGCGGGTCAATTCGCTTGGCCATCTAGAGCAGATCGAAAGCTACGCCCCTGACCGTCAGGTCAGATTCGGAAGTTTAAACTATACGGCCGATATCCGCGGAGACTTGATCTTTGACGGGTTCGAGCCACAGCCAAGCGCCGCCAGACTTGTCTCGATGGGCATGATCTAGCTCTGCAGCCGAACTGTGCCCTGGAGGCCGCACCAGAATCCGCTCCAACCCTTAATCCGGAGCCGGACTCCACGATCGGGGACGAGTGGTTGGACACCGCCTCGGGGGCTTTAATCTCTACGGCGATCGAGCCGAACTCCATTCCTGTCCTTTGCGAAGACCTCGACTCCAGGGTACCGGACTCTTCTCCGGACTCCGAACCATCCACGCCCTTGCCGATCGAATCCGATTGGGCGCCCATTATGGAGTTCACGGCCGCGGACATCTTTCAGCACTCGCCTTTTGGCGACATCCTGAATTCACTAAAGTCTCTCTCTTTATCCGAAGAGCCCTGGCCGGACTACGGTCAGGAAGGTTGGGATACGGACGATGAAGAAATTCAACGCCCACCCACCACCCACTTCGTAGCCACTGTCGACCTACACGGCGTGCTCGATTTCGACTCCGAAGACATCGACGGTATGAACGACGATGTAGGAGACAACAATGAACCAGCACCTATAGGATGCTGCACAACCTCACCCCATGATGTATACATGGTGGATACACCTAAAGCAAATGAAGTCGAGGAGCAACGGGACGCTACGAAGGATAAATCCCTCAAAAAGCAGTCAAAACGGCAACGTAAACGCCGAACAATGTCCCGCCTCAACAAAGACCCAGCCATAGAGCAGGGCGAACCGGTGGACAACGAACAAGCTATCGAGCAGTCGTCCGAACAAGACAACTTGGATAAACAATCTGTCCCCAGCAAAGACAACAGTCCGGATGATCTCACACCGGACAAACCACCGGAGCAAAATGACCTCCAGAAAAGGCTCGTCGCCACTGCGTAGCCTGAAAAAGCAGAAGCGGAAGCTCAAAACAGCGGAAGATGCACTCAGGATTAGATGGAGCAAAGTATTCAGCACCACAGCATAAGTACGGCGACGACAACAACAAAGAGCTACCCGAAAAGAAAGCTACTGCCCGATTCGACGAGGAGGCCTTAGAGCCCCCACAATTAAAAAGCAAGAAGACCACCGGTCGGATGGACGACCTCATGGCAAAAGAGAGCGGCGAATGGCGCCAAGACACAAGCCAATATGCGATCCGTAAGGATTCACATCAAGAGGATGGCCCAGTTAGGTCCATCTATGGGCCAAGAAAGCAGGCTCACAAAGCAATGCAATACGCCAAAATTCAAGATCATGGCACACCCAAATATAGGGGCGCCAGACATCCCCTATGTTTCACCGATGAGGTGCTGGATCATGAATTTCAGCGGATTCTAACCAGTATACATAGAGGCATAAGACGGAACAACAGACCCTGGAGTCTGGATCGAGGACTACATCCTCCACATACACATGGCTAGACGAGACGATCTCCACGCCATAAAATACTTACCCCTTAAACTCAAAGGCCCAGCTCGGCATTGGCTTAAAAGCCTCCCCGAAAATACCATTGGAAGCCGGGAGAGCTCGAGGATGCATTTCATAAATTTTCAGGGGACTTATGTCCGCCCTCCGGATGCAGACGATCTAAGTCACATAACTCAACAGTCCGGAGAGTCAGCCCGGAAATTCGAACAGGTTCCTTACTAAAAGAACCAAATAGTCGATTGTCCGGACGCCGAAGCCTTAGCAGCTTTCAAACACAACGTCCGAGACGAATGGCTCGCCAGACACCTCGGCCAAGAAAAGCCAAGAACAATGGCCGCATTAACAAGCCTCATGACCCGCTTTTGCGCGGGAGAAGACAGCTGGCTGGCTAGATGCAGCACCAGCGACCCGAGTACATCCGAAATCAGGGATGGAAATGGGAAATCACGACGCAGAAAAGATCAGCGCCGGAATAAGGAAAATGGCCCAAATAGTATGGCGGTCAACGCCGGATTCAAAAACTCTCGGCCAAACAATAAAGCACTGCCCCTAAAGGATAACAGTGACGAGCTATCCTACCTAAACAAGATTTTGGATAGACTGTGCCAAATACATGGTACCTCCGGGAAGCCTGCAAACCATACCCACAGAGATTGCTGGGTCTTCAAGCAGTCCGGCCGACTTAACGCCGAACACAAGGGGCTCGACACACCAAATGCGAGTGACGAAACCCAAAAGCAGCACTCCGGAAAATGAAAAACTTTCCCACAGGAGGTTAAAACAGTAAACTCACTTCACGTGATCAAAGGGAAACAAAGCGGCGCCTCCTAAAAGGCGCCACGCATTAATCGGGTTGTCAAAACCAATCACCTTCGACCATCGTGACTATTCCGATAATATCCGAACGCAGGATGGACTGCCTTGATATTGAATCCTATAATCGACGGATTCCAATTTACACATGTCCTCATGGACAGCGGCAAGGACATAAACCTGATATATCAGGACACAATCCGCAGGATGGAGATAAATCCAACCAAAATTCGCCATAGCAACACCTCCTTTAAAGGAGTACTGCCAGGCCCATACGCCCTTTGCATGGGCTCCATACTACTAGAAGTTGTGTTTGGTTCATCCGACAACTTCCATCGTGAAAGGTTACTCTTCCATGTCGCCCCATTTAAAAGTAGCCATCAAGCACTATTGGGACGCGAAGCTTTCGCCCGCTTTAACGCAATACCGCATTATGCATCTCTAACACTTAAAATGCCCGGTCCACGCGGCATCATCTCGTTGAAAGGAAGTATTAAGTGTTACTCGAGCGCGGAAGAAGGGGAGACTGCATCGACAGCACCACAGCTATCCGGCTCCACTAGGCAAAGAACCTGCAATAGGTCATTCAAACCCCGGATACGGCTAGACGAGTCCGCGCCCACTAGCTGCATACCCCGCATAAGGGGCTGCATGCATGTATAACAAGAGACAATAAAGCTCAAATTTTATTCACTTCTTGAACCTTACTTTGTTTATTTAAATATTAAGTACATCTTTCGTGACGATCCCTTTTCTTTTAAACTAAGTTCCTCTCTTTACAGATGAACAACGTGCTACACCCGGCCCGTGATACGGCACAACGGAGACACAGCGCAGACGTGCAGTAGAGGGACCCGTTGCAAGGATTCTTTTCAGATTAAGACCCTGCGTAAACCTTCTTTCACTGTCTCTTGTTGATACACATCCCCTCGGTTCCTTAATATAACCAAGGAGGAGGCTGGTGCTTTGGCATTGGCCGCACCAGAAATTTTTGCGCGTACCTAGACACCAGGGGCTTAGGGCATTATTCTGCCCATTTTCATAAAGACCGAATACCTTAGGGAGTATTCGCGTCTCGAGTTAGGCCTTATATGCATCAGCTCCGAATCATGTCTTTGGTCAAATGTTGGGTTGCCCGGCTCGTGTTTTGCTGCCTTACGTTCCGCTTTCACGGCTAACGCGGCACCGTGGAGAACTACTGCGATTGTGCCCAGTTCGCCGCCGGCCGAGCACCTCAAAGAGAGAAAGCCGAAAACTGACTGTCATGATATAGCGAGAGACTGGTCAACCACTCGATGACTCACAGGAATGTTTAGAATTCCTCCGCATTAACGAAGGACCGGTTTTCGGTCGTGCACTTACGCACTTTAATTCGGGAGAGTGCGGTGCCCCTGTGGCTATATAGTAGCCCCACCTCGAACTCCTATGGCTAAGTGAAAGTGATAAAGCATTATAGTCCGGTTGCCTGGTTTGCTACGCTGTCACCTCCTTAACAGGACCAAGACGTTGGATTAAGAGTGAAAAAGCGCTTCTTTTTGCAAACACCCCCGCACTATGTGCGTGGGGGCTGAAGCCAAGGACTGCCATCTTTCAGGTTATATACACATATACATAAACGGCCGCACAGGGAGTAGTTTACTACTTGAACGCACAAGTATAAAAAGCACTCATATTACATTGAAACATTGTTTTCACAAATCATACATCACTAGTAGAAAAGAGGGCTTTCGTCCACCCCGGTTTAGCCCATTAGTCCCGGTTCAATCCAGAACCGGGACTAATGTGGGCATTTATCCCGGTTCGTGCGGCTAAGGCATTAGTCCCGGTTTACCTGTGCCCTTTAGTCCCGGTTTGTGCCTGAAACCGGGACTAAAGGGAGCGATGCCCATTAGTCCCGGTTCATGCCTCAAACCGAGACTAAAGAGTAGAACTTTAGTCCCGGTTTGAGGCACGAACCGGGCCTAATGGGGTTGAGACTTTAGTCCCGGTTCGTGCCACGAACCGGTACTAAAGGTCCCATTTTCAAACCCTCCACCCCGTGGATCGCTTTTTCAATTTTAAAAAAATAAAAGAAAATGATGGAAATGTCAAAAAATAAAAGAAAATTAGTTTCCCATGTGATATGTGGTCTAGTTGTTGGGAAAATTTGCAAATGTGAATTTCGACTTTATTTGCAAAATCTCTCCGAAAGTTGTAAATATGGGCATAACTTTTGCATACTAACTCGGATGAAAAAGTTTTTATATGAAAAATCATCTACTCGAAAAGTTACATCCAAATTTAACGGGAACCTCGTTAAACATTTTCAAAATCCTCAAAAACCTAACAGAAAAAAAGTTACGGGCTTTTAATATCTAGAGTTGAAAAATCGAAAAAATTTCAAACTGTGGTCAAACAATGGTCAAACTGATTATTCTAGAATATTAGTGTTACTAAATAATTTATTCAGTTATTTTGAATTTTGGTCAAATCTGGTCAACCTGTGGTCAAACTATGGTCAAAACGTGGTCAAAACATGGTCAAACCATGGTCAAACTAATTATTCTAGAATATTAGTGTTACTAAATAATTTGTTCAGTTATTTTGAATTTTGGTCAAATCTGGTCAAACTGTGGTCAAACTATGGTCAAACCATGGTCAAACTAATTATTTAAAATAACTATTGTTTTCTAAATAATTATTGTTTTTGAAAACAATAGTTTGAAACTCAAACAGTGAAATGTGTCAATTCATGCTCAAGCAAAATTCACGAGGGTTAATAGGATTGACATCTTACTATTGTCGGAAAACAACAAGTGCAGACTTTGAAACGAGGGAGAATAGAACCCGAAGTTAAGCGTGCTCAGCTGGGTGAGTGGGAGGATGGGTGATCGCTCGGGAAGTTAGGTGATTTGGAATGATGAGGGTGATTAGAGAAGAGGATAAATTGAGCAGTGATGAGGGGTGCTGATTAGAGATTAGGGATTAAAATAATTCAGAAATTTGAAAATAAAAAATTATTCAAAAAAATTTCAAAAAAAAATTTCAAAAAAAATTTCAAAAAAAAATCATAAAATTTCCATTAGTCCCGGTTGGGTAGAGCCCCACGTGGCCGTGGCCTTTAGTCCCGGTTCTGGATTGAACCGGGACTAAAGGGGGGAGGTATTAGTACCGACCCTTTAGTCCCGGTTCACCAACCGGGACTAAGGCCCAGTTCTTTTGGGCGATTCTCCCGGAATCTTGAGAATTGACCCTCTAGCTTCTCCAATAATCTTTTATATATATTTTTTACAATCCTAACTATTCACATCCTAACTAGCTAGGATTGTAAAAAAAATATGGGTTCAAGATTCTGGGAGAAGCTGGGTGGAGGGTCGATTCTCAAGATTATGGAAGAATCGGCCAAAAGAACTGGGCCTAAAGGCCCTTACCAACCGGGACAACAGGCCCTTTTTCTACTAGTGCATGTCATTCTAACATAATATCCTTCGAGCACTGCGTCTCTATTAAACGAGCGCCCGCAGACTTCTTCAAAGTAGTGCTCGGCGGTACTCGGCTTCGTCTCGAGTCTTGGGATGCAACGTCGGTGGCCTTCATCTACGCCAAAGATGTCTTGACACGGGCAAGAGCCATCCGCGCTCCCTCAATACACGCCGATCGCTTCATTGCGTCGACACGCTGCACCGCACCAAGAAATCGCTGCACTACACCAAAATAGCTCTTCTGGGTCCGTCCGCCACAAGTGAGTCAAGACATGCTTCATGGCCAATCCGGACAATCGATTCAGCTCGCCCACTCGGCCAACCGATCGGTCATCGACAGAGGACGCTCAGACTATGGAATTGCGACCAATATAGCTCTTCCCTCTTGTGCCCCTTCTCGCCCCGGAAGTGCTCAATCAAGGCCCACGCTCGCCGCCAAGTCCATATAAGCATCCTCTGAACTCCATAATTTATCCAACGGAGCATATACTTTGGATCTGTATATTTCCTCCGCAGCAGAAACGGTTTTCCAGCCGCAATTGCCCTGGCCTGACTCAGCTCCTCCTTGGCAACTCTCAAAGCCGATTGGGCATTCTTGGTTTCGGCGGCGGCCTTCTTTAGGCCCTCCTGTTCCGTTTGATGCTCTTTTTCAAGAACCTCACAGCGATCGGTAGCATTCCTTGACCTTTTGGCCATCTCGGCCATCTCCTCTTTGCTTCGGCAGTGAGCAGCCCGTTCAGCTTCTAGCTCTTCGGCCGCCTTTAAAGCAGCCGCATTACTACTCCTGGCTTGCTCTTTCGCTCGGGCAAGTTCTGCCCGCAGCTCCTCAACGGCAGCGGCACCATCTGCATTAAACCCTAGCCCCCACCGCCGCCAGGCGCCTCCATCTTCCCCGTCCCCTCCGCCGCTGTTGGAGGAGGCCGCCGGGCGAAGCTCCGGGCGGCTGATGGTGGCGGCGGAGGCCCTCTTCCCTCTTGCGTCGCATCGGGTGAGGCGGGTCTCCCGCGACGCCAGGGCACTCCGCCCTGATCTGCAACGCGGCGGCGCGGTCGTTCCTCCGGCGACAACGCAAGGTGGCGGGTGGTGAGGGCGGAGGCGGCGGAGCTGCGGGCTTCGTGGAAGATCTGGTGGTGCTACCGCCGGAGGGCTTGCATGGCCACGGGCGGAGGTCGCGATGGCTGCTCGCGGCGGCGGAACAAGGCCGTGGCAACGGGCGATACTGTTCGGATCCCGGACGGCGGCCCTGGATGGTGGCGGCGGGTGAAGCTCGGGCTTCCCGCGGCGGCATGGCATGGTGCAGTCCCTGTCCAAGGCGAATCTGTGACGGTGATCTGATTGCGGATTGGTTCAGATCAGAGACGGTGATGAGCGCGCGGGATCCATCTCAGTGGCTCTCGCGGTTTGGTGAGGTGGGGGTGGGAGCCCTCCTCCCAGGCTCCAGTGGTGGCACACTCCGGCATTGGCCGCTGCGCCAGGGCTCCTACGGTGGCACACTCTGGCAGTGGCCGGTGCGCTAGGGCTCCTACGGTGGCACTGCTGTTGTGGTTGGTCGCCGGATCTAGGTGGCTAGATCTGGGGCTTTGAAGGCGGTCGAGACGGTGCACAGGTTGTCAGGTGGATTCCTTGGGACGGATCCGGGTGAAAACCTGGTATTCGGTCGTTGGCCGGAGCCGGTGATGACGATGCCCTTATCATCATTTCCTTCATGAAGGCATCATCGAGATGAAACTCCCAACCCTACCCAATACCTCTGGGAGAAACCCTACATCTGTCGATCGGATGACGGCGGCATTCATGTGTCGTTACCCTCTTGGGGCGGCATTCTTGGAGATGCACTCGGGCTCGAGGGACCAGCGTTTGGCTTCTTCGGTGGAGCGATGTTTCTTTCTACATATTCATGGCGGAGGTTCTTGGCGGCATGGAGCAGCGGAGGCTTGGCCTCAGATGTGTGGCGATGGACACGCACAGAAGGTCGACTCTATCTGGCGTCGTGGTGGAGTCTCCAGCAGCTAGACCGGGCAAGATAGATGCAGCAAAGACAGCTCTGAAGATGGATTGGTGGCAGGTGGCTGCGGCAGCCTCATATTCGGCAGGCGTCCTGGTTGAGGAGCACGCTGGACTGGTGAGTGCCCATACCCGGCAGACGTCCTGGTTGGGACCTCAGGTCTTAAATGTTAGGTTTGGCTGCGAGGTCTGTTTGGTATTAGGCCCAGAGTATCAGCATCCCTTCATCGAGTAGCGATAGTTTGTTGCCTAGACGGTGGCTTTATCTTGCTGTTATATGACTTTGTAAGATCTTGTGTGAATAATTAATAAAATGGCTACATGCATCGTCCAGATGCAAAGGCCGGGATCACCCTCCATTTTCAGAAAGAAAAATATATGTTGTTTCAGAAATCAATGGTCAGTCCTCTACCCAAGTACAGATCAATTTGTAACATGGATCTCGCCGGAGATGGAGGAGCGCGGAAACACGCCGGGGTAGCAAACGCGGTTGTTGGCAGGATGCACCATAACCCTGGCCAGTCACGACAGCAACCGTAGCCCGCCGGCGCCGTGACCCTGGCTCCGGGAGGAGCAGTTGTCGTTGGGATCTTGGCCGATCAGGCCGGGAGGAAGGACGAGATATCAAAGAGTCTTTTGGCGATGACACGGTCCGTTCTGGACCGCTCGTTTCACATCCAATGGTACTTTTTTTTAGCTTCTACAACTGCTATTGTCCTTTGAGTTTTCTTTCAGCCCCTCAATGTGTCAGTGTATATATGATGAATAATTAGATATTTTTTAAAGAGAAAACTAGCAAACATACCCGTGCATTACAACAGAATAAAAAATGACCAAAGACCCTAGAGCAGGTGCACGTCCTCTATATCAACACGGCACCGCACTCATTTCGATTATCCTCCCTCTCTGTGTGTGTTTGTTGATTGTAATGGATGACAATAAAGTATTAGAAACTAAACGAATAATCCAACTCAAAAACAAAATAGTACTCCTCCGTAAACTAATATAAGAGCGTTTAGAATACTAAAGTAGTGATCTAAATGCTCTTATATAAGTTTACAGAGGAAGTAATAACTAAAAACCCATTGTCCGCAATATTCTCATGAAATGCAGAAGTTTAAAAGGCTATGCTACATAATACTGCATGAAGCGGAATTAACATCGTCGCTCAATTTCCCAATACAACGAACAGATTGTGTGAGTCTACCATCAGAATACAGGTAAACACCAAGCAGATCGTGCAAATTAGCTAAAAACCGCCCTCGCCACAAATCCAATCTGAAAACAGGCTGCATTTGCTCTACTTATATGTCTAGATGCATCCCCACCGCATGCACCAATCGGGTCTTCTTTATTTCTTCTTTCGTTATGTTAGTTTTGTGCGAATGATCGAGTCTTTCTTCCTCCCCTTTTTTCCCAGGCCAATATCTGTTGTGCGACACATTTCGTGGGAATTGGAACGGGTGTGAAGTTTTTCGACCGAATAGCTGTGGTGCGACACTTTTCAGCGAGTAAATAGCCCACGCACAACATTGCTCTTAAACTCAACTGATGCCCTCGCTAGCTGTTAGGGCTGGACCCACCACTTGTCCACGTAAGCACGGACGCACTACTTGTCCACGTGGCGTGGGACCCACCTCCTCGCAGCTAGAAGAGACGGCGCCTGCGTCCGCCCGCCCGCCGCCCATTGCTTCCCCTTTCCCCAATTTTCCTCTTCTTCGGCGATCTAGCGCAGATGTCTACCTCCTCCGTCACGCACTCAAAATGGCGACAGTATGGTCCAGTGCCGCTCACAAGGATGCAGACGATCTAAGTCACATAACTCAACAGTCCGGAGAGTCAGCCCGGAAATTCTGGAACAGGTTCCTTACTAAAAAGAACCAAATAGTCGACTGTCCGGACGCCGAAGCCTTAGCAGCTTTCAAACACAACGTCCGAGACGAATGGCTCGCCAGACACCTCGGCCAAGAAAAGCCAAGAACAATGGCCGCATTAACAAGCCTCATGACCCGCTTTTGTGCAGGGGAAGACAGCTGGCTGGCTAGATGCAGCACCAGCGACCCGAGTACATCCGAAATCAGGGATGAAAATGGGAAATCACGACGCAGAAATGATCAGCGCCGGAATAAGGAAAATGGCCCAAATAGTATGGCGGTCAACGCCGGATTCAAAAACTCTCGGCCAAACAATAAAGCACTGCCCCTAAAGGATAACAGTGACGAGCTATCCAACCTAAACAAGATTTTGGATAGACTGTGTCAAATACATGGTACCTCCGGGAAGCCTGCAAACCATACCCACAGAGATTGCTGGGTCTTCAAGCAGTCCGGCCGACTTAACGCCGAACACAAGGGGCTCGACACACCAAATGCGAGTGACGAAACCCAAAAGCAGCACTCCGGAAAATGAAAAACTTTCCCACAGGAGGTTAAAACAGTAAACTCACTTCACGTGATCAAAGGGAAACAAAGCGGCGCCTCCTAAAAGGCGCGCCGCACACTGGTTGTCAAAACCAATCACCTTCGACCATCAGGACTATTCCGATAATATCCGGAACGCAGGATGGACTGCCTTGATATTGAATCCTATAATCGACGGATTCCAATTTACACATGTCCTCATGGACGGCGGCAGTGACATAAACCTGATATATCAGGACACAATCCGCAGGATGGAGATAAATCCAACCAAAATTCGCCATAGCAACACCTCCTTTAAAGGAGTACTGCCAGGCCCATACGCCCTTTGCATGGGCTCCATACTACTAGAAGTTGTGTTTGGTTCATCCGACAACTTCCGTCGTGAAAGGTTACTCTTCCATGTCGCCCCATTTAAAAGTAGCCATCAAGCACTATTGGGACGCGAAGCTTTCGCCCGCTTTAACGCAATACCGCATTATGCATCTCTAACACTTAAAATGCCCGGTCCACGCGGCATCATCTCGTTGAAAGGAAGTATTAAGTGTTACTCGAGCGCGAAAGAAGGGGAGACTGCATCGACAGCACCACAGCTATCCGGCTCCACTAGGCAAAGAACCTGCAATAGGTCATTCAAACCCCGGATACGGCTAGACGAGTCCGGCGCCCACTAGCGGCATACCCCCGTACAAGGGGCTGCATGCATGTATAACAAGAGACAATAAAGCTCAAATTTTATTCACTTCTTCGAACCTTACTTTGTTTATTTAAATATTAAGTACATCTTTCACACGATCCTTTTTCTTTTAAACTAAGTTCCTCTCTTTTACAGATGAACAACGTGCTACACCCGTCCAGGATACGGCACAACGGAGACACAGGCGCAGACGTGCAGTAGGGACCCGTTGCAAGGATTCTTTTCAGATTAAGACCCTGCGTAAACCTTCTTTCACTGTCTCTTGTTGATACACATCCCCTCGGTTCCTTAATATAACCAAGGAGGAGGCTGGTGCTTTGGCATTGGCCGCACCAGAAATTTTTGCGCGCACCTAGACACCAGGGGCTTAGGGCATTATTCTGCCCATTTTCATAAAGACCGAATACCTTAGGGAGTATTCGCCTCGAAAGTTAGGCCTTATATGCATCAGCTCCGAATCATGTCTTTGGTCAAATGTTGGGTTGCCCGGCTCCTGTGTTTTGCTGCCTTACGTTCCGCTTTCACGGCTAACGCGGCACCAGGAGAACTACTGCGATTGTGCCCCGGTTCGGCCGGGCGAGCACCTCAGTAGAGAAAGCCGAAAACTGACTGTCATGATATAGCGAGAGACTGGTCAACCACTCGATGACTCACAGGAATGTTTAGAATTCCTCCGCATTAACGAAGGACCGGTTTTCGGTCGTGCACTTACGCACTCGAATTCGAGAGTGCGGTGCCCTGTGGGCTATATAGTAGCCCCACCCTCGAACTCCTATGGCTAAGTGAAAGTGATAAAGCATTATAGTCCGGTTGCCTGGTTTGTTACGCTGTCACCTCCTTAACAGGACCAAGACGTTGGATTAAGAGTGAAAAAGCGCTTTTTTGCAAACACCCCGCACTATGTGCGTGGGGGCTGAAGCCAAGGACTGCCATCTTTCAGTTATATACACATATACATAAACGCGGCCGCACAGGGAGTAGTTTACTACTTGAACGCACAAGTATAAAAAGCACTCATATTACATTGAAACATTGTTTTCACAAATCATACATCACTAGTAGAAAAGAGGGCTTTCGTCCACCCCGGTTTAGCCCATTAGTCCCGGTTCAATCTGTAACCGGGACTAATGTGGGCATTTATCCCGGTTCGTGCGGCTAAGGCATTAGTCCCGGTTCACCTGTGCCCTTTAGTCCCGGTTTGTGCCTCAAACCGAGACTAAAGGGTGGATGCCCATTAGTCCCGGTTCATGCCACAAACCGGGACTAAAGAGTAGACCGTTAGTCCCGGTTTGAGGCACGGACCGGGACTAATGGTTGAGACTTTAGTCCGGTTCGTGCTACGAACCGGGACTAAAGGTCCCATTTTCAAACCCTCCACCCCGTGGATCGCCTTTTCAATTTAAAAAAAATAAAAGAAAATGATGGAAATGTCAAAAAAAATAAAAGAAAATTAGTTTCCCATGTGATATGTGGTCTAGTTGTTGGGAAAATTTGCAAATGTGAATTTCGACTTTATTTGCAAAATCTCTCTGAAAGTTGTAAATATGGGCATAACTTTTGCATACTAACTCGGATGAAAAAGTTTTTTATATGAAAAATCATCTACTCGAAAAGTTACATCCAAATTTAACGGGGTAACCTCGTTAAACATTTTCAAAATCCTCAAAAACCTAACAGAAAAAAAGTTACGGGGCTTTTAATATCTAGAGTTGAAAAAATCGAAAAAATTTCAAACTGTGGTCAAACAATGGTCAAACTGATTATTCTAGAATATTAGTGTTACTAAATAATTTATTCAGTTATTTTGAATTTTGGTCAAATCTGGTCAACCTGTGGTCAAACTATGGTCAAAACGTGGTCAAACCATGGTCAAACTAATTATTCTAGAATATTAGTGTTACTAAATAATTTGTTCAGTTATTTTGAATTTTGGTCAAATCTGGTCAAACTGTGGTCAAACTATGGTCAAACCATGGTCAAACTAATTATTTAAAATAACTATTGTTTTCTAAATAATTATTGTTTTTGAAAACAATAGTTTGAAACTCAAACAGTGAAATGTGTCAATTCATGCTCAAGCAAAATTCACGAGGGTTAATAGGATTGACATCTTACTATTGTCGAAAACAACAAGTGCGGACTTGGAAACGAGGGAGAATAGAACCCGGAAGTTAAGCGTGCTCAGCTGGGTGAGTGGGAGGATGGGTGATCGTCGGGAAGTTAGGTGATTTGGAATGATGAGGGTGATTAGAGAAGAGGATAAATTGAGCGGTGATGAGGGTGCTGATTAGAGATTAGGGATTAAAATAATTCAGAAATTTGAAAATAAAAAATTATTCAAAAAATTTCAAAAAAATTTCAAAAAATTTCAAAAAATCATAAAATTTCCATTAGTCCCGGTTGGGTAGAGCCCCACGTGGGTGGCCTTTAGTCCCGGTTCTGGATTGAACCGGGACTAAAGGGGGGAGGTATTAGTACCGACCCTTTAGTCCCGGTTCACCAACCGGGACTAAGGCCCAGTTCTTTTGGGCGATTCTCCCGGAATCTTGAGAATTGACCCTCTACCCAGCTTCTCCCAGAATCTTGTATCTATATATTTTTTACAATCCTAACTATTCACATCCTAACTAGCTAGGATTGTAAAAAATATGGGTTCAAGATTCGGGAGAAGTCGGGTGGAGGGTCGATTCTCAAGATTATGGAAGAATCGGCCAAAAGAACTGGGCCTAAAGGCCCTTACCAACCGGGACAACAGGCCCTTTTTCTACTAGTGCATGTCATTCTAACATAATATCCTTCGAGCACTGCGTCTCTATTAAACGAGCGCCCGGCAGGACTTCTTCAAAGTAGTGCTCGGCAGGTACTCGGCTTCTGTCTGAGTCTTGGGATGCAACGTCGGTGGCCTTCATCTCTGCCAAGTATGTCTTGACACGGGCAAGAGCCATCCGCGCTCCCTCAATACACGCCGATCGCTTCATTGCGCCGATACGCTGCACCGCACCAAGAAACTGCTGCACTACACCAAAATAGCTCTTCGGCTGGGGTCCGTCCGGCCACAAGTGAGTCAAGACATGCTTCATGGCCAATCCGGACAATCGATTCAGCTCGGCCCACTCGGCCAACCGATCGGTCATCGACAGAGGACGCTCCAGACTATGGAATTGCGACCAATATAGCTCTTCCCTCTTGTGCCCCTTCTGGCCCCGGAAGTGCTCAACCGCGTCCACAGCGCTCGCCGCCAAGTCCATATAAGCATCCTCTGAACTCCATAATTTATCCAACGGAGCATATACTTTGGATCTGTATATTTCCTCCGCAGCAGAAACGGTTTTCCAGTCAAGAATTGCCCCGGCCTGACTCAGCTCCTCCTTGGCAACTCTCAAAGCCGATTGGGCATTCTTGGTTTCGGCGGCGGCCTTCTTTAGGCCCTCCTGTTCCGTTTGATGCTCTTTTTCAAGAACCTCACAGCGATCGGTAGCATTCCTTGACCTTTTGGCCATCTCGGCCATCTCCTCTTTGCTTCGGCAAAGGAGCAGCCCGTTCAGCTTCTAGCTCTTCGCCGCCTTTAAAGCAGCCAGACATTACTCCTGGCTTGCTCTTTCGCTCGGGCAAGTTCTGCCCGCAGCTCCTCAACGGCAGCGGCACCATCTGCATTAAACCCTAGCCCCCACCGCCGCCAGGCGCCTCCATCTTCCCCGTCCCCTCCGCCGCTGTTGGAGGAGGCCGCCGGGCGAAGCTCCGGGCGGCTGACGGTGGCGGCGGAGGCCCTCTTCCCTCTTGCGTCGCATCGGGTGAGGCGGGTCTCCCGCGACGCTGTGGCACTCCGATGACCGCAACGCGGCGGCGCGGTCGTTCCTCCGGCGACAACGCAAGGTGGCGGGTGGTGAGGGCGGAGGCGGCGGAGCTGCGGGCTTCGTGGAAGATCTGGTGGTGCCAGTCGCTCGGAGGGCTTGCATGGCCACGGCGGCGGAGGTCGCAGTGGCCGTTCGGCGGCGGCGGAACAAGGCCGGTGGCAACGGCGATGTTCTGTCTGGATCCCGGGACGGCGGCCCTGGATGGTGGCGGCGGGTGAAGCTCGGGCTTCCCGCGGCGGCATGGCATGGTGCAGTCCCTGTCCAAGGCGAATCTGTGACGGTGATCTGATTGCGGATTGGTTCAGATCAGAGACGGTGATGAGCGCGCGGGATCCATCTCAGTGGCTCTCGCGGTTTGGTGAGGTGGGGGTGGGAGCCCTCCTCCCAGGCTCCAGTGGTGGCACACTCCGGCATTGGCCGCTGCGCCAGGGCTCCTACGGTGGCACACTGGCAAAGGGCTGCGCGCTTAGGGCTCCCACGGTGGCACCGCTGTTGTGGTTGGTCGCCGGATCTAGGTGGCTAGATCTGGGGCTTTGAAGGCGGTCGAGACGGTGCACAGGTTGTCAGGTGGATTCCTTGGGATGGATCCGGGTGAAAACCTGGTATTCGGTCGTTGGCCGGAGCCGGTGATGACGATGCCCTTATCATCATTTCCTTCATGAAGGCATCATCGAGATGAAACTCCCAACCCTACCCAATACCTCTGGGAGAAACGCTACATCAGTCGATCGGATGACGGCGGCATTCATGTGTCGTTACCCTCTTGGGGCGGCATTCTTGGAGATGCACTCGGGCTCGAGGGACCAGCGTTTGGCTTCTTCGGTGGAGCGATGTTTCTTTCTACATATTCATGGCGGAGGTTCTTGGCGGCATGGAGCAGCGGAGGCTTGGCCTCAGATGTGTGGCGATGGACACGCACAGAAGGTCGACTCTATCTGGCGTCGTGGTGGAGTCTCCAGCAGCTAGACCGGGCAAGATAGATGCAGCAAGACAGCTCAAGATGGATTGGTGGCAGGTGGCTGCGGCAGCCTCATATTCGGCAAAGGCCCTGGTTGAGGAGCACGCTGGACTGGTGAGTGCCCATACCCGCAGACGTCTGGTTGGGACCTCAGGTCTTAAATGTTAGGTTTGGCTGCGAGGTCTGTTTGGTATTAGGCCCAGAGTATCAGCATCCCTTCATCGAGTAGCGATAGTTTGTTGCCTAGACGGTGGCTTTATCTTGCTGTTATATGACTTTGTAAGATCTTGTGTGAATAATTAATAAAATGGCTACATGCATCGTCCAGATGCAAAGGCCGGGATCACCCTCCATTTTCAGAAAGAAAAATATATGTTGTTTCAGAAATCAATGGTCAGTCCTCTACCCAAGTACAGATCAATTTGTAACATGGATCTCGCCGGAGCTGGAGGGGAGCGCGGAAACACGCCGGGGTAGCAAACGCGGTTGTTGGCAGGATGCACCATAACCCTGGCCAGTCACGACAGCAACCGTAGCCCGCCGGCGTTGTGACCCTGGCTCCGGGAGGAGCAGTTGTCGTTGGGATCTTGGCCGATCAGGCCGGGAGGAAGGACGAGATATCAAAGAGTCTTTTTATGATGACACGGTCCGTTCTGGACCGCTCGTTTCACATCCAATGGTACTTTTTTTAGCTTCTACAACTGCTATTGTCCTTTGAGTTTTCTTTCAGCCCTCAATGTGTCAGTGTATATATGATGAATAATTAGATATTTTTTAAAGAGAAAACTAGCAAACATACCCGTGCATTACAACAGAATAAAAAATGACCAAAGACCCTAGAGCAGGTGCACGTCCTCTATATCAACACGGCACCGCACTCATTTCGATTATCCTCCCTCTCTGTGTGTGTTTGTTGATTGTAATGGATGACAATAAAGTATTAGAAACTAAACGAATAATCCAACTCAAAAACAAAATAAAGTACTCCCTCCGTAAACTAATATAAGAGCGTTTAGAATACTAAAGTAGTGATCTAAATGCTCTTATATAAGTTTACAGAGGAAGTAATAACTAAAAACCCATTGTCCGCAATATTCTCATGAAATGCAGAAGTTTAAAAGGCTATGCTACATAATACTGCATGAAGCGGAATTAACATCGTCGCTCAATTTCCCAATACAACGAGCAGATTGTGTGAGTCTACCATCAGAATACAGGTAAACACCAAGCAGATCGTGCAAATTAGCTAAAAACCGCCCTCGCCACAAATCCAATCTGAAAACAGGCTGCATTTGCTCTACTTATATGTCTAGATGCATCCCCACCGCATGCACCAATCGGGTCTTCTTTATTTCTTCTTTCGTTATGTTAGTTTTGTGCGAATGATCGAGTCTTTCTTCCTCCCCTTTTTTCCCAGGCCAATACCTGTAGTGCGACACATTTCGTGGGAATTGGAACGGGTGTGAAGTTTTTCGACCGAATAGCTGTGGTGCGACACTTTTCAGCGAGTAAATAGCCCACGCACAACATTGCTCTTAAACTCAACTGATGCCCTCGCTAGCTGTTAGGGGCTGGACCCACCACTTGTCCACGTAAGCACGGGACGCACTACTTGTCCACGTAAGCGTGGGACCCACCTCCTCGCAGCTAGAAGAGACGAGCCTGTGCCTGGCCGCCCGCCGCCCATTGCTTCCCCTTTCCCCAATTTTCCTCTTCTTCGGCGATCTAGCGCAGATGTCTACCTCCTCCGTCACGCACTCAAAATGGCGACAGTATGGTCCAGTGCCGCTCACAAGGTGTCCTGACTGCCCACGCCCAGAGCCTCTTAAACGATGGGTTAGTAAGACGGGTGAGAATGGCAATCTTGGGCGGGAATTTGTGAAATGCTTGAGCAAACCAATGGCAGGAAGGGATGGCAAGGTTAGATCTCAGTTCTTAGCCCGTTCTTCCACTGTCGTTTGCTCTGATTTCTTCATATTTTGTTTTTTCTCCTCGAATTTCGGATTTATGGTTCATGTTGTTATTTTCATATCCTGAAGAAATGTACCCATTTCGAGTGGATTGATGATTATATTGAGAGGATTCAGTTTGAGGGCTACATTGATTCGAGCGGGGCCGCAACCTGGGAGCTCAATTTGGACGGGTGCTGCCGATTGCTGTGGAGAATTTGGGGAGCTCGGACGGGCGCGGGGCGGGCAAAGTCCTGTTGATGCTAAGGTATGCGCATGATGCTAAACTGCACGCGCATTCCAAACTGAACGAGAACTGAAGAAGATCAACAAACATCTAATGCAGATGATCGAGTTGCAGAAGCAAGCAAATATCTGGTCGGGGGGAGGGGGGGGGGTCTATTGTTGTATCATTGCTCTGCTTTTCTTGTACTTATTGCTCATCCGTCATTAGAATGGGCATTAGGCCTGTTAGGGCAGAGGACGCGATTCAGCGCCATGCCAAGTTGATGCAACTGAGTCAAGCACCAATTTGGAAAAGTATTCAATGTTCATGCCCCTGTTTTTGTTCTTTAGTTAAAAGAGTGCACACCCAAATTCAGTTTCTAGTAAAAAAATCTGGGTTGTCGAATAGATGTTGGGCCGTGAGGAAATAACCAGACTCAAAGAGAAACCAGCCCACCCGCGTAGGGGCACCAGCCCTTTTTTATAGCATAGAGGAACCAATATTTACCGTAAAATGGCTCGACTAAATAAAATGTTGCTTGGGCAAATAAAACTCTAACAAATATATACTTCTCGACTTGTTTTTACTTTGAATGTTTTTTTTGTTCATGGAACAATGTAAATAAAAATACGGCAAAATGAAAAGAGGTAGCAAATGGCACATGTTATACTTGGGCTGCTTTTACTTGTTTAGCCCATAGAAAATTGCCTTCTTTTAACGTTTCAAAATTTCTGTTACTTATTTTTGTTCATGGAATAATGTAAATAAAAAATCCACTAAAAAGAAATTATTTGTGTCTTGTGTGAAAAGAGAAATTTCATTTTTTTTTCACGAGTCATTTTTTGTCCTTTTACAGTCCAAAAAATGTCTTTTTCACGCTTTTGAAATGCATTTTCTAATAATGGGTGTATCTAGACCTACAAGCCAAAACACCATGCAACTTAAATAAGTAGCAAGAACTTAATATATAATAGAAAGACACATAATAAAGATAGTTCGATCGGGCAAACCAAGCCCACAGCGGGTACCCATAGTACGCTTACAACTTAAAAGACATAACACAAATATAGATAGATTTAGCTAAAAAGATAGATAGACCCTTGCCGCTGCCTTCCTTGCTCTCCTTGCTCCTCCTCGCCTCCTCCTCCGGGCGTCCTTCACTCCTCCTCCGGGGCGTTGTCGATGGGGTACGGCTTAGTGTGCATGCGCTCCGCAGTGGGGAAGATGTTGGTGTAGTCCGTGTAGATGTTGTGGGTGGTGAAAGCGATGAACTCGCAGCCAAACCAAAACACGCGGCCGGGAAGGTAGAACGCGTCGAAGGGGTTGGTGAAGTGGGCAGTGATAGCAACCACAACCCCGTTGTCGATGACCTCCTTGACTTGGTACATCCTTGGAGATCCCCGGGGGAGGCGGCGGTAGCCGGCCCCAAGGAAGAAGTTGGTGAACTCCCTTGCGCCCCTCCATCTTGACATCACCACACACAGAGTGTGTTCTCGACGACACCCCGGGCGGGGTAGAGCCTCTCCGCACGGTGGGCAGAAAGTGATAGGATGACCCGTGTACTGCATGGCTGCGCGGCCTGGTTTTGGGGTTCTTTGTGGTGACAATAAGGACATATGCAGGGGAGAGGATGGGAGATGGATGAGGGTGTGAGAGGAGGAGGAAGATGATGGGTGTCTGAAAGAGCCCAGTGCGACGTGTTTTTTGACTGGTTTCACACCGGGTGGAAGTAATGAGCGGGCGGCGTTGGGTGGTATCGGGAGTGTGTACACGTGCCTGGGAAACCAAAGGCTGCATCAATAGTTAGGCTGCGACGTTTCAGTGCACGCGGCTGTGCCGTCGGTCGGGGGATCATGTCTGCTCGGTCTTTTCTGCGTGTGCCGCCCGTGCATGCATGCATCATAGGCTGGTCGCTCGCATGCATGGCAATGTAGCCTGCTGGCTAGGGCAGCTAGAGGGAGGCGTCGCAATGTTCGGTTCAAAGGTCCAACAGGTGGGCTTCTTTACCACAGCCCAACAGCGCGCATGCACGGCAGTAGCCCACCCTCGAGCGCAGAACAAACAAAACGCAAAAAAAAAAAAACAGGCAGAACAAGCAGAAGAATACCATAATTAAGACTGCCCATTACATGCAATTCTAGTTCTATAAAATCGCGAGGATATGACGGAACTCGACTTTGTCAAGGTGTTTCCTCGCAAACTCCTGGCCGGCCGCAATTCCTGCTTGGTAAAACTAGGTCGAGCGAACTCCTGGCTACTCTTGGCCTTGCTGACCGAATAGAATTGGCCAGTATATGGATATCCACATTACATCCATATCATTGGATCTACCACCATACGCTCGAGTACAGTACAATTTAGAAGGATGTAGAGCACCAACTCAACAATCCCCACCAGATCACATAATCCAGTTACGTGTACACTTTTGAGATGACGATGCAGAGGTCCTGGCAGACCAGTCACTATCCTTAAAGTTGCAGGAACTTCACCAGATTTATAAGATGATATCTGCACACATATACCCAACCATTAATTATTTCAACATAAGTTTTCTTTTGACCAAGCAGATCAAACATCAAAATAGATAAAATTATGATGATGATCAACGATTGAATCACTTACATGTAGTTCCAATTCTTCTAAGAGAGGAGCTAATTCCAAGAGGTTGACAAACCTTGTGACCCAGCTAGTATCCTCTGGAGTGTCTATGATATCAATGTTAAGGTTCAGATACCTCAGATGGAGGAAGGCGGTGTGGGTTTTACTGAACTTTTGCTCCTGGAACAGAACAGAAAAAATGCAAAACCGGAATGAAATCAATATGAATTCGCAAAAAAAAAGGGAATGAAATCAGTGTGAGATCCACCGAGGTGGCAAGTCAATAGCTACAAATGCACCCCAAATATATATATATGGTGACGGGATTATTATTTTCAAAGAAGGCACACAACAAACCTCGTCTTCAACAAGCACATGTACAAAGAGTTTATGCACATAAGGAAGCGCAGCTGGAAGCTCGGCCAGGACGTATTCTAAAGCATCCTCACACCCGTTGTATTTAATGTTCTTGAACACACAGGTTGCTTCTAACAACTTCAAGATTCAATGAGGACAATTTGCGTCGGGCAGTCATCGAACTGAAATGTGGTAAGGTTCGGAGCACGCAACTGTATCGTTCCCACCGGACACTCGCGCACACTCAGGTGCTGCAACAGGCAGAGCTCCTGACGTATACTAAAACTTGACAAGGGGCAGTCCTCCAGTCTTAAACTCTCGAGAAGAGCACAACTTAGCAACAAACATTGGAGATCGTCTGCATCAATGGACACCATATGTAAGCTGAGTTTCTTCAAGTTTGTGATACCAGAGAAACTAGGAGGCAGCTTTAACCAGACATTGGCCATATGAAAGGACTTGACACAAGAGCCATTCGGGCCACTGAGTTTGCACAGCGGGACAACGTACTTGTCATCTTCATACACACTCAATCCAATGAGATCAAGAGCAATGTGCTTGGCCATTGACTTGGTGGAAAAGTTAATCCATCTATCGATGTGATGCATGTGATGCCTAGTGAGACCAAATTCGACAACGAACTTATCCACTGTAGTAGTTGTCGTGGTGGAACTAGACCAAAACGGGCGCAACACATCATCCACTCTGGTGATGAACTTCGGCAGCCGTGGATTCCCGATCAATATAGTATATGATTTTATTGCTGCCAAATAAGGTGTCTTTAGTGAACACCAGATCCGGGTTGCATAAACCTAGTCGCCACCATTCGCGGCATAGTGCGCTCATTCTCACGGCTTGCTTGAGTGATAACCGTGACAATATGTCGCGTAGAACGTCCTGTAAACATGAGCAGTCAGTCAAGCAGCGGTAGTAGTTGAATTCAACAGTTAAGCTTGTTAAGGTAGTTATTTAGCAGAGTAGGTAATTTGTATGAATAAAGTTTGCTGATACTTACAACGGGTAGAAAGTGAAGCTCCACTGTCACCTTTGATCTCACCATCCTACTGTTGGAAGCATCGCTCTTGTTTCTTATATAGTGCTCTCGACTGCTTGGTTTGTCCATTGGGCCGAGCAGACTAATGGCGAAGGATCGATCACATCAAGCTATAGATAAAACCGATGCGCAGGAAAAACTTTGGTGTGCCTCGTATTTTCTTTAGTTCTTGTCTTGCTTTCTCAGCTTACAATCTCACGCAGAGGCTGTGCATATATATATATGCATAGATAACCGACCAAACACAAAACCCACCGGTAGAGGAATTTTAATACAACCCAGACACATGCTGCTGCTAACCCCGTACAAGCGCAAATACTAATCTTAGCCGGACTCAAACTAATACCGTTGTAAGCCAGAAGCGCACTAGGACACGGACAAACCTAATAGCCACGTAATGCAACTCGTTTTTGCGACCCAGCTCCTCCTAATAAACTAGCACTAACTCAACTGTATTAGAGAAAGCCGAAGGCTAAGCGTCGGCTGGGTGAAGACACCCGGCCGATCTACCGCCGAGTCAGCCACAACCTTTGCAACAAGCATCATGATGCATTTGCTTGCTTTGCAACAGAAACTTGTTGCAATGGTTGAACCGTTTTATACCAATCGCAACCTGCTCCATCCGATCTATCGGCCAGCCATAGCCTTTGCAACAAGCACCATGTCGTGCTTGCTTGCTTTATAATCGAATGGTTGAACCATTTCATACCAGTCGCAACCTGCCTCAACTCGCCCCGATGAGCTCCTGCACGCACTGCCGTCGGCACATCCGCACATGGCCTAAAAGGCCCCGCTTCGGAGGAGTTGTTTTGGCTCGCGCGAAGGAGGGCATGCAGCTAGGAGAGATAGGAGAAGGAGGAGCCCAGGTGGAGGTCCGGCAACACGGAGCCATACGATGGCTTGGAGTGGCTGTGGCCATGGCAGCGCACATGGTGCAGAGTAGCGCACGAGGACGGAGGGAGGAGGAACGGGAGAAAAACGGGGTGAGGGAAAATCCGACGTGCCGTGAAGGAGTTCCTTGGAGGCGGCGGGGATGACCAGCGTCGGCTGGATCAGCTCCTGGTGGGCGCCAGCACGGAGCAAGGCCCGATGCTGCCACGGATTGGTCGGTCAGCGGGGCGGCGGGGATGACCAGCATCGGCTGGATCGGCTCCTCGTGACGGCGCCAGCATGGAGCAAGTCCCGATGCTGCCACGGATCGGTCGGTCAGCGGGGCGGAGGGAAGTTCTCCCTTGGCGGCGGCTGCGTTTATATTTTGCGGCAGCCGGTGGGACTGCTGCAAATATGCAACACTTGGAGCCAACATGTGGGGCTGCGCAACAAGAATTGCAGCACTGCATGTAGATACATCATCTGCGGGAGCACTTTTTTTTTGGGTCCAAATGCTCTAAAAATCTGTTTTTTGATCATCAGCCATATTTTACATCATCGGTTGAAGATGCTCTTATGTGACCCTGTTTTCATCCATGGTTGCATGTTAAGGTGACATAGTTGCATGTTGATATGAATAGAAGTAGTAAGGGTCATCCTCTTATGTATATAGGATTAGGAGAAGATAACAAATTATTATTTTCAGTATGATGGTTGTACCCAAGTCTATCAATAAATAAATAAAATCCCATGCTTAATTAATGTCTTATTTATTTTAGTGTCATTTTTTAATAAGGTTTCATCTTATGTCAAAATTTTCTTCCGCCCATTCTTCCTCCGCCCTTCCTACATATGTTACCTCTCCGGCCTTCTACCGCTTTTTTTTTTCATCCATTCCGATTTACTTTGGTAACTGTTTTATCTAGCCGATCAAATCAGATCAATATCTAGTAATGAAATAATTTACAGTTGATAATCAGTCTTGTTTTACTTTTAAAACTTGGGGACATAATCAATCTGTTCTTCGGCAATAAATATTGGGTAACATAGTAAATTCACGTGAAGGAACCAATCGTGATTGGTAATTATTTGATAACATGATAATTTCACCAGACAATGAAATGAAAATTCATGTTGGGAAATGTGACCATTCGAATAAGACAATAACCATGTCCAATTAAGCCACGAATTTGCATCACTGCATCCTCCGACATAAAATTCTGATACACCAATAATAGTCGTACTAATCAGTGAAACAGTGAAGTATAACCTTCAGTTCTCAATGCTTAACCTAGCATGAGAAGCTACGTACTCCGTTCATTTGAATGGATGTATCTAGCACTAACTTGGTGCTACATACATCTATTTGAGGGACAGACTTTTTTAGACAGAGGGAAGAGGGAGTATCAGATTGAAAGAATACGATTGCTTCTCGAACGAGGCCTCGCAAGCTGCAAAATGATTTAGCCATGAGTATGGTCGGAGGGGTGTGGGTTGGGCGAGCCCGGCACCGATGCACCTGCCCCCCGAGCATCCTCTAGCGGCCTTCCACGGTGCCGGCGCCCATGGCGAGGAGCACCGCAGCTTCGAGCACTCTCATCGCGTACATGCTGCTCCCGATCGATCTTCTTCTTCTCTCCACCCATAATATGGAGCAAAAGCTGCTGGCTCCATTTTTATAGACACATGCATAAGAGAAAGGCGTTTTGGAGGCCGAGCTCCATGGAGGCCTTTATTTTTAAAAAATTCAAATTCAAATTTTTATGATTCAAAAAATTCTGAAAAAAAAATATGCGTGTATGTAAGGATGTAACTCACATGTGTGTAAAAATTCATGATGAAATACCTTGAGTTGCGACCTGTACAAAAAAGACAAATCCATAGCCCGGGAGGATGAATAGTATCATGTGTTAAACAGCTCCATATTTGTCTTTTTTGCACAGCCCTCATTTCAATGTATTTTGAACTGAAAATTTACACGCATGTGTATTATGCCTTCATGTATATCTGTGATTTTTTTCAGAATTTTTTAAGATGTAAAAATACGAATTTCAATGAAATTTCAAATCTGAATCTGGAGGCCTCACTGGAGCCCGAGCTCCAAAAGGGATTTCCGCATGCATAATGCGTAGGTAGGACTACTAACTATGGTTGGCCATTAATGAACGCGACGGGCCCACTTAATCGGTCTCCGCGTACGCACGGTTCTAGTCTCCACGATGTGTGGTTTCCGGTCAAACTTTTGACTGGACCTGTTCGGCAGTCCCCCACACTCCATGATTCTAACTCTTTTAGCAAGGTCTTGGCTGCTCTCTTTTGACCATGTGCCTTTTTTTCAAGGCAATGTTGACCATGTACTTTATTTTTAGGTAATGTTTACCATGCTAACTGAGGGAGTTCCGGATTAAGGGGTGTCCGGATAGCCGAACTATCATCATCGGCTGGACTCTAAGACTATGAAGATACAAGATTGAAGACTTCGTCCCGTGTCCGGATAAGACTTTCCTTGGCGTGGAAGGCAAGCTTGGCGATACGGATATGTAGATCTCCTACCTTTATAACCGACTCTGTGTAACCCTAACCCTATCCGGTGTCTATATAAACCGGAGGGTTTTAGTCCGTAGGACGAACAACAATCATACCATATGCTAGCTTCTAGGGTTTAGCCTCTTTGATCTCGTGGTAGATCCACTCATGTAACACACATCACCAATATTAATCTAGCAGGAGGTAGGGTTTTACCTCCATCAAGAGGGCCCGAACCTGGGTAAAACATCGTGTCCCTTGTCTCCTGTTACCATCCGCCTAGACGTACAGTTCGGGACCCCCTACCCGAGATCCGCCGGTTTTGACACCGACATTGGTGTTTTCATTGAGAGTTCCTCTATGTCGTCGCCGATAGGGCCCGATGGCTCCTTCGATCATCAACAACGACGCGTCCAGTGGTGAGACTTCTCCCTGTGCAGATCTTCGTGTCCGGCGGCTTTACACTGCGGGCCAATTCGCTTGGCCATCTAGAGCAGATCGAAAGCTACGCCCCTGACCGTCAGGTCAGATTCGGAAGTTTAAACTATACAGTCGATATCTGCGGAGACTTGATCTTCGACGGGTTCGAGCCACAGCCAAGCGTGCCGCACTGTCTCGATGGGCATGATCTAGCTCTGCAGCCGAACAGTGCCCTGGAGGCCGCACCAGAATCCGCTCCAACCCTTAATCCGGAGCCGGACTCCCGATCGGGACGAGTGGTTGGACACCGCCGGGCGGCTTTAATCTCTACGGCGATCGAGCCGAACTCCATTCCTGTCGCTGCGAAGACCTCGACCTGTGGTACCGGACTCTTCTCCGGACTCCGAACCATCCACGCCCTTGCCGATCGAATCCGATTGGGCGCCCGTTATGGAGTTCACGGTCGCGGACATCTTTCAGCACTCGCCTTTTGGCGACATCCTGAATTCATTAAAGTCTCTCTCTTTATCCGGAGAGCCCTGACCGGACTACGGTCAGGAAGGTTGGGATACGGACGATGAAGAAATTCAACGCCCACCCACCACCCACTTCGTAGCCACTGTCGACCTACACGACGTGCTCGATTTCGACTCCGAAGACATCGACGCTATGGACGACAATGTAGGAGACAACAATGAACCACCACCTATAGGATGCTGGACAACCTCACCCCATGATGTATACATGGTGGATACACCTAAAGCAGATGAAGTCGAGGAGCAACGGGACGCTACGAAGGATAAATCCTCAAAAGCAGTCAAACGGCAACGTAAACGCCGAACAAAGTCCCGCCTCAACAAAGACCCAGCCATAGAGCAGGGCGAATCGGTGGACAACGACCAAGCTATCGAGCAGTCGTCCGAACAAGACAACTTGGATAAACAATCTGTCCCCGACAAAGACAACAGTCCGGACGATCTCACACCGGACAAACCACCGGAGCAAAATGACCTCCAGAAAAGGCTCGTCGCCATCGCTGGCGTAGCCTGAAAAAGCATAAGCGGAAGCTCAAAACAGCGGAAGATGCACTCAGGATTAGATGGAGCAAAGTATTCAGCACCGCAGACAAGTACGGCGACAGTCGCCGAACAAAGAGCTACCCGAAAAGAAAGCTACTGCCCGAATTCGACAAGGAGGCCTTAGAGCCACACAATTAAAAAGCAAGAAGACCACCCGATCGGATGGACGACCTCATGGCAAAAAGAGAGCGGCGAATGGCGCCGCACACAAGCCAATATGCGATCCGCATAAGGATTCACATCAAGAGGATGGCCTAGTTAGGTCCATCTATGGGCCAAGAAAGCAGGCTCACAAAGCAATGCAATACGCCAAAATTCCTAAGATCATGGCACACCCAAATATAGGGGCGCCGCACACCCCTATGTTTCACCGATGAGGTGCTGGATCATGAATTTCCAGCGGGATTCAAACCCGTAAACATAGAGGCATACGACGGAACAACAGACCCTGGAGTCTGGATCGAGGACTACATCCTCCACATACACATGGCTAGAGGAGACGATCTCCACGCCATAAAATACTTACCCCTTAAACTCAAAGGCCCAGCTCGGCATTGGCTTAAAAGCCTCCCCGAAAATACCATTGGAAGCTGGGGAGAGCTCGAGGATGCATTTCGGCAAATTTTGGGGACTTATGTCCGCCCTCGGATGCGTATTTATCTAAGTCACATAACTCAACAGTCCGGAGAGTCAGCCCGAAATTTCGGAACAGGTTCCTTACTAAAAAGAACCAGATAGTCGACTGTCCGGACGCCCAAGCCTTAGCAGCTTTCAAACACAACGTCCGAGACGAATGGCTCGCCAGACACCTCGGCCAAGAAAAGCCAAGAACAATGGCCGCATTAACAAGCCTCATGACCCGCTTTTGCGCAGGAGAAGACAGCTGGCTGGCTAGATGCAGCACCAGCGACCCGAGTACATCCGAAATCAGGGATGGAAATGGGAAATCACGACACAGAAAAGATCAGCGCCGGAATAAGGAAAATGGCCCAAATAGTACGGCGGTCAACGCCGGATTCAAAAACTCTCGGCCAAACAAAAAAATACTGCCCCTAAAGGATAACAAAGGACGAGCTATCCTACCTAAACAAGATTTTGGATAGACTGTGCCAAATACATGGTACCTCCGGAAGCTCGCAAACCATACCCACAGAGATTGCTGGGTCTTCAAGCAGTCCGCCGACTTAACGCTGAACACAAGGGGCTCGACACACACCAAATGCAAGTGACGAAACCCAAAAGCAGCACTCCGGAAAATGAAAAACTTTCCCACAGGAGGTTAAAACAGTAAACTCACTTCACGTGATCAAAGGGAAAAACAAAGCGGCGCCCCCTAAAAGGCGCGCCGCACACTGGTTGTCAAAACCAATCACCTTCGACCATCAGGACTATTCCGATAATATCCGAACGCAGGATGGACTGCCTTGATATTGAATCCTATAATCGACGGATTCCAATTTACACATGTCCTCATGGACAGCGGCAAAGTGACATAAACACGATATATCGTGACACAATCCGCAGGATGGGGATAGACCCAACCAAAATTCGCCATAGCAACACCTCCTTTAAAGGAGTACTGCCAGGCCCATACGCCCTTTGCACGGGCTCCATACTACTAGAAGTTGTGTTTGGTTCATCCGACAACTTCCGTCGTGAAAGGTTACTCTTCCATGTCGAACCATTTAAAAGTAGCCATCAAGCACTATTGGGACGCGAATCTTTCGCCCGCTTTAATGCAATACCGCAGTATGCATCTCTAACACTTAAAATGCCCGGTCCACGCGGCATCATCTCGTTGAAAGGAAGTATTAAGTGTTACTCGAGCGCGGAAGAAGGGGAGACTGCATCGACAGCTCCACAGCTATCCGGCTCCACTAGGCAAAGAACCTGCAATAGGTCATTCAAACCCGGATACGGCTAGACGAGTCCGCGCCCACTAGCGGCATACCCCGCATAAGGGGCTGCATGCATGTATAACAAGAGACAATAAAGCTCAAATTTTATTCACTTCTTCGAACCTTACTTTGTTTATTTAAATATTAAGTACATCTTTCGCACGATCCCTTTTCTTTTAAACTAAGTTCCTCTCTTTTACAGATGAACAACGTGCTACACCCGTCCAGGATACGGCACAACGGAGACACAAAGCGCAGACGCAAGAGGGACCCGTTGCAAGGATTCTTTTCAAATTATGACCCTGCGTAAACCTTCTTTCACTGTCTCTTGTTGATACACATCCCCTCGGTTCCTTAATATAACCGAGGAGGAGGCTGGTGCTTTCGCATTGGCCGCACCAGAAATTTTTGCGCGTACCTAGACACCAGGGGCTTAGGGCATTATTCTGCCCATTTTCATAAAGACCGAATACCTTAGGGAGCATTCGGCGTCTCGAGTTAGGCCTTATATGCATCAGCTCCGAATCATGTCTTTGGTCAAATGTTGGGTTGCCCGCCCTGTGTTTTGCTACCTTACGCCGTTTTCACGGCTAATGCGGCACCAGGAGAACTACTGCGATTGTGCCCCGGTTCGCCAGGCCGAGCACCTCAGTAGAGAAAGCCGAAAACTGACAGTCATGATATAGCGAGAGACTGGTCAACCACTCGATGACTCACAGGAATGTTTAGAATTCCTCCGCATTAACGAAGGACCGGTTTTCGGTCAGCACTTACGCACCCAATTCGGGAGAGTGCGGTGCCCCTGTGGGCTATATAGTAGCCCCACCTCGAACTCCTATGGCTAAGTGAAAGTGATAAAGCATTATAGTCCGGTTGCCTGGTTTGCTACGCTGTCACCTCCTTAACAGGACCAAGACGTTGGATTAAGAGTGAAAAAGCGCTTCTTTTTGCAAACACCCCCGCACTATGTGCGTGGGGGCTGAAGCCAAGGACTGCCATCTTTCAGGTTATATACACATATACATAAACGGCCGCACAGGGAGTAGTTTACTACTTGAACGCACAAGTATAAAAAGCACTCATATTACATTGAAACATTGTTTTCACAAATCATACATGTCATTCTAACATAATATCCTTCGAGCACTGCGTCTCTATTAAACGAGCGCCCGGCAGGACTTCTTCAAAGTAGTGCTCGGCAGGTACTCGGCTTCTGTCTGAGTCTTGGGATGCAACGTCGGTGGCCTTCATCTCTGTCCAGTATGTCTTGACACGGGCAAGAGCCATCCGCGCTCCCTCAATACACGCCGATCGCTTCATTGCGTTGATACGCGGCACCGCACCAAGAAACTGCTGCACTACACCAAAATAGCTCTTCGGCTGGGGTCCGTCCGGCCACAAGTGAGTCAAAACATGCTTCATGGCCAATCCGGACAATCGATTCAGCTCGGCCCACTCGGCCAACCGATCGGTCATCGGCAGAGGACGCTCCAGACTATGGAATTGCGACCAATATAGCTCTTCCCTCTTGTGCCCCTTCTGGCCCCGGAAGTGCTCAACCGCGTCCACAGCGCTTGCCGCCAAGTCCATATAAGCATCATCTGAACTCCATAATTTATCCAACGGAGCATACTTTGGATCTGTATATTTCCTCCACAGCAGAAACGGTTTTCCAGCCGCAATTGCCCTGGCCTGACTCAGCTCCTCCTTGGCAGCTCTCAAAGCCGATTGGGCATTCTTGGTTTCGGCGGCCTTCTTTAGGCCCTCCTGTTCCGCTTTGATGCTCTTTTCAAGAACCTCATAGCGATCGGTAGCATTCCTTGACCTTTTGGCCATCTCGGCCATCTCCTCTTGCTTCGGCAGTGAGCAGCCCGTTCAGCTTCTAGCTCTTCGCCGCCTTTAAAGCAGCCAGACATTACTACTCTGGCTTGCTCTTTCGCTCGGGCAAGTTCTGCCCGCAGCTCTTCAACGGCAGCGGCACCATCTGCATTAAAGCATACAAACAGTAAGACATGGGCGTCAAGCTCCCTTAACAGGTGTCCGCATAGAAGTCGCATACCTTGTGACTCGTCAACCCGTTTATTGACCAGCGCGATGTCCGCATCTGCCTCGTCAAGTTGTCGCTTCAGCTCGGCATATTCATCAGTCCGGCTGGCCTCCGGATGCTCCGCCACCTGTTTAGAAGCAGCGATGTGTTAAACTGAGAATTTGATCCTCGGCACGTTATCAATTTTGACAACATACCGAGTCTCAGGGGCTACTATCTATACAGGGCGCATTTTATATGCATAACTGTCAGAAGGTACATCATTTTTCACAGACCTCAAACCCCGTCGCCAAGAAGCTTCGACGGCTTCACGCAATCCGCTCTCCATGGATGCAATTCTTTCAATCACCGTACTCCATTAGAGCACGGTGATCTTCGAGATAACCGCTCGCCCGAGCAGATCCTTCAGATCCTCCGACCGCACACCACTTGGCGCCGGACCTTCCGCCCCCGCCGGACTTGGGGGAACCCTCCGCGACGACACCTCTGGGTAGTCCGCTTCACATGAGGGTGCGATAGGTGGAGGCGTTTCGCTCTCCATCATCTCCGAAAGAAGATTCCCCGAAGACGAGCTCTGCTGAGAAGGGCTGAGGTACGAACTACAAGGTACAATTCCGGTTATCTTCATAAATAAATACGGGGATGCTCCTTATTTACAAGACCCCTTCTTTCTACTTACGACTCGCTGGAGGGCTGATCCCCTTGGGGAAATAATGCGGCTGGGTTACTTCCCAGCGCCGGACTCTCTACCGAAGATTCCCTTCCTTTCTTTGAGGCCTTGACCTCCAGATCTTCTGAAGCGATCCTCTTCTCTCCTCGGAAGGTGGGACTCTTAATCCCTCCTTCCTTGATAGCCTCCTTCACAGAGGCAGTTGCTCCCCCGCTCCTCCCTTCGCCTTCTTCAAAGGGCGCGACCTTCAACATATTGGTCAACATGGGATCCGGCGTGGTCTCTGGGAGGGGAGCCGGACACCTTATCAACTTTGCCTTGGCTATCCACTCCTGTTCAAGAAACGGCTCCTTTAAAGGGCATATATGTATAATAAATGAATGAACAGCTTGTCCGGTTACAGGACTACTTACTTGAGCATCTGGGCGATTGCAGCTTAGTCATGCGTCCTCGGTCAAGTCCGGACACTTCTCTCGTGATCCGAAGAACAGTTTATACATTTCCACGGGCGTCGTGCCCATAAAATTTTGGAGAGCTCGTGGTCCCTCCGGATTGAATTCTCACAGGCGGAGGGGGCGACGTTTGCAGGGCTGAAGACGCCGGATCACAATAACCTGCGCCACTGCAAACAGATTGATCCCTCTTTCCTGGAGATCTCGAATATGGCCCTTGTTGGGGAACGTAGTAATTTCAAAATTTTCCTACGATCACGCAAGACCATGGTGATGGCATAGCAACGAGAGGGAAGAGTGTCCGTCCACGTACCCTCGTAGACCGAAAGCGGAAGCGTTATAACAACGCGGTTGATGTAGTCAGACGTCTTCACGATCCGACCGATCCAAGCACCGAACGTCACGGCACCTCCGAGTTCTCGCACACGCTCAGCTCGATGACGATCCCGGACTCCGATCCGGCAAAGTGTCGGGATGAGTTCCACAAGACGACGGGCGCAGGACGATGTTGACGCCCACCGACGCAGGGCTTCGCCTAAGCTCCGATGATATGACTTCTCCGGCGCAGGCTTCGCTTAAGCTCCGCGACGATATGACCGAGGTGGAATATGGTGGAGGGGGCACCGCACACGGCTAAGGAACGATCCGTAGATCAACTTGTGTAGCCTGGGGTGCCCCCTGCCTCAGATATAAAGGAGCCAAGGGGAGGTGGCCGGCCCAAGGGGAGGCGCAAGGAGTCCTACTCCTCCGGGAGTAGGACTCCCTCCAATCCTAGTTGGATTAGGATTCCTGAGGGGAAAGAGAGAGAGGGGGGCCCACCTTTCCTAGTCCTAATAGGACTAGGGAAGGGGGGCCATGGCCACCTAGGGCTGGCCCTCTCTCCTTTCCACTAAGGCCCACTATAGCCCATGTAGTTCCCGGGGGTTCGGTAACCTCCGGTACTCGTAAATTCTCGATTTCACTCGGAACCCTTCCAAGTCCAAACATAGGCTTCCAATATATCAGTCTTTATGTCTCGACCATTTCGAGACTCCTCGTCATGTCCGTGATCACATCCGGGACTCGAACAACCTTCGGTGCATCAATACTTATAAACTCATTATGAACTGTCCATCGAAGCGTTAAGCGTGGGGACCCTACGGGTTCGAGAACTATGTAGACATGACCTAGAACCATTCTCGGTCAATAACCAATAGCGGAACCTGGATGCCCATATTGGTTCCTACATATTCTACGAAGATCTTTATCGGTCAAACCGCATAACGACATACGTTGTTCCTTTTGTCATCGGTATGTTACTTACCCGAGATTCGATCGTCGGTATCCAATACCTAGTTCAATCTCACATCGGTAAGTCTCTTTACTCGCTCCGTAATACATCATCTCACAACTAACTCATTAGTTGTAATGCTTGCAAGGCTTAAGTGATGTGCATTACCGAGAAGGCTCGGAGATACCTCTCCGACAATCGGAGTGACAAAACCTAATCTCGAAATACGCCAACCCAACAAGTACCTTTGGAGACACCTGTAGTACTCCTTTATAATCACCCGATTACGCCAGACGTTTGGTAGCACCCAAAGTGTTCCTCCGTAAACGGAGTTGCATAATCTCATAGTTACAGGAACATGTATGGGTCATGAAGAAAGCATTAACATACTAAACGATCAAGTGTTAAGCTAACGGAATGGGTCATGTCAATCAGATCATTCTAATAATGATGTGACCTTGTTAATCAAATAACAACTCCTTGTTCATGGTTAGGAAACATAACCATCTTTGATTAACAAGCTAGTCAAGTAGAGGCATACTAGTGACATACTGTTTGTCTATATATTCACACATGTATTATGTTTCGGTTAATACAATTCTAGCATGAATAATAAACATTTATCATGATATAAGGAAATAAATAATAACTTTATTATTGCCTCTAGGGCATATTTCCTTCAGTCTCCCACTTGCACTAGAGTCAATAATCTAGATTACAAAGTAATGATCCTAACACCCATGGAGTCTTGGTGCTGATCATGTTTTGCTCGTGGAAGAGGCTTAGTTAACGGGTCCGCAACATTCAGATCCGTATGTATTTTGCAAATCTCTATGTCTCCCACTTGGACTTGGTCCCGAATGGAATTGAAGCGTCTCTTGATGTGCTTGGTCCTCTTGTGAAATCTGGATTCCTTTGCCAAGGCAATTGCACCAAGATTGTCACAGAAGATCTTCATCGGTCCCGATGCACTAGGTATGACACCTAGATCGGAAATGAACTCTTTCATCCAGACTCCTTCATTCGCTGCTCAAGCAGCTATGTACTCCGCTTCACATGTAGATCCTGCCACGACGCTTTGTTTAGAACTGCACCAACCGACAGCTCCACCGCTTAATAAAAACACGTATCCGGTTTGCGATTTAGAATCGTCCGGATCAGTGTCAAAGCTTGCATCGACGTAACCATTTACGACTAGCTCTTTGTCACCTCCATATACGAGAAACATATCCTTAGTCCTTTTCGTATTTCAGGATATTCTTGACCGCTGTCCGATGATCCATTCCTGGATTACTTTGGTACCTTCCTGCCAAGCTTATAGCTAAGCATACGCCAGTCTGGTACACAGCATTGCATACATGATAGAGCCTATGGCTGAAGCATAGGGAACATCTTTCATTTTCTCTCTATCTTCTCATTGTGGTCGGGCATTGAGTCGACTCAATCTTACACCTTGCAACATGTGCAAAAACCTTTCTTTGCCTGATCCATTTTGAACTTTTTCAAAATTTTATCAAGGTATGTGCTTTGTGAAAGTCCAATTAAGCTGCCTTGATCTATCTCTATAGATCTTGATGCCCAATATGTAAGCAGCTTCACCGAGGTCTTTCATTGAAAACTTTTATTCAAGTATCCTTTTATGCTATCCAGAAATTCTATATCATTTCCAATTAATAATATGTCGTCCACATATAATATCGTAAATGCTACAGAGCTCCCACTCACTTTCTTGTAAATACAGGCTTCTCCAAAAGTCTGTACAAACCCATATGCTTTGATCACACTATCAAAGCGTTTATTCCAACTCCGAGAGGCTTGCACCAGACCATAAATTGATCGTTGGAGCTTGCACACTTTGTTAGCACCTTTTGGATCGACAAAACCTTCTGGTTGTATCATATACAACTCTTCTTCTAGAAATCCATTCAAGAATGCAGTTTTACATCCATTTGCCAAATTTCATAATCATAAAATGCGGCAATTGCTAACATGATTCGGACAGACTTAAGCATCGCCACGGGTGAGAAAGTCTCATCGTAGTCAACCCCTTGAACTTGTCGAAAACCTTTCGCAACAAGTCGAGCTTTGTAGACAGTTACATTACCATCGGCGTCAGTCTTCTTCTTAAAGATCCATTTATTTTCAATGGCTTGCCGATCATCGGGCAAGTCAACCAAAGTCCATACTTTGTTCTCATACATGGATCCCATCTCAGATTTCATGGCTTCCAGCCATTTTGGAATCTGGGCTCACCATCGCTTCTTCATATTTTGTAGGTTCGTCATGGTCAAGTAACATGACTTCCGAATAGGATTACCGTACCACTGCAGTGCGTATTTTACTCTGGTTGACCTACGAGGTTCAAGAGTAACTTGATCTGAAACTTCATGATCATCATCATTAGTTTCCTCACTAATTGGTGTAGTTGTCTCATGAACTATTTCTTGTGATGAACTACTTTCCAATAAGGGAGCAGATACAGTTATCTCATCAAGTTCTACTTTCCTCCCACTCACTTCTTTCGAGAGAAACTCTTTCTCTAGAAAGGATCCGAATTTAGCAACGAAAATCTTGCCTTCAGATCTGTGATAGAAGGTGTACCCAACAGTCTCCTTTGGGTATCCTATGAAGACACATTTTTCCGATTTGGGTTCGAGCTTATCTGGTTGAAGTTTCTTTACATAAGCATCGCAGCCCCAAACTTTAAGAAACGACAACTTTGGTTTCTTGCCAAACCACAGTTCATAAGGCGTCGTCTCAACGGATTTTGACGGTGTCCTATTTAACGTGAATGCGGCCGTCTCTAAAGCATAACCCCAAAACGATAGCGGTAAATCGGAAATAGACATCATTGATCGTACCATATCTAGTAAAGTACGACACTGACGCTCGGACACACCATTTCTCCGTGGTGTTCCGGTGGCGTGAGTTGCTAAACTATTCCACATTGTTTCAAATGTAAACCAAACTCGTAACTCAAATATTCTCCTCCACGATCAGATTGTAGAAATTTTATTTTCTTGTTACGATGATTTTCACTTCACTCTGAAATTCTTTGAACTTTTCAAATGTTTCAGATTTGTGTTTCATTAAGTAGATATACCCATATCTGCTCAAATAATCTGTGAAGGTGAGAAAATAACGATACCCGCCGCGTGCCTCAATATTCATTGGACCACAAACATCAGTATGTATGATTTCCAATAAATCTGTTGCTCGCTCCATAGTTCCGGAGAACGGTGTTTTTGTCATCTTGCCCATGAGGCACGGTTCGCAAGTACCAAGTGATTCATAATCAAGTGATTCCAGAAGCCCATCAGTATGGAGTTTCTTCATGCGTTTACACCGATATGACCTAAACGGCAAAGTGCCACAAATAAGTTGCACTATCATTATCAACTCTGCATCTTTTGGCTTCAACATTATGAATATGTGTATCACTACTGTCGAGATTCAACAAGAATAGACCATTCTTCAAGGGTGCATGACCATAAAAGATATTACTCATATAAATAGAACAACCATTATTCTCTGATTTAAATGAATAACCGTCTCGCAATAAACAAGATCCAGATATAATGTTCATGCTCAACGCTGGCACCAAATAACAATTATTTAGGTCTAAAACTAATCCCGAAGGTAGATGTAGAGGTAGCGTGTCGATCGCGATCACATCGACTTTGGAACCATTTCCAACGCCAAGATCGTCACCTTGTCCTTAGCCAATCTTCGCTAATCCGTAGTTCCTGCTTCGAGTTGCAAATATTAGCAATGTAACCAGTATCAAATACCTGTGTACTACTGCGAGTATTAGTAAGGTACACATCAATAACATGTATATCATATATACCTTTGTTCACCTTGCCATCCTTTTTATCCGCCAAATACTTGGGGCAGTTCCGCTTCAAAGGTGTCCACCGCTTGCAATAAAAACACTTTCAGTTGTGCTTAGGTCCAGACTTGGGTTTCTTCTTCTTGATCAGCAACTTTCTTGCTGTTCTTTTTGAAGTTTCCCTTCTTCTTCCCTTTGCCCTTTTTCTTGAAACTAGTGGTCTTGCTGACCATCAACACTTTGATGCTCTTTCTTGATTTCTACCTCCGCGGCTTTCAAAGCATCGCGAAGAGCTCTGTGAATTGTTTTAGTCATCCCTTGCATATTATAGTTCATCACGAAGCTCTTGTAGCTTGGTGGCGATGATTGGAGAATTCTGTCAATGACACTATCATCCGGAAGATTAACTCCCAGCTGAATTAAGTGATTGTTATACCCAGACATTTTGAGTATGTGCTCACCGATGTAACTATTCTCCTCCATCTTGCAGCTATAGAACTTATTGGAGACTTCATATCTCTCAATCCGGCATTTGCTTGAAATATTAACTTCAACTCCTGGAACATCTCATATGCTCCATGACGCTCAAAACGTCGTTGAAGACCCGGTTCTAAGCCGTAAAGCATGGCACACCGAACTATAGAGTAGTCATCAGCTACGCTTTGCGGGGCGTTCACAACTTCTCGCTCAAGATCTCGCAGCAGTTCGCTACCCAGCGGTGCTTCCAGACGTAATTTTTCCGTGCAGCAATGAGGATAATCCTCAAGTTACGGACCCAGTCCGTGTAATTGCTACCATCATCTTTCAACTTTGCTTTCTCAAGGAACGCATTAAAATTCAACGGAACAACAGCACGAGCCATCTATCTACATTAAACATAGACAAGCAAAATACTATCAGGTACTAAGTTCATGGTAAATTTAAGTTTGATTAATCATATTAAAAACCTCCCACTTTAGACAGACATCTCTCTAGTCATCTAAGTGATCACGTGATCCAAATCAACCAAACCATGTCCGATCATCACGTGAGATGGAGTAGTTTCAATGGTGAACATCATTATGTTGATCATATCTACTATATGATTCACGCCGACCTTTCGGTCTCCGTGTTCCGAGGCCATATCTGTTATATGCTAGGCTCGTCAAGTTTAACTCGAGTATTCTGCGTGTGCAACTGTTTTTGCACCGTTGTATTTGAACGTAGAGCCTATCACACCCGATCATCACGTGGTGTCTCAAAGACGAAGAACTTTCGCAACGGTGCATACTCATGGAGAACACTTCTTGATAATTTTAGTGAGAGATCATCTTATAATGCTACCGTCAATCAAAGCAAGATAAGATGCATAAAGGATAAACATCACATGCAATCAATATAAGTGATATGATATGGTCATCATCATCTTGTGCTTGTGATCTCCATCGCCAAGCACCGTCATGATCACCATCGCCACCGGGCGCGACACCTTGATCTCCATCGCAGCATCGTTGTCGTCCTCGCCAATCTTATGCTTCCACGACTATCACTACCGCTTAGTAATAAAGTAAAGCATTACATCGCGATTGCATTGCATACAATAAAGCGACAACCATATGGCTCTCGCCATTGCCGATAACTCGGTTACAAAACATGATCATCTCATACAATAAAACATAGCATCATGCCTTGACCATATCACATCAGAACATGCCCTGCAAAAACAAGTTAGACGTCCTCTACTTTGTTGTTGCAAGTTTTACGTGGCTGCTACGGGCTCAGCAAGAACCGTTCTTACCTACGCATCAAAACCACAACGATAGTTTGTCAAATAGACTCCGCTTTTAACCTTCTCAAGGACCGGGCGTAGCTACACTCGGTTCAACTAAAGTTGAGAGACAGTCTTCCGCAAGCCATCTATGTGCAAAGCACGCCGAGGGAACCGGTCTCGCGTAAGAGTACGCGTAATGTTGGTCCGGATCGTCTCGCCCAACAATACCGCTGAACCAAAGTATGACATGCTTTGGTAGGCGTATGACTTGTATCGCCCACAACTCACTTGTGTTCTACTCGTGCATATGACATCAACGCATAAAACCAGGCTCGATACCTTGTTGGGGAACGTAGTAATTTCAAAATTTTCCTACGATCACGCAAGACCATGGTGATGGCATAGCAACGAGAGGGAAGAGTGTCCGCCCACGCACTCGTGAGACCGAAAGCGGAAGCGTTATAACAACGCGGTTGATGTAGTCGCACGTCTTCACGATCCGACCGATCCAAGCACCGAACGACGGCACCTCCGGAAGTTCGCACACGCTCAGCTCGATGACGATCCCGGACTCCGATCCAGCAAAGTGTCGGGATGAGTTCCACAAGACGACGGCGCAGGACGATGTTGACGCTCCACCGACGCAGGGCTTCGCCTAAGCTCCGCGATGATATGACTTCTCCGGCGCAGGGCTTCGCCTAAGCTCATGACGATATGACCGAGGTGGAATATGGTGGAGGGGGCACCGCACACGGCTAAGGAACGATCCGTAGATCAACTTGTGTAGCCTGGGGTGCCCCTGCCCCGTGATATAAAGGAGCCAAGGGGAGGTGGCCGCCCAAGGGGAGGCAAGACTAAGGAGTCCTACTCCTCCGGGAGTAGGACTCCCTCCAATCCTAGTTGGATTAGGATTCCTGAGGGGAAAGAGAGAGAGGGCGGCCCACCTTTCCTAGTCCTAATAGGACTAGGGAAGGGGGGGCACGCGCCACCTAGGGCTGGCCCTCTCTCCTTTCCACTAAGGCCCACTATAGCCCATGTAGTTCGGGGGGTTCCGGTAACCTCCGGTACTCGGTAAATTCCCGATTTCACTCGGAACCCTTCCAAGTCCAAACATAGGCTTCCAATATATCGGTCTTTATGTCTCGACCATTTCGAGACTCCTCGTCATGTCCGTGATCACATCCGGACTCGAACAACCTTCGTGCATTAATACTTATAAACTCATTATGAACTGTCATCGAAACGTTAAGCGTGCGGACCCTACGGGTTCGAGAACTATGTAGACATGACCTAGAACCATTCTCGGTCAATAACCAATAAGCGGAACCTGGATGCCCATATTGGTTCCTACATATTCTACGAAGATCTTTATCGGTCAAACCGCATAACGACATACGTTGTTCCTTTTGTCATCGGTATGTTACTTACCCGAGATTCGATCGTCGGTATCCAATACCTAGTTCAATCTGGTATCGGTAAGTCTCTTTACTCGCTCTGTAATACATCATCTCACAACTAACTCATTAGTTGTAATGCTTGCAAGGCTTAAGTGATGTGCATTACCGAGAAGGCCTGGAGATACCTCTCCGACAATCGGAGTGACAAAACCTAATCTCGAAATACGCCAACCCAACAAGTACCTTTGGAGACACCTGTAGTACTCCTTTATAATCACCCGATTACGTTGTGACGCTTTGGTAGCACCCAAAGTGTTCCTCCGGTAAACGGGAGTTGCATAATCTCATAGTTACAGGAACATGTATGGGTCATGAAGAAAGCATTAACATACTAAACGATCAAGTGTTAAGCTAACGGAATGGGTCATGTCAATCAGATCATTCTACTAATGATGTGACCTTGTTAATCAAATAACAACTCCTTGTTCATGGTTAGGAAACATAACCATCTTTGATTAACAAGCTAGTCAAGTAGAGGCATACTAGTGACATACTGTTTGTCTATATATTCACACATGTATTATGTTTCCGGTTAATACAATTCTAGCATGAATAATAAACATTTATCATGATATAAGGAAATAAATAATAACTTTATTATTGCCTCTAGGGCATATTTCCTTCAGCCCTGCAGCAGGGGAACGTCCTTGGACGACCCCCAGTCGAGCCCCTTGTTGACCCATGACGCCAGCCGCTGTGGTGGACCTGAGCGGAAGGCAGGGAGCGCCGCCCATTTGGTGCCCCTGGGAGCGGTGATATAGAACCACTCCCGTTGCCATAAACCAAGCTCCTCTTGAAAAGAGCCCTCGCGCCACGGAGCACCAGCAAGATTTGCTTATGACCGCCCCTCCGCTTTTCTGTTTGCTGCCCCTTGATCGCCTTTGGCTCCACCTTGAAGGTCTTGAGCCACAATCCAAAGTGAGGGGTAATATGGAGGAAGGCCTCACATACAACAATGAATGACGAGATATGAAGGATGGACTCGGATTCAAGTCATGGAAATCAAGCCCATAATAAAACATGAGCCCCGCACAAAGGGGTCCGCTGGAAGCCTAGACCCCGACGGAAGTGAGACACTGAACACCACGTTCTCGCCGGGCTTAGGAGTGGGAATGACCTGCCTCGAGCAGGCAGCCTATGCGAGATCTCGCCGGTTAGATACCTGGCGTCTCGCAGCTTTAGCACGCCTTCTTCTTCAGAACGGAGGAAGACACCCATCGGCCATGCTGGTCGGAGCCGGACATCGTCGAAAGTCCGAAGCGCCTGAATCTGAAGCTTTGGGGTGTTGGAATTCGAAGCACAGGGCGAACTCGATAGAGGGTGTAAAGAGGAGAGGGCATTGGTCTCGTTATAAAGAGATTGAATACCAAGAGCCCCCCCGTGGTCGATTAGGACTCGCCTTTGATAGAGAAGGCAGGCCAACTGGCGCGGTTGGGTTACCCACGTCCGTATTGATGGGAATCCCGGAACAAGGGGAACACGATCTCTGCCTCGACAAGACGTGCCAAGGAAACCGCTTCACTAAACGCGCTGAGGTGGAACAGTAAAAACAATTTGAATAAAGGCTTGGTAGTGGTGCGACGTCACGCCACAAAATACGTCAGCAGATTGATCTTGTGTAATATTATTCTCGCTACGGTGGTATGTGGAATTTATTTTTGCAGAGTCGGACACTATCCTGGTGTTCACAATCTTCTATGAATTATTCGGAGGAAGAACCCGCCTTGCAATGCCGAAGACAATATGCGCGCCGGACCCATCGTCATTGAAGCCTGGTTCAGGGGCTCTTGAGGAGTTCCGGATTAGGGGTGTCCGGATAGCGAACTATCATCATCGGCGGACTCCAAGACTATGAAGATACAAGATTGAAGACTTCGTCCCGTGTCCGGATGGGACTTTCCTTGGCGTGGAAGGCAAGCTTGGCGATACGGATATGTAGATCTCCTACCTTTGTAACCGACTCTGTGTAACCCTAACCCTATCCGGTATCTATATAAACCGGAGGGTTTTAGTCCGAGGACGAACAACAATCATACCATAGGCTAGCTTCTAGGGTTTAGCCTCTTTGATCTCGTGGTAGATCCACTCTTGTAACACACATCATCAATATTAATCTAGCAGGACGTAGGGTTTTACCTCCATCAAGAGGGCTCGAACCTGGGTAAAACATCGTGTCCCTTGTCTCCTGTTACCATCCGCCTAGACGCACAGTTCGGGACCCCCTACCCGAGATCCGCCGGTTTTGACACCGACACTAACCATGTAAGTAGTACTTAAGAGCACTAAGGGCATGGCCAATGCATGGCCTCAGGGTTCTTGACGTATAATGTTTTGTCTAGCCTCTTTCATCAGATCGGTTTTTGGTTGCATTGGCTAGAGCATGCACTTCTACATGATATCAGGGCCAAGAGGTTTTGAGTTCAAGACCCGGCTGGCGTAATTAAATTGCAGCCCAGTTTCAGTCCACGTTTAGGTCCGAGGGAGCCACACGTGAGGAGAGTGTTGACGTATAATGTGTTGTCTAGTCTCTTTCTTCAGATCGGTCTTTTGGTTGCATTGGCTAGAGTATGCACTTCTACAAGGGTGATGCCCCGTATGCCATGTAGGATCGGATGTCAGAAAAAATAGGTTCGGATGAGGAAGCGGAATCCGCTACAGAAGACGGGTGCTTTGAGAGAAAATGTGTACTTCAGTGTAAAAAGCTTAAAAAGTTAGAGTGAAGAGTAGAGATACATATGTACTAGAGTCTCTACTTTCTATTCTTTGATAAGCCCCACTAGTGGTAGCTTGCATTGAGAAGAAAAAAAATGATGTAGGTGCCTCAATACAACTTTTTCTCATGGGAGAATAATTGTGATATATAGATACAGATGCCCCATGAAACCTTTGACTAAAAAAGTTATTAATACCAGTGTGAAAAAATGTTTGTGCAGTGTTAAAAAATGTTAGCATCTGAAAAAAAATGTGCAACCATAAAAAAATTGACAGCATCTGGAAAAAATGTTTGAACACTAAAAAAAAGGTTTAACACGTATTCAAGCAACAATTTTCAAGAAGTAAAAAATGTTAATCATGTATTTGAAAAATGTAAAACATATAAAAAATAAATGTTTCAGTTTTTTCGTGAAAGGATTCAGATCTATTATCAAAGTTCACCGGAGAACACCTCAAACATAATAAAAAATACATTGAGATTCCAAGACCAACCGAACAATCACTACCGCCGCCAGAACGACCGCGGATGCGCCGTTGTCGCCGCTCCCCTATTAGAGCCGACCTGACCATGTGATGATAACCGGAAAGTCTTTGTGCACATGTCCCTAAGGACCAGCGCCCTGAATAGATGTAAAGCACCTAACACCAAATCTTGCCACATGGCAAGAAACTGTAACCTCACCGCCCCAAGGAGATGGCAGGAATCTACGCCGAAGCTCCTGTGACTACGTCCAGATGGATGAACTCAAGGAGGATGAAAGCCCGAAAGACAAACTCGAAGAAAAAGTGTCGCCATCCACCCGAGTGCCGCACCTACCCAGACTGAAAACCCTAATGAAAGCGGAGCCACCGGCCGTCGGAATGGCGGGCATCGAGAGGCGAATCCACGGGCTCGCTGGCTGGATGGGAGAGTTTTCCATGCCGCCAAGGGATGAAGGAGGCAAAGAGAAAACCTAGCCGTCGTGTGCAAGTTTTATTTTAAATAAATGTTTCAGTTGTATACAAAAAAAGTAGAAATATGTATGGCACAAAGTAAACAATGAAAGATGTATTTATAAATTTTTAATAATTATATTTAAAAATTGTTATACTTGTATAAAAATGTTCATAATGTATGCAAAAATGTAGACATCAAAACATACACTTTAAGAAAGTTTTAATAGTGTGTTTTTAAAATGTTGAACATGTATAAACATAATGTTTCATATGTATAATAAAATGGACATGGTGTATAAAAAAAGTAGACATCAGAGCATATATAATATAAAAATAGACATTAGAAATATAAGTTTTCAAATATGTCACTCAAGTATTGGGAAATGTAAAAGGTGTATATAAAAAATGTTTCTAACGTATACAAAAAATGTTGAATGTGGAATAGGAAAAAAATATATGTGTCGATTACACTAGTAGAAAAAGGGTCAAATGTGAAGCACATTAGTGCCGGTTTGTAAAAAAACCGGCACTAATGTGATCAATAGTGCCGGTTCGTGGCTGTGATCAATAGTACCGGTTCGTGTTGAGCCTTTAGTACCGGTTCGTGCCACGAACCGGTACTAAAGGGGTAGTGGCGTCAAGGCCGTCGGGTCCCCGACGAGCCTTTTTAGTACCGGGTTCGTGTTACCAACCGGTACTAAAGGTCTAACCTATAGTACCGGTTCGTGCTACGAACCGGTACTAGTAGATTAAGTTTTTCGTACCGGTTCGTGCCACCAACCGGTACTAATGGGGCCAATTTACAAACTCTACCCCCCCCCCCCCCCGTGTATCGCCATTTCAGTTTTGAAAAAATCAAAAGAAAATGATAAAAACTTCAAAAAATAAAATCCTTCGAGAGGTAGTTATATTACTATATCTACTAGTTAGGAAAATTTGAAAACTTAAATTTGGACATGTTTTGCAAAAAGTGTAGGAAAAAATGTAAAACGGCTATAACTTTTGCATACGATATCGGAAAAAAACGTATAATATATCAAAAAATTCAGCATGAAAATCCGCATCCGATGGAGACGGCCTATGACCTGTTTGGAATTTTTTAGAATCCTCAAATTCGAAAAGGAAAAAAAGATATGGTCAAATTTCAGTTTTTTTAAAAAAATTTGGTTAAATTTGGTCAAACTACTTATTCAAGAAGTATTAATGTTACTACATAATTATTCAAGAATATTAGTGTTACTAAATAATTATTTCAATTTTTTGAATTTTGGTCAAACTATGGTCAAACTTATTCAAGAATATTAGCGTTACTAAATAATTACTGTTTTTTTAGAATAATAGTTTCAAACTTAAACGGTGAAATGTGTGACTTCATGCTCAAGCTAAACTCCTGAGGGTTAATAGGATTGACATCTTACTATTGTCAGGAAAACAACAAGTGCAGACTCGGAAACGAAGGAGAATAGATGATTTGGAATGAGTGATCCACACTTGAGCAGTTAAGAGAGGTGATTAGAGACTAAATCATCAAATAATTTAGAAAAATTAAAAATCAAATTTTTTTTCCAAAATTTTCAAAAAAAAATTCAAAAAAAACTTTAGTACCGGTTGGTAACACCAACCGATACTAAAGGTCCCCCATACTAGGGCGCGAGCTCACGCCACGTGGTGGCACTTTAGCGCCGGTTCGTGCCGAACCGGTACTAAAGGGGGGGCCTTTAGTGCCCACACTTTAGTGCCGGTTCTATAACCGGCACTAAAGGCCCTTACAAACCGGTTTTAAAGCTCCGTTTTCTACTAGTGTTAAGAAAGAAACTGACAAGAATCAACAAAAACCTCAGAAAAGCGAAGAAAACCAACAAAAAAAGAAGAAAAACCAATGCAAAAGAATGAACGCGAGAAGGAAACAAAGAAAAACCAAGAAAATTGACAAAGGAAACAAAGAAAAATGAAGAAAAACAAACAAAGACAGATAAAAAACCAAGAAGGAACCCAAAAAACAAAGCAAAGAGTAAAAAGAAAAAGTCAGTAAAAACTATGAAATAAACGAAGAAAACTGGTAAAAATATAGAAAAACAGAAAACCCAAAAAAATTAGTGAAGAAACAAAAGAAAACTAAAAGAAAATGACAAGAAAAAAGAAAAATCAGACAAACCAGTACGTCCATAGAGCGAGTGAGTGATCTGATGCTAGAGAGCGAGCAAGCCACCTAAGCTACTGGGCCGGCCTGAAATGCGTGCACTTTTAGGCGAGAGGAAGGGAGCTCCTATTGAGCGCTGTAGGCGCCCGTTCGCGTCGTTGGCGCCTGCACGGTGGCGAAGTGGGCCAGCCCAGCAACCTGCTGAAAAGCAAAAGGTGAAGGAAAACTATCACGTTTATATTCAGCAAAATGTAGGACTCGAACTACCGACGCCCAAGTCTAAATAGACACAAGTTAACCACTGCACCAACGACGGCCAGTTGATTACATGAGGAAAAAAGTTCTCTTTGAACACTACAATATGTGCCTCGCTACCCCTTATGTCACTAGATGAGGACACTGCAAGATCGAACCCATCACAAAGCACCTTTCCCATTGCAAGAAAAACCAATCTAGTTGGACAAACCAAATCGATAGATAGAAGAGAAATACAAAGCTATCTTAATCATGCATATAAGAATTCAGAGAAGACTCAAATAATATTCATAGATGATCTAATCATAAATCCACAATTCATCGGATCTCAACAAACACACCGCAAAAGAAGATTACATCGAATAGATCTCCAAGAACATCAAGAAGAACATTGTATTGAAGATCAAAGAGAGAGAAGAAGCCATCTAGCTACTAGCTATGGACACGTAGGTCTATGGTAAACTACTCACACATCATCGGAGGGGCAATAGGGTTGATGTAGATGCCCTCCATGATCGAATTCCCCTCCGACGGAGTACCGGAAAAGGCCCCAAGATGGGATCTCACAGGAACAGAGACCTGCGATGGTGGAAAAGTATTTTTTGTGACTCCTCTAGGGTTTCTGAAATATTTGGGATTTTATAGGCCAGAGAGTCGGTGTAGGGACTCCCGAGGGGGCCACAAGCCCAGGGAGCGCCCCCCCTAGGGCGTGCCCCTATGGCTTGTCGTCACCTCATGGGTCTCTTGGCCCCCACTCCAAGTATTGTAGGTGTCTTCTGGTCCAAGAAAAATCATCGTAAAGATTTATTCCGTTTGGACTCCGTTTGATATTCCTTTTCTGCAAAAGTCAAAAAGAAGGAAAAAAAATAGAAACTGCCACTAGGCATTGGGTTAATAAGTTAGTTCCAAAAATAATATAAAATAGTATACTCATGCATATAAAACATCCAAAGTTTATAACATAATAGCATGGAACAATAAAAAATTATAGATACGTTGGAGACGTATCATGCAGCATTCTCATTTCTTCCACTGTCGCTTCACGATCCGAGGCTCTTCCATCCTCGAAGTATTCACCTTGCAAGCCAATATGATAACAACCCAAATGGCAGGGTTAGGACCAAGAATATGCATTCTCATCTTATGCTTCCAACTAGCAAAATTAGTACCATCACAGTAAGGACCTCTACGGTGATAATTACCCTCACTAGAGGTCATATTCTCTTAGGTTGTGAAACCAAGGCTATGATCACCAAAGTTATGGAAATCAAGGCTAACAGAGACCAAAGCTCTGGTACCACTTGTAGGATCGAAAGTATGTCTAGAGGAGGGGTGATTAGACTACTTGGCCAAATAAAAATCTAGCATTTTCCCAATTTTAGTTGTGGCAGATTTTAGCAAGTTGTACAAGTCAAGCAATCTTTCTACACATGCAATTCTAAAAGTATTGTAGCGGAAAGTAACACATTGCATATGAAGGTAAACAGAAGGGTTTGGAGAAGGCAAACGCAATGCAGACACGGATATTTTTGGCGTGGTTTCGATAGGTGGTGCTATCGTACGTCCACGTTGATAGAGACTTCAACCCACGAAGGTTAAGGGCTGCGTGAGTCCACGGAGGGCTCCACCCACGGAGGGTCCACAAAGAAGCAACCTTGTCTATCCCACCATGGCCATCGTCCACGAAGGACTTGCCTCACTCGGGTAGATCTTCACGAAGTAGGTGATCTCCTTGCCCTTACAAACTTCTTGGTTCAACTCCACATCTCTTGACAGAGTCTCTCAAGCGACACATAACCAATCTAGGAGACAGCACTCTCCAAAAGGTAATAGACGGTGTGTTGATGATGAACTCCTTGCTCTTATGCTTCAAATGATAGTCTCCCCAACACTCAACTCTCTGTCACTGATTTGCATACGGTGGAAAGAAGATTTGAGTGGAAAGCAACTTGGAGAAGGCTAGAAATCAACACATGAGTATGTGAACACATGAACTTCTTGTGGTAGGATTGGAATGTCTTGATCTCAACACATGAGTATGTGATTCTCTCTCAGAAAAAAAATGGTGGAAATGTAGGCACATTCTGATGGCTCTCTTCTAAATGAAGAGGGGTGGAGGGGTATATATAGCCTCCACACAAAAATTCAACCATTACACACATTTGACCCAACTCGGTGAGACTAAATAGATGAACTTGGTGGCACCGATTGGTTCAAACAGGTGAACGTTAGGAATCTCGGTGGGACCGACTGGAACAACTCAGTGGGACCGATGTGCTAGGGCTTAGGGAAAAACATCATCTCGGTGTCGCCGATTGCGTAAACTTGGTGAGACAGAATTTAACAAAGAGCAAACAAAGAGTCTGTCAAGCAAAATCGGTGAGACCGGTTGCTTATTTCAGCGAGTCCGAAATGTTACAACAGGAAGCAGACAGTTTGCAAGGCCATCTCGGTGAGACCGAGATCCATATCCGTTGAACCGAACTGTTAGGGTTTCTGGCAGTGGCTATGACAAATGAACTCGGCGGGCCCGGGTAGGAAGTATCGGTGTGGCCGAGTTGGAGTTTAGGGTTTTGACATATTTGGATGGAGAAAGTGGTTGAGGGTTTTTGGAGCAATATCACTAAGCACTTTGAGCAAGTAATCCATTAAGTAACACCTCATCCCCCTTTAATAGTATTGGCTTTTCTATGGAATCAATGTGGTCTTGAATCACTAAAATAAAGATGAAGAGTCTTGAGCTTTTGCCAATCTTTGACCTTAGCATTTTGAGGGGTCCACATCTCTAATCCATGCCATGTCATTCATTGAACATCCTGAAATATATATCTTAAATGGATATTAGTTCAATGAGCTATATGTTATTATGAATTACCAAAACCACCCGGGGATTAGTTGCACTTTCAAACTACTACTCCAATAGATGATGCATATGTGAAGATGTAAAATGGCCGACGGCCGCACAACAGCCTACAGCCACACTGCAACCAATGTACGGCTGCACTATTTGGAATCAAAATCATCATATGGAGTAATATTTTCAGATTTAACAAGAAACTCAACTTCTATAACAAACAGTTCAAAATCAAACAACCAAAAGTGCATAATATAAATCAATGTTCTTGGTCCAACAAACTAAAATGCACATAAATATAACATCGAACATATCATCTCAATTTTTGTCCTCTCCGTTGTCACTAGTCACATTATGGACATTGGCATCATCATCATCAATGGTTTCTTTGTCGATGTTTTCATGCGTTGATGGATGCCGCGACCTCCACCGAAAGCAACTCCAATGCCACTCGTATTGCCACCAAAGCCACCTCCCATGTCACTCATGTTGCCACCGAAGCCGCCTCCCATGCCACCCATGTTTCCACTGAACTCATCTCCCATGCCATCGAAGGGACCATCCATGTTGCCACCGAAGCCACCTCTGATCCCATGTTGCCACCGAAGGCACCACACATATAGCCACCAAAGGCACCATTCATGGCACCTCCCATCATGTTTATGTAGACTCCCAATCCACCGCCCGTGGCACCTCCAATGCCTCCTCCCGTTCCACCGCCCATGGCACCTTCCATTCCTCATCTCCAAAAGAAATCTTTTTACCTTTGGGAAAATTCGTCAAGCACGTTGGACGCGGTGGCCGTGTCTTCCTCCATGGTCGGCGACGGGGATTGTGGTTGGTGGAGGAGGCCCATGTCAGGAGGTGGCAACGTCTTCAAACTAATCGACATCGAACCGGCCTAAGCAGTCGTGGATGCCTTCATCTTCTCCGCCGTTTGAGAAGGAGCCGTGGCGGGGTTGCGCGCCGCCGGCCACTTTGCGCCTCCACCGCGGAGTTTTCCCACCGACTGCTTCTTCGCCAGTGGCGCACTTGTTCCCGCGGCAGCAATCGACCGGGGTGGGGCAAAGCCAGGGCTATCCCAGGCTCTGCTTCCGCTCCCGCTCGATGCCACATCCTCTGCCACCACCTTGTCAGCCGGTGGTAGAGTCCGACAAGCCGTCCATGCAGCGTAGTGTCCCACGCAACACGTCCTCCCATGCGAGATCTTCCCCCGTGGTTTTCATCTCCCGTGATGGTGGTCCGCGGAGGAAATCGTGTTTCAGGCATCCGTCGTCGCCTGAAAAAGAGGTCGGCGGGCGGGTGGCTGCGGCGGCGCTGGGAGGTACCACATGTGAGGCAAGAGTGCAAGACGTGATGGTAAAGATAGGGATGAGAAGAGATGTGCACACTACTAGGGAAAAGCCTAGCAGCAGCGCGAGTTTTGGGCCTCTCAGTAGCGAGGGGACCGGCGCTACAGCTAACGTATAACAGTAGCGCCTGTTGTCCCACGCTACTGCTATACATGAATAGTTGTAGCGCACTTTGGAAAAGGGCGCTGCTGATATTATCTGCAGCGCTGTTTACTGGGAAGCGCTACTGGTAAGGCGGGGCTACTGCTAAATTTTACCCCCTCGCTACTACTAGTTTTATTAGTTTTTTTCCTGTATATTTGTTTTGTATTTGTTTTGTATTTGAATAGGCTTTATACAATAATCTTTAGCATATCATACACATATAAATGTAATCATAGCATATACATACAATTAGGTTCATCAAATCATGTCATCATCATAATCATCATCCAACACAAAGTGGTCTCTCGTCATCATCTCGAAAATAACGATACAAGTCTCGATTACTTGCAAATACATCGTCATCCATCTAAACAATGATATACGCGAGAAGAGCCATCACTTTGAGTACATGAGTTTATATCCCTCTCTCGCATTGCGTGAACAAAACTAACTACTGCCTCTCACTCGGAAACTGGAAACCGGTACACCTGGGCCCGACACTCCGATCACTCATCGTATATATACTCCTGGCGTAGCACTTATTCACCATCGATGATCTATGCACCTGCATCATCACATGAGTTGATGATATGCAACATATATAGTTGAGCAAAAGAAAGAGACAGACTTAGCAAAAATAGAAGCAACATACCATAAGCATAAATAACAAAGTTGATCGTACCCAAAATGCCCTAACTAGAGTGATCGTCGCTAGTCGAGGAGGACGGTTTAATTACATCACAAATAAAGTTTCGTCGTGCATAACTCAAAGTTTAGTCATACAGAAGGTATGGACTAAACGGACACATTGTCATATATATATCGACAATCACTCCAACATGTCGTTCCATCCATCCAAGTCAGGAAGATAGTCCCCGAGCCTAGTGAATTAATTCTAGACCTAATAAAATGAATAATGACATAAAAAAAAGGCCTATTGTTTTGCAGGAATGTTAACTCCTTCCTGGTGCGGCAAATCCCGGGCACTCGATATGTCCTAGTTTGTAGCACAAGTCATGCCGAAATTCACGGAAAATTTCGGCATGACCTTTGCTAAAAAGTGGACAAATCGAGAACCTAAAATTTGCCGGAACAGAAATGAATCAACATTCTGGCAAAACATAGGCCACTCAGCATCATTCCCTAAAAACAGTGTTCAAATATCCCTCTTCGACACAGCAACACATGTCCAAATTTCACAAGCTAATTCAAAAACAAAGTGTAGAAGAAAATTCATTTAACTACTAATAGAACAAAATTCAGTTAACTTTAGTGCTCTATAATGATGAAAGGAAAAAATTCAGTTAACTACTAATTTCATTCATTTAGGTTATTCATTTAACTTCACCTAATTAACCTACTGTACCACTACTACTAGCAGCACTACTAACCTAATTAACCTAGCAAAACTCTAGTGCCCTAACTGAAAAACATCTAATTAACATCTACTAGTACCACTATTGCCCTAACCTAATTAGCATCTACTAGTATCACTATATACTATACAAGCAGCATCTACCCTAATTAAACCCTACTGCCCTAACTAACTTTTGTTGTAAACCAAATTTTTGCTCTAAACTAATTTTTGCTCTAACATCTACTACTTAACATCCTTTGCTCTAAACTAAACTTTTGCTATAAATAAACTTTTGCTCTACTAATTTTTCTCTAAAATGCAGAGAGAGAGGAGTGGGGAGGGTGGGGACTTATAGAGAGGGAGAGACGGTGGCGGGAGGTGCTCATGACGGAGGCAGGGGCGGAGAGGGCGGGCTCGGGCACGGGCAACGGTGGTCCTGGGCGGGCTCGGGCGGCGGTGAGGTGGAGGGCGACGACCGTGACGTCGAGGGCGGCCTCGGGCGGCGGCGGTGAGGATGACGGCGGCCTCGGGGGGAGTCGGTGAGGTGGCGGGCGTCCACGCCGGCAGGCGACGGCGGCGAAGTGGGGCGGGGCGAATTGGGGAGACAGCGGCGAGGGCGAGGGATTGGGGGAAAAAGTGGTGGGCGGGGGGGGGGGCGCTGTTTAAGTGAACGTAGCAGAAGCGTTCCAAAACGCTATAGCTAAGTTAGCTACAGCGCATTTCCTGAAACTCGCTACTGCTATTCCTTTCTCCCTTTTTCCCTTTTTTCTTTTATTTTTCTTTACATTTTATTTTTTTTCCTTTCTTCTTTTTCTATTTCTTTCATTTTCATTTACTTTTCTACTTGTTTTTCATTTTATTTTATTTCCGTTAGCAGTAGCGTCTTACACATAAACGCGCTGCTACAACAAAATTAGCGGCAACGTTGTTTCTAAAAGAGCGCTACTACTATGTGTAGCCGATCGGCTTAGCGATGGGAATATTTGTAGTAGCGCTTTTAGGGAGGGACGCGCTACTGCTATATATGTGCCTGCAGTGCGGTTTTTTCACGCGCGCTACTGCGGTCTAGCAGTAGCGCCCTTTTTTAACAAGCGCTACTGCTAAAGTTCTGTGTATAGGTTTTTCCCTAGTAGTGGCAATGGCGGTGGCCGGAGCGTCAACGCAGTAGGAAGTCGAGCTGGAGATGGAGATGGATGATGCTGGGTAGTCGCGATGCGAGATAGGAGGGCACAAAGTGTTTTGGTTTGGGGAGGAGGTGAGGTGGAGAACGTGCGGCTCTTCGGTTTTCTGCGGTGGCCTAGAACGTGGGCTTTTTCTGTGTTTAATTTGTTTGCGGGAGGTCGCACGAAGAGTGTGTTAGAGATACCACACAATCGAACGCAATGAAGAACAAATCAAGACAATAGATACGAGATTTTAACGTGGAAAACCCCTCCAACACAAAGGGGAAAAAACACGGGCGCCAGCCAACAAATCTTCACTATATTGGAGGAGGTTACAAACATCAGGGATTTATAACTGATCAACTTATCCCGTATGACGGTTTACAAAGGAGATACTAATCCGTACCAAGCATACCGGCAACGGGCCTTGCTCCACTCGCTCGTCAAAAAATTTCCTTTATCTTTTTACTTGAATTTGGATCATAACATTTCTTTTGCGGCAAAGAGGAGTATTTTTCCAAAATTATAGGGTTACAATCTACTGGCAAGAGATCCTCGATACACGGAGGTCCTCTCTGAAGCCAAACAGCAGTACACGATTCTGTACAGTTGTAATTAGTGAGACAATCTGCTACCCTATTTTGATCCGTACAAATCTTCTGGGGAATAAACCCTCTCCACCATCAGGGCCTTGATCTTAGCTACCATGTGCCCATAAGCTGAACGTGAGAGATTCTCATTTGATAAGATGGACAGAGGGTCAAATGAATCTGATTGGACGATTACTTGCGGTTCTGTGTGTTGCAGAGCTAAAGCCATGCCTTGCATAAGCGCATGGACCTCCGCTTCAAGAGCATCATTGCATCTGAATAAAACCCTATAAGCAGCAAAGATGACCGAGCCGTCATGACGTCGTAGCACCATACCGGTCGCAGCGGAGCCATCATAAACATAAAAGGATCATAACATAGCAGAGAGGAGCTACGAGTGGTCATACGAAGGGGAGGAGGAGGTCGAACCATCATGACGACAACGACGGCACATCCTCGTTCAATAGTAGAGATTTTCTAAAATCGTAATGGCCTGTCGGCTAGAAGTTTGCTAAAATCATAAACTTGGTCAAACAAAACAAAGTTTGACATAGAATAAACCTAAAACTTCAAATATTTTGAAACAAGAGTGCTAGGTTTATTTTCTTTATTCTTGTACCGATTTTCTATTATTCTTGTCATATAGCACCTATATACGCCCTCCTCAAAATATAAGATGTATTTTGGTTCAGACATAAACCAATAAACGTCCAATATTTTGAGATAGAGGGAGTTCTTTTTTAGAGGAATGTTTTTCACACGCATTTGCTATTGACTATTCTTCACAGTTGAAAAATATATTTCAGTCGTTTTATGAGGTCTAAAGAAGCACAAACCTGAGCCAGAGAAGACCGACAAGCCGACAAGGGTCAGACAAGAACGAGATAGAGATAGAGACGACTTAGCTAGTCGCCGCTTCGTTCATAGAGGCGAGGTGGAGAACTAATGGTGTGGGTATGGCCGTATGGGCGTTCGTGGTGTGTGTGCACTAGTGCAGAATCGGGCATCTCCTTTAGTGCCGGTTCAACACGAACCGGGACCAAAGGCCCACCACATGGCACCAGCCTGCGTCGGAGGCTGGGGTCCTTTAGTCCCGGTTCGTTGGAACCGGGACTAATGAGGTGAACATAAGGTCATTTTTCTACTAGTGGTGTCTGCCGGTGCCCAAGCCGGAGAAGGGGAAGGAGCGGCCACGTCGAGATGGCACGACTGCTGTCGACTAAACCTGATTTTCTATATGAATCAACTGGATCATAGGTGCCCTTATTTCAGATAATTTAAATGATCATGCTCCCTGTCAGAGCACCTTTCACATTTTCTCTTCTCCTTCTCCCCTCTATTTTCTTGTACAATTCTGGAAATTCTAGATTTTGACAAGAATATGTTACCCTTTTGTCTAAAAGGTTTAAATAGCAAAGTTCGTGGGAAAGGAAAATTAAAACAACGACCTGGCAAGAAAGATCATATTATCTACAAGGTTCCATAATTTTGTTGTTTGCTCAAGCTAATCTTATGTTAGTTTTTTCATCAATGGTCTCGCCTACAACACGCTAAATACTGATGAACTATTAGTACTCCATGAAACCACTATCGTTGGGAAGCGGTGAGAAAACATAAGCTCTGATTTTGGTTCCGTATCTAGACAAATGTAAGACAAGAATTTTGAGACGGAGGGAGTATGTTAGAGCAGAAACTACAAAGATAGGGATGCGTATTTTAAGTAGTGCAAGAAATTTAAGCAAGCTTAATCACATGAAGGAAAGGCACTGTCTTATTGCATCACACATAAAATGAGATAAGATGAATCAATCAGCCAACACTTCCCGCGCACAACTAAAATGATTATATTAATGCCCTGGTTTCATTTGCCAAAGAATATTGCATCTCACTTCATTAGCGCCAGTATCTGTTCATACCACCAAGGCAAAAAATACCAGGAGACACAATGTAGCGTACTTAACCCAGATTGCATACGAAGTGCATGAACAACCAAATGTCGGCGCATGCAAATACTACTTGTCTTCAGTAATTTAGCTTGTACCTGCCACCTTTCAGGTCAATTTTCACAATGCTGATCCAACAAGCATCCGCTTATATAAATACGACCTCAAGACCAAGCATTGGTGTTCATAAAATGGTGAGGATGTGACGAAATTCCTTTCTGTTAAGGTGTTGTTTTGCAAACTCCCTATCCCGCATCTCCTGCTTAGTAAAACGAGGTCGAGCAAACTCCTGGTAGCTACCGACCTTGCTGACTGAGTAGAGCTGCCTGCTATATGGATATCCATTGTCCATCCATACCACTGGATCTACCACCATACGCTCGAGCACAATAGCATTCCCAAGGATGTAGAGGGACAGCTCGGCTATCCCCACTAGATCACAAAATCCAGTAATGTGGACACTCCTGAGGTGACGATGCAGAGGCCCTGGAACAGCCTTCACTATCCTAGTCGGATCACGATCAACAAATCTATCATAATTAATCTGCAGATGTATATCCAACCAATTATTAATTTAAATATACGTATTGGTTTGACCGGAGAGATCAAACAGATTTTATTTACCATGATCAACGATTGAACCACTTACATTCAGTTCCAGTTCTTCTAAGAGAGGCGCTGATTCCAAGAGGTAAACCAACCCAATAACCCAGCTAGCATCCTCTGGATCGTCTCTGACATCAATGTTCAGGTTCAGATGCCACAAATTGATGAAAGTTGTGTGAGTTTTACTGAACTTCTTCACCTGGAACAGAAACAATGCACATCGACAACAGTAAATCAATATGAGATGGATCGAGGTCCCAAGTCAACAATATCGTCACTGCAAAAAAAAAGAAATAAGGCACAGAGCAAACCTGATAGTCAATAACCAAATGTAGAAAGAGTTTCTGCACATAAGGAAGTGAAGTTGGAAGCTCAGTCAAGATATAGTTGAAAGCGTGAGAACACGAGTTGTCCCGCATGTTCTTGAACACAATGGTTGCTTCTGACAACTTTGAAGATTCCCTTAGCACAATTTGTGTCACACAGTCATCAAACTTAAATGTGGTAAGGTTCGGAGCTTGCAACTGTATCATTCGCACCGCACATTTGCGGACACTCATGCATTGCAACCGGCAGATCTCCTGACGTATAGTGAAACTTGATAAGGGGCAGCACTCCAAACTTAAACTCTTAAGAAGAAGACAACTTAGCAATAGACGTTCGAGATCACGTGCATCGATGGAGACCATATACAGGCTGAGTTTATTCAGGTTTGTGATACCACAGAAACTAGCGGGCAGACATACGCAGACATAAGCAAGATCAAGAGACTTCACGCAAGAGCCATTCGGACCACTGAGTTTACACAGTGGGACAACATAAATGCCACCTGCAAAGCCGCCTCCCCTGAGATCAAGACGAATGTGTTTGGCCATCGACACGGTGGAAAAGTCAATCCATCTATCAATGTGATGCCTATGATATGTGCCGAGGCCATATTTGACAACAAACTTATTCACCGTACTAGCAGTTGTCAGAGTGGAAGTAGACCATGAGGCGCGCAACACACTGTCCACTCTGGTGATGAATTCAATGTTCATTGATTCCAGGAATTCAGCGGCCATGGATTCCGGGTCCATAATCATGGTTGTATTGCTGCCAAATAGGGTCTCTTCAGTGAACACCAGGTCCGGAGGGCATATCGCTAGCCGCCTCCACTCGCCAGAAAGTAGGCTCATCCTCACAGCTTGTTTGAGTGATAGCCGTGACAATATGTCGCGCAGAACGTCCTGTACGCATAAGAATTCATTCAGTCAGTCAGTCGGGTAGCGGCAGGCAGTCGCTCAATAGTCAAGGTTATTTTTACAGTTGAGAAGAGTAAATAATAATTTTTATATATGAATCTCAAGCATGGTGATCCTTACGTGGGGTAGAAGGTGAAGCTCCACTGCCACCTTCGATCTCATCATCCTGTTGGAAGCATCCCTCTTGACTCTTACATTTACAGAGCGTTCTTGGTTGCTTGCCTTGTCCATCAGAATAGACTGAATCCACAGATGTATATATATCTGCGTGTCACCAAAGAAGTAGCAACTGGTCATGGAGGAGCAATGTAATGCATCTGCACTTTGTAAGTACGAACGGCATATATTGTTTCAGAAACCAATGGTGAATCCCCTACCAATGTACAGATCAATGTGTTACTGATGCACCGAAACTTCGAAAGGAATGGCTTAACTTACTGAAACTGTAAGTTATAGGATGCCGCTGGATCTGGCGGAGCCGGAGGTGCTAGTCGCGCTGGAGGTGAGCGCGGAAACAACGTTGGGGTAACCGCACAAACGGGATTGCGGCAGGACCCGCCATAACCCTGGCCAGCTGCGGCGGCAACCGTAGCCCACCGGCGCCCTAACCCTGTCTATCGGAGGAGCAGTTGACGTTGGGATCTTGGCCGATCGGCAATGAATCCCATACACTAGGAATCGGCAAGCCCATCAATTTACAGCAGGGATCCAAGATGCATTACTGAATAAATACAGGATACAAGTGGAAGTTGCAGGTACGTACTGGCCAAATATTATGCTAGGTCTTCTAAATACTCAGCATTCAAAACATTGTTATCAACTTCTTATCTCCCTCTATCTCTTTTCTCTTTCTCTAGTAAACAGATGATGTAGATCTGCAGCAGACTGATGCAGATGTTTTGCACTAAATTAATACGTATGTCGGAGGGGGAAAGCATGAGCTACAAGGATGCCGGATGCGTGTATAATCCAATAAAAAAGGGGATTTTTTTTTGCAGCGTGGAGCCCTAGATCTAGATTGGAATCGGACATCACGTTCCATCAGGGCAGGATCCTGGCTCCTGAGGGAACCAAGGCACGAGTCCATCAAAAATTTCACCAGGGATTACGAATAAACGACTGTTTGACGTAGCAAATCGCAGCATACCTGTGGATCTCGCCGGAGAACGGAGCCGGCGTCGAGCGGAGGGGCATACGCGACAGACTTTCCGGGCGAGAGAGAGACAAGAGCCGTAAACCCAGGGTGACCGCGGCGGCAACCGTCGCCTTGACCAGAGCTCGCCGGTCACCCCTAACCCCTCCTGGTCCTAGGAGGAGGAAGGAAATCAGAGCAGGGGGTGTTGTGTTGTTGCGACGGCAAGAGATCCTTCCATCTAGACCGCACGTTCCACATCAAACGTGTATTGGCTACAATCAAATTAAATTAAATTGTAACAGCTTTTATTTTTTTTTGAGAAACAAATTGTAACAGCTTCTCGCCGTATTATTTGGATTTTTTTTCTTGGCTGTAATTGCAAGCCTACTTTGTTAGAGGGCATTTTCTTGGAAGCGGCTAGAGGTCAATTGACTGAGTCTACAAAGTGGTCTGTCGGTTGGTACAAGACATGAAAAGAAGGGAAACGTTTACTGCCGGCACATCGGCTTAAACTTCGGCCGGCCGCGACTCCACCGTTTGATCTGGGCCAAATCCCACAGTCCCAATCCACCGCCCCCCATATCGAGCCTTATCCACGAAAAGAGATACGCCCCAGCCACTCGTTCTCCCCCTTTTTGTCCTGCAGCTCTTTCCCAGTGCCTTCATGGATTTCTGCCCACAGCTCTTCCTTCCTTTTTTCTTCCTCGCGATGGAGCTCCTTTCTTCCTCCTTCTATCACCTTTTCCTGCCGATTCCGCGCCATAGGATCTTCTCCTCGGAGGCTGACACGAACAGGGAGCGTTTTGCTGCATGGAGGCTGATGGCGCTGGAGAAGACGCGCTCGTCGGCCGTGGTGCTACAACGGGCAACCGCTGTTGCTGGAACGGTAGCCGCCATTTTGCTATCGTGCAGCACCGGAGGCGTGCTGGAACCGGCTGTCTCCCCGGGGCAGCGGCAAAAAAGCTGCAACCATCGATGGTAAAGCTGCAACCTCTGGCTGGATTTGCTGGAACCAGCGGCTGGGGATGATACAAGCAGGTCATTTTTTGTTGGTACGCTGGCGAGGTGGATTTTTTTGCTGGAACTAGCGCCAAATTTTACTACCATATTCTTTTGATTTTGCTGGAACCAGCTCAAAATTTGCTACAAACGTCTTCTCATTTTGCTGGAAGCAATCCAATTATCTGCTACAACCTTCTTTTGATTTTTGTGGAACCAGCTCGAAATTTGCTACAAACGTATTTTAATTTTGCTGGAATCGCTGCTTTTTTTTGCTGGATCCAGTTATTTCATTTGCTTCAACCATCTACTGGAGGAGGAGCTGCATCCATTGACGGCGGCAAGCCGGAGGTAGCAACCAATGGGGGCAGAGCTGCAGCCAATCCATGTTTTTGTCTCTGTCGGTGTCGATGTATAGAATTGTTGCAACCACTATCTAGCAGGGGACGAAGTTGGAACCAAGGAGTGGCAGAGCTGCATCATAAAAGCTGCAACAGGGGGGATGGGGGCGGTGACCGCCGGCGAGCTATAGGGTTGTGTCGTTGTTGCGAGGCGGGGGCCTGGGGGATGGGCGGTGACCGCCGGCGAGCTATAGGGTTGTGTCGTTGTTGCGAGGCGGGGGCCTGGGGGGGGGGGGGGGATGGGGGCGGTGACCGCCGGCGAGCTATAGGGTTGTGTCGTTGTTGCGAGGCGGGGGCCTGGGGGCTATGGAGCGAGCGCTGCGGGCAGATGTGCGAGTAGGACGAAGCAGCTAGATGCGGCAGGCTGGAGGTCAACGCTCATGCGTGTGTAGCAGAGGAAGAAGACGACGCGAGGGAATCTAATCGAACGGACGTGCACGGCTGAATCAAACAGCCGGGGGCCAACCGGCAGAAATTTCAGCCGGCGCGTCGGCACTTATTAGTCGCCTAAAAAATTGCAAGTCAGAAGAAAACTGATTGACCCAAAGCTAGGATCAATCGAGCAGCCCAACAACACAAATGGCCCTCATGGCCGGTTAGATTGTTCTCGTGACCCTTGGTCCGATGGCCGTGTGGCTACCCGACCCCTTGACGTCGTGACCCATGGCCCTATGGGCAGAAACAAAAAATTGGCCGGCCCGGCTTCATCCTGCACGTGTGGATGAGCGCGTGAGACGGCGCATGCGGGCACGACGACAACCATCGCAGAGAGGTGGCCCCAGTCACGATTGCGACCCACACCTCATTGACCCCCTAAGGTTAATCGGCCATGTGTGGGGCACCTGTGGAAATCAGACAACGCGGGAGGGCACTCTCGAGGATGTCCCAAAAGGCAAGTACTTCAACATTCTTTATAGGAGTAATTATTCTTTTAGTCTTCGAAACATATAGTGCATACATAATAGGCGAATCACCTTTCACGTTTTGTGTGCCCCTATTTTTTTTCTAAAAATATTGGAAATTTCTCAGTTTGACACGAACACTCTACCTTTTTTGGCTAAAAGGTTGGAAAAAAATCAAATGCATGAATTTTTGTAAAAGATTGTAGAAAATAGGTGCAACTTACGATATATTAATCGGGTGTATATGCACGTATATATAAGTACATAGGATAGCCACGTCCTCAACTATACGAGGAAGAAGGAGCACTAGTAGAAAAGGGGGGCAATGACCCAGGCAGTTTCAGCCCATTACTCCCGATTCTGCCACGAACCGGGACCAATGGAGGTATTTGTCCCGATTCGTGATCCCAGGGGGCTGGCCGGAGCCTCGTGGGCATTGGTCCTGCTCGTTCGCCTTTTGGTCCTTTGGTGGGGACGAACCCACCAATGGCCTCGCCTCGCCCACCACCATTGGTCGGTTGGTGGCTTGAACTGACCAAAGGCTTCCTTTAGTCCCTGCTCATGCCAACAACCGGGACCAATGAGGTGCCTATATATACCCATTCGCGTGAGAGCAGAGCACACTGCTCTGTTTTTTCTGGCCGCCGAGGGGGAGAGGGCTTGGTGGTGCTCTAGCTCACCTCCTATGCACACAAGGTGTTCGATGAAATGACCGAGCCACACTACTTAAGCTTTCTCCTCTCCAAGCTCGACCTCCAAGCTCCATTTTCTCAATATTTGTCTAGGTTTAGCGGTCCGTCACGCCCCGTCCCCGTCTTCACCGCCGTCGATCACCCGCGACGATCTCATCGCCGGCACCACCGTGGTGAGCCTCTTGTTCTTATCTTCTTTCTGAAAGGAAAAATATTCTTACTTGTATGTTTAGATAGATAATTGTATTATTTTCTTACTTTTATTATTGCATCTTATATAGTGAGATGGTTTTGGTATCCGCCTACTGCCCTCGGCCCCTGTCTATGATTCGGATGTGGTATATATTATCTTTTCATAACTATTGATTCATTTATTGTTTATGAAAATTATGCCGACCAACGTGACATAGATTTTATTTATCTAGGAGGTTGTTGAACCGGAAATTCCAACCGGCCATATTGTCGAGAGGTTAAATTTAGTTGAAGAAGGAAACAATTTCTTGAAGGAAAACATAAAAAAACTTGAGGAGGAGAAGATGATATTGGAGTTGCATGTTGCGGATGTCGTCGATGATCACAAGATCAAGATGGATGCAATGCGCTTGAAGATTAGAAAGACTAGAAAATATGCCATTCATACCGAGACTTGGTATCATTATGCCGTTGGATTAGTTGTTACCTTGGTTGCGATTATGATTGCATTTGTTTTCACATTGAAATGTTTTACATAGTTTCAATGTATGGTTTAATTAATTTAGATGCTCTGCAGAGCTTTATGTTGTTAGATGAGAACTATGTATGTACTTTGGTTTTTATGTGATGATGAACTTCTATTAATTTGGTCACTTAATTATCTATTCATGATGTTCTGTAATGATTTTTGACACACTTAATTATATATAATGCACGCAGATGAACCGACAATGGATGTACGGTGAGACACACCTCCGAGTACATTAAGGGCATGCATGATTTTCTCGAAGTGTCCGAGGCAAACAAGCAGAATGGTTTTATGTGTTGTCCATGCCCTATATGTGGGAATCTGAAGTCTTACTCTGACCGGAAAATCCTTCACACCCATCTACTTTACAAGGGTTCCATGCCACACTATAATGTTTGGACGAGGCACGGAGAAATAGGGGTTATGATGGAAGACGACAAAGAAGAAGAGTACGATGACAACTATGTGCCCCCTGAATACGGTGATGCTACTGAAAATCAAGAGGAATCGGACGATGTGCACGATGATGCTGCAACGGGTGAAGCTGCTGAAGATCAAGAGGAACTAGACGATGTGCACGATGATGCTGCAACGGGCGAAGCTGTTGAAGATCAAGAGGAATCAGACGATGTGCCCGATGATGATGATCTCCGCCGGGTCATTGTCGATGCAAGGATACAATGCGAAAGTCAAAAGGAGAAGCTGAAGTTCGATCGCATGTTAGAGGATCACAAAAAAGGTTGTACCCCAATTGCGAAGATGGCAACACAAAGCTCGGTACTGCATCGAATTGCTGCAGCGGAAGGCGTAGAATCTTTGTGCTCGATAAAGGATTTGAGAAGCCATCAAAATATTGAAGAAGAAGCTTCCAAAGGATAACGAATTGCCGGACAGTACATACGCAGCAAAGAAGGTCGTATGCCCTCTAGGATTGGAGGTGTAGAAGATACATGCATGCGCTAATGACTGCATCCTCTACCGCGGTGCATACAAGGATCTGAACGCATGCCCGTATGCGGTGCATTGTGGTATAAGATCAGACGAGATGACCCTGGTGATGTTGACGGCGAGCCTCCTAGGAAGAGGGTTCCTGCGAAGGTGATGTGGTATGCTCCTATAATACCACGGTTGAAACGTCTGCTCGTAAAGCAGAGCATGCCAAGTTGATGCGATGGCACGTTGAGGACCGTAAGAAAGACGGAAGTTGAGAGCACCACGACGGGTCGCAGTGGAGAAAAATCGAGAGAAAGTACTGGGATGAGTTTGCAAAGGACCCAAGGAACGTATGGTTTGTTTTAAGCGCCGATGGCATTAATCCTTTCGGGAGCAGAGCAGCAATCACAGCACCTGGCCCGTGACTCTATGTATGTATAACCTTCCTCCTTGGATGTGCATGAAGCGAAAGTTCATTATGATGCCAGTTCTCATCCAAGGCCCTAAGCAACCCGGCAACGACATTGATGTGTACCTAAGTCCATTAGTTGAAGAACTTTTACAGCTGTGGAATGGAAGCGGTGTATGCATACATGGGATGAGCACAAAAAGGAGGAATTTGACCTAAAGGTGTTGCTGTTCGTGACCATCAACGATTGGCCCGCTCTCAGTAACCTTTCAGGACAGACAAACAAGGGATACCACGCATGCACGCACTGTTTAATTGACACCGATAGTATATACCTGGGAAGCTGCAGGAAGAATGTGTACCTGGGCCATCATCGATTTCTTCCGACCAACCATCAATATAGAAAGAAAGGCAAGCATTTCAAAGGCGAGGCAGATCACCGGAAGAAGCCCGCCATGCGTATCGGTGATCACGTACTTGCTATGGTCAATGATTTACACGTAATCTTTGGAAAGGGTCCCGGCGGACTAGCTGTTCCGAATGACGCCTAGAATCATGCACCCATGTGGAAGAAGAAATCTATATTTTGGGACCTACCCTACTGGAAAGACCTAGAGGTCCGCTCTTCGATCAACGTGATGCATGTGACGAAGAACCTTTGCGTGAACCTGCTAGGCTTCTTGGGCGTGTATGGGAAGACAAAAGATACACCTGAAGCACGGGAGGACCTGCAACGCTTGCACGAAAAAGAGGGCATGCCTCAAGCAAGATGAAAGTCCCGCCAGCTACGCTTCACGAAAGAAGAGAAAGAAATCTTCTTTGAATGCCTGCTCAAGATGAAGGTCTCGATCGGCTTCGTCGAATATAAAGGGAATAATAAATATGCCGAGAAAAAGTTCTAGAACCTAAAGTCTCATGACTGCCACGTGATTATGACGCAATCGCTTCCGGTTGCATTGAGGGGCTTCTACCGGAAAACGTCCGATTAGCCATTGTGAAGCTATGTGCATTCCTCAATGCAATATCTCAGAAGGTGATCGATCCAGAAATCGCATCAACGCTAAGGAGTGATGTGGCGCAATGTCTTGTCAGTTTCGAGCTGGTGTTCCCACCATCCTTCTTCAATATCATGACGCATGTCCTAGTTCATCTAGTCGACGAGATTGTCATTCTGGGGCCCGTATTTCTACACAATATGTTCCCCTTTGAGAGGTTCATGGAGTCCTAAAGAAATATGTCCAGAATCGCTGCTAGGCCGAAGGAAGCATGTCCATGGGCCATCAAACGAGAGGATGTCATCGGGTTTTGTGTTGACTTCATTCCTGGCCTTAAGAAGATAGGTCTCCCTAAATCGCGGTATGAGGGAGACTAATCGAAAAGGCATGCTTGGAAGGGACTCAATAATATGCGGGGACGGATATTCTTGGTCTCAAGCACACTACACAGTTCTGACGAACTCTACCTTGGTGACCCGTATGTCGATGAACACAAGAACGATCTGCGCCCAAACACCCGAGCAAAGGCGACGACCGGATTACATGTGAACACATCAGGACTTTCAGCAGTTGGTTGGAAACACGTCTCAGAGGTGACATCACTGTTTGTGATGAGCTGTACTTGTTGTCCAGGGGACCATCTTCGACTGTAATGATTTGGAAAGGATACGAGATAAATGGGAATACATTTTACACGATTGACCAAGATCAAAAGAGCACCAACCAAAACAGCGGTGTCCGCTTCGATGCAGCAACCGAGAGGGGAAAGGACACATATTATGGTTACATAGTGGACATATGGGAACTTGACTACGGAGTAGATTTTAAGGTCCCTTTGTTTAAGTGCAAATGGGTCAATCTGTCAGGATGCGGGGTACAGGTAGACCCACAGTACGGAATGACAACAGTGGATCTGAAAAATTATGGGTACATTGACGAACCGTTTGTCCTAGCCAATGATGTGGCACAGGTTATCTATGTGAAGGACATGTCTACCAGACCAAGAAAAAGAAAAGATAAGGAAGCGAATACATCATATGATGAGTCAAAGCGCCACATAGTTCTTTCTGTGAAAAAGGGACATCCACGGGAGTGGAGGGCAAGATGTATATGTCTCAAGAGTATGAAAAGTTTCATGAAATTCCTCCTTCAAAGTCAAGGATGACCCAAGCATCCCGATAAACGATGAAGATTATCCATGGTTACGGCGCAATAAGCAAATGACACAAGCGAAGAAAAAGTGAAGACTTTCTCCCGCAACTATTATGATGATACCATGCCAACTTTGTAACAGACGAGTATGATACCATTGTCCGTTTTGTACATGCACATGCTATGCCAAATTTTTCAGAGTTCATTTGAAAACTATGAATTTAGGTCGAATTTTCTCTATAGGTGCATCTATGTTCATATATTAGTCCTCGGCCCATGCGGCTCGCCTGGCCCATGACCATTAGTCCTGGTTTGTGCCACAAACCGGGACTAAAGGGTTGGTCCTCGTTGCGCTCAGAGTTTAGTCCCACCTCGCCAACCGAAGGGCGCTCACACCGGTTTATAAGCCCGTCCCTCTCTGCCTTGTTGAGCTCCTCTCAAAGTGAAAATAGATGCCCCTATACAGGGAATTTGACCTAAATTCATAGTGAATTTCTCTGAAATTCATAGAAATTGATTATGAATTTAAGTCGAATTTTCTCTATAGGTGCATCTATGTTCATTTTTTAGTAAAGTTAATCACAAACTTGTGATTCACACAAATTTCAAAGAATTCAAATTTTAACTATTCAAATTTGAAAACTAATGGCACAAACAGAAAGTTTATAATTTTTCGAAAACTAATGGCACTGACAGAAAGTTTATAATTTTGTTGACCTAAAAGCAAAAAAGAATTAAAAAATAAAGCAAAAAACCAAAAAGAAAGTAAATAATGCAGAAAACAAAACAAAAAAACTGGAAATAAAAATAAAAATAGCAACAATAAGTATTTTGTTGTAAGTAGAAACAAAATAAAATAAATAAAGCAACAAAGAAAACAAAAAAAGTGTTTTCATATTTGAAAACTAATGGCACTAACAGAAAGTTTATAATTTTTCTAAAACTAAAAGCAAAAAGAATTAAAAAATAAAGCAAATAACAACAAAAATAATAAATAATGCAGAAAACAAAACAAAAAAACTGGAAAAAATAAAAATAGCAACAATAAGTATTTTGTTGTAAGTAGAAACAAAATAAAATAAAGAAAGCAAAAAAGAAAACAAAAAAGTGTTTTCAAATTTGAAAACTAATGGCACTAACAGAAAGTTTATAATTTTTTAAAAGTAAAAGCAAAAGAATTAAAAATAAAGCAAAAAACAACAAAATATAAATAATGCAGAAAACAAAACAAAAAACTGGAAAAAAAAATAAAAATAGTGCCGCCTTACCGGGCCCCCACGGCACGAATACGACTAGAAACCCTACATGGGCCAGATTCAGGGCCCGCAGGAGGCCAAGTAGGCCCACATGCACATAGCTAGTGATGATTAGGCCGAAGCCTGCAGTTGAGAGGAGCTCGAGAGGGTGGGCGCAGCAGCGCTTATAAACCACTCTCGAGCCCTCTCAACTAGCGAGGTGGGACTAAACTTTTGGGCGCACGGCAGCACAAGGCCTTTGGTCCCGGTAGGTTCCACCAACCAGGACTAAAGGGGGGCATTGGTCCCGGTTCGTGGCATAAACCGGGACCAATGCCCCCCTTTAGTCCCGGTTGGTGCCACCAACCGGAACCAAAGGTCGCCGCCCCGCCTCTTTGGGCTGAAAAGAGGCCTTTGGTCCCGGTTGGTGCCACCAACCGACTATCTCACTTTAGTCCCGGTTTGTGCCACGAACCGACTAAAGGCTTTGCTATATAAGTTCACACTTAGGAAATTTTCACTCTCATCTCATGATTGCCAGCCTTGACGCCGCTCGTCGCCCCGTCGCCGTCACCTCGCCCGTGCCCGTCGTCACCGTCCGCCCACGCCCTCGTCGCCCGCCCTCGCCGCCCACCTTGACGCGCGCCGACCCGCCTGCAGGACGCCGCCCGGCCCACCTCAGCGTCGCCGCGCCCTGCCCTGACGCGCCGCCCGCCCGCCTTGCCGTCGCCGCGCCTCGCCTGACGCCATCCTCGCCGCCGACCCCTGGCAGCATGTCCTCTCCTCAGCTTGGTGGGACGGCGCCCTCCCTTTGCAATTTGTTTTTCATATATATGCTTGTTATATATATATATATATATATATATATATATATATATATATATATATATATGGTTGTTATATATATATGATTGTTTTTTTATATATATGTAATGATTTTTTATAGAATATGATGTTTTTTCATAGATGATCACATATATGATGTATGCACGAATGTGGATGAAATATAATGTTTTTTTGTTCATAGAACATGATGTTTTTTTAATTCACAGATTTTTTTTGTTCATGAGAGAGGCGGGGACATTGAGAGATCATAGATGTATCTTTTCAGAATTTTCTATCGTGCATATACGGATTTTAGACCGCGGGAGCACCCCCTCCCTATCGTTGCAAAATTTGCTAAGTGATATTAAGAAGGAAGGAAAAGAAGGATAGGAAAGAAGAAAATAAGAAGAGGAAAGAAAGAACAAGAGGAGAGGAAGAAAAGGAGAAATAAATAAGAAGAAGAAAAAAGAAGAAAAAGAAGAGGAGAAGAAGAAAGGAATAGTGGAGAAGAAGAAAATAGAATATTCTATTTTCTCTTCTCCACTATTCCTTTCTTCTTCTCCTCTTTTTTCTTCTTTTTTCTTCGATCTTCCTCTAGCTATTCCTTTCTTCTTCTCCTCTTTTATTTCTTCTTTGTTTTCTTATGTTTTATCGGGTCTGTCGCCGTCGATATACCCTCCCGATAACTTCAACACGAGGGGGTGGATACCCCCTCCCCGATAATATTATTTTCCCATGTACGTATGTCGTGTCGATATAAACTCCCGATAACTTCAATACGTGGGGAGTGGGTCGATATACCCTCTCCCGATAACGTCAACACGTAGGGGGGGTCGATATACCCCCTCCCCGATAATATATATTATTTTCCCATGCATGTACGTATGTCGTGTCGATATAAACTCCCGATAACTTCAACACGTGGGGGGGTCGATATACCCCCTCCCGATAACTTCAACACGAGGAGGGGTCGATATACCCCCTCCCGATAACTTCAACACGTGGGGGGTCGATATACCCCCTCCCCGATAACTTCAACACGTGGGGGGGGGGGCCATATACCCCCACCCCCATAACTTCAACACGTGGGGGGGGGGGTCGATATACCCCCTCCCCGATAACATTATTTTCCCATGTATGTATCTCGTCGTTGTCGATATTACCTCCTCCTTGAAGCGTTCTCGAGGCCACCCCTAACCCTTGAAGCGTTGTCGAGGCCACTAATTAATATGATTCCTTATTATAATTACCTAGATAGTTCTATGTTTGCCACTAATATATCCATATTTGTCATGTTTGAATAATAATTGCCATGTTGTAAATATTTGTAGAAACTATGGACACCCCCCGAGACGAATCACAAGAAGAGTTGTTGAGGGACATAATCGCAGAAGGAAGTGATGTCGTCTGCTCGTTGGTGTTTCTCAACGACACCGATGGTCTGGAAGGAGAGGGTGAAGAAGCATATGGCTATGATTATGATGGCTCCGATGACCCAATGCCGGTGCAAGAAGAAGTAGACCATGAGGACGGCTCCGGTGACCGAACCGAGTCCGGACAGGTATATATTAGTTAAGCCTGTGCTGTCTATCTAATTGATGCATTCATTGTTTTGGTATGTACACATATTAATTAACTCTCGTCTTTGTTCTTTCTTCTAGCCCTCCGGATTGAGCACAACCGGTAAAGAGACGAGGCCCAAGAAAAAGTTGAGCTCGGATGAAAAGTTTGATATCATAGAAATCGCATGACGGCCAACCGATTGAACCCATCCGGACAAAGAAGGCATTTGTTGCTCAATGCGGGTTACGGTTAGGGACAAGATCCCGATTAGCATCCGGCAATGGTATAAGCCTAAGAATGAAGACCCCGAGGTGTCTTATGTCAATGATATGCAGAAAAATGATCTTTGGACTGAGCTGAAGTCAAATTTCACCCTACCGCCAGAGGATGATCCGGAGAAGCCAGTTGAGCAATTAATCAAGTCTTTTGCTCTTAAGAAGATGGCAGACATATTCAGGAATTGGAAGAAAGGCCTGAATAAGTTTGTCGATAAAAAAGAGACCCCAGAATTCAAGGGCAAATATGAGAAGATCAGAGATGATCGCCCGCATTTGTGGCCCACAAGACATCGGAAAAGAGTAAAAAGATGTCGGCGACAAACAAGAAAAATGCTGCGAAGAAGAAGCTTCACCATCGCACGGGGTCGTGGCTACCTCATAGCCCGCCTAAGTGGGCCAAGGCTGAGAATGATCTGCTTGATAAAGGGATCGAACAGAGACAATGAACTGGCTGACCGCTGCGGACTTGGTTCTTCGGGCTGGCGGAACCTTGGACCCGTGTCGTGGAAGTGCATTTGACGGACGATCAATTGGACATATCAGTCAAGAGGCTTCAGCAATATATTGAAGCAGCGCAGCAAGGGACGTTCTTTCCAGACAGAGAGAACGACGAGCCCACAATGGCCCTCGGGAATCGTGAGCACCCTGGACGGACACGAGGCACGCCAGCTCCGTTTCGTGGAAGGCTGGGTTTCCGGACGCAGGCGGTTACAAATGCCAGGAGAGGAGGAAGAAAGTGCAGCACACCGAACTGCAGGCGCTGCATGCAAGGGTACAAGCGATAGAGGAACGAGAAGCGATCGCAGCAAACGACCTGCCAAGCTTCCCCGGTTACCCCGCCATCTCAGCGGAGAAGCAGCGTGGCTTCCACCGAGCTGCTTCACCGAGCATGCCTTGACGGCTCTCGCCAGCTATCCCGTGGATGCTATCACGGAGGCTGAAAATTGCCACCTTATGGCGCAATGGATGAATTTGAAGGTCAAGGCAGCTGTTGGCTCTGTTTATCCTACTAAATCCGGCGCAAATTTTCACTGCCGGTCGATTCCAGAAGGATATGCTACGGTGATGGTGGGTGAAATCACAGAGGGATTTGAGGACCTCCAGCTTGACCACCCTACCGGTGAAGGGGAGACTCGGCTGGGTTCTGCTTTGAAGACTCCATGCCTATGGCGGAAGGATCTCATCAACCTTCCAAACTGGACGCCTCTGCCTCCTCCTCCTCTTCCGGCGAGTCAGGGCACTCCGCCTCCTCCACCGCCTCCTCCTCCGGCGTGTGACGATCAGGGCACTCGGCCGGCTCCTTCTCCGGCGCGTGGCGGCACTCCGCCTTCTTCTCCGCCTGCGCCGGCGCGCCCGAGCAGCCAGCCTCCTCCTTCTCCGCCTCGTCAGCAAGGGCGGAAGTGACCCGCCGCCGCTCCGGCGCGTCGTAGTCATTCTCCTCCGCCTCGTAAGCAAGGAAAGAAGACATCCGCTGCTCGCTCTGCCGGCGTCTAGCAAGACAGCCAAAGGCGGAGGACATACAGATTCGGTCCTTCTCTCAAGACTCGGAGAAGTTACCATACGATATGACCCCGGAGGAGAACGCGAAGATCGCGTGAACCGAAGTGAAGGACTGGTTTCAAGGGTTGAAAGCACAGAGACATCCACCTCTGGAGGAGAAGGTAGATCCGGTGAAAGCGAAGCGCACTCTGACTGCCCTGACAAAACCACCCAAGTCTCCGCCGAAAGGCAACTATGAGTGCATTTTTGGAAAGGCATTTGCCGAAGCGGAGAGGTCGGGAAGTACTGTCAGTGATCAAAGGATGAAAGAACGACGAGCTGGGAAACAAACTGCCCAGCTCGGCGAACAAGCGAAGCAATCGTGCCACCCGCTCAAGGTGCCTGCTAGCGACATCGTCGATCCGAGGATGGTGCCCAGTTATAGCAATCCTGGAGATTACCTGCCCGACGATGTACATTATGATTTCTTGGAGGTGCAGATACAAAGATACGAGTACGGGAAGCCTCTCGTCAAAGATGAAAGATCTCTATCAACGATGATGCGAAGATTGCATGATTGATACATGAAAACCTGTAGAGAGTCTGAGGGGAGGAGTACTTTGTATGTGAGAGTTAAAAAGGAGCATGACCTCGTTGGAATTGAACTGTTGCCTATTCCATTTGAGGAGTTCTATCAGTTTTTCAATCAATTGACCCTCGATAAAGCAACGGTCACCTGCTACTGTCTGTAAGTAGTACTACTTATGTCATTAAGTCTCTCTATATAACTCAGCTCTTTCATTGTATGTATTTATAATTATCCTTACTATATTATGTAGATTGAAGATCGACGAATTGAAGAAAAGACAAGTGGATGATATTGGGTTCATTAACACATATCTCATAGATGCAACTGAGGTTAAATTTCATGCCGAAAATACCGAGGCCAACTTGCTACAATCGTTGGTAATAAATGAACACAAAGATATAATACTCTTTCCTTACAACTTCAGGTGAGTGTTACTGTCTTGTGGCATATTCGGTTCCCTTGTTAGTCCAGGTTATAGTAATGTAATATTGATGAGTTATGCATGCGCATGCAGCTACCACTATATTCTCCTAGAGATTAAGCTTGAGCAGGGAGTAGTAACTGTCTTAGACTCCAAACAAAAAAATCCGGAGGAGTATGCGGACATGACTGAAATGCTAGAGAAGTAAGTTAAATCGATCATTATCCATCATATCAGCAACTTTGTTCATTTCTGATATCAAGTAATTGTTTTCTTTGTATGGCAGGGTTTGGAGAAAATTCACCAAAAAGCTCCGGACTGCCAAGAAGCTGCAATTTAGACACCCGAAAGTAAGTACTATAGTATCATATTCCACGCATCTCCTAGTGATTCAAGCGCTAGTTTCATCAATACCATTTAGCATGCTTGCTAATTATCAGTTTGATTGACCTCTATTTCTTGTAAGTGGTTGTGTCAGGAACAAGGGAATGATTTTTGTGGATACTACATTTGCGAGTCCATCCGCCACATGACCTGTGAGCGGGGCTACTCTGACAAACAATATGAAGTGCGTAAATAACAATATTCACAATTTTATTTTATTACCATCATTTGTGTTGAGTTTCATTCATTCATATATATATGTATTGACCCCCTTCTTAAAATTAGATGTTTCGGATGCGGGATGAACTCCTAGCACCAGATCGCATGCGAGCAATTCAAGAGGAATTGGCAGCATTCTTTGTTGACCACGTGATCGCTGAAGACGGAGAATACTATGTGGACCACACGTCCGTATGTTAGGAGATTATATTTGTAAAAGATAATTATTGTATATATGTAGCCGGTAGTGTTGAATAGATATACGAGAACTTGTTGTTCGACCAATCTCTCGGAAAAGGAGAGGTGGTCGATATCACTTTTCTCTGTATGCATATATGTTCATGACGATCTTCTGTTTCCTTCATAGCGTGTCTAGCTAGTCCTCTCTATGCGTATGTATAGTACGTAGCGTCGACCAAGCACGGACAAAAAAGAGGACACATCTCTCTATTAATTAGCTAGCTAACACAATATATGAAACACCTAAATTAAACCCCCACCCTCCCCTTTTAAAAAAAACCAAGCCCCTGAAATGCTGATGCGTGGATGCCTATTGGTCCCGGTTGGTGCCACCAACCGGGACCAAAGGCCCTCCTGCCTGGCTCGGCGACAGGCCACGTGGAGGTTCATCTGTCCGCCTGGACTGAACCGGACTAAAGGGCCAGGGCATTAGTACCGACCCATTAGTCCCGGTTCAGGAACCGGGATTAAAGGCCCTTACCAACCGGGACAATAGGCCCTTATTCTACCAGTGGGAGGTCTTGTTGTATAAGAAATACACATGCACAATGTACATCTCAACACCCCCAGCAGTCGAAGCATCGCCATGGCCGACACAAAGGCTGGACCGGAACTCCTCGAAGGACGTTGTAGGCAACCCCTTGGTCATGATGTCAGCAAATTGTTGGGAGGTGGGTACATGTAACACACGTATGTGCCCAAGAGCCACATGTTCCCGAACAAAATGGATATCAAGCTCAATGTGCTTGATGCGTCGATAATGAACCGGATTGGCGGAGAGGTAAACAATGGAGACGTTGTCATAGTAGACAATGGTGGATTTTTCAACAGGAGTCAAGAGCTCATGAAAAAGCTGACGAAGCCACGAACACTCTGCAACGACGTTAGCCACCGTGTGATATTTTGCTTCAGCACTGGAGCGAGAGACAATGGGCTGGCGCTTGGACGACCAGGAGATGAGTAATGGTCCAAGATAAACATGGTATCCCAAAGTGGAACGACGCGTATCAGGGCAGCCAACCCAGTCAGCATCTGAGTAGGCGGTGATATCCAGGGAGGTCGAAGCCTGGAGTGACAACCCGGGATCCATAGTGCCCCGGATGTAGCGTAGAAGCCGCTTCACCGAGGTCCAGGGAGCATCACGAGGAGCATCCATATGAAGGCACACCTGCTGAACGGCATAATGGAGCTTCGGTCGGGTGAGAGTGAGGTACTAAAGAACACCAACAACCGACCTGTAGAACGGAGAATCCAAAGCCGGGGACCCATCTGTGGCAGAGAGCTTGGCTTTCGTGTCGACAGGAGTGGCCGCGGATTTGCATTTATGCATCTCAGCGCGGTCAAGGAGCTCATAAACGTACTTCCGCTGATGAAGAATGAAGCCTTTTGCACGTCGAATGACCTTGATCCCGAGGAAATAGTGCAGGGGACCCAAGCCCTTGATGGCGAACTCAGCATCAAGACGATCAGTGAGTTGTTGAAGAAGAGCAATAGAGCATGTTGTCAAGATGATGGCATCGACATAGAGCAGCAGGTAGGCGGTAGCATCGCCCTGGCGAAAGACAAACAGCGAAGCATCGGAGCGAGTGGAGCAGAAACCGAGCTGTTGTAGAAATGTTGCGATGCGCTGTTACCAGGCGCGAGGAGCCTGCTTGAGCCCGTATAAAGATCGGGACAGCAGGCATGCATGATCCAGAGAACGGTCGTCGACGAACCCCGTGAGCTGCTGACAATACACCTGTTCCTCAAGGTGGCCGTGAAGGAATGCGTTGGAGACGTTCATCTGGTGTACTGACCAGGAGCAGGAGACCGCGAGCTAAAGATCGGTGCGAATCATCCCAGGCTTAACAACTGGAACGAGGGCATCTGTGAAATAGACACCGACGCACTGGCGGAAACCTTGAAATACCAAACGCGCTTTGTAGCGGTCGAGGGTACCATCAGGATGAAGCTTGTGCTTGAAGACCCATTTCTCGGTTGGCGTTGCAGGGATGTGGGACAAGCTGCTAAGTACGATTGCGTTGCAAGGCGTCAAATTCCTCCTTCATCGTGGGGAAGCACAAAGGGTCGCGAAGAGCAGCGCGAGCGGAGGTCGGCAGTGACAACAGAGGTGCTGTAGAGGCCACATAGGTATACTCAGCTGCGGAGAGTAGAGAAGGCTCGGCCTGCGGACGCCCGTGCATGCACGGGTGATGGGGCCAGCGGGTTGACACGCCACGACGACAGCTCCTGGGGAGGTCGCCTCTCCAGTAGGCTACGGGGCCGGGGCAGACCCGGCCGAGGCCGGCGAGGAAGCCGACGAAGGCAGATGGAGACCTTCGCAACGTGCAGATGCAGCGTGCAGCAGTCGGACTCTAGCGGCGGCGGCGCGCTCAGAATCGCGACTCTCGTCTCGTGGCGCAGCTAGCGGCCCGTCTGCGTTGGGTTAAGGCCGCCGGCCCAACAATTTGAGAAACTGGGCGTTGTACAGGCGTGTGCGTGTGTCGCGAGGATGCACAGGAGACGTGCCTCTGCTGCGTTGCGATGTGCTAATTGGACATAGATTTGTTTGGAGCAAAAATTGTCCGATGTGAGTTGCTGCAGTTTACGGTGTCCAGGCATGCTTTGGCAAGTTCTTGCAGGGGCAAAGGGGCAGCACGTATAAACTAAACTAGAAGCATTTGCGCGCTTTGCTGGGTTGTTCTTCTCTGTTGGCGATTTTGATTTTCCCTTTCGCTCATTGCTTTCTCTAGTGAATCGCTATTTGCTAGCTAATTTAGAAGGACTGTTAATTTAATTCTGTGACCACCGTCTTGTTGCACCAGGCATTGTCATTTTAAACAATGCTATTTTCCCTTCTCTTTTTCTAAGAGGTTTGGTTAGTAGGTTGTTCAAGTATATTTGCATAAACCTCAATAGCATTGTAAAAATCTTCACAGCTGGTGTCCTCGAGGATGTCGATTCATCTAAGCATTGAATCCACTGTTTGCTTGAAGAATAGCAAGATCTTTTAGCACGCTCTCAAAGAAAGATCAAGCTTCAGGGAAGAAGAAAGGTCTGTATTACTCGGCATGATTATATTTAGCCCAGGGGTAAAAGGCCACACGAGTAAAACTATCACTGTTGTGCAATTGCTTTGACAAGTCAATTAAAATGTGAAGTCAACTATATTTTGGAAATTCAGTAAGATCTACAGAACTCGCAACATGTACACTTTTGTTTGTAATTAAGAGTTCCTTCATAAATCAATTATCTTGGTAATCAGCAGAATATTGACTGAAAATAGTGCAACTTCATACAATAGAATGCAAGCCCTTGATTCAACAAAACAAAGATTGAATTGTTGTTTTTTTAGGAACCTATAGAGAGGGGGGGGGGGGGGGGTACCTGCAGTTAGCTGAATGTATGAGGAATAGAACAGTTTGAAATGCACCTGCCTTTTTTTGGGCATTCTTTATTTGATTCGTTCCCACATGATCGGTCAAAATTAGAGAAGTGCTACCAACTTATACATAGTAATGTGAGATGTATGAAGTAATTACAAATATGTTTCCTCTTATTTACAAGACTGTATCCAGCAAAATGGGCTGCCGCTTGGTTGAAGTCTACACATATTTTAAAGACAAATTCATAAACCGTTAAGGATCTTCCTAGATAGTAAGAACAAACGAACAACGTACCATGCAATACAATGATTTTGATTTGCAGTTTTACTGTTGACACAACCAGATTTACTACTTCATGACAAAAATTCAAACAAAGAACATGCCATCTACTCAGACGTCACAAAAGATTGGTCAAAACATGCATGAAGCAGAAGAAGATCGGATCTGCTTTGTTGTAGTTTAATCAATGAAACTACCACATCTAGATCTGGGCCACAAGAACTTACAGTTTAATAAGATATCAACGGGTGAAGATGGAGGTCGTTGCCACAGGGGATGAGGAGGGCCATGGTGGTTGGTGGAGCCCAAATCCCGGCCATCCATGGAGAGCTTGAATGTGCTAGTTGTCAGAGCTGGGAAGGACCACCGCATGAATGTTGCTGCAGAGGCGAGGGAGAGGGTCGTGGAGGTTCTGGATTGCTACTCAACCGTGCTGGGGACGACTACCACCTGAGAACCACCTCTTCTCCCCGCGGCGACCAGATTTGCTGCATCCCGGGCAAGCACCCCATGCGGACTCCACAAGCCCCCAGACGCCGCGCCGTCCGAGAGGCCGCGTCGCTTCGGTCTGCTAAGCCGCACACGCACCAAGCACTGCTGCAATCCCCATCTCCTCCGCCGCTGTAAACGAATCGGCGCGTCCACTGCCCTTCATCGACGCGTTCCCAGACTCCCCAATCTCTTACGCCGTCCTACACTTCCCTCAATCCAGCAAGCTCCCTTGTCCCTGTCACCACGGCTTCTCCGTCGTGGCGTTCCCTTCGCCGTGGTCTCTCTTCTGTAGTTGAGGGGACATGGACCGAGAGGCTGCTGCCAGGGATGGGACCGAGAGGGCAGAGACAAGTAAAACAAAATGGAACCGACTATGGGAGGTCAGACCGCCATACCCGGAGTGTTCATACCTGACAGCGTTGACCCAACTGCCTCCCAACACCACGCTGCATGAGAGGGCTTCAATTTGTGGGAGCTTAGTAACTCTAGTGATAAAGGAAGGGACGTGCAACTTGGTCTTGGTGACAGTTTGCATGCATGTGTTCTTCTTCATTCGTCAGCGTGTTGGTAGCTCAAGGACTGTACCAAGGAGCGAGCTGAGAACTTATTGCTGGTAGCGGCTATGAAAGAAAAGGACAGTGATGATGCATATGGCTGCTACTTTTTGAGTTTGTGTTGGTTTTTCCCATGAAGAAGAAATGATGATGCAACAAAGTAGAGATGAGTATTTTCCTAAGTTAAGAACCAAGATATCAATCCAGTATGAGGTACACGCAAGTCTCCAATGATAGCACCTGCACAAACAAGCAAATACTTGCACGCAACGCAATAAAGGGGTTGTCATTCCCTTCACAGTCACTTTGCAAGGATGAGATCTGATAGAGATAGATATAAAAGATAAATAAAAGAATAAAATAAAGTAAAGGTAAATAAATTGCAGGAAGGTATTTTTTGTGTTTTTGGTTTTATAGATTTGAAAATAATATGATAAAAGTAGACCCGGGGAACATAGGTTTTACTAGAGGCTTCTCTCTTGAGAGAACGCATACCGTGGGTGATAAATTGTTGTTGAGGAATAGATAGAAAAGCGAATAATCATGACGATATCTAAAGCAATGATCATGAATATAGGCATCACGTCCGTGACAAGTAGATCGATTCCTGCCTACATCTACTACTAGTACTCCACACATCAATCGCTATCCAGCATGCATCTAGTGTATTAAGTTAACAAGAACGGGGTAACGCCTTAAGCAAGATGACATGATGTAGATGGATAGATCCAATCAATATGAAATAAATCCCATATTTTTATCCTTAATGGCAACAATACAAATATTTGCCTCGCTACCCCTTCTGTCACTGGGTGGGGACACTGCAAGATTGAACCATTACAAAGCACCTCTCCCATTGCAAGAAAAATCAATCTAGTTGGCCAAACCAAATCAATAGATCCGAGAGAAATATAAAGCTATCTTAATCATGCATATAAGTATTCAGAGAAGACTTAAATAATATTCATAGATAATCTGATCATAAAAAAATACTTTGGATTTCAACAAACACACCGAAAAAGAAGATTACATCGAATAGATCTCCAAGAACATCGAGGACAACATTGTATTGAAGATCAAAGAGAGAGAAGAAGCCATCTAGCTACTAGCTATGCACCCGTAGGTCTGTGGTAAAATACTCACACATCATCGGTAGGGCAGCAAGGTTGATGTAGATGCCCTCCGTGATCGAATCCCCCTCCGGCAGAGTACCAAAAAAGGCCCCAAGATGGGATCTCGTGAGGACAGAAGCTTGCCGCGGCGGAAAAGTATTTTTGGTGTGCCCCCTGATCTTCGAGAATATTTGGGTATTTATAGAGCGCAGATTAGGGTTGGGGGAGCCACGAGATGGCGACAAGTTTGTAGGGCACGCACTACGAGCTTGTCGTCAGCTCGTAGGTCTCCTGACCTTCCCCCGAAGCTTTCTGGTTGTCTTCTAGTCAAAAAAGTCGTCAAAAAGTTTCGTTTCATTTGGACTCCGCTTGGTATTGATTTCTGTAAAAGAAAAAAATAGCAACTGGAATTGGGCACTAGGTTAAAAGGATAGTCCTAAAACATGATATAAAATAGCATAATAATGCATATAAGACATCCAAAATAGATAACATAGAGGTAAATACACCACAAGTGCCTAAACTTGTCTGGCGCGATCAGTTTAGTGCCTAAAGTTGTAAAATATGTAAAAGTGGTGACATAACTTGTCCAAATGGTGCATATACGATGCCTTCGCTCGTACGCTGCTATATGTGCCGCCCGCGTGGCTTGACAGCTGGCGTATATGGCCCACATGTTAGTGTGTGTGAGCATTGGCAGAGCTGGGTGAGACTGGCGTTGTGGTTATTTTGTAGGAAACCCCTTGCGATTTAATTAATTATCGCAAAAAGTCCTTCCAACAACGGGAAGTGATTGTGTTTTACGTTTGCACATAGGCACCAGGAAGGCCATGCCCTTTCATTCTAACTCCTCACCGCTTCATTTCCCTGTCTCTGCTTTATTTCTCGCATGACTGGCGATCAATCCAAGGTGGCGGTGGCGGAGGTCGTGCGGCTCGGCTACCGGTGTCAGAGGCGATGGATGACCCGTGTTTTCGTCTTCCAGGCGAAGCACCTGCTTAGTATGGTAAGGCGCGCCCTCCCTATTTTACTTCATGTCGAGTATCTCTTCCTCGTCCATGATGTGGTGTAGGGTCTGCTGGAGTGAGTAATTTTCTGGCATGCTGATCTTCATCTTTCGTCCATGCTATGCGAGATACTGTGTATGTGGATTGTTGCGGAGTAGATATGGGCGCCTTTTCCTAAATTTGCTAGGGTTTATTCGGGGTTTTTGAAAGTAGGCGCCTTTTCCGGTCAAAGTAGTTGGTCATGCTTGTGTGTGCAGTAAATTTGTAACTGGAAAATTAGAGATCTGGAGATTGTTCGAACTGAAAAATTAGCAAGATTTTTAACTGAATTTTGGGTACATATGAGATGACGTATAGTTAACTGAATTTGGTGACACCTGATTGTACAGTTAACTGAATTTTCATGATAGGTGATGTATTGAATGTGTGCACTGCACTGAACTAAATGTTTGTGTTGAATGTGTGCAAGTGCAATGTGTTAGAGATGTAGTGAATGTGTGCGGTGTATGTATAGTAGACAACTAATTTATTCTGCATAATTAACTGAAATTTTATTGTATTGAATAGGACAAGTCACTAAATATTGGGCGGCATACAACGAAGGTACCGTATATGCACCATTTGGACAAGTTATGGTACCACTTTTACGTATTTTGCAATTTTAGGCACTAAACTGACCGCGCTGGACAAGTTTTGGCACTTGTGGTGTATTTACGTCGATAATATAATAGCATGAAACAATAAAAAATTATAGATACGCTGGAGACGTATCAAGGGCTTGTGTAGTCTGGAGTGGGTCGTGGCGGGATCATGCATATACAGGGTGTCTAAGGCAATGCACAGATGTGCGGGGCGGATACGACGCAGGGTGGAGCATGGTTGCACTCGGATATTTTCGGATGGGTCGGACTGGACAGTTTGATGGATCGACGTGGATGTTGGTCAAAGTACAAGACGGCGGTGATTTCAGTGACAATGACACATAAGCGTGATGCTGATGGAGGCCGACTTCTGGGGTGTGGAAACACGTGCTGCAGGCCTGAGGGTTTGTGCGGCTACGACAGACTATGGCGTGGGGTTGATTCAAGATGGTGCACACATGAGAGATCTTGAAGTAGACAATGCACGGGGTTAGCATGGCGCAGCTACATGGAATCATGTTGAACATGGAGCTGGAGTCTAGCAAAAGACTTCACTCTGTGCTGCTGGAAGGGCTACGGTGTAAGATGTCGGAGAATCGAAGCCTATTTCAGCAGGAAAGTGAGAGACATGTGGTTCGGACTAGTTACCAGTGGTCTGATGGAGGCGTGATACTCTTGACATCAGTCGGTGTTGATCGGTGGTTCTCTGCAGTGGGGGTTGAGGCAGTGTGGGCTAGCTACCCGAGAGACTCAACCAGGATAGCACAGGCTCGACACAGTGACAGCGGCGAGGCATGCGGTAAGCACGGGACACATCGACATGCGAAGGCACTGATGGTCAGACCTGTGGTCAGAAAAATTGTGCTCGGGGTGCTGAAGTAGTGTTGACAAGTACCATACTCAAGTTGGTGACTGGTGAAGGAAATATGCCCTAGAGGCAATAATGAAGTTGTTATTTATATTTCCTTATTTCATGATAAATGTTTATTATTCATTCTAGAATTGTATTAACCGGAAACTTAGTACATGTGTGAATACATAGACAAAACAGAGTGTCCCTAGTATGCCTCTACTTGACTAGCTCATTGATCAAAGATGGTTATGCTTCCTGACCATAGACATGTGTTGTCATTTGATGAACGGGATCACATCATTAGAGAATGATGTCATGGACAAGATCCATCTGTTAGCTTAGCATTACGATTGTTTAGTTTTATTGCTATTGCTTTCTTCATGACTTATACATGTTCCTCTGACTATGAGATTATGCAACTCCCGAATTTCAGAGGAACACCTTGTGTGCTATCAAACTTCACAACATAACTGGGTGATTATAAAGCTGCTCTATAGGTGTCTTCGAAGGAGTTTGTTGGATTGGCATAGATCAAGATTAGGATTTGTCACTCCGTGTATCGGTATCTCTGGGCCCTCTCGGTAATGCACATCACTATAAGCCTTGCAAGCAATGTGACTAATGAGTTAGTTTCGGGATGATGCATTACGGAACGAGTAAAGAGACTTGCCGGTAACGAGATTGAACTAGGTATGATGATACCGACGATCGAATCTCGGGCAAGTAACATACCGATGACAAAGGGAACACCGTATGTTGTTATGCGGTTTGACCGATAAAGATCTTCGCAGAATATGTAGGAGCCAATATGAGCATCCAGGTTCCGCTATTGGTTATTGACCGGAGATGTGTCTCGGTCATGTCTACATAGTTCTCGAACCCGTAGGGTCCGCACGCTTAACGTTCGATGACAATTTGTATTATGAGTTATGTGTTTTGGTGACCGAAGGTTGTTCGGAGTCCCGGAAGATATCACGGACATGAAGAGGATTATCTAAATGGCCGAGAGGTAAAGATTCATATATTGGAAGGTTGTATTCGGACATCGGAATGGTTCCGAGTGATTCGGGTATTTTTCCAGAGTACCGGGAGGTTACCGGAACCCCCCGGGGAAGTGTTGAGCCAACATGGGACTAAGGGAGATAGAGGGAAGCCCGTAGGGGGTGGTCGCGCGCCCCCTCCTAGGGAGTCCGAATAGGACAAGGAGGAGGGGGCGGCGCCCCCCTTCCCTTTCCCTCTCCCTCTCCTTCCTATCCCCCCCCGGTGGAGAAAGGAAAAGGGGGGAATCCTATTTGGACTAGGAGTCCACGTAGGACTCCCCCCTTTGCGCGCCCCTCCTGTCCGCCGGCCTCCGCCACCCCTCCTTTATATATGGGGGCGGGGGCACCCCAAAGGCACACCAAGATTTATCTTAGCCGTGCGCGATGCCCCCTCCATAGTTTACGCCTCCGGTCATAGCATCGTAGTGCTTAGGCGAAGCCCTGCGCGGATCACATCAACAACACCGTCGCCACGGCGTCGTGCTGAAGGAACTCTCCCTCGACCCTCTACTGGATCAAGAGTTCTAGGGACGTCATCGAGCTGAACATGTGCTGAACATGGAGGTGTCGTACGTTCGGTACTTGGATCGATTGGATCGTGAAGACGTTCGACTACGCGTTAACATAATGCTTCCGCTTTTGGTCTGCGAGGCTACATGGACACACTCTCCCCCTCTCGTTGCTATGCATCTCCTAGATAGATCTTGCGTGATCATAGGAAAAAAATTAAATTGCATGCTACATTCCCCAACAGTGGCATCCGAGCCAGGTCTATGCGTAGATGATATGCACGAGTAGAACACAAAGAGTTGTGGGCGATAATAGTCATACTGCTTACCACAACATCTTACTTTGATTCGGCGGTATTGTTGGATGAAGCAGCCCGGACCGCCATTACATGACCGCGTTCATGAGATTGATTCTACCGACGTGCATTGCACACAGGTGGCTGGCGGGTGTCTGTTTCTCGAACTTTAGTTGAATCGAGTTTGACTACGGTCGGTCCTTGTTGAAGGTTAAAACAACACACTTGACGAAAAATCATTGTGGTTTTGATGCGTAGGTAAGAACGGATCTTGCTAGAAACCCGTAGCAGCCACGTAAAACTTGCAGCAACAAAGTAGAGGACGTCTAACTTGTTTTTGCAGGGCTTGTTGTGATGTGATATGGCCAAGACATGATGTGATATAAGTTTTTGTATGAGATGATCATGTTTTGTAGAAGTTATCGGCAACTGGCAGGAGCCTTATGGTTGTCGCTTTATTGTATGAAATGCAATCTCCATGTAATTGCTTTACTTTATCACTAAGCGGTAGCGATAGTCGTAGAACCAATAGTTGGCGAGATGACAACGATGCTACGAGGGAGATCAAGGTGTCAAGACGGTGACGATGGAGATCATGACGACGCTTTCGAGATGGAGATCAAAGGCACAAGATGATGATGGCCATATCATGTCACATATTTTGATTGCATGTGATGTTTATCTTTTATGCATCTTATTTTGCTTAGTACGGCGGTAGCATTATAAGATGATCCCTCACTAAATTTTAAGGTATAAGTGTTCTCCCTAAGTATGCATCGTTGCTATAGTTCGTCGTGCCGAGACACCACGTGATGATCGGGTGTGATAAGCTCTACGTTCACATAAAACGGCCAGTTTTGCACACGCAGAATACTCGGGGTTAAACTTGACGAGCCTAGCATATGCAGATATGGCCTCGGAACACTGAGACCGAAAGGTCGAACGTGAATCATATAGTAGATATGATCAACACAGAGATGTTCACCATTGAAAACTACTCCTTCTCACGTGATGATCGGACATGGTTTAGTTGATATGGATCACGTGATCATTTAGATGACTAGAGGGATGTCTATCTAAGTGGGAGTTCTTTAGTAATATGATTAATTGAACTTTAATTTATCATGAACTTAGTACCTGATAGTTTTTTTGCATATCTATGTTGTTGTAGATCAATGGCCCGTGATACCGTTCCCTTGAATTTTAATGCATTCCTAGAGAAAGCTAAGTTGAAAGATGATGGTAGCAATTACACGGACTAGGTCTGTAACTTGAGGATTATCCTCATTGCTGCACAGAAGAATTACGTCCTAGAAGCACCGCCAGGTGCAAGACCCGCTGCAGGAGCAACTCTGGACGTTATGAACGTCTGGCAGAGCAAAGCTGATGACTACTCGATAGTTCAGTGTGCCATGCTTTACGGATTAGAATCGGGACTTCAAAGACATTTTGAACGTCATGGAGCATATGAGATCTTCCAGGTGTTGAAGTTAATATTTCAAGCAAATGCCCGAGTTGAGAGATATGAAGTCTCCAACAAGTTCTATAGCTGCAAGATGGAGGATAATAGTTCTGTCAGTGAACACATACTCAGAATGTCTGGGTACCAGAACCACTTGACTCAACTGGGAGTTAATCTTCCTGATGATAGTGTCATTGACAAAGTTCTTCAATCACTGCCACCAAGCTAGAAAGGCTCCGTGATGAACTATACTATGCAAGGGATGGAAAAGACAATTCCCGAGCTCTTCGCAATGCTAAAGGATGCGAAGGTAGAAATAAAGAAGGAGCATCAAGTGTTGATGGTTAACAAGACCACTAATTTCAAGAAAAAGGGAAAAGGGAAGAAGGGGAGCTTCAAGAAGAATAGCAAGCAAGTTGCTGCTCCCGGGAAGAAGCCCAAGTCTGGACCTAAGCCTGAAACTGAGTGCTTCTACTGCAAAGGGACTGGTCACTACAATCAACGCGCCGGACTCGTCGTCATTGAAGCCTGGTTCAGGGGCTACTAAGGGAGTCCCGGACTAGGGGGTGTCCGGATAGCCGGACTATCGTCACGGCCGGACTCCAAGACTATGAAGATACAAGATTGAAGACTTCGTCCCGTGTCCGGATGGGACTTTCCTTGGCGTGGAAGGCAAGCTTGGCGATACGGATATGTAGATCTCCTACCATTGTAACCGACTACTGTGTAACCCTAACCTATCCGGTGTCTATATAAAACAGAGGGTTTTAGTCCTTAGGATTAAAAACAATCATACCATAGGCTAGCTTCTAGGGTTTAGCCTCCTTGATCTCGTGGTAGATCTACTCTTGTACTACCCATATCATCAATATTAATCAAGCAGGAGTAGGGTATTACCTCCATCGAGAGGGCCCGAACCTGGGTAAAAACATCGTGTCCCTTGTCTCCTGTTACCATCCGGCTAGACGCACAGTTCGGGACCCCCTACCCGAGATCCGCCGGTTTTGACACCGACAGAGACCATCTTCAAGCTTCATGAGAAAATCGAGCACCTCCAAGCCCAAATCTATGACCTGCAAAACCAAAACTGTGAGTATGAATATAGATTCAAGAGGATGAGTTTGGCTGCAGATTTGAGGATCCCAGAGACTCGATCATCCTTCTATGATGGTGAGCTTATGCCTTGGAAGACGGACGACGAGCCTACATCATCAACAACTCCATCATCACCACCTCTGAGGACATAATCACATGGGTATGGGCACTCCCCTTGGCAACTACCAAGCTTGGGGGACTTGCCCCGGTATCATATCACCATCACACTCCTATCTTTACCGTTTTTCTTAGTTCGATCATTTTGGTAATATCTTGATCTAGTAGAATAAAGTTTTGGTATGAATTAGTTTTGAGTTTGGCTTTATGATCCCTCTATATAATCGGGTCCGTGAGCTATATGTAATAAAGATTAGTGTTGAGTCAAGGGCTTTGCTATCTTGCTATGATCTCAAGTGCATAAAAGAAACAAAAGAATAAAAGAGTTCATATCGATCTTATGGAGAGTAATGACTTCACATATAGAGAGTATGATGATTAAAAGTTGTTGAGAGTTGGCAAATGTAGTTTTGTTCATCGTTGCAATTAATAGGAAGTAATAAAGAAAGAGAGGTTTTCACATATAAATACACTATCTTGGACATCTTTTATGATTGTGAGCACTCATTAAAGTATGACATGCTAAAGAGTTGATGTTGGACAAGGAAGACAACGTAATGGGTTATGTTTTCTCACATCTCAGTTAAAGTATATTGTCATGGATCATTCAAACATGTTGAGCTTGACTTTCCTCTCATGCTAGCTAAATTCCTTGCACCAAGTAGAGATACTACTTGTGCTTCCAAATATCCTTAAACCCAGTTTTTGCCATGAGAGTCCACCATATCTACCTATGGATTGAGTAAAATCCTTCAAGTAAGTTGTCATGTTGCAGGCAATAAAAATTGCTCTCTAAATATGTATTTCTTATTAGTGTGGAGAAAATAAGCTTTATACGATCTAGTGATATGGAAGTAATAAAAGCGACGGACTGCATAATAAAGGTTCATATCACAAGTGGCAATATAAAGTGACGTTCTTTTGCATTAAGACTTCGTGCATCCAACCCTAAAAGCACATGACAACCTCTGCTTCCCTCTGAAGGGCCTATCTTTTACATTATGCAAGAGTCAAGGTGATCTTCACCTTTCCCTTTTTATTTTATCCTTTGGCAAGCACCTCGTGTTGGGAAGATCCTAATATATATATATATCCAATTGGATGTAAGTTAGCATGAACTATTATTGTTGACATTACCGTTGAGGTAAAAAGTTGGGAGGCAACACAATAAGCCCATATCTTTCTCTGTGTCTGATTAAAACTCCATAACCATAAGTATTGCGTGAGTGTTAAGTGTTAGCAATTGTGAAAGACTAAATGATAGTTGAGTATGTGGACTTGCTGAAAATCTCTTATATTGACTCTTTCCTATGTTATGATAAATTGCAATGACTGAGATTTTAGTTTGCTAGTTCTCAATGAAGTTTCTGAATCATACTTGACATTGTGAATAGATTGTTACTTGAGCATAAGAAATCATATGACAAAATATATATATGTTGTTGTTATAAGAATGATCATGATGCCCTCATGTCCGTATTATATTTTTATCGACACCTCTATCTCTAAACATGTGGACATATTTTTCGATATCGGCTTCCGCTTGAGGACAAGCGAGGTCTAAGCTTGGGGGAGTTGATACGTCCATTTTGCATCATGCTTTTATATTGATACTTATTGTACTGTGGACTATTATTTAACGTTATGTCACAATACTTATGGTTATTCTATCTTATTTTACAAGGTTTACATAAAGAGGGAGCGTGCGATGTTTGATCACATCAAACTTGGAAACACTTCCAACACTTATCGTCAGCTCACCTTTAGCTAGTCTATGTTTATTCCGTGGCCTTTTATTTCGAGTTACTAACACTTAGCAACCGAACCGGTATCTAATACCCTGGTGCTACTGGGAGTACTAGTAAAGTACACATTAACATATTTTATATCCAATATACTTCTATCGACCTTGCCAGCCTTCTCATCTACCAAGTATCTAGGGTAATTCTGCTCCAGTGGTTGTTCCCCTTATTACAGAAGCACTTAGTCTCGGGTTTGGGTTCAATCTTGGGTTTCTTCACTAGAGCAGCAGCTGATTTGCCGCTTCATGAAGTATCCCTTCTTGCCCTTGCCCTTTTCAAACTAGTGGTTTTACCAACCATCAACAATTGATGCTCCTTCTTGATTTCTACTTTCATGTGTCAAACATCGCGAATATCTCAAGGATCATCATATCTATCCCTGATATGTTATAGTTCATCACGAAGCTCTAGCAGCTTGGTGGCAATGACTTTGGAGAAACATCACTATCTCATCTGGAAGATCAACTCCCACTCGATTCAAGTGATTGTTGCACTCAGACAATCTGAGCACAAGCTCAACGATTGAGCCTTTCTCCCTTAGTTTGTAGGCTAAGAAAATCGTCGGAGGTCTTATACCTCTTGACGTGGGCACGAGCCTGAAATCCCAATTTCAGCCCTCAAAACATCTCATATGTTCCGCGACATTTCGAAATCGTCTTCGGTGCCTCAACTCTAAACCGTTTGACTGAACTATCACATAGTTATCAAAATGTGTATGTCAGATGTTCACAACATCCATGCACGACGCTCGAGGTTCATCACACTTAGCGGTGCATTAAGGACATAAGCTTTCTCGATCGCATAATCGCCATGTCAACTTTCAACTATATTTTCTCTAGGAACATATCTAAACAGTGGAACTAAAGCGCGAGCTTTACATAATTTGCAAAAATCTTTTGACTATGTTCAGGATAATTAAGTTCATCTTATGAACTCCCACTCAGATAGACATCCCTCTAGTCATCTAAGTGATTACATGATCCGAGTCAACCAGGCCGTGTCCGATCATCACGTGAGACGGACTAGTCATCATCGGTGAACATCTTCATGTTGATCGTATCCTCCATACGACTCATGCTCGACCTTTCGGTCTCTTGTGTTCCGAGGCCATGTCTGTACAAGCTAGGCTCGTCAAGTTAACCTAAGTGTTTCGCATGTGTAAATCTGGCTTACACCCGTTGTATGTGAACGTAAGAATCTATCACACCCGATCATCACGTGGTGGTTCAAGCATTTAACTTTCGCAACGGTGCACAATTAGGGGGAACACTTTCTTGAAATTTTAATGATGGATCATCTTATTTACTACCGTCGTTCTAAGCAAATAAGATGTATAATCATGATAAACATCACATGCAATCAAATAGTGACATGATATGGCCAATATCATATTGCTCCTTTTGATCTCCATCTTCGGGGCTCCATGATCATCGTCGTCACCGCATGACACCATGATCTCCATCATCATGATCTCCATCATCGTGTCTCCATGAAGTTGTCTCGCCAACTTATTACTTCTACTACTATGGCTACCAGTTAGCAATAAAGTAAAGTAATTACATGGCGTTGTTCAATGACACGCAGATCATACAATAAATAAAGACAACTCCTATGGCTTCGCCGGTTGTCATACTCATCGACATGCAAGTCGTGATTCCTATTACAAGAACATGATCAATCTCATACATCACATATCATTCATCACATTCTTCTTGGCCATATCACATCACATAGCATACCCTGCAAAAACAAGTTAGACGTCCTCTAATTGTTGTTTGCATGTTTTACGTGGCTGCTATGGGTTTCTAGCAGGAAACGTTTCTTACCTACGCAAAAACCACAACGTGATATGCCAATTGCTATTTACCCTTCATAAGGACCCTTTTCATTGAATCCGTTCCGACTAAAGTGGGAGAGATCGGCACCGCTAGCCACCTTATGCACCAAGTGCATGTCACCGGTGGAAACTGTCTCACGTAAAATGCGTGTAAGGTCGGTCCGGCCGCTTCATCCCACAATACCGTCGAAACAAGATTGGACTAGTAACAGTAAGCGTATTGAACATCATCAACGCCCACAACTACTTTGTGTTCTACTCGTGCAAAAAATCTACGCAATAGACCTAGCTCATGATGCCACTGTTGGGGAAACGAGCGTAAATTCAAAAATTTCCTACGTGTCACCAAGATCTATCTAAGGAGAAACCAGCAACGAGGGGAAGGAGAGTGCATCTACATACCCTTGTAGATCACTAAGCGGAAGCGCTCAAGAGAACGGGGTTGAAGGAGTCGTACTGTCGTGATCCAAATCACCGGAGATCCTAGTGCCGAACGGACGGCACCTCCGCTGCTCAACACACGTACATCCCGGTGACATCTCCCATGCCTTGATCCAGCAAGGAGAGAGGGAGAGGTTGAGGAAGACTCCATCCAGCAGCAGCACAACGGCGTGGTGGTGGTGGACGAGCGTGGCAATCCTGCAGGGCTTCGCCAAGCACTGCGATATATGAGGAGAAAGAGAGGTAGGGCTGCGCCAACAGGAAAAGAAACTTGTGTGTTGGGCTCCTCCTATGCCTCCACTATATATAGGGGGAGAGGCTGCGCCCACCTAGGTTTCCACCCCTAGGGCGCGGCCAGCCCTAGATCCCATCTAGGGGGCGCCAAGGGGGAGAGGGGAAACTTGCCCCCAAGCAAGGTGGGCGCCTCCTGAAACCCTAGGCGCTTGGGCCCTTGTGGGGCGCACCAGCCCACCGGGCTGGTCCCTCCCACACTTGGCCCATGCTGCCCTCCGGGATGGTGGCCCCACTTGGTGGACCTCGACCCTCCCGGTGGTCCCAGATGTTACCGATAAAACCCAAACTTTTCCGTGACCAAAACAGGACTTCCCATATATAAATCTTTACCTCCGACCATTCCGGAACTCCTCGTGACGTCCGGGATCTCATCCGGACTCAGAACAACATTCGGTAACCACATACAAACTTCCTTTATAACCCTAGCGCCATCGAACCTTATGTGTAGACCCTACGGGTTCGGGAACCATGCAGACATGACCGAGACGTTCTCCGGCCAATAACCAACAGCGCGATCTGGATACCCATGTTGGCTCCCACATGTTCCATGATGATCTCATCGGATGAACCACGATGTCAAGGACTCAATCGATCCCGTATACAATTCCCTTTGTCTAGCGGTATTGTACTAGCCCGAGATTCGATCGTCGGTATCCCGATACCTTGTTCAATCTCTTTACCGGCAAGTCTCTTTACTCGTTCCGTAACACATCATCCCGTGATCAACCCCTTGGTCACACTGTGCACATTATGATGATGTCCTACCGAGTGGGCCTAGAGATACCTCTCCGTTTACACGGAGTGACAAATCGATCTCGATTCAGTAGCAACCCAACAAACACTTTCGGAGATACCGTAGTGCACCTTTATAGCCACCCAGATTGCCAGTGACGCTTTGGTACACCCAAATCATTCCTACGGTATCCGGAGTTGCACAATCTCATGGTCTAAGGAAATGATACTTGACATTAGAAAAGCTTTAGCATACGAACTACGATCTTTGTGCTAGGCTTAGGATTGTCTTGTCCATCACATCATTCTCCTAATGATGTGATCCCGTTATCAACGACATCCAATGTCCATGGTCAGGAAACCATAACCATCTATTGATCAACGAGCTAGTCAACTAGAGGCTTACTAGGGACATGGTGTTGTCTATGTACCCACACATGTATCTGAGTTTCCCATCAATACAATTATAGCATGGATAATAAACGATTTATCATGAACAAGGAAATATAATAATAACTAATTTATTATTGCCTCTAGGGCATATTTCCAACAGTAATAAGTAGATGATGGGTTACTAGAGTGACAGAAGCTTAAACCCTAGTTTATGCGTTGCTTCGTAAGGGGCTGATTTGGATCCATATGTTTCATGCTATGGTTAGGTTTACCTTAATACCTCTTTTGTAGTTGCGGATGCTTGCAATAGGGGTTAATCATAAGTGGGATGCTTGTCCAAGAAAGGGCAGTACCCAAGCACCGGTCCACCCACATATCAAATTATCCAAGTAACGAACGCGAATCATATGAACGTGATGAAAACTAGCTTGACGATAATTCCCATGTGTCCTCGGGAGCACTTTTCTCATTATAAGAACTTGTCCAGGCTTGTCCTTTGCTACAAAAAGGATTGGGCCACCTTGCTGCACCTTATTTACTTTCATTGCTTGTTACTCGTTACAAATTATCTTATCACAAAACTATCTGTTACCTACAATTTCAGTGCTTGCATAGAATACCTTACTGAAAACCGCTTGTCATTTCCTTCTGCTCCTCGTTGGGTTCGACACTCTTACTTATTCAAAGGACTATGATAGATCCCCTACACTTGTGGGTCATCAAGACTCTTTTCTAGCGCCGTTGCCGGGGAGTGAAGTGCCTTTGGTAAGTGGAACTTGGTAAGGAAACATTTATATAGTGTGCTGAAATTTACTGTCACTTGTTACTATGGAAACTAATCTTTTGAGGGGCTTGTTCGGGGTATCTTCACCCCGAGCAGTAGAGCAAAGATTTGCTCCTCAACCTACTGAACCTACCGAAAATGTTTGCTTTGAAATTTCTTCGGGTATGGTAGAGAAACTCTAGCTAATACCTTTGCAGGAGATGGAACATTGCATCCTGATTTACACCTTATCTATGTGGATGAAGTTTGTGGATTATTTAAGCTTGCAGGTATGCCCGATGATATTATTAAGAAGAAGGTTTTCCCTTTATCTTTGAAGGGAGACGCATTGACATGGTATAGGCTATGGGATGATATGGGATCTTGGGACTATAAACGATTGAAATTGGAATTTCACTAGAAGTTTTATCCTATGCATCTTGTTCATCATGATCGTAATTATATATATAATTTTTAGCCTCGTGAAGGAGAAAGTATCGCTCAAGCTTGCGGGAGGCTTAAGTCAATGTTATATTCATGCCCCAATCATGAGCTTCCAAGAGAAATGATTATTCAAAACTTTTATGCTCGGCTTTCTCTCAACAATCGCACCATGCTCGATACTTCTTGTGCTGGGTATTTTATGATGAAGACTATTGAATTCAAATGGGATTTATTGGAAAGAATTAAATGCAAATCTGAAGATTGGGATTCCGATGATGGTAAGGAGTCAGGTATGACACCTAAGTTTGAGTGTGTTAAATCTTTTATGGATACCGATGCTTTTCGTGGAATTAGCACTAAATATGGACTTGACTCTAAGATAGTAGCTTCTTTCTGTGAATCATTTGCTACTCATGTTAATCTCCCTAAGGAGAAGTGGTTTAAATATAATCCTCCCACTGAAGTAAAAGTAGTTGCACCTATTACAGTTGAAGAAAAGACTATCACTTATACAGATCCCATTGTTCCTGCTACTTATATTGAGAAACCACCTCTCCCTGTTAGGATAAAGGATCATGCTAAAGCTTCAACTGTGGTTCATAAGAGTAATACTAGAACATATACACCCCCTGAACAAATTAAAGTTGAACCTAGTATTGCTATGGTCAAAGATCTCTTGGTTGATAATATTGATGGGCATGTTATTTATTTCTATGAACAAGCTGCTAGAATCGCTAGACCCGATGCTAAGAAACATAGACCTGTTGTAGGCATGCCTGTTATTTCTATTAAAATAGTAGATCATTGTTATCATGGTTTATGTGATATGGGTGCTACTGCTAGTGCAATACATTTTTCCTTATATGAAGAAATTATGCAGGATATTGCACCTGCTGAGGTAGAAGAAATTGATGTTACAATTAAGCTTGCCGATAGAGATACTGTTTCACCAATTGGGATTGTTAGAGATGTTGAAGTCTTGTGTGGGAAAGTTAAATATCCTGCTGATTTTCTTGTTCTTGGTTCCCCACAAGATGACTTTTGTCCCATCATATTTGGTAGACCCTTCTTGAATATTGTTAATGCTAAGATTGATTGTGAAAATGATGTTGCTACGATTGGCTTAGGAGATATGTCTCATGAGTTTAATTTTGCTAAATTTTGTAGACAACCCCATGATAAAGAATTGCCCTGTAAGGATGAAATTAGTAGTCTTGCTTCTATTACCGTGCCTCCTACTGATCCTTTAGAACAATATTTGCTAGACCATGAAAATGATATGTATATGAATGAAAGAAGGGAAATAGATGAAGTATTCTTTAAACAAGGATCTATTTTGAAACACAACTTGCCTGTTGAAATCTTAGGGGATCCTCCATAACCCAAGGGTGATCCCGTATTTACTCTCAAATATGCTTATCTTGATGAAAAGAATATATATCCTGTTATTATTAGTGCTAACCTTTTAGAGCAGGAAGAGGAAAGATTATTGAAAACTCGGAAGAAGCATGGTGCTGCTATTGGATATACTCTTGATGATCTTAAGGGTATTAGTCCCACTTTATGTCAACACAAAATAAAATTGGAAGACGACGCCAAGCCAGTCATTGATCACCAACGACGATTAAATCCTAAGATGAAGGAAGTGGTAAGAAAATAAATACTAAAGTTCCTCGAGTCAGGTATAATTTACCCCGTTGCTGATAGTAAGTGGGTAAGTCATGTCCATTGTGTCCCTAAGAAGGGAGGTATTACTGTCATTCCTAATGATAAAGATGAATTGATCCCGCAAAGAATTATTACAGGTTATGTGATGGTAGCTGATTTCCGCAAATTAAATAAAGCTACTAAAAAGGATCATTTACCTTTTATTGATCAAAGGCTAGAAAGACTATCCAAACATACACATTTTTTGCTTTCTAGATGGTTACTCTGGTTTCTCTCAAATACCTGTGTCATCTGAGGATCAAGAAAAGACCACTTTTACTTGCCCTTTCGGTACTTTTTCTTATAGACGTATACTTTTTGGTTTATGTAATGCACCTGCTACCTTTCAAAGATGCATGATGGCTATATTCTCTGACTTTTGTGAAAAGATTTGTGAGGTATTCATGGATGATTTCTCCGTTTATGGATCCTCTTTTGATGATTGCTTGAGCAACCTTGATCGAGTTTTGCAGAGATGTGAAGATACTAGTCTTGTTCTGAATTGGGAAAAGTGCCACTTTATGGTTAATGAAGGCATTGTCTTGGGGCATAAAATTTCTGAGAAAGGTATTGAAGTTGATAAAGCTAAGGTTGATGTTATTGAAAAGATACCGTGTCCCAAGGAGATTAAAGGTACAAGAAGTTTCCTTGGTCATTTCGGTTTTTATAGGAGGTTCATTAAGGACTTTTCTAAAATTTCTCGGCCTCTGACTAATTTATTGCAAAAAGATATTCCTTTTGTCTTTGATGATGATTGTGTAGAAGCATTTGAAATACTTAAGAAAACTTTGATTTCTGCACCTATAGTTCAGCCACCTGATTGGAATTTACCCTTTGAAATAATGTGTGATGCTAGTGATTATGCTGTAGGTGATGTTCTAGGACAAAGAGTTGACAAGAAACTAAATGTTATTCGATATGCTAGTAAAACTATAGACACTGCCCAGATAAATTATGCTACTACTGAAAAAGAATTCTTAGCAGTTGTATTTGCATGTGATAAGTTCAGACCTTATATTGTTGATTCTAAAGTAACCATTCACACTGATGATGCTGCTATTGAATATCTTATGGAAAAAAAGATGCTAAACCTAGACTTATTAGATGGGTTCTCTTGCTACAAGAATTTGATTTGCATATTATTGATAGAAAGGGAGCTGAGAACCCCGTTGCAGACAACTTGTCTAGGTTAGAGAATGTTCTTGATGACCCACTACTTATTGAGATAGCTTTCCTGATGAACAATTAGATATCATAAATGCTTCTTGTACTGCTCCATGGTATGCTGATTATGCTAATTACATTGTTGCTAAATTTATACCACCTAGTTTCACATACCAACAAAAGAAAAAGTTCTTCTATGATTTAAGACATTACTTCTGGGATGACCCACACCTTTATAAAGAAGGAGTAGATGGTGTTATTAGACGTTGTGTACCTGAGCATGAACAGGAACAGATCCTACGCAAGTGTCACTCCAAGGCATATGGAGGACACCACGCTGGAGATAGGACTGCACATAAGGTATTACAATCCGGTTTTTATTGGCCTACTCTCTTCAAAGATGCTCGTAAGTTTGTCTTGTCTTGTGATGAATGTCAAAGAATTGGTAATATTAGTAGACGTCAAGAAATGCCTATGAATTATTCTCTTGTTATCGAACCATTTGATGTTTCGGGCTTTGATTATATGGGATCGTTTCTTGCCTCTAATGGGTATACACATATTTTAGTTGTTGTTGATTACGTTACTAAGTGGGTAGAAGCTATTCCAACTAGTAGTGTTGATCATAACACCTCTATCAAGATGCTTAAAGAAGTTATTTTTCTGAGGTTTAGAGTCCCTAGATACTTAATGACTGATGGTGGTTCACATTTTATTCATGGTGCTTTCCGTAAAATGCTTGCTAAGTATGATGTTAATCATAGAATTGCATCTCCTTATCACCCACATTCTAGTGGTCAAGTAGAATTGAGTAATAGAGAGCTCAAATTAAATTTGAAAAAGACTGTTAATAGATCTAGAAAGAATTGGTCCAAGAAACTTGATGATGCATTATGGGCCTATAGAACTGCATATAAGAACCCTATGGGTATGTCTCCATATAAAATGGTTTATGGAAAAGCATGTCACTTACGTCTCGAACTTGAACATAAGGCATATTGGGCCATTAAAGAGCTCAATTATGATTTCAAACTTGCCAGTAAAAAGAGGTTATTTGACATTAGCTCACTTGATGAATGGAGAACACAAGTCTATGAGAATGCCAAACTGTTTAAAGAAAAAGTTAAAAGATGGCATGAGAAAAGGATACAAAAGTGTGAGTTTAATGTAGGTGATTATGCTTTGCTCTTCAACTCTCGTTTAAGATTTTTTGCAGGTAAACTTCTCTCTAAATGGGAAGGCCCTTACGTTATCAAGGAAGTCTATCGTTCCGGATGGGTTACCCACGTCCGTATTGATGAGAATCCCGGAATAAGGGGGGCACGATCTATGGTTTGATAAGACGTGCCAAGGAAACCGCCTCGCTAAACGTGCTGAGGTGGAATAGTAAAAACGATTCATATAAAGGCCTGGCCGTGGTGTGATGTCACGCCGCGGAATACGTCAGCAGATCTGTGCAAAAAATATTCTCTCTACGGTGTTATGTGGAACTTGTTTTGCAGAGCCGGACACTATCCTTGTGTTCAAAACCTTCTATGAAGTATTCGGAGGAGGAACCTGCCTCGCAATGCCGAAGACAATCAACGCGCCGGACTCGTCGTCATTGAAGCCTGGTTCAGGGGCTACTGAGGGAGTCCCGGACTAGGGGGTGTCCGGATAGCCGGACTATCGTCACGGCCGGACTCCAAGACTATGAAGATACAAGATTGAAGACTTCGTCCCGTGTCCGGATGGGACTTTCCTTGGCGTGGAAGGAAAGCTTGGCGATACGGATATGTAGATCTCCTACCATTGTAACCGACTGTAACCCTAACCTATCCGGTGTCTATATAAACCGGAGGGTTTTAGTCCGTGGGGACGAACAACAATCATACCATAGGCTAGCTTCTAGGGTTTAGCCTCCTTGATCTCGTGGTAGGTCTACTCTTGTACTACCCATATCATCAATATTAATCAAGCAAGAGTAGGGTATTACCTCCATCGAGAGGGCCCGAACCTGGGTAAAAACATCGTGTCCCTTGTCTCTTGTTACCATCCGCCTAGACGCGCAGTTCAGGACCCCCTACCCGAGATCCGCCGGTTTTGACACCGACATTGGTGCTTTCATTGAGAGTTCCTCTATGACGTCACCGATAGGCCCGATGGCTCCTTCGATCATCAACAACGACGCGGTCCAGGGTGAGATTTTTCTCCCCGGACAGATCTTTGTATTCGGCGGCTTTGCACTGCGGGCCAATTCGCTTGGCCATCTGGAGCAGATCGAAAGCTACGCCCCTGGCCATCAGGTCAGATTTGGAAGTTTAAACTATACGGCCAATATCCGCGGAGACTCGATCTTCGACGGATTCGAGCCGCAGCCAAGCGTGCCGCCTTGTCTCGATGGGCATGATCTAGCTCAGAGCGTAACAAAGGCCACGGAGGCCGCACGATTCTGCTCCGACCCTTAATCCGGAGCCGGATTCCCCGATCGAGGACGAGTGGTTGGACACCGCCTGGGGCTACAATCTCTACGGCGATCGAGCCAACTCCATCCTCTCCTTGCGAAGACCTCGACTCTGTGGTGCCGGACTCCTCTCCGGACCAACCCTCCGCGCCTCGCCAATCGAATCCGATTGGCCGGTCATGGAGTTCATCGCCGCGACATCTTCCAAAGACTCGCCCTTTGTTGACATCCTGAATTCACTAAAGTCTCTCTCTTTATCCGGAGAGCCCTGGTCGGACTACGGACAGGAAGGTTGGGATGCGGACGATGAAGAAATTCAACGCCCACCCACCACCCACTTGGTAGCCACTGTCGATGATTTAACCGACATGCTAGACTACGACTCCGAAGACATCGACGGTATGGACGACGATGCTGGAGACGACCAAGACCCAAATACGCTGTGGCACCGGAAGGCCACCTCGTCATCCGACATATACATGGTGGACATCCCAAAAGATGGGAACGGCGATGGAACAACGGAGGATGACCCCTCAAGAAACAGCCAAAGCGCCGACGTCGTGGCGCCGCTCTAAATCCCGCCACAATAAAAATGGTGATTCCGCACGGGAGATAATAACACCCTGACGGTTGAAGAGAACCCCCTCAGCAGGACTCGGCGCAGGAGGAGGAAGAAGCAAGTCCGCACGACAAAGGCGGCAGAAAAGAGAGGTCGAGGACGATAATTATGCGCCTCCCTCCGAAGATGAGGCAAGCCTCGACGACGACGAATTTGTCGTGCCTGAGAATCCCGCCGAACAGGAGCATTTCAAACGCAGGCTTATAGCCACGGCAAGCAGCCTCAAGAAAAAGCAGCAACAGCTTAGAGCTGATCAAGACCTGCTAGCTGACAGATGGACTGAAGTCACCGGCGCAGGCCGTTGCCTCGACTAGAGGAGGAAGCACCCAAGTCACCGGCGCACGACATGGCAGACCGGCCACCTCGTGGCCGCGACAGAGAAGCCTCTCGGCCCTCCGCTCAAGCCACACCCCGACGCCGCTCAAAAGGTACCAAGGCACGGGAAAACGCTACCGGACTTGCGTAGATATATTGGAGGATAAGGCAAAACATACAAGATCGATCTACGGATCGCGTGGGCGCCAGCAATGCGGGATGATTACCGTCGCGCGGATACAGACAAACCGGCCGGGCGAACACGATGAGACAAAGCTCATATGAGCTACGTCGTGATATAGCCCAATATAGAGGCGCCGCACACCCACTATGCTTCACAGATGAAGTAATGGATCATCAAATCCCCGAGGGCTTTAAACCCGTAAACATCGAATCATACGATGGTACCATAGATCCTGCGGTCTGGATCGAGGATTATCTCCTCCATATCCACATGCCCCGCGGTGATGATCTACATGCCATCAAATACCTCCCACTCAAGCTTAAAGGACCAACTCGACATTGGCTCAATAGCTTGCCAGCAGAATCAATTGGTTGTTGGGAGGACACGGAAGCGCATTCCTTGATAACTTCCGGGGCACATATGTGCGACCACCAGACGCCGATGACCTTAGCCACATAATTCAGCAGCCAGAAGAATCGGCCAGACAATTCTGGACTCGGTTCCTAACAAAGAAAAATCAAATCGTTGACTGTCCGGATGCAGAGGCCCTTGTAGCCTTCAAACATAACATCAGTGACGAGTGGCTTGCCCGGCACCTAGGACAGGAAGAGCCGAAATCTATGGCAGCCCTCACAACCCTCATGACTCGCTTTTGTGCGGGAGAGGACGGCTGGCTAGCTCGAAGCAACAACTTGGCCAAACATCCTGATAGTCCGATACCAAGGACAGCAATGGCAGGTCGCGTCGCAACAAGAATAAGCGCCGCATTAACGGTGATAATACTGAAGATACGGCCGTCAATGCCGGATTCAGAGGCTCTAAACCCGGTCAGCGGAAGAATCCATTCAAAAGAAATACCCAGGGCCCATCCAACTTGGACCGAATACTCGATCGCTTGTGCGGATACGTGGCACCCGAAAACCAGCCAATCACACCAACAGGGATTGTTGGGTGTTCAAGCAGAGCAAGTTAAGCCGAACTCAATGACAAGGGGCTGCATAGCGATGACGATGAAGAGCCCCGGCCACCGAACAATAGAGGACAGAAGGGTTTTCCTACACAAGTGCGGACGGTGAACATGATATACGCAACCCACATACCCAAAAGGGAGCGGAAGCGTGCACTAAGGGACGTATATGCGATGGAGCCAGTCACCCCGAAGTTCAACCCATGGTCTTCCTGCCCGATCACCTTCGATCGAAGGGACCACCCCACTAGCATCTGTCACGGCGGCTTTGCCGCATTAGTTCTTGACCCAATTATCAACGGATTTCACCTCACCAGAGTCCTGATGGACGGGTAGCAGCCTGAACCTGCTTTATCAGGACACAGTGTGTAAAATGGGCATAGACCCCTCAAGGATTAAACCTACAAAGACGTGAAGGAAATATGCCCTAGAGGCAATAATAAAGTTATTATTTATTTCCTTATATCATGATAAATGTTTATTATTCATGCTAGAATTGTATTAACCGGAAACATAATACATGTGTGAATACATAGACAAACAGTGTCACTAGTATGCCTCTACTTGACTAGCTCGTTAATCAAAGATGGTTATGTTTCCTAACCATAGACATGAGTTGTCATTTGATTAACGGGATCACCTCATTAGGAGAATGATCTGATTGACATGACACATTCCGTTAGCTTAACACTTGATCGCTTAGTATGTTGTTAATGCTTTCTTCATGACCCATACATGTTCCTGTAACTATGAGATTATGCAACTCCCGTTTACGGAGGAACACTTTGGGTACTACCAAACGTCACAACGTAATCTGGGTGATTATAAAGGAGTACTACAGGTGTCTCCAAAGGTACTTGTTGGGTTGGCGATTTCGAGATTAGGTTTTGTCACTCCGATTGTCGGAGAGGTATCTCTAGGCCTTCTCGGTAATACACATCACTTAAGCCTTGCAAGCATTACAACTAATGAGTTAGTTGTGAGATGATGTATTACGGAACGAGTAAAGAGACTTACCGGTAACGAGATTGAACTAGGTATTGGATACCGACGATCGAATCTCGGGTAAGTAACATACCGATGACAAAGGGAACAAAGTATGTTGTTATGCGGTTTGACCGATAAAGATCTTCGTAGAATATGTAGGAGCCAATATGGGCATCCAGGTTCCGCTATTGGTTATTGACCAAGAATAGTTCTAGGTCATGTCTACATAGTTCTCGAACCCGTAGGGTCCGCACGCTTAACGTTTCGATGTGAGTTATATTATGAGTTTATGAGTTTTGATGTACCGAAGGAGTTCGGAGTCCCGGATGAGATTGGGGACATGACGAGGAGTCTCGAAATGGTCGAGACGTAAAGATCGATATATTGGACGACTATATTCGGAGTTCGGAAAGGTTCGAATGATTCGGGTATTTTTCGGAGTACCGGGGAGTTACGGGAATTCGCCGGGAGAAGTATTGGGCCTTATTGGGCCCTGCGGGAAAGAGAGAGGGCTGCCTAGGGCAGGCTGCGCGCCCCAAGGCCTAGTCCGAATTGGACTAGGGAGGGGCTGCACCTTCTTCTCTTCCCTTCCTTCTCTCCTATTCCTACTAGGAAAGGAGGAGTCCTACTCCCGGTGGGAGTAGGACTCCCTTGGTGCGCCCCTCCTAGGCCGCCACCTCCTCCCTTGCTCCTTTATATCTGGGGCAGGGGGCACCCCATGACACACAAGTTGATCTACGGATCGTTCCTTAGCCGTGTGCGGTGCCCCCTCCACCATATTCCACTTGGTTATATCGTCAGAGAGCTTAGGCGAAGCCCTGCGCGGAGAAGTCATATCGTCATGAGCTTAAGCGAAGCTCTGCGTCGGTGGAGCATCAACATCGTCACCACGCCGTCGTCTTGTGGAACTCATCCCGACACTTTGCTGGATCGGAGTCCGGGATCGCCATCGAGCTGAGCGTGTGCAGAACTCGGAGGTGCCGTGACGTTCGGTGCTTGGATCGGTCGGATCGTGAAGACGTCTGACTACATCAACCGCGTTGTTATAACGCTTCCGCTTTCGGTCTACGAGGGTACGTGGACAGACACTCTTCCCTCTCGTTGCTATGCCATCACCATGGTCTTGCGTGATCGTAGGAAATTTTTTGAAATTACTGCGTTCCCCAACAGTGGCATCCGAGCCAGGTTTTATGCGTAGATGTCATATGCACGAGTAGAACACAAGTGAGTTGTGGACGATACAAGTCATACTGCCTACCAGCATGTCATACTTTGGTTCAGCGGTATTGTTGGACGAGACGATCCGGACCAACCTTACGCCAGACGCTTACGCGAGACCGGTTCCCTCGACGTGCTTTGCACATAGATGGCTTGCGGAAGACTGTCTCTCCAACTTTAGTTGAACTGAGTGTGGCTACGCCCGGTCCTTGAGAAGGTTAAACGGAGTCTATTTGACAAACTATCGTTGTGGTTTTGATGCGTAGGTAAGAACGGTTCTTGCTCAGCCCATAGCAGCCACGTAAAACTTGCAACAACAAAGTAGAGGACGTCTAACTTGTTTTTGCAGGGCATGTTGTGATGTGATATGGTCAAGACATGATGCTATATTTTATTGTATGAGATGATCATGTTTTGTAACCGAGTTATCGGCAACTGGCAGGAGCCATATGGTTGTCGCTTTATTGTATGCAATGCAATCGCGATGTAATGCTTTACTTTATTACTAAGCGGTAGTGATAGTCGTGGAAGCATAAGATTGGCAAGACGACAACGATGCTACGATGGAGATCAAGGTGTCGGCGCCGGTGACGATGGTGATCATGACGGTGCTTGAAGATGGAGATCACAAGCACGAGATGATGATGGCCATATCATATCACTTATATTGATTGCATGTGATGTTTATCCTTTATGCATCTTATTTTGCTTGATTGACGGTAGCATTATAAGATGATCTCTCACTAATTATCAAGAAGTGTTCTCACTGAGTATGCACCGTTGCGAAAGTTCTTCGAGCAGATACACCACGTGATGAACGGTTGTGATAGGCACTACGTTCAAAAACAACGGGTGCAATACAGTTGCACACTCAGAATACTCAGGAGATACTTGACGAGCTATCCATATAAGATATGACCTCGGAACACGGAGACCGAAAGGTCGGCGTGAATCATATAGTAGATATGATCAACATAGTGATGTTCACCATTGAAACTACTCCATCTCACGTGATGATCGGACATGGTTTAGTTGATTTGGATCACGTGATCACTTAGAGGATTAGAGAGATGTCTATCTAAGTGGGAGTTCTTAAGTAATATGATTAATTGAACTTTAATTTATCATGAACTTAGTCCTGGTAGTATTAGCATATCTATGTTGTAGATCAATAGCTCGCGTTATTGCTTCCCTGTTTATTTTGATATGTTCCTAGAGAAAATTGTGTTGAAAAAATGTTAATAGCAATGATGCGGATTGGATCCGTGATCTGAGGTTTATCCTCATTGCTGCCTGGAAGAATTACGTCCTTGATGCACCGCTAGGTAGCGGACCTATTGCAGGAGCAGATGCACGTTATGAACGTTTTGCTAGCTCAATATGATGACTACTTGATAGTTTAGTGCACCATGCTTAACGGCTTAGAATCGGGATTTCAAAGGCGTTTTGAACGTCATGGACCATATGAGATGTTCCAGGAGTTGAAGTTAATATTTCCAGCAAATACCCGAGTTGAGAGATATGAAGTCTCCAACAAAGTTCTAAAGCTAAAAGATGGAGGAGAATCGCTCAACTAGTGAGCATGTGCTCAGATTGTAAGGGTACTTCAATCGCTTGAATCAAGTGGGAGTTAATCTTCCAGATAAGACAGTGATTGACAGAATTCTCTAGTCACCATCACTAAGTTACTAGAACTTCGTGATGAACTATAGTATGCAAGGGATGACGAAAACGATTCCCGAGCTCTTCGTGATGTTGAAATCGACGAAGGTAGAAATCAAGAAAGAGCATCAAGTGTTGATGATTGACAAGACCACTAGTCTCAAGGAAAAGGGCAAAGGGAAGAAGGGAACTTCAAGAAGAACGGCAAGCAAGTTGCTGCTCGAGTGAAGAAGCCCAAGTCTGGACCTAAGCACGAGACTAAGTACTTTTGCTGCAATGGAACTGGTCACTAGAAGCGGAACTACCCCAAGTATTTGGCGGATAAGAAGGATGGCAAAGTGAACAAAGGTATATTTGATATACAGATTATTGATGTGTATTTTACTAGTGTTCGTAGCAACCCCTCGGTATTTGATACTGGTTCAGTTGCTAAGAGTAGTAACTTGAAACGGAGTTGCAGAATGAGCGAAACTAGTTGAAGGGGAAGTGACGATGAGTGTTGGAAGTAGTTCCAAGATTGATATGATCATCATCGCACACTCCCTATACTTTCGGGATTAGTGTGGAACCTAAATAAGTATTATTTGGTGTTGAGCGTAAATATGATTTGATCATGTTTATTGCAATACGGTTATTCATTTAAGTAAGAGAATAAATTGTTGTTCTATTTACATGAATAAAACCTTATATGGTTACACACCCAATGAAAACGGTTCATTGGATCTCGATCATAGTGATACACATATTCATAATATTGAAACCAAAAGATGCAAAGTTAATAATGATAGTGCAACTTATTTGTGGCAATCGCCGTTTAGGTCATATTGGTGTAAAGCGCATGAAGAAACTCCATGCTGATGGATTTTTGGAATCACTTGATTATGAATCATTTGATGCTTGCGAACCGTGCCTTTTGGGCAAGATGACTAAAACTCCGTTCTCGGAACAATGGAACAAGCTCTTGACTTATTGGAAATAATACATACCGATGTATGCGATCCAATGAGTGTTGATGCTCGTGGCAAGTATCGTTATTTGCTGACCTTCACAAGATGATTTGAGCAGATATGGGTATATCTACTTGATGAAACACAAGTCTGAAACATTTGAAAAGTTCAAAGAATTTCAGAGTGAAGTGAAGAATCATCGTAACAATAAAATAAAAGTTTCTACGATATGATCGCAGAGGAAAAATATTTGAGTTACGAGTTTGGCCTTCAGTTAAAACAATGTGAAATAATTTCACTACTCACGCCACCTGGAACACCACAGCATAATGGTGTGTCCGAACGTCGTAACCACACTTTATTGGATATGGTGCGATCTATGATGTATCTTACCGATTTACCACTATCGTTTTGGGGTTATGCATTAGAGACAGCTGCATTCACGTTTAATAGGGCACCATCTAAATCCGTTGAGATGACACCGTATGAACTATGGTTTAACAATAAACCTAAGCTGTCATTTCTTAAAAGTTTGGAGTTGTGATGCTTATGTGAAAAAGTTTTCACCGATAAGCTCAAACCCAAATCGGAGAAGTGCGTCTTCATAGAATACCCAAAGGTAACTATTGGGTACACCTTCTATCACAGATCCGAAGGCAAGTTATTCGTTGCTAAGGTGGATCCTTTCTAGAGAAGAAGTTTCTCTCGAAAGAAGTGAGTGGGAGGAAAGTAGAAACTTGATGAGGTAATTGTACCTTCTCCCTTATTGGAAAGTAGTTCATCACGTAAATCAGTTCTAGTGATTCCTACACCAATTAGTGAGGAAGTTAATGATGATGATCATGAAACTTCAGATCAAGTTGCTACCAAACCTCGTAGGTCTTCCAGAGTAAGATCCGCACTTGAGTGGTACGGTAATCATGTTCGGAAGTCATGTTACTAGACCATGATGAACCTACGAACTATGAGGAAGCGATGATGAGCCCAGATTCATGAAATGGCTTGAGGCCATGAAATCTGAGATAGGATCCATGTATGAGAACAAAGTATGGACTTTGATTGACTTGCTCGATGATCAGCAAGCCATGTTAAATAAATGGATCTTCAAGAGGAAGACGGACAACGATAGTAGTGTTACTATCTACAAAGCTCGACTTGTCACAAAAGGTTTTCGACAAGTTCAAGGTGTTGACTACAATGAGATTTTCTCAACCGTAGCGATGCTTAAGTCTGTCCAAATCATGTTAGCAATTGCCACATTTTATGAAATCTGGCAAATGGATGTCAAAACTACATTCTTTAATGGATTTATTAAAGAAGAGTTGTATATGATGCAACCAGAAGGTTTTTTCAATCCTAAAGGAACTAACAAAATATGCAAGCTCCAAAGTGATCCATCTATGGACTGGTGCAAGCATCTCAGAGTTGGAATACATGCTTTGATAAGTTGATCATAGCATATAGTTTTATCTGAGACTTGTGGAAAAGCCTGTATTTACAAGAAAGTGAGTGGGAGCACTACAGACATTTGATAAGTATATTGTTGATCGGAAATAATGTAGAATTATTCTGCAAAGCATAAAGGAGTATTTGAAAGGAGTTTTTCAAAGAAGGACCTCGGTGAAGATGCGTACAAATTGAGCATCAAGATCTATTGAGATAGATCAAAAACGCTTGATGAGTTTTTCAATAAAGAACATACCTTGTCAAAATTTTGAAGTAGTTCAAAATGGAACAGTCAAAGAAAAGTTCTTGCATGTGTTGCAAAGGTGTGAAATTGAGTAAGACTCAAATCCCGACCACAGCAGAAAAATAGAAAAGAGAATGAAAGTCATTCCCTATGCCTCGATCATAGGTTCTATAAAGTATGCTATGCTATGTACCAGACCTATTGTATACCTTGCTCTGAATTTGGCAAGGAGTACAATAGTGATCTAGGAGTAGATCACTTTGGACATTGGTCAAGAACATCCTTAGTGAGGACTAAGGAAATATTTCTCGATTATGGAGGTGATAAAAGAGCCCGTCGTAAAGAGTTACATCGATGCAAGCTTTTTACACAGATCCAGATGACTCTAAGACTCAATCTGGATACATATTGAAAGTGGGAGCAATTAGCTAGAGTAGCTCCGTGCAAAGCATTGTAGACATAGAGTATTTGCAAAATACATACGGCTCTGAATGTGACAGACCCGTTGACTAAGCTTCTCTCACGAGCAAAACATGATCATACCTTAGTACTCTTTGGGTGTTAATCACATAGCGATGTGAACTAGATTATTGACTCTAGTAAACCCTTTGGGTGTTGGTCACATGACGATGTGAACTATGTGTGTTAATCACATACAGATGTGAATATTAGTGTTGAATCACATGATGATGTGAACTAGATTATTGACTCTAGTGCAAGTGGGAGACTGAAGGAAATATGCCCTAGAGGCAATAATAAAGTTATTATTTATTTCCTTATATCATGATAAATGTTTATTATTCATGCTAGAATTGTATTAACCGGAAACATAATACATGTGTGAATACATAGACAAACAGAGTGTCACTAGTATGCCTCTACTTGACTAGCTCGTTAATCAAAGATGGTTATGTTTCCTAACCATAGACATGAGTTGTCATTTGATTAACGGGATCACATCATTAGGAGAATGATCTGATTGACATGACCCATTCCGTTAGCTTAACACTTGATCGTTTAGTATGTTGTTAATGCTTTCTTCATGACCCATACATGTTCCTGTAACTATGAGATTATGCAACTCCGTTTATCGGAGGAACACTTTGGGTACTACCAAACGTCACAACGTAACTGGGTGATTATAAAGGAGTACTACAGGTGTCTCCAAAGGTACTTGTTGGGTTGGCGTATTTCGAGATTAGGTTTTGTCACTCCGATTGTCGGAGAGGTATCTCTAGGCCTTCTCGGTAATACACATCACTTAAGCCTTGCAAGCATTACAACTAATGAGTTAGTTGTGAGATGATGTATTACGGAACGAGTAAAGAGACTTACCGTAACTAGATTGAACTAGGTATTGGATACCGACGATCGAATCTCGGGTAAGTAACATACCGATGACAAAGGGAACAAAGTATGTTGTTATGCGGTTTGACCGATAAAGATCTTCGTAGAATATGTAGGAGCCAATATGGGCATCCAGGTTCCGCTATTGGTTATTGACCAAGAATAGTTCTAGGTCATGTCTACATAGTTCTCGAACCCGTAGGGTCCGCACGCTTAACGCGTTTCGATGATGCTTATATTATGAGTTTATGAGTTTTGATGTACCGAAGGAGTTCGGAGTCCCGGATGAGATTGGGGACATGACGAGGAGTCTCGAAATGGTCGAGACGTAAAGATCGATATATTGGACGACTATATTCGGAGTTCGGAAAGGTTCGAATGATTCGGGTATTTTTCGAGTACCGGAGAGTTACGGAATTCGCCGGGGAGAAGTATTGGGCCTTATTGGGCCCTGCGGGAAAGAGAGAGGGCTGCCTAGGGCAGGCTGCGCGCCCCAAGGCCTAGTCCGAATTGGACTAGGGAGGGGCTGCACCTTCTTCTCTTCCCCTTCCTTCTCTCCTATTCCTACTAGGAAAGGAGGAGTCCTACTCCCGGTGGGAGTAGGACTCCCCCTTGGTGCGCCCTCCTAGGCGGCCACCTCCTCCCTTGCTCCTTTATATCACGGGGGCAGGGGGCCCCCCATGACCCACAAGTTGATCTCCGGATCGTTCCTTAGCCGTGTGCGGTGCCCCCTGCCACCATATTCCACTTGGTTATATCGTCAGAGCTTAGGCGAAGCCTGCGCCGGAGAAGTCATATCGTCGCGGAGCTTAAGCGAAGCTTCTGCGTCGGTGGAGCATCAACATCGTCACCACGCCCGTCGTCTTGTGGAACTCATCCCCGACACTTTGCTGGATCGAGTCCGGGGATCGCCATCGAGCTGAACGTGTGCAGAACTCGGAGGTGCCGTGACGTTCGGTGCTTGGATCGGTCGGATCGTGAAGACGACGACTACATCAACCAGCGTTGTTATAACGCTTCCGCTTTCGGTCTCACGAGTGCGTGGACAGACACTCTTCCCTCTCGTTGCTATGCCATCACCATGGTCTTGCGTGATCGTAGGAAATTTTTTGAAATTACTGCGTTCCCCAACAAGACGACCTTTAAAGGCGTCATACCGGGTGTAGAGGCCAATTGTACAGGCTCAGTCACACTCGAAGTGGTCTTCGGATCTCCGGATAACTTCCGAAGCGAAGAGTTAATCTTCGACATCATCCCATTCCGCAGCGGCTATCATGCACTGCTCGGACGAACCGCATTTGAAAAGTTCAATGCGGTGCCGCACTACGCATACCTCAAGCTCAAGATGCCAGGCCCTCGAGGAGTAATCACGGTCAATGGAAACACCGAACGCTCTCTCCGAACGGAGGAGCATATGGCGGCCCTCGCGGCGGAGGTTCAAAGCAGCCTCTCACGGCAATTCTCAAGTCCGGCCACTAAGCGTCCGGACACCGCCAAGCGCGCCCGGAGTAACCTGCAACAAGACCACCTGGCACGATTCAAGCACGAGTAGCAATCCGGCCCCAACCCCAGCCCTCGCGAAATTGCGAAGCTAGTATTACGCGTACATAATTACGCTCTAGAGATACCATGGGCATATGGGGAGGGGCAAGACAACGGCACGCCAAGAATGCGGCTCGACCGCACCAGGGGCTCCCGTTTGTGTCATTTCTTTTTTCTTTTTCCTTTTTTTTACTTTCAGGACTCCGTCTTTGAGAAGTCCTGTCCGGCACTTGAATCGCCGAACTCACGGTGCAACAGCCAGGGAAGCGGAAAGCCACGTCGAGTGTTCGGGTGGTCTCTATTACGAGCATTATACCTGTTTTACATACCATCCCGCAGCTTACCCCTGGAGGGGGACATGTTAGATAGTCCCATCCCTTGCTTATCGCACTATTTGTATCGTTCTGCTCCCATTGCAGTACCTTTTTGAATAAACAATACATAGCTCTTGCTTATTATTGCTCTACTTCCTTTATATATACATATGTTCATTTCACGACATGTTGCAACCGTACACTTTGGTACGGCCTGTACACCAGGGGCTTAAGTATCCCAAAATTATGGTGTGATAAGTCCGAACACTTTCACAAGTGCGGCATCCCGAACTTATAGTATTATAAGAATTGGCTCCGAATCATGTCTTGGGTCAATAGTTGGGTTTTCCCGGCTCCTGTGTTTTGGTACCTTACGTTCCGCTATATCGGCTAAGGTAGCACCGGGAGAACCACTGCGATTGTGCCCCAGTTATGCTAGGTCGAGCACCTCAGTGGAGAAAGCTAAAACTGACCGTCATGATAAGGCGAGAGCTGGTCGCTGTTCGAGAGGTTTTTTCGGGTCCCTAAAGACTTATGCCGCTTAGAGCGAGGAACCGGAATTGTCCGGCCAAGGCGTGGATAGCGCCCCGAACTCGGTCTTCCGAATACTAGGGGCTTAGCCGAAATTTAAAATTATAGAATTCTATGGCTAAGTGAGAGTGTTCAAGCATTATAAGTCCGGTTGCCTTGTTCGTTGTGTTGAGCGCCTCCCTAGATGGACCCAAGAATAGGAACAAGAGCGCTCAAGTTTATCCCGAACACCCAAGCACTCGTGGCATGGGGGATGAAGCCAACGACTTGCCATCTCTCAAATTTGATAAGCGGACGCACAGAAGGTAATATTTTAAATTAATAAGCATTGCTTAGCGCATATGAACAAGTTTTCAGCGTACAGGATAACAAATGCGAGTTTATTCAAAAATTACATCTTTGGAGCACTCATCCGCTATCCGGCGGGCACCCTTCAGGAGGCCCTCATAGTACATTTCGGGCGTGCGATGCTCATGGCCCTTCGGTGGCCCGTCTGTCACAAGCCTCTCCGCATCCAGCTTGCCCCAGTGCACTTTAGCACGGGCAAGGGCCCAACGGACACCTTCAATGCAGATGGAGCGCTTGATTACTTCAAGCCGCGGACAGGCATCCACCAGCCGCTGCACCAAGCCGAAGTAGCTCCCGGGCATGGCCTCCAATGGCCACAGCCGCGCTATAAGGCCCTTCATGGCCTGTTCGGCGACCTTATGGAGCTCGACCAGCTGCTTCAGCTAGTCGCTCAGGGGCACCGGATGGTCGGCCTCAGCATGCTGAGACCAGAACACCTTTTCCGTCGAGCTCCCCTCCTTGGCGCGGTAGAATGCGGCAGCATTAGACACACTACAGGGCAAATCTGCGAATGCTCCTGGAGAGCTCCGAATCCGGGTAAGTAATAGGTAATTCACTTTCACATGCTTGATTTGCATAAAGAATGCCTTACCCGCTGCTATCTTCTTTAAGGACTCAATTTCTTGGAGGGCTTTTTGGGCCTCGGCCTTAGTAGCTTTGGCACTCTCAAGAGCCGAGGCGAGCTCGGACTCTCGAGTCTTCGAGTCACGCTCCAAACTCTCATATTTTTCCACGAGAGCTTGGAGCTCTTGCCGTACCTTGGCCAGTTGCGCCTCCCCCTACTCTCGCTCGGTGCGTTCCGCAGCCGCTTTGTTTTCAGCCACGGACACCGCTTCCTTCAGGGTCGCCACCTCGTTCGTGGCCCCTGCAGTACCCAAGTTATTCTTGTTATTTTTCGCAACCAAAACCTTTTCTATAAGGTATTTCTTTAATAAGGTATTACTTACCTTCCTTGTCCTCGAGCTGCTTCTTGGCTTGTCCGAGCTCGTTCTTGGACCGCTCGAGGTTACCTTTAATACATTGACCTCCATGATCGGTCGGCAGAGGTCGGCGCAGCCTGCATTCCCATATTGACATACTTATGTTAGACTCCTGCGTATATCTTTTTAGATCCTTAGTCCGGCTTTTCTTTCCGAACACCGAACTAAGCATCGAGGGCTCTCTTGTCTATGCGGTCATATTTTTACATATTCTAAAACTTACCTCAAAGCCTTGTTAGAAGGCTGATGCAGGCTTCAGTCGATCCGCTCTTGGCGGACTGAACTGTCCGGATCACCGCACTCATAACAGTGCGGTGCTCCTCCTTGATGGAAGCGCCGTTAAGCGCCTCCAGTAAGCTATCTGGTGCCTCCGGTTGCACGGTTGTTCGACATTAGAGAACACTCTGCAATAATAAAAAGCCATGGGTATCCGGACACTTACGATCTCGCCAGGGGCTTGGCCCTCGTAGGCCAATCCTCCTCGTCGTCGTCGACGTTGGTGGAGAAGTCCGGAGGAAGGGTTCTTCCCTTCTTGGGCTCTCCATCCTCCCCAGTCGTGGCGGCCTTCCTTTTCTTCTCCTCCCCCGCTGGGGGAGGAGCTTGTTCTTCTTCCTCCTCATCTTCAAGAGAAGATTCCGCTTCGGAATCTGACAGCACCTGGCGTCGGGAACTCCTTCGAGTTCCCGTGGCCTCCTTCTTGGCCTTCTTCTCCGGCACCACATGGGGTGCCGGAGCCAGCAGCCCCGTCAATCGGGCGTCCGCTGGTTCTTCTAGCATCTGAGCCGTACTGTTAATCTGTCCGGACGTCTTCAACCGATCTGTCAAAGATTAGGGAGTTTTAGATCCCACGAGAGTCAATCTATGAAAAAGAGTCCCGTAAAGGGTAAAATAACTTACCTCGCCGGCTTGACGCTGCGAGCTGTATCCGCGATCTTTGGTAGCGGATGCTGGGGCTTCGGCGCCCTTGAACAGCACCTTCCAGGCGTCTTCGTACGTAGTGTCGAAGAGCCGGGTGAAGGTTTGGTGCTGTGCCGGATCGAACTCCCACAAGTTAAAAGCCTGTTGTTGGCATGGGAGAATCCGGCGGATGAGCATCACCTGGATTACGTCGACAAGCCTAAGATTCTTGGCCACCAGGTTTCGAACGCATGTTTGAAGTCCGGATGTCTCGTCCGAATTCCCCCACGTTAGGCCCGTCTCTTTCCATGACGAGAGCCGTGTAGGGAAGCCAGATCTGAACTCGGGGGCCGCCACCCATTTGGTGTTGCAGGGCTCGGTGATGTAGAACCACCCCGATTGCCACCCCTTTATTGTCTCCACGAAGGCGCCCTCGAGCCATGGGACTTTGGCCATCTTGCCAACCATGGCGCCTCACTAGCTTGACGGCCGCCCACTACCTTCGGCCGGACGTTGAAGATCTTCAGCCATAAGCCGAAGTGGGGCTGGATGCAGAGGAAGGCCTCGCACACGACGATAAACACCGAGATGTTGAGGATGAAATTCGGGGCCAGGTCGTGGAAGTCCAGGCCGTAGTAGAACATGAGCCCCCGGACAAATGGGTGAAGTGGAAAACCTAGTCCGCGGAGGAAGTGGGGGAGAAACACTACCCTCTCATGGGGCCCGGGGGTTGGAATAAGCTGCCCCGCTTCGGGCAGCCTGTGCGCAATGTCACCGGACAAGTATCCGGCCTCTCGCAGTCTTTTGATGTGCCCCTCCGTGACGGAGGAGGCCATCCACCTGCCTCCCGCTTCTGACATGGTTGGAGAAGGTCGAGGTGGGATGTGCGGACTTGGGCGCTGGAGCTCGAGTGCGCGGAAATGGATAAGCAAAGGAGGAATAAGGCGTGAGTGATAAGGTGGATCCTTATCCCCTTATATAGACGGACGAAGCTATGCGTCCCCCGCCAGCCTGGTAAAACTCGCTTATTTCCCAAGCGCCATAATCAATGGCGCAGATGGGTTACCCACGTCCGTATTGATGAGAATCCCGGAATAAGGGGGGCACGATCTATGCTTTGATAAGACGTGCCAAGGAAACCGCCTCGCTAAACGTGCTGAGGTGGAATAGTAAAAACGATTCATATAAAGGCCTAGCCGTGGTGTGATGTCACGCCGCGGAATACGTCAGCAGATCTGTGCAAAAATTATTCTCTCTACGTACGGTGTTATGTGGAACTTGTTTTGCAGAGCCAGACACTATCCTTGTGTTCAAAACCTTCTATGAAGTATTCGGAGGAGCAACCCGCCTCGCAATGCCGAAGACAATCAACGCGCCGGACTCGTCGTCATTGAAGCCTGGTTCAGGGGCTACTGAGGAGTCCGGACTAGGGGTGTCCGGATAGCCGGACTATCGTCACGGCCGGACTCCAAGACTATGAAGATACAAGATTGAAGACTTCGTCCCGTGTCCGGATGGGACTTTCCTTGGTGTGGAAGGCAGGCTTGGCGATACGGATATGTAGATCTCCTACCATTGTAACCGACTCTGTGTAACCCTAACCTATCCGGTGTCTATATAAAACAAAGGGTTTTAGTCCGTAGGACGAACAACAATCATACCATAGGCTAGCTTCTAGGGTTTAGCCTCCTTGATCTCGTGGTAGATCTACTCTTGTACTACCCATATCATCAATATTAATCAAGCAGGAGTAGGGTATTACCTCCATCGAGAGGGCCCGAACCTGGGTAAAAACATCGTGTCCCTTGTCTCCTGTTACCATCCGCCTAGACGCACAGTTCGGGACCCCCTACCCGAGATCCGCCGGTTTTGACACCGACAGAGACCATCTTCAAGCTTCATGAGAAAATCGAGCACCTCCAAGCCCAAATCTATGACCTGCAAAACCAAAACTGTGAGTATGAATATAGATTCAAGAGGATGAGTTTGGCTGCAGATTTGAGGATCCCAGAGACTCGATCATCCTTCTATGATGGTGAGCTCATGCCTTGGAAGACGGACGACGAGCCTACATCATCAACAACTCCATCATCACCACCTCTGAGGACATAATCACATGGGTATGGGCACTCCCCTTGGCAACTACCAAGCTTGGGGGAGTTGCCCCGGTATCATATCACCATCACACTCCTATCTTTACCGTTTTTCTTAGTTCGATCATTTTGGTAATATCTTGATCTAGTAGAATAAAGTTTTGGTATGAATTAGTTTTGAGTTTTGCTTTATGATCCCTCTATATAATCGGGTCCGTGAGCTATATGTAATAAAGATTAGTGTTGAGTCAAGGGCTTTGCTATCTTGCTATGATCTCAAGTGCATAAAAGAAACAAAAGAATAAAAGAGTTCATATCGATCTTATGGAGAGTAATGACTTCACATATAGAGAGTATGATGATTAAAAGTTGTTGATAGTTGGCAAACGTAGTTTTGTTCATCGTTGCAATTAATAGGAAGTAATAAAGAAAGAGAGGTTTTCACATATAAATACACTATCTTGGACGTCTTTTATGATTGTGAGCACTCATTAAAGTATGACATGCTAAAGAGTTGATGTTGGACAAGGAAGACAACGTAATGGGTTATGTTTTCTCACATCTCAGTTAAAGTATATTGTCATGGATCATTCAAACATGTTGAGCTTGCCTTTCCCTCTCATGCTAGCCAAATTCCTTGCACCAAGTAGAGATACTACTTGTGCTTCCAAATATCCTTAAACCCAGTTTTTGCCATGAGAGTCCACCATATCTACCTATGGATTGAGTAAAATCCTTCAAGTAAGTTGTCATGTTGCAGGCAATAAAAATTGCTCTCTAAATATGTATGACTTATTAGTGTGGAGAAAATAAGCTTTATACGATCTTGTGATATGGAAGTAATAAAAGCGACAGACTGCATAATAAAGGTTCATATCACAAGTGGCAATATAAAGTGACGTTCTTTTGCATTAAGACTTCGTGCATCCAACCCTAAAAGCACATGACAACCTCTGCTTCCCTCTGCGAAGGGCCTATCTTTTACATTATGCAAGAGTCAAGGTGATCTTCACCTTTCCCTTTTTATTTTATCCTTTGGCAAGCACCTCGTGTTGGGAAGATCCTAATATATATATATATATATATATATATATATATATATATATATATATATATATATATATCCAATTGGATGTAAGTTAGCATGAACTATTATTGTTGACATTACCGTTGAGGTAAAAAGTTGGGAGGCAACACAATAAGCCCATATCTTTCTCTGTGTCTGATTAAAACTCCATAACCATAAGTATTGCGTGAGTGTTAAGTGTCAGCCATTGTGAAAGACTAAATGATAGTTGAGTATGTGGACTTGCTGAAAATCTCTTATATTGACTCTTTCCTATGTTATGATAAATTGCAATGACTGAGATTTTAGTTTGCTAGTTCTCAATGAAGTTTCTGAATCATACTTGACATTGTGAATAGATTGTTACTTGAGCATAAGAAATCATATGACAAAATATATATATGTTGTTGTTATAAGAATGATCATGATGCCCTCATGTTCGTATTATATTTTTATCGACACCTCTATCTCTAAACATGTGGACATATTTTTTGATATCGGCTTCCGCTTGAGGACAAGCGAGGTCTAAGCTTGGGGGAGTTGATACGTCCATTTTGCATCATGCTTTTATATTGATACTTATTGTACCGTGGACTGTTATTTAACGTTATGTCACAATACTTATGGTTATTCTATCTTATTTTACAAGGTTTACATAAAGAGGGAGAATGCCGGCAGCTGGGATTCTGGGCTGGAAAAGGAGAAAATATTGGAGACTTATTCTGCACAGCTCCAAAAGTCCTGAAACTCCACGAAAGTCATTTTTGGAATTAATGATAAATATTCAGCGGAAGAAATACCTGAGGGGGGCCACCCACCTTCCACGAGGGTGGGGGGCGCGCCCTACCCCCTGGGCGCGCCCCCTGCCTCGTGGGCCACCTGGCAGCCCTCCGGTGCCCATCTTCTGCTATATGAAGTCTTTTACCCTGGAAAAATCATAAGCAAGCTTACGGGACGAAACTCCGCCGCCACGAGGCGGAACCTTGGCGGAACCAATCTAGGGCTCCGGCGGAGCTGTTCTGCCAGGGAAACTTCCCTCTGGGAGGGGGAAATCATCACCATTGTCATCACCAATGATCCTCTCATTGGGAGGGGGTCAATCTCCATCAACATCTTCACCAGCACCATCTCCTCTCAAACCCTAGTTCATCTCTTTTATCCAATCTTTGTACCCAAACCTCAGATTGGTACCTGTGGGTTGCTAGTAGTGTTGATTACTCTTTGTAGTTGATGCTAGTTGGTTTATTTGGTGGAAGATCATATGTCCAGATCCTTAATGCATATTAATACCCTCTGATTATGAACATGAATATGCTTTGTGAGTAGTTACGTTTGTTCCTGAGGACTTGGGTGAAGTCTTGCTATTAGTAGTCATGTGAATTTGGTATTCGTTCGATATTTTGATGAGATGTATGTTGTCTCTCCTCTAGTGGTGTTATGTGAACGTCGACTACATGACACTTCACCATTATTTGGGCCTAGAGGAAGGCATTGTGAAGTAATAAGTAGATGATGGGTTGCTAGAGTGACAGAAGCTTAAACCCTAGTTTATGCGTTGCTTTGTAAGGGGCTGATTTGGATCCATATGTTTCATGCTATGGTTAGGTTTACTTTAATACTTTTGTTTGTAGTTGTGGATGCTTGCAATAGGGGTTAATCATAAGCGGGATGCTTGTCCAAGAAAGGGCAGTACCCAAGCACCGGTCCACCCACATATCAAATTATCAAAGTAACAAACGTGAATTATATGAACATGATAAAAACTAGCTTGACGATAATTCCCATGTGTCCTCGGGAGCGCTTTTCTCATTATAAGAACTTGTCCAGGCTTGTCCTTTGCTACAAAAAGGATTGGGCCACCTTGCTGCACCTTATTTACTTTCATTGCTTGTTACCCGTTACAAATTATCTTATCACAAAACTATCTGTTACCTACAATTTCAGTGCTTGCAAAGAATACCTTACTGAAAACCGCTTGTCATTTCCTTCTGCTCCTCGTTGGGTTCTACACTCTTACTTGTCGAAAGGACTAAGATAGATCCTCTACACTTGTGGGTCATCACCGGCGTCCGAGGCACCAAACTTGGCCTCGAGCGCAGCCCACATGTCCTTGCCATTGTCAAACGACATATACGAATCCATAATGGAATCATCAAGAACACTCAGAAGAGTGCCTTTAAAAAGAGTATCGATCTTCTCAAAAGCTTCCAACAGTGCTGGATTAAGATCGCATTCAGGCTTGCCCTTAGTGGCTTCATAGCAGCACATGGTCTGAAACCAGTAGACTGCTCTCGTGCACCACCTCTTATATTGCACCCCCTTAAAGGCAGGCGGCTTCAAATGCACAGCAAAACTACTCGGAGTAAATTTCCTATAATCAGATTTTTGGATTATTGGAAATATGAGCAAATTACTAAGAAATTTAATTCGAACGAACAGAAGATAAAGCATGACAGCAATAGCAGAGATTAAACTAATTATGCGAACTAGCATAGTAAATGAACATAAACATGAATTCTACCACGATCTCGAACAGGAAGGATAGAATCACATACGGTGCAGCGGGAGCACCACCGCCGGCATTGACGTTGTCGCCCATGTCGTCGAGGATGAGGTTGCCGGGGTCGGGGAAGAAGTCTCGTTAGCGAATTCGTCGCGGCCAGCAGTCACGCGAGTGCGCTCCCCAAAAAACTGATCGCCCCTCTCCCGTATAGGATCACGAGAGGCGGGGTTCCGGAGGCCTGCTGTCCCTTCTCCCGGTGCATGCCGAAAGGAGGGATGGAGAACACTTGCTTGGCGGCGCAATGATCTGGAACGGTGGTGCGAAACCATATGATACGGCAGCGGCTAGGGTAGACGTCTGCCTGACTATATAGTGTGGGCCGGGTAGGTCGTGGGAATAAACCCCACGTCCGAGTTGCGATCCAAAAGAATCGAAAACGGTTCAGTAATTAACGCATTCGTTAATTATTAATTAATGACATTAATTTTCCCAAGCAGCTACAATATAGACAACGTGCATAGCTATATCCTCGGCTCGGCTCAACCCTGCAACCCGCGGCGCGTCGTGACGAGGCGTGGCGTGGCGAGGAGGAGGAGCGCGCGTGTAGGTCTACTCTTTTCATGCTCATACAAGTGGTAGAAGAGCTCACCTTATAAAGAAGTGCAAGTCTCACTCAACTTCCATGGTGGGACTAAATTTTAGTCTCACTCATTCCACTCACATGTGTGCATGAATAGGCCAAGAAAATTTCAGAATTTTAGTTGGGCTTTGGGTGAAAGGCCTACTAGCAAAATTCCAACAAGGCAATCTGGCCATTTGACAAAAAATAAAGAATAAGCATGTCCAATTAATTAGGCCAAAATTACGCCACTGTATCGTACATAAAATTCTGATACACCAATAATAGTCGTATGTTTTCCCGCAAAAAAACCAAAAATAATAGTCGTATGCTACAAAATAAGTTAAGGAAACGGTGAAGCTACGTATCAGAATGAACAGTCAACCTGAAAGAATATAAATATAATTTTTTTCTGCTTCTCGAACGATCTAAACACCACGCTTGATGATGTCCTCATTATGGATGAGGCTGTGCGCCGCTGGCGAGCCTGGCGCGGCGCCGCCCCCTCGGCTCCCGAGCATCCTCCGGCCTTCCATGGCGCCGGCGGCCATGGCGAGGAGCACCGCAGCTACAACCAGCACCAGCACTCTCAACGCATACATCCTGCTCCCGATAGATCTTCTTCCTCTCTCCACCCATGTAGCTACCGCTGGCTCCATTTATAGACACATCGTGCGTGGTGTACTTGCGCGTAAGCAAAATTCAGTGTTCACGACGTGTGGTTTCCGGGCAAACTTTTGACTGGAAGAGGACCTGTTCGGCAGCCTACCATTCTCCGGAATTCTCAACTCTAGTGCACACCCCATGATTCTTTTAAGGATCGCTGCTCTTTGTCTACCCTAGGAATAGCAGCACACGCTCTTATGGTGAAATTGCGCCTAACCAAAGAATGGGAGGGGGTGCGGAGACTGACATACGACGGGCCCTAGTGCGCAAGATAAGAAAAAATTAGGCCTTTGGGCATACCATACAATTGTAGAATCACTTTTGTTTTCTATTTCTGTTATTGAGTTTTTTGACATCAAATCAAAGTACTCTTTATTTTATTTTTTGGAAAAACTTTGGACAACGTTAACGCCCACACGTGTGGTGGAAGCCAAACCTGCCCGCACGCCATATAACATACAGACTACGCCATGTCACCGCATGCATGCATGTGGAATTTTTTTTTGTTTTCAGTTTTTACAATGTTTTATCTCTTAAATTTAAAATCCGATTGAAGATCCGTTTTCACCATTAAATCCCTCACGACGAGATCTTCGAAACTAGATCTCATATCAGTATATTTCGACGAATTTTTTTTAGGTTAAAAGTTGCCATGTCTATTGTACACGAATTGCCATGATGTTTACACAAAAGTTGTCATGTTATGTTTCAGGTATTTTTCTTCTATATTCAAAAACAAATTTTGACATATTATAAAACGAAGAATTAAGAAACTAGACTTGCCATGCACCATAAACTAAAATCGCCATGATACATGCACTTAAAATTGGCATGGTTCATGTAAAAAATATATTTTCATGATCAAAGTACTGGAATTGCCATCATAAAAAACTAAAATTGTCATGATCTACAAACTAAAATTGCCACATGGCAACTTTAGTTTAAGCACCATGGCAACCACAGTGTAAACAACACGGCAACTTTTAGGCAAAAAAAAATTCGTCAAAACATATCAACATGGGATCTAGTTTTGAAGATCTCGTCGAGACGGATTTAATGGTGAAAACGGATTTTTAATGCGCTTTTTTAATTAGGAGATAAAGCATTTTTAAGCCGAAAACCAAAAAGATTTCTGCTGATTTCATATGTTCATACGTGGCAAAATGAGTGGTAATGGAGGCGTGTGGGCGATGTGCAAACGCCCAAACGTGTGGGCGTTAGTTTTTCCGATAACTTTTGATCTATCCATCTTTAATCAGGATAGTAAAACAAACACCAAAAATAATAAAAATTACATCCAGATCAGTAGACCACCTAGCAACGACTACAAGCACTGAAGCTAGCCGAAGGCACGCCGCTGTCATCGCCCATCCCTCGCCGGAGCCGGGCAAAACTTGTTGTAGTAAACAATCAGGAGATCGTCATACTAAGGCCCCATAGAACCAGCGCAACAGAACAGCAACCATCGCCGATGAAGAGTAACATGGATTAGAAGAATCCAACCTGAAGACGCAAGAACATAGACGAACGACGACCAGATCCGAGCGAATCCACGAAAGACATCTATGCCGGAGACACACCTCCACACGCTCACCGATGATGCTAGAAGCACCACCAGAACATGGTCTAGACGGGGAGAACCATATTCCATCTTCAGGGTGCCGCCGTTGTCTCGCCATCCTGAGCAGGACACAAACCCTAACAAAACTGGAAGAAAGATCTAAAAACGGAGCCCTCCCTTGGACAAGGACCGGGATCCACTCCGCTCCCATGGCCCTAAGGCCACAAGAGACGAGGCGGACCGACGACGACGCCTGCGGAGGCAAAGAAAGGTGATCCTGATAATATTTTTCATAAGAGTATCAACACAATTAGTCTATCTAGGTGATTATATATTTTATAAAAATAATTATACTCTCATGCTTTACTTAAATCTTTTTGAGAGTATTAAACAGGAAGTGGTAATGTGCACGGGTTATGGGACTATCTGATAATGATAGGTATATAAGATTGATATAATAAAAACTTTCATATAGATCACTAAATATGGAACATATGATTTATTTATATTGATGTTGTAATATAAAAGAGTATTGGTTGATGGTCATTGGTTAGTAGAAATATTGATATTAAAGCTTTTTATGATAACTTATTTACGTGTCAGTCATGACATGACCGCAATGTTGGAGCGTTTTAATTCCTGGTTGAAATCATTTGTGTTGTTTGAGTCGGGGCGTGTGATGGTTAACTTCTACAAATCTCCTCCCTAAAGGCGTGCGAGTAGTACTTTGCTTCGAGGGCTAATAAAACTCTCACAATAAGAATATGAGTTTTTATGACTAATGTGAGTCCATGGATTATACACACTCTCATATTTCCTAGCCTCTCCGGTACCGTGCATTGCCCTTTCTCACCTCTCGAGAGTTGATGCAAACTTCGTTGATACATCCAAACACCATGATGTGATATGCTCTATCACACATAAGCATCCTTATATATTTTCCTGAAAACAGCCACCATATCTACCTATCATGGCATTTTCATAGTCATTCCGAGATATATTGCCATGCCACTTACACCGTTCCGTCTCATGACATGTGTGTTCATCGTCATATTGCTTTGCATGATCCTATAGAGCTGACATGATATTAGGGACCTTTCATACATGCACTCGTACGTGGGCTTGACAATGGAATCGTCATACATGGCACGGGGCGCTGCACACCGGCAACTGATGTCGACTACCTTTCTTCTTCCACATGATATTTCCTTATGGTTACTGTGGTCGGAAATTAACTAGGAGGTTCACAGTTTGAGCCCTCGACAGAAAGGGTGTGCGCATGTTTCCTATAACCAGCTCTGAGGTTGTCAAATAGGAGTTAAGCTGATGTTAGGGACCTTTTTCATACTTGGGCTTGCCACCGAATCGTACATGGGTCGGGCCTGGCTTCACGCCAGCAACTTCTGTCGACTAGCTTTCTTCCTCGCAAAGACTATATCTCACTTACAACGAGTCTTCTTCCTTCAGTCTTGAAGAAGCATCTACAGTTGCGGGCCAGGCCATTTCGTGATATAAGAAATATAGAGAAACAGGGTAGCACGGGGGAATCGTTCCAGCGATCTCCTACCTGCAACATTGCACTGCTAGCCACCCGGCCACCATCCAGTATGTGTTTAATTAGTAGTTCACCACATGGTTATTAAAAAGGGTCAGCTTTCCGCTGGTTTTCTGCGGTTTTATTGTTTTAGTTTTTCTTTTTTCTTTCATCAGTTTTTATTCGTTTCTTTTCTCCATTTTTAAACGGGTCCTTTATTTTCTTTCTTTCTATTTTGTTTTTCACTAGCTTTTTATTTTCTTTGTTTTCTCTTCATATTTCTTAGGTTTTGTTTTTTCTTGTTTTTCTACGATTTTTTTTCTTTTCTCTCGGGTTTTCATTTATTTCAATTGTCGGTATATATCTAATGCATTTTTTAGTACACGTCTGATATTTCTTAGATACAATTTAATATTTATTTAATTCTGGTCAACATTTTTTCAATATGCATTTAAAATTTTCAAATAAGTACAAGATTAACATTTTTAAATACATGGTCAACATTTTTTCCACACAAATTTAATAATTTTGAAATGCTTGAGTAATATTTTCAAATACTATTTCTAAATTATTTGAATGCATGTTCAACATATTTCTATACACATTTAGAAAATGCTTGAGTATCATTTTTAAAACATGAGATCTACATTTTCTAGTACATGATCTACAATTATTCTATACACATTTTACATTTTTAAACGCTTGAGCAAGATTTTTTAAATAGCAGATCTACATTTTTAATAGATGGTCAATATTTTTTTCTATACACATTTAACTTTTTTTCAAAAGCTTGATTAAAATTTCCCAAATACAAGTTAATACTTTTTGAATACATTGTCAACATTTTCTATGCAAATTTAAATTTTATCAAATAATTCCTAAAAACTTTCTTCAAATGCAAGGATTTAAATTTTTGAAATACATGATTAACTTTTTCATAAAATTTGTATTTTTTGTATACATTTTCCGTATACATGAGAAACATTTTCTATATACACATTTAACATTTTCAAAATGTTTGGTTAACAATTTTAAAAAATATATGTAGAGTATTTTTTGTAATATATTTATTTAAATATTTTAAGGTATAAACAAAAGTAAAAAAGCATGAAGAAAATCAAAACAAATGAGGTTGTGGCCTCCATGTGCCTGGGTCGGTCCATTAGCACGTCGCTTTAGCGAGTCATTCCTCGGACTTGCTAGAAGCGAGATATAGACGTGCCCTTTCTTCGTGGAGGAGAAGAAGCAAACGAATCATCGGGCATTGGATCACGGCGTTGGCGGCTCCCTCGCATCCCCTATCTTTCGTCCTCCTCTTTCCCCCTAACAATTTGTTCCCTGAACCCGTAGCAGTTAGTCCTGTATCAAGCTTGTAATCTGAATTCATGGCCGAAAGAAGTGAATCAACAGTTGGTACCCTAACAGCCGACCTCCTTCTCAGCCTCCTTAACCTTTTTCTCTTTTTTCCAGACTCTTATTTTGCTTCAATGACCTCGAACCGACTCCTCGTCCATAATGCCACCATTGTTCTTTGAGTTGTTCCCTTTAGTATGCTAGCTTGACCTAAATCATAACCCTACTTTGGTTTAAGAATTGACAGGATGGGAATGGCAGGTCGGCTCCATGTGCCTCGAGTATGCCGACCCACAAAGGTAAAAACTAGGGTGGAGAACATAAACATCGAAGATGGCGTTGCTTCAGTCGCATGTTGCTCTGTATCGTGAACCTAACCAATCTATTTGGTTCTACAACCTTCATCGTTCTCGTGACGTTGGTTGATTTTTCTCGTGACCTCAACCACTCTACTTAGCGAGGTTGATCAAACCCGGGTCATGTACAGGCGTAATCGCAAGGTTGCAAAACGAATCATCAAACATTGGATCACGGCCTATGTGGTGCGTGTAATCTTTTCAGTGGTCGTTTGTGGTGAAGTGGGGGTTTCTTACAGAGAAAAAAGTGATGTCGGCAATGACACCAACGTGAAACCTCGACGATGATTTCTTCTCAGCAGTGTGTGTCGTTTATCTTTCCAGTGTACCTTTGTCAGTGGCTTGTGGTTGTTTTCATCCAGTTTTCCGCTAATTAATCGGAACACTATTTTGTTCTGGAGTAATCAAACTGCCAAGTCTTTTTGTGCCTTAGATATTACAGTAGTAATTTCCCTATCACAATTGTATGCAAAATAAGGATGAGCTAGCAATCTCTAGCTGGCCATGCATGTGGAGACTGGAGAGGGAGCATACGTAGCTTGTATAGGAAACTTAATTACTGGTAGGAGAGGATGAATATACTACGTAGAAAAGGAGACAGGCAAGCAAGCAAGCTGGAAAATTAAAGAAAATTAAAGAAGTATACAGCCAGACAGACAGAGTGGAGCTGGGGGTGGAGGGTCACGGGAGGGATGGATCATATGATCTGATGGTGCATGGAGGGGCAGGGAGGGGTCACGGGAGGCTAGCTGCCAACCGGCGGCCAGGTCAAGTGGACATGGATGCTTTGGCGCCGCTCTAGCGTATGGCCGACGGATCCACATCCACCACCGATCCGATCATCTTCAACCTGACGACAAACTCTCCCCGGCCACGAATTTGATCTCTCCTCCCACTCACTCAGGGAGCAACGCATGCAGCCGGGCATCGTCGACCACAAGATAGCCAGCTAGTTTCGAGAGAGAGCTAGAATCCTAAAACGACGGCAGGTACCAAACCTAATACTACTACAGTAGTCAGTAGATGACAATTGACAAATAAACAATGCTCCACCCACGTAGCCATGGATCGATCACAGTGACGTACGTACCGAGGCCGGCCGTACGTACATGTTTTGGTGCGACTGGTAATCTTTTGGAGATGGAAAAAGAAAGCTCGAGGCTTGGTTGGTTGGACCCATGCAGCGCATGCAGCAGCCGGGCCTCGCTTGACTTTGCAGTGGGCACACCCACAGGATGCTTGCATGCATGCATGTGCATGGCAAGCCCACTGTGTCTATCATCAGTTGAATAATGTATAGACGGTTGATCCTGCATGCCATGCGTATCTCCACGAATATATAGTTAATCATCATTTCAATCTGTCTGTCTCGACTCTATGTACGTATGTACTGCCATTAACTGGCCAGCCAGCTAGGAGTAGCTAGCAGACGGAGGACTGCATGTGCATATATTTACGTACATGCACATGCATTACATGCAACTACAAACCTACATGCAGATGATCAAGTAGCTGCGATATTAGTCTTTTGTCTTGATTGTTTTAATTTTCTTATATTATATACCGTATAATTATTAGTACGGTTTAGCTAGCTCACTACTCCCCCCGTTTCAAAATAAATGACCCAACTTTGTACTAACTCATCTATTTTGAAACGGTGGGAGTAGCTAACAAGTGCAGGCAGTAGTTTGTTAGTGGGCAGAACTAAGGAACGACGACGACTCATGTGATCCGTCCATCCAGCGCGTACGTACGTACACGGTACACCCAGCCAGAAATACATTTGCATGATTGAATCACACGCCCAGTGAAACTATGAGAAGGATCACCCGGCCGGCATATACTTACACACACACAAACTACATTGGCCGGTAACCGTTTGCTTTCGGGCTGCATGCAGGAGTACATCCATCCACCCATCCGTGTCATGTCCCTAGCCACCTTTTGCACGCTCCCAATCAACCTATTTGAGTGGTTTTTCTTCCTTACCAAAACTCTAGCTGCCAACCGGCCGGCTGCCAGGCCAAATGGAGTGGACATGGATGCTTTGGTACCGCTCTACGTACCTAGCTAGCTACTTTCTCTCACTTCACTGGCTAGATGATTTGACCCGGTGCACGTCTCAGACGACTCTTGCTGGCCACGAATTCGACTTCTCACACTGTGGAGTTGAGCTGCGCCAAACTCTTCCTGGCCACGAACTAGATCTCTCTCTCTCTCTCTCTCTCTCCAAGCCAAGAAATCCATGCATGCATGTCTTGGGAGTTGCTACAAAGGTGAAAGCTAGCCATGCAGCATCTGTCGACCACAGGTTTCTAGAGATTGCTTATTATTACTATTATTATTTTCCCGGTCAGTCTATCGTTAATTAATCTGTGTCTGTTTGCTCACGTTGATCGGATGCACGGCAGTGCCCGGCCGGCCGCGTTGTGTGTATCATATACTGCCACTAATTGGCATGCATGGTAGCAATGCATGCATGCATGGGAGTATTGTACTACTAGCAAAGTACTAGCAAAACATGCATACATACAGCTCTTAGCGAATCGACGGGTGCAGATTTGGGAGCAGGCAGTAGTAGTTTATGGTTGGAGAAATAGAAAGTCAAACTAGCAAAAAAGAAACAAGATGCATGCATGCATGCAAAAGGGCTTTGGTCGTACAGGTACGGCGGAGAGCTGAAAAGCTGAAACAAAGCCATGGGCTAGCTAGCTAGCATATGGACCCCGCAAATGTTAAATTTCAAATTTAACAACAATAACAACCAGAAACTAAACACCATGCATGTATTTTCAAATAGTTGCATCTCCTTTACTTTGAGATATCTGCTGCTGCATGCCTCCAATGGCCAACGCCTCGTGCATGCATGCATGCATGTGACCCGGCCGACCGATACCCCCAACCAGAAATATATTTGCATGAGCAGCCAACCGAAATCAGGCTGAGGGGAAGGACCCCCGCCAGGGGAGGGACCGTACGTGCATGTGTATGTATACTGTACCTCTTTTGCTTGCCGACTGGAACCATCTTGTGTACATCCATCTCTCTGTCTACCTTAGCAAAGAAAAAAAAAGTAGTTGAGGGTTAGAAAGACTGATATTTTTAACCCGCTAGAGATTAAACTTGAGACGTTTATAGTGAATTCTTCAATCTTAAAAAAAAAATCTCCTTACCTACCTTCTATCATTATAAACCCAAAATATCCATCACGCGGTTCCAGGGCACAAAACCTTGCCTTGGGTATGGCTACATCATATGTCCATATTTGTTGCGCCCCCCTCCCCCTCTCTCTCTCTGATCTTTCATATGAAGAGAACAACACGACTCTCTTCCAAGCCCCCAACAACTCACAACTCACCCCACACATAGCAGCCGAGAATCCCAAATCCATCGTTGACAACATTGTTGACACTGTTATTGCAGAAACTCCGAGATGGACGATCTTTAGGTCATGACTCTTACCTAGGTCCACGACTTCACATCGAAATGTATCAGACCCCAACAAAAAGTTAACATGTGATGCATTGTTCCATGGATGAATACTAAACATGATGCAATTATTCTATGCTAATGTAGCTACCTCAGTTTAGGTGCAATAAACACAAAAATCCATGTGTTTAAGTGATAAGTTTTGTTTTATCCTAAAATGTGTGTAGTTTGTCGATTCAAAATCACTTTATCATTGCGCACAAAAGAGAACCATGTCTTTTGTTTGTTTGAATGCTCAGTAAACCCATAAGGCAGCTGTTTGAAATAGAGAGCCACATGAGCCGAGGATATATACTACAAGCAAGGGAGTGCATCAGAAGGCCCTGGCATGGTTGTCGCCTGGTGGGTTCGGTCGTTGCCGTTAGTCGAACCCATCAAATGTAGGCGTTCTCGTGGCAATTCACATTGTTGCGATGCTTCTAAAAATTCATGCGGCAAAGCAGGTTTAATGTTGATGTCGTCTCCTTGGGAATTTCTTTTTTGTTTGAAAATATCACAAAAATGAATTCACAAATCTCTAACATATTGAACGGTATTAGATCACAGATCTGATCACTTTGAGCTTTTTTCCTTACCCGCGCATAGCTTTGGTTTTATATTGCTAGTTGTCGGTTTGTTTTCGCATTTGTGTATCCTAGTTATCCGAAGACGGGGAGTATGCTCATCATGTTATGTATTTTCTTGATGCTCGATTCTGAGCCAATTAACCTCACCCTTTGTCGAAAAATACAATGAAGGGTGGATAAAAGAAGGTGCGAGGGTATACACTCTCATTAGGAAAAATAAACCTGGAGAATACAGTGATAGGGGCATAGTGGTCAAATCGTGAGCCCTGGCTGCCCGCCACCTTCCAAGAAGACCAGCACGTACATGGCATATCATCATGTGCCACTCCACTCCAAGCTCACACTCCCATGGCCATATACACCCACCGAGCAAGCCAAACTAAGCTCAGCCAAGCCCAATCATCCAGGCTTCACTGAGCTCACGCCAACGCAAACGATAAGGCTAGCGACCAGGAAGCTCATCGTCTTCCATGCATCCGGCAGGTGAAGCACCACCTTTACTAGCAACCATCCAGGAAGACGACGAGCTGGCGAGCGAATCCATGAAGAGCGGCGGCGGGGGAGTAGAAAGCTGCAGGTGCGAGGTGGAGGCCGCGGGCATCAACTACCACATCACCGTCTCCGCCCGGCCTCACCCGCTCAAGATATGGAGCAGGCCCGACGACCTCCTCCTCGACGCCGCCGGCGACCCCGTTGCGCCTCCGCCGGTCAGCCGCAGCAGCCGGTGCCGCCTCGTGCTCCGCAACGTCAGCTGCCGCGCCCGCCCCGGCGAGCTGCTCGCCATCGTCGGCCCCAGCGGCGCCGGCAAGTCCACGCTGCTCGAGATCCTCTCCGGCCGCCTTGAGCCCAGCTCCTCCCCTCCCACTGACCTCCGCGTCAATGGCTCCCCTGTCGACGCCGCGGCCCTGCGTCGACTCTGCGGCTACGTCACCCAGCGCGATGTACTCTTCCCGCTGCTCACCGTGCGCGAGACGCTCCACTTCAGCGCGCGCCTCCGCCTCGGCCCGGACGCGTACGACCCCGCCGCGGTTGATGCACTCGTCGACGACCTCGCGCTGGCCCGCGTCGCCGACGCCAGGGTCAAGGACCTCTCCGGTGGCGAGCGGCGCCGCGTGTCCATCGGCGTCGAGGCCGTGCGGGACCCCGCCGTGCTCGTGCTCGACGAGCCGACCTCTGGCCTCGACAGCGCGTCCGCGCTCCAGATCGTCGGCGCGCTCCGGGCCATGGCCGAGTCGCGGGGCCGCACCGTCGTGCTCAGCATCCACCAGCCCGGCGCCCGCATCGTCAAGATGTTCGACGCCGTGCTCCTGCTCGCCGCCGGCTCCGTCCTCCACCACGGCTCCGTCGACGAGCTCCACGCGCTGCTCACCGGCGCCGGCCTCTGCCTCCCCCCGCACGTGGACGCCGTCGAGTTCGCCATCGACTCCGTGGACGAGCTCCGCCTCCACCTGCACCTCCAGCAGCAGCAGCGCGACCGCCGGTGCACGCTGCAGCAGCTCCTCCAGCAGCACAAGCTCCAGGCCCAGGCCGACGACGACTCTGCAGCAGGCATGCTCACCGCCGGAGGAAGCAATGGGCAACACCGGTACGCCAACTCGTGGCCGCGAGAGGTGGCCGTGCTGTCGCAGCGCTTCTTAAAGAACGTGGCGCGGACGCGGCAGCTCTTCGCGTGCCGCACCGCGTGCATGCTCGTCGCCGGCCTCGCCCTCGGCTCCATCTTCTACGACCTCGCCGAAGACAAGGTGGCGGAGCGGGTGGGCCTCTTCGCCTTCCTCCTCACCTTCCTTCTCTCGTCCACGACGGAGGCGCTGCCGGTGTTCTTGCAGGAGCGGGAGATCCTGGCCAAGGAGACCTCGTCCGGCGCCTACCGGGTGTCCGCCTACGCCGTGGCGAACGCGCTGGTGTTCCTGCCATTCCAGCTGGTGCTGGCGGCGGTGTTCGCGGCGCCGGCGTACTGGCTGACGGGGCTGCGCCGCACAGCACCGGCCTTCTTCTACTTCCTCCTCCTCATCTGGCTGGTCCTCTACACGGCCAACTCGGTGGTGGCGTGCTTCGCGGCGGCGGCGCCGGACTTCGTGGTGGGGAACGCGGCGGTGCAGGGCGTGATGGGCTCCTTCTTCCTCTTCTCCGGCTACTTCATCAGGCGGTCGGCGATGCCGGCGTACTGGGTGCCGATGCACTACCTGTCGCTCTTCAAGTGGCCGTTCGAGGCGCTGCTGCTGAACGAGTTCGGGGGCCGGTGCGCGGCGAGGGCGATGGGGGTGTGCGTGGCGACCGGCGACGAGGTGCTCCGGCGGGAGGGGATCGGGGGGGAGTGCCGGTGGAGGAACGTGGCCGTCATGGTCGGCTTCGTCGCCTTCTACCGGGTGCTCGGCTACGCCGTGCTCCGGGTCCGCTGCAGCCTCACGCTCAGGGCCGCCGCACGGTCGGCATTGCTGTCTTCCTCCTCGCACTACTCTGCTTGCTTCTCCGCATCTACCGCCAAAGCTTGAGTCCATTCCTTGCATGTGTTCCATATAGATCTTGCTGTAATTTCGGTTGTAAATCATGGTGCTCGTGATGAGTAAAGGGACTAATTACATTTTGTGTGTACATCATCCATGACATCCAACATGAATCACACAAGGCATTACCTACATATTACTCCCTCGGTTTCTAAATATAAGTCATTTTAAAGATTTCAATATGAACTACATACGCATGTATATAAATCGCATTTTAGAGTGGGGAACCGGGGATGTGCTCATTTTGCTTCGTTTGTGGTCTATATTGAAATCTTTAAACATACTTATATTTATGAACGGAGAGAGTAGCTTTTAATGTAATCTCTAGCAGCTAATGGTTCCATGGCTCTAAAATTATATGGAGGTCAAGATTTAACTTCATTTTCTCTACTACTTAAAAAGAACGTAAGGTTTCATTTCACCTTTTTCCCACCACCCCTTCGTCCAACCTTTCATGTATATGATAATCGATCACCTAAATTTATTTACCTTCTGAACCAATTTCACTTTAATTTACTTCCCAAACTTCTAATCAAAATATAAGGTAATTCACGGTCAGAATTTGATGAACATTTATTTACACAATCGCATTATTATTGGCAGGTTAATCACAAGCTAACGTACTAGAATATTCATATCCCATTGCAACACACAGGCATTGTTCTAGTATATAAAAAAGAGATTAACATCTCATATAATTGAGAAAAATGTCCTATTAATTAATGGAAATGAAATCTGGTGAACGCTCGCCGGAGGCCAACCCAGGCGAACGCCCAGATTAGTGAAGTCATTCGCTGCAAAGCGTTCCCGAGCGAACGCTCGCTTTTTTTTCTCCCAAAAAACTTTGTGCAAGGTGTGCGATCAGGGAACTCAAACTCCAGACCTCCTATGGGAGACCCGTAGGCTCTACCAGTTGGGCTAAAGCAGGTTTTGTGAATTACATGTACTGAACTTGTTTATATGTATTTGAAGCTACATTCTTGTAAATTATTCATTTTTTCCTTCAAAAAATCCAAAAATCCAGAAATTTTCCCATTTTTGAAAGAGCAAAAATTCCCTATTTTATAGAGGGGAATTTATTGAAACTTGCATGTACATTTTTACTATATGTAGCATGGCAATTTCTAGGTCTTTTTTTGTAATGCCTTATATGGCAAGCTTCTGGGAAATTTTATCACTTATTCAGGGCAATTTCGGAATTGCTATTTTGCTTTCTTACATGGCAATTTTAATTACTAAGCGCAACGCATTTTAATAATTAATAATATGGAATTTTATTATTAATAGGAGAGAAACTTAATTACTAAAGCATGACATTTTAATAATAAAATAATATGATATATTCATTTTTAAGAGGATGAAAAATTTATGAGTAAGAGCATGGCCTTTTTATTTATTAATAACATGTCATTTTTATTATTAGGGGATGTCAGTTTTATGATTAACAGGATGACAGTTTTATTATTGAGAGCCTAAGATTATTATTATTATTGGCATGGCATTTTTATTATTAACAAAATGGAAGTTTTATTATTTTAGAGGGTGTCAATTTTATTTTTATTGGCATGAAAACTTTTTTTCACTGACAAGGCAGTTTTAAGATTTTTATTTTTATTGACATTTTTATCTTAATCATACCATTTTTGTAAATTTATAAATTAGCAAGGCTTTCTTATAAAGTATTTTTCATATTTTCATATCATTGAAAATATACATTTTTATGTTTCTCTTTTTTTTATGAGAAAAATATGTATTTTTTGTCATGGTTATTTTTATAAAAAAAATAGTAAACTGGGCCAATGATGGGTTCGCTCTTGCCCTCCCTAGAGCGAACGGCCTGAAACGTTCGTTGGAGGGCACCTTCATGAACAAACAAATGTTCGTTCAAGGGTAGCCCGCAGCTGACGTGTCCCCTGTACACTATTTGTCACCAGCAGGGTGCTACTGTTGCAGACATTTGGGATGGGGTGAACATCAGATTGACTTTTAGAAGGGTTTTCTCAGATACCATGATGGAGAACTGGTACTGCCTAAAGCAGATCATCAGGAGTTGTGAGCTGCCTGAAGATGAAGATTCCCTAATTTGGCAATATGAGAATAAAGGGATCTACTCTACTAGTTCTCTTTACAATATTATCAATTTTAGAGGGGTGCAACCTGTGTATATACCTGCTGTGTGGTCTATAGTGGTTCCTCCTAGAATACAAGTGTTTTTGTGGCTCTTGTCTCATAACAAGTTGATGACTAAAGATAATTTGTTAAAGAGAGGGATCACTAAACCACCTGAATGCATGTTTTGTACTGAACACGAATCCATAGACCACCTGTTCTTTGGATGTGTAGTTGCTAAGCAGATTTGGGCTGATATGTCCAAAATCCTTTCCTATGATTTAGGTAATGACTACATATCTATTGCTAGATTTTGGCCAGCCCATAAGAATAAGATGGTCTTGAACTCTGTCTGTGCCTGTGTTATGTGGTGCATCTGGAAGTTCAGAAATTCCATGATTTTTAATAATGTAATGTGGACTGACCTTAAACAGGTTTGGTGGCAGATTCACTTGACTCTCAAGAAGTGGATGATCTTGTTCAAAGGAACAGGTCTAGAAGAATTGAAGCTGGTTTCACAGAAGGTGGCAATGACCCTCACCTCCCCTTTCCTACTGACCATGGGGTGATCGATGGCGATGATACTGCGGGTATCTTAAGCCTAGATTCACTCTCCAAGATGTCACTGGGAACTGGGAGATTGGGTGCAGGTCCACCGCCTCCTGTCCGCTACACACCTCCAAACAGCCCTGAGAGGAACGACAAGCACGCATCGCCGCTGAGCCCTGCCACTCCACTGGAACTACCGCTGACCCCAGTCCAAAACCTTCAAGAGGATCAAATGGGGATGCGCGCAAGCGAGTCAGAGGAAAGCTGGAGCTGTACTGATGGGCGAATGAGGAGATGACACTCTCAGTGGGATCTTTGTCTGTTTGGTGTTAACGCTTTAGTTTCAGTTTTAGACCTCTGAGGCTTGTATGGAGTTTGTCGCTTTCAAGTTTAGTGAGAGACCTGCTTCCTTTTCTGTTGGCATAACAGTTAAGGGGCGTAGTTTTCTGTTTTGCATCTTTTGAACCTTGGTAGAAGGCTATTTCTATTTGTACCTGGTTTCACGTTTTCAATGAAAATGGTGGAGCCGGGGGGGGGGGGGTGTTTCCTGCCCTCCTGTCAGTCTAAAAAAATTATGCGAACATTACCGATAACGTCTGACAGCTAGGGCTAACCTTTAGGTACATTTTGCATGTTCAACCAACAAGTTTTTTTTTTAGAAAAGAGGGATGACCCCCGGCCTCTGCATCCGGGAGATGCATACGGCCATTTTATTGATTATTCTCGAGGACCTTACAAAGTATTACAACAATAAGTCTGAATCCACCATCTTGGCAACACATGCCACTACTCCTACCTAAAATGATGAAGGGGAGCTAGCTGGGCCACTACCCAAACCACTCACCTAAGCCTAACATCAAAAGCCGGAAACCGAAACATATTCGGAATCCCCAGCCGAGCCACATACCGGGTCTGGGGCACCATCCGGTCAGACGCACTCGTGTGTCGTCGCCACCATCTTCCGCAGGTCCGTCTTCAGATCATATTGAGGCTTCTACCTTGTCTGGCCACTCAGCCATCGGCGTCACCATGACGTCAGACAGCAACCTCCTCCTGCGCGAGTCCATCTCCGCGCATCGGGCGGCGAACCTCCACAGCGCCATGCCGCCGATCCTCGCCGCCATCAATGAGTGAGATGAAGTACCGCTCCACCACGGCATGGACATTAGTGCTAAGCGAAACGGCTCACAACCGCAAGTCATCGGACAAGTAGGGTCAATACTACAGTCCAGGGGTGAGTGACAACAGCTACAAAGTCACCATTCAGTTCTCCCCAGGACTATGTCACTACACACAGCGCTACATCACATTGGAAAGGAAGGTCTCACAGAATTACATATTAAGGGCTCAACGCCCACCATAGCTCGACAGCAACATATGGAGCGTTCGACAACTCTGGTGGTCATCGAAGCTCTTTGCCTTGGCTATTGGAGGGATGATCTTGTGAAGGAGAACATGTATCTCCCAAGTCCCAACAATGTTGCGGATAGGAAGAGGCCTCCTGTCACCACAAGCATCACAATGGTTAGTACTAGTAGTTCCCAACCAATTTCCAGGAAAAACAACGGGAATGCAGCCAAATGCATGGACTATCAGTTATAATACGAACCCACCATTTCTCCCATACCCTCCACCTACAAACAAGCGCTCAAAGATCCGAACTGGTACGCCACCATGTGTGATGAATATCGTGCTTTGTTGCAAAACAATACGTGGTCTTTTGTTGCCCGTCCTGCAAGTGCTCACATGGTGACTGGGAAGTGGGTTTTTCGCCACAAGCTTCATCCCGACGGCAGTCTCGCTCGCTACAAGGCCCGGTGGGTTCTTCGCGGCTTCTCAGATGGTGGAGTTCCGAGGTTGAGGACGGTCTGGGCTGTCGGGGAAGCCATCGCTCGATGGGTTTCTGGCGAGAAGTTTCTGACGAGAGGCTTTCTGACAATGGGTTTTCTGCGAGAAGTTTCTGTTTCTGTAGCTAGATCGATGGGGGTTTCTGGCGAGAGTTTTTCTGCTTCTGTAGCTAGATGGATGGGAAAAGGTTGGCTCTGTATACCATATTAGATTAGAAGCGTTCCTACTCCTCAAGGGAGCCGCATCGTGTATATTTATATTATTAGGCGAAGGCTACAAGTTGCAATCGATCTCCTGGATCGATCGGTTACAGGAGTTGGAGTCACGTACGGGAGGAAGTAGAGATGTAGAGATACACAAGGAAGATTGAGATTACAAACGGAGACGTTATATGCTATCTCACATGCGGAGTGTATTCTAACACTGTCAGCCTTGGTCGACCGGTGGAGGCCAGGCCAGGGACGCATGCATACGTTCCACTTCCCGTCGGGCGAGATGATAGTCACACCTGCGTGACGTCCAAACGATCCAATCGCCAGGAACGCAGTTACGGGCGGGGCAACACTGATACAACCGCATGTATCCGGCAGACCAAGTTGTTTGTTGTTAGGCGCTTCGCCCTCGGGATGGGTGGAGCGCAAAGCTGCACGGCGCCACATTGTCGAGGAGGAGGCACTGCCCCGCAACGACGGCTAGCAGGCTAACGATGGGGCTCAATATGCAGCTGCTTACTGCGATAATGTAACTTGTTGGGTCAGCAAGAAAATGAAGCTGCCAAAGAGAAACAAGTCCTTGGGCTTTCCCTTGTCATGGCTGAAAGAACAGTTTGGCGAGCCACCAGGATCCAGACGCTGACGACATAACTCTTGATCAGCACACCAGGGGTTACCTCAGCCTCAGGTATGTATTTGGGACATTCCTATTCCCCGCGCGACGGTTCAGGCGGCACCGCTCCCTCCCTGGAAATGGAAAAGCTGGGAAAAAGCCGGACAGTACAGTTGGGGGGCTGCTGCTCTGGCCTCTGGGGTGGCTCTACCGTCAGCTGTGCTTGGCATGTCGTCGTCGAGATGTTACAATTACATATTGGATTGGATTACTGTGTTTTTTTCGGGAGATGTCCACGTCTCTTTGAGAATAGGACTCCCGGGATATTTCAATTTTTATGCCGATACAAATTTGTTTGAGAATTGAATTATTTTGAGTTTCCAAAATTTGGGAGTGCATGTCATTTTTGCCGATCATCCTTGTTTTAATTGTTTGGAGTTTTTATGCTTTACTGTTTGAGACCACGGTTTTTAATCCCATGACAATGAATATTTTAGTTTATGAAACCATCAGTTTCTAAAGCTACTGCAAAAATGGTGACGTGTTTGGCAATCAAAGTAGTGATCTAAACACTCTTATATTTCTTTACGGAGGGAGTATGTTGTAATGTACTTGACCACCAGTAGAGTCATTTGCTGTTTTTCTCAGTTTTTAAAACAAATGTCCTGATCTTTTTTTAATACAGCAAAAATACCATAGTTTTGTGGATACTATGGCCTATAATACTACAAAAAAACTTGCACTGATTTTTTTTGGGGAAATACTGCAATCTTAACTAGAGGCAAACATCTCAAAGTATTTGAAACCATAGTTTTTCAAAATAGTATTCTTGAAATACATTGCAACCAAGCACACCCTAAGTTTGTTATTTTTATGTATAGCATTATATGTGACGGAGCTTGACAAGAATCTATGGGGGAGCAATGACCAAGTTTTTTTTTAACCAACCGCAACAAAATTTAACCAGCGCCAGTGGCGACCATAGTTGGGGAAAGAGGGTAAATCACTCAAGTCCGGAGCACCGGCAGGCTCGTGTAGTCGTGTTTGTGTGATAATCCTGGTGATGGGCTTCTGGCCTTGTATGTGTATGTGGATATGGGACGGTTACTACCTAGTAAAACAAATTGCAATTGGGCTAGGGGGCCATGGCCCCCTCATAGTTCTACATAGCCTTTACACTGTATATGTTCCTATGCATATGTGATGTACATGTGGACACCGGGTCATTTTTGTCCTGGGTCCGCCCCTGCATACGCCATCGTATTTGAAGAGGCGCCGTGCATGATTGGCAACCAACATGATCTATACATGCACTACTCGGACATGTTCGACATGCTCATGCATGATAAGGTAAGATTTCCTGCATCGCTTCAGTGATGCTGTTTGTTGTATGATGCTTAGATACCTCACATCAGAACGTTTTCAGGTAATGTGGCAACCGTACTCGATATTCTGCCAGCCATCGTTTACTGCTCACCTTAACCCGGGCTGTGTATCCGATGACGAGCATTGGCTATGCCCGTATCCTCTTATTAACTTCCACATCGTCGAATACTACAGTCCGGAGAGGGTCTGTCATCAGTTTGATGTGCTGCAGGAATCTATTGTTGAAATCAGCAGAAAGACGGAGCGAGATCTGCACAAGTAAGTCATAAAACTGGTTCGAGATCTGCACAAGTAAGTCACAAACTGGTTCATGGACTTACTGGTCATCTTTCATGTTTAGACGGACCCGTAACTAAATAGGTCATGATTCATGGCCGTCTCATCTTTCAGGGTAGACCGGCGGACGTTCAAACAAATAGATTGGGCGGATTTCCATAGAGTCCATATAGACGCCTGGATATGCATTGGCGAAGCTGTTTTATTATCCGTCATGTAATTTTCCCTACAGTTATTTGTTTTGTTATGAAATACAAAATCATAGTCAAGAAAATCAAAATCGGTATGAGATTGATACACTCTGTTTAATATAGCCAGACCTAACCAGGTTAGGTTGCATGTGCAGCTATCAGATGTAGAACACATGCTAGATGGCAACTTACTACTTTTATTTTAATTACCAAGAAGTCTCTTAACATGTGTCTTACTCAATGTAGGTGGTCGCCACCAATAACTAATATCACATTGGTGCCTTTTGGTTTGGATTGGGCATCATTCATGATGTTATGCCATTGTTTGCCTAGATAGTTGGCGTGCTATCAAATTAGGACTATTTATTGTTTTCCCTTATTGTCTTCCAATTGACAGATTTGTTGCATTAGTACACGAAACATCAAAAAGCATCGTGATTCTGTGAAAAAGGGTATGTTTTCTTCATACTGTATTTATATATATTTGCCCTTTTTTATGTTGTTTGCTGAATTTTCATACTTTGGCTTCTCTTGCAACACCATTGCCACAGTTCCATAACGAGATACATATAAACAAAGATCTTTAGGAGATTGTGTTGTCTACTTTAGTAAGTCTATTACTCTTAAATATATGCAGTTTCTTTACTGAATATAAGATAGTGTACAAGCTCTAGCGGTAGTTGCCCACCGAGTAAGTTAATACAAAAGAGAACAAATGCATTATTTGTTTTGACCAACCTGGGTTCAAACACAACAATTTGAAAGCAAAAAATAAACGGACGTTTACCACTGGCCAAGATCCAACAAGTTCTATATTACCATTTTTTTCCTATGAGTTACTTCCTGTCATTAAGCCTGTCTTAGCAGCTCAACTTTTGCTCCACCTCATGTCTTTATGCATACCAATATGTTTCTACAGGGAAAATTATAAGAATGTTTAAAGTTCTTTATGAATGTTACGCGGTCTGACTTGATCTAAATCAGCAGTTGCACCAACTACTTCTGTCGGAGTAATTAGCCACAGGTAGCCTCATCAACTCCCTATGGCGTTTCAAGACATCGGGGCCGGCTGCGCCCCTCAGGAATCAAAGACCAAAGCGCCGCCTTCTCGCACCCGGCTGGTCCAAGCGGCCGGCTGCCAGAAGACGGCAAGGCCCAGAAGACGGCCTCAAAGTGGACCGACTCCTAGCAGGCGGCCTCTAGAGAGGCCGGCTCCTAGCAGGCGGCCCCAAGCGTCCTCAGAGTCTGCATCCACATAAATGCGATGGGACAGGGCGCGGCTACAACACGCCTCGCCACCCCCAAATCTAGGGCCAAGCGTGGCCACGGTGCATCGTACCAGACGAAGAGCTCTCGTCCGGCGCGGCATTGTTGCCACGCTGCCCATGACATCACCCCTGTCAGAGGGAGCCATGCTCCCACGACGGGCTGTCGGTACGGCCCGCAGGCGGCGGGCCCCACCTGACGGCGAGAAGCTAGAGAACGGCCATCCATGGCCAGTCGGCTCAAGGGAGGCCGGCTGATGACCAGGCGGCCCTCCCCCTCCTGGGGATTTTTGCGCCATTAACCAGAAGAGACGGGGAGTGGCTACAGTGAATGCCCGCCAGGCGACGGTATTGTAGCCACGCCTCCCCCGACAAAGCATGCATCATTAGTAGCACGGCTACAGTGCTGAGCAGCCGGCAAGACCCACGGGCGGCGGATGCGGCCTGTCGGCCAGATACGAGACAGCCCGCTGGGCCCACCAGGCGGCGGGCCCCAGCGGTCGGCGGAGAAGCCGGCGACCATAGACACTGAAGGCCGGGTCCTACGCCTGGCCAGATTACCTTTGTACCCCTGGGGGGTAGGCCTATATAAACCCCTCAGAGCACCCATGCAAAGAGTTCAGACCCTTGTTCTCACACACACCCATATAGAGAGAGGAAGCTAGGGCTAGCCTTGTTCTTCTTCCTCCTCTAGAGAAACAGGTCAAGGAGCAAGCTTGTAGCCACCATTGTTGCTCAAGTGATCATGCGGAGACCCCGCAGAGCAGGACTAGGGGTGTTATTTCCTAGGAGAACCCCGAACCTGGGTAAAATGCGCCGGCGTTCGTGTCTACGCCTTATCCCGTTTTCGGGCACCGGCGACATCTTACTAGCTCCCACCATGATAAGTCATTCTTTGGCATATGTCGCCCCAAACCCCCGACAACTTCTCACTGTTTAGCATCTGGCCTGTATCTGCAGGTGATACCTTGGACAGTTTCTTCCAACTCCCTTTGTTAGTAATTAATCCAATAATTTCATGCTTGGAAATGGGAAATTTCAAGGCCAAAAACACTCTGTCGGTCAGATGGCTGACAAGATTTTGCCTCTATGACATGATTAGAGTTTTGTGCAAATGTGGTACCACAAGTGTTGGCTGCACATGGGTTTTGAAGGTTGGAAAATGGCAGTTCTCAAAGTTGTGTGTAAAATAATACTCCAGAATTAATGGTGTACCACTCCAGGTTTTGTAAAATGTAGTACGAAGCAACTGTTAATTCTGCTTGAGACTACATGCATGTACCATATTATATTACATAAAAATTAATTAATATTCAGTGTACAGGCTAGCAGTTGCCTAAATCTCATCATTCACTTTCATTTCGAATTGAGAGTAAAAAAAGAGCATGGAATTGTAACGGTACTCATGGTTGTGTGCTCCCATCTAACACATCAAGCATGTTTTTTTGTGTGCTCAATGCTAACATTGCAACACACGATTTTGCTAGCTAGACTGTTTCTCTTCGATGATTACCTTGACAAATCTATGCACAATCAATAATAGTGCAACGCAAATGGGAATCTTACCCAGCGGCACATGCATGCATGTTGCGACCGCCGTCGGATCGATGTGCATTGAGCGCGTAAGGTCTCCGATCCAGCGCGGAATTGGTGGTGGTGGTGCTTGATTTGGTCAGCTCGCTCGCTCTAACTTGTAGTAGGATCATCCTTGCCACTTTAACCCCGCGTTACTCATCCCGTCCATTATTCCATGAGGGCACACACAAGTCGAGGTCAACGCATGTGCTTTTCTTCGTGACTACTCCTTCCTTCCTAGTGGAGTGGAGTGGAGTAGTATATATGTAGTAGTGTATGTAAGCAGGCCGTGGAACAAGGAGGGCCAAGAAGAAGAGAAATGCATGCCGTTCGGCCGATTGTGCTAGTGGTGGTCGCGGTGAGCCTGCTTGCCGTGCTCTTCATGGCCACGCGGGTCTCGCCCGGATGCCGTCCACTCTTAAAACCTGGTACGTACGTACACTGACAGGAATTGGCAGTACCAAGTCAAGTACTCTAATCGTCTAATCGACATGCTTCAACTACATATATGTAGTGTACCAACAAGGCCTAGGCCCCTCCGTGACGGCCGATCCGCTCCTCGGCGGCCTCCTCTCGCCGGACTTCGACGACCGCTCCTGCCTCAGCCGCTACCGCGCCTCGCTCTACCGCCAGCCGTCGCTCCACAACCTGTCATCGCACCTCGTCTCGCGCCTCCGACGCTACGAGTCCCTCCACCAGCTCTGCGGGCCTGGCACACCGGCGTACTCGCGCGCCGTCGCCCGCCTGCGCGAGGCCATGGATGGGCATGCGCCAGCGGCATCGAACAGTACGAGCAGCTCCGACCCCGAGTGCAGCTACATCATCTGGACCCCCGTAGAGGGGCTCGGCAACCGCATCCTCTCCACCGCCTCCGCTTTCCTCTACGCGCTGCTCACTGACCGTGTCCTCCTTGTCCACCACCCCGCCGACGACCTCAACGACATGTTCTGCGAGCCGTTCCCGGGCTCCAACACCACCTGGGTGCTCCCGGAGGAAGGGTTTCCCATCCAGGGCATCAAGGGGCTCAACGTCCGCACCCGGGAGAGCCTCGGCAACGCGCTGGGCCGTGGCGAGGGCGAGGGGTCGGCGCCGTGGCTGTACGTGCACCTACAGACCGACTACAAGCCGGACGATCGGCGCTTCTTCTGCGACGACGGACAGGACACGGTGCGTGGCGTGCGATGGCTGGTGCTCCGCTCCGACAACTACTTCGTGCCGGGCCTCTTCTTCCTCCGGCGGTACGAGGAAGAGCTGGTCCGGCTGTTCCCGCGCCGCGACACCGTGTTCCACCACCTCGGGCGGTACCTGTTCCACCCGAGCAACACGGTGTGGGGCATGGCGACGCGGTACTACAGCTCGTACCTCGCCCCGGCGGAGGAGCGGTGGGCGTCCAGGTGCGCGAGTTCAAGTACGCGCGCATCTCCGCCGACGAACGCTACAAGCAGATCATCTCGTGCGCGAGCCGCGAGAGCCTCCTGCCCGCCGCCGTCGACAACGCTACCCTCCCGAGCTCCTCTGACCACCACCATCACCAGGAGCAGGAGCAGGAGCAGGAGACGAAACGCAAGGCCGTGCTCGTGGTGTCGCTCAACGGGGACTACTACGACAAGCTGAGCAGCCTGTACTACGAGCACGGCGGCGCGGCGGGAGTGACAGTGAGCGTGTTCCAGCCGACGCACCTGGGCATGCAGCAGTCGGAGAAGCGGCAGCACAACCAGAAGGCGTTGGCTGAGATAGTGTTGCTCAGCTTTTCGGACGTGGTGGTCACGTCCGCCCAATCCACGTTCGGCTACGTGAGCCAGGGGCTGGCCGGGCTGAGGCCCTGGGTGCTCATGCTCCCCGTCGACGGGAAGGTCCCCGATCCGCCGTGTCGTCTCGCCTCCACCATCGAGCCCTGCTTCATGAAGCCGCCGCACTATGACTGCCGGACGAGGGGAGACAGCGACAACGCCGGCAAGGTGGTCCCCTACATCCGGCAGTGCGAGGATGTACCGTATGGCGTTCAGTTGGTGGAGGAGTAACTCGATCAGCTGGCCTTCCTTCAATCAATTTGGCAGCATCATCGACTAGTTCAATCAATCATGGCCTCTTTGGGGGCAATTAATCATCGTAGTTTCGTACTATCTGATTTGCCTAGCTAGTTCGTCCACCGATGGGTCGTATAAGATTTTTCTCTATGTTTGTTTTGCCTATGTAAACGCTCTTATATATCTTTACGAAGAGAGTAGTTTGGCTATTTGTCGGATAAAAATAATGAAGTGACTAGTTCTCGATTGATTGAGAATTAGTTACTTCTCAATTAGTTGCAACTCTCATTGAGTAAGAATCACGACGCAAATCTAATGGATTCCATCAATTTTAAATAACTGTAACTGAAAAAACAAAGTTGCCATTCACTGCAACTTACATTGTGTACCAATCATGATGCAAAGACTGAGCTGTAAACTAATTTCCTGTTCGATCTAAACCATGAAATAAGGATGCTGATAACGTCCACACGTGTGGTGGGAGCGACATCCATCCACACGCCGTATAACACATATACCGCGCCACGTCACCGCATGCATGCATGTGGAAATCTTTTTTGATTTTCAGTTTTTAAAAGGTTTTGTCTCTTAAATGAAAAATCCGATTGAAGATCCGACTTCACCATCAAATCCATCGCAACGAGATTTTTGATACTATATCTCATGTCAATATGTTTCGACGACTTTTTTCGGGTTAAAAGTTGTCATATATATTGCATATGAATTGCCATGGTGTTTACACTGAAGTCACGGGTCGAATTGCCATTTTTTGTGTATCTAGTTACAGGGATCGAGTCAGTGCGAGTGCGATTTGTTCAGGGTCGAATAGCATAGCCTGTTGTAGGTCTAAGAGCATCTCCAACAGCCGCGCTTCGCGCCGCGCGCAAAAAACTAGTTTGTCGCGCGCGCTTCGGCTGGTTTAGCGCGGCCGCCAGCGCTGGCTCCAACAGCCGCGCTAAAATGCAGCGCGCGCGCCGCTCCAGCAGCGCGCAAAAAATGCAGCGCGCGCGACTCGCCGGGCATTGCATATATGGCATTTTGGACACAAAATGAGTTTGAAACATTCAAAATGCAATGAACATGACATATAAAATTTCACACAAACAAGTTGATGAATAAAAGTTCATGCCCACAAGTTTAAAATCATGCCCACAAGTTCATCCAACCAAGTTCAAAATGCAAACCAAGTTCAAGACACAAATGAAAGACACATCAATCCTCTTCCTCGTCTTCGTCCTCATCTTCCGAAGACGATTCTTCCGCCTTCGAAGATGAATCTTCCTTCCTTTCCTCATCACGCACCGCATCACATGAAGCTCTGACGGTGTTAGCAAGATCTTCAACGGCATCTTCATGGGAATGTGTGTGAGGAGGCACATCGAAAGACATTCCGCCCATGGCGGCCGGAGGTGCACCCATGCCTCCCATGGGAGAAACAAAACTCATGCCTCCCACGGCGGCCATAGCGTCGGGGGGGTGCTCCAAAGCCACCCATGCCTCCCATGGCGGCCGGAGATGCACCCATGCCTCCCATGGCACCGTGGTCATCCGCGGCGGCAAGAAGAGGCTGCGCGCGTGGCCTCGCCAGCGCCGGAGGGTTTCCGGCGGCGGCGGCGGTGGGGGAGGGGTCGCGGCTGTACAATGGGGTGAGCGGGGTGCCGGCCCGTGCGTCCATGGGTGCAGTTCGCCGGCGCCGGCGCACGCGGGGCGTAGGAGGCGGAGAGGAGAGAGTGCGGCGCGAGCGCAAGAGTGTGCCGCGCGCGCAAGCGTGCGCCCCAAATACACCGTGCGAGATAGCGAATCCGACCGCGCGCCCAACTCCTTATAGCGCGCACGCGGTTATTGCGCGCCCGCTGGAGCCACCCGCCGGGTTGCGCGCTCGCTAAGATGGCCTAATTTGTGACGCGGCGCTTGTTTAGCGCGGTTTTTGGAGATGCTCTAACTAGATATGTGCACTTATATGTTTTTGCAGGTGTTGCCCCGCGTAGCGGCATCTCACGAGTAGGTTTTATATATGTTAAAAATAATTCTGTAATTAGGGGAAAATCTCCCCTTGCCCAAACCGTCGTTGCGGTTTGTCCCGCAACCGACGCCTCCCTTCGATCTCCTGGAACCGACGCCTCCTCGAGGGACCGTCGTGTCTCTTCGGAAGATATAAAAGGGGACATGTAACCATCGTTGAAAGAATTCGATCATTCTGATTCAAACACGTTATCAGCCCGTAGAACAACCAGCAAGAGCAAAAAGGCAACAGAGAAAGGAGAAGAGAGGAAGCACTCGCCGCCGGTGAGATGACAGGCCTCGTCTCCTTCTTCCTCCGTCTGATCCGCGAGGACGGTCGCCGCTACCGCCTCATTACCCTTCGCCGCCATGGAGTTGGTGGCCACCGCCGTTTTCGTCGCCGGATGCAAGCCATCCGACGGTTCGGCCGGAACGCCGCTGGACGTGCCGCCCCTGGCAGCCACAAGGGCCGCTGGATGCGCCCGTCGCGGTGCTCACCAAGCCCCTGGACACGGTCCCCGTGCTCCCGGACGCGCCATCGCGGTGCTCCCGCTACCGCGGGCTGTTGGCGTCCATGGGGTACGACCCTTGGCTGGTGGCCGGCCCGAGCGCCCCCATGATGCACGGGGCCGCTAACTCGCTCGCTTCGCCCATCGGGTCTCCGCCTCCACCACCTCCTCCGCCCGGCCGCATGGATTCGCCGTCAACGCCGACGCCGATGCCGTGGTTGCTGGCCCGAGCCTCCGCCTACCGGCTACGCCTGCACTGGCGCGCGCTGCCGTGAATGAGGAGGAGGCGCCGCCTTCCTCTCCGCGCCGACCGGTGCCTCTGGAGTCGTCCGCCTTGGAGTCGGCATGGAGGGCGCCGCCGCCGCTGCTGGCACGTCTCAACAGGAGACAGCCGCGGGCTCGAGCAGCCGCGCGGAGCGGCGCTTCGGCCGCCTCTTCGGGTGAGCCGTCGCAGCCCTCGACCGCCGCCCCGGACGTCGTCCAGGCTCATGGGCTCCGGCGAACCTCGGCTTCACCGCTACTCCACTGCGCCAGGCCTCCGCCGTCGTCGTCTCCTCTTCAGATGAAGAGACCTCATCGGTGTCGCGTCGCTGACACCTGAAGATACGAGGGGAGGCGCCGGCGCTCGCCCCAATCACCGGCGACTGGTCTCCCTGCTCCTAGCGAGCGCAGGTGGTGGGGGGGGATCGAGCGTGGTGTGCGGGTCGGGCCTTATCCGTAAACGCCCTACCTCTCGCCTTATGTGGTGTGGGTGGCTGCGGGCTGGCCTCGATCGGCGGTGGTCTTCAAGTTTTTTTTTCTTTCTCTGTTTTTATTAGTCTAGTACTAATTATTGTAAATGGTGCAGTTTTAGACTCTGTTTAGTACTGTTTAGTACCTAGTTTGACTGCTACTTACATACTAGTCCAGTTCTAGATTAAATCTGACTAGGACTTGTGTAATTATTAGTGTGTTTGTATTATGTAATGGATTGATAATATAAATAAAGTACCGGATTTCATCTGGGAAGAATGATATGTTCCATGTGTTTACCATATCTCACTTTTATCGAACATGTCTTTGCGATTGAGATCTTCTCTCGCATATCAAACTTGCGAATTTTTGAATGTTTCTCCCTCATCTTATTTGGAATCACAAGGTAATGAGTTGTGATCTACTGCTCATTTGCAGACTATCCTCTCTTACTGTGAGGTCTACGTTTTGTCATTCTCGACAAACGATTACCTCCAACGTGTATTCCTTATATCTGAATTGTAGCATACACAAGGTAATGGCGATATAGCCTAATACTGTGAGATCTAAGTGATCTTCAAAGTGTTATGTTCACACAATTGAGGATGAGAATTTTTCAAGTTTTACACTTGAGCATCAAATTTTTGCGTTCTTATTACAGAACCATGATGGTTTTAGTTTACCACCCGTAAATTAATTATCTCTGGTTCATCATGTAGGCAAAGATGACTGCCAAAGAGTTTGAGGAGCTTGCCCTCAATGGCCACAATTACCCTACATGGGCTATGGACATCAAGATCAGTCTTGCGTCCCGTGGGATAGCGCGTGCAATACAACCCCCAGCGACTCCTCTCCCGGATGGGGCCACGCCGCTGACAGAACAGCAGAATTATGCTGCCTTATTCATCATAAGGCACCATATTCATCCAGATCTCAAGTCTGAGTATTTACAGGAGGAATCTCCTAGTACTCTGTTTCTGGCCCTCAAAACGAGGTATGAACAGCAGAAGGCAGTAGTCCTGCCAGAAGCACTTCATGATTGGACTCATCTTCGTCTTCAGGATTTCAAATCCATTGGTGAGTACAATCATGCTGTTCATAAGATATGTTCCAAACTGCGCTTTTCTGAGAAGGAACCTACTGAGGGGAGAAGATAGAGAAACTTTGTCTACTATGCTCCCTTCAGATAGGATCCTCCAACAGCAATACCGTGCTCGTAACTACACTGTCTATTCCGAGCTCATTCACATGTTACTTCAGGCTGAAAAGCATGATGAGCTACTCGCTAAGAATGGCTCTCAGCGCCCAGTTGGGGCACAACCTTTACCTGAAGTCCATCTGAATGTTGCAAATAGACAAAAGTTTAATGGTACCTTTCGGGGTAAACAAACCAATTTCGAGCATAAGCGAAAGCGTAATGGGAACAGGAGATCTAGATACCCAGGCAAGGGAAAAGGCACTTCAAAGCCCAGGTTTGATAAATCTAAGCTTTGCAACAAGTGTGGATGCCACACGCATTCTACTGAAAAGTGCACAATGCCCAAGCATCTGGTTATGCTGTACCAGCAATCACAGGGACGCAAAGCACCTCAAGGGAAAAGGTTTGAAGCCAACTTCAACCTTCATCCGGATAGCGCAAAAGGAGCTGGTGGTTCGCACGATGTTCCTCCTGGACCGAGCAACGCCGTGGTTCCTTATCTGCCAGAGGCTACTGCTGAAATGGAGAACACGTTGATTGAGTACACTGCAAACAACGTGTTTGGCGACTTCGACTAGTCCCTCAATCTCCTTAGTGATCTACTTAATTATGTCCATTTGTGATGATTGTAATAAGAATATAAGTTTATTGTTGTCGTTATATTGTATTGTATCAGCACATTTGTAATAAAGATTGTATTCTATATATTACTATGAGTTTTTCTTATTGAAAATTCTTTTGTTTTATATAGTTTTCTACGGGGGCAATCCGATGGAAGAGGAATTATGCCTTGTGGACAGTGGTGCCACAAACTCCATACTGAGGGAGATGAAATATTTCCAAACTCTGAAAAAGACAAATGGAGATATTCTAACTATCGCTGGACGCGATACTGTGATTGTTGGTACTGGACGTGCCATATTCACCCTCCCAAGTGGTACATATGTGACAATTGAGGATGCTTTACTGTATCCCGATTCTGCACGTACCCTGATCAGTTATCGAGATATCCGTAAAAATGGTTTTCATATTGAAACCCATGAAGACAACAAAGAGGAGTACCTACTCTTTACTAAAGATGACGGATATGGCAAAAAGGTACATGAGAAAATTCCTTCTCCATCGTCTGGTTTGTACTATACGTACATCAAACCCGTGGAACATGTTGCATACAAAGTAATTTTTCAGAATGTTAACGCATTCCAAACCTGGCATGATCGCCTAGGCCATCCTGGAATAGGGATGATGAGGAAAATTACTAGCAATTCCATTGGTCATAATTTGCTTGAGTCAAAATTTCCTCAATCTTCTGATTTTGTGTGCACATCTTGTGCCACGGGAAAGCTAATTTTGAGGCCCTCACACCTCAAAATACAAGCTGAACCACTTCAGTTCCTTGAACGTATTCAAGGAGACATTTGTGGTCCCATTCAGCCATTATCTGGACCTTTCCGGTATTCCATGGTTCTGATTGACGCATCTACACGATGGTCACATGTGTGTCTTCTATCCACACGAAACCATGCATTTGCCAAGATAATGAGGCAAGTCATTAAGTTGCAAGCCCATTATCCTGAAAGTCGAATTAAGTCAATTTCAATGGACAATGCTGCAGAATTCTCCTCACGTGCTTTCAATGATTATTGCATGGCTTTGGGGATTGAAGTTCAACACTCTGTTTCATATGTCCATACACAAAATGGTTTGGCCGAAGCATTGATTAAGAGGATCAAACTCATTGCAAGACCTTTGTTGACGAATTGCAATTTGCCAACCTCTTGTTGGGGTCACGCTATTTTACACGCCGCTGACTTGATACAATTGAGGCCAACTGCATATCACAGTTCTTCCCCTTTGGAATTGGTGCATTGGAAATCCTCCAAGCATTTCCCATCTGCGTAAGTTCGGATGTGCTGCATACATCCCGATCTCACCACCACAGCGGACATCTATGGGCCCACACAGGAAGTTGGGGATCTATGTGGGGTACAAATCGCCGTCGATTATCAAGTACCTGGAACCCCTGACTGGGGATCTGTTCACAGCCCGTCACGCTGATTGCATATTTAATGAGGAACATTTTCCGGCATTAGGGGGAGATTTCAAGTACCAGAAAGAATGCCCGGAAATTGATTGGAATGCTCATTCCATTTCATCCTCTGATCCACGTACCAAGAGACCAAATTTCAAGTTTGGAAGATCATTAATTTGCAACATCTTGCAAATAATCTGCTAGATTTTACATGATTTGAAAGGTGTTACAAAATCCTTAAACCCAGCCAAACGCACCGAAAGAGTGGAGGTACCAAAAAAACCACTCAACTCCCTATTCCTAAAAAGAGGGGGAGTAGTACGGTCTATGACCTGGAGCATGCTTCTAGCAAGCAGCAAAGGAAATCGAGGAGAAAAACCTCAGAGTCAGTAAATGCAGGTCAACTCAACGTTGACAAACACCTGATGGGTAGTATACACCCGGTGGAAGGGCAACCTCCACAACCCAGCCCAGTGTGCACAAACCGACCGGGACATCGAACGCCTGCACTCGATCGTATTGGGAAATCACGAAGAGTCATTAGGGGTGCAGGAAATTTCCATCAACTATGTTGATTCTGGAGAATTATTTGACCGTAAGACTACGACTGTCGACATATATTTTGCTGACAAGATTGCAGATACCCTTCTCACTGATCATGATCCAAGGTCTATCGTTGAGTGCCAAAAGCGCTCCGACTGGCCTAAATGGAAGGATGCAATCCAAGCAGAAATTGCCTCGCTTAACAAAAGAAAGGTATTCACTGAAGCAATACCTACACCTCCCAGTGTTTTCCCTGTGGGATTCAAATGGGTTTTTCTCCGAAAACGGAATGAGAACAATGAGGTGGTGAGATATAAAGCAAGGCTCATAGCACAAGGTTTCACGCAAAAAACCGGCATTGATTTCACCGAAACATATTCTCCAAAGAATGAGTGCAACCACTTTCCGATATCTTATATCCTTGGCAGTGCAAAATCGTCTATCTATGTAGTTGATGGACGTCGTGACCGCATACCTTTATGGGTCACTAGATTCGGACATATATATGAAGGTTCCTGATGGAATCCCTGTCCCGAATAAAAATGCAAAACGCAACATGTATTGTGTAAAGCTGAATAAGTCATTATATGGCTTAAGGCAGTCGGGACGGATGTGGTACAACCGACTCAGTGAGTTCCTTCTTCAGAAAGGTTACTCCAATAGTGCTGATTGCCCATGTGTTTTCATCAAGAAGTCCTCTACAGGATTTTGCATCATTTCTGTGTATGTTGATGATCTCAACATCATCGGCAGCACACCAGACATTGATGAAGCACGCAATCACCTAAAGATGGAATTTGAGATGAAGGATTTGGGTAAAACCAAATTTTGCTTAGGTATTCAACTTGAGCATCTTCCTTCAGGAATCATGGTACACCAATCTGCCTATATCCAGAAAATATTGGAGAAATTCAATATGGACAAATCCTATCCATCTAAAACTCCCATGGTGGTTCGATCTCTAGGCGAGAGAAAGATCCGTTGACCAAGGGATGATGGAGAAGAGGTGTTGGGACCTGAAGTTCCATACCTTAGTGCTGTTGGAGCGCTTATGTATCTTGCAAATTGCACAAGACCTGATATTGCATTTGCAGTGAATCTACTTGCTAGACATAGCGCAGCTCCCACCAAACGTCATTGGTCTGGAGTGAAGAATATCTTTCGATATCTCCAAGGCACAAAGGATCTTGGCCTATTTTTCCAGTTCCAGAACAATCAGGACTCTGATGTATTTGGGTATGCAGATGCCGGCTATTTGTCTGATCCCCATAACGCCAGATCTCAGACCGGCTTTGTGTTCCTACATGGTGGTACTGCTATATCATGGAAGTCTTCGAAACAGACTCTGGTGGCAACATCTACCAATCATTCTGAAATAATTTCATTATTTGAAGCAACATGCGAATGTGTATGGCTTCGCAGAATGATAAACCACATACAACAGTCATGTGGAATGGGTTCGATAAAATCACCTACCATTATCTATGAAGATAATGCAGCTTGTGTTGCGCAGATGCAAACAGGATACATCAAGAGTAATATCACCAAGCATATTTCTCCTAAATGGTTCTTTCCCCATAATCTTCAGAAAAGCGGGGAAATAAGCATTCTGCAAGTCAAATCATGCGACAACCTTGCTGATTTATTTACCAAGTCTCTACCAAATTCTACATTCCAGAAATGTGTTCATGGAATTGGTATGCGAAGACTTAGGGACTTGCAGGTGTCACGGGGAGTCTCTTCTTAAGATATCCTTATTTTAATGACATCATATTATGCTATCTTTCTTTGTGAGTATATTTTTCAGGACCTCATCAAAGATTTTATGAAGAACTTTTGAAGGAGAATCTTTTGAGATGATAGAGCTTCCCGGACAATCGTGAAGATGATCTACATGGTCAAGCGTAGATTAGGGGGAGTGTTAAAAATAATTCTGTAATTAGGGGAAAATCTCCCCTTGCCCAAACCGTCGTTGCGGTTTGTCCCGCAACCGACGCCTCCCTTCGATCTTTTGGAACCGACGCCTCCTCAAGGGATCGTCATGTCTCTTTGGGAGATATAAAAGGGGACATGTAACCATCGTTGAAAGAATTCGATTATTCTGATTCAAACAATGTAATTGAAGGCACGGAGGGAGTAGGCAATTCTTGAGGGCCTTTGAGTTTATCCTTGCCGGCTTCTGCCTGGGGTTGAGCGACGGTGTGTTATCTGTCTCGACTGGCTTTAGCTCGTGGGGGCGCTCGGGTGGACGTGTCGCTGGGCTTTACTGTTCTGCTTGTGCCGCGACGTCTGGCAAGACTGTTATCTGGCTCGGTTCTATATGCATGAGGATTCATGCAGTGGTTGCTACGTGGCTCTGTCTTCGGCCCGAGTCTCTTCCTCTTGCCCCACGCGGTGTGTGTGCTGCTTTGTTTTTGCTCGCGATTGTTGCGTTACGCTGGGCGAGTGAGTGGGCGACGAGGGTTGTGTGCTCTGATTGTGGTCAGCGAATCTGACGGTCACCGTTATTTCGCCTTGTCGGAGAACGACTTGCTGTACTTACTATTGACTGTGCCGACTTCGGTTGCACCGTATGTGGAGTTCCGCTTCGATGGCAAAAGGTATTTTACGTTGTAGCTAAATGATGCAGGCTGAAAGGATTTTAGTTAGTATCTGATAAGTATGTCCCTGTATTTTGTGCTGGCAAAGGGATCAACCTAAAGTTCAGTTACTAGAACATAGCACGAACTCTAAAATCCATTTAACATGGCAAGGTCCTTAATTAAACTAAGCCACTCAATTTCTAAACCAAAGATTAGAATCAAAAGATGGCCCGAATCAACATTTTGTACGGGGTTGGTTTTAGGGTCCTTAGAGCATCTCCCGCCACGCCCCTAGAAAGGCCTTCTCAGGCGATTTTTCCGCGTCGGCACCGGAAAAACGGCCCAGTCGCGTCCCCAGGAGCCCATTTTTCGCCGGCCTGGGCCGAAATCAGCGCCGGCGGACCCAGGCCGAACCCGCGCCTGGGACGCCTGGGTGCCGAGGCGAAGTTGTTTTGGCGCTGGCAGCCGCTGGGCCGAGTCAGCGAGACGGGTGCCCGTCGCCCTCATCGCCCGGTTCGGGGAATCAATGCCAAGCCGCTTGCCGCCCGGGTCAGCCTTTGCCATTGATTCTCACGGGCGGCACACGGGCGGCGCAGGCGACGCCCTCCGCTTCTGGCAGACACACGGCGCGGCTATATAAGCCGGTGGCCTCCCTCGCCTGCCACAGCCCTTAGCCGAAGCTCTCCCTCTCCGTGCGGCCGCCGAGCCCTCCCTCTTCCTCCCTCGTGCGCGCCTCCCGAGCCCTCCTCTCTCCCCGTGCGCCGCCTCGAGCCTCCCCGCCGACAGCCCGATGGCGAACGTTTCCTGGCGGCGAGGCGGCGCTAACCGGCGCCGCTGCTTCCGCGAACAGGAGTCGTGGCTCCTGTTCGAGGCCAATATCTCGGCGCCGCCGGACATGCGCGCCGGGCCGACGGGGTGGAGGCTCAATAACGGGGGAGTGCCCATTCCCCCTTTGCCCGACGCCATGGCGCGCGCCCCCTACTTCGCCGCCGAGGTAGAGATCGTGCGCGCCTCCCTCACCGACGAGCAGCTCGCCCTCAAGACGCCGCCGACAACCACGCTGGCGGCGGGCGGCGATTTCGAAGCGCCACAAGAAGAGAGGCGGCCCACCAACGGGGCGCCGGTGGTGGGCGGCACGAAGAACAGCGAGGGGCGCCACCTGTGGTGGGGCGTCCCCGGCCGGACGCTCAAGGGCGTGCTGACGCACCTTGAGGGCGACAACATCCCGCCGCTGGCATACCCTCCCCCAGCGAGGGCGGACGCGCCGGGCAATGGATGCCCAGGAGGTTCGGCTCCTCCTCGTCTTCCTCCTTGCGCTCCTCCTCACGATCTTCTTCCCACTCCTCCGGCTCTCCGGCGCTGCTCGGCGTCAAGGCCGAGCCCCGCGGCGGAGACGCTGCTCGGCCGACGCACTCGCAGCACCGGCATCGTCATGAACGAGGGCGGCCGGCGCGCCTCCTCATCGGCTCCTACGTGCTTCGTCAAGCCAAAGACGGAGCCGGGGCTTGCGCCGTGAAAAACCGGGTCTTCCCGCCGTGAAGACGGAACACGGCGACGTGGAGGTCGACAACGACGCGGCCCTGGAATGGGCGCGCAAGGACTCCCTAAAGATGGAGAGGGAGCGCCAGTGCACCGCCCTGCGACGCTTCGAGCAGCGCCGCTGGGGCCGCGACGAAGGAGGAGTCGTCGTCCTCGAAGACAACGATGACGACGACGCGCCGCCGCCACCAGTCCGCCATGGCGACGCCGGTCAGGGGTCCACCAGGGACGGCCGCGTCAAGGAGGAGAAGGCCGACGATGACGACGGCGGTGAGGATGGCGGCGGCAACGTCGACGACTCCGCGTTCAGCCAGTTCCTTTTTTAGATATATTTGCTATGTAAAAAGCCGCGAACATGTCTAATATATGCCAAAGTTTGCCGAAATTTAGACGTGTTTAGCCGAACTTGGCCGAACGTTTTCTTTTTTGAAAAATTTAGACGTCGGCGCGGCGAAGTGACCAACTCACCCTGCGCCGTTTTTTCTTTCCTTTGGCGGCGATTTTAAGTACGTAAAAGCCAACGGAGATGCTCTTATATTCGTTTTCTGGTCCCGGTTCTATGTTTGGCGCGGTGTGGTACTCGGAGAACACCTTCCACAGGAATCGGGATGGGCTGCCTACGATGCACGTCGCCCCCCCCCCCCCCCCACTTCGGGTAAGAAATCGTCGCCCGACCTCCCCCTGCCCGCCTCCTCCCTTACTCTTTCCATCTCGTTAATCCTGCACACTCAACCATTTACGTCGTCGTTGCAGCTGTTCGGGCTTCAAGCCTGAGGCTACAGGATCGCTGACGCCGACGAAGACGACCACCGACCTCGATTGTGATAGCTCTACCAATTAAGCCGGTGACGGGCACTGGGCCCGCTCAAATGGAGCCCATACCTTTAAGTCGCAGGACGGCCACAAACATGGGCGAGGCTGACCCAGGCACAGGGAGGCGCTCCCAACTATATATCGATAGCGTCGGAAGCCGGCTGGACGGACCCGACACAGTCCCTACCGACCCTGTCGGCGAGGCCACTGCGCCCGCGCCACGTCGTTCCTCGCGCATCCTGCGTGCTCTGGGAGATGGATTTTTTGTGTTTGGACGCTATTTGTCCGTGGAGTTAATGTAGATTGCCCTAGTGTTCCCTTGAGAAGAAAAAATATTGCCCTGCTTTTGCGTGTGGGTGATGTTGTGTGTGTTGGTCATTGTGGCTCTTGCACTTGTGCTTCGGTGATGTGGCCGCCGTTTTCTTTTTTGAAACTCTGAACAGTAGGAGCACCTCCCACTGTTATCTTTGTATTAAATTAGCAAAGTACAAATTACATGGTGACTGTACAAGTGTCATCACCCCATTTTGGAGGTGTGTTAGAAATCTAATGTAAAGAAGAGAGGATTATGGGGATGAGATGTTTGTGTTTTTCCTTGACCCTATAGGCAAGGAGAGAAAAGTCTGTCTTAAATCTGTCCAACCAAGAGTTTTTTGTTGGAACAATCCCCCTGATGTGGCCGCCGTCTTAGCATGCTTCAATGGCTGCCTTATACTACCCCCGTAAAGAAATATAAAAGTGTTTAAATAACTAAATAAGTGATCTATATGCTATTATATTAATTTGCAGAGAGAGTAGTATTTGTGTTTATTTACGACACGTCGTTGCTGCGATTTCAGGTGGTGGTAAAACTGTGGATATATGTGGTTTGCGTTTATTTGGTTTGGGCGCTATTTGTCCGTGGAGCCCTTTTTTCCCCTGCTGTTGGTGTGAGTGGTGTTTTTGTGTTGGTCGGCGTGGCTCTCGCACGCGTTCCCGCGATGTTGCCGGCGGCTTGGCTGGCATACTGCAGTGGCCGCCGTATAGTATTTGTGCTCATCTACGAATCTACGATGCGTTGTTGGGGCGGTGTGTACTCGGACCGTCGCGCTTATTGGTCTACGTGTGCGGCTATTTCCTCGGCTTCTGCGTCGACTTGGTTAGACTAGCAACAATGGATAGTAACATATATTCAATTGCGTGTTAACATGCAATACTTTATTTATTAGGCTATAGACACATTTTGTCTTGATATGTGTGATGTATACTAGTAGTAACTAGCTATGTTATCACATGCCTTTTTTTTTCATTTATTACTCGTCATCTAGATATGTGTGATGTTACTATCTCTGTTACTCCCACTATGGGTAGTCTTAGGCCGCCGGGGTATCTTTTCCATGCTTGTGATCGTCTTCGATGGAGACCAACAGTCTTGCTTCTGTCTTGTGTATAGACACGGGCCGTCTCGCTGAGTCTACCGCCGAGTCTACGGGCGTGTTCCTTCGCCGTTGAGACATGCACCTCAACCAAACAATGATGGAAATAGAGTAAAAAAAAAACATCCAAACCCTAGGGCGGCACCCAAACCCTAGCCGCCGGGCTAAGTCTAGAGGCGGACGGTGGCGGCGGGGGACTCCCTCTCTCCCGCGTCTTAGGGGTGGTGCGGGGCTCTTAAACATGTGGTGGCGCTGCCGATCCAATCTATGTGGCACGGCGGCGATGGCTGCGGCGGCGTGGTGGCCGGCCCTGTCTCGGGCAGCGGCGGCTGCAGGCGCAGCGTGGCCCTGTACCGGGAATGGCGGCGGATGCGGTCGGTGTCGGGGGATGAACCCCGGGCAGGCAATGGAGCCTGGATCCTTTTCAAAAACATTGGGGTCGGCGTCGCCTCTCAATCCGGCTCGTACTTGGCCGGGTTCCTCAACCCGGCCAAGACTTCGATACGGCCAGGCCTGCTGGCGCATGCCCGCAGAACTCGACAAGCCAGCGCCTTCATGGCGTCTTCCTCAACCCGGCCACGGGTCAGCTCCCGTCCCATCTAAGGCGTACGACGGAACAAGTCCCCGTAAAGAAGATGAGCGTCGCTACAGTGGCCCACCAACTCCACTAACCGGGGAGAGCGTCGCGACAGTGCCCCATCTACCTCGCTGACCGGGGCCGGCATGGCAACAGTGTAATCAGTAGCCGAGCCGGCCCAACCACTCTGTGACGCACGATAAGACAGAGAACAGTGCCCCCTGGCGCACGGGACCCGCGCCCGGAGAACCCGGCAAATCCTGGCACCCGGCGGGGTTCCAGCTCCGGCTTCCCAGACGCTGACATCCCGGCCCCATGGCCATGAAACTTTACCGTTGTAGCCCTAGGGGGTTGACCTATAAAACCCCCCAGGAGGCCTCCATGCACGGGGTGAGAACACATGCGATCAGATCATTCTAGTAGAACACACACACACCAGGAGAAGGAGCAGCCTAAGCCTTGGCCTGCCTTCCTTCCTCCAAACAGCTCCAGGAGCAACTCTGTACTGCTACGTGCATCCACACATAAACCACTCTCGGTAGGACTAGAGGTATTATCTACCGTGCGCCCACCACGACAATCATTCACGCCGTAGGGTTACAAAAATAGGGTCCAAGGCTAAAAAAAACTCCCACTTCCATTTCTGTATACATTCATTGGGTCTAATACACAGTAGCATCAATTGTCAACACAATGATGTGTGTTGCGCATTGCTGCAGACAGTGACAATGTGGAAAATACACGCCTGAGCACATGGTATAACCAAGGTGATGTATTTTCACAGAGTATTACATAGTGGATCAACAGTTCCTGAATCTGAAATATTGCACTTCATCCTACACTCTACATTCATCCACAGCCAGAATGCAATTGATGTGTGTTACTGTACTGTATATATCATCCAGGGAAACACGAGGAAACAACTGGCACTGAAAGAAAACTGCAGTGATCCCAGGCATCAAAACTAGTAAGCATCTTCCACATTCACTCACAGGTCCACACGCTGGGAACCTTCCTCCTCGCCGGCAAACGACTCGATATGAGGCTCAGGTGCCGCCGCCGCCGAGAGCCCAGCTCGTAACCCGAGAGGCAGCCTCGAGATGATGAGCCTTGCCACATTCTCCGCCGAGACGGCGCCCGTCTCCATGGCACTCGCGGCGCTCTCGAAGGTGTTCACGTAGTACAGGTGCCTGCCGTCCAGTATGATCGGCGCGAAATCCTCCGGGGCCTGGTAGTGGGGGTAAGCGGGCCAGTCTATCCGGATGGTCTCCCCCCTTGTGCTGTTGTACATTGTGCATTGCCACAGATAAGATAACAACTCTATTTTTTGCGTAAAAAAGATAACAGCTATTCAATGAAGAAGATATCATGCTGGCACCAAAATAGCCTAGCCATGGCTACTTTAACCACTAAATGGAAAATTTGTTTATATTCAAGCTCTTACCTGAACATCTGATCCAACAAAGCATCCTCCAGCTTCGCACGTGAGAAAATTTTGTAAGTCATGTCATGTTCGCCATGCTTCTTCCGAACTGAGATGCACGAGAAGGGGATATCAGGGAGCTCCATGGTTCCTATCAGCTCTGGAATGTCGGACACTGAGCTCAGACCAAAGAATTTCTACATCAAAACATAACAGATAGCACAAGGTAAGTGGTTTTCTTTCTCGTGGTAACCATTCAAGACTAGACAAGTTTAGTGCTTCAAAAAAACATGCTACAGGAAGGAACAAAGTGCAAACAACACTTACAGGGTCCAAGAGGCCTCTGACAAAGGTTGTATGGGTATGCTGCATCTTCCTTGGTGGAATAGAGATCGGAGGGATAAACGTAATGTTCACCTCATCGAGGGGTGTTGCAACAACTGTCACCGTGCAGTTGTACTCATGACCTTTATTCGATTTTAGAACATAGTAATCCCCTGCATCAGAGATTGATTCTATGCCTTCTTGGAGATGCAGAGTGGCGTTAGAAGTCTTGAGCAACCCAGCAGCTAGCTGCCAGTTGCCTCCTTTGATAGACCACAAGCCAGACTCGGAGCCAGCTAAAGACACAGCGCCCGCTAGCCCACTTATGCTCGTGCTCTGTCCATAGTTGATCCTAGTTATTACCTGTCAGGGACCGACAAGGGGGCATGACATCAGGAACATTATCAGCAGGAGAGTGAGGTTTCTTCAGAAGTTACTGAATTAAGATTTTCCAACTGTAATGGTATATGCTACATCTTCCAGCCCCACATCAGCAAATTAGTCATGATCAATATACCATCTACAATATGCTTTGCTAGTAAGGTCTTCTGATAACAGTCTTGAAGCCAAATAGACAGATATACAGGAAGAAAGTGGAAGGTGGATATTAACTGAAATGCGGGTTAACATATATAAATTCTTCACTAGTCCTAAAGAAATGTTACGATTCCTCTTTAGAAAGGGAATGCTACAGCCTATATTTAAGATAATAGTCTTGAAGCTAAATAGTTATACAGGTAAAAAGTGGGAGGTGGCTATTAACCGAAATGTGGGTTAACATCTATTCCAGTAAACACAACTATCGAAGCATAGAAAGCTCAGAAATATTGCTAATATGGAAAACTGTGAGCTATCAGTTTAGATGAAAGAATGAAAAAGGAAATAAATGAACATACAGTGACAAGCTCTGATATAGTTTGAGTATTCAGCCCGGCATCAATGAGCTCGTCCTCTAGGGTCCTGCGAGTGAGCCCATAGAGGCCTGACCATTTGAGCATCTCCTCAACGTTGTCGAACACAGGCCGGGACTCGAATCCGTTGTAGTAAAGCATAAACTTTTGCAACATTTCCTGCATAGCAATGTGCGAGTATTAATTCAATGCACATCACCATATGATTACTGAAATCTACAGAACATGCGCACCGTTTCATCCCAACTGAGAAAGAGGTAAAATGAAAAGCAGAGCCAGTTTATTATAAGGTAAAGGACGCAAATGTCCACATAAAGATAACACTAAAACTACAAATCAAACTATGAAGCAGACTAGAATTGTTTGCTGAGATCTCAAAGGGCCACAGTAATCAAGTTTAACTGAACCTGCACCACAAATTCCCAGAACAGAAGGCCGATAATCTAATTTGCCAAGGTGAAGTTTTTGCCAGAACAGAACAGATAATCACTAATGGAGTAGTAGTAGGAAGAGGGTGAATGAACCTGCACGAAGCTGTCCATCCTGAGCAGAGAGAGGCCATATCGCCTGAGCAGCAGGAGCGAGTTGGCGAGGCCGTGGAGCTTGCGGCGCAGCCAGGAGCTCCCCGGCGGGGGCGGGCGGAGAGTCTTGAAGACGAAGCGGGCGCCGTCCCAGATCCCGAGCCAGTCCTCGTCGTCGTCGCCGCCGGTCTTGGCGGCGAGGCCGAGGAGGTCGGCGAAGCGGCGCACGTGGAGGTTGCGCGGGTGGATGATGGAGCCGCCGGCCTCCAAGACCTCGCCGGCGACGGTGACGGTGGCGAGGCGGCCGCCGACCCTGTCGCGGCGCTCGAAGACGCGGAGCTGCGGGGCCGGGTCGGGGGCGGTGTAGTTGGTGAGGAAGAAGGCCGTGGAGGCGCCCGAGATGCCGCTGCCGACGATGCAGATGTCCTCGGCAGCGGCGGCGGCGGCGGCGGCCTGCGGGGAGGGGGGAAGCACGAGGAGGAGGACGGGGAGGAGGAGGAGGAGGAAAAGGGGCGGCATCGCCGGAGTCAACGGGTGGTGGTGGTGTTGATTCGCCGCGCCGGAGTCGGTCGCCGCCGTTCACTCTTTTCTTCTGCGCGTGTGCTACACTCTCTTTTCCTGTTAATTAATAATAACAGTGTCAAAAATAAATCAGGTTCGATACGACTGTTGAAGGCAGTACTCAAAAGTAAACTTGGGCAAACGTCGGGCCGGGCCGGGCCGGGCTCGTAAAAGCCTGACCTTTCTACATCAAGCCCAAGCCCGGCCCAAAGCCCGAAATACACTCTCTTTTCAAGCCCGAACCTAGGCTGAAATCAAGGTGAAAGCCTGTCCTAAACGCATTTTTTATTGTATATGCACGTGCAAGCCCAACTTGAATATACAGAAAAAGCGAAGCCCGAGAGCAGCACAAACTACCTTCCGGGCTGCAAAAAAGGGCCCGACTTGACCTGACTCGGGTTTTCCTGGTCAGGCTCGGGTCGGGTTGCCAATGCTCAGGTCTACTCATAGGGATGTAAACGGTCCCGTTTAAACCTACCAATGGTCTAATAGTTCAATACAAAATCCAGGGGAAATAAATTATTAAGCTAGCTAAGCTAACTAAAGTTAAAACTATCTGCATACAAGGCTAAGAGACAATTCTTTTCGGCTACTGTCATCAATAGTTTTCGGTGCCTTCACTTTCATCATCTACACCATCCATGTGTAAACATTTTAATCTATACCAAAATTCTAAGCCATCAATCTATACCAATACAAAATTTGTACTAAGCGGCCATCAATCATACAACTTGTACTCCACACAAAACAATCATCCAAACATTTCACTAGCACACATCAAATTAGCATACAAATACCAATCATCAAGCATACGAGATCAGAGAAAGAGAGAAGCAAGGAGATAGAGACAGCAGGCGAGTATGAGAGGGGACAAAGCGAGGGGAAGAGAAGACGAGACAGAGAGAGGGACACAGAGGATTTGGGCAACGATCTGTGGCGCTTGTGTTTAATTAATCTTTTTAGAGTTTTTTTTAATTAAACTTTTTAGAGTTTGGGTTTTGTAAGCCCATATTCTAAGTTGTAGGTTGCCCTTTTTTGAATTTTGTTTTTCTGTCAAATATATAATATATAACAACCTAAAGCATCATAGCTCAATTTCAACTATATGAAGTTGCTTCCATTTAACTCTCTCCTAAAGACTAAAGTAACTAAACTAAAAAAAGAACAAAATAAAAACCAACGACAACTACCAAGCGAACCTGCAATAATCTGGCAGTGCTTGTATTTAATTAATCTTTTTAGGGTTTGGGTTTTGTAAGCCCATATTCTAAGTTGTAGATTGTCCTTTTTAGGATTTTGTTCTCTATCAAATACTCCCTTCGTTACATAATGTAGTGCCTATAGATTTTTACAAAAGTCAAACATTACGAACTTTGACCATGTTTATAGAGAAAAGTAGGTACATCTAGAATACCAAATGCACATCATTGGATACATCGTGAGTTATATTTTCAGAATGTACATGTTTGGTATTATAGATATAGACAGTTTTCTTTACACACTTGGTCAAAGTTGGTAAAGTTTGACTTTCACAAAAATCTATAGGCACTACATTGTGGAATGGAGGGAGTATATAATATATAACAACTTAAAGCATCATAGTTCAATTTCAAGTGTATGAAGTTGCTTCCATTTAACTCTCTCCTAAAGGATTAAAGTAACTAAATTCAATGAAGAACAAAATAAAAACCAACGACAACTACCAAGCGAACCTGCAATGATGCAACAAAGAGGTGGCAGTGCATGTTTTTTAATTAATCTTCTTAGGGTTGGGTTTTGTAAACGCATATTCTGAGCTGTAGATTGTCCATTTTTTTGGATTCTGTTTTCTATCAAATATAATATATATATAACAGCCTAAAAGCATCATAGCTCAATTTCAACTATATGAAGTTGCTTCATTTAACTCTCCCCTAAAGGACTAAAGTAACTAAATTCAACGAAGGACAAAATAGAAACCAACCACAACTACCAAGCAAACCTGCAACGATGCAACAAAGAGCCGGCGACTGGATAAGAGCTATACGACCATTAATAGAACCATAGATGAGAATCGATCAATAATTTCCATGCACTTTTTGTCTACATAAAAGAGATCATAATTCCCGAACTCCATTAACGAAAGAGTACACATATCAGTTCATCCTGAAGGAAATATGCCCTGGAGGCAATAATAAAGTTATTATTTATTTCCTCATATCATGATAAATGTTTATTATTCATGCTAGAATTGTATTACCCGGAAACATGATACATGTGTGAATACATAGACAAACATAATGTCACTAGTATGCCTCTACTTGACTAGCTCATTAATCAAAGATGGTTATGTTTCCTAACCATAGACATGTGTTGTCATTTGATTAACGGGATCACATCATTAGGAGAATGATGTGATTGACTTGACCCATTCCGTTAGCCTAGCACTTGATCATTTAGTATGTTGCTATTGCTTTCTTCATGACTTATACAAAGTTCCTACAACTATGAGATTATGCAACTCCCGTTGACCCTAGGAACACTTTGTGTGCTACCAAACGTCACAGCGTAACTGGGTGATTATAAAGGTGCTCTACAGGTGTCTTCGAAGGTACATGTTGGGTTGGCGTATTTCGAGATTAGGTTTTGTCACTCCGATTGTCGGAGAGGTATCTCTGGGCCCTCTCGGTAATACACATCACTTAAGCCTTGCAAGCATTGTAACTAATGAGTTAGTTACGGGATGATGTATTACGAAACGAGTAAAGAGACTTGCCGGTAACGAGATTGAACTAGGTATTGGATACCGACGATCGAATCTCGGGCAAGTAACATACCGATGACAAAGGGAACAACGTATGTTGTTATGCGGTTCGACCGATAAAGATCTTCGTAGAAAATGTAGGAACCAATATGAACATCCAGGTTCCACTATTGGTTATTGACCGAAAACAGTTCTAGGTCATGTCTACATAGTTCTCGAACCCGTAGGGTCCGCACGCTTAACGTTACGATGACAGTTTTATTATGAGTTTATAAGTTTTGATGTACCGAAGGTTGTTCGAAGTCCCGAATGTGATCACGGACATGACGAGGAGTCTCGAAATGGTCGAGACATAAAGATCGATATATTGGACGACTATATTCGGACACCGGAAGTGTTTCGGGTGATTTCGGAGAAAACCGGAGTGCGGGAGGGGTTACCGGAACCCCCCGGGGATGTATTGGGCCTTAGTGGGCCTGAGGGGAGAGAGAGGGCAGCAGCCCAGGAGGTGGCGCCCCCCCATGGGGAGTCCGAATTGGACTAGGGAGGGGCGCGCCCTCTTCCCTCTCCTCTCTTTCCTTCCCTCTCTCTTCCTAGTTGGACTAGGAAAGGGGAGTCCTACTCCCACTAGGAGGAGTACTCCCCCCTCCTTGGCGCGCCCCTAGGGCCGGCCGGCCTTCCCCCTTGCTCCTTTATATACGGGGGCAGGGGGCACCCTAGAACACACAAGTTGATCTTTGTGATCGTTCCTTAGCCGTGTGCGGTGCCCCCTCCATCATATTCCACCTCGGTCATATCGTTGCGGTGCTTAGGCGAAGCCCTGCGTCGGTAGAACATCATCATCGTCACCACGGCGTCAGGTCGACGGAACTCATCCCCGACACCCTGCTGGATCGGAGTCCGGGATCGCCATCGAAGTTGAACATGTGCAGAACACGGAGGTGCCAGACGTTCGGTGCTTGGATCGGTCGGATCGTGAAGACGCACGGCTACATCAACCGCGTTGTCATAACGCTTCGCTTTCGGTCTCACGAGTGCGTGGACACACTCTCCCCTCTCGTTGCTATGCATCACCATGATCTTGCGTGTGCGTAGGAAATTTTTTGAAATTACTACGTTCCCCAACACATCCGTACGTGCTTATGTTCAAAGTACCAAAGCCAAAAAGAACAAAATCCAGATCACACCCAAAAGTGCTGCTGCAGCTGAATTTTAGTGCACCTACCAACTGCTTGTGTTTCTAATCATTCAGCTTGTAGTACATGCGTCCCTTCTGACTAGTTCTTATATACTCCTTCCGTCCACAATTAAACGTATCTAGACATATTTCAGTTCTAAATACATTCATTTTTACCCATTTCTGTGACAAGTAATTCTGGACAGACGGAGTATTCCTGAAGGCATCCAAAAGGAAGGAGGCTGAAGCTCGCGAGTGCTGCTTCTGCATCACTCTTAATCGATTCACTTCATACATACTGACATCTATACGCATACTAGATGAGACGGGTGATCAATGAACAGATCAATCCATTTCACGCGTAGTTTTTGGTTTAATAAATAGAAACGGACAATAACAATCACAGAATTTCAGAAAGGAAAAAAGACAGTTCATTACTAGTACCCGCCTGACCTGGCCATGGGCAGCCCGGCCCGGTTGGCCCGACCCGACCTGGCCCGAAAATCCCGGGCCAGGCTGAGCCCGAACATGCCATCGGGCCGGGCTCGGGCCTGAGAATCAAGGCCAACAAGCAGATCGGGCCGGGCTCGGGCCTGTGAAAAGTTGATTTTTAGCTGTGGTCGGGGCGGGCCGAGCGGGCTGTGTCGGGCTTTTCCAGGTTCGGGCCGGGCTTGGGCCTGATTTACACTAGTGGAAAACAGGGCATTTGTCCCGGTTCGTAAGGGCCTTTAGTCCCGGTTCTTGAACCGGAACTAATAGGTCGTTATTAATGCCTCCCCTCTTTAGTCCCGGTTCTTACACGAACCGGGAGAGATGGGCATCCACGTGGCCACTGCGGGCAGCCCAGGATAACATTAGCGTGGGCCATTTGATCTACAAGACATATTGTAAAGATTTTTGACTAAGTTCATGATAATTAAGTTCATCTAATCAAATTATTTAATGAACTCCCACTCAGATAGACATCCCTCTAGTCATCTAAGTGATACATGATCCGAGTCAACTAGGCCGTGTCCGAGCATCACGTGAGACGGACTAGTCATCATCGGCAAACATCCTCATGTTGATCGTATCTTCTATACGACTCATGTTCGACCTTTTGGTCTCTTGTGTTCCGAGGCCATGTCTGTACATGCTAGGCTCGTCAAGTCAACCTAAGTGTTTTTGCATGTGTAAATCTGGCTTACACCCGTTGTATGTGAACGTTAGAATCTATCACACCCGATCATCACGTGGTGCTTCGAAACAACGAACTTTTGCAACGACGCACAGTTAGGGGGAACACTTTCTTGAAATTATTATGAGGGATCATCTTATTTATGCTACTATCGTTGTAAGCAAATAAGATGCAAAAACATGATAAACATCACATGCAATCAAATAGTGACATGATATGACCAATATCATTTTGCTCCTTTTGATCTCCATCTTCGGGGCGCCATGATCATCATCGTCACCGGCATGACACCATGATCTCCATCATCATGATCTCCGTCATCGTGTCTTCATGAAGTTGTCTCGCCAACTATTACTTCTACTACTATGGCTAATGCTTTAGCAATAAAGTAAAGTAATTACATGGCGTTATTCAATGACGCGCAGGTCATACAATAAATTAAGACAACTCCTATGGCTCCTGCCGGTTGTCATACTCATCGACATGCAAGTCGTGATTCCTATTACAAGAACATGATCAATCTCATACATCACATATATATCATTCATCACATCCTTTTGGCCATATCACATCACACGGCACATGCTGCAAAAACAAGTTAGACGTCCTCTAACTGTTGTTGCAAGTTTTTACGTAGCTGTTATGGGTTTCTAGCAAGAACGTTTTCTTTCCTACGCCAAAACCACAATGTGATATGCCAATTACTATTTACCCTTCATAAGGACCCTTTTCATCGAATCCGATCCGACTAAAGTGGGAGAGACAGACACCCGCTAGCCCCCTTATGCAACTAGTGCATGTTAGTCGGTGAAACCTGTCTTACGTAAGCGTACGTGTAAGGTCGGTCCGGGCCGCTTCATCCCACGATGCCGCCGAAACAAGATAAGACTAGTAGTGGCAAGTAAATTGACAAAATCGACGCCCACAACAAACTTGTGTTCTACTCGTGCATAGAAACTACTCATAGACCTAGCTCATGATGCCACTGTTGGGGATCGTTGCAGAAATTAAAAAAAATTCTACCCATCATCAAGATCAATCTATGGAGTAACTAGAAACGAGAGAGAGGGGAGTGCATCTTCATACCCTTGAAGATCGCGAGTCGGAAGCGTTGCAAGAACGCGGTTGGAGGGGTCGTACACGTAGCGATTCAGATCGCGGCCGAATCCGATCTAAGCACCGTACAACGGTGCCTCCGCGTTCAACACACGTGCAGCCCGGTGACGTCTCCCGTGCCTTGATCCTGCAAGGAGGAGGGAGAGGTTGAGGAAGAGGGCTCCAGCAGTAGCACAACAGCGTGGTGGTGATACAGCGGCAATTCTCCGGCAGGGCTTCGCCAAGCTCTTGCGGAGGAGGAGAGGTGTTGGGGAGGGGAGGCGCTGCGACTTGGATGTGGTGTTGCAGCCCTCCCCTCGCCCCTCTATTTATTGGGAGAAGGGGGAAGGGGGTCAGCCCCCTCTAGATGAGATCTAGGGGGGGGGGGGGGCGGCCAAGGGGAGGGGGCTTGCCCCCCAAGCAAGGGGGGCGCCCCCTTTAGGGTCCCCCCAAACCATAGGTGCATGGGCCCTAGGGGGGTGGCGCCCAGCCCTCCAAGGGGCTGGTTCCCTTCCCTCTACAGCCCATGAGGCCCTCTGGGACAGGTGGCCCCTCCCTGTGGACCCCCGGAACCCCTCCGGTGGCCCCGGTACAATACGGTATGCCCCCGAATATTTCCGGTGACCGTATGACAACTTTCCATATATAAATCTTCACGTCTGGACCATTCCGGAACTCCTCATGACGTCTGGGATCTCATCCGGGACTCCGAAAAACATTCGGTAATCAAATACAAATCTTCCTAATAACCCTAACGTCATCGAACCTTAAGTGTGTAGACCCTACGGGTTCAGGAATCACATAGACATGACCGAGACAGCTCTCCGGCCAATAACCAACAGCGGGATCTGGATACCCATGTTGGCTCCCACATGTTCCACGATGATCTCATCGGATGAACCACGATGTCAAGGATTCAAGCAATCCCGTATACAATTCTCTTTGTCAATCGGTACGTTACTTGCCCGAGATTCGATCGTCGGTATCCCAATACCTCGTTCAATCTCGCTATCGCAAGTCACTTTACTCGCTACGTAATGCATGATCCCGTGACCAACCAGTTGGTCACATTGAGCTCATTATGATGATGCATTACCGAGTGGGCCCAGAGATACCTCTCCGTCATACGGAGTGACAATCCCAGTCTCGATTCGTGCCAACCCAACGGACACTTTCGGAGATACCTGTAGAGCACCTTTATAGTCACCCAGTTACGTTGTGATGTTTGGTACACCAAAAGCACTCCTACGGTATCCGGGAGTTACACAATCTCATGGTCTAAGGAAATGATACTTGACATTAGAAAAGCTCTAGCAAACGAACTACACGATCTTGTGCTATGCTTAGGATTGGGTCTTGTCCATCACATCATTCTCCTAATGATGTGATCCCGTTATCTATGACATCCAATGTCCATGACCATCTGTTGATCAACGAGCTAGTCAACTAGAGGCTTACTAGGGACATGGTGTGGTCTATGTATTCACACATGTATTGCGGTTTCCGATCAATACAATTATAGCATGAACAATAGATAATTATCATGAACAAGGAAGTATAATAATAACCATTTTATTATTGCCTCTAGGGCATATTTCCAACAGTCTCCCTGAGGGAGTCCTGGATTAGGGGGTGTCCGGATAGCCGAACTATCACCGTTGGCCGGACTCCTGGACTATGAAGATGCAAGATTGAAGACTTTGTCCCGTGTCCGGATTGGACTTTCCTTGGCGTGGAAGGCAAGCTTGGCGATACGTATATGTAGATCTCCTACCATTGTAACCGACTCTATGTAACCCTAACCCTATCCTGTGTCTATATAAACCGGAGGGTTTTAGTCCGTAGGACGAAAAACAATCATACCATAGGCTAGCTTCTAGGGTTTAGCCTCTCTGATCTCGTGGTAGATCCACTCTTGTACTACCCATATCATCAATATTAATCAAGCAGGAGTACGGTATTACCTCCATCGAGAGGGCCCGAACTTGGGTAAAAACATCGTGTCCCTTGTCTCCTGTTACCATCCGCCTAGACGCATAGTTCGGGACCCCCTACCCGAGATCCGCCGGTTTTGACACCAACATTGGTGCTTTCATTGAGAGTTCCTCTGTGTCGTCATCCTTAGGCCCGATGGCTCCTTCGATCATCAACAACGACGCAGTCCAGGGTGAGACTTTTCTCCCCGGACAGATCTTCGTATTCGGCGGCTTCGCACTGCGGGCCAACTCAATTGGCCATCTAGAGCAGATCGAAAGCTACGCCCCTAGCCATCAGGTCAGATTTGGGAGTTTGAACTACACGGCCGACATCCGCGGAGACTTGATCTTCGACGGATTCGAGCCACAGCCAAGCGCGCCGCACTGTCTCGATGGGCACGATCTAGCTCTGCTGCCGAACAGTGCCCTGGAGGCCGCACCAGCGTCCGCTCCGACCCTTAGCTCGGAGCCGACTCCCCCTATCGAGGACGAGTGGTTGGACACCGCCTCGGGGGCTACGATTTCTACGGTGATTGAGCCGAACTCCATCCCTGTCCTTTGCGAAGACCGTGACTCCAAGGTGCCGGACTCCTCTCCGGACTCCGAACCCTCCGTGCCCCTGCCAATCGAATCCAATTGGGCGCCGGTTATGGAGTTCACTGCCACGGACATCTTTTCAAGATTACTCGCCCTTTGGCGACATCCTGAATTCATCAAGTCTCTCTCTTTATCAGAGAGCCCTGGCCGGACTATGGTCGAAGGTTGAGATGCGACGACGAAGAAATTCAACGCCCACCCACCGCCCACTTTGTAGCCACCGCCGAAAGCTTAAACGACGTGCTCGATTTCGACTCCGAAGACATCGATGGTATGGACGATGATGTAGGAGACAACCATGAACCAGCACCTATAGGATACTGGACAGCCACCTCATCCCACGATGTATACATGGTGGACACACCTAAAGGAAACGACGACGAGGAACAACGGGACACTACGAAGGATAAATCCCTCGAAAAGCAGTCAAAACGGCAACGTAAACGCCGCACCAAGTCCCGCCTCGACAAAGACCCAGCCATAGAGCAGGGCGAGCCGGTGGACGACGAACATGCTATCGAGCAACCGTCCGAACAGGACAACTTGGATAAACAACCCGTCCTCGCTGAAGATAACAGTCCGGACGATCTCACACCGACAAATTGTTGGAACAGAAGAACCTCCACAAAGGCTCGCCGCCACTGCGTAGCCTGAAAAAGGTATGAAGCTGAAAACAGCAGAAGACGCACTCAAAATCAGATGGAGGAAAGTACTCAACACCGCAGAGAAATACGGCGACAGTCGCCAAACAAATAGCTACCCGAAGCGTAAATTACTGCCCGAGTTCGATGAGGAGGCCTTAAAGCCCCCACAATCAAAGAACAAAGAGGCCGCCCGGTCGGATAGACGACCACATGGCAAACACGGAGTGGCAAGCGGCGCCAAGACACAAGCTCGCACGCGATCCGCATAAGGATTCGCATCAAAAGGATGGCCCGATTAGGTCCAGCTATGGGCCGAGAAAGCAAGCTCTTCTAAGCAATGCAACACGCCAAATATCCGAACACCACGGCACACCCAAATATAGGGGCGCCAAGACACCCCTGTGTTTCACCGATGAGGTGCTTTGGATCACGAATTCTCAGGGATTCAAACCCGTAAACATAGAGACATACGACGGAACCATTGCACTTGAGTCTGGATTGAGGATTACATCCTCCACATACACATGGCTAGTGGAGATGATATCCATGCCATAAAATACTTACCCCTCAAGCTCAAAGGGCCAGCTCGGCATTGGCTCAAAAGCCTCCCTGAAAATACCATTGGTAGTTGGGAAGAGCTCGAGGATGCTTTTCGGGCAAATTTTCAAGGGACTTATGTCCGCCCTCCGGATGCGCATTTATTTAAGTCATATAACTCAACAACCCGGAGAGTCAGCCTGCAAATTCTGGAACAGGTTCCTTACCAAAAAGAACCAAATAGTCGACTGTCCAGACGCCGAAGCCTTAGCAGCTTTCAAACACAACGTCCGAGACGAATGGCTCGCCAGACACCTCGGCCAGGAGAAGCTGAGATCCATGGCTACATTAACAAGCATCATGACCCGCTTTTGCGCGGGAGAGGACAGTTGGCTGGCAAGATGCAGTACCAGCGACCCAAGTACATCCGAAGTCAGGGATGGAAATGGAAAACCACGACACAACAAGGACCAGCGCGGACAAAGGGAAACAACCCAAGAGCACGATACCAATGCCGGATTCAAGCTCCGGCAGAATCATAAAAAACTGCCCCTCAAGGACAGCAGCGATGAGCTATCCAACTTAAACAAAATCTTGGACAAAATATGCCAAATCCACAGTACTCCCGGGAATCCTGCAAACCATACCCACAGAGATTGTTGGGTCTTCAAGCAGTCCGGCAAACTCAATGGCGAACACAAGGGGCTCGACACACCAAGCGAGGACGATGACGAACCCCACAAGCAGAGCACCGGAAAACAAAAGAATTTCCCACAAAAAGTCAAAACAGTGAACTCACTTCAAGTGACAAAAGGGAAAAACAGAGCGGCGCCCATAGAAACACATGCCGCACGGTCTATCCCAGCAGAGTCCCAACGATGGTTGTCAAAACCAATCACCTTCGATCATCAGGACTATTCCGGAAGTATCCGGAACGCAGGATGGACTGCCTTGATATTAGATCCTATAATCGACGGACTCCAATTTACACAAGTCCTAATGGACGGAGGTAGCAATCTAAACCTGCTATATCAGGACACAATTCGCAAAATGGGGATAGACCCAACCAAAATTCGCCATAGCGACACCTCCTTCAAAGGGGTAATGCCAGGCCTATATGCCCATTGTACGGGCTCCTCATCGCTAGAAGTTGTGTTCGGCTCACCCGACAACTTCCGCCGTGAAAAGTTAACCTTCCACATCGCCCCATTCGAAAGTAGCTATCAAGCACTACTGGGGCGTGAAGCTTTCACCCGCTTTAACGCAATACCGCATTATGCATCTCTTACACTTAAAATGCCCGGTCCACGCGGCATCATCTCATTAAAAGGGAGTATTAAGTGTCACTCGAGCACAGAAGAACATGAGACTGCCTTGACAGCCCCACACCAATCTGGTACTGCAAATCAAAGCACCTGAATAGGTCATTCGAACCCCGGACATGGCTAGACGAGTCCGGCGCCTACTAGCGGCATACCCCCATACTAGTGGCTGCACGCATGTACAAAAAGAGACAATAAAGCTCAATTTTATTCACTTTTCGAACCGTACTCTGTTTATTTAATATAAAGTACATTTTTCGCACGATCTTTTTCTTTTCAACTAAGTTCTTCTCTTTTACAGATGAACAACGCATACGCCTGGCCTGTGATACGGCACAACGGAGACACAGGCGCAGGCGTGCAGTAGGGACCCGTTGCAAGGATTCTTTTTAGATTAAGACCCTGCGTAAACCTTTTTTACTGTCTCTTGTTGATACACATCCCCCGGTTTCTTGCTATAACCAAGGAGGAGGCTGGTGTTTTGGCATCGGCCGCTCCAGAATCTTTGCGCGCACCTGGACACCAGGGGCTTAGGGAATTATTTTGCCTGTTTTCATAAAGACCGAATACCTTAGGGAGTGTTCGGCGTCTCGAGTTAGGCCTTATATGCATCAGCTCCGAATCATGTCTTTGGTCAAATGTTGGGTTTGCCTGTCTCCCATGTTTTGGTACCTTACGCTCCGTTATATCGGCTAAGGTAGCACTGGGAGAACCACTGCGATTGTGCCCCGGTTGAGCTGGGTTGAGCACCTCAGTGGAGAAAGCTAAAATTGACTGTCATGATATAGCGTGAGACTGGTCAACCACTCAATGACCCAGCGGAATGTTTAGAATTCCCCCGCATTGACGAAGGGCCGTTTCAGTCAGTACATACGGCGCCCAATTCGGGAGAGCGCGGTGCCCCTAGGGGCTATATAGTAGCCCCACCATCGAACTCCTATGGCTAAGTGAAAGTGATAAAGCATTATAGTTCGGTTGCCTAGTTTGCTACGCTATCACCTCCTTTACAATACCAAGACGTTGGATTAAGTGTGAAAATGCGCCTTTTTAGAACACCCCGCACTATGTGCGTGGGGATCAAGTCAAGACTGCCATCTTTCAAAGTTATATACACATATACATCAACGTCAAGACAGAGGTGTTTTAATACTTGAACGCACAAGTATAAAAAGCTCCTATATTATACTGAAACATTGTTTTCACAAATCATACATGTCATTTAAACATAATATCCTTCGAGCACCGCGTCTCTATTAAACGAGCGCCCTGCAGACTTCCTCAAAATAGTGCTCGGCGGTACTCAGCTTTTGTCCGAATCTTGGGATGCAACGTCGGTGGCCTTCATCTCCGCCCAAAGTATGTCTTGACACGGGCAAGAGCCATCCGCAAGACCTCTATGCATGCTGACCGCTTCATTGCATCGATATGCGGCACCGCACCAAGGAACTGTTGCACCAAGCCAAAATAACTCTTCGCCTTTGGGGCTTTTCGCCACAAATGAGTCACGACAGCCTTCATGGCAAGTCCGGACAACCTATTCAGCTCAGCCCATTCGGCCAAACGATCGGTCAACGAAAGTGGACGCTCCGGACTATGGAAATGCGACCAAAAAAGCTCTTCCATTCCGTGATCCTTTTGACCTCGGAAGTGTTCGGCCACGTCTGTGGCACTCGCCGCCAAATCCAGATAAGCATCCTCCGCACCCCACAGCCGGTCGAATTGAGCGTACTTAGGATCCGTGAATTTCCTCCGCAGCAGAAAGGGCTTTCCAGCAATCTTCGGCCTGACGTAGCTCCTCCTTCATAGCTCTCATTGCAGAAGAGCATCCTTGGCCTCGGTGGTGGCCTTTTTCAGGTCCTCTTGTTTCGCTCGATCTTCTTTTTCAAGAAGCTCGCAACGGTCAGTAGCATTCTTCAATTTCACGGCCATCTCGGCCACTTCTTTCTTGCTTCGGCAAAGGAGCAGCCTGTTCGGCTTTTAGTTCTTCGCCGCCTTTAAGGCCGCCAGATCACTTTTTCCGGCTTGCTCCTTGGCTTCGGCGAGCTCCGCCCGAAGGTTCTCCATAGCAGCAGCACCATCTGCATTAAGCATACATGTTGTAAGGCATGGGTGTCAAGCTCCCTTACCAGGTGTCCGCGGAGAAGTTGCATACCTTGTGACTCGTCAAGCCGCTTATTAACATGCTTGATGTCTGCATCCGCCTTGTCAAGTTGCCGCTTCAGTTCGGCAAATTCATCAGTCCGGCTAGCCACCAGACGCTTCGCCACCTACATAGGAAGAGCTCATATTATACCTGGGGTTATGATCCTCGGCGCGCCTTCATTTTCGACACCGCACCAAGTCTCAGGGGCTACTATCTATGCAGGGCGCATTTTATATGCAGAACTGTCAGAAGGTACATCATTTTGCGTACCTCAAAACCCGTCAGTAAACTTACGACGGCTTCATGCAATCCGCTCTCGTGGATGAAATCCTTTCAATCACCGTACCCATTAACGCACGGTGATCTTCCGAGATAGACGCCGCCTGTGCAGATCCTTCAGCTCCTCCGACCGTACACCAGTTGGTGTCGGACTCGTCCGGTGGCCTTTTTCGAAGGCCGGACACGGAGGACTTTGAGGGGACATACGACTGCCTTCTGGCTCCACCGGATTCGGAGAAGCCCTCCGCGACGACACCTCAGCGTCGTCCACCTTGCATAACGGTACGGCAGGCGGAGGCGTTTCGCTCTCCATCATCTCCGGATCAAGATCCTCAAGACGAAGCTCTGCTGTGAAGGGCTGAGATCCGAACTACAAGGTAAATTTCGTTAACCTTAAGAAATAAAACAGGAATGTCTCTTTAAGAAAAACGCCCCTTTACTAACGGCTCGCTGGAGGGCTGATCTCCTTGGGGAAATAGTGCGGACGGGGCATCTCCCGCCGCAGGACCCTCTGGTGAAGATTTCTTCCCCCGCTTCGAGGCTTTGGCCTCCGTATCTTCAGAAGCGGTCCTCTTCTCCCCTTGGAGGGAGGGATTCTCGATCCCCCCTTTCTCGATAGCCTCCTTCATGGAGGTAGTAGTTCCCTTGTTCCCCCCTTCGCCTTCTTCAAAAGGCACGGCCTCTAGCATCCTGGTTAATACAGGATCCGGCGTGGTGTTGGGGAACGTAGCAGAAATTCAAATTTTTCTACGCATCACCAAGATCAATCTATGGAGATTCTAGCAACAAGAGAGGGAGAGGATGAGCATCTTCATACCCTTGAAGATCGCTAAGCGGAAGCGTTACAACAACGCTGGATGAAGGAGTCAGATCATGGCGATTTAGATCATGGTTGATTCCGATCTAAGCACCGAACAACGGTGCCTCCGCTGCTCAACACACGTGACAGCCCGGGACGCCTCCTCCTTCTTGATCCAGCAAGGGAGAGGAGAAGTTGAGGGAGAACTCCACAAAGACGACGGCATGGTGGTGATGGAGCTCGTGGTTCTCCGGCAGGCTTCGCCAAGCACTACGGAGGAGGAGGAGGTGTTGGAGGAGGGAGAGGGCTGCGCCAGGGAGGTGCGGCTGCCCTCTCTCTCTCTCTCACTATATAGGGGAAGGGAGGAGGAGGAGGCTAGGGTTCCCTAGGGAGGGCGGCGGCCATAGGGGAAACCCTAGATGGGTTTGGCGCCCCCACCCCTAGGAAACTTGCCCCCCAAGCCAGGAGGGTGGCTGCCCTAGGGGTGGCGCCCCCACCTCTCCAAGTTACGTGAGATGGGGTGGGAGGGCGCTCAGCCCCTTAGTGGGCTGATGTGCCCTCTCCCTTGGCCCATAAGGCCCCCAAAGCTTGCCGGGCCTCCAAACCCCTTTCGACACGATGGTCATCACCTGGTACCCCCGTAACAATTCAGGACTTAATTACCCTTCGTCCAATATTCCGTTCTTCACCTCGGACCATTCCGAGCTCCTCGTCATGTCCGGGATCTCATCCGGACTCAACAACCTTCGTAACCACATACTATTTCCCATAACAACTCTAGCGCCACCGAACCTTATGTGTAGACCCTACGGGTTCGGGAACCATGAACATGACCGAGACGTTCTCCGGTCAATAACCAACAGCGGGATCTGGATACCCATGTTGGCTCTACATGTTCCACGATGATCTCATCGGATGAACCACGATGTCAAGGATTCAAGCAATCCCGTATGCAATTCCCTTTGTCTACCGGTATAGTACTTGCCCGAGATTCGATCGTCGGTATCCCGATACCTTGTTCAATCTCGTTACCGGCAAGTCTCTTTACTCGTTTCGTAACATATCATCCCGTGATCAACCCCTTGGTCACATTGTGCACATTATGATGATGTCCTACCGATTGGGCCCAGAGATACCTCTCCGTCACACGGAATGACAAATCCCAGTCTCGATTCGTGCCAACCCAATGTACACTTTCGGAGATACCCGTAGTGCACCTTTATAGCCACCCAGTTACGCTAGGACGCTTTGGTACACCCAAAGCATCCCTACGGTATCCGGGAGTTGCACAATCTCATGGTCTAAGGAAATGATACTTGACATTAGAAAAGCTTTAGCATACGAACTACACGATCTTTGTGCTAGGCTTAGGATTGTCTTGTCCATCACATCATTCTCCTAATGATGTGATCCCGTTATCAACGACATCCAATGTCCATGGTCAGGAAACTGTAACCATCTATTGATCAACGAGCTAGTCAATTAGAGGCTTACTAGGGACATGGTGTTGTCTATGTACCCACACATGTATCTAAGTTTCCTGTCAATACAATTATAGCATGGATAATAAACGATTATCATGAACAAGGAAATATAATAATAATAACTAATTTATTATTGCCTCTAGGGCATATTTCCAACAGTCTCAGGGAGGGGGGCCGGACACCTGATCAGTTTTGCTTTCGCTATCCACTCCTGCTTAAAGGATAGCTCTTTTAAGGGCAAGTTTATGATAAATGTGTGGATAGCATGTCCGGGTACAGGACTACTTACTTGAGTATCTGGGCTATTGCAGCTCAAACCTACGACCTCGGTCAAGTCCGGACACATTGCTTGTGATCCGAAGAACAATTGATACATCTCCACGAGCGTTACGCCCATAAAATGTTGGAGAGCTCGTGGTCCCTCCGGATTAAACTCCCACAGGCGGAGGGGCGACGCTTGCAGGGCAAGGTGCATTTAATCAACATGACCTGCGCTACTACGACCAGATTGATCTCTCTCTAGGAGGTCTCGAATACGGCCCTGCAACAGAGGTACGTCATTGGACGGTCCCCAGTCGAGCCCTTTATTAACCCATGACGCCCGCCGCAGTGGAGGACCCGAAGGAAGGCAGGTGGCGCCGCCCATTTGGAGCCCCTGGGAGCGGTGATATAAAACCACTCCTGCTGCCATAAATTAAGCTCCTCTTGAAAAGAGCCCTCGGGCCATGGGGCATCAGCATTCCTGCTTATAACAGCCCCTCTGCACTCTGCCTGATGCCCCTTGATCATCTTCGGCTCCACTTTGAAGGTCTTGAGCCACAATCCGAAGTGAGGGGTAATGCGGAGGAAGGCTTCACATACAACAATGAATGACGAGATGTGGACGATCAACTCCGGATCCAATTCATGGAATTCCAGCCCATAATAAAACATGAGCCCCTCACGAAAGGGTCCGGCTGGAAGCCTAAACTCAAGGAAGTGAGACACGAATACCACGCCTCACCAGGCTCGAGTGGGAATAACCTGCCCTTGGGCAGGCAGCCTATGCGAAATTTTGCGGTAAGATACCTGGCGTCTCTCAGCTTTAGCACATCTTCTTCCGTGACGGAGGAAGACATCCACCGGCCGTGCAGGTCAGAGCCGGACATTGTCGAAGGTCCGAAGCGCCTAAATATGGAGCTTTGGGTGTCGGAACTCGAGGCGAGGGGCGGATTCGGTTGAGATTGAAAAAGAAGGGCGGGCCTTGCTCTTATTATAAAGAGGTAGAATACCAAGAGCCCTCCCCGTGACCGTTCGGGCCTCGCCTTTGATGGAGGAGGCGTGCCCACGGGCACGGTTGGGTTACCCACGTCCGTATGATGAGGATCCCGGAATAAGGGGGCATGATCTCCGCTTTGATAAGACGTGCCAAGGAAACCGCCTCGCTAAATGCGCTGAGGTGGAACAGAAAAAACGATTCGAATAAAGGCTTGGCCGTGGTGTGATGTCACGCCGCGGGATACGTCAGCAGATCTGTGCAAAAGTTATTCTCTCTACGGTAGTACATGGAACTTGTTTTGCAGAGCCAGACACTATCCTTGTGTTCAAAATCTTCTATGAAGTATTCGGAGGAGGAACCCGCCTTGCAATGCCGAAGACAATATGCGCGCCAGACTCGTCGTCATTGAAGCCTGGTTCAGGGGCTACTGAGGGAGTCCTGGATTAGGGGGTGTCCGGATAGCCGAACTATCACCGTTGGCCGGACTCCTGGACTATGAAGATGCAAGATTGAAGACTTCGTCCCGTGTCCAGATGGGACTTTCCTTGGCGTGGAAGGCAAGCTTGGCGATACTGTATATGTAGATCTCCTACCATTGTAACCGACTGTGTAACCCTAACCCTTTCCGATGTCTATATAAACCGGAGGGTTTTAGTCCAGAGGACGAAAAACAATCATACCATAGGCTAGCTTCTAGGGTTTAGCCTCTCCGATCTCGTGGTAGATCCACTCTTGTACTACCCATATCATCAATATTAATCAAGCAGGAGTAGGGTATTACCTCCATCGAGAGGGCCCGAACCTGGGTAAAAACATCTTGTCCCTTGTCTCTTGTTACCATCCGCCTAGACGCACAGTTCGGGACCCCCTACCTGAGATCCGCCGGTTTTGACACCGACACTCCCACTTGCACTAGAGTCAATAATCTAGTTACATTGTGATGAATCGAACATCCATAGAGTTTTGGTGTTGATCACGTTTTTCTCGCGGAAGAGGTTTAGTCAACGGATCTGCGACATTCTGATCCGTATGCACATATCTATATCTCCATCTTGAACTTTTTCACGAATGGAGTTGAAGCGACGCTTGATGTGTCTGGTCTTCTTGTGCAACCTGGGCTCCTTGGCAAGGGCAATAGCTCCAGTGTTGTCCCAGAAGAGAGTCATCGGGCCCGACGCATTGGGAATAACTCCTAGGTCGGTAATGAACTCCTTTATCCAGATTGCTTCATGTGCTGCCTCCGAGGCTTCCATGTACTCCGCTTCACATGTAGATCCCGCCATGACGCTTTGCTTGCAACTGCACCAGCTTACTGCCCCACCATTCAAAACATACACGTATCCGGTTTGTGACTTGGAGTCATCCAGATCTATGTCAAAGCTAGCATCGACGTAACCCTTTACGACGAGCTCTTCGTTACCTCCATAAACGAGAAACATATCCTTAGTCATTTTCAGGTACTTCAGGATATTCTTGACCGCTGTCCAGTGCTCCATGCCGGGATTACTTTGGTACCTTCCTACCAAACTTACGGCAAGGTTTACATCAGGTCTGGTACACAACATGGCATACATAATAGACCCTATGGCTGAGGCATAGGGGATGACACTCATCTTTTCTCTATCTTCTGCCGTGGTCGGGCTTTGAGATGAGCTCAATTTCACACCTTGCAATACAGGCAAGAACCATTTCTTGGACTGATCCATATTGAACTTCTTCATATCTTATCAAGGTATGTGCTTTGTGAAAGACCTATGAGACGTCTCGATCTATCTCTATAGATCTTGATGCCTAATATGTAAGCAGCTTCTCCAAGGTTCTTCATTGAAAAACACTTATTCAAGTAGGCCTTTATGCTCTCCAAGAGTTCTATATCATTTCCCATCAACAGTATGTCATCTAGATATAATATGAGAAATGCTACACAGCTCCCACTCACTTTCTTGTAAACGCAGGCTTCTCCATAAGTTTGCATAAACCCAAACGCTTTGATCATTTCATCAAAGCGAATGTTCCAACTCCGAGATGCTCGCACCAGCCCATAGTGTTGGGGAACGTAGTAATTTCAAAAAATTTCCTACGCACACGCAAGACCATGGTGATGGCATAGCAACGAGAGGGGAGAGTGTCCGTCCACGTACCCTCGTAGACCGAAAGCGGAAGCGTTATAACAACGCGGTTGATGTAGTCGACGCCTTCACGATCCGACCGATCCAAGCACCGAACGTCACGGCACCTCCGAAGTTCTGCACACGCTCAGCTCGATAACGATCCCCGGACTCCGATCCAGCAAAGTGTCGGGATGAGTTCCACAAGACGACGCAAGGCAGGACGATGATGATGCTCCACCGACGCAGGGCTTCGCCTAAGCTCCGCGACGATATGACTTCTCCGGCGCAGGGCTTCGCCTAAGCTCCGCGACGATATGACCGAAGTGGAATATGGTGGAAGGGGGCACCGCACACGGCCAAGGAACGATCCGTAGATCAACTTGTGTGTCATGGGGTGCCCCCCTGCCCCCGTATATAAAGGATCAAGGAGGAGGTGGCCGGCCAAGGGAGGAGGCGCACCAAGGGGGGAGTCCTACTCCCACCGGGAGTAGGAATCATACTTTCATAGTATGATTAGGAGAGAAGGAAGGGAAGGGAAGAAGGTGCGGCCCTCCCCTAGTCCACCCGGACTAGGCCTTGGGGCGCGGCCTGCCCTAGGCAGCCCTCTCTCTTTCCTGCAGGGCCCAATAAGGCCCAATACTTCTCCCCGGCGAATTCCGTAACTCTCCGGTACTCCGAAAATACCCGAATCATTCGAACCTTTCCGAACTCCGTATATAGTCGTCCAATATATCGATCTTTACGCCTCGACCATTTCGAGACTCCTCGTCATGTCCCCGATCTCATCCGGGACTCCGAACTCCTTCGGTACATCAAAACTCATAAACTCATAATATAACATCGCCATCGAAACCTTAAGCGTGCGGACCCTACGGGTTCGAGAACTATGTAGACATGACCTAGAACTATTCTTGGTCAATAACCAATAGCGGAACCTGGATGCCCATATTGGTTCCTACATATTCTACGAAGATCTTTATCGGTCAAACCGCATAACGACATACGTTGTTCCTTTTGTCATCGGTATGTTACTTACCCGAGATTCGATCGTCGGTATCCAATACCTAGTTCAATCTCGTTACCGTAAGTCTCTTTACTCGTTCCGTAATACATCATCTCACAACTAACTCATTAGTTGCAATGCTTGCAAGGCTTATGTGATGTGTATTACCGAGAAGGCCCAGAGATACCTCTCCGACAATCGGAGTGACAAAACCTAATCTCGATTCATGCCAACTCAACATATACTTTTGGAGACACCTGTAGAGTACCTTTATAATCACCCAGTTACGTTGTGACGCTTTGGTAGCACACAAAGTGTTCCTCCGGTAAACGGGAGTTGCATAATCTTATAGTTGCAGGAACTTTGTATAAGTCATGAAGAAAGCATAAGCAACATACTAAACGATCAAGTGCTAAGCTAACGAAATGGGTCATGTCAATCACATCATTCTCCTAATGATGTGATCCCATTAATCAAATGACAACACATGTCTATGGTTAGGAAACATAACCATCTTTGATTAATGAGCTAGTCTAGTAGAGGCATACTAGTGACTATCTGTTTGTCTATGTATTCACACATGTATTATGTTTCCGGTTAATACAATTCTAGCATGAATAATAAACATTTATCGTGTTATAAGAAAATAAATAATAACTTTATTATTGCCTCTAGGGCATATTTCCTTCAGTCTCCCACTTGCACTAGAGTCAATAATCTAGTTCACATCCCATGTGATTTAACATCAATAGTTCACATCTATATGTGGTTAACACCCATAGTTCACATCGACATGTGACCAACACCCAAAGGGTTTACTAGAGTCAGTAATCTAGTTCACATCGCTATGTGATTAACACCCAAAGAGTACTAAGGTGTGATCATATTTTGCTTGTGAGATAATTTTAGTCAACGGGTCTGTCACATTCAGAGCCGTAAGTATTTTGCAAATTTCTATGTCTACAATGCTCTGCACGGAGCTACTCTAGCTAATTGCTCCCACTTTCAATATGTATCTAGATTGAGACTCAGAGTCATCTAGATTAGTGTTAAAACTTGCATCGACGTAACCCTTTACTTTACCTAACCTTTTCCACTTCCATAATCGAGAAACATATCCTTATTCTACTAAGGATAATTTTGACCGTCATCCATTGATCTACTCCTAGATCACTATTGCACTCCCTTGCCAGGCTTAGTGGTAGGGTATGCAATAGATCAGGTACACAGCATGACATACTTTATAGAACCTATGGCTGATGCATAGGGAATGACTTTCATTCTCTTTCTATCTTCAGCCGTGGTCGGGTTTTGAGTCTTACTCAATCTCACACCTTGTAACACAGGCAAAAACTCTTTCTTTGACTATTCCATTTTGAACTACTTCAAAATCTTGTCAAGGTATGTATTCATTGAAAAACTTATCAAGCGTCTTTGATCTATCTCTATAGATCTTGATGCTCAATATGTAAGCAGCTTCACCGAGGTCCTTCTTTGAAAAACTCCTTTCAAATACTCCTTTATGCTTTGCAGAATAATTCTACATTATTTCCGATCATCAATATGTCATTCACATATACTTATCAGAAATGCTGTAGTGCTCCCACTCACTTTCTTGCAAATACAGGCTTCTCCAAAAGTCTGTATAAAACCATATGCTTTGATCACACTATCAAAGCGTTTATTCCAACTCCGAGATGCTTGCACCAGTCCATAGATGGATCGCTGGAGCTTGCGCATTTTGTTAGCTTCTTTAGGATTGACAAAACCTTCTTGTTGCATCATATACAACTCTTCTTTAATAAATCCATTAAAGAATGCAGTTTTTACATCCATTTGCCAGATTTCATAAAATGTGGCAATTGCTAACATGATTCGGACAGACTTAAGCATCGCTACAGTTGAGAAAATCTCATTGTAGTCAACACCTTGAACTTATCGAAAACCTTTTTGTGACAAGTCGGGCTTTGTAGATAGTAACACTACTATCAGTGTCCGTCTTCCTCTTTAAGATCCATTTATTTAACATGGCTTGCTGATCATCGAGCAAGTCAATCAAAGTCCATACTTTGTTCTCATACATGGATCCTATCTCAGATTTCATGGTCTCAAGCCATTTCGCGGAATCTGGGCTCATCATCGCTTCCTCATAGTTCGTAGGTTTCATCATGTTCTAGTAACATGACTTCCAGAACATGATTACCGCACCACTCTGGTGCGGATCTTTACTCTGGAAGATCTACGAGGTTTGGTAGCAACTTGATCTGAAGTTTCATGATCATCATCATTAACTTCCTTACTAATTGGTGTAGGAATCACTGGAACTGATTTCTGTGATGAACTACTTTCCAATAAGGGAGAAGGTACAATTACCTCATCAAGTTCTACTTTCCTCCCACTCACTTCTTTCGAGAGAAACTCCTTCTCTAGAAAGGATCCATCTTAGCAACGAATGTTTTGCCTTTAGATCTGTGATAGAAGGTGTACCCAACAGTTTCTTTTGGGTATTCTATGAAGACGATTTCTCCGATTTGGGTTTGAGCTTATCAGGTGAAAACTTTTTCACATAAGCATCACAACTCCAAACTTTAAGAAACGACAGCTTAGGTTTACCGATAAACCATAGTTCATACGGTGTCATCTCAACGGATTTAGATGGTGCCCTATTAAACGTGAATGCAGCTGTCTCTAATGCATAACCCCAAAACGATAGTGGTAAATCGGTAAGATACATCATAGATCGCACCATATCCAATAAAGTGCGGTTACGACGTTCGGACACACCATTAAGCTGTGGTGTTCTGTATGGCGTGAGTAGTGAAACTATTTCACATTGTTTTAATCAAGGCCAAACTCAGAACTCAAATATTTTTCCTCTGCGATCATATCGTAGAAACTTTTATTTTCTTGTTACGATGATTCTTCACTTCACTCTGAAATTCTTTGAACTTTTCAAATGTTTCAGACTTGTGTTTCATCAAGTAGATATACCCATATCTGCTCAAATCATCTGTGAAGGTCAGAAAATAACGATACTTGCCGTGAGCTTTAACACTCATCGAACCGCATACATCAGTATGTATTATTTCCAATAAGTCATTTGCTCGCTCCATTGTTCCGGAGAACAGAGTCTTTAGTCATCTTGCCCATAAGGCATGGTTCGCAAGCATCAAGTGATTCATAATCAAGTGATTCCAAAAGTCCATCATCATGGAGTTTTCTTCATGCGCTTTACACCAATATGACCTAAACGGCAGTGCCACAAATAAGTTGCACTATCATTATTAACTTTGCATCTTTTGGTTTCAATATTATGAATATGTGTATCACTATGATCGAGATCCAATGAACCATTTTCATTGGGTGTGTAACCATGTAAGGTTTTATTCATGTAAATGTAACAACAATTTATTCTCTTACTTAAATGAATAACCGTATTGCAATAAACATGATCAAATCATATTTATGCTCAACACCAAATAACACTTATTTAGGTTCCACACTAATCCCGAAATTATAGGAGTGTGCGATGATGATCATATCAATCTTGGAACTACTTCCAACACTCATCGTCACTTCCCCTTCAACTAGTCTCTGTTTATTCTGTAACTCCTGTTTCGAGTTACTAATCTTAGCAACCGAACGAGTATCAAATACTCAGGGCTACTATAAACACTAGTAAGGCACACATCAATAACCTGTATATCAAATATAACCTTGTTCACTTTGCCATCCTTCTTATCCACCAAATATTCAGGGGTAGTTTTGCTTCCAGTGACCAGTTCCATTGCAGCAAAAGTACTCAGTCTCAGGCTTAGGTCTAAACTTGGGCTTCTTCACTCGAGCAGCAACTTGCTTGCCGTTCCTTTTGAAGTTCCCCTTCTTCCCTTTTGCCATTTTCCTTGAGACTAGTGGTCTTGTCAACCATCAACACTTGATGTTTTTCTTGATTTCTACCTTCACGATTTTAGCATCGCGAAGAGCTCGAGAATCTTTTTCGTCATCCCTTGCATACTATAGTTCATCACGAAGTTCTACTAACTTAGTGATGGTGACTAGAGAATTCTGTCAATCACTATCTTATCCGGAAGATTAAATCCCACTTGATTCAAGCGATTGAAGTACTAGACAATCTGAGCACATGCTCACTAGTTGAGCGATTCTCCTCCATCTTTTAGCTATAGAACTTGTTGGAGACTTCATATCTCTCAACTCGGGTATTTGCTTGAAATATTAACTTCAATTCCTGGAACATCTCATATGGTCCATGACATTCAAAACGTCTTTGAAGTCCCGATTCTAAGCCGTTAAGCATGGTGCACTAAACTATCAAGTAGTCATCATATTGAGCTAGCCAAACGTTCATAACGTCTGTATCTGCTCATGCAATAGGTCTGTCACCTAGCGGTGCATTAAGGACATAATTCTTCACAAGCAGCAATGAGGATAAACCTCAGATCACGGATCCAATCCGCATCATTGCTACTAACATTTTTCAATACAATTTTCTCTAGGAACACATATGAAAACATAGGGAAGCAACAACGCGAGCTATTGATCTACAACATAATCTGCAAAATACTACCAGGACTAAGTTCATGATAAATTAAAGTTCAATTAATCATATTACTTAAGAACTCCCACTTAGACAGACATCTCTCTAGTCATCTAAGTGATCACGTGATCCAAATCAACTAAACCATGTCCGATCATCACGTGAGATGGAGTAGTTTCAATGGTGAACATCACTATGTTGATCATATCTACTATATGATTCACGCTCGACCTTTCGGTCTCCGTTTTCCGAGGCCATATCTGCATATGCTAGGCTCGTCAAGTTTAACCTGAGTATTCCGCGTGTGCAAAACTGGCTTGCACCCGTTGTAGATGGACGTAGAACTTATCACACCCGATCATCACGTGGTGTCTGGGTACTACGAACTTTTAGCAACGATGCATACTCAGGGAGAACACTTCTTGATAATTTTAGTGAGAGATCATCTTATAATGCTACCGTCAATCAAAGCAAGATAAGATGCATAAAGGATAAACATCACATGCAATCAATATAAGTGATATGATATGGTCATCATCATCTTGTGCTTGTGATCTCCATCTCCAAGCACCGTCATGATCACCATCGCCACCGGGCGCGACACCTTGATCTCCATCGTAGCATCGTTGTCGTCTCGCCAACTATTGCTTCTACGACTATCGCTACTGCTTAGTGATAAAGTAAAGCAATTACATGGCTTTTGCATTTCATACAATAAAGCGACAACCATATGGCTCTTGCCAGTTGCCGATAACTCAGTTACAAAACATGATCATCTCATACAATAAAATATAGCATCATGTCTTGACCACATCACATCACAACATGCCCTGCAAAAACAAGTTAGTCGTCCTCTACTTTGTTGTTGCAAGTTTTACGTGGCTGCTACGGGCTGAGCAAGAACCGTTCTTACCTACGCATCAAAACCACAACGATAGTTTGTCAAGTTGGTGCTGTTTTAACCTTCGCAAGGACCGGGCGTAGCCACACTCGGTTCAACTAAAGTGAGAGAGACAGACACCCGCCGGTCACCTTTAAGCAACTAGTGCTCGGAGCGGTGAAACCAGTCTCGCGTAAGCGTACGCGTAATGTCGGTCCGGGCCGCTTCATCTCACAATACCGCTGAACCAAAGTATGACATGCTGGTAAGCAGTATGACTTATATCGCCCACAACTCACTTGTGTTCTACTCGTGCATATGACATCAACGCATAAAACCAGGCTCGGATGCCATGTTGGGGAAACGTAGTAATTTCAAAAATTACCTACGCACACGCAAGACCATGGTGATGGCATAGCAACGAGAGGGGAGAGTGTCCGTCCACGCACTCGTGAGACCAAAGCGGAAGCCTTATAACAACGCGGTTGATGTAGTCGCACGCGTCTTCACGATCCGACCGATCCAAGCACCGAACGTCACGGCACCTCCGAGTTCTGCACACGTTCAGCTCGATAACGATCCCGGACTCCGATCCAGCAAAGTGTCGGGGATGAGTTCCACAAGACGACGTGGCAGGACGATGATGATGCTCCACCGACGCAGGGCTTCGCCTAAGCTCATGACGATATGACTTCTCCGGCGCAGGGCTTCGCCTAAGCTCATGACGATATGACCAAGTGGAATATGGTGGAAGGGGCACCGCACACGGCTAAGGAACGATCCGTAGATCAACTTGTGTGTCATGGGGTGCCCCCTGCCCTCAGATATAAAGGAGCAAGGAGGAGGTGGCGGCCAAGGGAGGAGGCGCACCAAGGGGGGAGTCCTACTCCCACCCGAGTAGGACTCCTCCTTTCCTAGTTGGAGTAGGAGAGAAGGAAGGGAAGGGAAGAAGGTGCGGCCTCCCCTAGTCCACCCGGACTAGGCCTTGGGGCGCGCGGCCTGCCCTAGGTAGCCCCTCTCTCTTTCCCGCAGGGCCCAATAAGGTCCAATACTTCTCCCGGCGAATTCCGTAACTCTCCGGTACTCGAAAAATACCCGAATCATTCGGAACCTTTCCGAACTCCGAATATAGTCGTCCAATATATCGATCTTTACGTCTCGACCATTTCGAGACTCCTCGTCATGTCCCCGATCTCATCCGGGACTCCGAACTCCTTCGGTACATCAAAACTCATAAACTCATAATATAAGCATCGCCATCGAAACCTTAAGCGTGCGGACCCTACGGGTTCGAGAACTATGTAGACATGACCTAGAACTATTCTTGGTCAATAACCAATAGCGGAACCTGGATGCCCATATTGGTTCCTACATATTCTACGAAGATCTTTATCGGTCAAACCGCATAACGACATACGTTGTTCCTTTTGTCATCGGTATGTTACTTACCCGAGATTCGATCGTCGGTATCCAATACCTAGTTCAATCTCGTTACCGGTAAGTCTCTTTACTCGTTCCGTAATACATCATCTCACAACTAACTCATTAGTTGCAATGCTTGAAAGTCTTGTGTGATGTGTATTACCGAGAAGGCCCAGTGATACCTCTCCGACAATCGGAGTGACAAAACCTAATCTCGATTCATGCCAACTCAACATATACTTTTGGAGACACCTGTAGAGTACCTTTATAATCACCCGATTACGTTGTGACGCTTTGGTAGCACACAAAGTGTTCCTCCGGTAAACGGGAGTTGCATAATCTTATAGTTGCAGGAACTTTGTATAAGTCATGAAGAAAGCATAAGCAACATACTAAACGATCAAGTGCTAAGCTAACGAAATGGGTCATGTCAATCACATCATTCTCCTAATGATGTGATCCCATTAATCAAATGACAACACATGTCTATGGTTAGGAAACATAACCATCTTTGATTAATGAGCTAGTCTAGTAGAGGCATACTAGTGACTATCTGTTTGTCTATGTATTCACACATGTATTATGTTTCCGGTTAATACAATTCTAGCATGAATAATAAACATTTATCATGATATAAGGAAATAAATAATAACTTTATTATTGCCTCTAGGGCATATTTCCTTCACATAGATGGAGCACTGGAGCTTGCATACCTTGTTAGCATTCTTAGGATCGACAAAACCTTCCGGCTGCATCATATACAATTCTTCCTTAAGAAAGTCGTTAAGGAATGCCGTTTTGACGTCCATTTGCCATATTTCATAATCGTAGAATGCGGCAATTGCTAACATGATTCAGACGGACTTAAGCTTTGCTACGGGTGAGAAGGTCTCATCGTTGTCGACCCCTTGAACTTGTCGATAACCCTTAGCGACAAGTCGAGCTTTATAGATGGTAACATTACCATCCGCGTTCGTCTTCTTCTTAAAGATCCATTTATTTTCTATCGCTCGCCAATCATCGGGCAAGTCTGTCAAAGTCCATACTTTTTTTCATACATGGATCCTATCTCGGATTGCATGGCTTCAAGCCATTTGTTGGAATCTGGGCCCACCATCGCTTCTTCATAGTTTGAAGGTTCATCGTTGTCTAACAACATGATTTCCAAGATAGGGTTGCCATACCATTCTGGTGTGGAACTTGTCCTTGTGGACCTACGAAGTTCAGTAGCAACTTGATCCAAAGTACCTTGATCATCCTCATTAACTTCCTCTCTAGTCGGTGCAGGCACCACAGGAACATCTTCCTGAGCTGTGCTACTTTCCGCTTCAAGAGGCAGTACTTCATCAAGTTGTACTTTCCTCCCACTTACTTCTTTCGAGAGAAACTCTTTCTCCAGAAAGGACCCGTTCTTGGCAATAAAGATCTTGCCTTCGGATCTGAGGTAGAAGGTATACCCAATGGTTTCCTTAGGGTATCCTATGAAGACGCATTTTTCCGACTTGGGTTCGAGCTTTTTAGGTTGAAGTTTCTTCACATAAGCATCACATCCCCAAACTTTTAGAAACGACAGCTTAGGTTTCTTTCCAAACCATAATTCATACGGTTTCGTCTCAACGGATTTCGACGGAGCCCTATTTAAAGTGAATGCGGCAGTCTCTAAATCATAGCCCCAAAATGAGAGCGGAAGATCGGTAAGAGACATCATAGATCGCACCATATCCAATAGGGTGCGATTACGACGTTCGGACACACCATTAGGCTGAATTGTTCCAGGCGGCGTGAGTTGTGAAACGATTCCACATTTCCTTAAGTGTGTGCCAAATTCGTGACTCAAATATTCCCCTCCACGATCTGATCGTAAGAACTTTATTTTTCTGTCATGTTGATTTTCAACCTCACTCTGAAATTCCTTGAACTTTTCAAAGGTCTCAGACTTGTGTTTCATCAAGTAGACATACCCATATCTATTTAAGTCATCAGTGAGGGTGAGAACATAACGATAGCCACCGCGAGCCTCAACGCTCATTGGACCACACACATCAGTATGTATGATTTCCAATAAGTTGGTTGCTCGCTCCATTGTTCCGGAGAACGGAGTCTTGGTCATTTTCCCCATGCGGCATGGTTCGCACGTGTCAAATGATTCATAATCAAGAGACTCCAAAAGTCCATCTGCATGGAGCTTCTTCATGCGTCTGACACCAATGTGACCAAGGCGGCAGTGCCACAAGTATGTGGGACTATCGTTATCATCCTTACATCTTTTGGTATTCACACTATGAATATGTGTAACATCACGTTCGAGTTTCATTAAGAATAAACCATTGGCCAGCGGGGCATGACCATAAAACATATCTCTGATATGAATAGAACAACCATTATTCTCGGATTTAAGTGAGTAGCCATCTCGTATTAAACGAGATCCAGATACAATGTTCATGCTCAAAGCTGGCACTAAATAACAATTATTGAGGTTTAAAACTAATCCTGTAGGTAAATGTAGAGGTAGCGTGCCGACGGTGATCACATCGACCTTGGAACCATTCCCAACGCGCATCATCACCTCGTCCTTCGCCAGTCTCCGCTTATTCCGCAGCTCCTATTTTGAGTTACAAATATGAGCAACCACACCGGTATCAAATACCAAGGAGCTACTACGAGTACTGGTAAGGTACACATCAATAACATGTATATCACATATACCTTTGGTGTTGCTGGCCTTCTTGTCCGCTAAATACTTGGGGCAGTTCCGCTTCCAGTGACCACTTCCCTTGCAATAAAAACACTCAGTCTCAGGCTTGGGTCCATTCTTTGGCATCTTCCCGGCAGCTTGCTTACCAGGTGCGGCAACTCCCTTGCCGTCTTTCTTGAAGCCCTTTTTACCCTTGCCTTTCTTGAACTTAGTGGTTTTATTCACCATCAACACTTGATGTTCCTTTTTGATTTCCACCTCCGCTGATTTCAGCATTGAATATACCTCAGGAATGTTTTTCTCCATCCCCTGCATATTGAAGTTCAACACAAAGCTCTTTTATCTTGGTGGAAGCGACTGAAGGATTATGTCAATGACCGCGTCATCTGGGAGATTAACTCCCAGCTGAGACAAGCGGTTGTGCAACCCAGACATTTTGAGTATGTGCTCGCTGATGGAACTATTCTCCTCCATCTTACAACTGTAGAACTTGTCGGAGACTTCATATCTCTTGACCCGGGAATGAGCTTGGAAAACCATTTTCAGCTCTTGGAACATCTCATATGCTCTGTGCTGCTCAAAACGCTTTTGGAGCCCTGGTTCTAAGCTGTAAAGCATGCCGCACTGAACCCGGGAGTAATCATCAACACATGACTGCCAAGCGTTCATAACGTCTTGGTTCGCTGGGACAGGTGCTTCACCCTAGCGGTGCTTCAAGGACATATGCTTTCTTGGCAGCTATGTGGATGATCCTCAAGTTCCAGATCCAATCCGTATAGTTGCTACCATCATCTTTCAGCTTGGTTTTCTCTAGGAATGATTTGAAGTTGAGGACAACATTAGCGTGGGCCATTGTTGGGGAACGTAGCAGAAATTCAAAATTTTCCTACGTGTCACCTAGATCTATCTATGGAGAAACCAGCAACGAGGGAAGGAGAGTGCATCTACATACCCTTGTAGATCGCTAAGCGGAAGCGTTCAAGAGAACGGGGTTGAAGGAGTCGTACTGTCGTGATCCAAATCACCGGAGATCCTAGTGCCGAACGGACGGCACCTCCGCTGTTCAACACACGTACAGCCCGGTGACGTCTCCCACGCCTTGATCCAGCAAGGAGAGAGGGAGAGGTTGAGGAAGACTCCGTCCAGCAGCAGCACAACGGCGTGGTGGTGATGGAGGAGCGTGGCAATCCAGCAGGGCTTCGCCAAGCACCACAAGAGAGGAGAAGGGAGAGAGGTAGGGCTGCGCCAAGGGGAGAGGTTCTCATGTGTATGGCAGCCCCAAAACCTCAAGTATATATAGGGGAAGGGCTGCGCCCTTTAGGGTTTCCCACCCCAAGGGTGCGGCCAGCCCTAGATCCCATCTAGGGGGCGGCCAAGGGGAGAGAGGCGCCCACTAGGTGGGCCTTAAGGCCCATCTGGACCTAGGGTTTGCCCTCCCACTCTTCCCACGCCTTGGGACTTGGTGGGGCGCCCAGCCCACCTAGGGCTGGTCCTTCCCACACTTGGCCCACGCAGCCTTCTGGGGTTGGTGGCCCCACTTGGTGGACCCCGGGACCTCCCGGTGGTCCCGATGCGTTCTGGGAAAAACCCGAAACTTTTCCTAGAACCAAAACAGGACTTCCCATATATAAATCTTTACCTCCGGACCATTCCGGAACTCCTCGTGACGTCCGGGATCTCATCCGGGACTCAACAACATTCGGTAACCACATACAAACTTCCTTTATAACCCTAGCGCCACCGGACCTTAAGTGTGTAGACCCTACGGGTTCGGGAGACATGTAGACATGACCAGACGTTCTCCGGTCAACAACCAACAGCGGGATCTGGATACCCATGTTGGCTCTACACGTTCCACGATGATCTCATCGGATGAACCACGATGTCAAGGACTCAATCGATCCCGTATACAATTCCCTTTGTCTAGCGGTATTGCACTTGCCCGAGATTCGATCATCGGTATCCCGATACCTTGTTCAATCTCGTTACCGGCAAGTCTCTTTACTCGTTCCGTAACACATCATCCCGCGATCAACTCTTTGATCACATTGTGCACATTATGATGATGTCCTACCGAGTGGGCCCAGAGATACCTCTCCGTCCACACGGAGTGACAAATCCCAGCCTCGATTCGTGCCAACCCAATGACACTTTCGGAGATACCTGTAGTGCACCTTTATAGCCACCCAGTTACGTTGTGACGTTTGGTACACCCAAAGCATTCCTACGATATCCGGGAGTTGCACAATCTCATGGTCTAAAGAAATGATACTTGACATTAGAAAAGCTTTAGCATATGAACTACGATCTTTGTGCTAGGCTTAGGATTGGGTCTTGTCCATCACATCATTCTGCTAATGATGTGATCCCGTTATCAACGACATCCAATGTCCATGGTCAGGAAACCGTAACCATCTATTGATTAACGAGCTAGTCAACTAGAGGCTCACTAGGGACATGGTGTTGTTTATGTACCCACACATGTATCTGAGTTTCCTATCAATACAATTATAGCATGGATAATAAACGATTATCATGAACAAGGAAATATAATAATAACTAATTTATTATTGCCTCTAGGGCATATTTCCAACAGTCTCCCACTTGCACTAGAGTCAATAATTTATTTCACATCGCCATGTGATCAACACTGATTGGTCACATCGCCATGTGACCAACATCCAAAGAGTCTACTAGTGTCTTAAACTAGTTCACATCACCATGCGATTAAGTCTCAATGAGTTCTAGGGTTTGATCATGTTTTGCTTGTAAGAGAAGTTTTAGTCAACGGGTCTGCAACATTCAGATCCATATGTACTTCGCAAATCTCTATGTCATAATGTAAATGCTGCTTCCACGCTCCACTTAGAGCTATTGCTCCACTATACGTATCCGGTTTGCTACTCAGAGTCATTCGGATAGGTGTTAAGCTTGCATCGACGTAACTCTTTACGTCGAACTCTTTATCACCTCCATAACCGAGAAACATATCCTTATTCCTCTAAGGATAATTTTGACCGCTATCTGGTGATCCACTCCTTGATCACCTTTGTACCCTCTTGCCAGATGTGTAGCAAGGCACACATCAGGTGCGGTACTTAGCATAGCATACTGTAGAGCCTACGTCTAAAGCATAGGGGACGACCTTCGTCCTTTCTCTCTTTTCTGCCGTGGTCGAGCTTTAAGTCTTAACTTCGTACCTTACAACTCAGGCAAGAAATCCTTCTTTGACTGATCCACATCTTGAACACTTTCAAGATCATGTTAAGGTACGTGCTAATTTGAAAGTATTGTTAAGCATTTTGATCTATCCTTATAGTTCTCGATGCTCAAGTAGCTTAATCCAGGTTTTCTATTGAAAAACACCTTTCAAATAACCCTGTATGCTTTCCAGAAATTCTACATCATTTCTGATCATCAATATGTCAACAACATATACTCATCAGAAATTCTATAGTGCTCCCACTCACTTCTTTGGAAATACAAGTTTCTCATAAACTTTGTATAAACCCAAAATCTTTGATCATCTCATCAAAGCGCACATTCCAACTCCGAGATGCTTACTCCGGTCCTTAGAAAGGATCGGCTGGAGCCAGCATACCTTTTAGCATCCTTAGGATCGACAAAACTTTCTCGATTGTATCACATACAACCTTTCCTTACGAAGACCGGTAAGGAAACTCGCTTTTGACATCCATCTGCCAGATTTCATAAATGCAGCTTATGCTAACATGATTCCGACGGACTTAAGCATCGCTACGGATGAGAAAATCTCATCGTAGTCAACTCCTTGAACTTGTGAAAACTTTTTGCCACAAGTCGAGCTTCATAGACGGTGATATTGCCGTCCACGTCCGTCTTCTTCTTAAAGATCCATTTATCTCAATGGCTTGCCGATCATCGGGCAAGTCCACCAAAGTCATGGATCCTTTCTCGGATTTTATGGCCTTGAGCCATTCGTCGGAATCCGGGCCCACCATCGCTTCTCCATAGCTCGTAGGTTCATTGTTGTCTAGCAACATGACCTCTAAGACAGGATTGCGTACCACTCAAGTAGTATGCATCCTTGTCACCCTACGAGGTACGGTAGTGACTTGATCCGCAACTTCATGATCACTTTCATAAGCTTCTACTTCAATTGGTGTAGGCGCCACAGGAACAACTTCCTGTGCCCTGCTACACACTAGTTGAAGTGACGGTTCAATAACCTCATCAAGTCTCCACCATCCTCCCACTCCACTTTTCGAGACAAACTTTTCCTCGAGAAAGGACCCGATTCAAGAAACAATCTCTATTGCTTTCGGATCTGAATTAGGAGGTATACCCAACTGTTTTGGGTGTCCTATGAAGATGCATTTTATCCGCTTTGGGTTCGAGCTTATCAACTTGAAACTTTTTCACATAAGCGTCGTAGCCCCAAACTTTTAAGAAACGACAACTTATGTTTCTCCAAACCATATTTCAAACGGTGTCGTCTCAACGGAATTACGCGGTGCCCTATTAAAGTGAATGTGGTTGTCTCTAATGCCTAACCCATGAACGATAGTGGTAATTCGATAAGAGACATCATGGTACACACCATATCTAATAGGGTGCAACTATGATGTTCGGACACACCATCACACTATGGTGTTCCAGGCGGTATTAATTGTGAAACAATTTCCACAATGTCTTAATAGCGTGCCAAAGCTCGGAACTCAGATACTCATCTCTATGATCATATCATAGACATTTTATCCTCTTGTCACGATGATCTTTAACTTCACTCTGAAATTACTTGAACCATTCAATAATTCAGACTTGTGTTTCATCAAGTAAATATACTCAGTATCTACTCAAATCATCTGTGAAGTAAGAACATACGATATCCACTTGCGTGCCTCAGCACTCATTGGACTGCACACATCAAAATGTGTTACTTCCAACAAGTTGCTATCTTGTTCCATCTTACTGAAACGAGGTTTTTCAGTCATCTTGTCCATGTGGTATGATTTGCATATCTCAAGTGATTCAAAATCAAGTGAGTCCAAATGATCCATCTGCATGGAGTTTCATCATGCGTATACACCAATAGACATGGTTCGCATGTCTCAAACTTTTCAAAAACGAGTGAGTCCAAAGATCCATCAACATGGAGCTTCTTCATGCGTTTTACACCAATATGACTTTCATGGCAGTGCCACAAGTAAGTGGTACTATCATTACTATCTTATATCTTTTGGCATAAAAATGTGTATCACTACGATCGAGATTAAATAAACCATTCCTTTAGGTGCAAGACCATTGAAGGTATTATTCAAATAAATAGAGTAACCATTATTCTCCTTAAATGAATAACCGTATTGCGATAGACATAATCCAAACATGTCTATGCTCAACGCAAACACCAAATAACAATTATTCTGGTTCAATACTAATCTTGATGGTAGAGGGAGCGTGCGATGTTTGATCACATCAAACTTGGAAACACTTCCAACACATATCGTCAGCTCACCTTTAGCTAGTCTCCGTTTATTCCGTAGCTTTTATTTCGAGTTACTAACACTTAGCAACCGAACTGGTATCTAATACCCTGGTGCTACTAGGAGTACTAGTAAAGTACACATTAACATAATGTATATCCAATCGACCTTGCCAGCCTTCTTATCTACCAAGTATCTAGGGTGGTTCCGCTTCTGTGTCCGTTCCTCTCATTACAGAAGCACTTAGTCTCGGGTTTGGTTTCAACCTTGGGTTTCTTCACTAGAGTAGCAACTGTTTTGCCATTTCATGAAGTATCCCTTGTTGCCCTTGCCCTTCTTGAAACTAGTGGTTTTACCAACCATCAACAATTGATGCTCCTACTTGATTTCTACTTTCATGTGTCAAACATCGCGAACACTTCAAGGATCATCATATCTATCCCTGATATGTTATAGTTCATCACGAAGCTCTAGTAGCTTGGTGGCAATGTCTTTGGAGAAACATCACTATCTTATCTGGAAGATTAACTCCCACTCGATTCAAGTGATTGTTGTACCCAGACAATCTGAGTACAAGCTCAACGATTGAGATCTTCTCCCTTAGTTTATAGGCTAGAAAACTTGTCGGAGGTCTCATACCTCTTGACGTGAGCACGAGCCTGAAATCCCAATTTCAGCCCTCAGAACATCTCACATGTTCCGTGACGTTTCAAAACGTCTTTGGTGCCTTAATTCTAAGCCGTTTAACATTACCGAACTATCACGTAGTCATCAAAGCGTGTGTGTCGGATGTTACGCAACATCCATGCACCACGCTCGAGGTCCGACACCGAGCGGTGCATTAAGGACATAAGCTTTCTCATCGACCGCATAATTGCTACTGTCAACTATCAACTATATTTTCTCTAGGAACATATCTAAACAGTAGAACTAAAGCGTGAGCTATGACATAATTTGCAAAGGGTTTTTGACTATGTTCAGGATAATTAAGTTCATCTTATGAACTCTCACTCAGATAGACATCCCTCTAGTCATCTAAGTGATTACATGATCCGAGTCAACTAGGCCGTGTCCGATCATCACGTGAGACGGACTAGTCATCATCGGTGAACATCTTCATGTTGATCGTATCTACTATACTACTCATGCTCGACCTTTCGGTCTCTGTGTTCCGAGGCCATGTCTGTACATGCTAGGCTCGTCAAGTTAACCCTAAGTGTTTCAAGGTGTGTAAATCTGTCTTACACCCGTTGTATGTGAACGTAAGAATCCATCACACCCGATCATCACGTGGTGCTTAGAAGCCATTTAACTTTAGCAACGGTCACAGCTTAGGGAGAACACTTCTTGAAATTGTTGTAAGGGATCATCTTATTTACTACCGTCATTCTAAGTAAACAAGATGCATAAACATAATAAACAGCACATGCAATTATATAGTAGTGACATGATATGGCCAATATCATATAGCTCCATCGATCTCCATCTTCGGGGCTCCATGATCATCATCGTCACGGGCATGACACCATGATCTCCATCATCATGATCTCCATCATCGTGTCTTCATGAAGTTGTCTCGCCAACTATTACTTCTACTACTATGGCTACCGGTTAGCAATAAAGTAAAGTAATTACATGGCGTTGTTTAATGACACGCAGGTCATACAATAAATAAAGACAACTCCTATGGCTCGCCGGTTGTCATACTCATCGACATGCAAGTCGTGATTCCTATTACAAGAACATGATCAATCTCATACATCACATATCATTCATCACATTCTTCTTGGCCATATCACACCACATAGCACACCCTGCAAAAACAAGTTAGACGTCCTCTAATTGTTGTTTGCATGTTTTACGTGGCTGCTATGGGTTTCTAGCAAGAACGTTTCTTACCTACGCAAAACCACAACGTGATATGTCAATTGCTATTTACCCTTCATAAGGACCCTTTTCATCGAATCCGTTCCGACTAAAGTGGGAGAGATCGGCACCCGCTAGCCACCTTATGCACCAAGTGCATGTCACCGGTGGAACTGTCTCACGTGAAATGCGTGTAAGGTCGGTCCGGCCGCTTCATCCCACAATACCGTCAAAACAAGATTGGACTAGTAATGGTAAGCATATTGAACAAAATCAACGCCCACAACAACTTGTGTTCTACTCGTGCATAGAATCTACGCAATAGACCTTGCTCATGATGCCACTGTTGGGGAACGTAGCGGAAATTCAAAATTTTCCTACGTGTCACCAAGATCTATCTATGGAGAAACCAGCAACGAGGGAAGGAGAGTGCATCTACATACCCTTGTAGATCGCTAAGCGGAAGCGTTCGAGAGAACGGGGTTGAGGGAGTCATACTCGCCGTGATCCAAATCATCGGAGATCCTAGTGCCGAACGGACGGCACCTCCGCGTTCAACACACGTACAGCCCGGTGACGTCTCCCACGCCTAGATCCAGCAAGGAGAGAGGGAGAGGTTAAGGAAGACTCCGTCCAGCAGCAGCACAACGGCGTGGTGGTGATGGAGGAGCGTGGCAATCCAGCAGGGCTTCGCCAAGCACCGCAAGAGAGGAGAAGGGAGAGAGGTAGGGCTGCGCCAAGGGGAGAGGTTCTCATGTGTATGGCAGCCCCAAAACCTCAAGTATATATAGGGGGGAAGGGGGCTGCGCCCCCTTTAGGGTTTCCCACCCCAAGGGGTGCGGCCAGCCCTAGATCCCATCTAGGGGCGGCCAAGGGGGAGAGAGGCGCCCACTAGGTGGGCCTTAAGGCCCATCTGGACCTAGGGTTTGCCCCTCCCCACTCTTCCCACGCCTTGGGACTTGGTGGGGGGCGCCCCAGCCCACCTAGGGCTGGTCCCTTCCCACACTTGGCCCACGCAGCCTTCTGGGGTTGGTGGCCCCACTTGGTGGACCCCCGGGACCCTCCCGGTGGTCCCGGTACGTTACCGGAAAAACCCGAAACTTTTCCGGTGACCAAAACAGGACTTCCCATATATAAATCTTTACCTCCGGACCATTCCGGAACTCCTCGTGACATCCGGGATCTCATCCGGGACTCCAAACAACATTCGTTAACCACATACAAACTTCCTTTATAACCCTAGCGTCATCGAACCTTATGTGTAGACCCCACGGGTTCGGGAGACATGTAGACATGACCGAGACGTTCTCCGTCAACAACCAACAGCGGGATCTGGATACCCATGTTGGCTCCCACATATTCCACGATGATCTCATCGGATGAACCACGATGTCAAGGACTCAATCGATCCCGTATACAATTCCCTTTGTCTAGCGGTATTGCACTTGCCCGAGATTCGATCGTCGGTATCCCGATACCTTGTTCAATCTCGTTACCGCAAGTCTCTTTACTCGTTCCGTAACACATCATCCCGCGATCAACTCTTTGATCACATTGTGCACATTATGATGATGTCCTACCGAGTGGGCCCAGAGATACCTCTCCGTCACACGGAGTGACAAATCCCAGTCTCGATTCGTGCCAACCCAACAGACACTTTCAGAGATACCTGTAGTGCACCTTTATAGTCACCCGATTACGCTATGACGCTTTGGTACACCCAAAGCATTCCTACGGTATCCGGAGTTGCACAATCTCATGGTCTAAGGAAATGATACTTGACATTAGAAAAGCTTTAGCATATGAACTACGATCTTTGTGCTAGGCTTAGGATTGGGTCTTGTCCATCACATCATTCTCGCTAATGATGTGATCCCGTTATCAACGACATCCAATGTCCATGGTCAGGAAACCGTAACCATCTATTGATCAACGAGCTAGTCAACTAGAGGCTCACTAGGGACATGGTGTTGTTTATGTACCCACACATGTATCTGAGTTTCCTATCAATACAATTATAGCATGGATAATAAACGATTATCATGAACAAGGAAATATAATAATAACTAATTTATTATTGCCTCTAGGGCATATTTCCAACAGCCATTTGATCTACAAGACATATTGTAAAGATTTTAGACTAAGTTCATGATAATTAAGTTCATCTAATCAAATTATTTAATGAACTCCCACTCAGATAGACATCCCTCTAGTCATCTAAGTGATACATGATCCGAGTCAACTACGCCGTGTCCGATCATCACGTGAGACGGACTTGTCATCATCGGTGAACATCTTCATGTTGATCGTGTCTTCTATACGACTCATGTTTGACCTTTCGGTCTCTTGTGTTCCGAGGACATGTCTGTACATGCTAGGCTCGTCAAGTCAACCTAAGTGTTTTTGCATGTGTAAATCTGGCATACACCCGTTGTATGTGAACGTTAGAATCTATCACACCCGATCATCACGTGGTGCTTCGAAACAACGAACTTTTGCAACGGCACACAGTTAGGGGAACACTTTCTTGAAATTATTATGAGGGATCATCTTATTTATGCTACCGTCGTTCTAAGCAAATAAGATGCAAAAACATGATAAACATCACATGCAATCAAATAGTGACATGATATGGCCAATATCATTTTGCTCCTTTTGATCTCCATCTTCGGGGCGCCGTGATCATCATCTTCACCGGCATGACACCATGATCTCCATCATCGTGTCTTCATGAAGTTGTCTCGCCAACTATTACTTCTATTACTATGGCTAACACTTTAGCAATAAAGTAAAGTAATTACATGGTGTTATTCAATGACACGCAGGTCATACAATAAATTAAGACAACTCCTATGGCTCCAGCCGGTTGTCATACTCATCGACATGCAAGTCGTGATTCCTATTACAAGAACATGATCAATCTCATACATCACATATATATCATTCATCACATACTTTTGGCCATATCACATCACACGGCACATGCTCCAAAAAGAAGTTAGACGTCCTCTAATTGTTGTTGCAAGTTTTTACGTGGCTGTTATAGGTTTCTAGCAAGAACTTTTCTTTCCTACGCCAAAACCACAACGTGATATGCCAATTACTATTTACCCCTCATAAGGACCCTTTTCATCGAATACGATCCGACTAAAGTGGGAGAGACAGACACCCGCTAGCCACCTTATGCAACTAGTGCATGTTAGTCGGTGGAACCTGTCTTACGTAAGCGTACGCGTAAGGTCGGTCCGGGCCGCTTCATCCCACGATTCCACCGAAACAAGATAAGACTAGTAGTGGCAAGTAAATTGACAAAATCGACGCCCACAACAAACTTGTGTTCTACTCGTGCGTAGAAACTACTCATAGACCTAGCTCATGATGCCACTGTTGGGGATCGTTGCAGAAATTAAAAAAAATCTGCGCATCACCAAGATGAATCTATGGAGTAACTAGCAACGAGAGAGTGGGGAGTGCATCTTCAAACCCTTGAAGATCGCGAGTCAGAAGCGTTGCAAGAACGCGGTTGGAGGAGTCGTACACGTAGTGATTCAGATCGCGGCCGAATCCGATCTAAGCACCGAACAACGGTGCCTCCGCGTTCAACACATGTGCAGCCCGGTGACGTCTCCCGTGCCTTGATCCAGCAAGGAGGAGGGAGAGGTTGAGGAAGAGGGCTCTAGCAGCAGCACGACGGCATGGTGGTGATGGAGCGGCCACTACTAGGAAAACGGCTATAGATGAAATGGACACTAATGGCGCACCACATGTGTGGTGCGCCATTAGTATATAGCAATGGTGCACCACATACAGGTGCGCCATTAGTAATATATTACTAATGGCGCACCTGGTGTGTAGCGCGCCATTAGAAGTTTTGGAAAAAAAAATTGTTACTAATGGCGCACCGTAGGATGGTGCGCCATTACTAGTTGACATAATAATGGCGCACCACACCCACCGTGCGCCATTAGTAGTTTTGAAATAAAATAAAAAAAAATAAAAAAATTTGTTAGTAATGGCGCACCTGTGGACAGTGCGCACTGTCCACTGGTGCGCCACTACTAAGTTTTTTTAAAAAAAGATTCAGAAAAAATTTCAAATTTTTTATTTTTTTTTCAAAACTAGTAATGGCGCACCATGGGTGTGGTGCGCCATTACTAGTTTAACTAGTAATGGCGCACCACCCCACGATGCGCCATTACTAACTTGGCCCAACACCGAATGCACCCCCCATGTGGACCGCCTTTTCAGTTTTAAAAAAATAAAAGAAAATGATGGAAATGTCAAAAAAATAAAAGAAAATAAGTTTCCCATGTGATATGTGGTCTAGTTGTTGGGAAAATTTACAAATATGAATTTCGACTTTATTTGCAAAATCTCTCTGGAAATTTGTAAAATGGGCATAATTTTTGCATACGAACTCGGATTAAAAAGTTTTTTATATGAAAAATCATCTACTCAAAAAGTTACATCCGAATTTAACGGGGGTACCCCGTTAAACATTTTCAAAATCCCCAAAAACCTAACAGAAAAAGTTACGGGGCTTTCAAGATCTAGAGGCAAAAAAATTCAAAAAATTTCAAACTTTCTAGTGGCGCACCAAATATTTTTCAAAATTTCATCATAGTCATGAACATGAACAAAGTCCTAGACATCAACAAGGTATAATAGGATTGATAAGCTAGATATATGAACAGGTGCCTGTGAAGTGAGCTATTGCTGGGGTTGGATAAAACTCTGAAGTTAAGCGTGCTTGGGCTGGAGTGGTGTGAGGATGGGTGACCTTTCGGGAAGTTTGACCACGGAGTGCGATTTGACCTGAGATTAAGCAATAGTGACTTGAGATTAAGAAAAAAACGAAAAAAATTTGAAAAAATTTGAAAAAAATTCTGAATTTTTTTTTGAAAAAAAATCGTTACTAATGGCGCACTTCTATGTGGTGTGCCATTAGTATACCAGATACTAATGGCCCCCTGGGAGGAATTCTAATGGCGCAGTATGGGCAATACTAATGGCGCAGTACGTGGTGCGCCATTAGAACACCAGATACTAATGGCGCACCAGTGGTGCGCCATTAGAATTTAATTCCAATGGCGTGATGCTAGTGGCGCACCAGTAGTGCGCCATTAGAAGGCAAAACGGGTGCGCCACTAGCATGCCTTTTCCTAGTAGTGGGCAGTTCTTCGGCAGGGCTTCGCCAAGCTCTTGCGGAGGAGGAGAGGTGTTGGGGAGGGGAGGCGCTGCGCCTTGGATGTGGTGTTGCAGCCCTCCCCTCGCCCCTCTATTTATAGGGAGAAGTGGAAAGGGGGCCGGCCCCCTCTAGATGAGATCTAGAGGGGGGCGGCGGCCAAGGGGAGGGGCTTGCCCCCCAAGCAAGGGGGGCGCCCCCATTAGGGTTCCCCCCCAACCCAAGGCACATGGGCCCTAGGGGGTGCCGCCCAGCACTCCAAGGGGCTGGTTCCCTTCCCTCTACAGCCCATGAGGCCCTCCGGGACAGGTGGCCCCTCCCGGTGGACCCCGGAACCCCTCCGGTGGCCCCGGTACAATACCGGTATGCCCCCGAATATTTTCGATGACCGTATGACAACTTCCCATATATAAATCTTCACCTCCGGACCATTCCAGAACTCCTCGTGACGTCCGGGATCTTATCCGGGACTCCGAACAACATTCGGTAATCAAATACAAATCTTCCTATTAACCCTAGTGTCATCGAACCTTAAGTGTGTAGACCCTACGGGTTCGGGAATCACGCAGACCTGACCGAGACAGCTCTCCGGCCAATAACCAACAACTGGATCTGGATACCCATGTTGGCTTCCACATGTTCCACGATGATCTCATCGGATGAACCATGATGTCGAGGATTCAAGCAATCCCGTATACAATTCCCTTTGTCAATCGGTACGTTACTTGCCCGAGATTCGATCGTCGGTATCCCAATACCTCGTTCAATCTCGTTACCGGCAAGTCACATTACTCGTTTCGTAATGCATGACCCCGTGACCAACCACTTGGTCACATTGAGCTCATTATGATGATGCATTACCGAGTGGGCCCAGAGATACCTCTCTGTCATACGGAGTGACAAATCCCAGTCTCGATTTGTGCCAACCCAACAGACACTTTTGGAGATACTTGTAGAGCACCTTTATAGTCACCCAGTTACATTGTGATGTTTGGTACACCCAAAGCACTCCTACGGTATCCGGGAGTTACACAATCTCATGGTCTAAGGAAATGATACTTGACATTAGAAAAGCTCTAGCAAATGAATTACACGATCTTGTGCTATGCTTAGGATTGGGTCTTGTCCGTCACATCATTCTCCTAATGATGTTATCCCGTTATCAATGACATCCAATGTCCATGACCATCTGTTGATCAACGAGCTAGTCAACTAGAGGCTTACTAGGGACATGGTGTGGTATATGTATTCACACATGTATTACGGTTTCCGATCAATACAATTACAGCATGAACAATAGACAATTATCATGAACAAGGAAATATAATAATAACAATTTTATTATTGCCTCTAGGGCATATTTCCAGCAGTCTCCCACTTGCACTAGAGTCAATAATCTAGTTACATTGTGATGAATCGAACACCCATAGAGTTCTGGTGTTGATCATGTTTTGCTCGCGGAAGAGGTTTAGTCAACGGATCTGCGACATTCAGATCCGTATGCACTTTACAAATATCTATGTCTCCATCTTGAACTTTTTCACGAATGGAGTTGAAGCGACGCTTGATGTGTCTGGTCATCTTGTGAAACCTGGGCTCCTTGGCAAGGGAAATAGCTCCAGTGTTGTCCCAGAAGAGAGTCATCGGGCCCGACGCATTGAGAATAACTCCAAGGTCGGTAATGAACTCCTTTATCCAGATTGCTTCATGTGCTACCTCCGAGGCTGCCATGTACTCCGCTTCACATGTAGATCCCGCCACAATGCTTTGCTTGCAACTGCACTAGCTTACTGCCCCACCATTCAAAATATACACGTATCCGGTTTGTGACTTTGAGTCATCCAGATCTGTGTCGAAGCTAGCATCGACGTAACCCTTTACGACGAGCTCTTGGTCACCTCCATAAACGAGAAACATATCCTTAGTCCTTTTCAGGTATTTTAGGATATTCTTGACCGCTGTCCAGTGTTCCATGCCGGGATTACTTTGGTACCTTCCTACCAAACTTACGGCAAGGTTTACATCAGGTCTGGTACACAGCATGGCATACATAATAGACCCTATGGCTGAGGCATAGGGGATGACACTCATCTTTTCTCTATCTTCTGCCATGGTCGGGCTTTGAGCTGAGCTCAATTTCACACCTTGCAATACAGGCAGGAACCCTTTCTTGGACTGATCCATATTGAACTTCTTCATATCTTATCAAGGTATGTGCTTTGTGAAAGACCTATGAGGCATCTCAATCTATCTCTATAAATCTTGATGCCTAATATGTAAGCAGCTTCTCCAAGGTCCTTCATTGAAAAACACTTATTCAAGTAGGCCTTTATGCTCTCCAAGAGTTCTGTATCATTTCCCATCAACAATATGTCATCTACATATAATTAATATGAGAAATGCTACAAAGCTCCCACTCACTTTCTTGTAAACGCAGGCTTCTCCATAAGTCTGCATAAACCCAAACGCTTTGATCATTTCATCAAAGCGAATGTTCCAACTCCGAGATGCTCGCACCAGCCCATAGATGGAGCACTGGAGCTTGCATACCTTGTTAGCATTCTTAGGATCGACAAAACCTTCCGGCTGCATCATATACAATTCTTCCTTAAGAAAGCCGTTAAGGAATCCCGTTTTGACGTCTATTTGCCATATTTCATAATCGTAGAATGCAGCAATTGCTAACATGATTCGGACGGACTTAAGCTTTGCTACGGGTGAGAAGGTCTCATCGTTGTCGACCCCTTGAACTTGTCGATAACCTTTAGCGACAAGTCGAGCTTTATAGATGGTAACATTACCATCCGCGTCCGTCTTCTTCTTAAAGATCCATTTATTTTCTATCGCTCGCCGATCACCGGGCAAGTCTGTCAAAGTCCATACTTTTTTTCATACATGGATCCTATCTTGGATTGCATGGCTTCAAGCCATTTGTTGGAATCTGGGCCCACCATCGCTTCTTCAAAGTTTGAAGGTTCACCGTTGTCTAACAACATGATTTCCAAGACAGGGTTGCCATACCATTCTGGTGTGGAACGTGTCCTTGTGAACCTACGAAGTTCAGTAGCAACTTGATCAAAAGTAACTTGATCATCATCATTAACTTCCTCTCTAGTCGGTGCAGGCACCACAGGAACATCTTCCTGAGCTGCGCTACTTTCTGCTTCAAGAGGCAGTACTTCATCAAGTTCCACTTTCCTCCCACTTACTTCTTTCGAGAGAAACTCTTTCTCCAGAAAGGACCCGTTCTTGGCAACAAAGATCTTGCCTTCGGATCTGAGGTAGAAGGTATACCCAATGGTTTCCTTAGGGTATCCTATGAAGACGCATTTTTCCGACTTGGGTTCGAGCTTTTTAGGTTGAAGTTTCTTCACATAAGCATCGCATCCCCAAACTTTTAGAAATGACGGCTTAGGTTTCTTTCCAAACCATAATTCATACGATGTTGTCTCAACGGATTTCGACGGAGCCCTATTTAAAGTGAATGAGGCAGTCTATAAATCATAGCCCCAAAATCAGAGCGGTAGATAGGTAAGAGACATCATAGATCGCACCATATCCAATAGGGTGCGATTACAACGTTCGGACACACCATTACACTGAGGTGTTCCAGGCGGCGTGAGTTGTGAAACGATTCCACATTTCCTTAAGTGTGTGCCAAATTCGTGACTCAAATATTCCCCTCCACGATCTGATCGTAAGAACTTTATTTTTCTGTCACGTTGATTTCAACCTCACTATGAAATTCCTTGAACTTTTCAAAGGTCTCAGACTTGTGTTTCATCAAGTAGACATACCCATATCTACTTAAGTCATCAGTGAGGGTGAGAACATAACGATAGCCACCGCGAGCCTCAACGCTCATTGGACCACACACATCAGTATGTATGATTTCCAACAAGTTGGTTGCTCGCTCCATTGTTCCGGAGAACGGAGTCTTGGTCATTTTTCCCATGAGGCATGGTTACATGCGTGTCAAATGATTCATAATCAAGAGACTCCAAAAGTCCATCTGCATGGAGCTTCTTCATGTGTCTGACACCAATGTTACCAAGGCGGCAGTGCCACAAGTATGTGGGACTATCATTATCAACCTTGAATCTTTTGGTATTCACACTATGAATATGTGTAACATCATGTTCGAGATTCATTAAGAATCAACCATTGAACAGCGGGGCATGACCATAAAATATATCTCTCATATAAATAGAACAACCATTATTCTCGGACTTAAATGAGTAGCCATCTCGTATTAAACGAGATCCAGATACAATGTTCATGCTCAAAGCTGGCACTAAATAACAATTATTGAGGTTTAAAACTAATCCCGTAGGTAAATGTAGAGGTAGCGTGCCGACGGCGATCACATCGACCTTGGAACCATTCCCTTCGCACATCGTCACCTCGTCCTTCGCCAGTCTCCGCTTATTCCGCAGCTCCTGTTTTGAGTTACAAATATGAGAAACCGCACCGGTATCAAATACCCAGGAGCTACTACGAGTACTGGTAAGGTACACATCAATAACATGTATATCACATATACCTTTGGTGTTGCCGGCCTTCTTGTCCGCTAAGTACTTGGGGTAGTTCCGCTTCCAGTGACCACTTCCCTTGCAATAAAAACACTCAGTCTCAGGCTTGTGTCCATTCTTTGGCTTCTTCCCGGCAGCTTGCTTACCAGGCGCGGCAACTCCCGTGCGGTCTTTCTTGATGCCCTTATTACCCTTGCCTTTCTTGATTTTAGTCGTTTTATTCACCATCAACACTTGATGTTCCTTTTTGATTTCCACCTCCGCTGATTTCAGCATTGAATATACCTCAGGAATGGTTTTCTCCATCCCCTGCATATTGAAGTTCATCACAAAGCTCTTGTAGCTTGGTGGAAGCGACTGAAGGATTCTGTCAACGACCGCGTCATCCGGGAGATTAACTCCCAGCTGAGACAAGCGGTTGTGCAACCCAGACATTTTGAGTATGTGCTCGCTGACGGAACTATTCTCCTCCATCTTACAACTGTAGAACTTGTCGGAGACTTCATATCTCTCGACCCGGGCATGAGCTTGGAAAACCATTTTCAGCTCTTGGAACATCTCATATGCTCCGTGCTGCTCGAAACGCTTTTGGAGCCCCGGTTCTAAGCTGTAAAGCATGCCGCACTGAACCAGGGAGTAATCATCAACACACGACTGCCAAGCATTCATAACGTCTTGGTTCGCCCCAGCAGGTGCCTCACCTAGCGGTGCTTCAAGGACATATACTTTCTTGGCAGCTATGAGGATGATCCTCAAGTTCCGGACCTAGTCCATATAGTTGCTACCATCGTCTTTCAGCTTGGTTTTCTCTAGGAACGCGTTGAAGTTGAGGACAACATTAGCGTGGGCCATTTGATCTACAATACATATTGTAAAGATTTTAGACTAAGTTCATGATAATTAAGTTCATCTAATCAAATTATTTAATGAACTTCCACTCAGATAGACATCCCTCTAGTCATCCAAGTGATACATGATCTGAGTCAACTAGGCCGTGTCTGATCATCACGTGAGACGGACTAGTCATCATCGGTGAACATCTTCATGTTGATCGTATCTTCTATACGACTCATGTTCGACCTTTCGGTCTCTTGTTTTCCGAGGCCATGTCTGTACATGCTAGGCTCGTCAGGTCAACCTAAGTGTTTTTGCATGTGTGAATCTGGCTTACACCCGTTGTACGTGAACGTTAGAATCTATCACACCCGATCATCACGTGGTGCTTCGAAACAACGAACTTTCGCAACGGCTCACAGTTAGGGGAACACTTTCTTGAAATTATTATGAGGGATCATCTTATTTATGCTACCGTCGTTCTAAGCAAATAAGATGCAAAAACATGATAAACATCACATGCAATCAAATAGTGACATGATATGGCCAATATCATTTTGCTCCTTTTGATCTCCATCTTCGGGGCGCCATGATCATCATCGTCACCGGCATGACACCATGATCTCCATCATCGTGTCTTCATGAAGTTGTCTCGCCAACTATTATTTCTACTACTATGGCTAACGCTTTAGCAATAAAGTAAAGTAATTACATGGCGTTATTCAATGACACGCAGGTCATAGAATAAATTAAGACACCTCCTATGGCTCCTGCCGGTTGTCATACTCATCGACATGCAAGTCGTGATTCCTATTACAAGAACATGATCAATCTCATACATCACATATATATCATTCATCACATCCTTTTGGCCATATCACATCACACGGCACATGCTGCAAAAACAAGTTAGACGTCTTCTAATTGTTGTTGCAAGTTTTTACGTGGCTGTTATAGGTTTCTAACAAGAACGTTTCTTTCCTACGCCAAAACCACAACGTGATATGCCAATTACTATTTACCCTTCATAAGGACCCTTTTCATCAAATCCGATCCGACTAAAGTGGGAGAGAGAGACACCCGCTAGCCACCTTATGCAACTAGTGCATGTCAGTCGGTGGAACCTGTCTTACGTAAGCGTACGTGTAAGGTCGGTCCGGGCCGCTTCATCCCACGATGCCGCTGAAACAAGATAAGACTACTAGTGGCAAGTAAATTGACAAAATCGACGCCGACAACAAACTTGTGTTCTACTCAGGCATAGAAACTACTCATAGACCTAGCTCATGATGCCACTGTTGGGGATCGTTGCAGAAATAAAAAAAAATTCTACGCATCACCAAGATCAATCTATGGAGTAACTAGCAACGAGAGAGAGGGGAGTGCATCTTCATAGCCTTGAAGATCGTGAGTCGGAAGCGTTGCAAGAACGCGGTTGGAGGAGTCGTACACGTAGCGATTCAGATCGCGGCCGAATCCGATCTAAGCACCGAACAACGGTGCCTCCGCGTTCAACACACGTGCAGCCCGGTGACGTCTCCCGTGCCTTGATCCAGCAAGGAGGAGGGAGAGGTTGAGGAAGAGGGCTCCAGCAGCAGCACGACGGCGTGGTGGTGATGGAGCGGCAGTTCTCCGGCAGGGCTTCACCAAGCTCTTGCGGAGGAGGAGGAGAGGTGTTGGGAAGGGGAGGCGCTGCGCCTTGGATGTGGTGTTGCAGCCCTCCCCTCGCCCCTCTATTTATAGGGAGAAGGGGGAAGGGGGACGGCCCCCTCTAGATGTGATCTAGAGGGGGGCGGCAGCCAAGGGGAGGGGGCTTGCCCCCCCAAGCAAGGGGGGCGCCCCCTTTAGGGTTCCCCCCCCCAACCCTAGGCACATGGGCCCTAGGGGGGGTGGCGCCCAGCCCTCCAAGGGGCTGGTTCCCTTCCCTCTACAGCCCATGAGGCCCTCCGGGACAGGTGGCCCCTCCCGGTGGACCCCCGGAACCCCTCCGGTGTCCCTGGTACAATACCGGTATGCCCCCGAATATTTTCGGTGACTGTATGACAACTTCCCATATATAAATCGTCACCTCCGGACCATTCTGGAACTCCTCGTGACATCCGGGATCTCATCCGGGACTCCGAACAACATTCGGTAATCAAATACAAATCTTCCTATTAACCCTAGCGTCATCGAACCTTAAGTGTGTAGACCCTACGGGTTCGGGAATCACGCAGACATGACCGAGACAGCTCTCCGGCCAATAACCAACAGCGGGATCTGGATACCCATGTTGGCTCCCACATGTTCCACGATGATCTCATCGGATGAACCATGATGTCGAGGATTCAAGCAATCCCGTATACAATTCCCTTTGTCAATCGGTACGTTACTTGCCCGAGCTTCGATCGTCGGTATCCCAATACCTCGTTCAATATCATTACCGGCAAGTCACTTTACTCGTTCCGTAATGCATGATCCCATGACCAACCACTTGGTCACATTGAGCTCATTATGATGATGCATTACCGAGTGGGCCCAGAGATACCTCTCCGTCATACGGAGTGACAAATCCCAGTCTTGATTCGTGCCAACCCAACAGACACTTTCAGAGATACCTGTAGAGCACCTTTATAGTCACCCAGTTACGTTGTGACGTTTGGTACACCCAAAGCACTCCTACGGTATCCGGGAGTTAGACAATCTCATGGTCTAAGGAAATGATACTTGACATTAGAAAAGCTCTAGCAAACGAACTACACGATCTTGTGCTATGCTTAGGATTGGGTCTTGTCCATTACATCATTCTCCTAATGATGTGATCCCGTTATCAATGACATCCAATGTCCATGATCATCTGTTGATCAAGGAGCTAGTCAACTAGACGCTTACTAGGGACATGATGTGGTCTATGTATTCACACATGTATTACGGTTTCCGATCAATACAGTTAGAGCATGAACAATAGACAATTATCATGAACATGGAAATATAATAATAACCATTTTATTATTGCCTCTAGGGCATATTTCCAACAGAATCCTATGCTAATTGAATTGTGGCTCAAAGATCTTGTATTGCTTATGTTTCTCCCATCTATCTCTGACAAAAATTAGGATTAGATGGGCACTTTCGCAAGTACCCGCCCTCTCTCTCTATCTTTCTTTCTCCGCCTGCCAGATCAAAAAGCAACGGAAAACAATCTCACCCTTCCTCTCATCCCCCTCATGTCCCGTTCCTGTAGCCAACCAAGAACAAATATGAGACGCACCTGACAGAGAGAAGAGTTGGAGCTGGATAGAGGAAGGCAGTAAAACATCCTTTCGTCCATGCAAATTAACCAAGTCAGCACAAAAAGTGAACCAAATCAAGCCGAGAAGCAACCCGCGGGAGGGAGGGGGGATTCGTCCTACCACCTCGTAGGAATAGATTGAGCCGTCACCGCACAACCCTAGAGGATGCACCGGTGGAGATGAAAGTCGCCACCTGCCGGAGGCTCGTCATTGGCGGCACAGCGGCGAAGGCCACATACCTCCCGTGCCTAGCAGCAGCATAAACCATCGGCGCCGCAAAGGCATGGGGGACAGCCGAGCAGGTGTTGTTTTGCCAACTTGCCATCAGCGGACACCGGACGGGTGACGGCGGCACTGAGGAGGAGGTGTTGTTTTTCGGTGTCCGGGGCGTTCACGCAGTAGTGCGGAAGTGGGAGAGAAGATCGGGGGCTTCGTCAACAAAAGTGGAAGAGTTCATCGTTGTGGAGGCACGGGGAGAGGAAGTGGGAGAGGAGATCAGCGGCTTCAGTCTGGACGCCGGCTGCTTCTAGGAAGACGAGGGAAGTGGGAGAGAAGGACGTGCGTGGGGGGCTTCGGACGAATCGATCATGGGCAGAAGAAGGGCGTACACGAACGTGAAAAAAACCGTGATGCGTGGGAGGCATATCGGTACGGGAGAAAACCGCGTGAGAGAGAGGGGACGTGCATACGTGGATCGAGGTGCAGGGGTGGTCGAACCATCACGACGACGACAGATTGCCCTTTAATAGTAGAGATGTATTGACCCCCTTCTTTAAATTAGTTGTGACAGATGCGGGATGAACTCCTACCACATGATCGCATACGAGCAATTCAAGAGGAATTGTCGGGATTCTTTCTTGACCACGTCATACCTAAAGCCGGAGAATACCATGTGGAAGTTGAAACCGATTTTATATGTTAGGGATTGTAAGACATGTTATATTGTATATATGTAGTAGCGTTGGATAGATATACGAAAACTTGCTGTTCGGACAATCTCTCAGAGAAAGAGAGGTCTCACTTCTCTCTATATATATATGTTCATGACAATCTTCTGTAATTAATGGTTCCTTCATTTTACTAGCTAGCGTGTCGAGTTCTCTTTATACGTATAGTACTTAGCGTCGACCAAGCACGGAGAAAGAGAGGTCACTTCTCTCTATTAGATAACTAACACAATATGATCAAACCCCTAAATTAACCCTCGAAAACCCCCTAACCCCCCCTTTCAAAAAAAAAAAAACAAAAATCCCAGCTCTTGCCAGCTGCTGACGCGTGGAGGCCTTTTGGTCCCGGTTGGTATTATCAACCGGGACTAAAGGTCCTCCTGTCTAGGCGCCCCGCAGTGGCCACGTGGAGCTCCTTCTGTCCTGGTTCGTAAGAGAACCGGGACTAAAGGTTTTGGGCCCTAGTCCCGACCCTTTAGTCCCGGTTCCAGAACCAGGGCTAAAAGGTCTATGAAACCGGGATAAATGACCCGTTTTCTACTAGTGTGTTGACGTATAAATGTATTGCTTAGTCTTTTCTATCAGATCGGTTTTTAATTGCATTAGCTAGAGCATGCACTTCTACATGGTATCGAAGTCAAGAGGTCTTGAGTTTAATAAGACCCAGCTCACTTTCGGTCCACACTTAGATCTGAGAGAGCCACACATAAAAGGAAATATTGACGTATAAATGTATTTCTTTTTTGCTTGCAGTGCCTAGAGCATGCACTTCTAACAGTTCAGAAAGAACAAGTTCTCATTTCATCTATCTCATTACTTTACCGAAGGATATATTGGGCGCGCGACGATCGAAGAGCCATGACCTTTTGGGTAAGAACGCACGCGTTCACGTCCATGACTGGCCTGGAGTAATATAGTAATGGCACGGTACAGTGTGCACCACGTTCCTGGTCCTGCAAGGGTGCAAGTGGCACGTAGCTTTGCATGCGTCCTCCGAGAGATAAGACGCCACCTTTGTCGATCCCCAACAAACCACGCCTCTAAAGCTTAGCTAGTGACTCAGCTCGTAGCTAGGCGCCGTGCAAAACGATTCCATATCCGTTAAGCAGATCCAGCTTGGATCGACGCCGGAGCTAGCGTGATCCGTAAATCATGCCGCTGCCAGATTAACAAGTCCCTACTCGGTACTCCATGCATGGAACCAGCCCAGCGATGTGCCTTTTGCCTTACATATATATATAGTACTATGTGTCTAGTGGGTTGTCAGCTGCAAATGCATATAGTACAAACTAGGATGCAGGCAAGTTGATGGAAGTGGCACAGCTGCATCAATCGCGCGCCACCATTCGATTTTTCCGACCTTGGTCCATGCGACCTGCACATGCACCTTGTCGTTCCACTTTGGTAACGAGTCTCCCTCTCTCTTCAACTAGTCGATCGTGTGGATCACACTCACATTGAGCTAGAGGAGGTAACTGGCCGCTCGGCTTATAAATAACGAGGGGTAGTGGGTATCTTGTGCAAGCCACACGACCTTCGTACGAAGGTGCAACGAGCTTAGCTGCGCCCACAGATCGAGCTAGCAGCTAGCAATGGCGTCCAGAGCAGCAGCGGCCGCCGTGGTCGTCCTGGCCTTGCTCTGTGCCGCTCAGTCGTCCCTCTCGGCGGCGGTGACCGCCGGGGGTCTGTCCCCTGACTTCCACGCGACGACGTGCCCGCCGCTGGAGCAAATCGTGGCGTTCCACGTGGGGGAGGCATTCAAGAACGACTCCGGCGTCGCCCCGGCGCTCATCCGCATCCTCTTCCACGACTGCTTCCCGCAGGTGCGTATCCATGTCGAAAATGTGTATGTATGTATGTATCAAAATGCATGACATATTTAACCCTAATAATAACGTTGCAGGGCTGCGACGGGTCGGTGCTCATCGAGGGCCCCGGCACCGAGCAGGACGAGATCCCCAACAAGACGCTCCGCAGGGTGGCGCTGGACCTCATTGACCGCATCCGCATGCGCGTGCACAGCGCCTGTAGCCGCACGGTCTCGTGCGCCGACATCACCGTGCTCGCCACCCGCGAGTCGCTCGTCCTGGCCGGCGGGCCACGCTTCGAGGTCGCCCTCGGCCGGCGCGACTCCTTCTTCCCGGCGTCCAAGGACCAGGTCGGCCTGCTGCCGGCGCCCTTCCACCCCGTGGACAAGCTCATCAAGTCCTTCGGCGACCGCGGCCTCAACGTGACGGACCTGGTGTCCCTCTCCGGCGCGCACACCTTCGGCGTCGCCCACTGCCCGGCCTTCGACGACCGGTTCAAGGACGGCATCGACATGAACCCGGCCATCGACCGCACGTTCGCCACCATGCTGCGGAACAAGTGCGACAAGGACAAGCCCCGCGGCACCCTCAAGCAGAACCTCGACGTGCGCACGCCGGACGTCTTCGACAACAAGTACTACTTCGACCTGATCGCGAGGCAGGGGCTGTTCAAGTCGGACCAGGGCCTCTTCGACCATCCCACCACCAAGCGCATGGCCACACGATTCTCCCTCAACCAGGACGCCTTCTTCGAGCAGTTCGCCAGGTCCATGGCGAAGATGGTCAACATGGACCTGCTCACCGGCGACAAGGGCGAGATCCGGGCCAGATGCGCCGTCCGCGGCACTCCCCCACGCATCCAGGCCGCCGCCGCGGGCGACGACGACGGAATCTCCGCCGACATGTAAGAGTTGTTCGATGTAACGTAGTGTTCGTGAGCGAACTGTGTGACGCACGCACGGTGGTCAAGTAGATGTGTTTGTGTGAGTGTCCTGTGCTATCTACTTACTAGTGAATAAGATGAGTGGTTAAGCCGTACGCTTCCTAGCATAGGATCGATCGAGGTAGGCTCTTTTTGGACACCGGTTTTAGATCTTCAGCAACATCGTAATGTCTTTTTAGATTTCCAAAATCACTAAGCTGCAAGATCAGAAATGGTGCCATGTCACTGCCAGAACACCGTATGCTATTGCTACCATGTCACCGGCGGTGTTCTGTGTTCACTGTGCGATGGTCAACATATACTCCCTCCGTCCGGAAAAAGTTGTCCAGAGCGCAGTGTAATGTTCTTTTTGCAAAACAACCCTCAAAATTTGAAAACTGTCTGAAGTAGGTACCAGTCTCCTTCTCCTCCCTCCGTCCGTCCTCCGCCCGTCGCCAGGGGCCGGCGCGGTCTGATTCCGCCGCCCGTCTTTGGCGATTCCGCGCTTCGCAGACACCCACGAACACCGCGCCGCCCACCCGAGAACAGCTGCCCATTGATTCCGCCGCCCACCGGAGGCGAGCTGGTCTCGATTCCCTGCGTCGCCAGGACCAACTGCCGACCACCTGCGCGATTCCGCCGCCTACCTGCGTGATTCCGCCGCCCACCGCCACTGCCGGCCACCTGAGTGACGGAATCGCCCACCCGACGGTCACCGAGCTGGTAGCCGAGCTTGGCTGGTGGAACGCTCTTTCCCGCCCCGCCTCTGCTGCTGCTACGAATCCAATCACCGGCCCCGCCTCTCGTAGGCATTCCTGGACGCATGAAGATGTTTGGAAACAAACAATCAATCATTTTTTGGAAGCAAATTAACAATCCATTTTTGGAAACAAACAATCAATATGATTCCACCAGGTTCCTCGAGATTGGAGTATATTTCCAAATAATTTCAGTGCACAATCAATCAATTTTATTTTGGAAAGAATCAATATGATTCCACCAATTCCTCAAGTCTGGAGTATATTTCCAAATATTTTTAGTGCACAATCAATCAATTTATTTTGGAAACAAATCAATGTTCCACCAGATTCCTCAAGACAGCAGTATATTTTTCAAAACAATCAATCAAATGTTGTAGTCTTGACCAGGAGAATAACATTTTCAATCAAAAAGTTGCAGTCTTTATACATACGGTTTTCTTCAGTTAGTCTTATGGGCCATCCAAAAAATGGTTCATTGGAACATTCTTGTTGACAGCTCCTTGCGGTCAAATTCGAAATTATTGTAAGGAGTTAACTGAATTTAGTTTCGGTAAAGTTTACAGTAAAGCCAAATTAACTGAATTTTCAGTAAATTTAACAACAGGAATTTTCTTGCTGGCATAGCTGAGAAACTCTAATTTTCTCACAATTTATCTGAGAGACTCTAATTTCTCACATTTTTTTGCACCGCAAATTCACACTGGCGTTGCAAATCGTCAGGTGTAGTACTGGCATTGCATTGCAAATTCACCATATATAATCCCTCATGACAGTTAGATGGAGTAGCACTCTTGATTAACAGGACAAGAACATGGTGGCAACACTGTTAGATGGAGTAGCAACTAACAGAGTGTGTTTCAGAATTAACAGGAACATGGTGCATATCTAGACTTTGTGTACTCTTGATTGCGGTGATTTTGGTAGATAATGTACTCCAGCAACGACATCTAGACACACAAAATCTTCAGATCCTACTACTCCACATGTACTCCAGAAATCACAGTTTCAGAATTAACAATCTGACATTAAAGAGTTAAGATTTACTGAACTTGGTGAAGGTAGATCAAAATTTCAGTGTGGCACTGAATTTGTAAACATCTGAATTACAACACAGGATATTGACAGTAAATAAATTAGGCTAGATTTTGGACACATTTTGTGCAATCACTGAACTACAATGGACAATTTTGTTAGCTAGCAGCTCCTGAAGGAATACCTGTCATTGGCCTGAATAACCTAGACCTGCCCACCATTGAGGAAGCATAAGTTAGCAGATGAGTAAATGTTGATGTTGATTTGGATAATCAGAGTTATGACCAAGTTGCAAACATCAAACATCACATTTGGTACTGCAGGCACTAATTACTGAACATCACATTGCAGCGAGCTATAACAATTAACATAGCAGCTTGTTGAGCTGGTTCGTCAAGTTCAGGAATTTCCAGAGAGGTTCAATGCAATTCTTTGCAAACTGAATTTCAACATTCTTCCCGTGAAGCACAAAGATCACATCAAGCACAAGCACGGCGGGGCAATATCAAGCGATTGGGACGCGGCATGGGGCTGAAAGGGGCAAAGGGCCTGACCTTATCGTCAAGGACAAGCCGCAAGCGCGCCACGGCCTTGCTCTGCCTCCGCATCCGGCGGCCCCGCACGGCGATCCCGAGCAGCGCGATGGCGACGGGCACCGACCACGCAGCGCTCCCTCGTTGCGCGTCGCCACAGTAGCAGCACCTCCACGGGAAGCCTCCACCACGGCGCCGCCGCTGCCGCCCTCCCTTCGCACCGCACATGGTGACCTTTGACGGCGTTCGCGAGTTTGTTAACGCACCGCAGCATGCGGCGTGGCGCGTAACGCCAAGGTGACCTCCTGTGCCGCATACTCACGCGTCCACTTCTGCTGCTCGGCCCCGCCGCCGCAGCGCCGAGGAGGAGGACCTGGAAATGGCCGCCACCGAGTAGATCGAAGAAAAATCGAGCCTTCTCCTCGCCGTGGATCACCATGGGGAAAGAGGAGGGGAACAAGGAGAGGGAAGCTGCGGGGGAGGCGTGGGGTGGAGGAGGCTTGGGGGAGGAGAGCTCCGGCGATGCGGGGACCTGCGGGGGGGCTGCGGAGGAGCCGAGCTGCCGAGGCGCGAGGGAGCACGACAGAGGGGCGGGGGAGACGACGGGGAGCTGCGGGTTTGTCGGGAATTCGCTGGGGGTGTTTTCAGAAAAAGACCATGGAGACAACTTTTCCCGGACGGAGGGAGTATAACATAAGCCCAATAATGAAACGAAACTTTTGCCATTTAAAGTATAAGCACAACATACAGAAACGATCAACCGACTACTGTGAAAAGAAAGTACATTATCATCAGCTACTTAACAACCAGTAGTCGAAATCCATGGCCAGTTGCTTAATTTTAGAGCCTTCAAATTCATGTCAAGCCACACTGTGCAGCTAAGACAATTTTTTTAGTGAGCAGTGCTTCGGTACACACCTAGGAAACTTTGAAATGGGCATTCTCGTGCATCCACGTGAATCATTAGATTAATTAACAGAAAAGCTAGCTGGCTGACTTTCGCTGGGAAAGGGGTGGCAAATGAACCCCTTTTGCTAGGAGCTTTAGTTTTGAGACGAGATCAAAAGGTGGCAGTTTTAAACGAAAAATTGCCTTCTCTGACAAAAACTGGCATGTCGCTCTGAAAAAACTGTCATCCATCACAACTAAAAATGCAAGTAAAATCGTTCGCAAAATGTCACCCCCTCCTGGCAAACATTCGCCAGTTAAGGGGTTCTTAATTCATCCTCAAATTTGTTGGGTAATTAGTTATGTCGGCACCAGCCCACACACACGTGAGACGTGACCTATTCCTGGCCTTGGCGGTGCTCCACCGGCACTCTAATGATTCTACCAATCACTTTCATCTTCCTTATTACCGCGGGTGAGTATCTTCCTGAGCCATATCATGGTATAGCAAATGGCCTATCTACACGAAGAGCAGCCGGACGGATTGATGCATTAAGAAGAATGCGGCAAGCGTCTTAAGAATTTAGGAAAGGGGCCGGCTAGGAAACAGGAAATAATTCTGTTGCGATGGGGCATGTGGGGCTGAGTTCTTGGAGACAACACCTATTGTGTGACTAGGTGATTCATCCTAGCTTGACATCGCAAACATGTTTACATGTGACCCATAGGCCTCTCCACTACTGCTCTCTGGTACCAATGGTCCTATATTGCCTTAAAACGCCATTTTGATTTTTACGGGATTTTTTCCTCGCCGTCTGTGAGGCGGAACAAAATGGATCACTTTTCATCTTCGGTAGGTTGATCTGTCGGAAATCCATCCCTACCGGTGGAGGGATTTGAAGCCATTGTGATCACCGACAATTTGTTCTTCATTGAGATCATCATCTCCATCACCATTTACATCTGCATCATCCCCATCATCACCTTCATCTCCCTTTTTTTTAATCTATGAACTATTACCTCGGATCTGTTGTTGAGATTACTCTCTGTGTTGATTACATCATGCTCAAATTGTTTATTATATCAATACCCCATTGATCATGCTTCATATGATGTCTTGTGAGTAGTCCATTACGTTCTTGAGGAATGGGCGAAACCTTGTTGCTAGTAATCATGTGAAATTGAATAAAGTTCAATGTTTTGATATTATGTTTTGGTGCGATTCTTTAGTGGTGATGAGCAAATGTCGACGGCATATCACTTCACTTGATGGGCCCAGAGGAGAGCCTTCTGTGGTCAGTTTGTCTACGATGGATGGTTGGTGTGACAGAAATTTGCATACCCTAAGTTCATGAACTATTGCATAAGGGCTTGTTGTAACCCTAGAATTTAATGTTATAGTTAGATGTTATATTAATTACCCATGTATAGTTACCGATGCTTGCATTAAGAGTTAAATCTTAAGTATGTATCTTGTTCATGTAAGAATAGTTCATTACCATAGTTTCCACCACACAACAATTATCAAAGCTATGAAAGTGTCGGCGATCTTGGTGAAAAAAACTTGCTGAAATTCTCGTGTGTCCTTGACAGTGATCTAACCCTTATAAGTGACGGCTTGTCCTTAGCACAATTAAGAATTGGGCCATTTGTTGCACCATTGATCTTTTGTTATGTAAGTTCTTGCAATTGTTCTTGTGATCGAACAAACCATCCAACACTCTTTGCAACTTTTAAAGTGATTCATTGTTGATTTATATCGACCAATTGGCCAAGTCCTTCTGATTATCACTAGGCTCTATACTCTTACTTATCGAAAAGAGTTGCAATAGATTCCCTACACTCGTGGGTTCTAGCGCCACCGTAGAAGAGGGGGGCGCCTTCTTCTTCTTCCTTGGCCTTCTCCCTTGGAAGGAGGGGTGTTTCCCCCTATGGTTTTTGGTTGCTACCGTGGAGAGGAAGAGAGCTTCCCTCGATATTGGGTCTCAGTTTCGAGGGGGTATTTTTCTACATGCGGAAATCTATCTTGCTCGTCATTTTAGAATTTTCTTGGAGATCCGTAACTATGAAAAACTCAAAAAATGGCGGATCTAAAAACCCATGTCCAAGCTCTCGCCATAAGGGTGACCCTTGCACAATTTTGTGGGACCCATGGACATTCCTTATGACTCAGCTTAGGCCTAGGGCGCGTGGGCTGGATGAGTAGAGAAAATATTCTGGGCTCATCTTGTTGTCTCCTTTTGCAAGTATCTATGACCTGAGAAAATATTTGCGCCTAATAGTTTTCATATTTGTTCAAGAAGTTCCCTGAAAACCAAAAGGTAAGATATGCAACTCTGCCTTTTCGACAATTTTAGTAGGATAGCCAAATAAATATAAAGCTAAATTGATAATTTAGTGGCATGAGAACTTTGAAAATTATACACCTACTACGTATCAGGTAGCACCAGAGAAGAACCAATATGAATTATCGTTGTTATTGTGTAATCATTTGAATATGTGCTTGTATTTTTTGGGCAAGCATTGATGTTTGTCGGTCATTTTTATAAACAACGGTATTTGTTATCAACTATACAACAAGCACATGTTTTAGTTTATTACCTAACAACTATAGCACTTAAAACACATTTGACCATGGAATAGAACCTACTATAAAGAAACATCCAAATGATCTCATGAAAAGATGCATGCACACACTTTATATATTCTAGAAACATTTAGGTGCTTATACACAATTATAGACTAGAAACTGCTATCAAGATATTTGATTGACAGCACACTTCAGAGATCTCAATGAAACCATTGAAGAGAAACGAGAGAGAGAGAGAGAGAGAGAGAGAGAGAGAGAGAGAGAGAGAGAGAGAGAGAGAAACAAATGATATATATATATAGTTTAACTCACCAAGTGTCACAAGTTAATATATGTTTTCTGTTATTCGTTTACTCGTATCTATGTGAATTTGGTTTAAAGATCATTTTAAGGGGCAATATCACAAAAATGAAACCTCTCCTACAACTACTGTCCAAGTTTAGTCGAGCACAAATGTATTCTTCAACAATTTACATTAAAGCTATATAATAAAAATACTATAGTTAATGGTAAGAAACCTTATAATGTGGTTAATTATGCTCACCAAATAGTTTAAAATAGTTACTAAAATTATCTGTTGTAAAAATGAGCTATAAATAAGTATAAAAGTTTAGTACAAATGTTTTGTACTTGCCTTGCCTCGGAGTTATTCTGACCTTATATACTTAATAATAAAAATCATAATTTATTAATTATATATTAGAATTAGCTTGACTACTTCTTTGATAATTATAATAATACTTATCATGTTCAGGTCTTCAAAGATTATTGGCAAATCAGTTGATGTATTATATACATATCTAACTGGAAAAAAAATTAAATGTGTTTATTATGTATTTGCAAATCAATTGTATTTTGTGTTAAATAGTAATTTTATAGTCATTTGGAGGACTACTTAATCCTAATTTGCATTGGTCATAGTTATGCAAAATGTATAATTAATTGATAATTAATTATCTATTCCGCACTAATAATAATCCAATTGCATATATCTTATAACTAAAGTACCAATTAAAATTACACATATAAATATCATAATACTAGATGATTAACCCACACAATGTTGTGGGAACGGTATGAGCTATTTTGAAGATAGCTTCAAATTCGTCGTAGGAATGTTAATTGAAATAATACATACACCGAGAACCAATGTGAATGTTTTCCAAAACCGTAAATTGTTAAAAAATCGTGAATGTTTTTCAAATTTAGGAACTTTTATTAGAATTTAAAACTTTTTACAAATCCGAGAACTTTTTGCAAATTTGAGAAATTTTATAGAATTTACAAGCTCTTGTTGAGTTCATGGACATTTTCCATATTTATGAACTTTTTCAAATCCATGAAAGTTTTAAAATTCGTGAAACAGAAATTGAGTTGATGAAAATTTCATTAAATTTTCCAATTTTGCAATTTTGTAAAAAAAATTTGTGAATTCTTTCCAAACCCATGAACATTTTCCAAATTTGTTAACTCGGTTGATGTAGTCGAACTTCTTCGCGCTTCAACCGATCAAGTACTGAACGCACGGCACCTCCGCATTTTGCACACGTTCAGCTCGGTGACGTCCCTTGCCTACTTGATCCAGCAAGACGTCGAGGTAGTAGATGAGTTCTGTTAGCATGATGGCGTGGTGATAGTGATGGTGAAGTGATCCTCGCAGGGCTTCGCCTAAGCACTACGAAAATACGACCGAGTGTGTAAACGGTGGAGGGGGCGCCGCACACGGATAGGCAATTATCTGGTGTGTGCTAGGCGCCCCCTCCCACATATATATAGATGGGAGGGAGGGAGGAGCAGCCAAGGGGGGCACCCAAGTAGGAGGAATCCTACTTGGGGTCTCTCCGAAGGTGGCGCCCCCCTGCCATGTATAGGAGCGGGGGAAAGGCAGGGGAGCGTGCCCCCCCCCCTTCCTTTCTTCCATGAGAGGGAAAGGCAGGAGGGGCTAGCCCTCCCCCTTTTCCTTCCCTAGGGCTGTCTGGCTAGGGAAAGGGTGCAGCAGCCCCCTGTGGGCTGGTCTGTCACTCTCTTGGCCCATTAAGCCCATATACATGCCGAGGGTGCCCGGAACCCCTTCCGGTGACCCGATTTCTTCCCGGTACGTCCAGAAACACTTCCGGTGTCCAAATACCATCGTCCTATATATTAATATTTACCTCTCAACCATTTCGAGACTCCTCATCATGTCCGTGATCTCATCCGGGACTCCGAACAACATTCGGTCACCAAAACATATAACTCATATAACACTAGATCGTCAACGAACATTAAGCGTGCGGACCCTATGGGTTCGAGAACTATGTAGACATGACCGAGACACCTCTCCGGTCAATAACCAATAGCGGAACCTGGATGCCCATATTGGCTCCTACATATTCTACGAAGATCTTTATCGGTCAAACCATTATGACAACATACGTAATTCCCTTTGTCTATCGGTATGTTACTTGCCCGAGATTCGATCGTCCGTATCTTCATACCTAGTTCAATCTCGTTTCCGGCAAGTCTCTTTACTCGTTCCGTAATACATCGCCTCGTGACTAACTCCTTAGTCATTTTCTTGCAAGCTTATGATCTGTATTACCGAGAGGGTCCATAGACACCTCTCCGATACTCGAAGTGACAAATCCTAATCTCGATCTATGCCAACTTAACAAACACCTTTGGATATACCTGTAGAGCATCTTTATGTTCACCCAGTTACGTTGTGACGTTTGATAGCACACAAGGTATTCCTTCGGTATCCGGGAGTTGCATAATCTCATAGTCGAAGGAATAAGTATTTGACATGAAGAAAGCAATAGCAATAAACTGAACGATCATTATGCTAAGCCAAAGGGTGGGTTTTGTCCATCACATCATTCTCCTAATGATGTGATCCCGTTATCAAATGACAACACATGTCCATGGTTAGGAAACCTTAACCATCTTTGATCAACGAGCTAGTCTAGTAGAGGCTTACTAGGGACACGCTATTTGTTTATGTATTCACACATGTATTTAAGTTTCCGATCAATACAATTCTAGCATGAATAATAAACCTTTATCATGAATAAGGAAATATAAAATAATAACTTTATTATTACCTCTAGGGCATATTTCCTTCAGTCTCCCACTTGCACTAGAGTCAATAATCTTGTTCAGATCGCCATGTGATTTAACACCAATAATTCACATCGTCATGTGATTAACACCCATAGTTCGCATCACCATGTGACCAACACCCAAAGGGTTTACTATAGTCAATATTTTAGTTCACATCGCCATGTGATTAACACCCAAAGAGTACTAAGGTGTGATCATGTTTTGCTTGTGAGAGAAGTTTAGTCAACAGGTCTGTCACATTCAGATCCGTATGTATTTTGTAAATTTCTATTTCTACAATGCTTCGTATGGAGCTACTCTAGCTAATTGATCCCACTTTCAATATGTATCCGGATCGAGACTCGGAGTCATCCAGATCGGTGTCAAAGCTTGCATCGACGTAAGTCTTTACGACGAACTGTTTATCACCTCCATAACCGAGAAATATTTCCTTAGTTCTCTAAGGATAATTTTAACCGTTGTCCAGTGATCTACTCCTGGATCACTATTGTACCTATTTGCCAAACTCATGGCAAGATACACAATAGGTCTGGTACACAGCATGGCATACTTTATAAAACCTATGGCTGAGGCATAGGGAATGATTTTCATTCTCTCTCTATCTTATGTCGTGGTCGGGCTTTGAGTCTTACTCAACTTCACACCTTACAATACGGGCTAGAACTCCTTCTTTGACTGATCCATTTTGAACTCCTTCAAAATCTTGTCAAGGTGTGTTCTCATTGAAAAATCTTATCAAGCGTCTTGATCTGTCTTTATAGATCTTGTTGCCTAATATATAAGCAGCTTCACCGAGGTCTTTCATTGGAAAATTCTTATTCAAGTATACTTTTATGCCATCCAGAAATTCTATATCATTTCCAATCAACAATATGTCATCCACATATAATATCAGAAATGCTACAGAGCTCCCACTCACTTTTTTGTAAATAAAGGCTTCACCGAAAGTCTGTATAAAACCATATGTTTTGATCACCTCATCAAAGCGTATATTCCAAGTCCGAGATGCTTGCACCAGTCCATAGATGGATCGCTGGAGTTTGCACACTTTGTTAGCACCTTTAGGATCGACAAAACCTTTTGGTTGCATCATATACAACTCTCTTTAAGAAATCCATTAAGGAATGCGGTTTTGACGTCCATTTGCCAGATTTCATAATCATAAAATGTGGCAATTGCTAACATGATTCGGACGGACTTAAGCATCGCTACGGGTGAGAAAGTCTCATCGTAGTCAACCCTTTGAACTTGTTGAAAACCTTTTGCAACAAGTCGAGCTCTGTAGACAGTAACATTACCATCAACTTCAGTCTTCTTCTTGAAGATCCATTTATTCTCTATGGCTTGCCTATCATCGGGCAAGTCCACCAAAGTCCACACTTTGTTCTCATACATGGATCCTATCTCAAATTTCATGGCCTCAAGACATCTGTCGGAATCTGGGCTCATCATAGCTTCTTCGTAGTTCGTAGGTTCACCATGGTCTAGTAACATGACTTCCAGGACAGGATTACCATACCACTCTGGTGCGGATCATGCTCTGTTCGACCAACGAGGTCCAGTAGTTACTTGATATGAAGTTTCATGATCATCATCATTAGCTTCCTCTCTAATTGGTATAGGAATCACGGGAACGGATTTCTCTGATGTGCTAGTTTCCAATTTGAGAGAAGGTACACTTACCTCATCAAGTTTTACTTTTCTCCCACACGCTTCTTTCGAGAGAAACTCCTTCTCTAGAAATGTTTCATTCTTGCCAACAAAGATCTTGCCTTCGAATCTGTGGTATAAGGTGTACCCAATTGTTTCCTTAGGGTGTCCGATGAGGACGCACTTCTCCGATTTGGGTTCGAGCTTATCAGGCTGAAGCCTTTTGACATAAGTGTCGCAACCCCAAACTTTAAGAAATGACAACTTAGGTTTCTTGCCAAACCACAGTTCATACAGTGTCTTCTCAACGAATTTAGACGGTGCCATATTTAACATGAATGCAGCTGTCTCTAATGCATAACCGCAAAACGATAGTGGTAAATCACTAAGAGACATCATAGATCGCACGATATCTAATAAAGTACGGTTACGGCGTTTGGACACACCATTACGCTATGGTGTTCCAGGTGGCGTGAGTTGTGAAACTATTCCACATTGTGTAAAATGAAGGCCAAACTCATAACTCAAATATTCGCCTCTGCGATCAAATCTTAGAAACTTTATTTTCTTGTTATGATGATTCTCCATGTCACTCTGAAATTCTTTGAACTTTTCAAATGTTTCGGACTTGTCTTTCATTAAGTAGATATACCCATATCTGCTCAAATCATCTGTGAAGGTCAGAAAATAACGATACCCGCCGCGTGCCTCAACACTCATCGGACCGCGTACATCGGTATGTATTATTTCCAATAAGTCATTGGCTCGCTCCATTGTTCCGGAGAACGGAGTTTTAGTCATCTTGCCCATGAGGCATGGTTCGCAAGTATCAAATGATTCATAACCAAGTGATTCCAAAAGTCCATATGCATGGAGTTTCTTCATGCGCTTTACACCAATATGACCTAAACAGCACTGCCACAAATATGTTGCACTATCATTATCAACTTTGCATTTTTTGGCATCAATATTATGAATATGTGTATTACTACGATCGAGATTCAATAAACCATTTACATTGGGTGTATGACCATAGAAGGTTTTATTCATGTAAACAAAACAACAATTATTCTCTGACTTAAATGAATAACCGTATTGCAATAAATATGATCCAATCATATTCATGCTCAACGCAGAAACCAAATAACACTAATCCTGAAGGTAGAGGGAGTATGCGATGGTGACCTTATCAACCTTTGGATCACTTCTAACACACATCGTCACCTCGCCCTCAACTAGTCTCTGTTCATTTTGTAACTCATGTTTCGAGTTACTAATCTTAGCAACTAAACCGGTATCAAATACCCAGGGGCTACTTTGAACACTAGTAAAGTACACATCAATAACATGTTTATCAATTATACCTTTGTTCACTTTGCCATCCTTCTTATCCGCCAAGTATTTGGGGCAGTTTCGCTTCCAGTGATCATTTCCTATGCAGTAGAAGCACTCAGTTTTAGGCTTGGGTCTAGCTTTGGGCTTCTTCATGGGAGCGGCAACTTGTTTGTTGTTCTTCTTGAAGTTCCCTTTCTGTCCCTTGCCCTTTTTCTTGAAACTAGTGGTTTTGTTAACCATCAACACTTGATGCTCTTTCTTGATTTCTACCTTCATCGATTTCAGCATCATGAAGAGCTTGGCAATTGTTTTCATCATCCCTTGCATATTATAGTTCATCACGTAGTTCTAGTAGCTTGGTGATAGTGACTAGAGAACTCTGCCAATCACTATCTTATCTGGAAGATTAACTCCCACTTGATTCAGGCGATTGTAGTACCCAGAAATTCTGAGTACATGCTCACTGGCTGAGCTATTCTCCTCCATCTTGTAGGAAAAGTACTTGTGAGAGGTCTCATACCTCTCGACATGGGCATTAGTCTGAAATACCAATTTCAACTCTTAGAACATCTCATATGCTCCGTGGCGTTCAAAACGTTTTTGAAGTCCCGGTTCTAAGCCGTAAATAATGTCACACTAAACTATCAAGTAGTCATCATAGCCTGTAAACGTTCATAATGTCTGCATCTGCTCCTGCAATAGGTCTGTCACCTAGCGGTGCATCAAGGACATAATTCTTCTATGCAACAATGAGGATAATCCTTAGATCACGGACCCAGTCTGCATCATTGCTACTATCATCTTTCAACTTTACTCTAGGAACATATCAAAAAAATAGGAGCTATATCGCGAGCTATTGATCTACAACATAGATATGCAAATACTATCAGCACTAAGTTCATGATAAATTAAGTTCAATTAATCAAATTACTTAAGAACTCCCACTTAAGTAGACATCCCTCAAGTCATCTAAGTGACACGTGATCCAAATCAACTAACCCATGTCCGATCATCACATGAGATGGGGTAGTCATCAATGGTGAACATCTCTATGTTGATCATATCTACTATATGATTCGCGTTCGACCTTTCGGTCTCCAGTGTTCCATGGACATGTCTGTACATGCTAGCACTAGTAGAAAAAGGGCCATTTTTCCCGGTTCATAAGGCCCATTTGTCCAGGTTCGGTAACCGAGACTAAACGGTCGGTACTAAAGCCCTACACCTTTAGTCCCGGTTCTTATACCAACCGGGACAGATGGGGCTCCATGTGGCCGTAGCTTGCCTGGCGAGGTTTTTGTCCCGGTTGGTAGCACCAACCGGGACCAATAAGCTACCACCCGTCAGCAGTTCACGGGCTAGGGTTTTTGTTTTTTTCTGAAAGGGGGGGGGGGTTGGGGGTTTTGTAGGGTTAATTTAGGTGTTTCATATATTGTGTTAGCTAGCTAGTTAATAGAGAGAAGTGTCCTCTCTTATCTCCATGCTTGGTCGACGCTACGTACTATACGTATAGAGAGGACTCGACACGCTAGCTAGTAAGCAAATGAAGGAAACCATTAAGTACACAAGATCGTCATGAACATATGCATACAGAGAGAAGTGATATCGACCTCTCCTTCTCCGAGAGATTGGTCGCACAACAAGTTTTCGTATATCTATCCGACGCTACTGGCTACATACATACAATATAAGATCTCTTACAATATAATCCCCTAATTATATGTGAACTCATGTTCCACATGGTATTCTCCGTCTTTATTGATCACGTGGTCAAGAAAGAATCCTGCTAATTCCTCTTGAATTGCTCCCATGCGATCTTGTGCTACGAGTTCATCCCGTATCTGAAACATCTAATTTGAAGAAGGGGGTCAATACATACATATGAATGAATGAAACTCAACACAAATGATGGTAATAAAATAAAATTGTGAATATTATTGCTTACGCACTTCATATTGTTTTTTAGAGTAGCCCCGCTCACAGGTCGTGTGGCGGATGGACTTGCAAAAGTAGTACCCACCGTAATTATTCCCGGGTTCCTGCCACAACCACTTTACAAGAGATAGAGGTCAATCAAACTGATAATCAAGCATGCTAAACGTTATTGATGAAACTAGCGCTTGAATCACTAGGAGATGCGCGGAACTAGCTAGTAGTACTTACTTTCGGGTGTGTAAATCGCAGCTTCCCTGGCAGTCCCGAAGCTTGTGCGGTGAATTTTTTCCAAACCCTGCCAGACAAAGAAAACAATTACTTGATATCAGGAAATGAACAAAGCTGCCGATATGGTGCGATAATGATCGGTTTAACTTACTTCTCGAGCATTTCTGTCATGTCCGCATACTCACGGGATCTTTTTCGTCTCGAGTCTAAAACGGTTACTAGTCCCTGCTCAAGCTTAATCTCTAGGAGAATATAGTGGAAGTTGCGCACGCATGCATAACTCATCAATTACATTACTATAACCTCGACTAATAAGGGAAACCGAATATGCACAAGACAGTAACACTCACTTAAGGAAAGACTATGGTATCTTTGTTTTGATTTATTACCAACGATCGTAGCAAGTTGACCTCGGTTTCTTTGGCACGAAATTTAATAGTAAATTCATCTATGAGATTTGCTTTAATGAACCCAATATCACCGATTTGTCTTTTCTTGCATTCGGCGATCTTCAATCTGCATAATATAGTGAGGATAATTATATATACATGCAATGAAAGAGCTGAGCTATATATAGAGACTTAATGGCATAAGTAGTACTTACAGACAGTAGCAAGTGACCGTTAATTTATCGAGGGCCTTTTGATTGAAAAAATGGAAGAACTCCTCAAACGAAACAGACAACAGATCAATTCCAACGAGGTCATGCTCCTCTTTAAATCTCAACGTCAAAGTATCCTTCCCCCCAGACTCTTTGCAGGTTTTCATGTACCAATCATGGAATCTTCGCATGATCTTTGTTAGAGGAGGATGACCAGGTTTGACGAGAGGCTTCTTGTACTGGTATCTGAATTCGTCCACCTCCATTATATCAAAATGTGCATCGTCGTCGTGCATGTAATCTACAGGATTGGTACCGGGCAAGATCCGCGGATGATTGGCCACGATATCACTAGACACCTAGAGCGGGGGGCACGATTAGTTAGCTTGTTCGCCATGCTGGGGAATTGTTTTCCCACTTCTTCGTTCTGCTAACCTTCGATCAGTACAAGTACTTCCCGACCGGGACGCTTCCATATATGTCCTTTCAATAATGCGGTCATAGTTGGTTTGCGGCAGAGACGGTGGAGGTCGCTTCAGGTCATCCAAACTGCACTTCGCTTTCACCGGATCTATCTTCTCCTCCGGAGGTGGAGGTTTCTTTCCGAAAAAGTCCTTCACTTTGGCTTTAGAGATCTTTGCGTTTTCCTCGTCAGTCCTCTCGTATGGTAACTTCTCTAAATGCTTGAGAGATGGACCGAATCTGTATTGCCTCCTGCCTCTTGCTGTACTACTAAACGCCGAAGCAGCCGGAGCGGCTGCGGCTCTCTTCTTTCATTGCTTACGAGGCGGAGAAGGAGGCGGAGTGCTACGACGCGCCGGAGCAGCCGGAGCGGCGGCGGATCTCTTCCCGCCTTGCTGACGAGGCGGAGGAGGAGGCGGGCTGCTCGGACGCGCCGGCGCAGGTGGAGAAGGAGGCGGAGTGTCGCCACGCGCCTGAGCAGCCGGAGAAGGAGGCGGAGTGCCCTGATCACTCGCTGGAGGAGGAGGCGGAGGAGGAGGCAGAGTGCCCTGACTCGCCGGAGGAGGAGGAGGAGGAGGAGGCGGAGGCGTCCAGTTAGGAAGGTTGATTAACTCCTTCCGCCATAGGCATGGAGTCTTCAGAGCAGAACCCAGCCGAGTCTCCCCTTCACCGGTAGGGTGGTCAAGCTCGAGCTCCTCAAATCCCTCCGTTATTTCATCCACCGTCACCCTAGCATATCCTTCTGGAATTGGACGACAGTGAAAAGTTGTGCCGGGTTCAGGAGGTTGAACAGAGCCGACAACAGCCTTGACTTTGTAGTTCTGCCATTGCATCATAAGGTGGCAATGTTGAGACTCCGTGATAGCATCCACGGGGTAGCTAGCAGGAGCCGTGAAGACAGGCTCCAGCTGAAGCAGCTCGGTGGAGGCCACGCTGCTTCTCCGCTGAGATGGCGGGGTAGCTTCAGGGGTAGCTTCGGCAGGTCGCTTACTGTGAAATGCTTCTCGTTCTTCTAGCGCTTGTACCCTTGCGCGCAGCTTCTGCAGTTGGGTATGCTCCACTTTCCTCCTTCTCTCCTGGCCTTTGTAACCGCCTGCGTCTGGAAACGCAGCCTTCCACGGAACGGAGCCTGGTGTGCCTCGTGTCCGTACAGGGTGCTCAGGATTTCCGAGGGCCATTTTGAGCTCGTCGTTCTCTCTGTCGGGAATGAACGTCCCTTCCTGCGCTGCAGCGATATACTCCTGAAGCTTCATCACGGGTATTCGCAGTTGCTCGTTTGTCCAAACGCACTTCCCTGTTTCAGATTCCAAGGTTCCCCCAACCCCGAAGAACCAATTCCTTGAATGGTCTGGCCAGTTTAATGTCTCTGCTTCGACCCCTTTATCAAGCAGGTCATTCTCAGCCTTCTCCCATAACGGTCGGGCTTTGAGGTAGCCACCTGACCCCGTGCGATGGTGACGCTCCTGCTTCGCAGCATTTTTCTTGTTTGTCGCTGACATCTTCTTACTCTTGTCCGATGTCTTGTGGGCCACAAATGCATCCCAGTGAACTCTGATCTTCTCAAACCGGCCGGTGTATTCTGGAGTCTTTTCTTTGTTGACAAACGTTGTTTTTAGCTCATTCTTCCACCTCTTGAATAGATCTGCCATCTTCTTAAGAGCATGAGCCTTGACCAATGGCTCTATAATAGCTGGCTTCTCCGGATCCTCCTCTGGCGGTAGGGTGAAATTTGCCTTCAGCGCGTCCGAAAGATCTTCTTTCTGCCTATCGTTGACATAAGACACCTCAGGGTCTTCCTTCTTAGGCTTATACCATTGGTGGATGCTGATCGGGATCATGTCCCTAACAAGAACCCCGCACTGAGCAGAAAATGCTTCCTTGGTCCGGATGGGTGCAATCGGTTGGCCATCGCGCGCGATTTCTGTGATAGTGAACCTTTCATCCGAGCGCAACTTTTTCTTCGGGCCTCGTCTCGTTACCGAAGTTTGGCTCGATCCGAAGGGCTAGAAAATAAGAAAGAAGAGAGTTAATATGTGTACATACCAAAACAATAAATGCATCAATTAGCTATAGTCAGCACAGGCTTAATTAGTATATATACCTGGCCGGACTCCGTTCGGTCACCGGAGCCGTCGTCACGGTGTCCTTCTTCCACCGTTATTCGATCACCGGAGCCATCATAATCATGTCCTTCCTCCTCCATTGTTCGATCACCATAGCCTGCTTCTTCACCCTGTCCTTCCAGATCATCGGTGTCATTGAGATACGACATGACATCAGCTCCGGCTGCGATTATGTCCCCAACACCTGTTCTGCTTCCTCGTCACGGCCGTGCTCCATAGTTTCTGTAGATATTACAACATGGCAATTATTATACAAAACATGACAGATGGATATATTAGTGGCAAACATAGACCTAGCTAGCTAATCACAACAAGGAATCATATTAGTGGCCTCGACGCTTCTCTAGGGTTTGGAGTAGCCTCGGCAATGCTTCTAGGGTTCAGGGTGGCCTCGACGACAACCTCGACCCCTCAACGACCCTAGAGCCTAGACCCTCTACACTAGTTCACGACCCTTGACCGCTCGGCGATCCACGACCCTCTACCCTATTTCCTGACCCTCGACCCCCTCATGTCACGTTTGTCTAGTGTCAAAGGATTCAACAAAACCATGTCTTCATCATTAGGCGAAAGTCACAGGTGCATGATGGTACGAATTCTGCAACGTTGTTCTGGAACGGAGTCCCAGATAGGATAACTCGCTTTTTCGTACAAAGTTCAGCAAGAGCCTTCCTAATATCGCTATTTGGAAGGCCTTTGCTGCAATTTGTACAAAAAAGTGAATTATCCTATCCAGGACTCCGTTCCAGAACAACTTTGCACAACTTCGTACCATCATGCCCCGGTTACTTTCGGCTAATGATGAAGCCATGGATTTCTTCAATACTTTGGCACTAGGCAACCTCTCGACCCCTCGGCGACTCTCGACCCTCGAACGCCCTCGACACCGGCGTTCCTTGACCCTTGAACCCTTGACCCTCAAACCCTCGTTGACCCTCGAACCTCTACCCTAGTTCCCGACCCTCACCCCTCGAACCCTCGGCGACCCCCCCCCCCCCCTCATGTAGAAGTTATTGGGGAGGGGGTATATCGACCCCCCTCATGTAAGAAGCGGAAAAAAGATCAAATAAAAAAAGAGGATAAGAAGAAAGGAATAGAGGAGAAGATCGAAGAAAAAAAAGAAGAAAAAAAAGAGGAGAAGAAGAAAAAATAGAATAATTCTATTTTTTCTTCTCCTCTATTCCTTTCTTCTTCTCCTTTTTTTCTTTTTTTTTCTCTTCTTATTTATTTCTCCTCTTCTTCCTCTCGTCTTCTTCTCCTTTCTTCTTCTCCTACTTCCTCTTCTTATTTTCGTTTTTCCGCTCCTTCTTTTTCTTCTCCTTCTTCCTTCTTCCTTCTTCCTCTTTTCTTCCTTTTCCTTATTTTACTTTTCCCTCTACACTAACCTAAAATGCACTAACCTAAAATTGATATCTATTAATTAACAACCTAAATAAAAAATTAATACATATATGAAAAACATCACATGAAAAAAAACATCAGATGCACAAAAATACATGATATGAAAAAAACATCATGTCAACATCATTACATATGAGAAAAACTTCGAAAGGCCGCCGGACCATGGGGCGGCTCGGGGACGGCGTCGGGGCTGGGGTGGCGCGGGGTGGCGACGGTGTCAGGGCGGCGCGGGGCGGTGATGGCGTCGGGGCGGCGGCGTCGGCGGCAGGCGGCAACGATGTCGGGCGGCGGGGTGGCCTTGCGGCAACATCAGGCGGTAGCGGCGCGGCGGCGGAGTGCGGCAGCGAAGGCGGCGGCGGCATCGGCAGGCGAAGCTCGGGCAACTGGCGGCGGCGTCGGGGCGGGGCAACTATAGAGATGAAAATGAAAAATGCTAAGTGTTTGCTTATATAGCAAAGCCATTGGTCCCGGTTCGTGGCATTTAGTCCCGGTTGGTGCCATCAACTGGGACCAAAGGTCTCTTTCGATGGCGAAAGGGCGGGAAGCGAGGCCTTTGGTCGGTTGGCACAACCGGGGACTAATGGGGGGCATTGGCCCCGGTTGGTGCCACGAACCGGGACCAATGCACCCCTTTAGTCCCGGTTGGTGCCACCAACCGGGACCAAAGGCCTTGTGCTGCCCGCGTCAAAAGTTTAGTCCCACCTCGCTAGCTGAGAGAGCTCGAGAGTGGTTTATAAGTGCTGTTGCGCCCACCCTCTCGAGCTCCTCTCAATTGCAGGCTTTCGGGCCTAACCTGTCACTGTGTGCCTGTGGGCCTATTGGGCCGGTTGCGGGCCTGAATCCTGGCCATGATTGGGTATCTAGTCGTATTCAGGCCGTGGTGGCCCAGTAGGTGGCACTTTTTTTGTTTTCTTTGTTGCTTTATTTATTTTATTTTATTTCTACTTACAACAAAATACTTACTGTTCCTATTTTATTTTATTTTGTTTCTACTTATTTATTTTATTTTGTTTCTACTTATTTATTTTATTTTGTTTCTACTTATTTATTTTATTTTGTTTCTACTTATTTATTTTATTTTTTTCTACTTATTTATTTTCTTTTCTTTTTGCTTATAATGTTTTGAACAGAAAATACTTTGATAATTTTAGTTGCATAAATTTTATATAATTTTAGTTTCAATAATACTAGAGGTTTATAAAACTTTTTAGTTGATTCCTTTTGCTATTAGAGTTTCATTAAAGTTTTCTAGTTCATTCTTTTTTCTATTAGAGTTTCATTAAAGTTTATTTTGTTTCTACTTATTTATTTTCTTTTCTTTTTTGCTTTTTTATTGATTTTATGAAAATTATTTTTTGCTTTTAATGTTTTAAACAAAAAATACTTTGATAATTTTACTTGCATAAATTTTATATAATTTTAGTTTCAATAATACTAGTGGTTTATAAAAGCTCTTTAGTTGATTCCTTTAGTACCGGTTCTAAGGCTGTTACAAAGACATTTCATTTAGTACCGGTTCTAAGGCAACATGCAGGTGAGCATTGTGCCTCTCTTTTATTTTGAGCATTGCACCTGCAAGTTGAGAGGGTTACGTCAAAAACTAGATGCACTTCGTGTACAAAACGGGCAAAATCTTTCGAAGTATCAGGGTTTCATGCAGAGACTCATCTGTTACAAAGGGATTTCATTTTTTTAAACTTATTTGAACTCCAGACTTTTGGTGTGTTCAAAATGCACCATTCAAAGCCACATCATCAATTTTCAACCATTTCTGACTTCATTTGTTATTTTTTATGCATTTACTGCTTTTTTGATCTATAAGACCCTGAAGTTCAAAGCATTTGAAATGAACTCTGAAAAGGTTGAAAGTTGGCCTGGTATCATCATTTCACCCGCATAGCATGTGCAAAAAAGTTGAGAGGGTTACGGCAAAAACTGGATGCACTTCGTGTACAAAATGGACAATCTCTTTCGAAGTATCAGGGTTTCACACAAAAACTCATCTGTTACAAAAGGCATTTTATTTCTTCACATGTAACTCAAGTGATATTCTAGATCAAAGGCATCATCATAATAGTTGTGGAGAGAAAGTCTTCACTTTTTCTTCGCTTGTGTCCTTTGCTTATTGCGCCGTAACCATGGATAATCTTCATCGTTTAACAGGGTGCTTGGGTCAGCCTTGACTTTGAAGGGAGGAATTTCATGAAACTTTTCATAATCTTCAGACATGTCTGTCTTGCCCTCCACTCCACGATGTCTCTTTTTCATGAAAGAACTATGTGGCGCTTTGGCTCATCGTATGATGTATTGGCTTCCTTATCTTTTCTTTTTCTCGGTTTGGTGGACATGTCCTTCACATAGAAAACCTGCGCCACATCATTGGCTAGGACGAACGGTTCGTCAGTGTACCCAAGATTGTTCAGATCCACTGTTGTCATTCCGTACTGTGGGTCTACCTATACCCCGCCTCCTGACAGATTGACCCATTTGCACTTAAACAAAGGGACCTAAAAATCATGTCCTAGTCAAGTTCCCATATGTCCACTATGTAACCATAATATGTGTCATTTCCCCTCTTGGTTGCTACATCAAAGCGGACACCGCTGTTTTGGTTGGTGCTCTTTTGATCTTGGGCGATCGTATAAAATGTATTCCCATTTATCTCGTATCCTTTATAAGCAATACAGTCGAAGATGGTCCCCTGGACAACGAGTACAGCTCATCACAACCAGTGTTGTCACCTCTGAGACGTGTTTCCAACCAACTGCTGAAAGTCCTGATGTCTTCACATGTAATCCAGTCGTCACACTGCTCCGGGTGTTTGGAGCGCAGACTGTTCTTGTGTTCATCGACACACGGGGTCACCAAGGTAGAGTTATATAGAACTGTGTACGTAGTGTGCTTGAGTCCAAGAATGCCCGTCCCTGCATATTATTGAGTCCCCTCCAAGCGTGCCTTTTCCAGTCAGTCTCCCCTCATACCGCGATTTAGGGAGACCTATCTTCTTAAGGCCAGGAATGAAGTCAACACAAATCCCAATGACATCCTCTATTTGATGGCCCATGGAGATGCTTCCTTCTGGCCTAGCGCGGTTACGGACATATTTCTTTAGGACTCCCATGAGCCTCTCAAAGGGGAACATATTGTGTAGAAATACGGGGCCCAGAATGACAATCTCGTCGACTAGATGAACTAGGACGTGCGTCATGATATTAAAGAAGGATGGTGGGAACACCAGCTCGAAACTGACAAGACATTGCGCCACATCACTCCTTAGCCTTGGTATGATTTCTGGATCGATCACCTTCTGAGAGATTGCATTGAGGAATGCACATAGCTTGACAATGGCTAATCGGACGTTTTCCGGTAGAAGCCCCCTCAATGCAACCGGAAGCAGTTGCATCATAATCACGTGGTAGTCATGAGACTTTAGGTTCTGGATCTTTTTCTCTGGCATATTTATTGTTCCCTTTATATTCGACGAAAAGCCAGACGGGACCTTCATACTGAGCAGGCATTCAAAGAAGATTTCCTTCTCTTCTTTGGAAAGAGCATGGCTGGCAGGACCTTCATACTGCTTTGGAGGCATGCTGCTTTTTCGTGCAAACGTTGCAGCTCCTCCCGTGCCTCCGGTGTATCTTTTGTATTCCCATACACGCCCAAGAAGCCTAGCAGGTTCACGCAAAGGTTCTTCATCACGTGCATCACGTCGATTGAAGAGCGGACCTCTAGGTCTTTCCAGTAGGGTAGGTCCCAAAATATAGATTTCTTCTTCCACATGGGTGCACGTCCCTCAGCGTCATTCGAAACAGATAGTCCTCCAGGACCCTTTCCAAAGATTACCTGTAAATCATTCACCATAGCAAGTATGTGATCACCGGTACGCATGGCGGGCTTCTTCCGGTGATCTGCCTCGCCTTTGAAATGCTTGCCTTGCTTTCGACATTGATGGTTGGTCAGAAGAAATCAACGATGGCCCAGGTATACATTCTTCCTCCATTTGTCCAGGTATATACTTTCGGTGTCAGCTAAACAGTGCTTGCATGCGTGGTATCCCTTGTTTGTCTGTCCTGAAAGGTTACTGAGAGCGGGCCAATCGTTGATGGTTACAAACAGCAACAAATGCAGGTAAAATTCCTCCTATTTGTGCTCATCCCACACACATACACCGTTTCCATTCCACAGCTATAAAAGTTCTTCAACTAATTGCCTTAGGTACACATCAATGTTGTTGCCGGGTTGCTTAGGGCCTTGGATGAGAACTGTATCATAATGAACTTCCGCTTCATGCACATCCAAGGAGGAAGGTTATACATACATAGAGTCACGGGCCAGGTGTTGTGATTGCTGCTCTGCTCCCCGAGAGGATTAATGCCATCCACGCTTAAACCAAATCATACGTTCCTTGGGTCACCTGCAAACTCTACCCAGTACTTTCTCTCGATTTTTCTCCACTGCGACCCGTTAGCGGGTGCTCTCAACTTCCCGTCTTTCTTACGGTCCTCTCTATGCCATCGCATCAACTTGGCATGCTCTTCATTTCTGAACAGACGTTTCAACCGTGGTATTATAGGAGCATACCACATCACCTTGGCAAGAACCCTCTTCCTGGGGGGCTCGCCATCAACATCACCAGGGACATCTCGTCTAATCTTATACCACAATGCACTGCATACCGGGCATGCATTCAAATCCTCGTACACATCATGGTAGAGGATGCAGTCATTAGGGCATGCATGTATCTTCTGCACCTCCAATCCTAGAGGGAATACGATCTTCTTTGTTGCGTACATACTGTCGGGCAATTCGTTATCCTTTGGAAGCTTCTTCTTCAATATTTTCAGTAGCTTCTCAAATCCTTTGTCAGGCACAGCATTCTCTGCTTTCCAATTCAGCAATTCCAGTACGGTACCAAGCTTTGTGTTGCCATCTTCGCAATTGGTGTACAACCCCTTTTTGTGATCCTCTAACATGCGATCGAACTTCAGCTTCTCCTTTTGACTTTCGCACTGTCTCCTTGGATCAACAATGACCCGGCGGAGATCATCATCGGGCACAATATCGTCTGGTTCCTCTTGATCTTCAGCAGCTTCCCCATTGCAGCATCACCGTATTTCGGGGGCACACAGTTGTCATCGTCCTCTTCTTCTTTGTTGTCTTCCATCATAACCCCTATTTCTCCGTGCCTGGTCCAAACATTATAGTGTGGCATGAAACCCTTATAAAGCATGTTGGTGTGAAGGATTTTCCGGTCAGAGTAAGACTTCATATTCCCACATATAAGGAATGGACAACACATAAAACTATTCTGCTGGTTTGCCTCAACCACTTCGTGAAAATTATGCACGCCCTTAACGTACTCAGAGGTGTGTCTGTCACCGTACATCCATTGCCGGTTCATATGCGTGCATTATATATAGTTAAGTGTGTCAAAAACCATTACAGGACATCATGGATAGATAAGTGACCAAATTAATAGAAGTTCATCATCACATTAAAACCAAAGTACATACATAGTTCTCATTGAACAACATATAGCTCCCCAGAGCATCAAATTAAACATACATTGAAACTATGTAAAACATTTCAACGCAACAAGAAATGCGATCATAATCACAACCAAGGTAACAATTGATCCAACAGCATAATGATACCAAGCCTCGGTATGAATGGCATATTTTCTAATCTTCAAATGCATTGCGTCCATCTTGATCTTGTGATCATCGACGACATCCGCAACATGCAAGTCCAATATCATATTCTCCTCCTCAATTTTTTTCCTTCAAGTAATTGTTTTCTTCTTCAACTAAATTTAACCTCTCGACAATAGGGTCGGTTGGAATTTCCGGTTCACATACCTCCTCGATAATTAAATTCTATGTCACGTTGGTCGGCATAATTCATAAACAATAAATGAACCAAATAGTTATAAAAGATAATATATACCACGTCCAAATCATAGACAGGATGAGGGCCGACGGGGGTGGATACCAAAACCATCGCACTATATAATAACAAGAAATAATAAAAGTAAGAAAAATAGACAAGTATCTATCTAAAGTAAGTATTTTTTTTTCTTTCAGAAAGAAGATAAGAACAAGAGGCTCACCACGGTGGTGCCGGCGGCGAGATCGGCGCGGGCGATCGACGGCGGTGAAGATCGGTGCCGGAGACGTGACGGACCGCTAAACCTAGACAAATCTCGGGGAAAATGGAGCTTGGAGGTCGAGCTTCGAGAGGAGAAAGCTTAACTAGTGTGGCTCGGGCATTTCATCGAACACCTCATGTGCATAGGAGGTGAGCTAGAGCACCACAAAGCACTCCCCTCGCCAGCCAGAAAAAGCAGAGCAGTGTGGAGTTCTCTGCTGCGGCGATGGGGTATATATATAGGCAACTCATTGATCTCGGTTTGTGGCTGGAACCGGGACTAATGTCCCCCTTCTGTCCCGGTTCCAGACACGAACCGGGACCAATGGCTGTGGGCCAGGAGCGAGGGCCATTGGTCCCAGTTCGTGCCTGGAACTGGGACAAATGGGTCCAGACGAACCGGGACCAATGCCCCACGAGGCCTGGCCGGCCCCCTGGGCGCACGAACCGGGACGTATGCCCCCCATGGGTCCCGGTTCGTGACTGCATCGGGACTAATGGGCTGGCCAGGCCCCAACCAAAGCCTTGTTTTCTACTAGTGTAGGCTCGTCAAGTTTAACCCAAGTATTCCACATGTGCAAAAATGTCTTGCACCCGTTATACATACTAGTAAATGTAGGTTTTTGAATGCGGCAAGGAGGCGGGTACAGCTGGGAGTGCAGCGGGCGGCGCCATGGGACGGCGTGCCGCTTCAAATGGCGGATGCAGTGAGAGGTCGCGTCCGCCCTGACTCCCTTGACGGTGCACGTCACGTTGTGTCCAGATCTGAGATGCCACATGTACCAGATGAACGACTCCAAGCTCGACCACTGTGATGCAAGAGGTGTGAGCTGAGGAACGCTGTTGGAGACACCCTCCTCGTCATCATATGAGTCCTAGAAGATCTCACCGACATCATCATTAGGCATGCAGCCGCCTTCATAGACAACGTGCGCAGAAGGAGTAGAGACGAATGGGGACGCACCACGTCGTGGGCACTCCGTACGTGCTCGTGTGCGTGCAGCGTGCATACTTTTCCATCGTGCTAGCTCTAAGGCCGAGGCTGCGGTCGTCTTCGTCTTTGGCTATTCGTTGAGCAACGACGGCAAAGAGGTGTTGCAAGAGATGCGTAGCCGCCGTTGTGTGCAAGCTTCGCCGTAGCACGACGAACTGGATGTCACCGCAGATGGTGCATGCCTCCATGCAGCCGAGTGTGTGTGCATGCATGTGTTATTCACGTGCATTCTACGGCCAAGTGTGTGTGCATGCATGTGTTGTGTACGTGCGTTGTGTACTCCATGCTGTGCGCATTTGTGCATGAGTTGGATCAGCATGAGTTAGTGCGTTGGCGTGTGTAAATGCGTGGTTGCATGTGTCCTGTACATGCGTGGCTTCTTGCGTGGTTATCAACATAAACTAATAAAGTATCTTCAAATTAGCATCCTGATGTATCGTCTCTAGTGGTTAGCGAAGATTTCATGTTCTTTTATTTGTTTATAGGCGGGAAGGCGGCAAAAAACAGGGAAAAACGTGCAAGGTTCCTTGCAGACGCACTAGCGCAAGGTTCCTTGCTCCTTCTCGGTCGTCAGGAATCTATTTTCTTCCACTCTTTTTTTACGTGAGCTTTGTTCATCCTTTTGCCAACACGCGAGACATCTAGCATCAACATGCACGTGTCATGCAAGAAAATGGAGATAATCAGATAAGCAGTGCGTAAGTGAGTCGTGCACTTCTGTGGCACCTACTCCTATACGCAATATTTTTTCTCCTCGATGGCATGTGAATAGTGCATGTACTCAACGACGGAGCACAGGATGGCAGCCATGACATGGCCAGCCCTTTTTTGGAGAGAGTACGTACTAAATAACTTTGATGTGTCCCGTCAACTCGCAGAACGATGAGAAGCTTGCTTACTACGCCTTCTCCCTCGCCAACGCGTGCGCGGTGGCTCGCAGCACGAGGAGAAACTTTTGCTTACAAGCGGTGGACGTGCAGCAGTTCATTTGGTGTCAGATTGCCATAAGTACTACTGTAGTACAACCATTATTGTTTGACTTCCGGAAGAGATGAAAAGCTAAGCGCAAGGCTAGCCATAGTGGGAGTAACATAAGTAGGAGTACCTCCTTTTTTATTCTAGAAACAACCACACACGAATATTGGACGGTAGCAGCACAGCAACTAAATCAAAAATCGAAACCTTCCTGCGAGGCGCCAGCTGAGCCCACCGGTCCACATTGATGGCAAGTCAGGGCGACATGACCTCTCACTGCTTCCGCCATTGAAGCGGCGCACCGACCGAGGGCACCGCCCGCTGCACGTCCGGCATTTCAGACTACACATGCTTTGTGAGACAAAAGGTGGGGCCGTTATTAATGACTAGCACAAATGCCCGTGCGTTGCAATGCAAGAACTAAACCCTCGCATAACAATGCACGGTCATACGGAGTCTCCTATTTGATGTGGCCATTGCCAAGCTCCCGTTGTGGCCGCTGTAGCTGCTAGTGCAACTGGGTATCCTCCATAGTTTTAGATAGCATGCTAAGCCTCTTAGCGATATACCACTTCTAAACACTATAGCATGCTATAGCGCCCTATTTAAAATGCATGTTCATGTGTTTGGACCAAAGTTTCTTAGCGCGGGACATCTTCTAAACGTTATAGTGTGCAGGCAGATGTTATGTGGCAGCCGCGAAAGTCAATGCTAGTCGATTGAGCACTGACTGCTAGCTTTGCTGTATCATGATGCGTCAAACAATTTATTTTTTCTGAGTGTGATCTTGCCGATCGACATGGACGCGCTTGAGCTGACAGCATGCCCTTCGGCCCAGCAGCAGGTTAGGGTTGCAGCAGCTCCGGTGACACTATTTCATCTCTATCCGCTGCCACTCCTTGAATCTTGTCCTCTGTTTATCTTCTTCGCATTGTGCTCCTTTTCTGTGACACTGCAAGCTGAAGAGCTGCTCGGGGAGGTTGGTGCCGGTGACGCATTGCAGCTGAACCGGTTGCTGCAAGGGAGCTCATAATCCATGAACGGCGTTGCTGCATCCGGAAGGTAGGGTGGCGGCGAGACTTACATCGATTAGGTCTCGGGCTCGATGCATGTACGGGTTGTTCGAGTTAAAGTGCATCGATGCATGTATATATACACGTGTAGGCGTCTCGGCTCAAACCAGCTATACATAAGGACTTGTAGTTCGGACTGAATTGTGCAACGTATGGTATACATGTGTAGGTGCCTCAGCTGAAACCAGCTGTACATAAGGACTTGTAGTCCGGACTGAATTGTGCAGCATATGGTTTTCTGGCTCGATGCATGCATATGTGGATTTTTTGAGGGGATGCATGCATATGTGGATATGCGGGCTCCTAAAACCACCAACCAAGCAGAATCTTCTAAGCCCACTAAAATTATAACCCAAAGACCACGTACACATAGTGTTCGCATGTAGTTTGGCTTCGGTACACTTTGACATATCAAAAAGCATATATAAATAAAAAGACGGAGGGAAATGTGGGCCATATAAAAATATAAAAATATTACTATGGACCAAACCAAACCAAGAATAGCTATTCCCTTTAATAGTAGGTATAGATATAGTATTATACTAAAGGGACTAACTATTGTAAGCAGGCTCTGTATTAGGTTGGTTCTAGATGATGTGTCAACTTCATATAGCCAGATGTTGGCTATATACTATTAACCATGCTCTAAGTGTGGTGTGAGTCAAAAATTTACTAAGTCATTAATTAATAATTAACGGACGCCTTAATTACTCAGTCGTTTCTGATTCTTTTGGATAGTGGGGCTATTATTGACTTGGACATGGGGTCTGGGCCAAAGGCCTAATATTATACTACTTGGTCTTACTCGCACGACCGACCTGACAGGCGCTACCCTAGTCGCCGCTGTATCATTTGGTTTCGCACCATTCCAGATCTTAGCGCCGCCACGCAATTCTTCTCCATCCCTCGTTCCGGCGTGCACCGTGAGAAGGTACAGCAGTCCTCCGAACCCCGCCTTTCGTGATCCTGTACAGGAGAGGGGCGATCGGGTTTTTGGGGAGCACACTCCTGTGACTGCTGCCAGCGACGACTTCCTCAATGACAGCCTTCTTCCCCGACCTCGGTAACCTCTTCATCAATGACATGAGTGACAACATCAACCACAGCGGTTCTGCTCCCGCTGTACAGTATGTGATTCTGTGTGAACCCGAAAAGTTTTCGTCATACTCCTCTGGTAATTCACCAGGTAGGTTTTCACACTCAAATCATTTTTAGTAAGAGCAGTGAATGAATGGTCATGCAATGGAGAAGTGGGAGTCGACCTTGAACTTAGTGTTCATGCCCATGGACACGATGTAGATCTTATTGTGCAAACTTCTCTTAAATTAATTATTCCCTTGGTTTAAGTTCATCTTATATCTGGGATTTGGTCTTTTGCCATCGTGCTTCCGGCCATGATTGTTCTCCTTTGATTCTATTTCTCGGACAAGTTAAAGTACTTGCCTTCTACAGATCAATATGCTTGCCCAACCCCTATTTTGATCCACCTTCGAGTATTAACCCCTGGTATCTCGAGGCTATCAACCCATTGCACTATATCTTATGAATTTTTTATGAAGTAGTACATTTCCCCGTCATAGTCACTCCATGGGTTCTGGGTTGTCATCAACCGAGAACACCGATTACTGAATCGAATCAACACTATGATTCAGTACTCCTAGTACTTTGTTGTTGAGAAGTTTAATACTCCATCATGTCACTCCTACATCATTATCGTGCTAAATTTAACTGTGCTACCTGGTTCTTCTTCCCGGAGCACAAATTTCGACGATGAGCTAATCTTACGTCGATCTTCCTTGGCATATCATTTCTTCTTCAACAATAAACTTGATTTCGAGTTTGTGTCGTACCCATGGTTCCAATAACCTTTCGCTTGATCATTCCTTTGACTTGATGCCATTGCTGATCGATTACATCTTCATGAAATTTCATGACAAATGTGACGTGATCATCATCAACATTATGAGCTCTTCCAGGATAACAATTGAATTCATAATGAAATACCATCCTTGCCCTCGATGAATTGTATTATCATCATCCACTTTATTGCCTTCCGTTCCACACAAACTTGTTCATGTTTTGTGTATACCTTGAGTTCCTTGATATCCAGCATGTGTTCTTCCTTACCTTGGAGTATTACCATCTTTTATGCCTAGAATGTCATGACAATTTCACCACCTCTTAAGAATTCTTGATACAAGTGATACTTCTTGCCATCTCCATTCATTCCTTGGTCCCTGTGTTGTTTCTCACCGGAATACCGACAAATGGACTATGATGTGTAAAATTCAAAACTTCTAGAAACCCTACTGCTTGTAAGTTAATGAACGATAGTTTCATACTTTGTGAATTGGTTATCAAATCACAACTCTAACATGATCATGCTACATGAGTCCATATTTCAGGTGCACCTTTCAACCAATGTTTAATTGTGTATGTTGTTCTTAAAGCATACGTCATTGTATCATTTGATATGGCAAATGTTATCTCCTTGTTCACATAATTGTGGAAATCCATCTTTTTGGAAATCTCGATGAATTGTCGCTGAGATCATCAGCCACCTCCTAATCCTCTCCTTGGTTTATTGATAAACTCTTGTTTTGCAACTCGCTTCCATAGTTCATTTCCCGAGAATCTTACAATGTCATCTCGTCAATTTGTGTTGTACCTTTTCTTCTTGGGCATCCTGAGTCTGAGGTATCCTGACACCAATCAGATCTGAATCTCGGTCAGATATGATGGTTGTAACATATTTCAAGGAGGTATAACATTGGTCTTTATATGACCCGGTAAGGAGATGTCATGCCTAACACTTGACGGGAGGACCTATTGTTATAATTTCATCTTTAGTAAGGTTAGCCATTCTTCAATAAGAGAATCTTAAGACTTATTCTATAGGTTGTTCCCGATGGTTCCTTTGTGTATCCAAAGGTCTGACCTTGCTTGAAGACCATGCCAATGCTATCTCGAAGCATGTCTGTGGTACTCTAAATTTCAATAAGAACATTTGAAGCATAATGCTAAATTTACTTTATCAATTATCCTAACACCGTTGTATGGGTAATGTCATGAAATTTCTATCTCCTTTCCTAAAGGGTTTTCTACGTTATATCCTGATGCGGCTTGAAGCTACGTCGGTATTTACCTAAAGAGGAAGGGATGATGCAGCACAGTGATGGTAGGTATTTCCCTCAGTGATGAAATCAAGGTTATCGAACCAGTAGGAGAACCAAGCAACACAACGTAAACGGGACCTGCACACAAATAACAAATACTCGCAACCCGATGTGTAAAAGTGGTTGTCAATCCCTTTCAGGTAGAAACGCCACAAATTGGCAAACGAACATGAATAAATTGTAGTAGATTGATAGATCAAATGCCAAATAAAATAAAATAGAAATAAATTGCAGCAAGGTATTTTTGTATTTTTGGTTTAATAGATCTGAAAATAAAAGCAAAGAAAAATAAATTGCAAAGGCAAATAATGGGTATCTTCTGCAAGCCACACGACCGTGCAACAAGCTCAGCTAGAGCCACAGAGGTCGTAGCTACGTCCTGGCGCCGGCCCTCATCCGCATCCTTTTCAACGACTGCTTCCCGTAGGTGTGTACCAACATTATTAGAAATAGTTATGTTCTTTTTCCACTAATTTTGGTAGAGTTTTTGGAGTTCCAGAAGTTTGCTTTAGTTACAGATTACTACAGACTATTCTGTTTTTGACAGATTCTGTTTTTCGTGTGTTGTTTGCTTATTTTGATGAATCTATGGCTAATAAAATAGTTTATAATCCATAGAGAAGTTGGAATACAGTAGGTTTAACACCAATATAAATAAAGAATGAGTTCATTACAGTACCTTAAAGTAGTCTTTTGTTTTCTTTCTCTAGCAGACTCACGAGATTTCTATTGAGTTTTGTGTTGTGAAGTTTTCAAGTTTTGGGTAAATTCTTTTGATGGATTATGGAACAAGGAGTGGCAAGAGCCAAAGCTTGGGGATGCCCATGGCACCCCAAGATAATCCAAGGACACCAAAAAGTCAAAGCTTGGGGATGCCCCGGAAGGCATCCCTCTTTAAATCCACTTCCATCGGTAATTTACTTGGAGCTGTATTTTTATTCACCACATGATATGTGTTTTGCTTGGAGCGTCTTGTATTATTTGCGTCTTTGCTTGTTAGTTTACCACAATCATCCTTGTTGTACACACCTTTTGAGAGAGCCATACATCAATTGGAATTTGTTAGAATACTCTATGTGCTTCACTTATATCTTTTGAGCTTGATAGTTTTGCTCATAGTGCTTCACTTATATCTTTTGAGCGTGATAATTTTTGCTCTAGTGCTTCACTTAGATCTTTTAGAGCATGGTGGTGGATTTATTTTAAAGAAACTATTGATCTCTCATGCTTCACTTAGATTATTTTGAGAGTCGTTAATAGCATGGTAATTTTCTTAATATTAATATACTTGGTATTCAAGATATGTGAAACTTTCTTTTGAGTGTGTTGAATACTAAGAAAAGTTTGATGCTTGATAATTGTTTTGAGATATGAAGATGGTGATATTAGAGTCATGCTAGTTGAGTAGTTGTGAATTTAAAGAATACTTGTGTTGAAGTTTGTGATTCCCGTAGCATGCATTATGGTGAACCGTTATGTGATGAACTCGGAGCATGATTTATTTATTGATTGTCTTCCTTATGAGTGTGACGGGGAATGACGATGGTCTTTTCCTACCAATCTATCCCCCAAGGAGCATGCGCGTAATACTTTGCTTTGATAACTTCTAGATTTTTGCAATAAGTATATGAGTTCTTTATGACTAGTGTTGAGTCCATGGATTATACGCACTTTTTCCTATCCTTCCACCATTGCTAGCCTCTCTAATACCGCTCACTTTTCGCCGGTATCATACACCTACCACTATCTTCCTCAAAACAGCCACCATACCTACCTATTATGGCATTTCCATAGCCATTCCAAGATATATTGCCATGCAACTTTCCACCGTTCCATTTATTATGACACGCTCCATCATTTTCATATTGCTAGCATGATCATGTAGTTGACATCGTATTTGTGGCAAAGCCGCCGTTCATAATTCTTTCATTCATGTCACTCATGTTTCATTGCATATCTCGGTACACCGTCGGAGGCATTAATATAGAGTCATACTTTGTTCTAAGTATCAAGTTGTAATTATTGAGTTGTAAGAAAAATAAAAAGTGTGATGATCATCATTTTTTAGAGCATCGTCCCAAGTGAGGAAAGGATGATGGAGACTATGATTCCCCCACAAGTCGGGATGAGACTCCGGACGAAAAATGAAAAAATGAAAAATGAAAAAAAGAGGCCATAAAAAAAAAGAGAAAAGGCCCAAATAAAAAAATAAAAAATGAGAGAAAAAGAGAGAAGGGGCAATGTTACTATCCTTTTACCACACTTGTACTTCAAAGTAGCACCAAGATCTTCATGATAGAGAGTCTCTCATTTTGTCACTTTCATATACTAGTGGGAATTTTTCATTATAGAACTTGGCTTGTATATTCCAATGATGGGCTTCCTCAAAATGCCCTAGGTCTTCGTGAGCAAGCGAGTTGGATGCACACCCACTTAGTTTCTTTTGTTGAGCTTTCATATACTTATAGCTCTAGTGCATCCGTTGTATGGCAATCCCTACTCACTCACACTGATATCTATTGATGGGCATCTCCATAGCCGTCGATACGCCTAGTTGATGTGAGACTATCTTCCCTCTTTTTGTCTTCTCCACAACCACCATTCTATTCCACATATAGTGCTATATCCATGGCTCACGCTCATGTATTGCGTGAAGATTGAAAATGTTTTGAAAATGTTAAAGTATGAAACAATTGCTTGGCTTGTCATCGGGGTTGTGCATGATTTAAATATTTTGTGTGGGGAAGATGGAGCATAGCCAGACTATATGATTTTGTAGGGATAACTTTCTTTGGCCATGTTATTTTGAGAAGACATAATTGCTTAGTTAGTATGCTTGAAGTATTATTATTTTTATGTCAATATGAACTTTTCTCTTGAATCTTTCTGTTCTGAATATTCATACCACAATTAAGAGGATTTACATTGAAATTATGCCATAGTATCCTCCGCATCAAAATTCTCTTTTTATCATTTACCTACTCGAGGACGAGCAGGAATTAAGCTTGGGGATGTCGTCGTCTCCAAAGTATCTATAATTTTTGATTGCTCCATGCTACTTTATCTACTGTTTTGGACTATATTGGGCTTTATTTTCCACTTTTATATTATTTTTGGGACTAACCTATTAACCGGAGGCCCAGCCCAGAATTGCTGTTTTTTTCCTATTACAATGTTTTGAAGAAACGGAATATCAAATGGAGTCCAAACGGAATGAAACCTTCGGAAATGTGATTTTCTCACCGAACGTGATCCAGGAAACTTGGACCCTACACCAAGGAACAACGGAGGCGGTCACGAGGTGGGGCGCCCCCAAGGGTGCGCCCTGCCTCGTGGGCCCCTGTTGCTCCACCGACGTACTCCTTCCTCCTATATATACCTCATTACCCCCAAGCGATTAGAACAGGAGCCAAAACCTAATTCCACCGCGCAACTTCCTCAGATCCACGAGATCCCATCGTGGGGCTGCTGGAGCTCACGGGGGGCGACCTACATCATCACCATAGCCCCTCCGATGAAGTGTGAGTAGTTTACTTGAGACCTTCGGGTCCATAGCTAGTAGCTAGATGGCTTCTTCTCTCTTTTGGATCTCAATACAATGTTCTCCCCTCTCTCGTGGAGATCTATTCGATGTAATCTTCTTTTTTGCGGTGTGTTTGTTGAGACCGATGAATTGTGGGTTTAAGACCCAGCTAATCTATGAATAATAATTGAATCTTCTCTTAATTCTTTTATGTATGATTGAGTTATCTTTGCAAGTCTCTTGAATTATCCGTTTGGTTTGGCCAACTAGATTGGTAGTTCTTGCAATGGGAGAAGTGCTTAGCTTTGGGTTCAATCTTGCGGTGTCCTTTCCCGATGTGAAGGGGCAACAAGGCACGTATTGTATTGTTGCCATCGAGGATAGCAAGATGGGTTTTTTATCATATTGCATGAATTTATCCCTCTACATCATGTCATCTTGCTTAAAGTGTTACTCTGTTTTTAACTTAATACTCTAGATGCATCTTTGGATAGCGGTCGATGAGTGGAGTAATAGTAGTAGATGCAGAATCGTTTGAGTCTACTTGTCTTGGACGTGATGCCTATGTACATGATCATACCTAGATATACTCATAACTATGCTCAATTCTGTTAATTGCTCATGATGAATTTGTTCACCCACCATAGAATACTTATGCTCTTGAGAGAAGCCACTAGTGAAACCTATGGCCCACGGGTCTATTCTCATCATATCAATCTCCATCACTTTAATATTTGCTTTGTTTTTACTTTGCCTTGTACTTTTTACTTTGCATCTCTATACCAAATATACCAAAAATATCATTTATCATCTCTATCAGATCTCACTCTCGTAAGTGACCGTGAAGGGATTGACAACCCCTAATCGTGTTGGTTGCGAGGAGCTATCGTTTGTGCAGTACGAGGGACTTGTGCGTGGCCTCCTACTAGATTGATACCTTGGTTCTCAAAAACTGAGGGAAATACTTACGCTACTTTGCTGCATCATCCTCTCCTCTTCGGGGAAATCCAATGCAGTGCTCAAGAGGTAGCACAAGGCAGCTTGTTTCTTATGAGCAGGGAAATATTTAGCAGAGAAGTAATAAATCATATCCTGGGGACTACGCACACAACCAGGAGCAAGAGAATTATACCAAGTCTTAGCATCACCCTTCAATGAGAGCGGAAATATCTTAAGGATATATAAATAGCGAGACTTCTCATCATTAGTAAACAAGGTGGCTATATCATTCAACTTGGTAAGATGTGCCACAACAGTTTCAGATTCAAGGCCATAAAAAGGATCAGATTCAACTAAAGTAATGATATCAGGATCAACAGAGAATTCATAATCCTTATCGATAACACGATAGGTGAAGTAGCAAAAAGCGAATCGGGTTTCATTCTAGCATTAAGAGACTGCTGCTTCCATTTAGCTAATAATTTCTTAAGATCATTTCTATCATTGCAAGCAAGGATTTCCATAGCAGCTTTTTCATTCATAACATAACCCTTAGGAACAACAGGTAATACATAATCATTGGGGGAACCTTCATCATCACTAACATCTATAATAGGTTCTTCAATGTTTTCATCCCTTCTAACTCTAGCAAGTTGTTCATCTAGAAATTCTCCTCATGGAAAAGTAGTATCACACACAGAAGTAGTTTCATCATGCATAGCAGAAGTGGCATCATCAATAACATGCGACATATCAGAATTCATAGCGATAGCGAGGTTTAGGTGTCATAAGCTTACTAATAACGAAAGGAGAATCTAGTGCGAGCTAGATGGCAGTTCCTTACCTCCCTCGTAGTTGAGGGCAAAATCTTGGTCTTAGCGTCTTTCAAGTTCTTCATAGTGATCAATGACATAAATCCCAAGTGACTCGGAGAATAGAGCTATGCTCCCCGGCAACGGTGCGAAATTGGTCTTGATAACCCACAAGTATAGGGGATCGCAACAGCTTTCGAGGGTAGAGTATTCAACCCAAATTTATTGATTCGACACAAGGGGAGCCAAAGAATATTCTTGAGTATTAGCAGTTGAGTTGTCAATTCATCCACACCTGGATAACTTAGTATCTGCAGTAAAGTGTTTAGTAGCAAAAGTGGTATGATAATAAAGGTAACGGTAGCAAAAGTAAAGATAAATGTTTTTGGGTTTTTGTAGTAGTTGTAACTGTAGCAACGGAAAAGTAAATAAGCGAAGAACAATATATGAAAAGCTCGTAGGCAATGGATCAGTGATGGATAATTATGCGGATGCGATTCCTCATGCAATAGCTATAACATAGGGTGATATAGAACTAGCTCCAATTCATCGATGTAATGTAGGCATGTATTAGTAAATAGTCATACGTGCTTATGGAAAAGAACTTGTATGACATCTTTTGTCCTACCCTCCCGTTGAAGCGGGGTCCTAGGGAAACTAAGGGATATTAAGGCCTCCTTTTAATAGAGAACCGGACCAAAGCATTAACACATAGTGAATACATGAACTCCTCAAACTACGGTCATCACCGAGAAGTGTCCCGATTATTGTCACTTCGGGGTTGTCGGATCATAACACGTAATAGGTGACTATAGACTTGCAAGATAGGATGAAGAACACACATATATTCATGAAAACATAATAGGTTCAGATCTGAAATCATGGCACTCGGGCACTAGTGACAAGCATTAAGCATAGAAAAGTCATAGCAACATCAATCTCAGAACATAGTGGATAATAGGGATCAAACCCTAACAAAACTAACTTGATTACATGGTAAATCTCATCCAACCCATCACCGTCCAGCAAGCCTACGATGGAATTACTCACGCACGGCGGTGAGCATCATGAAATTGGTGATGGAGGATGGTTGATGGTGACGACAACGACGAATCCCCCTCTCCGGAGTCTCGAACGGACTCCAGATCAGCCCTTCCGAGAGACATTAGGGCTTGGCGGCGGCTCCGTGTCGTGAAACGCGATGAAACTTTCTCTCTGATTTTTTTCTCCCCGAGACGGAATATATGGAGTTGGAGTTGAGGTCGGAGGAGGTTCAGGGGGCCCACGAGATAGAGGCGGCGCCCTGAGAAGCGCGCCCCTGTCTCGTCGGACGAACCTAGGCCCCACAGTGTATTTCTTTAAGCCCAATAATTCTTATAAATTCCAAAAAGTGCCTCCCTGGATTTCCAGGACATTCCGAGCAGTTTTCTTTTCTACACATAAACCAACATCATGGTAGTTCTGCTGAAAACAGCGTCAGTCCGGGTTAGTTTCATTCAACATGCAAGTTAGAGTCCAAAACAAGGGAAAAAGTGTTTGGAAAAGTAGATACCTTGGAGACGTATCAGGGTACTATTCACCCAGCGGCAACGGCCTCTACTACCACGGGGTCCTGTTCATCCAACCCCCCACCGGGAACTGTTCATCCAAACCCCCAACAACATTCACTATTCATCCAGAGGCAGCATCGATCGGCTTCAGTTAGCAGCAGTAGCGAAGGAATCACTCGGGTTCAGTTAACAACAAGGGATCGATTGATCGCTCGGGTTGATAACACGTAACTGCGGTGCAATCGCCGGGTTCGATTAGAGCCCAACGCCTCGCTTGGGGTTGATTAGAGCCCAATACCTACTTTTACGCGCGCGTCGTCACGAGAGAGAAACACGCATCGCTCGGCCCTCGACCACCCACCGTAACCAGGAACTCCCCTATATTTTCCTCGCCCTCGCTTCTACCACGGTTTTTCCATCATGGACGGCCCAAAGAATCTCATGCAGCTGCGTCTCTGGCCCGCCCAGGACGAAAAGCCCATTTTCTGTCATGATTTTTTGTCATAGAAGTAGGACCCCACCACATCTATGATGATACCGGGTTTTGTCACAATTATCGTCATAGAAGTGTCATAAGTATGACAGAAAAAATTCATTCGGCCCAAAATGTCACGGATGTGTCTTTTTTTGTAGTGCTCCCCCATCCTCTCTTCCTCACTTTCCCCTACCTCCCACCTCCTCTCTCCCTCACTTTGCTTCTTGCTCACTACTTCTCCCCCCATTACTCTCCCTCTTCTACCTACCTTTCTCTCTCTTTATTACTCCTAGCTAACTACACCACCTCCATTAATGCATCTCCTTTCTCTTTTTCCTTCCCCCTCCACTAGTTGAAGTTGTCTCCTCCCGAATTAGCTAGCTAGGTAGATGCTGCATTTAGTGAAGTGGCCTATGTACCCCCTAACTAGATCTAGCCTTGTCAAGAAGAGCTTTTTCCACTTTTGATCTCCCTACGTACTACATCCATCTCCACCGCATGTGATCCATCTCGAGAGATAGGTGATTAAAAGTTCATGCTTTTGCAAGATTTGAAATATGTGTATGTGTGTGCGATATGACATAATCGGGTGATATGATGGAAATTGTGTGTGTGGCATGAGTTGACGCTGAATTGTGCTTGTGTGAGTTGCCTATGTTTTGCCAAAATATCGATTTATTTCTGTTTCGGTGAATTCCAGGCAAACTCTAGATCTATATGTCCTATTTTCAGGGAAGGTCATGCCGAATTTCTGTATGACTTTGATGCATGCATGCACTTTCATAATCTGTTTATTATTAACGTGCAGGCATTCATGATGGTCAGTGGAACGATGGTGGACAGGTGGTTGCGGTCGGCAGTGCAGGACATGAAAGAAAAAAAAACCTGACAGAGGTTTTATGTCCGTGTCGAAGATGCAAAGGAATAGTTTGGCTCGACCCCTATGACGAAGGTCGTGTCAAATGGCACCTGCTCATGACTGGTTTCATGGATGGCTATACTCGGTGGATAATTGAAGATGAGGATGATGCTGTTGAGGACGGGGCAGGCAATGATGACACGGGGCAAGACGAAGAGATGATCGATAATGGCGGCGGGGAAGAGGCCGAACAGCATGGCGGCAGAGAAGGGGCCGGACATGGCGGAGGAGAAGGGGCCGGACATGGCGGCGGAGAAGGGGCCGGACATGTGGCGGAGAGAACATGGACTCCACGCCGCAGAGTTCGTCGATCGAAGTTCAATCGCGGGACCCTCATGTTCAAGCAACTTTGCCCATAAGGAGATGAGTCTTGAGAGAGCTGCTTCTAGATAGGAGGCCAAGCTGCAGCAAGAATCGGGTGGTAGACTCGAACACTCCATTGTATGATGGTTGCAATCTCGAGGTGACCCGCTTGAGTTTCACACACCAACTCACGAAGGCGAAGGCTAAAAACAAATGGACCGACACTAGCCTCGATGAGCATCTCAAGTACCTAAAGGATGTTCTTTCCATGGGAATCTATGTCCTACTAGTGTGGATGAGGCCAAGAAGATCGTGTGCCCTCTTGATCTACCGCACATTAGATACCATGCATGCATCAGTTATTGCATAATTTATAGGAAGGAGCACCCGGAAAAAACAAGTTGTCCAATGTGCAATGCTTCTTGATACAAGAAGGCCGGGAAGAAATCTCCCCAGAAAGTTGTATGGTACTTACTGATCACTCCCCGTCTCCAGCTATATTTTGTAGATCCCAAGGAAGCAAAGCTCATGCGCTGGCACGCGGAGAGGAAGAAGCCCGACGATGGAGATGATCCGAAGCTGAGACACGTCAAGGATGGAAGCCAGTGGAGAGCGTTGAACGGATTCTATCAGTATTTCGAATGTGATGCAAGGAACATCGTGCTCGGCGCGTGTACCGATGGCATGAATCCGTTTGGCAACCAGAACACCAACCATAGCACATGGCCTGTGTTTGTATGGATATACAACCACGGGTCTATTCACCAATGATAACGGCCTCTACTACCACGGGTCTGTTCATCCAACCCCCACCGGGAACTGTTCATCCAAACCCCCAACAACATTCACTATTCATCCAGAGGCAGCATCGATCGGCTTCAGTTAGCAGCAGTAGCGAAGGAATCACTCGGGTTCAGTTAACAACAAGGGATCGATTGATCGCTCGGGTTCAGTAACACGTAACTGCGGTCTGTCGCCGGGTTCGATTAGAGCCCAACGCCTCGCTCGGGTTCAGTTAGAGCCCAATGCCTCGCACACACACGCGTACGTACGAGAGAAACACGCATCGCTCGGCCCTCGACCACCCACCGTAACCAGGAACTCCCCGATATTTTCCTCGCCCTCGCTTCTACCACGGTTTTTCCGTCATGGACGGCCCAAAGAATCTCATGCAGCTGCGTCTCTGGCCCGCCCAGGACGAAAAGCCCATTTTCCATCATGATTTTTGTCATAGAAGTAGGACCCCACCACATCTATGATGATACCGGTTTTGTCACAATTATCGTCATAGAAGTGTCATAAGTATGACAGAAAAAATTCATTCGGCCCAAAATGTCACGGATGTGTCTTTTTTTGTAGTGCTCCCCCATCCTCTCTTCCTCACTTTCCCCTACCTCCCACCTCCTCTCTCCCTCACTTTGCTTCTTCCTCACTACTTCTCCCCCCATTACTCTCCCTCTTCTACCTACCTTTCTCTCTCTTTATTACTCCTAGCTAACTACACCACCTCCATTAATGCATCTCCTTTCTCTTTTTCCTTCCCCCTCCACTAGTTGAAGTTGTCTCCTCCCGAATTAGCTAGCTAGGTAGATGCTGCATTTAGTGAAGTGGCCTATGTACCCCCTAACTAGATCTAGCCTTGTCAAGAAGAGCTTTTTCCACTTTTGATCTCCCTACGTACTACATCCATCTCCACCGCATGTGATCCATCTCGAGAGATAGGTGATTAAAAATTCATGCTTTTGCAAGATTTGAAATATGTGTATGTGCGTGCGATATGACATAATTGGGTGATATGATGGAAATTGTGTGTGTGGCATGAGTTGACGCTGAATTGTGCTTGTGTGAGTTGACTATGTTTTGCCGAAATATCGATTTATTTCTGTTTCGGTGAATTCCAGGCAAACTCTAGATCTATATGTCCTATTTTCAAGGAAGGTCATGCCGAATTTTTGTATGACTTTGATGCATTCATGCACTTTCATAATCTGTTTATTATTAACGTGCAGGCATTCATGATGGTCAGTGGAACGATGGTGGACAGGTGGTTGCGGTCGGCAGTGCAGGACATGAAAGAAAAAAACCTGACAGAGGTTTTATGTCCGTGTCGAAGATGCAAAGGAATAGTTTGGCTCGACCCCTATGACGAAGGTCGTGTCAAAGGGCACCTGCTCATGACTGGTTTCATGGATGGCTATACTCGGTGGATAATTGAAGATGAGGATGATGATGTTGAGGACGGGGCAGGCAATGACGACACGGGGCAAGACGAAGAGATGATCGATAATGGCGGCGGGGAAGAGGCGAAACAGCATGGCGGAGAAGAAGCGCACATGGCGGAGGAGAAGGGGCCGGACATGGCGGCGGAGAAGGGGCCGGACATGACGGCGGAGAGAACATGGACTCCACGCCGCAGAGTTCGTCGGTACTGAGTTCAATCGTGCGGGACCCTCATGTTCAAGCATCGCCGCAAGGAGATGAGTCTTGAGAGAGCTGCTTCTAGAGAGGAGGCCAAGCTGCGACAAGAATCGGTGGTAGACTCGAACACTCCATTGTATGATGGTTGCAATCCCGAGGTGACCGGCTTGAGTTTCACACACCAACTACTGAAGACGAAGGCTAAAAACAAATGGACCGACACTAGCCTCGATGAGCATCTCAAGTACCTAAAGGATGTTCTTTCCGCGGGGAATCTATGTCCTACTAGTGTGGATGAGGCCAAGAAGATCGTGTGCCCTCTTGATCTACCGCACGTTAGATACCATGCATGCATCAATTATTGCATAATTTATAGGAAGGAGCACGCGGAAAAAACAAGTTGTCCAATGTGCAATGCTTCTTGATACAAGAAGGCCGGGAAGAAATCTCCCCAGAAAGTTGTATGGTACTTACTGGTCACTCCCGTCTCGGCTATATTTTGTAGATCCCAAGGAAGCAAAGCTCATGCGCTGGCATGCGGAGAGGAAGAAGCCTGACGATGGAGATAATCCGAAGCTGAGACACGTGAAGGATGGAAGCCAGTGGAGAGCGTATTTTGAATGTGATGCAAGGAACATCGTGCTCGGCGCGTGTACTGATGGCATGAATCCGTTTGGCAACCAGAACACCAACCATAGCACATGGCCTGTGTTTGTATGGATATACAACCACGGGGTCCTGTTCATCCAGCGGCAACGGCCTCTACTACCACGGGGTCCTGTTCATCCAACCCCCCACCGGGAACTGTTCATCCAAACCCCCAACAACATTCACTATTCATCCAGAGGCAGCATCGATCGGCTTCAGTTAGCAGCAGTAGCGAAGGAATCACTCGGGTTCAGTTAACAACAAGGGATCGATTGATCGCTCGGGTTCAGTAACACGTAGCCTGCAGTGCAATCGCTCGGGTTCAGTTAGAGCCCAACGCCTCGCTCGGGTTCAGTTAGAGCCCAATGCCTCGCACACACGCGCGTACGTACGAGAGAAACACGCATCGCTCGGCCCTCGACCACCCACCGTAACCAGGAACTCCCCGATATTTTCCTCGCCCTCGCTTCTACCACGGTTTTTCCGTCATGGACGGCCCAAAGAATCTCATGCAGCTGCGTCTCTAGCCCACCCAGGACGAAAAGCCCATTTTCTGTCATGATTTTTTGTCATAGAAGTAGGACCCCACCACATCTATGATGATACCGGGTTTTGTCACAATTATCTTCATAGAAGTGTCATAAGTATGATAGAAAAAATTCATTCGGCCCAAAATGTCACGGATGTGTCTTTTTTTGTAGTGCTCCCCCATCCTCTCTTCCTCACTTTCCCCTACCTCCCACCTCCTCTCTCCCTCACTGTGCTGCTTCCTCACTACTTCTCCCCCCATTACTCTCCCTCTTCTACCTACCTTTCTCTCTCTTTATTACTCCTAGCTAACTACACCACCTCCATTAATGCATCTCCTTTCTCTTTTTCCTTCCCCCTCCACTAGTTGAAGTTGTCTCCTCCCGAATTAGCTAGCTAGGTAGATGCTGCATTTAGTGAAGTGGCCTATGTACCCCCTAACTAGATCTAGCCTTGTCAAGAAGAGCTTTTTCCACTTTTGATCTCCCTACGTACTACACCCATCTCCACCGCATGTGATCCATCTCGAGAGATAGGTGATTAAAAATTCATGCTTTTGCAAGATTTGAAATATGTGTATGTGTGTGCGATATAACATAATTGGGTGATATGATGGAAATTGTGTGTGTGGCATGAGTTGACGCTGAATTGTGCTTCTGTGAGTTGCCTATGTTTTGCCGAAATATCGATTTATTTCTGTTTCGGTGAATTCCAGGCAAACTCTAGATCTATATGTCCTATTTTCAGGGAAGGTCATGCCGAATTTTTGTATGACTTTGATGCATGCATGCACTTTCATAATCTGTTTATTATTAACGTGCAGGCATTCATGATGGTCAGTGGAACGATGGTGGACAGGTGGTTGCGGTCGGCAGTGCAGGACATGAAAGAAAAAAAACATGACAGAGGTTTTATGTCCGTGTCGAAGATGCAAAGGAATAGTTTGGCTCGACCCCTATGACGAAGGTCGTGTCAAAGGGCACCTGCTCATGACTGGTTTCATGGATGGCTATACTCGGTAGATAATTGAAGATGAGGATGATGATGTTGAGGACGGGGCAGGCAATGATGACACGGGGCAAGACGAAGAGATGATCGATAATGGCGACGGGGAAGAGGCCGAACAGCATGGCGGCAGAGAAGGGGCCAGACATGGCGGAGGAGAAGGGGCCGGACATGGCGGCGGAGAAGGGGCCGGACATGACGGCGGAGAGAACATGGACTCCACGCCGCAGAGTTCGTCGGTACTGAGTTCAATCGTGCGGGACCCTCATGTTCAATCACTGCTTCGCAAGGAGATGAGTACTGAGAGAGCTGCTTCTAGAGAGGAGGCCAAGCTGCAGCAACTAGTGGTAGACTCGAACACTCCATTGTATGATGGTTGCAATCCTGAGGTGACCCGCTTGAGTTTCACACACCAACTACTGAAGACGAAGGCTAAAAACAAATGGACCGACACTAGCCTCGATGAGCATCTCAAGTACCTAAAGGATGTTCTTTCCGCGGGGAATCTATGTCCTACTAGTGTGGATGAGGCCAAGAAGATCGTGTGCCCTCTTGATCTACCGCACGTTAGATACCATGCATGCATCAATTATTGCATAATTTATAGGAAGGAGCACGCGGAAAAAACAAGTTGTCCAATGTGCAATGCTTCTTGATACAAGAAGGCCGGGAAGAAATCTCCCTTAAAGTTGTATGGTACTTACTGGTCACTCCCGTCTCGACTATATTTTGTAGATCCCAAGGAAGCAAAGCTCATGCGCCGGCACGCGGAGAGGAAGAAGCCCGACGATGGAGATGATCCGAAGGCTGAGACACGTCCAAGGATGGAAGCGGTGGAGAGCGTTGAACGGCTTCTATCAGTATTTCGAATGTGATGCAAGGAACATCGTGCTCGGCGCGTGTACCGATGGCATGAATCCGTTTGGCAACCAGAACACCAACCATAGCACATGGCCTGTGTTTGTATGGATATACAACCACGGGGTCCTGTTCACCCAGCGGTAACGGCCTCTACTACCACGGGGTCCTGTTCATCCAACCCCCCACCGGGAACTGTTCATCCAAACCCCCAACAACATTCACTATTCATCCAGAGGCAGCATCGATCGGCTTGATTAGCAGCGATGGCGAAGGAATCACTCGGGTTCGATTAACAACAAGGGATCGATTGATCGCCGGGTTGATAACACGTAACTGCGGTGCAATCGCCGGGTTCGATTAGAGCCCAACGCCTCGCTTCGGGTTCGATTAGAGCCCAATGCCTCGCACACACGCCACAGACGAGACGAGAGAACACGCATCGCTTCGGCCCTCGACCACCCATCGTAACCAGGAACTCCCGATATTTTCCTCGCCCTCGCTTCTACCACGGTTTTTCCGTCATGGACGGCCCAAAGAATCTCATGCAGCTGCGTCTCTGGCCCGCCCAGGACGAAAAGCCCATTTTCTGTCATGATTTTTTGTCATAGAAGTAGGACCCCACCACATCTATGATGATACCGGTTTTGTCACAATTATCGTCATAGAAGTGTCATAAGTATGAGAAAAAATTCATTCGCCCAAAATGTCACGGATGTGTCTTTTTGTAGTGCTCCCCATCCTCTCTTCCTCACTTTCCCCTACCTCCCACCTCCTCTCTCCCTCACTTTGCTTCTTCCTCACTACTTCTCCCCCCATTACTCTCCCTCTTCTACCTACCTTTCTCTCTCTTTATTACTCCTAGCTAACTACACCACCTCCATTAATGCATCTCCTTTCTCTTTTCCTTCCCTCCACTAGTTGAAGTTGTCTCCTCCCGAATTAGCTAGCTAGGTAGATGCTGCATTTAGTGAAGTGGCCTATGTACCCCTAACTAGATCTAGCCTTGTCAAGAAGAGCTTTTTCCACTTTTGATCTCCCTCATTACTACATCCATCTCCACCGCATGTGATCCATCTCGAGAGATAGGTGATTAAAAATTCATGCTTTTGCAAGATTTGAAATATGTGTATGTGCGTGCGATATGACATAATTGGGTGATATGATGGAAATTGTGTGTGTGGCATGAGTTGACGCTGAATTGTGCTTGTGTGAGTTGACTATGTTTTGCCGAAATATCGATTTATTTCTGTTTCGGTGAATTCCAGGCAAACTCTAGATCTATATGTCCTATTTTCAGGGAAGGTCATGCCGAATTTTTTTATGACTTTGATGCATGCATGCACTTTCATAATCTGTTTATTATTAACGTGCAGGCATTCATGATGGTCAGTGGAACTATGGTGGACAGGTGGTTGCGGTCGGCAGTGCAGGACATGAAAGAAAAAAACCTGACAGAGGTTTTATGTCCGTGTCGAAGATGCAAAGGAATAGTTTGGCTCGACCCCTATGACGAAGGTCGTGTCAAAGGGCACCTGCTCATGACTGGTTTCATGGATGGCTATACTCGGTGGATAATTGAAGATGAGGATGATGATGTTGAGGACGGGGCAGGCAATGACGACATGGGGCAAAACGAAGAGATGATCGATAATGGCGGCGGGGAAGAGGCTGAACAGCATGGCGGCAGAGAAGGGGCCGGACATGGCGGAGGAGAAGGGGCCGGACATGGCGGCGGAGAAGGGGCCGGACATGACGGCGGAGAGAACATGGACTCCACGCCGCAGAGTTCGTCGGTACTGAGTTCAATCGTGCGGGACCCTCATGTTCAACCACTGCTTCACAAGGAGATGAGTACTGAGAGAGCTGCTTCTAGAGAGGAGGCCAAGCTGCAGCAACTGGTGGTAGACTCGAACACTCCATTGTATGATGGTTGCAATCCTGAGGTGACCCGCTTGAGTTTCACACACCAACTACTGAAGACGAAGGCTAAAAACAAATGGACCGACACTAGCCTCGATGAGCATCTCAAGTACCTAAAGGATGTTTTTTCCGCGGGGAATCTATGTACTACTAGTGTGGATGAGGCCAAGAAGATCGTGTGCCCGCTTGATCTACCGCACGTTAGATACCATGCATGCATCAATTATTGCATAATTTATAGGAAGGAGCACACGGAAAAAACAAGTTGTCCAATGTGCAATGCTTCTTGATACAAGAAGGCCGGGAAGAAATCTCCCCAGAAAGTTGTATAGTACTTACTGATCACTCCCCGTCTCCAGCTATATTTTGTAGATCCCAAGGAAGCAAAGCTCATGCGCTGGCACGCGGAGAGGAAGAAGCCCGACGATGGAGATGATCCGAAGCTGAGACACGTCAAGGATGGAAGCCAGTGGAGAGCGTTGAACGGCTTCTATTAGTATTTCGAATGTGATGCAAGGAACATCGTGCTCGGCGCGTGTACCGATGGCATGAATCCGTTTGGCAACCAGAACACCAACCATAGCACATGGCCTGTGTTTGTATGGATATACAACCTCCCCCTGGTTGTGCATGAAGTCGAAGTACATTCACATTAGCATGCTGATTCAAGGGCCAAAACAACCAGGAAATAATATTAATTTGTATCTGGGCTTACTTCAAGAGGAGTTAGACACGTTATGGAAAACACCGGCCAAGACATGGGACGCCAGCAAAGGCGAGTATTTCTACATGAGAGTCATGACCGATCACGACGGTGCACGACTATCTCGATTCTGGATATGTCGCAGCCAGGTCTGCCAGGGATATTGCGGATGCACGCAGTGCATGGATGATACGACGTCTCAGCAACTAACATCAAGGAAAGATGGCGGGTCTGGGAAAATCGTGTACATGGGGCATCGAAGATGGCTCGATCTGGACGACCCGAGGAGAAACCGTGAAGATCTATTCAATGGTAACGTTGAGCATCGACGGCCTCCACGTAAGCGAAGCGGCGCCAAAATCGATGAGCTGTTCAAAAACTAGGAACAGTTCCCCGCACCGGGAAAGACGATGAAAAAGGCGTCGGAGCCGCTGCTGAAGGTATGGAAGACGAGGTTTGTGTTCTAGGACTTGGAGTACTGGCACAAACTTGACACACCTCATTGCCTTGATCAAATGCATATCTGTAAGAATGTCCTTGAGAGCTTGCTCGCGACACTGATGAACATACCGGATAAGACCAAGGATGGGCCGAAGGCAAGAAAAGACTTGCAAGATTTGGAAATCGGGGAAGATCTGCACATGCCGCCCCGTAAAAAGTCAGACGAGACAGAGACGGAGACAGAGGCGCGGGAGAAGAAGGGAAAAAAGTAAAGGAAGAGGATTATTGCCCCCTTCTTGCTTCACCTTAAGTCAGGCTGAGATCGATCAATTCTTTAAGTGCCTTCCCGGAGTCAAAGTTAGTTTCGATTACTGTGGAAAGATAAGCAGATATCTAGACACCAACAAGAAAAGGTTCAGCGGGATGAAGTCCCATGACTGTCATGTGATGATGACGCAGATACTACTTGTTGCCCTTAGAGGGATAATGGACAAGCACGTCCGTGACACGCTTATCGTTCTCTACAACTTTTTTGACGTCATCTCTCGAAAGTCGATCAGTGTGAAGCAGCTCTGAAGGCTATAGGAAGAGATCGTTGTGATATTGAATGAGCTTGAGATGTACTTCCCGCCCGCGTTCTTTGACGTCATGTTGCATCTGTGTGTCCATATTGTGGACGACATAATAGACCTGGGGCCATCATTCCTGCACAACATGTCGTTTGAGAGGATGAATGGGATCATCAAAGGTTTCATTCGTAAAAAGTCCCGTCCGGATGGAAGCATCGTCAAGGGCTACAAGAGTGCATCTCTGCAAGAATTTTCTATATGGCACAGACCAGCTGCCTGGTGTTGGTGTTGGTTTGCCCGTTAACAAGCATGATGGGAGGCTCGAAGGAGAAGGTCACTCCAACGATCGCAGGGAACTGCATGTGGCATACTTAGATCGACACAATGACTTTGACAGAGCAAACTTGGTAGTGCTACAACACCTAGACGAGGTAGATCCTTTCGTGGCACTGCACAAAGAAATTATCGCAAAGAAGTATTGTGACCAGGGGGTATGCGGAGACGCCTTGAAGTTACTAGAGAGCACAACTCCACTTTCCTGCATTGGTTCAAAGAGCATATTATTGCTAATCCCCCGGAAGAGGGCTCTAAGGACGGATTGCTCATATACGCCTTAGCACATGGCCCCTTGCCCAACCTTAACACCTACCAGGCATACAATATCAATGGATACACGTTCTACACGGAGGCCAAAGATATGGACAGTGATGATCAGAACTCAGGGGTGACGATGGAATGCATGACCGGCAGCGACAACGGCACAACTGAGGAATTTTACGGAAGGGTCGAGGAGATCTGGGAGCTGGACTACTCTGGACTGCAGCACGCGATGATGTTCCGTGTCAGATGGGCTAAGAATGTCGAAAGAGAAAACCGGTATTTCATTACCATGACTATATATACCCGACGCCAAGAGCTCTACCGTGAACGCTATCACAAAAAACGAGCCATGGGTACACGCTAAGCACGTGACACAATGCTTCTTCATAACCGACCCGTGCAATCCCAGCCGTTTTGTCGTGGGGAGAGGCAAAAGGAACATCATTGGAATGGATGGAGTCGCCAACGAGGAAGACTACGACCAGTACGGCAACCCAGTGAGGGAAGATGACGATGACGATGAAGTATACGTCAAAAGAAGAATCAATACTGCATTACCTAAGAAAGATCATACTCCAAGGAAAAGGAAAACTCACAACGAGGGGCTCAATTATTCTTCAACGAACAAGAAGGGAAAGAAGCTCACTCAAAAACGAAAACATCAACACTGAGGAACCGTATGTTATCAGTCAAATGATGTAATATATATGTTCCTATTTTGTTTACACACTTAGCCATTATGCATGGGTCAAATGATGTAATATATTTGTTCCTATTTTGTATACATACTTAACCGTCAAATGATGCAATATATATCGCCTTAGTTATATACATTGTATCACCTTCCCTTCGTTCACTGCTCTCGGAAAAAAGGAAAAGAAAAGTGAGAGAAAATAAAGGAAAAGAAAATAGAAGAAACAAACAGGAAAATTGCTATAGATTATAGCAGTAGCGCTTTTCTGAAAAAGAGCTACAGCTAGTCAAGGTAGCAGTAGCGCTTTCCGTATAAACACGCTATAGCTACCTGTAATAGCAGTAGCTCTGTCTGGATAAAAGCTTTATAGCTAACTTAGCTATAGCGCGTTTTTTTCCGGAACGCGCTACTGCTACGTCGACTTAACCCCCAAAATCCTCACTCTCTCTGCTTCTTCCCGCCTCTGCTTTTCCCCCCAAAATCCCCACTCTCTCTTCCCTCGTGTCGTCGCCACCGGAGCCATGCCCTCGCCACGCCCATGCGCTCGCCCCCGACCCCGACGCGCCACGCCTCCCTCCTCTGCTTCCTCCCCTCCCAATCTCGGCCGTCGTCCGGCCTGCCTCCTCGCCCCTGCACCCTCTGTAAGCCATAGTTTAATTTACTTAGGTTTTAGTTAGGGCAGTAGGTTAATTAGGTTATCTATTTATTTATGAATTTAGCTAGGTTTCTATGAACCATAGGTTTCAAATTAGGACAGAAATTTAGGGTTAAGCAATTGTAGTCAAAAGAAAAGGCAGAATTGATTATATAGGTTTCTTGCATTTTTAGTTTAAGTAATTGTTGCTATTTAAATTTTATAGTGCTAGTTAGTTAATTAGAATTAGTATTTAAAAAACAGAATTAGTTAAGCAATTGTCCAAATCAACATCCCTTGTTAAAGCAAATTTTTTAGTTTCAAATTTAGGTAGGCTGAATTTACTTTCAAATATTGTGAAGAAAAATGACTTCTTGCATTTTTCTTCAAGTTCTATATTTTTCTTCCTTTTATATGCAAATTTGAATTGGACATGTGATATGTGGACATGTGATTTGGACATGTCATGTTTGGAATTTGGACATGTCATTTGGACATGTGATGTTTTGGACATGTAATATTTGGAAAATGATGATTAAGTGCAAGGTAAATGATCCGAGTGGCCTATGTTACCCCGGAATGTTGATTCATTTTTGTTCCGGTGAATTTCAGGCGCTCGATATGTCCACTTTTTAGCAAAGGTCATGCCGAAATTTTCCGTGAATTTTGGCATGACTTGTGCTAGATAGTAGGCATATCGAGTGCCGGGAGTTGCTGGGAAACGGCATTCCGGCAAACATAGATCTTTTTTATGTCATTTCTCATGTTTTTCATAGTTTTAGAATTAAACGAGGAGACTTAATCGTACGAAACATGTCGAACAACGAAGAAACCGGGCCTTCTGACCAAGATCCAGACGAGATGGATTATGATGGTGAAGAAGAGTACCTCGACTTTTTGTCTGCTAAGCACAGTCAAGGTTTGCAGGGTGGCCTCGATAATGGTACTGACGCCGACATCGACACCGACGGCGCCGGCACCGATGGCGGCGCCGAGACCGGCGGGGAAGATACCGGTGGGGAAGGTACCGGCGCCGATGCCTCTACCGAAAAGAAGAAGCAGAAGAAGCAGAGGATACGAAAACCTAACAAAATCGGCATTGGACGACTGGTGATCACAAAGATGGCACCTGGCAATTTTGAGCCATGAGAGCCGGAAGAACCTCGCAAGTTCTATCGAAACCAAGTAGGATGCATCCTACAGGAATGCGCGAGCATCAACGACAATGACTTCAGGAGTAAAGAACATTTGAGGCAGTTGCTCCTGATGAAGTTGCACAAGAGACTCAAGTTCCCCGACCGTGATGATAGCATAGAACAACCGTGGGATGATCCGAACATGAAAAAGATTAACAATCACGCCATGGGCATGTTCAGCAATGATTTGGCCTCCTGGAAAGGGAGGGTGAATCGAGCTATTGAGGCTGGGGAGCCCCTGTCCAAGATTCTGGAGGAAAATCCGACACTTACGGAAGAGCGGTTCAAAAAGTTCAAGGACACTTGCGCTACCGAGGCAGCCAAGACTAAGGCTACGAAATTCAAGAGCCTTCAGCAAAGGAACATGGGGAAGCATCGCCTCGGAAGTCGTGGCTACCTCGGTAAAAGGCCCATATGGGATAAGGAGGGCCTTGAAACGTGAAGTCAGCGGTATCCTGCACCCCTTCACGAAGTTCACCAACCCCTTGGAGCGTGACTTCATCAGGGCCCGCTACAAGTGGGACAAGGAAAAAAGGTTTTTTACACGGACCAAATCACGAGGAAATTGATTAGACTATTGGTAATTATTCTTTTAGCACCTTACATTTAGCTCCATATCTAGTCGACTACACATTCCTAAACGGTTCACGCTCCTTCTGCAGGAGAAGCAACACCAGCTTGCAGTCGAAGGCCCTACTTCTCCGATGAGGCCCAAGTGGGACACCCCTCTCAAGCGGGCCTTGAACGAACTTAAGGGACTCCCTTTGGGCCAGCGGCCGCAATATGGACGTGTGCACAGCGCCGGAGACGGCACCACATGGAAGGTGTTTTACAACAAGGGCCCGGAGGCCAAGAAGTAGAAAAAGAAGTTTAGTCAGGCGGACATCGACGAGAAGGTGAAGCTTGCGTTTGAGAAAAAAGCAGTTGAGGACGCGAAAAAAATAGCCGAGGAGAAAAATGAGTTGCTACAGCAGGCAGTCAATGCAGCTGTAACTGCCTGCAGGAATGATTTCGCTACTAACTTGGTCCCGACTATCATCAACTGGACAAAGGAAACTCCAGACAAGACGATACATGATTTCCCGTTGCCTAGTTTCGTCGCGAGCAACTCTGTGAACAACACCACCACACCATCACCTGCTCACGCAACCGGTCCTACTCTCGCACCCGCACCCGCTCATAGCAGCCCATCCTCAGTCTCTGGCGCGCTAGGCAGGCCTTCGTCTTTAGCTGAGCTCGACGCCCTCACAGTAATTACATGTCGCACGAACATATATATCTAGAATATTCCATTTCCATTGCCTTTCGGATGTTTTATGCCGTAGACATGTGTTTGCAGGCCGACGAAACCCCGTGCACCATACTCTACTTGATCAAAGACTAGAAGGTGGACGTGGGAAAGGGGGTGATAACGAAGCCCTTGGAACTCATGTTCCACAACCAGCCGATGCCCGCTGGGCACTTTAGGGTTACCTTGTCGAGTGTGACATCGGGGCACGAGGATTTGCCTCCTCCAATACACCTAGGGGAGAGGACGACGAGACCTCGCTGCGGATTGGAAGCTGCGAGGGTTGGGTGTTGCTATGGCCGAAGAATCTTCTTCGTCTGGAGCTGGCCGAGAGCACACCAATAACCACACATCAACAAGCATGTATGGATACCACCAACCCGCCTACGCAATTACCAGCTCCTGTAGTGCCGGGTGAGAGCGGCAGACGAGTGATGAAGGGGGTCCAATAGTACAGGTTGATGTAATCGATCCCGTAGAACAAAGAATGGATGATGAGACGGAGGATATGGAGGACCCAATGGGTTTCCTCAATACAGGAGCCTATGACGGTGACTTAGATATGATGAGTCAACCATATGTCGAATCGGGCTATCAGCATGCTGATGAGGATATGGATGATCTGCCCGGGCAGGAACGTCCTAGCAGGGATTGCAAGAAGTATCTCTTCATGAAATCCTCACAGGACATGCCTGAAGATGCCGCCTCAACACAGGCTCAGCTAGCCGGGGGTCGTATAGTGCTTAGCCCGGCAACACTGGGGCAAGGATTAAGTAAGGGTCTGGAAGGTGTGCCCAAGAAAAAGGAGAGGAAGAGACCGGGGAAGATAGCTGCCTCCAAACAAGCCAGAGCACATAGCAGCCAGGCTGTGGATTTTGAAGAGCATGTACCCGTCAAAGGTGCGGCCCTGTTCCATGTCATGGGCGAGCCGATGCTACCGCCAAAACCGCTGGAGGCACTATCAGGGATCTCAGGAGACTGCACGACCATGTGCTGTCGACTGACAAAAGCCTACTAGCCTTCAAGGATCCTGGATATCCGACATACACGGCTCGTGTGCCTGAGGGGAAATGCTACGCCGACACACGGCCCACGGAGGTGTTCTTCCTGCGGTTTGACCATATCTTCAAGATGTTTCTGACAAGGCGGCTCGATTTTACAATCGTCCGCCTTTTTGCACTACATATGAGCTCCGTCATGAAGAGAGAAGAAGTCTCGCAAATCTGTGTGGCGGATCCGTACTACATGCATGAGTCATTCTTGAGTCTCGGCAACTTTGAGCGTGAAACTGCTAGGGAGTACCTCCAAAACTTCATGGTACAGAATAAGGACCAGGAAATTGTCCTCCTGCCTTCTCATCCAAAGTAAGTCAGTTCCGGACAACCTTTTCGTACATTTCAATCATTCCTTCTTGCTCATATGGAGAATAATTTGAGGTGTCTTTTTCCCCACAACAACGGGCGAGCCATCCTTATCGTTCTTTACCCGCTAGTCTCCCACGCCGTGTATTTCGACCGTACTAGAGACTATGAGAAGAAGGACTACACCCACATAATGAATATTCTAGATGATGCTCTCCAAGGCTTCAGCATTAGGGGTGGCCACCTGCAGATCGAAGCAGGAGGAACAAGAAGGTGGGTTTCTCGCATAAAACTAACTTCTGCTACATCCATGTCCCAAAACCAAGCAAGAAAGATGGATTCTACCTCCTCCATCTCATGATTGAGTTCAGCACGGATCACCAAAAGCTTCGCATGACAAGCAGAAATGATGATCATATCCGCAAGTGGGTAGAATCTCATGGAGAAGCGGAATATAAACTTAGAGATGACTTCTTTCGCATCCAACGGGACATTGCGACGATCATCATGAAAGAAGTCGTCGATGAGAAGGGGATGTTCCACCACGGCCCTATATCGCGAGCTGGCGTCCGAACTCGCATAGGCATGCAATGTCGTGACCTCACGCCGTTCAAGAAGCTAGGGTCCATCCTTGATGATATGGAAGGTTGGAACTTATAGTGAATTACGATGCCGATGATGATGATATGTGTCGGTTGAACTTGTATACTTTCTGTAGCGATGAAACTTTGTGATGTCCACGGTCGCTACCAAACTTGCGTAACACTACTTTGTTAGTTTGGGTACGATGATCTACGTACCTCTAGTTAATTAGTTTGCGTACTATATGTTGCATCTAGTTGCTAACCCTTTCTTTTTCGTGTTGCTCTAGTATATTTTGTTGCATATGATTGTACATTCTCTTAATGAAGATGCATCTCTAACAGGTACCTAGATTCTTGATGGCGAAGAAGTAGTTCTATGTCGTGTACAAAGGGAAGGTTCCGGAGTGTACGACGAGTGGCTTGAGTGTCAGGCGCAAGTGGATGGGTTCTCGGGCGCCAGCCATAAAGGCTTCAAAAGCAGACAAGAAGCAGAAGCTAGTTACATGAGGTTCACACTAGCGCGAGAGAGGACTCGTAACCGCCGCCTCATGTACTGGGATTCTCAACGTCCAACTTAATTGGCAGAGGGAGATATAGTTCTGTATATCAAGGAAAACTAACTGAAGATGAAGATGATGTTGCTGCGAAAATTTTCAACTTAGAGACAAGAGGAGCGCAAAAGAGCTTCATCGCAGAATGTAATGCGTTGAGAAATGTGCGGCACCGTAATTTGGTTCCTATCCTAACTGTGTGCTCAAGCATTGATTCTAATGGTAATGATTTCAAGGCCCTAGTGTATGAGTTCATGCCACGAGGAGATTTACATAAACTACTATATTCAACCCAAGACTCTGAAGGCGCTTCAAATAACCTTATTACAATGGCTCAAAGGATAAGCATTGTCGTGGATGTAGCGGATGCAATGGAGTACCTACACCATAACAACCAAGGAACACTGGTTCATTGCGATCTGAAGCCTAGTAACATTCTTTTGGATGATAATATGACAGCTCTTGTTGAAGATTTTGGCCTGGCAAGATTCAAAATTGCTTCCACAACATTACCTATCGGTACATCAAACTCTTCATCGGTTGCACTCATGGGGACGATCGGATACGCTGCTCCAGGTAATTGAAATTTTTATTCTTGTGTTGCTACATTTTTTCTGCATCTCTGTGTACCAGTGAAAGCAACATCAGCTCCGCTTTTTATTCATTATGCAGAATATGCGGGAGGTGATCATGTTTCAACTATCGTAGATGTCTATAGCTTTGGTGTCATTCTTCTAGAGACATTCATTCGAAGAAGGCCGACTGATGACATCTTTAAGGATGGACTGTGCATAGTAAACTTTGTAGAGATCAATTTCCCCAATAGGGTATTGGATATTGTCGATCCCCAGCTACTACAAGAGTTGGAGCTTTGCCAGGAAACTCCAATTGCCATGAAGGAAAAAGGTCTACTTCTTTGTCGTCCATGCTAAACATTGGCCTTTGCTGCACCAAGTAATCTCCGGGTGAACGTATCAACATGCAGGGGGTGGCTGCCAAGGTACATAGAATCAGGGATGCATATCTCAGAGAAGACTGAAGAGATGATTCTATTGCTTTAGTAGTATTAGCTACCTGAATAAGTAGCTTGTTGTACAATTGGCGTTTATCGCATAGCGTGTATGTAAATACCCGGATTTTACCAATCAGAACTCTCTACGTGTTGATGCGTTAGCCCAGCTAATGCACGCTGAATAATAAAGATGAATATCATTTCCATATATCAATATTACCAAACATATATATGTTTTATTGATTAATATTTGATGGTCAAGTTCATCTTGGTTCATTTGATTAATACTGAAGGAAATATGCCCTAGAGGCAATAATAAAGTTATTATTTATTTCCTTATTTCATGATAAATGTTTATTATTCATGCTAGAATTGTATTAACCGGAAACTTAGTACATGTGTGAATACATAGAAAAAACATAAGTGTCCCTAGTATGCCTCTACTTGACTAGCTCGTTTATCAAAGATGATTATGTTTCGTAACCATAGACATGTGTTATCATTTGATGAACGGGGTCACATCATTAGGACAATGATGTGATGGACAAGACCCGTCCATTAGCTCAGCATTATGATTGTTAAGTTTTATTGCTATTACTTTCTTCATGACTTATACATGGTCCTCTGACTATGAGATTATACAACTCCCAAATACCGTAGGAACACTTTGTGTGCTAACAAACGTCACAATGTAACTGGGTGATTATAAATATTCTCTACAGGTGTCTCCGAAGGTGTTTGTTGGGTTGGCATAGATCGATACTAGGATTTGTCATTCCTTGTATCGGAGAGGTATCTCTGGGCACTCTCGGCAATGCACAAGCCTTGCAAGAAATGTGACTAATGAGTTAGTTGCGGGATGATGCATTACGGAACGAGTAAAGAGACTTGCCGGTAATGAGATTGAACTAGGTATGAGGATACCGACGATCGAATCTCGGGCAAGTAACATACCGATGACAAAGGGAACAACATATGTTGTTGTGCGATTTGACCGATAAAGATCTTCGTAGAATATGTAGGAGCCAATATGAGCATCTAGGTTCCGCTTATTGGTTATTGACCGAGATGTGTCTCTGTCATGTCTACATAGTTCTCAAACCCGTAGGGTCCATGACGCTTAACGTTGGATGATGATTTGTATTATGAGTTATGTGATTTGATGACCGAAGTTTGTTCGGAGTCCCGGATGAGATCACAGACATGACGATGAGTCTCAAAATGGTCGAGAGGTAAAGATTCATATATTAGAAGGCTATATTCGGACACCGAAAGTGTTCCGGGTGATACCGGGTCACCGGAAGGGATTCCGGGCAACCCCCGGCAAAGAAATGGGCTTTATGGGCCAAGTAAGGGAACACACCAGCCCACAAGAGGCTGGTGCGCCCCCTATAGGGCCAGCCACGTGGGGAGAAAGGGAAAGGAGAGGAGGAAAAGGAAAGTATGAAGTAGGACTCCTACTTCCTTCCCCTCCCCCCTCCTTCCTTCCCCCCTTGTCCAAATATGGTAAGGGGGGCCGAATTGGACTAGGGGCCCAAGTAGGAGGAATCCTACTTGGGCGCGCTCTAGGCTGCCTCCCTCCCTCTCCCTCCTTTATATACGTGGGGAGGGCACCCCTAAAACACACAACAATTGTTCCTAGCCGTGTGCGGCGCCCCCCCTCCGCAGTTAACACCTCGATCATATCGTCGTAGTGCTTAGGCGAAGCCCTGCGCCGGTAACTTCATCATCACCGTCGCCACACCGTCGTGCTGACGGAACTCTCCCTCGGCCTCAGCTGGATCTAGATTTCGAGGGATGTCACCGAGCTGAACGTGTGCAGATCGCGGAGGTGCCATGCGTTTGGTACTTGATCGGTTGTCTCGCGAAGACGTTCGACTACATCAACCGCATTACTTAACGCTTCCGCTTTCATTCTACGAGGGTACGTGGACACACTCTCCCCGCTCATTGCTATGCTTCTCCTAGATAGATCTTGCGTGATCGTAGGAAAATTTTTGAAATACTACGTTCCCCAACAGTGGCATCCGAGCCAGGTCTATGCATAGATGTTATATGCACGAGTAGAACACAAAGAGTTGTGGGCGATAATAGTCATACTGCTTACCAGCATGTCATACTTTGATTCGGCGGTATTGTTGGATGAAGTGTACATGACCGCGTTCATGAGACTGGTTCTACCGACGTGCTTCGCACACAGGTGGCTAGTGGGTGTCTGTTTCTCCAACTTTAGTTGAATCGAGTGTGACTATGCCCGGTCCTTGTTGAAGGTTAAAATAGCACACTTGACGAAAAATCTTTCTGGTTTTGATGCGTAGGTAAGAACGGTTCTTGCTAAGCCCGTAGCAGCCACGTAAAACTTGCAACAACAAAGTAGAGGAAGTCTAACTTGTTTTTGCAGGGCATGTTGTGATGTGATATGGTCAAGACGTGATGATATATAATTTGTTGTATGAGATGATCATGTTTTGTAAAAGTTATCGGCAACTGGCAGGAGCCTTATGGTTGTCACTTTATTGTATGAAATGCAATCACCATGTAATTGCTTTACTTTATCACTAAGCGGTAGTGATAGTCGTAGAAGCAATAGTTGGCGAGATGACAACGATGCTTTGATGGAGATCAAGGTGTCAAGCCGGTGACGATGGTGATCATGACGGTGCTTTGGAGATGGAGATCAAATGCACAAGATGATGATGGCCATATCATATCACTTATATTGATTGCATGTGATGTTTATCCTTTATGCATCTTATTTTGCTTAGTACGGTGGTAGTATTATAAGATGATCCCTTAATAAATTTCAAGGTACACGTGTTCTCCCTGAGTACGCACCGTTGTGACAGTTCGTCGTGCCGAGACACCACGTGATGATCGGGTGTGATAAGCTCTAAGTTCACATACAACATGTGCAAGCTAGTTTTGCACACGCAGAATACTCGGGTTAAACTTGTCGAGCCTAGCATATGCAGATATGGCCTCGGAACATTGAGACTAAAAGGTCGAGTGTGAATCATATAGTAGATATGATCAACATAGTGTTGTTCACCATTGAAAACTACTCCATCTCACGTGATGATCGGACATGGTTTAGTTGATTTGGATCACGTGATCATTTAGATGACTAGAGGGATGTCTATCTAAGTGGGAGTTCTTAAGTAATATGATTAATTGAACTTTAATTTATCATGAACTTAGTCATGATAGTATTTGCATATCTATGGTGTAGATCAATAGCTCGCGTATAGCTCCCCTGTCTTATTTTTTGATATGTTCCTAGAGAATACTAAGTTGAAAGATGATAGTAGCAATGATGCGGACTAGATCCGTGATTTGAGGATTATCCTCATTGCTGCACAGAAGAATTATGTCCTTGATGCACCTCTAGGTGACAGACCTATTGCAGGAGCATATGCAAACATTATGAATGTTTGGCAAGCTCGATATGATGACTACTTGATAGTTTAGTGCACCATGCTTTACGGCTTAAAACCGGGATTTCAAAACGCTTTGAACATCATCGAGCATATAAGATGTTCTAAGAGTTGAAATTAGTATTTCAGACTCATGCCCGTGTCGAGAGGTATGAGACCTCTGACAGTGCTTTGCCTACAAGATGGAGGAGAATAGCTTAACCAGTGAGCATATGCTCAGATTATGCAGGTACTACAATCGCTTGAATCAAGTGGGAGTTAATCTTCCAGATAATATAGTGATTGATAGTGTTCTACCGTCACTATCACCAAGCTAATAGAACTTCGTGATGAACTATAATATGCAAGGGATGACGAAAATGATTCCCGAGCTCTTCGCGATGCTGTTCGGCGAAGGTAGAAATCAAGAAAAAACATCAAGTGTTGATGGTTGACAAGACCACTAGTCTCAAGTAAAAGGGCAAAGGGATAGAAAGGGAACTTCAAGAAGAATGGCAAGCAAGTTGCCACTCCCATGAAGAAGCTCAAAGCTGGACCTAAGCCTGAAACTGAGTGCTTCTACTGCAAAGGGAATGGTCACTAGAAGCGGAACTACCCCAAATATTTGGCGGATAAGAAGGATAAAGTGAACAAAGGTATATTTGATATACAGATTATTGATGTGTACTTTACTAGTGTTCATAGCAACCCACGGTATTTGATACCGTTCAGTTGCTAAGATTAGTAACTTCGAAGCAGGAGTTGCGTAATGAATCGAGACTAGTTAAGGGTGAAGTGAAGATGTGTGTTGGAAGTGGTTCCAAGATTGATATGATCATCATCGCACACTCCCTATACTTTCGGGATTAGTGTTGAAACCTAAATAAATGTTATTTGGTGTTTGCGTTGAGAATGAATATGATTTGATCATGTTTATTGCAATAAGGTTATTCATTTAAAATTAGAGAATAATTGTTGCTCTGTTTACATGAATAAAACCTTCGATGGTCATACACCCAATGAAAATAGTTTCTTGGATCTCGATCGTAGTGATACACATATTCATAATATTGAAGCCAAAAGATGCAAAGTTAATAATGATAGTGCGAATTATTTGTGGCACTGCCATTTAGGTCATATCGGTATAAAGCGCATGAAGAAACTCCATGCTGATGGGCTTTTGGAATCACTTGATTATGAATCAGTTGGTTCTTGCGAACCGTGCCTCATGGGCAAGATGACTAAAACTCCGTTCTCCGGAACAATGGAACGAGCTATTGACTTACTGGAAATATTACATACCAATGTATGTGGTCCAGTGAGTACTGAGGCTCGTGGCGGGTATCGTTATTTTCTTACCTTCACACATGATTTGAGCAGATATGGTTATAAGCATAAGTCTGAAACATTTGAAAAGTTCAAATAATTTCAGAGTGAAGTGGAAAATCATCGTAACAAGAAAATAAAGTTTCTACAATCTGATTGTGGAGGTGAATATTTGAGTTACGAGTTCAGTCTTCATTTGAAACAATGTGGAATAGTTTCATAACTCATGCTACCTGAAACACCACAGCATAATGGTGTGTCCGAACGTCGTAACCGTACTTTATTGGATATGGTGCGATCTATGATGTCTCTTGCCGATTTACCATTATCATTTTGGGGTTATGCAATAGAGACAGCTGCATTCACGTTAAATAGGGCACCATCTAAATTTGTTGAGGTGACACCGTATGAACTGTGGTTTAGCAAGAAACCTAAGCTGCCGTTTCTTAAAGTTTTGGGGCTACGATGCTATGTGAAAAAGCTTCAACCTGATAAGCTCGAACCCAAGTTGGAAAAATGTGTCTTCATAGGATACCCAGAGGAGACTGTTGGGTACACCTTCTATCACAGATCTCAAGGCAAGATATTCGTTGCTGAGAATGGATCCTTTCTAGAGAAGGAGTTTCTCTCGAAAGAAGTGAGTGGGAGGAAAGTAGAACTTGATGAGGTAATTGTACCTTCTCTCGAATTGGAAAGTAGCACATCACTGAAATCAGTTCTAGTGACGCCTACATGAATTAGTGAGGAAGTTAATGATGATGATCATGAAACTTTAGATCAAGTTACTACGGAACCTCGTAGGTCAACCGGAGTACGATCCGCACCAGAGTGGTATGGTAATCCTGTTCTGGAAGTCATGTTAATAGACCACGATGAACCTACGAACTATGAGGAAGCGATGATGAGCCCAGATTTTGCGGAATGGATTGAGACCATAAAATCTGAGATGGGATCCATGTATGAGAACAAAGTATGGACTTTGATTGACTTGCCCGATGATTAGCGAGCCAGTAAGAATAAATGGATCTTCAAGAGGAAGACGGATGCTGATAGTAGTGTTACTATCTACAAAGCTCGAATTGTCGCAAAAAAAATTCGACAAGTTCAAGGTGTTGACTACGATGAGATTTTCTCACTCGTAGCGATGCTTAAGTCTGTCTGAATCATGTTAGCAATTGCCACATTTGATGAAATCTGGCAAATGGATGTCAAAACTGCATTCTTAATGGATTTCTTAAAGAATAGTTGTATATGATACAACAAGAAGGTTTTTTCAATCCTAAAGGTGCTAACAAAGTGTGCAAGCTCCAGCAATCCATCTATGGACTGGTGCAAGCATCTCGAAGTTGGAATATATGCTTTGATGAGTTGATCAAAGCATATAGATTTATACAGACTTGCGATGAAGCCTGTATTTACAAGAAAGTGAGTGTGAGCACTATAGTTTTCTGACAAGTATATGTGAAAGACATATTGTTGATCGGAAATGATGTAGAATTTTCTGGAAAGCATAAAGGAGTGTTTGAAAGGAGTTTTTCAAAGAAAGACCTCGGTACAGCTGCTTACATATTGAGTATCAAGATCTATAGAGATAGATCAAAATGCTTGATAAGTTTTTTCAATGAGTACATACCTTGACAAGATTTTGAAGTAGTTCAAAACGGAACAGACAAAGAAGGAGTTCTTGCATGTATTGCAAGGTGTGAAGTTGAGTAAAACTCAAAGCCCGACCACGACAGAAGATAGAGAGAGAACGAAAGGCATTCCCTATGCCTCAGCCATAGGTTCTATAAAGTATGCCATGCTGTGTACCAGACCAATTGTATACCCTACCTTGAGTTTGGCAAGGGAGTACAATAGTGATCTAGGAGTAGATCACTAGACAGCGGTCAAAATTATCTTTAGAGAACTAAGGAAATATTTCTCGGTTATAGAGGTAATAAAGAGTTCGTCGTAAAGAGTTACGTCGATGCAAGTTTTGACACCGATCTGGATGACTCTGAATCTCGATCTAGATACATATTGAAAGTGGGATCAATTAGCTAGAGTAGCTCCGTGCAGAGCATTGTAGACATAGAAATTTGCTAAATACATACGGATCTGAATGTTGCAGACCCATAGACTAAAATTTATCTCACAAGCAAAACATGATCACACCTTAGTGCTCTTGGGTTTTAATGACATAGAGATGTGAACTAGATTATTGACTCTAGTAAACCTTTTGAGTGTTGGTCACATGGCGATGTGAACTATCGCAGTTAATCACATGGTGATGTGAACTATTGGTGTTAAATCACATGGCGATGTGAACTAGATTATTGACTCTAGTGCAAGTGGGAGACTGAAGGAAATATGCCCTAGAGGCAATAATAAAGTTATTATTTATTTCCTTATTTCATGATAAATGTTTATTATTCATGCTAGAATTGTATTAACCGGAAACTTAGTACATGTGTGAATACATAGGCAAAACATAAGTGTCCCTAGTATGCCTCTACTTGACTAGCTCATTTACCATAGACATGTGTTGTCATTTGATGAACAGGGTCACATCATTAGGACAATGATGCGATGGACAAGACCCATCTGTTAGCTTAGCATTATGATTGTTAAGTTGTATTGCTATTGCTTTATTCATGACTTATACATGTTCCTCTGACTATGACATTATGCAACTCCCGAATATCATAGGAACACCTTGTGTGCTATCAAATGTCATAACGTAACGGTGATTATAAAACTGCTCTACAGGTGTCTCTGAATGTGTTTGTTGGGTTGGCATAGATCGAGATTAGGATTTGTCACTCCGTGTATCGGAGAGGTATCTCTGGGCCCTCTCGGTAATGCACATCACTATAAGCCTTGCAAGCAATGTGACTAATGAGTTAGTTGTGGGATGATGCATTACGGAATGAGTAAAGAGACTTTTCGGTAACGAGATTGAACTAAGTATGAGGATACCGACGATCGAATCTCGGACAAGTAACATACCGATGACAAAGGGAACAACATGTGTTGTTATGCGGTTTGACCGATAAAGATCTTCGTAGAATATGTAGGAGCCAATATGAGCATCCAGGTTCCGCTATTGGTTATTGACCGGAGATGTGTCTCGGTCATGTCTACATAGTTCTCGAACCCATAGGGCCCGCACGCTTAACGTTCGATGATGATTTGTATTATGAGTTATGTGATTTGATGACTGAAGTTTGTTCGGAGTCCCAGATGAGATCACGGACATGACGAGGAGTCTCTAAATGGTCGAGAGGTAAAGATTCATATATTGGAAGGCTATATTCGGACACCGAAAGTGTTCCGGGTGATACTGGGTCACCGGAACGGGTTCCGGGCAACCCCCGGCAAAGATATGGGCTTTATGGGCCAAGTAAGGGAACACACCAGCCTACAAGGGGCTGGTGCGCCCCCTGTAGGGCCAGCCACGTGGGGAGAAAGGGAAAAGAGAGGAGGAAAAGGAAAGTATGAAGTAGGACTCCTACTTCCTTTCCCTCCCCCCTTCCTTTCCCCCTTGTCCAAATATGGTAAGGGGGCCCGAATTGGACTAGGGGCCCAAGTAGGATTCCTCCTACTTGGGCGCGCCCTAGGCTGCCTCCCTCCCTCTCCCTCCTTTATATACGTGGGGAGGGCACCCCTAGAACACACATCAATTGTTCCTAGCCGTGTGCGGCGCCCCCTCCATAGTTAACACCTCGGTCATATCATCGTAGTGCTTAGGCGAAGCCCTGCTCCGGTAACTTCATCATCATCGTCGCCACGCCGTCGTGCTGATGGAACTCTCCCTCGGCCTCAGCTGGATCTAGAGTTCGAGGGATGTCACCGAGCTGAACGTGTGCAGATCGCGGAGGTGCTGTGCGTTCCGTACTTGATCGGTTGGATCGCTCGACTACATCAACCGCGTTACTTAACGCTTCCGCTTTCGGTCTACGAGGGTATGTGGACACACTCTCCCCGCTCGTTGCTATGCTTCTCTTAGATAGATCTTGTGTGATCGTAGGAATTTTTTTGGAATACTACGTTCCCCAACAAATACTAGTTGAATTGAAGTTGTTGAACGTTCCTTTTTGCTCACCCTAATCAGAAATTGGAGTTGGTCAAAATCCCGACGAGCATTATATTTGGCGATGTCGGTCATGGCCTAATGTCGATACTACAAGTGGGGTCTCTCGTGTTAATTCAATTTCCTTTTACATGTGTCTTGGCTAGCCAGCCTTATCTAATGGTGTCTCGGCTAAGGGGCGTCTCACCATGTTGACCTCGGCACGATGCGAAGTCACGTCGGCACCGATTTGCTTGCAGGTCATGTCTCCATCGAATCGTTGCAACTACGTAGCGGGACCTGCATGGGCCACCAATGACGGAATCGGTTCTGGAAAATCTCGGGCAGGGGGTACCGAGCTAGTAACCTTGAGATGATGGTAACAAAGACACAGGTTTTACCTAGATTCGGGCTCTCCTAAGAGATAAAACCCTATGTCCTTTTTTGTTGTATTGATTAGGGATGGAGTACAAAGTAGAGGTGATCTATCTTGAGATCATTGTGTGTCGTCTACAAGCCCTGCCCCTCGGTGTATATAGGTACCAGGGGCCTAGGGTTACGCCTAGTCAATTACATATAGGGAAAACGTGTTGTAGACGACTTCTAATGTCTTCAAATATGCGCCAACTCTTTGGGAGGCTTCCTTTTATATGCCATAGGTCGCCTTTATCTGGCGCACTGGTGAACCGACATGGGGGTCCTTGGCCTAGCCCACCTGGCGGGAGACGACGTGGTGAGTGACCCCAAATTCAGAACACCATCACCTGGCGTCGCCCTAGGGCCTGGAGTAGAGGGTGATGCCCATGGCGACGGCATGGGCCCAGGAGTGAGGTTGGCCAAGCCGAGGCACTCTCTGGTAGTGGCATACTTGATGTGTAACGCTATCGCGTAGCGTCGACACACCACCGCCCCTCCCACGTCGACGGCCCCTCCTTCGCCTCCACATCGGCAAGCCCATCGAAGTCATCGAGATCGAGCGTGAGGAAGCCGTCACCACCATCAGGATCATCTGGGGGTCGTCGCCATGTGTTGGCACTGCCCACCCCTCCTCTCACACAGTGTCCCACCATCCGCCTTCAGTGATACTAGTTTGATGGTGTGCCTCCTTCGTGTCCCAGGTCGACGGCGTGCAGATCTGCTACATCCATAGTGAGTTGGAGCGCGCCATAACCAGCTTGATCTTAAGCTAGTTGAGGGGGAGGGGAATGAAATGGCCGACCAAGAGAGACTGGGCTCATATCTCTCATTTGTCAGAGTTCACACGTGGATAGCGGAAAGCGAACTATTGATTTTTTGATGTGGCAAACTAGCGAGCATCAAGATCCATGCGAGCGATTGAACAGTCACATTAGTGTTCGCTTGTGCCAAAAAAAACTGAAGTCAATTCTTTATAATTTGGGGAACAATTGCTAACAAACAAGGAACTAGCATACGAACGCTGGGAGAACAAGCAACCCCGAACTGACTCGCGGCCCATTACCATGAGCGTTGTGTGCCAAATAGGGGGTGAGCAACTATCTAACGGGAACCCCTTCGGGGGCTCCCGCAGCAACCACTTATGGGGCCTGAGAGCGCGCTAGATGGTGTGTTCAGCTGCCGCCATGTGTCATGCGCTAGACGCACCTCGGGATTTATTTGAGCACTCCTTTCTTTGTTGTTGCTTTTGCTTGTTAGTTCTACCAAAAAAACTGGTTTTTTAGAAGCCATGCTTTTCCGCCATAAACACAGCCTTTGCTGCTTCTGGAAAAGGGAAAAGCACAGCCTACGTTTCTACGAGAAGCACAACTGTGCTTCCCAAAAGGGGAAGAAAAACCTGCTTCCATCGGAAAAAGTGAAAATGATCGTAGTATGTGCTTCCGCAAGAAGCACAACTTTACTTATGCGAGAAGTGCTTCTCCGAAAAAGGGAAAAAACACGGCTTGTGCTTTCATTAGAAGCACAATTGTGCTTCTGCAAGAGGCACACCATGTGCTTCTCCGCTAAAAGGAAGGGGAAAAGCACACCCTATGCTCTCCCCCCCCCCACACCCCAACAAAAAAAAGTGAAAACGCAACCAAACGTGTCACTGCTATATTTACAACTTTCTAAGCTCACCTCACTCTTCTGACCATGAATAAGATATGCAGAAGTGGTCAAGATGTATGGACACGAGGAAGCTGGCCAGTTCTAGCCAACCTTCCTTCATACCCAGTAAGAAATGGCTCCGCAACTAGCGACTTCTCATTCATGCATGAAAGTGCGTTATATCGACTAGAGGGGGGGTGAATAGGCGATTTTTATGAATTCTTCACTGAGGAATTTGCCGGTGAGGAAATTCCTAAGCGAAGAACTACTTGCAGCGGAATAAGTACTCAGAAGTAAGCATAACAGAATACATGCATGGTCATCATGATGAAATGAAGACAATCACAGAGTACAGAAAGCGTAAACACAGGATAACACAAGATGAAGACAAACAGACTGAAGAAATTGAACTGAGGAAATTGAGAAAGTCTTCAGTCAAAGTCTTCAAACACAGATATGAACAAACACTCAACACAGTAATGAGGAAATGAATGAGTTGAGGAAATAGAACCAGTAAGGTTGGTGAAGACAATGATTTGGTAGACCAGTTCCAACTGCTGTCTCAGTTGTACGTCTGGTTGGAGCGGCTGAGTATTTAAACTCGAGGACACACAGTCCTGGACACCCAGTCGCTGAGCACGCAGCTCAGGACACCAAGTCCTCACCGTATTCTCCTTGAACTAAGGTCACACAGACCTCGTCCAATCACTCGTGGTAAGTCTTCAGGCGACTTCCAAACCTTCACAGACTCGGTCACTCGGCAATCCACAATTCCTCTTGGATGCTCTAGACCATGACGCCTAACCGTCTGGAAGAAGCACAGTCTTCAAAGGTAACAAGTGTCGGATCCACGAGGATCAATCTCTTGATGATGCTCAATCACTTTGGGTTTGTAGGGGTTTGGTTTTGGGTTTTCCTCACTTGATGATTTTCGCTCAAAGTCCTCGGAGGATGGGTTGCTCTCAAATGACAAGTGTCAGTTTCTCTCGGAGCAGCCAACCAGCTAGTGGTTGTAGGGGCGGCTATTTATAGCCTAGGGAGCAGCCCGACATGATAAGACATAAATGCCCTTCAATGATATGACCGTTAGGTGGATAAGATATTTTGGGACAGCTGGCCAAGATAAAGAACGATCGGAAATTTGACTCTCAAATTCCTCGGGGCTATCATGTTCCTCCTTTGTGTAGGCAATCCGCGGCGAATTCCTAACTCCTCGGTCGAACAAATTCTTCAGCGACGGAAGAACTTCATCTCTCACATCCTTTGAAGAAATTGACTGAATCATATAAGATTTCCAATGGCTTCACTCGAAGGGATTGGTAGGTGTAGGATTTTGAGTTGAGCATCACATGGAAATTTTTCCTTAGTATTTCCTCGACCCCCTTTAACAGTACGGTGTTTCCTATGACTCAAGAAAGAGAAAAACGAAACTACGAAAACAAAAGTCTTCATGCTTCATGTTCCTCAAACGAATACCAAGTCTTTAAGGTCACACCAATTTCTTCACATTCAAAGTCTTCAGAAAGTCTTCAAAATATCGAAGTCTTCAGTCGAAGAACTTCATTTTTAGGGGTCGACTTTCTCTGTAAATATCAAACTCCTCATAGACTTATAGACCTGTGTACACTCATAAACACATTAGTCCCTTAACCTATAAGTCTTCAATACACCTAAATCACTAAGGGGCACTAGATGCACTTACAATCTCCCCCTTTTTGGTGATTGATGACAATATAGGTTAAGTTTTCAACGGGGATAAACCTATGAAGTGTAAAAACTGACATTGGGGAATTTGATTGCAAGATATAGAAGAACTCCCCCTGAAGATGTGCATAGTGAGGAATTTGCTTTTGAAGAAATGCACATTTGAAGAGTTGAATCATGGAGATCTCCCCCTATATCTTGTAATTCATACACGCATTTGACATATAATATGAAGAATTTGAAATGCATGATGAAATATGGTGACCGATGTAATTCAGCATGCGTGTATTAACATATAACGAAGAATAAGCATGGAGAGGAACACATCAAAAGTATCAGAGCACCATCGGGTTTAAGATTACAACTCGATCCAATAAAAGTTTCAGAAGAGCGAGAGTTGTAACTTGGCAAAAAAACGACTATATAGTAGACCCGCTTGAAGACTAACTCAAATTTCTCCCCCTTTGTCATCGAATGACCAAAAGGATCGAAACTGAGGACTAACGCCCCTGAAGAATATCAAGTTGATGGAGGAGCGCCAGCGTTGTCGTGGTCGGTTGTGGTAGTAGGGCCTGCCGCAGTGTCGCCCAAGTCTTCATTTTCATCGGTGTCGCGATGAAGAATAGGAGCTGGCCACCAAGGAAGGAACCTTGACCTTCTTGAATTTCTTCGGTGGAGGTGCAGACCAGTCAAAGTCTTCCTTGCGACCCATTTTCTTCAGATCTTCTGCGCTGTAGACATGAGATAGAACAACCCAGGTATGGTTGAAGGTTTCATGGAGGTAGTATTGGTTTTTCTTCACTGCATTGTGTGTTGAGGTCATGTTGTGAAGAATTTAACCAAACTGACGCTTGACCCGTTTATGATTGCGATCAACCTTCTGATGAAGACTGAGGAGTAACTCACGATCAGTCATCACCCTGGGTGTTGTGGCTTGAGGATTTTGCTTGGCAGAGTTGTTGGCGGTAGAGTCATGTGTGGCAGAGTCGTCATTGGTGGAGTAGGATGCAACCTTGCGAAATTGACCATCCAATGGACGAATGCCTTCATCTATCATAGCAGTTGCCTTGCCTTTGTCATCAGCTGAGGAAAATGTCCGTTTGAGGACTTCAATTGGAGGCAAGTAGCTGCAGTGGTTCAGAGTATCAGCCTGGTAATTGAGTGAAGACCTTGTCCTAATGAACCTCATAATCCATGGTGCATAAGGCTTCAGCTCAAATGGTGACATAGCAATATTCGCCAGTCCTCATGAAGAAATCATGGAAGTTGACGGGAATGCCATGAATGATATTGAAAAGCATATTCTTCATGATGCCAACGACTTCTTCATCATTTGAGTCGTGGCCTTTGATAGGACTCATTGTCTTCGTCAGAATGCGATAGACAGTCCAAGGCACATACAGTAATTCCTTAACGAGGAATTTGGTTCGAGGGGCCTGCCCTGACTTCAAAGACTTCATCAGCACTTGCATGTAGTGATTTGTAAGCTCAGGTTCGTTGTAGATGCAACGAGCACCATCAAGGGGAGGACTGAGTGGGAGGGCACGAAGCAATTCGATTCTTTGGTGCCTTGTAGTGAGTATTTTACATCATCCAGTCCAGCACCCATGAGTTCACATCTTCAGAATCTCCGGTGATGTGCAGCGTCGCATAGAATTGAAGAATGAGTTCTTCATTCCAATCATAGATGTCAGTGCAGAAATTCATCAATCCAGCATCGTGAAGAACACAGAGGACTGGCTCGAAGCCTGGCAGAGATTCCATGTCCACGTGAGGAATATGTGCGTGATCGAAGACTTTGTCTTTGGTGAATAGCACAGAGGAATAAAAGTTGGCTTGACTAGCAGTCCAGAAACGCCTCTTCCTTATGCGAGCAGAGTCATATGGGTTGTAGTCAGTGAAGAAAACATGCTCGCCAAAGAAGTCTTCAGCCTTGAACTTTTGCTTGCGTGAGAATGGATCCTTTGGTTTGGGCAGAGGAGTGTCAGTGAGTTGCATCACTACCTCAGGAATCGCAATCTCAGGTTCTTCAGGCTGAGGATTTTCTGGTTCCTCTTCATATGCAGTCTGCGTGTTCAAAGGAGTAGCAACAACAGGTTCTTCAGCACTAGGGGCTGGAATTTCTTCATGCACGGACGAGGTGGGATGAGTTTCTTCAGAGCCCATTTGAACTGTTGGTGCAGGGGACTGAGGAATTTGTTGTATTGGGGTTAAGAATGGAGAATTTGGATCTTGTTGTCCCAAAAGTCATCGTTCATCACTGGCGTTGTGCTTCCAATATCCACATCTTCTTCAATTTCTTCAACGCCAGCCTCTTCAGCTATGAACTGAGGCATTGGCGATGAAATGATTGGTGTTGAAGGGAGCGCATCCACTTCAATTTCTTCATCAATCTGCTCTGACGAAGCAGCAGAATGATTTTCTTCATCAGATCCTCTAGGGATCTCATAATCTTCACCAAAAGGAACAAGGTCCTTTGATGGCATGGTTGAAATTGGAACAGCATCAATCGGATTTGCAAAAGAGCTTGTCATAGGCTTCATCTTCTTTGGAGCTGAAGAATTTGAAGCAGCTGATGCTTTCCTTTTCTTCACTACAGCTTGCTCTGTAGCCTTGGTCTTCTTCACATCTGAGGCAGATGGAAGGATAGGAGTTGGTGTAGGCGCGGGAGGAGCTGAGGAATCTGTTTGAATTTCCTCGGTATGGCCGATGCTGATTGCCTGACTTCTTGATTTCTTGAGCGCACCACTAGTGGATGCCCCGGCAATTTCTTCGGCTGGAATGGAGTCATCAGCCTGGAACTAGCATTTTCTTCAGCAGACTGAAAATCATCAGCGGTCTTGGCATGTTCTTCAAGAGGCTGGTGAGGCTCCAGCCTGAGGAACTTCTTGTTGCGTTGGAGCTGCAACATTGGTGAACTTTTTGGTCAGGTTTACAAATCTGACTTTGGCTCCTTGCCAATCAGCATAGTAGGCATCCAAGTCATTGCTGAGGGCTTTGATTTCAGACTGGATCTCGAGGAGATCATCAGTTGTCATTCTGACAACATTTTTCCTCAGAAACCTCTCTTTCCTGAACTGAGCCTTTTTGATCTGCCTAGCCTTCTCAAATTTCCATTTCTCTTCAGTGATGAAATGGTCAGCATGTGACTTTGGTCAGGAGTCAACTGAAAATCAGGCATAGGGGTGTCTGGATCCTTGTGCCAGAGATCAATATACTCGAGGATCGCCCTTGGATCCAAAAGCAGTGGCACAGGTGTGCCTTTGGCTCTAGCGGCCCTTTCTTGTCTGTCTCTAATGATTTCTGCAAGTCCATCATCATCAGCTTCAACGTCAGATGGCACTTGGAAAGCAACATGTTTCTTCTTTGGACTTGGCCGAGGGCCTCGACCAGCCGTTGCCTTTTTCTTCAGCGGAGTGGGGCCAGATGAAGAATTTGGTGCAGCTGAGGAACTCGCTGAGACACCAGAGGCAATAGAGATGCCTGCAGTCCTTTGGCACGTGGCCAGATGTACAGGTGCTGAGGACTTTGGAGGAGCTGCTAAGGACTTTGGAGGAGGAGCTGAGGATTTGGGAGGAGTAGGAGCAGCATGAGGAACTGGCCGTGAGGGCTTTGAAGATTCTGGCCGTGAGGGCATTGCTGAGGAATTTGACATAAGGGCACAGTTGGTGAAGCACTTGGCTTGTGAGCGGGCTTATTTGCCATTGATTTTCTAGGCTTGACAGGGGCCTCAATGGCAGCAGCAGTAGCAGAGTCTTCATTGAATTTCCTCACTGCTTCTTTGGCTTGTCTCGCCAACTTGGCTTGGCGTTTGGCCCATTCTTCAGGAAAATCCTCACCATGCTTGATCTTTGGTGGGGAATTGACTTCTTAGTCGGTGCCAATGGAGCTCTTGGGCATGGAGGATTAAGTGCGAATTTCTTCATATACTTTGGAGTAACATACTGTACTCCTCCATTCTCTTGCCCATCTCCTTTCAATCCTCTTGTATGCGCACCTTGCGCTGATTTTTGTTCTCCTTTCGAACTTGGCCTCATCGGTGTGCAATAGTCGGCATAGATGTCCTCGGGTATTTCAAAAGCAGTCATGACCTCGGGCCTCTTTCCTCCTTTACGTGGCTTCTTACCGTCTGCCATATTCTTCAGTTGAGGAATTTGAACAATCGAATTCTCTGAAGAAGTATGCAACTTTTCTTCGAGGAACGCTACAAATGAGTTAAGTTGATGAGAACCTAGTGATTCAGCAGCGGACATGAGTACCTGTGAACAGAGTATAGTTGCGAGGAATTTGGAGAGGTCATATGCATTCTCAGAAGGTTTTTCAAAAAGAACAAGTTTGAGGAATTTGACCAGATGAGCCTTGAGGAATTTCACTAAGCGATCTTTGTCTTAGGTTCCAGAGTTGTATAGATCGAGGATCCACACAATTGAGGAATCTTGAAGAAAAATCATTGCTTAGAGAAACGAATCAAGAGCATATTACGTTTGAGGTGTTCATATGTGTGAAGATTTTAAGAATAAACACCTTTGAAGATTTTCAGGAAGGCTTGAGAATCAAAGTGAGCAATAAAAGTAACTTTTAATTACCCGAATCAAGAACACGCATTTAACCGAGAGGTGTAGATTAGAAGTTAAATCGATTCAGATCTTCCACGCCCTAACTTCGGCGGAGGAAGACAGCTACGGCGGCGGAGTGAAGATTTCCGCTGCAAGCGCGAAAGTACGACGGCGACGAGGTCGAGGCAGTGAAGCTCTTCCTCACCGGCAACGATGGAGTAGCGGCGGCGCTAGGGTTTGAGAAGCTCGAGCGAGAGAGAGAGCGGTCGAGCGGAGTAAAGGAAGTGAGGAAGGGGAGAGGGGGTATATATAGCCACGGTGAAAAACTGTTCACCCGAAGATTTTGGACGAACGTGCCCCTGACCCTTCTCATTCGCTTGACATGTGTCACCCACGTACTGAAAAGTGGAGATCGTGTTAGATCGTGGGTGAATAGATAAGTCTATCGTGGGATACGGAACGGTTTGAGCGGCAAAGCCGAAAATTTGGATAAGATAAGTTAAAAGTTCCGTTCGCAATTTCTTCAGCTGACAAGGACACAGTGAAGATTTTGAACGAGTTTCAAATAGAACGCACATGAAGAATTTGTGAATAGATTGGGTTAAGTATAGCATAGAGGGGGAAGGGTCCGATCACATTCACTTAGCAGAATAAGCAACTTGAAGAAATAGCCATAAGTGAATGTTGTAGAGTACATAAACCCATATATATATATATATATATAGCCAATGAAGAAAGACAATGGAAACAGTGAAGATTTTGCAAAGTTGAAGAATTTGAAAAACTGAAGAATTTCAAAACTGAGGAAAAACTCAAATTGAAGATTTTCAACTTTGGTGGTGGCGTGTCCCATCGTATAAGAATGATGATTTCAGACACAGCATACAATTGTCGAGGGGTTACGAGAATCAAATTTTTCATTAATTTCTTCACACTTAGAGTGTTATTCTTCATTGATTGAAGAAAAACGTTTCTTCATGTGTTGCACATCTAAGTCATCAATTTTGCATAAGTGTCAGGATGTGTGTCCTTTTTAAAAAACATTCGAAGATTCTAAGATATTTAGCTCACACCGCAACTTGCTAAATCTCTTCTCATCCAAGGGATTTGTGAAGATATCGGCTAGCTGTTCTTTAGTCTTCACATGCTCGATGGAGATGTCGCCCTTCAACACATGATCACGAAGAAAATGATGACGAATCTGAATGTGCTTTGTCTTTGAGTGCTGAACTGGGTTGTGAGCAATCTTGATGGCACTCTCATTGTCACAGTAGAGAGGCACATTCTTCACGTTGATGCCGTAGTCCTTGAGAGTTTGCTTCATCCACAGCAATTGAGCACAGCAAGAGCCAGCAGCAATGTACTCAGCTTCCGCAGTAGACAGTGATACGCAGTTCTGTTTCTTCGAAGACCAACAGACCAAAGATCGTCCGAGGAAATGACAAGTACCAGATGTTGACTTGCGGTCCACTCGGTCACCAGCATAGTCAGAGTCAGAATATCCAATGAGATCAAAAGTAGAGCCCTTGGGGTACCATCTTATATTTACTAATTGGAGGCACCATACGAGCCTCCACGTTAATCCTAGAAAAACTAGCTAATTAACCGTCAGATCTGTAATTCAGAAATTTTGAGCCATTGGATGTACATAATACACAGCTAGAGTCCCAAACAACCACTGGAGGCACCATACGAGCCTCCACGTTAATCCTAGAAAAACTAGCTAATTAACCGTCAGATCTGTAATTCAGAAATTTTGAGCCATTGGATGTACATAATACACAGCTAGAGTCTCAAACAACCACGTCTCAGTTCTGTAGAAAAAAAATAGTATTCCTTTCCCCACGTACAAAAGGTGCCCCCGGCTTATAAAGGGAAAGAGTCCCCAACTCCCACGTCTCAATTCTATTAAAATAAAAAAATTGCCAAACAAGGACATGTACAAATACGAAGGCATCAGACACGTAAAAAAAACCTCCTCCAGCCTCACCTTAATAGAGTCCACATCCCAATTAAAAAATAAATAAAATACATACAAGTTCAGAAAAGAGGGACCTCCAGCCTCACGGTTAAAAAAGAGAGTCTAGGCCTGATTTTCAAAAGAAAAAAGGATAGATCTATTAGAAGATGTTGCCTGCATAAATAAAAAAATCACGTACAAGAAATTAGTCCCCAATGCCCACATCAATGAAGGAAATATGCCCTAGAGGCAATAATAAAGTTATTATTTATTTCCTTATATCATGATAAATGTTTATTATTCATGCTAGAATTGTATTAACCGGAAACATAATACATGTGTGAATATATAGACAAACAGTATGTCACTAGTATGCCTCTACTTGACTAGCTTGTTAATCAAAGATGGTTATGTTTCCTAACCATGAACAAGGAGTTGTTATTTGATTAACTAGGTCACATCATTAGTTGAATGATCTGATTGACATGACCCATTCCGTTAGCTTAACACTTGATCGTTTAGTATGTTAATGCTTTCTTCATGACCCATACATGTTCCTATAACTATGAGATTATGCAACTCCCGTTTACCGGAGGAACACTTTGGGTACTACCAAACGTCACAACGAAACTGGGTGATTATAAAGGAGTACTACAGGTGTCTCCAAAGGTACTTGTTGGGTTGGCGTATTTCGAGATTAGGTTTTGTCACTCCGATTGTCGGAGAGGTATCTCTAGGCCTTCTCGGTAATACACATCACTTAAGCCTTGCAAGCATTACAACTAATGAGTTAGTTGTGAGATGATGTATTACGGAACGAGTAAAGGGACTTACCGGTAACGAGATTGAACTAGGTATTGGATACCGACGATCGAATCTCGGGTAAGTAACATACCGATGACAAAGGGAACAACGTATGTCGTTATGCGGTTTGACCGATAAAGATCTTCGTAGAATATGTAGGAACCAATATGGGCATCCAGGTTCCGCTATTGGTTATTGACCGAGAATGGTTCTAGGTCATGTCTACATAGTTCTCGAACCCGTAGGGTCCGCACGCTTAACGCTTCGATGACAGTTCATTATGAGTTTATAAGTATTGATGCACGAAGGTTGTTCGAGTCCCGGATGTGATCACGGTCATGACGAGGAGTCTCGAAATGGTCGAGACATAAAGATTGATATATTGGAAGCCTATGTTTGGACTTCGGAAGGGTTCCGAGTGAAAACAGGAAGTTACCGGAACACCGGGGGGTTACCGGAACCCCCCGGGGGGTATATGGGCCTTCATGGGCCACAAGGGAGAAGAGGAAGGGCCGGCCAGGTGGGATGCACGCCCCCCTCCCCCCTCTAGTCCGAATAGGACAAGGAGAGGGGGGGCGGCGCCCCTTCCCTCTTCCCCCTCCCCAATCCTACTCCAACTAGGACAAGGGGGGGGGAGTCCTACTCCCGGTGGAAGTAGGACTCCTCCAGGCGCGCCTCCCCAAGGCTGGCCGCACCCCCCCTTGGCTCCTTTATATACGGGGGCAGGGGACACCCCATGACACACAAGTTGATCTACGGATCGTTCCTTAGCCGTGTGCGGTGCCCCCCTCCACCATATTCTACTTCGGTCATATCGTCGCGGAGCTTAGGCGAAGCCCTTCGCCGGAGAAGTCATATCGTCGCGGAGCTTAGGCGAAGCCCTGCGTCGGTGGAGCATCAACATCGTCCACCACGCCGTCGTGCTGTGGAACTCATCCCGACACTTTGCTGGATCGGAGTCCGGGATCGCCATCGAGCTGAACGTGTGCGAGAACTCGGAGGTGCCGTCGTTCGGTGCTTGGATCGGTCGGATCGTGAAGACGCACGACTACATCAACCGCGTTGTTATAACGCTTCCGCTTTCGGTCTCACGAGTGCGTGGACGGACACTCTCCCCTCTCGTTGCTATGCCATCACCATGGTCTTGCGTGATCGTAGGAAAATTTTTGAAATTACTACGCTCCCCAACGGTGGCATCCGAGCCTGGTTTTATGCGTTGATGTCATGTGCACGAGTAGAACACAAGTGAGTTGTGGACGATACAAGTCATACTGCCTACCAGCATGTCATACTTTGGTTCAGCGGTATTGTGAGATGAAGCGGCCGGACCGACATTACGCCAGACGCACGCGAGACTGGTTTCACCGCCCGAGCACTCGTTGCTTAAAGGTGACCGGCGGGTGTCTGTCTCTCTCACTTTAGTTGAATCGAGTGTGGCTACGCCCGGTCCTTGAGAAGGTTAAACGGAGTCTATTTGACGAAGTATCGTTGTGGTTTTGATGCGTAGGTAAGAACGGTTCTTGCTCAGCCCGTAGCAGCCACGTAAAACTTGCAACAACAAAGTAGAGGACGTCTAACTTGTTTTGCAGGGCATGTTGTGATGTGATATGGTCAAGACGTGATGCTATATTTTATTGTATGAGATGATCATGTTTTGTAACCGAGTTATCGGCAACTGGCAGGAGCCATATGGTTGTCGCTTTATTGTATGAAATGCAATCGCCATGTAATTGCTTTACTTTATCACTAAGCGGTAGCGATAGTCGGAAGCAATAGTTGGCGAGACGACAACGATGCTACAATGGAGATCAAGGTGTCGCGCCGGTGACGATGGTGATCATGACGGTGCCGTGGAGATGGAGATCACAAGCACAAGATGATGATGGCCATATCATATCACTTATATTGATTGCATGTGATGTTTATCCTTTATGCATCTTATCTTGCTTTGATTGACGGTAGCATTATAAGATGATCTCTCACTAAAATTATCAAGAAGTGTTCTCCACGAGTATGCACCGTTGCGAAAGTTCTTCGTCTTTGAGACACCACGTGATGATCGGGTGTGATAGGCTCTACGTTCAAATACAACGGGTGCAAAACAGTTGCACGCCGAATACTCAGGTTAAACTTGACGAGCCTAGCATATAACAGATATGGCCTCGGAACACGGAGACCGAAAGGTCGAAAGCGTGAATCATATAGTAGATATGATCAACATAGTGATGTTCACCATTGAAACTACTCCATCTCACGTGATGATCGGACATGGTTTAGTTGATTTGGATCACGTAATCACTTAGATGACTAGAGAGATGTCTGTCTAAGTGGGAGGTTTTTAATATGATTAATTAAACTTAAATTTATCATGAACTTAGTACTGATAGTATTTTGCTTGTCTATGTTTACTGTAGATAGATGGCTCGTCCGTTGTTCCGTTGAATTTTAATGCGTTCCTTGAGAAAGCAAAGTTGAAAGATGATGGTAGCAATTACACGGACTGGGTCCGTAATTTGGAGGATTATCCTCATTGCTGCACGTAAAAATTACGCCCTGGAAGCACCGCTGGGTGACAGAACTGCTGCAGATCTTTGAGCGAAGTTGTGAGCGTCACGGCAAAAGCGTAGCTGATGACTACTCAATAGTTCAGTGTGCCATGCTTTACGGCTTAGAACCGGGTCTTCAACGACGTTTTGAACGTCATGGAGCATATGAGATGTTCCAGGAGTTGAAGTTAATATTTCAAGCAAATGCCGGATTGAGAGATATGAAGTCTCCAATAAGTTCTATAGCTGCAAGATGGAGGAGAATAGTTACATCGGTGAGCACATACTCAAAATGTCTGGGGTATAACAATCACTTAATTCAGCTGGGAGTTAATCTTCCGGATGATAGTGTCATTGACAGAATTCTCCAATCACTGCCACCAAGCTACAAGAGCTTCGTGATGAACTATAATATGCAAGGGATGACTAAGACAATTCCTGAGCTCTTGGCGATGCTAAAAGCCGGAAGTAGAAATCAAGAAAGAGCATCAAGTGTTGATGGTCAACAAGACCACTAGTTTCAAGAAAAAGGGCAAAGGGAAGAAGAAGGAAACTTCAAAAAGAACAGCAAGAAAGTTCTTGATCAAGAGAAGAAACCCAAGTCTGGACCTAAGCCTGAAATCGAGTGTTTTTACTGCAAGCGTGACCGACCTTTGAAGCGGAACTGCCCCAAGTATTTGGCGGATAAAAGGATGGCAAGGTGATCAAAGGTATATGTGATATACATGTTATTGATGTGTACCTTACTAATACTCATGATAGTACCGGTATTTGATACTGGTTACATTGCTAATATTTGCAACTCGAAACAGAACTACGGATTGCGAAGATTGGCTAAGGACGAGGTGACGATGCGCTGTTGGAAATGGTTCCAAAGTCGATGTGATCATGTGTCGGCACGCTACCTCTACATCTACCTTCGGGATTAGTTTTAGACCTAAATAATTGTTATTTGGTGCCAGCGTTGAGCATGAACATTATATCTGGATCTTGTTTAATGCGAGACGGTTATTCATTTAAATCAGAGAATAATGGTTGTTCTATTTATATGAGTAATATCTTTTATGGTCATGCACCCTTGAAGAATGGTCTATTCTTGTTGAATCTCGACAGTAGTGATACACATATTCATAATGTTGAAGCCAAAAGATGCAGAGTTGATAATGATAGTGCAACTTATTTGTGGCACTGCCGTTTAGGTCATATCGGTGTAAAACGCATGAAGAAACTCCATCTTGATGGGCTTCGGAATCACTTGATTATGAATCACTTGGTACTTGCGAACCGTGCCTCATGGGCAAGATGACAAAAACGCCGTTCTCCGGAACTATGGAGCGCAGCAACTGATTTGTTGGAAATCATACATACCGATGTTTGTGGTCCAATGAATGTTGAGGCCTTGGCGGGTATCGTTATTTTCTCACCTTCACAGATGATTTGAGCAGATATGGGTATATCTACTTAATGAAACACAAATCTGAAACATTTGAAAAGTTCAAAGAATTTCAGAGTGAAGTGGAAAATCATCGTAACAAGAAAATAAAGTTTCTACGATCTGATCGTGGAGGAGAATATTTGAGTTACGAGTTTGGTTGACATTTGAAACAATGTGGAATAGTTTCGCAACTCACGCCACCCGGAACACCACGGAGAAATGGTGTGTCCGAACGTCGTGTCGTACTTTTCTAGTTATGGTGCGATCTATGATGTCTATTTCTGATTTACCGCTATCGTTTTGGGGTTATGCTTTAGAGACGGCCGCATTCACGTTGAATAGGACACCGTCAAAATCCGTTGAGACGACGCCTTATGAACTGTGGTTTGGCAAGAAACCAAAGTTGTCGTTTCTTAAAATTTGGGGCTGCGATGCTTATGTAAAGAAACTTCAACCAGATAAGCTCGAACCCAAATCGGAAAAATGTGTCTTCATAGGATACCCAAAGGAGATCATGGGTACACCTTCTATCACAGATCTGAAGGCAAGATTTTCGTTGCTAAATTCGGATCCTTTCTAGAGAAGGAGTTTCTCTCGAAAGAAGTGAGTGGGAGGAAAGTAGAACTTGATGAGATAATGTATCTGCTCCCTTATTGGAAAGTAGTTCATCACAAGAAATGGTTCCTGTGACAACTACACCAATTAGTGAGGAAACTAATGATGATGTTCATGATGCTTGAGATCAAGTTACTACTGAAACTAGTAGGTCTATCAGAGTTAAATACGCACCTGAGTGGTACGGTAATCCTATTCTGGAAGTCATGTTACTTGACCATGGCGAACCTACAAACTATGAAGAAGCGATGGTGAGCCCAGATTCCGCAAAATGGCTGGAAGCCATGAAATCTGAGATGGGATCCATGTATGAGAACAAAGTATGGACTTTGGTTGACTTGCCCGATGATCGGCAAGCCATTGAAAATAAATGGATCTTTAAGAAGAAGACAGACGCTGATGGTAATATAACTGTCTACAAAGCTCGACTTGTTGCGAAAGGTTTTCGACAAGTTCAAGGGGTTGACTACGATGAGACTTTCTCACCCGTAGCGATGCTTAAGTCTGTCCGAATCATGTTAGCAATTGCCGCATTTTATGATTATGAAATTTGGCAAATGGATGTAAAAACTGCATTCTTGAATGGATTTCTAGAAGAAGAGTTGTATATGATGCAACCAGAAGGTTTTGTCGATCCAAAGGGTACTAACAAAGTGTGCAAGCTCCAGCGATCAATTTATGGTGCAGTGCAAGCCTCTCGGAGTTGGAATAAACGCTTTGATAGTGTGATCAAAGCATATGGGTTTATACAGACTTTTGGAGAAGCCTGTATTTACAAGAAAGTGAGTGGGAGCTCTGTAGCATTTCTAATATTATATGTGGACGACATATTATTGATTGGAAATGATATAGAATTTCTGGATAGCATAAAAGGATACTTGAATAAAAGTTTTTCAATGAAAGACCTCGGTGAAGCTGCTTACATATTGGGCATCAAGATCTATAGAGATAGATCAAGACGCTTAATTGGACTTTCACAAAGCACATACCTTGATAAAGTTTTGAAAAAGTTCAAAATGGATCGTGCAAAGAAAGGTTTTTACCTGTGTTGCAAGGTGTAAGATTGAGTCGGACTCAATGCCCGACCACAGCAGAAGATAGAGAGAAAATGAAAGATGTTCCCTATGCTTCAGCCATAGGCTCTATCATGTATGCAATGCTGTGTACCAGACTGACGTATGCTTAGCTCAGTAAGCTTGGCAGGAAGGTACCAAAGTAATCCAGGAATGGATCAATCGGACAGCGGTCAAGAACATCTGAAATACACGAAAAGGACTAAGGATATGTTTCTCATATATGGAGGTGACAAAGAGCTAGTCGTAAATGGTTACGTCGATGCAAGCTTTGACACTGATCCGGACGATTCTAAATCGCATAAACCGGATACGTGTTTTTATTAAGCGGTGGAGCTGTCGGTTGGTGCAGTTCTAAACAAAGCGTCGTATGGCGGGATCTACATGTGAAGCGGAGTACATAGCTGCTTGAAGCAGCAAATGAAGGATGCGGATGAAAGAGTTCATTTCCGATCTAGGTGTCATACCTAGTGCATCGGGACCGATGAAGATCTTCTGTGACAATACTGGTGCAATTGCCTTGGCAAAGGAATCCAGATTTCACAAGAGGACCAAGCATATCAAGAGACGCTTCAATTCCATTCGGGACCAAGTCCAAGTGGGAGACATAGAGATTTGCAAAATACATACGGATCTGAATGTTGCAGACACGTTGACTAAGCCTCTTCCACGAGCAAAACATGATCAGCACCAAGACTCCATGGGTGTGAGGATCATTACTTTGTAATCTAGATTATTGACTCTAGTGCAAGTGGGAGACTGAAGGAAATATGCCCTAGAGGCAATAATAAAGTTATTATTTATTTCCTTATATCATGATAAATGTTTATTATTCATGCTAGAATTGTATTAACCGGAAACATAATACATGTGTGAATATATAGACAAACAGTATGTCACTAGTATGCCTCTACTTGACTAGCTTGTTAATCAAAGATGGTTATGTTTCCTAACCATGAACAAGGAGTTGTTATTTGATTAACAAGGTCACATCATTAGTTGAATGATCTGATTGACATGACCCATTCCGTTAGCTTAACACTTGATCGTTTAGTATGTTAATGCTTTCTTCATGACCCATACATGTTCCTATAACTATGAGATTATGCAACTCCGTTTACGGAGGAACACTTTGGGTACTACCAAAGCGTCACAACGTAAGTGGGTGATTATAAAGGAGTACTACAGGTGTCTCCAAAGGTACTTGTTGGGTTGGCGTATTTGAGATTAGGTTTTGTCACTCCGATTGCTCTGGAGAGGTATCTCTAGGCCTTCTCGGTAATACACATCACTTAAGCCTTGCAAGCATTACAACTAATGAGTTAGTTGTGAGATGATGTATTACGGAACGAGTAAAGAGACTTACCGGTAACGAGATTGAACTAGGTATTGGATACCGAAGATCGAATCTCGGGTAAGTAACATACCGATGACAAAGGGAACAACGTATGTCGTTATGCGGTTTGACCGATAAAGATCTTCGTAGAATATGTAGGAACCAATATGGGCATCCAGGTTCCGCTTATTGGTTATTGACCGAGAATGGTTCTAGGTCATGTCTACATAGTTCTCGAACCCGTAGGGTCCGTGACGCTTAACGCTTTCGATGATAGTTCATTATGAGTTTATAAGTATTGATGCAATCCGAAGGTTGTTCGGAGTCCCGGATGTGATCACGGACATGACGAGGAGACTCAAAATGGTAGAGACATAAAGATTGATATATTGGAAGCCTATGTAAGGACTTCGGAAGGGTTCACAGTGAAAACAGGAAGTTACCGTAACACCGGGGTTACGGAACCCCGGGGGTATATGGGCCTTCATGGGCCACAAGGGAGAAGAGGAAGGGCCGGCCAGGTGGGCTGCGCGCCCTCCCCTCTAGTCCGAATAGGACAAGGAGAGGGGGCGGCGCCTTCCTCTTCCCCCTCCCCAATCCTACTCCAACTAGGACACGGGGGGGGGAGTCCTACTCCCGGTGGGAGTAGGACTCCTCCAGGCGCGCCTCCCCAAGGCTGGCCGCACCCCCCCTTGGCTCCTTTATATACGGGGGTAGGGGACACCCCATGACACACAAGTTGATCTACGGATCTTTCCTTAGCCGTGTGTGGTGCCCCCTTCCACCATATTCCACTTCGGTCATATCGTCGCGGAGCTTAGGCGAAGCCCTGCGCCGGAGAAGTCATATCGTCGCGGAGCTTAGGCGAAGCCCTCGCGCCGGTGGAGCATCAACATCGTCACCACGCCGTGCTTGTGGAACTCATCCCGACACTTTGCTGGATCGGAGTCCGGGATCGTCATCGAGCTGAACGTGTGCAGAACTCGGAGGTGCCGTGACGTTCGGTGCTTGGATCGGTCGGATCGTGAAGACGCACGACTACATCAACCGCGTTGTTATAACGCTTCCGCTTTCGGTCTACGAGGGTACGTGGACGGACACTCTCCCCTCTCGTTGCTATGCCATCACCATGGTCTTGCGTGATCGTAGGAAAATTTTTGAAATTACTACGTTCCCCAACAATCAATGTCCTACAGAAAGAAAATGAGCGTGCCTTTCCCCACACATAGGAAAATGAGTCCCCCAACTAAAAAAGATCTCCAACACATACGTCTAAGTTCTGTGCAAAAAAAAACGATGTGCCAAACAAATACGTGTACGGATATGAAGATCTCAAGTACGTGAATAAAATGTCGTCAGGCCTCTCATTAAAAAGAGTCGACATCTCTATCCCTAGAAAGTGAAAATTCATGCACGTACAAAAAAGATGGACCTCAAGCCTCATGGTCAAAAAGAGAGTTTATGCCTGATTGTGAAAAAAACAACGGTCGCATATGTTGTCGGCGCCATAGAAGTATACTCAGATCTGTACTCAGAGATCATATGCAGGCCAGTCTCGGCGCAACCAACATTGACGACAAAGTCCGAGTCCTTGGGCAATAACTTGCATGTCTTTGACAGTTGATCACCTAATCTCTACTTCCACTTGGTCCCTCTGCTACTCTCTTTGACGCGATTTTCCCCCCAATATCTACTTGATAAAAGTGGGGAATAGCTCGGAGGTCAAAGGAATGAAATTATCTGATTTTATGTGCCTCAGATTTACGGATCTCTTAAAATCGATGCTTCTTTGGTGATTTTGTATTCATTTTATCTAATGTTATTCTTCTATGCAATTTGAATATATGAAGGTGATTTAACTTTGCAATTTCACACCTTTCTTATTTTTAGATTAACCTACGTGCATAGTGCAGTGGACGATGTTGCAGCACAAATATTATATACTGCCAGTCTGTGGCAAAATATATTGACATTAAGACTGCAGATATAATATACGTATACCTATTCTGAGGGAGACCTTACTTGGATTAATAAATCATGAATGTCTTTTTGATAAAGATTAATTCTTATGAATATTTATGCATATGATGTAACCTATTTTGTCGTGCAAGTTTTGCAACTACAACTAAATCAAATGTTAATATGTTATGCTTAGCCATTATGTACTATCTACCATTTTCGTGTCGTCGATATAATGTATCTATTGCTGAATAAATTGATTGAAAAATGCCCTTTGTTTGCGGGTACAAGCTATTTTCCTATTTATATGTTAAGTTTTACTTGAGAAGGATGTCCATATTGGTACCCTTCTATAAGGTCTACTTCAGATTGCAGCTACTTGGACATAAAATCAAGTATTAAGTGCATCACCAATATTTTGCCATGGAGCAAAAGTAAATGTTATTGCGGGAGGCCGTGATACATATACATTGAAGAAAAATAGACTCCTGGATGGATTATTTTGCATCAAGTTAACAAAACTAATTTATATTTGTGACCAACATTTAACCTTTTAGTTTTTAGTGTGTTTTTCTAGACAGACTAAAGATTACCTTTGAAGGAAAAAGTGCAAATCCCATCTATTGATATGCTAATTTTGAATGGTGATACTAAGCATGGTACCTGCATGCCACAAGTTCAAACGCCTAATAGGAAAATTAAGTGAAACTCATACATATTTAGTACTTAGATTACAAAATTATATTACAGAATAACATTACGGTTATATTTCCAGAGTATAGCATCAAAATTTTCAGTGTCCGTGACACATGGCGTAGGAAGCACAATGTTTACCAAGACATGGGTAACAACACTGTCATGTTTCAAATGGAGACGCAATTGTTTACCAATGTATTGGTAATGAAAACAAGCTATGGTGTTCTAAGCAATAAAGGAGAGAAGCCGGGTAGATAATCTAATTCTAAATAATATATTGGTCGAAGAATGTTGGAAGGCGTTTTTATAACATTAGAGTCGAAGACTTCACAATCAGAGATTTAGTACATCTCTAAAGGTATTTTTTACTAATTTCCTGACACAAGCAGATGTATATTGATCCAAGATGTATTTACCTGTTTTCACAAGGTTTCCAACACCTTAAGCATGGCACCCAATAAATCAATGTGTCTTTGGTAACATTTCTTATGACTATTTTTCATGCTAAGAAAACAAAAAATTGCATGTTTTCAATACTAATATTAGATATTATAATTCCCTATAATTTAAAATATAAAAAAATGTCAAAATGACATTGGTACTTCTACTGTTTCATGTCTCACTAATTAACTAGTCCGTGCTGCAGCACGGGTTGATGACTAGTAATCCTAGTGTTGGAGTGTGAGCTAGATATCGAAGAATATGCTTCACAGCCTTATGGTGTGATTCCTTCGGTGTAGCTTGAAATCGGGCACACACGCAAACACTAAGCATTATATCTGGCCTAGATGCACATAAGTACAATAAAGAACCAATCATGGAGCGGTATACCTTGTGATCGAAGTCAATACCATTTTCATCAGTGCATAGATGGCCATTTGTGGGCATAGGAATTTTAACGCCTTTGCAATCTTGCATGCCGAATTTCCTCAGAACATCTTTGAGGTATTTCTCCTGAGATATGAATATGCCATTGTGTTGTTGACGAATTTGAAGACCTAAGAAGAATTTCAACTCTCCCATCATAGACATTTGATATTCTTCACTCATCATATAGGCAAATTCATCACTATAACATTGGTCAGTACAGCCAAAGATAATATCATCAACGTATATTTGGCACACAAACAATTCACCATCATATGATTTAGTAAAGAGAGTAGGGTCGAGTGAACCGTGTGTGAAGCCATTCTTCACGAAGAATTCCTTCAAAGTATCATACCACGCCCGAGGGGCCTGCTTGAGGCCATAGAGAGCTTTGTTGAGTCTGAAGACTTTGTCGGGATTCTTTGGATCTTCAAAACCTGGGGGTTGAGCAACATATACTTCTTCCTCAAGCTTACCATTGAGGAATGCACTTTTCACATCCATTTGATATAAAGTGATACTATGATGGTTAGCATAAGCAAGTAATATGCGAATAGCCTCAAGTCTAGCAACAGGTGCAAAAGTTTCATCGAAATCAATTCCTTCAACCTGTGTGTAGCCTTGAGCTACAAGTCGTGCCTTATTCCTCACCACAAGGCCATTTTCATCTTGCTTGTTGCGGTAGATCCACTTTGTGCCAATGATATTATGCTTACGAGGATCTGGACATTTGACCAGTTCCCAGACGTTGTTGAGCTCGAACTGATGTAATTCTTCTTGCATGGCCTAAATCCACTCAGGCTCCAGAAATGCTTCATATACCTTAGTGGGCTCTGTGATAGAGACAAAAGCATAGTGCCCACAGAAGTTAGATAAATGTGAAGCTTTTGAGCGTGTGAGAGGACCTGGCGCTTGAATGTCATCGATGATCTTGTCAACTTGCACTTCTTTTGCAACGCGAGGATGAGCTGGTTGTCGTCGAGGAATTTGATCAGCATTTTCTTCAGCACCATTTTCTTCAGCATTTTCTTCAGGTGCATCAGCTCGACGTTCTTCGCGATCTGGAATGAATTCTTCAGCAGATTCTTCAGTAGGAACGACATCCTCAGTTGCCTTGAACTTGATAGATTCCTCAGGTGCTGGTTCATCTATCACAGAAGGTAGGTGCTCTCTTTGCGAGCCATTAGTTTCATCGAACCGCACATCTCCAGTTTCAACAACCTTGTGAAGAGCGTTGTTGAAGACTCTGTAGGTGTGCGAGTCCTTTCCATAACCAAGCTTAAAACCTTCATGTGCTTTCGGTGCAAATTTGGCATTGTGATGAGGATCTCTAATCCAACTTTTGGCACCGAAGACTTTGAAATAACTTACATTGGGTTTCTTGTCAGTGAGGAGTTCATAGGCAGTCTTCTTGAAGAATTTGTGAAGATATACTCTGTTGATGATGTGGCACGCGGTATCAATTGCATCAATTCAAAAACGGCGAGGCGTTTTGTATTCATCAAGCATAGTGCAAGCCATCTCAACAAGAGTTCTGTTCTTGCGCTCCACGACGCCATTTTGCTGAGGAGTATAAGGAGCAGATAACTCATGAGTAATACCAAGTTCATCAAGATAGTCATCAAGACCGGAATTCTTGAACTCAGTTCCATTGTCACTCCTGATGTGCTTGATCTTCACACCAAAGTTGGTTGCAGCCCTCGAGGAAAATCGTTTGAAGACTTCCTGCACTTCATGTTTGTAAGTGACAATGTGTACCCATGTGTAACGAGAGTAATCATCAACAATAACAAAGTCATATAGAGATGCACCATTAGTGACTGTTGAGTAATGATTAGGACCAAAGAGGTCCATGCGAAGCAATTCGAATGGACGAGTAGTGGTCATGATAGTCTTCGCTGGATGCTTGGCCTTGGTCATTTTTCCAGCTTCACAGGATCCACACAAGTGATCCTTGAGGAATTTGACATTTTCAATGCCAATGACATGCTTCTTCTTCGCAAGCGTGTGCAAATTCCTCATGCCTGCGTGACCAAGTCGTCGATGCCATGGCCAGCCTTCTGAAGCTTTTGCAAGTAGGCACACGGCTGGTTGTGGTCCTGTAGAGAAATCAACAATATACAAGTCTCCTCTCCTAAAGCCTTCGAAGACTTTGGAATTGTCAGCTTCCATAATCACAACACAACGATACTTGCCAAAGACAACAACCATATCAAGATCACAAAGCATTGAGATCGACATGAGGTTGTATCCTAAGGACTCAACAAGCATGACTTTGTCCATGTGTATGTCCTTAGAGATCGCAACCTTACCTAGACCCAATACCTGACTTTTTCCTTTGTCAGCAAAGATGATATGCTTCAGATGTGACGGTGATAAGGGAGCATCCATCAATAGGTTCTTGTCACCAGTCATGTGATTTGTACATCCACTATCGAGGACCCACTCAGTGGCTTTGGGTTGATCATCCTGCAGATGAATTAGTGCAGCTTACGAACTCATATACTTCATCAGTGAAGAATATGATATCAAATTCATCAGATGAATTTCATCAAGCAGTAAAACAGATATAGCAGTATGAGGACGTGTGAAATGAAAGTTCATTTCTTCATGATTCGCTGCGTCCTTTCAGCATTTTTGTCGGGCCCTGACAAATTCTTGAGACGTTAAAGCACGCCCGGAGACCTGACCCTGCAAAAGAGATTAGTTCTTTTCTTCACCACCCACGTGCGAAGGGGTGGCAAAGAGTTCATCACTCTACGAGCTCCATATGAGAATGGTGGCATAGAAGCCAATCCATTTCGTTTCACATAAGAGGGGTTAGGGTAAGCATATAAATAAGCGAGAGAAATTCTTGAGGACTTATGAACATATTGGTTTGAAGAATAATGCACATATTCATAGCCCTTAGCTCTACCCTGCGAAACAGAGTTGTTAGCACGACGATAATCATATGAGGACTTTGATCCTTTTGAGGAATTTGATCCACGTGAGGACTTTGGTCCGTATGAGGACTTGGATCCATATGAAGAATTTGGTCCATATGAAGAGTTTGATCTGAGGTTCCTATTCTTCACAGATAGTGTCATGAGGACATTCACCTGAAGACTTTCAAGGCACTTCTTGGAACCCAGATTTTCTTCATAGGAGAACCGTTCCTGCAATTAGTGCCAACATATCTAGCAAATACTTCACCATTCTGATTTTTGAACAATTTATAGTTGGAGTCAAATGACTCATCAGAAGAATGAGGAGATTCACATGTAAAGCCAGATAAGTTAGATGGATCAGCTGGAGGTCCCTTTGCAGCAACCCACGAGGTTTTGGGGGCTGCTCGGGCTTCCAATATGTTCCATCAGCATTGAGTTTCCTCTCAAAGGCAATACCCTCTTTCCTAGGGTTTCTGTTGAGGATCTGCTTTTTAAGCACATCACAAAGAGTCTGATGCCCTTTGAGGCTTTTGTACATGCCTGTCGTGTACAATTCCTTCAGCCCTGCATCGTCAGTGATACTAGCAATGTCCTCAGATGAGGAATTAGTGATAGCAGAGGCAGGTGAAGAATTTGTAGCAGTTGAAGCATTTGAACATTCAGGTGAAGAATTAGCAGATTCACGTTCAATGCACTTTAAGCATGGAGGAACAAATTCTTACTGAGAAGCGCTGATTTGTTGAGCTAGCAATGAATCGGCGCTCCTTCTGAAGATCTTCATAACTCACTCTTAGCTTCTCAAGATCTTGCTTCTTTTGAAGAAACTCATAAGAAAGCTTCTCATGATCAGATAAGAGAGAGTTATGATGACCTTGAAGGCTGTCAAACCTAGACTGAAGTCTCTGAAGATTTTCAGTCAGGGCTTTAGTGCGATCCATTTCTTCACCCAACATATCATCACTTTTGTCTAGCATGTTTTGAACCTTTTCAAAAGCCCGTGTTGTTTTACAGCAATCTTAGCAAGTTTAGAGTAGCTAGGCTTGAGATCTTCATCAGATTCATTCTCACTAGATTCAGTGGAGGTATATTTGAGTACCTTGGCACCCTTTGCCATGAAGCAATAGGTGGGAGCGTAGTCATCATTATCTTCATCGGCCTTGTTGGTGAGGTCAGTTTCTTCAGATTTGAAGATGGACTTGCTGACGAATGCAGTAGCGAGAGGCAGACTCGCCACACCGGACTCGGACTCCTCTGATGCCTCCTCATCCTCATGTTCCTCAGATTTAGCTTCAGAGTCCATTTCCTTGCCAATGAATGCCCGAGCCTTCTTGGAGCTGCTCTTCTTGTGAGATGAAGACTTTGAGGATTTTGATGATGAAGATTTTGACGATTTCTTCTTCTTCTTAGCGTCATCACAACTGTAATCCTTGTATTTCTTCTTCTTTAATTCCTTTTCCCACTGAGGACAATCTTGAATATAGTGACCAGGTTTCTTGCATTTGTGGCATCGCCTTCTCTTGTAAGCACTGGATGAGGAATCACTGCTCCTTGAGGATTTTCCAAAGCGACCACGTCTTGAGAACTTCTGGAACTTCTTCACGAGCAGTGCTAGCTCCTGGCTCAATTCTTCAGGATCACCAAGGCTACTACCAGAGTCTTCACATTCAGATTCAGACACAGCCTTGGCCTTCAGGGCACGGGATTTTCCATAGCTCGAACCATAGAGATCTCTCTTCAGCAAATTTGGAACTCATGAGTATTTAGCCTCTCGAGGATATCAGCAGGATCAAGTGACTTGTAGTCGCGACGTTCTTGTATCATCAGTGCCAGAGTATCAAATGAGGAATCAAGCGATCTCAACAATTTCTTCACCACCTCATGGTCGGTGATGTCAGTGGCACCAAGTGCTTGGAGCTCATTTGAGATGTCAGTGAGGCGATCGAAGGTTTGTTGAACATTTTCATTGTCGAGTCTTTTGAAGCGGTTGAAGAGGTTGCGAAGAACATCAACTCGAGAGTCACGCTGAGTTGAGACTCCTTCATTTACTTTGGACAGCCTATCCCAGATAAGCTTAGCAGTCTCCAAAGCACTCACTCTTCCATGCTGTCCTTTGCTCAGATGGCCACATATGATATTCTTCGCTTGAGAATCGAGTTGCTTGAATCTCTTCACATCGGTAGCGTTCAGTGAGGGTGAGACAGTGGGAACACCATTTTCCACAACATACCAGAGATCGTTATCAATTGCCTCAAGATGCATTCGCATCTTATTCTTCCAGTAAGGGTAGTATGTCTCATCGAAGGTAGGACAGCCAGCAGAGACCTTGATCATACCTGCGGTCGACATAACTAAAACTCCAGGTGGTTAAACCAAAATCACACAGAACAAGGGAGTACCTTGCTCTGATACCAATTGAAAGTGCGTTATATCGACTAGAGCCTGGGTGAACAGGCGATTTTTAAGAATTCTTCATTGAGGAATTTTCCGGTGAGGAAATTCCTAAGCGAAGAACTACTTGCAGCGGAATAAGTACTCGGAAGTAAGCATAACAGGATACATGCATGGTCATCATGTTGAAATGAAGACAATCACATATTACAGAAAGCGTAAACACAGGATAACACAAGATGAAGACAAAACAGACGGAAGAAATTGAACTGAGGAAATCTTCAAACACAGATATGAACAAACACTCAACACAGTAATGAGGAAATGAATGAGTTGAGGAAATAGAACCAGTAAGGTTGGTGAAGACAATGATTTGGTAGACCAGTTCCGACTGCTGTCTCAGTTGTACGTCTGGTTGGAGCGGCTGAGTATTTAAACTCGGGGACACACAGTCCCAGACACCCAGTCGTTGAGCACGCAGCTCAGGACACCAAGTCCTCACCGTATTCTCCTTGAACTAAGGTCACGAGACCTCGTCCAATCACTTTCGTGGTAAGTCTTCAGCGACTTCCAAACCTTCACAGACTTCGGTCACTCGGCAATCCACAATTCCTCTTGGATGCTCTAGACCATGACACCTAACCGTCTGGAAGAAGCACAGTCTTCAAAGGTAACAAGCGTCGGATCCATGCAGGATCAATCTCTTCAGTGATGCTCAATCACTTTGGGTTTGTAGGGGTTTGGTTTTGGGTTTTCCTCACTTGATGATTTTCGCTCAAAGTCCTCAGAGGATGGGTTGCTCTCAAATGACAAGTGTCAGTTTTTCTCGGAGCAACCAACCAGCTAGTGGTTGTAGGGGGCGGCTATTTATAGCCTAGGGAGCAGCCCGACATGATAAGACATAAATGCCCTTCAATGATATGACCGTTAGGTGGATAAGATATTTTGGGACAGCTGGCGCGCAGCACAGCAATGGTCGGAAATTTGACTCTCAAATTCCTCAGGGCTATCATGTTCCTCACTGTGTAGGCAATCCGCACTGGCGAATTCCTAACTCCTCAGTCAGAACAAATTCCTCAGCGACCAGAAGAACTTCGTCTCTGTCACTGAAGAAATTGACTGAACTGTATGAGATTTCCAATGGCTTCACTCGAAGGGATTGGTAGGTGTAGGATTTTGAGTTGAGCATCATATGGAAATTTTTCCTTAGTATTTCCTCGACCCCCTTTAACAGTACGGTGTTTCCTATGACTCAAGAAAGAGAAAAACGAAACTACGAAAACAAAAGTCTTCACGCTTCATGTTCCTCAAATGAATACCAAGTCTTCAAGGTCACACCAATTTCTTCACTTTCAAAGTCTTCAGAAAGTCTTCAGAATATCAAAGTCTTCAGTCGAAGAACTTCATTTTTAGGGGTCGACTTTCTCTGTAAATATCAAACTCCTCATAGACTTATAGACCTGTGTACACTCATAAACACATTAGTCCCTTAACCTATAAGTCTTCAATACACCAAAATCACTAAGGGGCACTAGATGCACTTACAATGCAACATCATTTTTGCTCCACAACAAGGAACCTTCTTGCACCAGCTGACACCACCACAGGGAAAGAGCCTTACAATCATTTACTAGCATAACCTTTGAACCGAGTGTGCAGACACATGGAAGAACCATTCATTACTAAGCCATACCAACTAACATTATACAATAAGTGAATCATGAACACTACAATGCCAAGGAATTGGTTAACGCGCACTTCCAGTCATGCAATGTAAGAAACAGAGCAAACTGCACGCCCGCCATTTAGTCTGGCCTATACGATCCGTCGATCCCCAATTGCAAAACAAGAGTGCATCATAAATGGCTTTCGAGGTCAATGTCAAGGCTATATGAATCCACATCTCCAAAAAAATAAGGCTATATGAATCCAGAGACATGAATCAAACGAGTGGACATCGCTGACAACATCACATCTGGTTTACTATCACCAAAAGACAATTCAAAAATACAAGAGTTCTGACATATGCAAGATAAATTTGGTCCGATATTGATACAACAGTGCATGTGCACCATCCACTGCGTTTGTTATATTGTTTAGATGAGCATCGTACAAATTTCAGACTCGTTTTCATCATACGCAATGCAATTCCGTACATAAAATGTGGCCACGGCTAACAAAACAGACCAATCTTAACATACCTACTCCCTCCGTTCACTTTTATAAGTCATTTCAGACAACTGAAGTTGAGTTGTTTTGCACGCTGTCTGAAGTGTCTACAACGCCTTATAAAAGTGAACAGAGGGAGTATTTCATAGCAAGTACAGCATGGCTGCCTGGCGGCGAACACATCAAAATGCACTCACAGATCCAAAATTTCACACAGTACTACAGAGAACAAGACCATGCTATCTCTACTGATAACGTGCGTACAAGTAAGTAGGAAAGCATGCTAGGTACACAACCCAGTAAGAATCGGGACTAAAGGCATAGGGCTTTAGTAACGACCCTTTAGTCCCGAATCCACAACGGGGACAGATTGGCCTTATGAACCAGGACAAATGGCCCTTTTTCTACTAGTGGAATGCAGGAGTGCAGGACCAAGTAAGGTTGCCCAAACAGCTCATGACATGACCATTAACAGAGCACCTTACCATGCTCTAAACTGGACCTGGATCACATAAATTACCCGCAATTGCAATCATAATACCAACAAGCCCTGTATAGTATAGACCAAACAACAAACACCATCCAAGCACCCAAGTGCTTGGCATTACCAAACCAAACCAGATTTAAAGAAAAAACAAGAGGCAATTCTAACATAATTGTTTCATACAGAACTAGCAAGGTACAACATGGCTGTCTCGCGGCGATCAGATCAAAGTACACATACCGATATCCAAATTTCACTCGGTACTGCAGAGAACAGAGCAACGCTTGTCTCTACTGATAATCTGTGTCTAAGTACCAAATACATGCTAGGTACAACCAACTATGGATCCATCATCACGGTTGCACAAACATCTCACTGACAACAAACATGAGCATCGACAGAGGACGTTAGCATGCATCCAACTCTAAGCTGGACCTGGATCATCACATAATAAATCACTCAAAGTCAGAACCATCTCCCCAACAAGCCCCCTACAGCCTAATCAATCATGAACATGAACCAAGCACCAAAGTGCCTGACATTTCCATACCAAACCAGATTTCAAGAATAAACCAATAGTGTTAGACCGTCAGCACGAAGCACTCACCGCCCAGATGGCAAGAGAAGGATTCACAAGCTGCTACAAATAAAGAATAAATCAAATACAACTAAACGACTCAATTTTATCATAAGGCCACGCCGGCCTCTATGCATCAAGACACATGTATAACTTATGCAGAGGAAATCTACCTCAATTTGAACCGGCTATCGATCATCAGCATACCACCTGCATTTTGAGTATTTCACACAATGTTCAACCAAACAGCATCACGATGATCCATGCTGATTCGCCTACTCAGCAGTGTTTGGCCTACTCAAGCAGTCGAGGATCTCCGTCCTGGTGCGCATGATGCGGTGGAACATCTCGCGCACCTGCCGCTCGAGAGGGTCGAGCCCATCCTTGAGAGTCTCGCACACCTGCACCAGCTCCTGCGCGGCCTCCCGCAACTCTGCATCCTTCTCCTCGTCTAGGGGGGACTGCACGGCATCAGTGATCTCCATGAGCTGTCGCGACCACCGCTCGGTGAGGTGTATCTCCTTGAGCAGCCCGCACGAGTGCTTGCGGTCCTTCTTCTTGGACTCCTCGAGACACGCTTCCTTTTGTGTAGAGACACCTTCATTGATCTTCTCAAGTATTTCCCGATTTCTTTCGCCGATTCAAGCATTCGGTATCAGAGGAACTGTGAGCGAGAAAGATGGTTGCAGATGACATCCTTTGCTTGTGCATCAAGTTGAACGAGTCTCTTTTCCCATTGAGTGAGATATCTTGGGGTCTCAATCATGTAATTTTGCCGCACAACGTGCTACATATCATCATCGATGGCCTTGAGGCGTATTGGCATCTTCTCTTTCCAGAAAGGATAGTCCATTCCATCGAAGATAGGAATCTTTTTCGCTAGACTTGAAGTTCCCAGCGGAAGACATACTCAGTTCCAAGGTTGTTAGACCTTAAAAGGCAAAGACAAGGAGTACCTTGATCTAATACCAATTGTAGGATCGAGAGTATACCGAGCAAGGGGGGTGAATGGAGACTTAAAATTTCTTTCTAAAACTTGAAATATCTTAGTACACAACAGTAGAAATGAACTTAGACAGAAACAAATCTACAAAAAATGACTTGGAATAGACATACAAGAGATCAAAACAGAACTACTATGAGTAGTGAAGATAAATCACATGACTGAAACAATACAGAAAACATACTACGAAAAGTATTGCAGGGTCAAAATAAAACTAGTGGTGCTCGATGGCGACAAGGTATTTGGTAGACCAGTTCACTCTTCTGCAATAGAACTACGTCTGGTTGGAGGGACATGTGATTTAAGAAGAAGATAAAGCCTCAAAGTCCTATTCTCCTCGACAAAAAATTCGTCGACTTGTGCCAATTACTCAAGCTAGATACTTCAAGCGGTCTCCAAAACCTTCATAGTCTGTCTTCGCAAACCATAGTGATCTTGGTTGCTGAAGACTTTGACGCCTAACTGCCTAGAGAATTGGAAGCTCGCAAGAATAATAGGACGAGCATACTAAACTTAGATCTCTATGATGCTCAACCACTATTTAGGTTTTCTGCTCTTGGTTTTCTCTCGGTGGATTAACTCTAATCTTCTGGAGAGATGCTGCTCAAATATATTGTCAGAATCACATGGAGTAGCCAACCATCTGGGAAGGCAAGGAGTGGCTATTTATAGCCGGAGCAATCCCGAGAGGGAAATGACCATCCAGGATGTGACATCCAACCAATGGGCAACCAACACGTTTCCAATGGTCAGATTTCAAGTACACCGACAACTTTACTTGAGGAACAAGTAGAGCTGACACCTCCGTTGAAACATTTCTCTCGCAACCCAGAAGATCAACGTCTCTGGATGGCAAGTAAAGTTTTGAGGCACGAAGAGATTTCTCTCAACTCTCATAGGTTTCGGTTAAGCATCATTGAAATATATGTTTTGAAACACTACAACCCCACTCCATAGTACGGGTTTCTCTGACTCAAATAAGAGGGAAAAAACTAAAGAAAATACTACGTCTTCTTTCTTCTCGGATGTAGTCAAACTCTTCGAACAAAGGACATAAAAAATTGCTTCACATCAGCAATATTTAGGGGCCACTTCTGTCACGCAATATCTTTGATGGTAATCTTCTCGATTGACTTATCATGCTTCTCTGCAGTGCAAATGATAATCTTCATAGTTTATAGCAAACTTCTCTCAACTCCAGGGACCTATAATCTCTGTGTGCACTAGCAAACACATTAGTACCTTACTATTTCTCACAACAATATCCAAAATACAAGGAGGCAAAACAACTGCATATCACTTCAGCTTGATTGGCCTAGAGGAGAGCATTATGTGATTAGTTTTTCTATGATGGATGGTTAGTGTGACAGGAATTTTCAAACCCTAAGTTTATAAACTATTGCATACAGGGTTGTTGGAACTCTAGAATTCAAGATATGGTTAGTTGTTATCTTAATTACTCTTGTATAGTTGCAGATGCTTGCATTAAGATTTTACTCATAAGTATGTATCTTGTTCAAGTGAAAATAGTACATACCATTGAAGGAAATATGCCCTAGAGGCAATAATAAAGTTATTATTTATTTCCTCATATCATGGTAAATGTTTATTATTCATGCTAGAATCGTATTAACCGGAAACATGATACATGTGTGAATACATAGACAAACTTAAAGTCACTAGTATGCCTCTACTTGACTAGCTCATTAATCAAAGATGGTTATGTTTCCTAACCATAGACATGTGTTGTCATTTGATTAACGGGATCACATCATTAGGAGAATGATGTGATTGACTTGACCCATTCCGTTAGCTTAGCACTTGATCGTTTAGTATGTTGCTATTGCTTTCTTCATGACTTATACAAGTTCCTATAACTATGAGATTATGCAACTCCCGTTTAACGGAGGAACACTTTGTGTGCTACCAAACGTCACAACGTAACTGGGTGATTATAAAGGAGCTCTACACGTCTCTCCAAAGGTACATGTTGAGTTGGCGTATTTCAAGATTAGGTTTTGTCTCTCCGATTGTCGGAGAGGTATCTCTGGGCCCTCTCGGTAATGCACATCACTATAAGCCTTGCAAGCAATGTAGCTAATGAGTTAGTTACGGAATGATGCATTATGTAACGAGTAAAGAGACTTGCCGGTAACGAGATTGAACTAGGTATTGAGATACCGACGATCGAATCTTGGGCAAATAACATACCGATGACAAAGGGAACAACGTATGTTGTTATGCGGTTTGACCGATAAAGATCTTCGTAGAATATGTAGGAGCCAATATGAGCATCCAGGTTCCGCTATTTGTTATTGACCCGGAATGGTTCTCGGTCATGTCTACATAGTTCTCGAACCCGTAGGGTCCGCACGCAACAAGGTTTCGATGGCAGTTATATTATGAGTTTATGAGTTTTGATGTACCGAAGTTTGTTCGGAGTCCCGAATGTGATTACGGACATGACGAGGAGTCTCGAAATGGTCGAGGCATGAAGATTGATATATTGGACGACTATATTCGGACACCGGAAGTGTTCCGGAGAAGTTTCGGATAAAACCGGAGTGCCGGAGGGTTATCGGAACCCCCGGGGGAACTAATGGGCCTCAATGGGCCTTAGTGGAGAGAGAGAGGGGGGCAGCCTAGGGCAGGCCGCGCGCCCCTCCCCCTCTGGTCCGAATTGGACTAGGAGGGGGGCGGCGCACCCCTTTCCTTCCCCCTCTCCCTCTCCTTCCTTCCCCCTCTCTCCCTTTTGGTGGAAACCTACTAGGACTTGGAGTCCTAGTAGGATTCCCCTCTTGGGGGCGCGCCATAGAGGGCCGGCCGGCCTCCCCCTTGCTCCTTTATATACGGGGGCAAGGGGCACCCCGAGGACACGACAATTGATCTCTCGATCCCTTAGCCGTGTGCGGTGTCCCCCTCCACCATAGTCCTCGATAATATTGTAGTGGTGCTTAGGCGCAGCCCTGCGACGGTAGAACATCAAGATCGTCACCACGCCGTCGTGCTGACAGAACTCTTCCCCAACATTCTGCTGGATCGGAGTCCGGGGATCGTCATCGAGCTGAACGTGTGCTAGAACTCGGAGGTGCCGTAGTTTCGTTGCTTGATCGGTCGGGCCGTGAAGACGTACGACTACATCAACAGCGTTGTTATAACGCTTCCGCTTTTCGGTCTCACGAGTGCGTGGACAACACTCTCCCCTCTCGTTGCTATGCATCACCATGATCTTGCGTGTGCGTAGGAAATTTTTTGAAATTACTACGTTCCCCAACAACCATAGGTTCCACCACACAAAAATTATCAAGGCTATGAAAGTTACACTCAATGGAACTAGGTGAAAACAACTTGGTGAAATTCTCGTGTGTCCTTGAGAGCGATTTGATCCCTATAAGTAATATAACCAACTTGTCCTTAGAACAATTAATAATTGGGACACTTTTTGCACTATATTGCTCATGGATTACATTCTTGCAATTGTTCCTGTGACCAAACAAACCATCAAACACTCTTTGTAGCTTTTACAATGATTATTTATTGATTTGTATCAACCAATTGTCCAATTCCTTTTGATTCTCATTGGGTTCGACGCTCTTACTTATTGAAAAGAGCTACAATAGACCCTTTACACTTGTGGGTTCTACTGCCACCAAAGGAGGGGGGGGGGCCGCCTCCTTCTTCTTCTTCCTTGGCCTTCTCCCTAGGAAGGAGGCGTGTTTCTCCCTCCGGTTTTTGGTGGCTATGGTGAAGGGGAAGAGAGCCTCCCTTGAGAATGGATCTCAATTTTGAGGGAGCCTTTTTCTAGATGCGGAAATCTATCCTGCATCGCCATTTTATAATTTTTTTGGTGATCCGTAACTAGGAAAAACTAAAAAAAATGGCAGATCTAAAACTCCACGTGCAAGCTTTTATCATAAGGCCAGCCCAACACAATATTGTGGGCCCCATGGACACCCCTTATGACTTGGCTCAGGCCTAGGCGCGTGGTGTGGATGACTAGAGCCATCCTGGACCCATCTAGGAGTCACCTATTGCAAGTCTTCATGAACCAAGAAAATATTTGCGCCTAATTGTTTTCATATTTTTCTGAGTTCGGGAAATTTCCTGAAACCAAAAACATAAGACATGCAAGTCTGTTCATCAAGCACCAACCGCCTACAGCAGCAACATGTCCTGCTCATCGACCCCTACCCACACACCAGTTGGGGTGGAGCATACGTGTGCGTAATAGCAACGAGCCAACGAGGACTATGTGCACGATGGATAATCGGCTGGGGCTGGGGATATTGTACACATTGAGAGGCCTCGTCCCACAACCGGTCCTTTCTGATAATTTATTAGTTCGTTAGCCAAATGAATATAAAGTTAATTTGATAATTTTGTGGCATGAGAATTTTGAAATTTATAGATACACCTAGTGCATATCAGGTAGTACCAGAGAAGAACCAATACCAATTGTTGTTGTTATTATGTAATCATTTGAATATGTGTTTGTATTTTTTATGTGCAAGCGTTCATGTTCGTCGGTCATTTTTATAAACGATGCTATTTTGTTATCAACTATACAATAAAAGACATTTTACCATCAAACAGAACCTACTATAAAGAAACATCCAAATAATCCGGTGAAAAAGCTCCATGTACACACTTTATATATTCCAAAAATATTTAGATGCTTATACACAATCATAGACTAGAAACTCCTATCAAGATATTCATTGACATCACACTTCAGAGATCTCAATAAAGACATTGAACAGAGAGAGAGAGAGAGAGAGAGAGGGGGGGATACATATACAGCTTAATTCATCAAGTGTCACAAGTTAATAAATAGTCTTTTGTTTTCCATTTACTCGTGTCTATGTGAACCTGGTTTAAAGATCATTTTAAGGGGCAATATCACAAAAAAGTAACATCTTTTACAACAATTGTCTAAGTTTAGTCGAGCACAAATGTGTTTTTCAACGATAGACATTGAAGCTATATTAATAAAATACTGTAATTAAGGGTAAGAAACCTTATAATGTGATTCTTTTTTGTTCACTAAATAGTTTTAAAATGTTTATTGAGATTATTTATTTGTTAACTTGAGCTATATATAAGTATAAAAGTTTAGTACAAATGTTCTGTAATTACAGCTGTGAGAGGGGAGGGCGCTATGTCTCGTTTGAAAGGAACCCTCACGTGAAGGCGAGCACCAGACCAGAACACACTACTGGAAACAGCTAATTTGTTGTCAGGAGGCGTCTTTACCGTCAGCTTTTCGTCGGGCAAATAACAAAGAAAGGGTTTGCCTTCATCAGCAGACGAAACTGACGGCAAAATAGACTTTGTCGTCTGCCAACAAAACACGGACGTCAAAGGGCTAATTTTGCCGTCCGCAAAAACAAACACAAATGTCTGTATTTTTTCCTCTGTTTTTTCCTTTCCACCCTGTTTGTATGTCTGTATTGGAGCCTCGAAATGGATTAAGCATTGCAAAATTACCAATTCAAGTGTTTGGGTTGCAAACTGAAACAACAGTCTGAAATAGGTCGAATACAGCCACAAAATCGACTACACACGCGCAGGCCTCCCAGGTTTCCGAGCTATCTCGATCTGATTTGTCCTAAAATGAACATTCCTGCAAAACAAAATGATTCTTTCCGTTAATATCCCTTGCTCACCAGTGACCCAAATTGGAAAACAAAGGAGGTGGCACCCAGGATGCCACACGACAGCGGCGTTAAGGTAGCGAGATACCTCCCCTCGCCGACTCTTCTCCTCCTCCTCCTTCCACTCCGGCACCCTATTCCCCACTGTCGTAGCCCCTTTCCCTCCTCCCATGGCTAGCGCATATCTTTCTGTCATGGTGCCACGACCTGGCCTGACCATCGGCCACCGAATACCCTCATCCCATGGCCATCCATCCCCACCCTTCCTCCTCCGCCTTCGTCCCTTCCTCTCCTCACCGCAGTTCGATCCTGTCCTCCTCGGCCATGCCCCCGCGCCGCAAGATCCCAACTGAGATCAAGCCCATTGCTGCATCCAACTCCGCACGGCGTGGTGTGCAGTCGAGGCAATGTCACGGGGCTCCAGCTCGGCGGCACCAACGACGTAGACGTGAGCTCCAGCTTCCTCGACCTCTGCTCCATCTCCTTTGCCAGCAACTTAATTGGATGGACGACAACAAGCTCTATTATGTATCTTATTCTTCAAGTTCAATTGTTGTTCATTCATCTGTACTATGTTTGCATCAAAGTATGCATGCTTATGTTTCACCTCAATGGAACACTTCCAAGTGTCTTTGCCATGTAGTTAATGGATAGTTGCAACTGCGTGATTTTCAACCGGAATGTTATAGGGCTAAACAATCTAGACGTGCCACAAGGTTGAAGTTGAACCTATCTATTGTTTTGTTAAATTTGGAACTATACCATGTTTAACTTGAAGTTATCTGAACTATTGTTTTATTACATTGTTATATAATCACCCAATTATAATCATACATTGTAAAAACAAATTGATACACACATACTTATGATGCTATGCAATTCCATAGTTTCACATCCAAACAGGATTCCGTATTGAAACCTTAGTATGATTCCGTAGGCCAATTCAGTTAACGCCCAAAAGACTGAATTTGTATTCAAAGTCCATTATAGTTTCATGGTTGAATTGGAACTGAAACCAATTCAATACTAAGGTCTCCAATTCAGACATCCAAACAGAGCGTTCATGTTTTATCTCATTTTCTACGTTATATTCTAAAGATATATTGCAAAAACATTCCACATAAAACATTTGAAAAATGTTAAGCAAGCATTTGTAAAATATTAAATGTGTATAGAGAAAATATTCTCATGTACATGAAAATGTATACAAAAAATTCAATGTGTATGCAAATTATTGATCACGTATTTCAAAAAAATCAAACATTTGAAAAAATGTTGAAAAACCTACCAAAAATGATAAATGTGTATAGAAAAATGTTGAACATGTATTTAAAAATGTTAATCTTGTATTTGAAAGAAAAATCTTGATTTGGATTTTTAATCAAGCACTTCAAAAATTGTTTAAAATGTTGACTATGTATTAAAAATGATAAAATTATTTTCAACAAATGTTGAATGTGTATTAAAAATGTATTATATATATACTAAAAATGTTTGGTGTATGAAGAAAAGAATACATAAAAATATAACATTTTAGGAAATGTAATCATATATATATATATATATATATATATATATATATATATATATATAATGATAAGCGTCTGTATAAAAATTATTTTCGATGTATACAAAAAATGTTGAACGTGTATTGAAAACCAACAAGACCTGAAAAGGAAAAATAAACAAGAAAACCCAAAGAAACCATGCAGGAAAAAAGCTGAAGAATAGAAACAAAGGAAATCAAAGAAATTAAAAAAAATTAAAAACCCCGAAAGTAACCCATGCAAAACACTGAAACACAGTAAAACTGAGAAAGAAACAAAGCAAAATTCAAAAAAACAATGAAAATGAAGAGACCCAAGGAAAAATATGAAGAAACTAAGAAAAAACCCAAAGAAAAAACCAGTGAAACACATTAAATAAATGGAAAAAGAAAAACAAAGGAAAATGAAAAAATTCATAACGGGAAAAAAGAAACAAAAGGAAAATACGAGAAAGAAACAAATAAAACTAAAGAGAATAGATAAAAACAGTGAAAAAAATGAAGCGAACGGAACAACCGATGTGAGCGAACGAACTAATGATCCGATAGATAAATGGCCGGCCCTTTACTATAGTGATCTGGGAAAAGCTTCAGCCGAGAGCAGGTTACATCTCGCTATCAGCGCCAAATAGGAGGTGAAATCACTAATTGATGAGTATTAATTTCAAAGATCACTTCCACCTCCATAGATTGCGACAGGTTATGTACTGCATGTGCGCCACTTGCCTTAATCTGTGAATTTTCCTTTTTTTTCGTAGATTCTTTTATTCAAAACATTTTATCTCTTAAACCGTGCGTCCAAAATCTCGAACCTTTTCTATTATTGGATTCTTCGCATCGAGATCTTCAAAACAAGATTCCATGTTGATAGGTTTTGGGGAACATTCTTTTATGAAAGAAACAGGCGAAAAAAATCACACTGGGAACACTTATTTTTCCTTTCCGACAGCCGTTTCTGAGAGGTACAGCCGTGCTTCTCACGGAAGCAAATTCGTCAATCTCGTGGAATCAAAACCATGCATCTCGTCGAAGGAAAAAAGACCGTGCTTTTTCGTTTCCGAGAGGCGCGGTCATGCCTCTCGCGGAAGGAAGAAAGAAAACACTTTTTTTTTTGCTTCCGTGAGGCATGGCCTGCCTCTCGCGGAAGAAATAAAAACGCGGTTTTTTCGTTTCCGAGAGGCACGGCCGTGCCTCTCGCAGAATCAAAATTGTGCGCCTCTCACGAAAGAAAGAAAAACACATTTTTTTAGTTTCCGAGAGACACAGACTAAGCAAAACCGCGCCACTCACGAATGCAAAAGAAAGAAGAAAACACTTTTTCCGTTTCCGAGAGGCACGGTTGTGCCCCTCACGGAAGCAAAACCATGTCTCTCACAAAAGTAGAAAAAACATGTTTTTTGTGCAAAAAGTTTTTTTTGAAGAAAAAAATGGTCAAAAAACTAAGGAACACCAGTGAAAAACCGAAAAGCCAAAAAATTGAAAAAAAAAGTCAAAAACGCGTGCGAAAAATTTATTGAAAATTCGCAGGGAGCACCCAGAGTGCAATATGTGGCGGCGGCTGAGAGCGCCAAATGACGCGGCGCACTCTCAACCCACCCCAAGTAACCTTTGGGAAGGCTCCCGAACGAGCACTCCTCAATTAATTGCTCCCAGTAAAAGGGCAATACCTATTTATTGATGGCGAGCGTCCAAGTGTAGTGCTTTCGCTGAAGCGCCCGAGCAAGCACTGCGAAACAGGCCAGCCCACTTTGAGCACTAAACTAGTGGCAGGCAAACCGGTTTCGGGAACCTTCTAGATGGAGGAGATTCTGTCAACCGGTTTTTTATGTTTTTATTTTCATTTTTCGGTTTTCCAGTCTTTGTATTTTTTTCCCTTTTCTATTTTATCTTTTTTTCGTTTTGTTTTATTTTTATCCTTTGTTTTCTAAAATGTTAGAAATTCTAAATTGTATTCATGATTTCAAAAATCGTTTGCTTTTTTTCAAATTTTATTCAAGTTTCCAAAATGTGTTCACAATTCAAAGATTGTTCAGCGTATATCACAAATTTTTCAATGTGTAGTTAAAAATTATTCAGCTTATATCACAAAATTTTCAATGTGTAGTTAAAAATTATTCAGCTCATATTACAAAAAAGTTTAATGTATATTTAAAATTTGTTCAGCTTATATCACAAAAAAAATGCTAATGTGTAGTTCTTAAATGCTCGCGCGGCCTACCAATCACTGATACGCAGTAGCTCGATTGGTAAAGAACAATTCTTTCTATTGCAGGATCTCGCGAAAGCATCTCAGGCGCTCACTAATTTCCTTCTTGGTGTGGCCCAATAAAGCCATCTCCCATGCATAGCGTTCAGGAGATCTCGTTCACATGGTTCATCGTGTTTTTTTGTTCGACATTTCCTACTGAGATGGACAATGCTTTTACATAGATGGTTTAATATAATTCATGCATTCAAAAAAAACAATTCATGGGATATGTAAAAAACTATGCAATTTGAAAAAATTTCACGTATTAAATATTAAAAAATGTTCCCTGTTTTGAAAAATAGTTCAGGAATTTTACAAAAGTTCATGCATTTGGGAAAAGATTGTGAGCTTGAAAAATAATCTTGGGTTTGAAAAACCATTATAGGATTTGAAAAAGTTCACGAATTCCAAAGTTCGTGGGTTCAAAAATACTCCCTCCATTCCTAAATATAAGTCTTTTTAGAGATTCTAATATACTATATACATAGCAAAATGAGTGAATCTACACTCTGAAGTTTGTCAATATACATCCGTATGTAGTCCATTTTGAAATCTCTAAAAAGTCTTATATTTAAAAACGGAGGGAGTAGTTCATGGTTTTAGAAAATGTTTGTGCATTTAAAAAAGTTAATGGATTCAAATAAATGTTCAAGAAATGGAAAAAATACGAATTGCAAAAACTGGCGGGTTTGAAAAAAAGTCCACAGATTCTATAAGTAGTTCATGAATTCAAAAGAAGATCAGGATTTTGAATATTTTTTTTACGGATTAGAAAAATGTTTGTAGATTTCTAAACTATTCACAAAAAGTTAACCAAAGATCATGAATTCTAAAAAAAAAACTCGAGTTCAAAAACATGATCAGGAAATTGAAAAGAAAAGGTTCATAGAATTGGTAAAAAAAAAAGAAAAGGAAAATTAGAAAAGAAAAGCCGGAAGGAAACAAAAAAAAAACTATATGAAAAACAGACTGGAGATCAGGCTGCACCGCACGGCTCGAGAACCTAGCGTCAGCGAAGCTAGCGAGCGTGCATACACACACGGGTGCGAACGGTAAATAGGACGGACGGGGTGTGCGCTGTGGTGAAGAATCTTAAAACGGATTTTCAGAATATGGGGGCAACCGAGCACTTTATTTTGAACTGCTCCAAAAAGATGCTTAGACTATTTCAATTTTTTTGAATTTTTTAAATAAATACGCACGCATGTGGTCTAAGTACCTGTGAGATTTTGTTCGATAATACGCTGTATTACGTGCTGCACAAAAAAGAAAAACTTTCTGCCCAAAAACACCAAAAAACAAGCCCCTGATTCCCATGTATGTATTTTGTCTTTTTTGTAGCTTTTACAGGTAAGCATGTATATTGCTAAACTTTTGGCCCGATATACTGCATTGCTATACATGCATGCGCATAAAATTTTGAAAAAATTCGAGCCATAAAAATGTGGTTTTTTGAACCTCAAAATAAAGTGCTCCGTTGCACCCATGCTCAGAAGTCAATTTTTGTACGAATCAAACGGATTTTCAGAACTTGGCCGCCTAAATGAATCGGCGCTAAATAAGAAACCCATATTTTATACTCAAATAAAAAGTAGGAAACCCATATCAAAGGAACTTGCGCCTTAAAGCCCCCACCAAATAGGAACCAGGTCAAGCCCGACCAGTAGTTGACAATCCATGTGTGTAGAAAAAAGAAAGGATAGTTGCCAATCGGCCTCTTCCTTGCAAGCAAACGTGACGTGCTGCTCACCAAGTGTGTAGTTGACAATCCATGTGTGTATTCAGAACCTCACTAGAACCGTGACGTGGACCAGATTTGAAGAAAAAAAAAACAAGAGGCGATCTTAGCATAACTATTTAGCATGGCTGTCTGGCGATCAATCAAAATGCACTTACAGATATCCAAAATCTTACAACATGCACATTTTTACTTGATTATTGAACCAACTATACAATGTAAAATACAATTAACTATCGAACAGAACCTACTATTCTAGAAATATTTAGATGCTTATATACAATTATAGACTATCCTTGCAAAAAAAATACAATTATAGACTAGAAACTATATATTCTCGCAAAAAAATAGACTAGAAACTATTATCAAGATAATTTGTTGACAACACATTTCTCAGAGAGAGAGAGAGAGAGAGAGGATATATATACACTTTAATCCATACAAGTGTCGCAAGTTAATATATAGTTTTTTTGTTTTTTATTTACTCATATCTAATTTGGTTTAAAGATTTTAAGGGGCAATATCACAAAAAAATAGACTTCTCTAGCAACAATTCCCTAAGTTTCGTTGAGCACAGATGTGCACACCTTAAAATGTAGTTTATTAGAGTTCTAAATTTATGTTTTGTAATAAATGAATTATAAATAAGTATAAAATTTTAGTACAAACGTTTTGTACTTGAACTTGCCCTAGAATTGGTAAGTCTTATTATATTTTTTAAAAACCTAGTGTTATATTCTAAAAGTCCGTTGTGTTCGCTGGGAGGGACGCAAAGGCATCTTCTCGCTGCCGTACCTCTTCCCCTTTACCATATCCTCACATTTTCCCCAGTCGGATCACATAAAAATTTAGAAAGAAAATAGAGCCGAGAGATAAGGGAGAGGATTCGATTGTCACCCATGCACCGACGGGGATAAGGCGGGCGGCGGCAGGTACGAGCTCAGGCGTAATCGACGAAGTGGGGTGTAGTTTTGTGACGCCGCCATTGTATCCAGTGAGATCATCGACAAGAGAAATATTTTTTATTATTATAAAACGTTATTTGATCTGCATATGTTTGGTAAAAGAACAATCTTATCCTTTAATTATATCATAAATGGAAATTGTTTAATTAGAACATGAAAACATAACTCAATTGGTATTAGTTATTCTTCGAGATGGAGTGGAAGAAGGGCGGAGACTCTTGAATGAGGAAAAGGATCCCTTCGAAATAATTGACCGAGGAGTCGTATGAGGTGAAAATCTCATGTGCAGTTTTATAAAAGGACGGTAAGGGTGACTTATCTGTCCACTTTTCCACTATCAACCCAAAAAAACCAACTCTACCTTATGTAAGTTGAAAGAGTACGATTAACTTCTGGATTTGGAATAACTGCTTATATACTTGGTATTGGCTTAATTTACAATAACATTTTGTAGTATTAGTAAGAGGAGGAGAGTTAAGGATTTACGCGGTGTGAGATATTGCATTATTCGAGGAACCCTAGATGACGTGGTTTATTAGAATTTTAAATTTATGCTTTGTAATAAATGAGCTATAAATAAGTATAAAAGTTTAGTACAAATGGTTTTACTTAAACTTGCCCTAGAGTTGGCAAGTCTTACTATCTTCAAAAAAATTAATGTTAAATTTTAAAAGGCAGTCTCGTTTGCTAGGAGGGAGTCTGTTGCGAACGCAAATGCATCTACTCCCTGCCGCCGCACCTCTTCCCCTCACCATATCCTCTCATTTTCCCCATGGACCGGTGAGATGAGCCGGGCGGCGACAGGGACGAGCTCAGGCGTCATCGACGAGGTGTAGGAGGAGATGTATGACGCCGCCATTGCATCCATTGAGATCGTCGACGAGGTGCAGGAGGAGATGTATGACACCGCCATTGCATCCATTGAGATCGTCGACGAGCATGAGTGGCGGTGGAGTTGGGTGGCGGTGGAGTTTTTTTTTATTGCACCACGACAAAGCTAGTTGAAATTCAGAATTTTTTTTATGTATCAACATGATGTTGTAGGTGAGAATACATGCCCAACACAAAAATTGTTCTTATAATTTGATGGTCAAATCTTAGTATATGGTCATGGCGGCGGACCATGACATTTCTTTGTTGTTGTAGTGTTTTTCTATTTTTAGTGGATCACTGTAAGTTTCTGTTGTAGGTTACATCATAGGATAGCATGGATTTTCTTTTAAATCATTTTTCGACCATGACAATTGTATTACCAGAACATGGTAGTTTTATTGTGGATAGCATGGCATTTTTATTTTATTTTTTAATTTAGACCATGACATTTTTAGTGATTAGAAAATGGCAAAAATTATTAGTTTGACATTTTTAGTGTAAAAAAGCATTGCATTTTTTTAATGATTACACCATGGTCTTTTATTCATGGGTAGTATGGCACTTTTATTAGTTTAGCCCCATAGTTGACATTCATACAAGTAGTTCATATAAAAAAAAGGAGTGGTTGAGTTGACACTCAGCGTCTTCCTTGAAACCAAACGTGCTGCTGCTCACCTCACTCTTTTGACCAAGAAGAAATGCAGAAAGAAACTGTGATTGGGCGATGCAAGTTGGCAGTTGCAGATGTGGTCAAGACGGACGAACACGAGGAAGCGAGGCAGCTTCCTGGTTCCTGCCAGTAAGAAATGTCTCCGCAACAAGCGGCCTCTCATTCATGCAGCATCACTTTTCCTCTGCAACAAGGAAAACGTTGTTGCACTAGGTGGTGCATACCAGCAACACAGGGGAAAAGCCTAACCAATCTTAACCTGCTTGGGTTTCATCCAGACATTACTAGCATTTAGTCTGGCCTACACGAGCCGTCGATCCCCAATTGCAAAAGAAGTCGGCATCCATATATGCATTTCCCTAAATGACCGTCGAGGCTCTGTGAATCCAGAGGCATGAATCAAACGGGAGGAACATCGGTCGCAACATTTACACCTGATCTACTATCACCAACAGACCAATCTCAAATACAGGAGTAGTGCTATGTGCAAGATAAATTTGGTCCGATATCGATACGGCGGTGCATATGCACCATCCATTGCGTTTGTTATATGGTTTAGATTAGATGAGCGTCACACAAAGATCGGACTGGTTTTCATTCAGACGCAAAGCATCTGCATAATTAGAAAGATGCCTTTTGTCCAACAAAATAGACCAATCTTCACATGACTTTCATACCAAGTCAAAATGCATTGACAGATCAAAAACTTCACACGGTACTGCAGAGAACAGAACAATGCCAACTACAAATGCAGGAGTGCAGGACCAAGTAAGGTTGCCCAAACAGCTCATGGAAACCATGACCATTAACAGAGCACCTTAGCATGCACCCAACTCTAAACTGAACCTGCATCACATAAATTAAGCGCGCAGCCGCAACCATGGTACAAACAAGCCCGGTACAGACCAAATCACCAACACCATCCAAGCACTTGCACCCCAAGTGCTTGGCATTACCAAGCCAAACCAGATTTGAAGAATAAAACAAGAGGTAATCTTAACATAACTGGTTCATACCGTACTAGCAATGCTATCTGGCCATCAGATCAAAATGCATTTCCAGATATCCAAAATTTCACTAGGTACTGCAGGCAAGAGAGCAATGCTATCTCCATTCTCCACTAATAATCTGTGTCTAGGTGCAACAAACTATGGATACATGACCAACAATCAAGGTTGCCCAAACATCCCATTGGCACCATGACCATTGACAGAGGATGTTAGCATGCATCCAACTCTAAACTGGACCTGGATCGCATAGATCACTCACAGTCAAAACTATCGCGCCAACAAGCCCTGTACAGCCCTAATCAATCATGAACATGAACCAAGCACCTAAATGTTGGGCGGCATTACCAAACCAAACCAAACCAAACCAAGCCAAACCAGATTTCAAGAATAAAACAATAGTGTTAGACCGTCAGTACCAAGCACTGCCCAGATAAGAGAAGGATTCACAAGCTGCTACAAACAAAGAATAAATCAAATACAACTAAACGACTCGATTTTATCATAAGGCCACGCCGGCCTCTATGCATCAAGACACATGTATAACTTATGCAGAGGAAAGCTACCTCGATTTCAACCGGCGATCCATCATCATCAGCATACCACCTGCATTTTGAGTATATCACACAATGTTCAACCAAACAGCATTGCCATGATGATCCATGCCGGTGCGCCTACTCGGCGGTGTTGGGCCTACTCAAGCAGTCGAGGATCTCCGTCCTGGTGCGCACGATGCGGTGGAACATCTCGCGCACCTGCCGCTCCAGCGGGTCGAGCCCGTCCTTGAGTGTCTCGCACACCTGCACCAGCTCCTGCGCGGCCTCCCGCACCTCGGCGTCCTTCTCCTCGTCCAGGGGGAACTGCGCGGCGTCGGTGATCTCCATGAGCTGCCGCGACCACCGCTCGATGAGGTGGATCTCCTTGAGCAGCCCGCACGAGTGCTTGCGGTCCTTCTTCTTGGACTCCTCGAGGACGCGCTCGTATAGCGTGGTGACCGGGCCGGCCCAGGAGAAGCTCCTGGGCACGGCGAAGTGCGCCTGGAGGCCGCGGTCCTGGCAGGGGATGGCGGCGACGAGCGCCCAGGCGGTCACGAAGAGCACGGCGCCCATGGTGTAGACGGCGGAGGCGAGGCCGCCCGTGGCGGCGACGTCGTTGGCGCGGGGCACCGGCAGGTTGCCCCCGATGGCCTGCAGCTGGCGGGACGCGGACCAGGTGCGGGACACGCTCCAGGAGAGCGACCTGAAGTGGGAGCCGCCGGAGCCGGAGCCGGAGCCGCTGCTGCTGCGGCGGTGGTGCCCCCGGCTCTGCTGCCCGGCGGCGTCCTTGCCGCCGTTGAGGGCTCGCCCGAATGAGCGGTTGCGCTGCCCCCCGCCGCCGCCGGCGTCCTTGTCGTCGAGCATGAGGATGGTGAGGTCGGTGAGCGCCTTGCGCGCGCGGCGGATCTGGCCCTCCCCGAGCGGCGCGGCGGGGTCGGAGGCGGCGCCCTGGGGGGCGAGCGCGGCGGCGGCGATGGCGAGGTGCTTGCGCCACTGGCGGAGCAGGTCGAGGCCGTCGCGGAGCGCGTTGCAGAGGTCGAGGGCCTTGACGGCGCGGTCGAAGAAGTCGGCGACGAGGCGGTCGAGCGGGGGCCTGGCGAGGGCCCCGGGGCCGCCGCCGAGGAGCGCGGAGCGGAACTCCTCGAGGCAGATGAGGAAGGAGTCGAGCAGGTGCTGGGTCCAGGCGATGGAGAGGATCTCCGGCGGGGCGTTCTTGGCGTCGGCGGGGGCGGCGTCGGGGGAGCAGGGGAGCAGGTCGAGGAGGAGCTCGGCGGCGTGGCGCTGAAAGGCGTCGACTTCGCGGTCGGCCGGGGAGGGGGAGGGGTTGGGGTTGGCGGTGTGGGGGTGGTCGGGCGTGGGCGGGGCGGAGTGGATCTGGCCGTGGTCGCGGTGGCGGAGCGAGAGGATGTGGCGGCCGAAGGAGGTGTGGTGGTGGTGGTGGTGCGCCGGCGAGGCGGAGGAGTCGGCGGCCGGCATTGCGGGCGGGCGCGCCAGGGTTGGACTAGCGGTCGGCGGCGGCGGCGGCGGCGAGGGGAATCCGGAATGGGTCGTCCGCTTCCGGGAACCACCAGCAGCTATGAGGGAAAGGAAGGTGAGCGGAATGGGAAACGGAAGGAGGGAATCCGGGGGCTGGAATGTGATTTCGGGGGAGGCGGGGGACGGGGGTGAAAAAGGCGCGGGGTTTGTCTGTCCGTCTGTCTCCACCTTGGCTCGATGGGCCGCCTGACCGACTGTCGCGCTGCTGGCGTCTGCTCCCATCCTAATCCTATCCGGCGGCTCTTGGCTGCTGCTGGCGTGGGTAAACAAAAATAATTTAAATCAAAATTATTTTATCTGTGTATGTTCCATTTATGTTCAGAGGTATGCATAATTGGACCACATAAGTCAGAGGCAAATTACCGGGCTTGCTAATTCTCATCTAGACTGTTTGATTAACCCCCAAAAAAAACCATAAATAAATCCAACGGTCCTAGGAATTAGAAGAAAATAATCATTTCTCAACTACTTCCTCCGTCTCGATTTATTGTGCCCTCCGACCAAAATGCATATACCAAGGCGATCTAATTACTACAGTATATGTACTCACTCCCTTTTGAACTAAAACCACGACGAGTAAATCAAAACGGAGGAAGTAATAGTTTAGGCAGTAAATAAAATGAATTAAATGATGACCGGTAACTGCCCTGTAAGGACGCCGCCTGCAAGCAGGCCGGAGCAGGTGTCTCGGGTGCAAACTAGTACTAGTACACGCATTGGCTAGTACATACGGCCGGATTTCAAGTTTCTAAATTTAATAAATTCTAATGATTTCTAACCTAATTTAAATTTTAGTTTGAATTGGGCTTGAAATTTCATGGTCGCATGTATTCCGGATCCCACCGAAGCATGTGGAATTTTGCAAATTTCATCGAAATTTTGTACACTGTCTATAAGGACATACTACCGGTCGTACGTTTGGATGACCGGCCCGTGTAAACAAGCTTCACGCTCTTTCACTACTCTTCCACCACCATGTAATACTAGGCATTTTGAGCGTGCATGGGCCTCTCGAGCCAGCCATCTCTGATTTCCCCTTTTTCGTGTAGATTGGTCTTGCATTTCACTTTTTTTTTTTGAGGATCACATTTCACATTTTAAAATGCAATTTGTTATGATTTTTTATAACCAATTTGTTATGAATTCAGCCACATGGAACATGGAGGCTAATTAAACCGGGCCGGACTCATTACCGAGGCCAACAGCATCAAGCTAGTGGCATTTCTATACGCTCACCGAGGGGTCAAACCTGCCAAGCCCAACACACAAACACAAATAGAGGTCAATAATTTGTGATGCAGAAAACGGGCACCATCGTCAACGTTCCGGACCAGACGTGCACCGCACCCGCGCACCCTAAGTTCGTAACAGTCCGGCCACGACGCGCGCGCACGACACGACACATTCCTGGGGTACGTTTAGCCGGCAATTTGCACGTCGCCGTCGAGCGCTTAACGGCGGCCGTCATCGCTCGTCGACTCGCGCGGTGGAGGTGAGAGCAAGCGTGCCGATTTTCTACGGAGGGAGTAATAGAAAATCCAGCTGGACGGAATGTCACGTGTCCGAAAATCCAGCTGAAACGTGTAATGTAATGCGGTATAGTAGGCGGCTGGAAATGGTCACGTGTCCGAAAAGGCGCAGCCCGGACCGGCCTCAGCTGGACCGGGCAGGGGAGCCGGTCAAGGTCACGTGGTGGTTGGGCTGCCGCTCCGGCTGGGCCCGTCCGTCGCCGTCGGTCTCTCTCTGGCGCGTGGGCCCTCCGGTGGTGGATATTTTTATTCGCGGCAAAAGATCTCAGTCCCGGTCGCCGGCTCGTGCGGCTGGTTGCCTATATAAGTATAAATAAATGATGAAATGAAGCCGCCGCCGATTGGTTAGGTTAGGATTAGTTTAATCTGTATCAATGGGTTCACTCAGAATTAGTTTGAGATTTTTTTTTTGCGAGATCAGGATTAGTTTAATAAGATAACACAACGGCAAATCCAACACGACAGAGCACCGTAGATGAGCGACCGATCTGGTCGCCTGAAAAATTCTGCAGCTGTACCTGTGCCGCTGCCAGAGAAGCGATGGCCAGGAGAATCTCTCTTACCGTCAGAAAAAAAAGTTTCTTTCCCTTTTTTTTTAATTGTAGCACTAGTTTTTCTTTAACACGCTACAGACGCAAACGCTCGTATAAACGAGCATATACTCACCTCTACGAACGCGCGCACGCACACCCTACCCCTATGAGCACCTCCGAGAGACTGCCTCGTAGTCGAGGGGAACGTCTCCTTCCACAGAAAGCGTATCATCGGAAATTTTGAAATAAATCCAGGGTAAATGCGAGCACCAGGATTTGAACCCTAGTGAGCTGGAGATATCACTGTCTACCTAACCATCCCAGCCACAGGTTGATTTGCTATTGCAGCACTAGTGTTTTGTTACCGCTTGGGTTTCTAATAATAGCAGCATTGATTAAAATCAGGCGCAATGCAGAACCAAGCAAACAAAAATTAACAGCAACTCCGACGTAGATAATCAAAATGATTCTCATCAAATGTCTGCGGACACGCATCCATCAGCAGACACTGGTAGAGGCGAAGTTCATCCAACGATTGTCATTAAATAAAAAGTGGATGCCTAATTTTCAGTAATTTTCTTATTACATTGCATAACGATTAGATCCTAGCACGTGTCCCGTGTACTGCTCTGCTTCGCGTTCGGCCTCGTCATCGTTGCGTGCCTGCGCGAACGAGGCATGGTTGTTGACGTTGGCATCGTTATCGTGCTGGTCCAGCACACCGTCGGGCTCCGTCTCCAGTGCGTTCAACCAGCAGTTGTGCTCCACCATCTCCATGAGGCCAACCTCCTCCATTTTCGGCTCGTCCGAGCTCTCTTCCAGAGAGCTTGGAGATCGGCCCATCGCAATGCGAGCATGGTGCCGATCCTCTGCCGCATGGACCTCGGTTGTCATCTCGGCATGGCGCTACGGTGACAACGACCTCCACCAGCCATGAGAGGTCCTGTCATTGCAACGATCTGCTAGGAAAGGAAGGACGATGGTTGGGCGGTCGGTCGGTGACTGGAGTAAAGAGAGAAGGTGCTTGAAGCGGCAGGGTTACGGGGCTTTGCCGGCTGGCTTTAAATGTCCATGGCAAGCGGAGCGTCAGGTTGAACACGGGCGGCCAAAGTTGCCTTTCTCATTCGCCATGCCGGTGTGAATGTCGAGCAGGCGGACGACCAGTCAGCCTTAGTATGGGCGGGAAGTCGTCCCGTCCGCTATGGCCGGCATGAATGCAGCATGGAGGTCGAGTGGACGCGGTGGGAGAGGTTTTTTTATGGTTCCGCGTGGTCGGGGTCTGACGTGCCAGCCGTCCGGATGGCCATAAACCTCCACTTCGTTTTGTTTCGGTTTGGACATTTCTGATGTCTATTTCGGTCCAGCTATTTCGATGACTGCCGTTGGATGGTACACAAAATGTTCGAACAGTTCAGTCTAAATATTTGCGGACAATTTGATGATCTATCTTAGAGTTGCCTACCGAAGCACGACAACGGTGGATCGAGCTGACCAGCATTTTGAGTAGTACCAGATGTGTAGGGTATTTGCGGAGTTCTACAGCTAAATATACTTATATATGATGAAAATTATAAGTTTAGAAACTACATTCGCCTATGAATATAGTTTTAGGTTATAGGAGTATAACACACGTTTAATTACGCAAATTGATAGCGTAGAACTATGAGCATGTCCTATATATACACCAAGATAAGGAACTACTAGCATAAAACAGGTGAACCTCGTGTTGGCGGGTTTTAAAAGCAAGCCCGAATCCTTCCAGAAAAAAAAAAGATTTTTCCAAACCCAAAGCCAAACAAGGCACGACAAGCAATAACTGTCAGAAAAAAAAAGGCACGGCAAGCAATAGCCAGGCAGCACTGCACTGCACTGTGACGGCTGGCTGCAGATCAGTTCGCCGAATTCTGGCTGCAGCTGTGGCTGTACTGTATGCATGCCAGCCCAGCAAAGCAAAATGCCTCGAATCTTACCTTACCATAAAAATGATGTATTTATTTCGATATCCATAGTATAAAAAACAATTGCGGGTAATTTCTCTTGACATGTCTGTACTGTATACGTACTATTGTGCAGGTTCAGCGCGGAGCAAATGAATCAGTTCGTGAAGGCGACGGCCGGACGGAGCAGCGACGGCTGACTAACGTGGGTGCCACATGAGGCCACGTACGCAGAGGAAATGCTGCGTCGCTCTCGGCCGCGCCACGGCCACGGGCGTGCCCGAGGCCGGAAACGCTCGCTGTCCCCTCCCAAGGCCATATAGAAAATTAAAATAGATTGTACCACCATCTTGATCATAAAAAATGGATCTCAATATACATCTATCGTCAGATCACGATCAGGCACATGCCAAAATTTTCTGATAATTTGTACAATATATGATAGTTTTATCTTAGAACAATGCGATTTTTTTCACGAATACGCAAAGCTTGTGTATCATTTTTTTTTTTGCGATGAAGCTTCTGTATCATTTCATTGACACGGACGCAAGAGGGTGTGAACATGGCGCCCGGAGCAAAGAAGGCATGGGATGATCGGTCCAAAACAAGAAATAACACAGCTAAAACCCCCTAATCCTGCCTCAAGCCATATAAGGCGAGGAGACGGGACACAGGAACTCAGACCGCGTTGCGACCTCACGAGAACGTCCGCCCCGCATCCACTGCTCCAGACTCGATCGGATCAACGTACCCCCACCAATAGCGTTGGGAGATCGAGAAGTGAGCAACAAGACCCGGCCTAGTCGGAGCCATAAGACATGGAAGACGCACCGTGAAAGTCGTACATAGCGCCCTAAAAAACCACGCCTTAAGCGGCAACCCAAACCAACATGACGTCCAACATCTCCGAAAACAAACACCGGGGACACCGTGAGCCAACAAGACATCGCCTTCAAGAAGGAGGACGACGCCGTGGCTCCGCCGCCATCCGATTCGATGAATCGGACCTAGGGTTTCCCCTGGAGCTCGAAGAGGGGCACAGAAAAGGGCCATAGCGGCGCCTCCAAGGAGGGAATGACACTCGCCAGCATCACCGCTGCTAGCATCGGCAAGCCAAGCGGAGATTTTGCCCCGGCCCGAATCTGAGCAATCACATAGCTGCCGGATCATGATAAGGAGGCGTGGAAACCAAACGTTGGCCGAAACTGACACCACAAGAAGGCATCGGTGCAGCGAAGACACCGGCGTCGTCGGACACGCGATCCTTGGACACGGCGAAGGGAGAAGGCAGTAGGTGACCCGAGTTGGGGCTGGGGAGGCGGCGAAGCGTAGGAGGCCAACACGGGGCAAGGCGACGATGCCAGCGATGCCGACAAGCCCGAAACTGGAGAGACGCAGATCCGGACCGTCGTAGCCGCAACCGTCAGGACACCGGCAAATCGAAGAGGCTGGAGAACGCGGCCTCTCTAGCGCGGAGAAGCACCAGCAGAGGACACCGGAGAACATGGTCCAGGGCTGCCGTGGCCAGAGCCGCCCCGGCAGAAGGTCCACTGTGGGTCTCAAACGCCTGCCTTGCCGCCAGGCCGGCGCGCCGCAGGAGCAGCCGCCGTGGGGAGCACCACCGGAAACCAAACGAGGCCGTAGTCCGTAGCCATGACCGAAGCTTCGAAACGACAACCGGCCGCGACGCCACCATGTGAGTGGGAGGGGCAGAGGCAGTCGAGGAGGCCCCTGCCTCCAGCTTGGCCAGATCTGGCAGAGAACGGGAGAGGACAGAAAGCTTTGCTGGCGCCGAGCACGGGTAGAAGCCGGCTGACCGGAGGAGAGGGAGGGGAGGAGCGGGGTGGTCGGATCTGCGCCGGCGTGAGCAGCAAAACGCCGACGTGGCGGAATCGTGCGGGAGGTCTGGCCGGCGGCAGGAGGCCACCGCGCCGAGGGAAAGGCCTCGCCGCCGCCTTCACAGGCACCAGCACGCGCTTCGCCGGCTGGGCCTCTGACGGCGGCGCGGCGGGAAGGGGCGGCGGCGAGGGAAGGTGCGGCGGTTAGGGTTGCCCCAGAGCTCATACACAAGCATAGCAATGTTATCAGTTTTCGCATGGCAGATTTGATTATCATGATTTTTAGCATAATGTTTAAGGTTTCCTTAAAAAAAAGTTAGCGTGCACCACACTCGTACACCGTACCTGTTCGACCACATCACTCGGCCGGGCCTTTCCGCAACGGCTGGGGGAGCATTTCTGACGTAAGAAATATGCACATCACCCCCACAAAAAGAAATGTTTCTTTAGGGAAACAAAAAGAAATGCTTGGTGCAAACAACTACTCTAGTTTTCTATGGCTGCACGTCTGCATTGTTCACTCCGGTGACGGTCGCATTACACGTGGGCAGGCGGCTGGAAATGCTCACGTGTCGGAAACGGCGGAACGGGCTGGCCTCGTCCGTCCTGGCCGTCTCTGCCATGTGGGCCCGCCCGTGGTAGATATTATTGTTTGCGGCAAAAATCTCACTCCCGAGGGCTGCCGAAATGGAGCCGCCGCCGATTCGTTGGGTTAGGGTTGGTTTAGTTTAACTATTTTTCATGGTTTCATTCAGGATTAGTTTAAGCCAAACACAAAAGCAAAAAACGACAGTGCACTGTAGATGCGCGAGCGATCTGGTCGCCAAATTCCGCAGCCTGTACCGACGTCCAGGAGAATCTCTCTTATCGCCACCAAAACGTTTCTTTCCTTTTATTACCCTAGTGTTTTTGTGACCACTTTTTGCTAGTAATAGCAGCACTGATTAACAATAGCTCAAGTCAGCTGACTCTTTGTGCCGACATGTTTCAAAAGTTAATTCAAATCCTTTAAAAAAAAGAAGTTAACACAGACCCAAAGCCAAACAGGGCACGACCCGAGGCCGAAGACGCGCTCCGCTCAAGATCACAGGAAAAAGCTCAACAATCAATCAACGCAAAACATACATCCAGCTAGAAAAGCACACAAAACGTACATCAACCATGTGAAATTAAATCAGATTCAGATCCTTCACAAAATCATGTCATGGTAACGGATGGCTAAAACCATGCTTTGAACTGGGACCCTTCAGCTGTCTACCGCAGCGAATTTTCCCCTAATCCGGTCTTGAAAGCTCAATTTTGACGGGCGTGGGTTGTCCTGGTCGTGCATTTGTCACACCGTTTGTTTTATTGACGCATTGGAGGGGGATGGTTTTGCTATGTTTTTTTTGCTCTTGTCATTCTTTTTTTTCTTTTGCGATGGCTTGCCAATCTCTTTTTTCTTCTTTTGCGATGGCTTGTCATTCGATAGTGGAACGGACCTAATCCATTTGTGGGGGTCGTACGGAGAGAAAAAAGTGCATTTGTTCCACCTCAAGTTTGGGCAAATTAATGGTCAGGGTCATCTAATGCTGATGCTTTTGCTCAAAAAGAAATCCAATAATGCTTTTGGGCATGTAAACCGCTAGGAGCTTACATAGACGCTTAGGAAGAAAAAAAAATCTAAAAAGCACCTAAGCGCCTCAGCTCTCAACGCGAGACGCTAATTATTACTCTCTCCGTTCCAAAATAGATGACCCAACTTTATACTAAAGTTAGTACAAAATTAAGTCATCTATTTTAAAACGAAGGGAGTATACAACATAGGCGATAACTGCTGGAAGCAAAAGAAGCAAGTGCCTGCGCGTGGTTTTGCGTCGACCGTCGATGCCAACAACCGCTAATCTGTCGTCCGGGCTAAGCGCCCCGCAATGGAGATGCCCTAATAGCCTTCTTGGGGAGAACAAGATAAGCACCGGCAACTGTTTGTTTGTTGGGGTATGTATGTGTGTATGTGTGTATATTGGCTTTTTTTGCTTTGCGAATGTGTATGTTGGCTTGTTGGGTTGAGTGTGGTGTGGGCACACGCACACCATGTCGCTGTTCAGCAGCTAGCTAGCTAGCGACATACATACATGTTGCTGCGTGTGCATAATGTGGAGAGATCCAGACAACTCAACAGTAACTTGCAAGATGTGTGTACGTGTGCGTGTGTGTGTGCGCGCGCGCGCTGTCTGCAACATCTGGTAGGTACGTCCAGAAGCTCTTTCCTTCACGCCTCATATGCAGACCACGCAACACCAGGCAAATTATTGCACATCCTTTCTTCTTCTTTTTTAACAAAGGAAATATATCGATATTGCGGAGATATTAATTACACCCAACCTTCACAACAACGGAATGTTCTAAACGCATTTCGGATGCACACACCCCAAAAGCAAAAGAAGAAAAATGAAAGATCCGCTACAGTGATCAATTCCTTGTAGCTACATCACGAACCAACACCAGGACAACACTCAAAGTCCAAATTTCTTCAAAAGCGACGCATTCAAGAATAAAACAGTGCACAAGCGCCGTCGTTGCCCGATCATAGATCTTAGATTTTTCACCTTCAAGAAAATCCGCGCTCTCAAAACAATGTCTTCAACAAGACCACTGCCAGACACAACCAATTAAGGCCAGACATTGGGTTTATACCCTGAAAGCTAAGACTCTGTACTCCTCCTGTGTTGCCGCCCCCACTTGCTGATGCCGCTACTACAAGTCACGAATCACCAAGCAAAGTCCTCATCGCCTCGAAGAATCGATCCGCCATTACCAGGCTTCATACCTCAAGCACCATAACGTTCTCCGCCGCTGTCTTCACTATGGAAATCGAAATACCGACATGTCCCATAATGTCAACAGACAACGACCCTCCTGAAGCCACACGAGCTAAAATAGGGGCGCATACGACTGAATCCCATTCGATCCAACAATCTACAGGCATCAAGCACCTAATGAAGATCTCTGTCCGAGCCTTGTGGAACTCGTCAACGGCCAGATCAATGAGGGTCGGCATCAAGCAGAACACTGTCTTGACGCTAGAAGAACCCTAGGACCGTCGCCAGAGGGGAGCAGATTTGGGCTAGGAAACCTAGATCCGCCTCCACTAGCCACCATGGCCGGCTCCAACGCTGCCCTCGCAACCCTGGTGGCACAGTCGCCGTCGGATCCCCTGGGGCCGCCGCCCCAGCGTTACATCTCCGCCGCCACGCCGGGCGCCCAGGGACGCCATCACGCCTTGGCCAAAGGCCCCCACAAGAGAGGAGGAGAGCCCGCCGTCCGCCGTCCGCCTGGCGAGCTTTGCTCGCCGACCTCCCCCGGCAGCGGCGGAGAAGCAGGGAAGGGCAAGGGTCGGGGCGGCGGCTAGGGTTCGCCCCAGCCGCCCTGCTGGAGGCGACCAACCCTTTCTTCTTAAGCTTGAGCTATCACACTGATGCATGCAGGCAAAGAGAGAGAGAAGGGTGTTCCTGTGCTTGATGCGAACGTACATTCCTGTTCTGAATATTGGATTGCCAGTGTCGAGGGTTTTGTATTACGATTAATTTTAAATTAAGCCAAAGCCAAAGAGGACACGACAAGCTAGCCAGCCCGAACCAAGGCAGTGCAGAGGAAGAGGAAATCTGGTCGCCAAATTCTGCAGCTGTACGTGCCTCCACATGTACATGTACCTGTACCGGGCCAGAGTTTGGCGAATCTTTATCTTTTATCTTTTTGGTGAATCTTTATTTCATCGGGTCAAATATTTTCTTTATCATTATTATATTTCCTCCTATCCATATTAGTTGACGCACGTTTAGGCCTCCTTTGGTTCAAAGGATATGATATAAGAATAAAAAACTTATAGGAATTGAAATGGAGTAAAATGCAAGCGCGGTCCTAGTTCTTTCCCAAAAGTGTCGATTGGGTCCTAATTCTTTCAAAATGCACATCTGGATCCTAATTATTTTTAAGTTGTTCACCCGAAGTCCTAATTTCGTCTGACTGCCGCTAACCAGCTCGCGTGGCGCTTTGACCGCTGCCACGTCGACTCGAGGGCCCACGCGGGATAACGACCAGTCGTGCATGTTTTCAAAAGAGCCCCCCAACCCTAATCTATCCGCAGCCGTAGTCCTTTTCCTCTCCTCTTCCCCACCTCTCTCTGCTCTGGCGAAACAGGGGAGATTGACGGCGGCGGTCCGGTGAGAAGAGGCAAGCGGCCATCGTAGGTGCTTGTCCGGCGGCGGCGCCGCTAGGATGGCGCCCGTGCATCGGTGACCCGGAGATCCTCCTCCACGATATGGTCAGTGTGTTGCCCATAACCCTAACCCTCGATCCTCTTTTTCCGCGGATTTCGATTTAGCTCGAATCGATGGTAGTATTTGACTGAATCCCTCAATACCTAGGAGCACAAGAGGAGGTTTTTACCGTAGAAATCAACTATGGTGGATTTTTACTGGATTTGGCCGATCGAAGACGTATGTCGATGGGAAAGTTGCTCTGCTCGATGGTTGCGAAGTAGATACATGGTCTCCTCTCCGGCTCACCGATTTTATGCAAAGAATCGGGATATAGTGACCAATCTAAGCATGCTATTTATCGTTACCGCTCGAAAGAATTTAGCTACTGGATCAGATTGTGGATCGTGACACCGACACTTTGCACATGATGCAGCTTGTTCCAAAATTCCAAAGATTTTCAGTTGTTTGTTGATCACAAAGACATGGCCTTTGACAATGTAATGGATGATATTCATGTTAGTGGTACACCTGAGCTACCTCCTGTACTAAGCCCTAAATTTCCTGGGTTTAGCAGTGGAATAAGAGGAAGTCCCAGGTTTAAGGTGAAAGCTCATAAAGGTAGACTGAACCAATGTCATGCAGGCAGCAGCAATGAAGGGAGTAGCAGTGTTCCACCAGTGGGACAAAATGTTGGACATGAGCTTAGAAGGAGGAAACTTGTGGTAGAAGAAGAAATCCCCAATGAAAATGACAAAGGATAAAGGATGTGATGACAGTGAATGGGATTCAGACTGGATAGACTCTGACAATGAAGTAGGCAAAGATGATGATGATCTATATGAAGAATGGGTTGATGAAAAATTTGAGAAGAAGAAAAAGAAGAAAATCTGAATGGGAGCAGAACAGTGACTATGATACAGATGAACTGCAGGAGCTACAAGGTTCAGATCTTGAAGATAGTGATTCAACAGAGGAAGTGGAAGTAGTAGGTGCACAAGGAAGGAAAAAAATGAAAAGAAAGTGAAGCTGAAAAGGTGGAGGCCTGAGAACATGAAAGAAGTCAATTTTCACATAGGCATGGCGTTCTTGTCTGTCATTGAACTAAGAGCAGCAATTCAAGAGTACATTGTGAAGCAAAGAGTGCAAATTCATTACATAAAGAATGATAAGCAGAGGATAAGGGCAGGTTGTGTTGGAGATTGTCCCTGGTTCTTATTTGCTGCACTGACAGCAGGACCAAAGCATGGGTTGTGAAGAAGTATGTGGGTGAGCATACATGTGAAAGAGTGGGCACTCAAGCAATTTACAGCAAGATATTTGGCTGGCAAGTATGTGGAAACATTTAGAGCAGATGAGAAGATGACACTGCAAAACTTTGACAGACTTGTTCAATTGGACTACAACATGCAACCTACTAGAAGTAAGCTAGCTAGAGCAAGGAGGATTGCACTAAAGATAATTCATGGAGATGAACTTGAGCAGTATAGTTTACTGTGGGACTTTGCAGCTGAAATCGTAAGATCAAATCCTGGCATACCATGCTTGTGCATGCAAACAATGGAAAGTTTGATAACTGCTACATGTCCTTAGATGCATGCAAAAGGGGTTTTCTGCTAGCTTGTAGGCCCATTATATGCATTGATGGGTGTCACATTAAGAACAAGTATGGTGGAGTGATGCTGACAGCTGTTGGAGTTGATCCTAACGATTGTATCTTTCCCATTGCAATTGCCCTAGTAGAAGTGGAAGATATTGTCACATGGAAGTGGTTTTTGAACACACTGAAGGAGGATCTAAACATACAAAACACAACACCATGGACATTGATGAGCGATAGGCAGAAGGTAGTAAGAACATTGCAGCATTTCATACTGTAGCATTTCATTTGTTTGTTCTATAATGTATGCAGGGCTTGATCAATGCCGTCAATGCAATGTTTCCTGATGCACAACATAGATTTTGTGTGAGGCATCTGCATCAAAACTTTGCAAAAAACTGGAAAGGTGATGTATTCAAGAATAAATTGTGGCAAATTGCAAGAGCTACACATGAGGCGGTGGAAGAAGTACATGCAAGAGATGAAAGAGCTGGACCAGGGGGCCTATGAGTACTTGAATGCAATTGACCCAAGGCAGTGGTGCAAGGCCTATTTCCATGAACTCCCAAAGTGTGATTTGCTTCTGAACAACAGATGTGAAGTGTTCAACAAGTAAGTTGTCAGTACTGTAGCATTTCATGTTGTCAGTACTGTAGCATTTCAGTTGTGAAGTGATTTCATATTGTCAGTACTGTAGCATTATCTAACTGTAGTTATTTCATAGGTATATACTTGATGCTAGAGAAATGCCTATAGTTACTTGTCTTAAGAAGATCAAGGACCAATTAATGACCAGGTTTTATAGCAAGAATCTAGAATCTGAGGAGATGTGTGGTCAAATTTGTCCAAAAATTAGAAAAAAACTGGACAAAAATATTAACATGTCCAACAACTACACTGCATTACCAGCTGGACAACACATATTTCATGTTATAGGCATGGTTGGGGAGTATGATGTGAACATACAGAAGGAGGAGTGCTCTTGTAGGGCATGGCAGCTCTCTGGAATTCCATGTAGACATGGAGTTGCATGTTTAAGACATGAAACAATTAAACCAGAGGATGTTGTCAACAAGTGCTACAACATAGATGCTTTCAAAGCTGCTTATGGCAAGATTATAATGCCATGTAGTGATCCTAGAGTGTGGCCTAAAACTAATGGGCCTCAAATGCTGCCACCACACTATGAGAAGAAAGTTGGTAGGCCTGGAAAGAAGAGAAAGAAGAACCCACTAGAGGAGGACAATGGAACTAGGATGAGCAGACATGGAATTATTGGACACTGCAGTGTGTGCAATCAACCAGGACACAACAAAGAAAGTGCCCTGAACTAGGTAGAGGACAACCAACAACAGCACATGAGGCAGGAGCAGAACAAGAGCCAGCAGCAGAAGAGGCAGGAGCAGAACAAGATCCAGCAGCAGAAGAGGAAGCAGCAGAACAAGATCCAGCAGCAGAACATGTGCAAACAACAGAACATGTGCCAATTTAGGTTGTGCTTCCAGAAACACAACAAAGAACTAAACTACCAGTCAAGAGAAGGCCCAGTTGCAAGGTGCATTTCCCTTAAATGTTTCCCTTAAATGCTGTTGAAAACTAAAATTGCAATAGTCAACAACATTTCTTTTTTTTTTTTGCAGAAAAAGGCATGTCCACAAGTGGGCAGAAGTACATCTAATATGATATCTTCTTCTATGAATTATGATCTTGCTTCATCTATTGCGATTGAGATTTTACAGGACCAAGTGAGAGCTTTTTATTCAAATGCAATGTTAATAAATGCAATGCCATCCGTTCTTCCAGAAATTCACCTGCATTACTAACTACATGTTCGGTTGGTTTGTAGGCTATAGCTACTCAATAATCTCAAACAGCAGTGCCAGCTCCTCTACCGAAAGCCAGTTCATTGCAAACTGCAGAGATGCCCTGCCAGCTCCAAGAAGCCATACTGCTGCTACAGTAGGTTTGAAGAGAAGGAAGAAAGTGAAAAAATTAAGGAGAACAAAGCCCCAACAACTCAGAAGTGAAGAGCTACAAATATGTTATGGAAAGAAGTAGTGTAGGATGTTATTCTTTTGCTTAGGAAACAAGGTGGTTTGTAATGAAACCTCATGCTGAGACGTGTCTTTGGGTTTCACACAAACCATGGAAATGTAATACTTTTGTTGCACAACTTCAAGACCTTGTAATGTTGGGTCCATCTATCTATCTTTCAGACTGCTTTTAAGTTTAATTAGTAAAAGAAAGGCCTTGCATATTACTGTTTATTTGTGCTGTCAATGCTAGTAAAAAATGCTGCCAAAGTACAGAAAAACAACCAAAATGCTGCCAAATTTCAGTTCAATTTCATTGCAACAGTACATCATCAACATCTGGATACACCAACAAGCATTGATCACTGGATACATCATACTAACACATCACTTCTTAAATCCTACATACACCACAACTACAATCAGTACAACAAGTGCACTGAGAATACTCCTACAGTGAAAAATGAGCTCATTTATCTTCTGCATTGCTTCTGCATATGCCACAGTCTCGACAATGCTATGCATTGCTCCTGCACAAGCCTCTTGCACCTCTGTTTCTTCACTTGCAATGACACCAAATTAATCTAAACTGCTCAATCCACGGCTGACATACCCAGCTCTCACCAAAAAATCAAAATAGTTGTCTGGTCCATCTTCCCAATAATAATGTTTGCAAGGATTTGGTTGAATCTGATAGAAATTGAGCAAAAAAGTTCAGCCAAAAAGAAACACAGAAACATCAAATCGATTGGGCACTTGTAGAAGATCTTACATGGTGATTGGGGCACTTGTAGAAAATCCTGCCAGGATTTGCATCCGATTTTGACACAAGACGAATTGTAGATCGAATGCGGCAGCTAGGGCATGGTACCAACGACAAAGATACCATGGGCACGGCGATGAGATGGGTGGCGAGAAAAGGGCTAATGCCGGAGGTGGAGCAGCCGCTTGGGCAGCCTTATTCCCGTGGTGCTTCACGGCAGACGAGCTAGCGGCGACGGACATGGCAGCGACGGCGCGGCGCCAGAGAGAGGGAGAGAGCGAGCAGAAGACCTAGGGACCGGGGAATGAAGAGAGGACAAACTCCAGGGGCCAAACTGCTTAAATTACCAACCTCCAACCGCGGGAACTATCCCGCGTGAGCCCTCGAGTCGACGTGGCAGCGGTCAAAGCGCCACGCGAGCTGGTCAGCGGCGGTCAAATGAAATTAGGACCTCGGATGAACAACTTAGAAAGAATTAGGACCCAGATGTGCATTTTGAAAGAATTAGGACCCAGTCGACACTTTTGAGAAAGAATTAGGACCGCGCTTGCATTTTACTCATTGAAATTACATGTATCTCAAATCCTAGGCCTCATTTAGTTTGGAGGATTTTCATAGGAAAAACATAGGAATAAGAATTCCGGAGGAAAATGTTCTAGGAAATGCGTACAGGAATTTCGTAGGAATACTACTCATTTCCGGTGTTTTTGGAGAAAACTGCACATCCACTCAAAGCTTATTTTGTGCGTAGGAACGAAACAAGTCAATTCCTTAGGATGGCAAGTGCCATCCTATCAAATTCCTATACTACTCCTAATTCCTACATTTTGATTTCCTCCAAACCGAATGAGTCCCTATTATTGGGAATAGAAAAAAGATGCCATTTGATTTACAGCACTGGGATTTTTTTTTTCCATTGATTCTAGACTCATATTTATTTTTCCATGAAATGTGAAGGATAGGAACCAATCCTATGTAGGAATAATAATCCATTCCTATGAATCAAATGGCTCTAAAGAAAAAATGCCTATAAGAATCCTATCCTACAGAATTTCTATGAAATTCCGGAACAAAAAGAGACCTATAGTCCAGCACTTATATTAGTTGAACCAAGTGCGCGTCAACTAATATGAATTAGGCTGGAGTAGTATTCTTCTTTTAAGCTAATATTGGCAGTGATCGGCGACTATTAGCAGATGCCGTGCAGCACACGACGCAAGCAAGCAAGCAAATCAACTGATTAAATCAAGATTTCTTACATCCGTGGTCACATCAGTCGAGCATTCAGCAGTAACTTCTAGTACATGTTGCTGTCTGGGCTGAGCACCCACCAGATACAATGCCCGAGACCGAGAGACCAGGACAACTCAACCTTGCAAGACTCTACATCCCTAGTAGGAGCACTACCTTGTAACTCAACATCTCTTCACATTTCATAGCAGTCCCAGGCAGCAGCATCATACAGGCATAGGTAGCAATCAATCACATCCTTAGTGGAAGCCTGTCCCTGAACCACAGACACCTTCAGCCCCTAACCCTATCAACAGCTTTAACAAGCACATCATCTCCCCTACCTATTGATACCACCTTTAACCAGCACAATGGGGGGCTGAAACTGAACCAACAATTTGCAGAGAGTTTTGCTCATGCACTTGATGCCTTCGTTCGTTCCGTTCCCAGGTTCGGGAGCGGAATCTCGATGGAGAGACGGCACTGAATGACCGCTGCTGTTGTACTGAGAATCTATTTATTTATTTATTCACATGCCAGCTTGGTGTCGAAGCTGGTCAGGCAGATGGCGAAGGCCTGGAACGCCGACAGCGGGTACCGGTAGTCCATGGTGAAGGTGTCCTTGGACACCTTGCCAAACTGCAGCAGCACCGTGTCGTGGTGGCTTGAGGACGACGACGCCGACAAGGAACTGCCAGCAGGCTGGGGCTGTGCGGCAGCAGAGGTAGGCTGCTGCTGGGGCGGTTGCGTCTGCGAAGACGGCTCGGGAGCTGCCTCTCCTCCGGAGGCTGGCGGTGGCGGGGCGGGTGCGGCGATCAGCTGGAAGTTCTTGACCGAGGCCACGGTGACGCGCCCCCGGAAGTTGAGGCACCAGCACTGCAGCTGCTCGTGCCACCTGGGCGACTTGTTCTTGAGAACCAACGGGCTCTCCTTGTCCCCCGCATTTTCGTCGCCGCCTTCTTCTCTCAGAGGCCCTCCCCCAAACTCGGAGAAGCGGCAGCTGCTGAAGTCTGTGGAGTACCTGGAACTTGCGGTGGTGCGGAAGGATTCCTCGAATAGCCGGGGGAGGAGCTCCTTTGGTTGGCCAGGCACAACGCCGTCGGGGTCTACCGCTGATGTCGGGATGGAGTTCATGGTGCACTGCATCCGCCTTGGCCCGCGGGTGCCGAGCACGTTCAGCTCGTAGTTCACCTGAGCGATGGGGTAGCTACCGGTCGCCGCCGGAACTTTCGGGGAAACTTTCCTGGAGGAGAACCGCCGGCTGGTCCGTTCCTGCGGGCAGAGTTTATTGGCATTGTAGGGCGGCTGCGTGTCGTAGATGATGAATTTCGTGCCGAGGAAGTTTGACCTGCAGGTACCATCCATGTTATCTGTTAGATTTGTATGCACATCACATATACCCGGACAAAGTCATTTTAAGTGAGAATGGGGTAAGGGAAGACTGTTGCCAAAGGGATATGTTACCTCAATTTCCCGATGTAGGCACTACTTGAACGGGAGATATTTTTAGGGTCCATAGAAATGGCATAGTCGGTGTAAGTTGTTCTCCGACTCCTTTTAGCTGACAGTAGGAACTTGCCATTATCATCAAGCACAGCTGCAAGAGGCAATCAAAATGCTCAGTGTGCTGTGTATTTGTTCTGACTTCTGACCATATTAAAACTAAACTACTTAAACCTCTGTAGCAAATACAGATTGATGAATAAAACAGGGCATCCCCACAATTTTACTGAGGTTACTGAAGGCTTTATACACTATAATTTTTATTTTTATACATTTCAATACTTAAAAATCATTAGTGAATCATCAAAACTGAATTAAAAAAAATGATGATTAGGAGCACAACGGAGAAGTGCAGGGCAATTGCATAAACATACCAGAAGTAAGGGACAGGTAGAGACGATAAGTTAGCTTTGACTTGTCCCTTTTGATGAAACATTGGATCAATCCATCTCGAGATCCAGGCTGCACATGAGAAAGTGAACCAAGTGTTAAAGAGGTGAGAAAATATCACATCGCGAATAACAAAAAAGAATAGCTTAATAAAATACATGGCCAGACTGATAAACAACATGGATGCCAAGTTTTCTTATTAACCGGATAGAATGGTGTGGTTACCTGCTTAAGGGACACAGGAAAGGTGAGCTTTCCACAGAATTCTGGATTCCTCACGATATCCTTGCACATCTCTCTCCAAGTTGTACAGACAGAAGCGCAAGCAACAACATCCTTGCGGGACGGCCAATTGCTGTCGTCTTCCTCCAGCCTTTTCATCACATCCCGAAGTAATTCAGGAGGAAGGCTAGCCCAATTGCCTTGCAGGTTTGTGACAAGACTATCCTGCAGATCACTTGCAGATTCAAGCGATTTCCCCCTGTGATGGCCCGAAAGGCTTGGGACGCTCGAGATTTTCGCCTCGAAATTCCGCCTTGACAGGTTTCCAAAGCTCTCCCTTAAATCGCGAACTATGCTGCGCAAAGTCATCTTTGGACTTGATGCAAATCCCGAGTAACCAACCGGAGCAGGCACCAACAGCAAAAGTGTGATCTGCAATTCACAAGCAGCACAGTGGTCAAAACCTTGTGAAATAAGCTCAAAGGCATGCTATGAACATTTGCAGAACCCGCTAAGGCACGCCATAGATTATCTTACATTCTGTTCCTATCTAGCGACAAAACCGGCGTATCGCACACAGCATGGTAAGTAGCTCCTACAACAAGCACGCTTAACAGCGACTGTTTCTGTCTGCAAGCACATGCTTCCATGTGGAGATTTAATAGCGAGTATGGTGAAAGTCAAGCCTAACAGAGACTAAACCATGCCCACTTGACTAATCCAGACCCTGGCTAGGGACAGTGGACCAATCAGTTGATCAGTCATTCTCTCGTTTGTGTACTACTAGATACAAACATGGCCAGATGCGGCACGGCTTCTCCGATGGCGAAAGGCCAACGTAACACCCTTATTACAGGCATCCTTGATCAGCAAAACTAACCCTTTTCTCCTTGTTCCTATCCTTAATCCGCACGTCGTGGGTGGATAAACGAGAACGTTTTAGGCCCGCCGGCGCGTAATAGTAGTATATTCATCAACTTGGAAATATTAGTCTTTGCTACTACTCCCTCGAATTACTTGTCGCAGAAATGGATGCATCTAGAACTAAAAAATGTCTAGATACATCCATTTCTACGACAAGTAATTCCGAACAGAGGGAGTGATACTTAGGAGTAGAATCTAAGAAACCGTGGAGTGGAAAAAAGGGTGCCTTTTCCCTAGAGATTGAGTGCAGATTCCTCTGCCCAGATCAGGCAAAGGCACTCCCCAGCTCTGGAAATCAAGCATGGATCCAGCAGTTGGCATCTGGATAAATGAAGAACAGCCAGGGTTTCTTTCCTTCACCAAAGGCTGCTGAAAAAACAGTTGAATCTGAGGAGTTGTTTCACACACACACACAGCCTCAAGTTCATCATCTTTTTTTCTGCGCTTCCTGGATCAACCAGCTAACAAACTAGGAGTAACTACTACTCAGATGCAAAATCAAAGATGTAATGCGAGGGCGGGAGCAGATGTTGGGAAGAAGAGAGCAGTTTCCTCACCACTGGTGTAGTGAGCACAGATCGGACGGCCGCTCAACTGCTATCCAAGAACGATCCCCAAAATCAAAATCCCGCAGGAGATCCCCTGAGACTCGGAGACGCACGGGACTCAGATTTGCACTCCGGATCTCGGCGCACCAACGTCGGAGAAGATCCGGCGGTTTCTTCACAGCGAAACCTGATCCGAGCGCTCGGCAAGAAGTCGCAGCGGCAGTGCCGACCTTGAGTGGTGGTTGGGTTGGGAGTGAGGCGGGTGGGTGGGCGCGCGAGAAAGGCAGGGGAGAGCGGAGGCGCGGTAATGGTGGTGGTAGTGGTGATCCGCGGATCGGATTTAAGGAGACCGTCCGTCGTCCACGGGTGGGTGGATAGGGCCGAGCCGAGGGAGGCCGGCGGGCCAGGGGGAAGGAAGGAAGGAAGGAAGGAAGAAAGAAGCTTTTTTTTTCCTTTGCTCCGCCCACTGTCTTCCTTGGATTGTTGGCTGATATTTCTGTACTTGCGGTGCCGAAAGAAAACTTTCAGCGGCGCGGCGTATGACAAGGAGTTTTGAGAAAGCTGATAGATTCGGCTTTGCACTGGGGCGACAGCATAATCCGAGGTGGATGCCACTGGGGTTATTCAAAAGATCTGGCAGGGTTTACCATCCATGCATGCATGGCTGCTGGAGCCTGAAACACATGGGCAATCATGAATGCTCTGAATTTCTCTGCAAATATGTATATGCTGGTGGTAATTCCCACTGAATCGATCCTGTATTCTAGTGCCCACTCAAGTCTCAAACTGTGACTGTCATGTTACTGTTAGTAAGTATTAGTAACAGTGTATGTAAACTGTAAACACCCATGAAGCCTGAAGCCCTGGCTGTTCTTCCGGCGACTAACCCTGAACTGACTGAATCTTACCCCAAAACTGAAAAATCCATGCAAATTTTCAACAGACCATTTCAAAATTTGACAAAATCCAGTGCTATATGCATGCTATGTGAGCCGTTGGAGATCCTGGGCAGTGGACAGCTAGCAGAGAAGCTCAGGTGCAGAGGTGGGCGTTTGGTTTGGTTTGGTTGGCGTAACTGTCCATCCATCCATCCATCTGTGATCTGTTATTGCAAAGCAGGTGCAGCACCAACCAGTACGGCTACGGCAGCGCCATTCAATTCGGTTCAGGTTCAGTCCAGTTGGGTGGATGCATAGATAGATCATGGATGTTATCTACTTACTGCTCTCTGACGAGGACAAGCACAATCACAATGCCGCAACTGAAATGCAAACACGGCAAGCAGGCAGAGGCATTTCAGTTTCAGTGGGATGGGGGAGCCGCAGCGCGTCCAGTCCAGTCCAGTCCAGATGCAGGAAATTTCACCATGCACATTCAGAAAAGGCGCTGGAGAATAACCGAACCTAATTTGTGAACCCAGCCGTCCGAGTGGGCATTTCACTAAGGTGCCCATCAAGCAAGGGAGAAAGGAGAAGTAAAGGCATGCAGTGCAGGATAAGAAAGCGGCACACATTATGGAAAGAGTGCAAAGGACTGTCACAAAGGAAACACCTTTCCTTTCCTTTTCTTTTCTTTTCTTTTCTTTTCTTGCAAGGCAATGGCCTGGCGAGCAAACAAAAATATCCCGAGATATTTTTTATTCCATCTGAGGATCTTTTCTTTCTGATTTGTCATGAAATATCTGATGGCAGTGTGATGTGTGTTCGTTCGTTCTTATCGACCGAATGGTTAACCGGTGTTTCGAGATTTATTACATTGACCTGGTAATCATGCTGAAGAAAAAAAAACATCTGACCTGGTATTAGCAGCAGCAATATGGGTTTGAAATCAGATACTATGTATGGTGTGTAAGTAAGATGTTTGTTCAGATGCTATGGTCTAATTATAACAAGGTCTTTTCTTCTTAATCTCAGATGTGATGTGATGCGATGCGAGAGTTCGTTCTTATCGGCCGAATAATTAGTTAACCACTCTTGCAGATTTACATTGACTTGGTAATCATGCATTATCTTCTGTCTAGCACTACATGCTTAAGAAAAATATCTGATTACGATGTGCCATATGGGCTTGGGGTCAGGCTGTACTTAATACTCAAGTAAAAAGTTTGATCAGCTGCCATAGTGTTAGTGTGTACGCTCATCCGTGCCGTGGTAATCATTGAGGCAAATTAGATGGATGTCACTGTACTTAAACGCGCAGTGATGATCCCATAAAGCATCATGGAACTGCTGCACGCGCTGACAGCTACACGGATCCAACCAAATGGTCCAGCTTGATTTGATTCAATGTGGTTGCTAACTGTTCTTCTCATTGCTGCACGCAGGCAGGCAGGTGGTTAGCATGCCTGCATCTCCCTTTAATTCCCCATCTGTCTACCTTTTCATTTTTATTTCTTGCCAAGTGTACTTGCACAAAAAGCATTTCACTGGAAACTCCAGATCTTTCGAGATTTTCCTGCACAATTGTATATGATATCATGCACTCTTCTGCATGCACAAGTCAAACGATTGGATACCATACGCTTTTGAAATCACAGAGGAGAAATCAAATCAGAGATGATATAAGGAAGAAAAATAACAATACTGCTACATACGAGCACACAGATTCGGAGGCAACAATTGGCACTGTTTTTTATCTCCGATGATGCTACCTAAATGGAAGCAAGTTGCAAAACAAAAAGGAGGCGCGCACGCGCGCGCGCCCCGACGGCCCTACGGGGAGACAGATAACATTAACAACGTCGCGATCTGTCACTCATCACTCTAATTATCAGCACTGATCGGAGGTTTGTGCAGATGCAGGTGCAGGCACTGAGGAAATCCCTGTGAAACTCCATGGTGGCCATGGTGGCCAACTGGCCATGGGCGAGACAGCAACAAGCACCTTGATCCGATCGGCTGCTGCCTTTAATCCGATTCGACTAGCTTTATGCCGGCAAGATTGATTGAATCCAGCTGCACCAGAGGAGACTGGGACCTGAAACTGAAACTTTTCTTCTTGTTTCTTTTGTGCAACAAGATACTAGCAGCAGAGCGAGACATGCACTATCTTTCTCTCCGAAGTATCTAATGCTAAGCAATGTGTAATAGGGATTGTTGGTTAGTTCGGCACACGGGGGAACAAGCATGGATTGATGGCACATAATATAAAATTTATTGAATCACTAGACCTCCACTGACTGACGTGAAAATATATAATGAAAAACAACAATAGAGAAACAAGTACTCCCTCCGACCCATAATATAAAAGCGTTTTGACACTACACTAGGCTCTTATATTATGGACTGAGGGAGTAGCATGCATGCCGTTGTTGCGAAACTAAGCTAGGTGAGGCCCCTCCCCCCTTCCCGCGTCGCTCCCGCAAGCGACGGGGGGAAACCCTAGGCCCCGCCCCCAATAGCCCTCACCTCCCCTCCCCTTTCCTCGCCACCGTCGGAGTTCGATGACGGGCAAAGTCTGGTTGGCGGTGGCGGGGCCTCCTCTTCTCTCTGTGCGGTGGTGGGCGGCGCGAGACGTCATCAACATGCGGGGGTGTGTCACTGTGTGGGGCGCGGCGGCTGAGCCTCGGCATGGAAGGCTACATGGTGACGGCGGTGGCACGTGCCCGTGGTGGCGGAGGCCAAGCATGCCTGGCGGCGGCAGCCAAGGTCAGGTTCCGGATCTGGCGGGTGCTTGGCGGCGGGCAGGGCAGGGGATTGCAATGATCTGGCAGGGTCGTGGCTTTGGTTGTGGACCACGGCGACGTGCCGACAACTGGTGTAGGGGTGCAGTGGCTTCTGGTTAGATCCACCCGGATACGGCCCCTGGTCGCCGGCGGGCAGCTCGGGATGGTGGCTGTGGCCGCCCTGATCAATGCTTGGATGTGGGCTACGACGGTGTGGTGGTAGCACATGTTGGCGGTGTGGGTCTCTTCGCGGCGGTGATTGGACATGCTCTGATTTTGGTCGCGGCGACCGCCTCGCCGGATGTCTCCGGGGATCTTTCACTTTCCGGTTGTGACCGGTCTGGCACCTCATGTTGTTGGGTGGGTGGCTGAGACGGGCCGGATGTGTATCCAAGTCGGGAGCTGTAGTTGGCATCACAAGGAGTGGCGTTTGGAGAGGTGGATGGGGTGATGGGTGGCGCCGATGTGGTCGGGCCACCGATCACCAGCAGGGGTGCCGATCGTCGACATGGTTTGCTCCCTCTTCACCTCTTCTCCAACTTGGTGTCTACCCGATCCATCTGATCGTTCTGATCACCGGCAGCTCTGCGACGGTCAGAGCGTGCCAGTTGATTCATCGCCCGCAGCCATGGAGGGCCTATGGGGCGTCACATTTCCTGGGCGGCGGTCCGGGTGGTGGGAGCTACGGTGCTCATGGGCTAAACTCGTGGCTCAGGTGTGTGTGGCTAGTTGTCATGGACACATGGACGGTATTGTGGTTGGCGGTTTGACGTTGCGTGGACGTGTGCAATGGTGGTACGCGTGCCTGGCCGCACCTTGGGAAAAAGCGGACTATGCTTGCGGGGGTGAAAACCCTGTATGGCTTTGGCCAGGCCAACGTAGTTGGCATGTGTGGACATTGTCATCTTCCTGAAGTCTCCGTTGTGGTTGCTCCTTTCCATCTGTTGGGCTCCGATAAACATCTAGATCTTTAGATCGGGTGGGGGCGGCGCTTCGGTGTCGTGTCCTTCCTGAAGGTACCATCTTGGAGCTCATGGTTTCGTCGACCCTCAACTTCACCTCTTCGCGGCATCTTCACCGGGGAGGGCTTCACTGGCTTTGTAGTGATGCTTACTATCCTTTTGTAGTCTACTTCGAGTCATTCGGTGTGTTGTTGTTGTAGCTCTTTGGCACCTTCGTTTCTAGCCTTGGGCGAGTGTGGTGTGGGGATGTTTCGTTTGCATCGGTTCATATGTGGATTGTTGCTTTATATATAAAGAGGGACGAAAGCCTTTTCGGTAACTAAGCTTGGTTGGATGACCCGCACCATGCTTGTTGTGTTGTTGTAATCGTAGAGGTGATATGCCAGTCTTACATGGAAGTTAGAAAGATCTTAAAAAAACACCTTTATTAATAAAAAATAACAGTTACATCTCTATTAGAGGCTGTACAATTTCGTCCATTGGCTCCTCAAACCAATCCCTTGTCGTAGAAAATCTAGCTAACCTAGCAATTACATAAGCTACATTGTTCGCTTCCCCATTACAATGTTCAAAACTAGCGGGTCTGAGTACAACGCCGCCTGTGCCCATAAGCAGGTCATGATCAAAAGATGCATCCACGTTAAGCTTCACAAAACACATAGGAGGCCTAGTCCACCCCCTCTTTTTAGTGGTTGCATTTGGTGAGTAAGCATTAACAAAAATACCGTTATAGCACGAATCCCCGTATAAGTCTAGTGAGCTTCTTGAAACTTTGCTTCATGAACCATCTTACGTCTATCCCATCATAAGTACCAAGCGGTAATAGCGATTAATTCACGAGCATTCTGGAGGCCCAATATAGATAGATCCTGGTCTGACATAAGAACTAAGAATTCAAGGACTGCCTCTCCCGCACGATGAAGAACACAAGCTTTGTTAATCACACCCTCCATCCCCAACTTATACCAAACCTCCTTAGTTTTGTGAAAAAGAAATAATACATGCATTAGAACATGAGGGGCATATGGGCACGACTTTCAGGTGTCTATTGGCAAGCGTAACATGACATGCAAGACACTACAAGAAATACGTCAACTTGTGACCTTCTATCAGTGACCCTGGAAGAATTGGTCATAAATTTATGACCGTTCTAGACCAATTGGTCAAAAACTGTTCTGGGGGCTGCAAACTCTAAACCATAACGACCATTTTGGTCAGAAAAGTCGTAATTTCATTAGAGGAAATGGTCGTAAAGTTGGCAGCACTGTCCACTGCCTCACGTCTAGCTGATAACGACCAATATAAAATGGTCACTACCCTTTTTTTGAATGCATTAGGATGATTAGGCAGCCACCTCAGCAACCTCGCTTATATGTCACTGTCTAGGTGTCATTTCTGTTTAATGTTAATATTAAACAGATAGACGGGAACACACTGACAGGCGGGCCCCATTTGACAGGCGGGGCCGAGCGCTTAATTCGCCCAAAAAAGATGCGCCCGCTGGGACTCGAACCCATGACCTGGTGCTGGCTTAGCTCGCTTGCTACCACTGAGCTACAGAGGGACTATTGCTCATATATGGGAATTTGACTATACATTATATGAAACCACGACTCTCTCATATCAGTGACAAGTGAGACCAGGTGGCGGCGGGCGGCGGGCGTTATCCGACCAGGTGGCATCGAACAGAGCAACACGGGTGTTTTTCTAGGTCTTCCGACCAGGTGGCGGCGGGGGACGGATGGAAGCAACTAGCGTGGGTCGGACAGGGCGGCGCTGGTGGTGGCGGGCGAAAGCAGAGAGGCAACCGGGCGGGGCAGCGGACGAGGGCGGGGCCGGGCGGACGAGGCCGGTGCCGGGTGGCGGGCGGCGGCGGAGGCAACCGGCGGGGGCAGCGGACGAGGGCGGGGCCGGCGGCCGAAGCGACCAGCAGGGGTCGCTCGCCTTGTCCACGACCTCGCGCGCAGGTGATCTCGCCCACGGCCTGGAGGTAAGGTAGGGGCGTGGGCGTGGAGGCGAAGCAACCAGCAGGGGCGGGGGCGGGGGCGGTGACCGCTGGTGACCTCGCCAACAGGGGCGGGGGCGTGTGCCGCTTGCCTTGCCCATGACAGGAACGGCGACCTCACCGCCGATGACCTCGCCCACGCCTCGCCGCTCGCCTTGTCCACGACAGGAGCAGCTCGCCGAGCATGGGGGACTCCTCTCCCCCCTCTCCGCCGCAAGCACACCTCCCGGTATGCACCCCTCTCTCCCTATCCTCTCCTTGCCTCTGATTTGCCTCAGATTTGCCTGTGTTGCGCCTGCTGATGAACACTAGCTAGTTTGTCAACACTAGCTGAGGGGCATTGGAGAAAGATAGAGATAATTTGAGTTTTTTATCTTACTAGCTGAGGGACAGGGGATGACCACTAGCTATTATTGTTATATCATTTTGAAACGGAAAGGAAAGGGGAAGGAGGAGATTCAATATGTTGAGGGGCTTAATTTGAAATGCAGTCTAGTGTAACTTAATTCGAGTGAGAATCTTTGTGGATATTATGCACTAGCTACTATGCAGTCTAGTGCAACTGGAGCTCAATCTGATGGATGGATGCTACAGCTTGCTTCATAAATGGATGCGGTTGGAGCCTAATCTCTTTGTGGATATCCTCTTTACAGGAACCACATATGTTTCTTAGTGCATCTCTGCCTGATCTATGTTATGTTTACAAGTTTTTGTTAGCTTTTCTTTTATCCCATGTGAAATCTGTATTTCATATGAACTGCTTTTTATTGCTCCCATGTGAAATCAGTAAACCATGTGAACTGGACTAAAGTAGTGAGAAATTGGAAATAGCTCAATGTTGGGTGCATATCTTATTTTCTGGCAGTTAGCATATAAAGTTAGGCAGTTAGCTTATAAAATTGGGTGCCTACCTTATTTTATAGATTTTTAGCTGCCATTACTTCCATCCATTTTCATTAATTAATGTTGATGCACTTAGATTGATTTGCTAAGTTGCAACAATTTGTTGTCTTTGGCAGATGGACAGAAGATGGATTAGAAAAAGAGTTAGAAAGTTTTCGAAAGACCATATTAAAGGAGTTGATGATTTCATGGCATTTGTTCGGGCAAATTTTGCCAACGATGCTCACATTCTTTGCCCATGCTGTGAATGCCTCAACCGTTCAAGAATGGCTCAATGAAGAGTGGAAGATCATCTGTTTCTTAATGGGATGCCCAGCACATATGATAGATGGATATATCATGGAGAACCTTTAGACAGACAACCTCAACATTTTGAAGCTGATACGCAGGCCCCTCATATGATGGGTGGTGGTGATGTTGGCATTGATTTCATGGAAAAGGTTTTGCGAGATAATGCTGGTTTGGAGGAAGAGGATGGGCATGAAGATGATAGGATTCGTGGCCTATTGAAGGATTTGTCTGGTCAAGATCATGTTGATGGACAGAAGTCGTTGTTTGCTGAGGTGTTAAAGGAGGCGAAGCGTGCAGCTCATGAAGGGGGTAAATTTTCAAGATTTATCTTCACCGTGAAGTTACTCCGCATCAAGGCTTTCTAACGGATTAGCAATGTTGCATTCAACGCAATACTCTGCCTTTTGAGCTTGCAATTCCCTGATAGTTGTGTTCCCAGATCTTATGATGAAGCATTGAGCATAATCCGCAGGCTGGGGTTAGGTTATGTGTCAATACATGTGTGTCCAAATAATCGTGTCTTGTTTGGAAGGATTTAGCAAAGCATGACAACTGTCCAAAATGCAATGCCTCTAGGTGGAAAGATCTGATGGGAAGAAGTCAATACCGGAGAAGGTACTGAGGCACTTTCCGTTGATACCAAGGCTGCAGCGGATGTTCATCTCGAAGAAATCATCGCGTGAGGTACAGTGGCACAAGTTGAAGTGGCAACCTATGGACAATGAGCTGAGCCATCCAGCGGACGGGGAGGCATGGAAAGAGTTTGACCGTATACATGTAGATTTTGCTGCAGATCCAAGGAACATAAAACTTGGCATTACCACAGATGGGTTTAATCCGTTTGGGAACATGAGCACGTCTTATAGCATGTGGCCAGTTTTTGTGGTGCCGTACAACCTGCCACCATTGGCATGCATGGATCAGTCCAACTTCATGATGTCATTGCTTATCCTGGGTCCAGAGTCTCCAGGAAAGGATTTTGATGTCTTTATGGAGACCCTCAGAGAAGAACTGCTCCACTGGACTGGTGTACCTACATACGATGCCTTGAGTCCGGAAGAAAAGTTCAATCTACGTGCTGCAATCATATGGTCCATCCATGATTTCCGGCTCGCACACTCTATCCGGGAGGATCACAATGGGTTATAAGGCCTATGTCCATTGTGACAAAGACCCTTGCTCAAAGAGAATAAGGAGCAAGATCTGCTATATTGGGCACCGCCGCTTTCTTCCTCGAAACCATCGCTGGCGAAGAAGCAAAGATTTTAATGGTGAGAATGAAACCCGTGACAAGCCATTGAATTCACTAAAGAAGAGTTGGAGCAGCAACTTGAAAAGGTGAAAGATGTGAGACCAGAAAGCTTGCGAAGAAAATAAAGCATGAGGAAGGTCAATGTTGGGACCGGAGGTCTTGTTTGTGGGACCCGCCATACTTGGGCTGATCTGAAATTAAGGCATAATCTCGATGTAATGCACATTGAGAAAAACATATGCGAGAATCTGCTAGGGACGCTTTCGAACATTGAAGGGAAGAAAAAGGACACGATTAGTTCTAGGCTTGATTTGGAGGACATGGGCATAAGAGAAGATTTGCATCTACAACACAATGAAGATGAAGATTCATTTGAAATGCCACGAGCATGGTATACAATGAGTAAAGAACAAAAGCTTGCATTCTGTGAATTCCTAAGAGCGGTGAAATTTCCAGATGGTTATGCCGCTAACCTAGCAAAGTGTGTTACTTCTGATGGATTCAAGCTTTGCATCGAAAGCCCATGATTGTCACATCCTCCTCCAAAGGATTTTACCTGCGGGCCTCCGAGGAATCATGGACAAGGATATATATGAAGCGGTTGCTGAGCTGGGAAATTTCTTTAGAGAACTGTGCTGCAAAAACTCAAATTAACTGTCCTGGAAAGACTTGAAGAAGAAATCCCAATTATTCTTTGCAAGCTCGAGAAGATTTTCCCTCCAGCGTTCTTCACCGTAATGGTCCATTTGGTGGTGCACTTACCAAAAGAGGCAATGCTTAGAGGCCCTATGAAATACGGTTGGATGTACCCAATCGAAAGAAGGCTGCTTACTTCTAAGCGTTATGTGTGAAAGACGGCAAGACCTGAAGGTTCTATTGCTGAAGCATATGTCGTTGACGAGTGCTTGACCTTTTGCTCTAGATACTTTGGCGATGTGGAAACAAGATGGAACCGGCCGGGCAGAAATAGAGAGTGGTCTGATTCGCAAAGTGGTGATGTCTCTGTTTTCAACCATGGCGTGAACTTTCTTGGAGCCTCACAATACTTGGAGGCTGGTGATGAGTATGATAAGATGGTTTGGTATGTGCTCAGCAATTGTGCCGAGGTTCTACCATATATCGAGTACGTTATATCTTGTGCACTCATAATTTTTTTTGCTTGGGTTGGCACCAGCCTAATGTTTTAATTCACATGTTTTGTTTGCATTGCAGGAGATGCAAGGAAGAGTTAAATCAGGAAGAAAGCAAGATCAATGTTGATAAAAGGGTTGCCAAGGGGTTTGCAAATTGGTTTAAGAATCATGTGAGATCTTTAGCCACATGTTTGATGTTTACTGTTTTATTCTCCAATTGTTAAATACCATTGTTTGCTAATTTGTTTATTTGTGCAGATTGGAAAGTTGCATGAGGAGAAGAAGGTCAGTGATGATCTATTTGCTTTGCATGCTTACCGGATAAGCGAGTGAGAGTGTATTCAGCATGCATTGCTGACGGTGTCCGGTACCACATCATTGACCGCGAGGAAAAAAGGAAGACACATAATAGTGGAATCGTCACTGAGGGGTCACATGATCGTGAGATCATTGACTTCTATGGTCAGTTGAGAAGCATCGAGAGTTGCAAGACAACTCTAGTGGAGGCATCCATCGCTCGGTTGTCTTATTTCGCTGTGACTGGTTTGAGCTTGGTAGCAAGAAGAAGAGAGACTCTTTTGTCAAATATGATGGCCACTTCAAAAGCATCAACACTGCAAGGTGCTGGTATAAGAGTGATCCCTTTATTCTAACAACACAAGCAACAATGGTGTTTTATCTCGCTGACACTCTTTTGCACGGAAAACGGCGAAGTTGTGCAAAACTTTGAGCACGTAACACTTGTGGAGTGTGACCGAAACTGAAGTGGAAAAGGGCCCCGTGATGGTGGACTAACAAACCAAGAAGATTACTCTACGGAAGTTCCGTTGCAAGCTGATGATGACTCTATGGAAGTTCCGGTGCAAAGCAGAGTGCGAAGGGACCGGGAACGTGTGATCGTTGATGCTGCAATAGTTGAAGGCATCAAGAAAAGAAGAAAGGTGGTAGCGGATGGACATGAGAGCGAGGATGAGGAAAACAGGACTGATCATACTATGTTGCAATATTGTAGTGATGATGAGGAAAACAAGAGTGGGCATAGAGTTCCTTGTTTTCGTATCGACGACGATGAGTAGCGAATGGACATGAAGGTAAATACTATTACTTCATGTTCTTTGTTTTGGTATCTATGGGACTGGTGACCTGATGTGATCAATCTTCTCTCCAGGTAGAAAAATGCTTGAAGATTCTAGGAGCAAAATGATGTGATCCTGATGGTTGTAGCAAAATGATGATCCTGATGGTTGTAGCAATAGTCATGTAGTTATCCTGATTCACAGTGCTTTAATTCCAGCAGCAAAATGTAGTTTTTGTAATATGGAGCAAAATGTAGTTTTTGTAGCTGTTATGCTTGCTGTTTTGAATTGAATTGAGATGTTATGTTTCATGAAGTTTTTTGAACTGAATTGAGATGTTGTGTTCTGATGGCATGGAGCTGACGGCAACATGAATTTTTATACTGATGGAGATTCAAATTTTGGTGATCTACAAGTTGTGTTCTGATGTTGTGATCTACAATTTGGTGATGGCATGGAGTTGTTGTGCTCAGAATGTTGTCTTGTAATGTTGTCAAAATGTTGTCTTGTAATGCAAAAGATTGCAAAATGATCATACAGAAGATTTTTTGAACTATTTAGTTCAAGTTTTGGTGATCATTTAGTTCAAGTTTTGGTCGTAACATCATCATGAATGTTGTCTAGTTTTTTTTGAACTGAAGATGCTGATTTAACTGAATTTTGGTCAGAACTCAAGATGTTGCTTTAACTGAATTTTGCTTCAACTGAACATGGGCGCGCTCCATCAGACAGCCCGTCTGATCCCACGTGCGGCTCCATTTCACTCTGAGCAAAAAAAATAGCGCGAGCGGGGACTCGAACCCACGACCGTGTGCTCATTTCACTGTGTTTCGACCACTAGGCTAGTAATGGGCTGTTGGTTTTGTAATCTATGCCCACCCTTTTCAATATATCAAACCAGTCACGTAGCAAACACAGAACTCGCTGATAAGTGGACCCGCTCCTCCTCTCCCGCAACTAACAAGTGGACCCTCCTCCTCTCATTTCCCATTCTTTTCCTTCCTCTCCCGCAACTCCTTCCTCTTTGCCGTCGCCGCCGCCGCCGCAGCTCATCTCCCCCGACCGCGGCTGCCGACCGCTGGAGGTTTGAATCCGCTGCCGCAACTCCTTCCTCTCTTGATAGGTTAGGGTTTTCTGTTGCTGTTTACTGGATTCGATTAGGGTTTGAATGGATTAGGGATTAGATTCGGTTAGGGTTTGATTCGAATGGAGGGGGGAGTGGTTGGGGTGGTGTTGTGCCTTGGATTTGGGCTTGTAGGTCATCCAAAGCAATGATGCATTTCTGCTATGACACATGACTTTTGCCTAATGCGCTGGTTATATGTTGCTTGATGAATTTGGATTGTTATTTGATTTTGAACCAAGCTGTTGGTATGTGGGTGCTATTTTCTGTTGTTTTGATCCACTCCATGTTAAATGTATAGAAGTAGGCTGCAACTGAATCAAATATGAATACTGGGGGTTTGAACTAACCAGAGCATACCGCCTTTTAGTATTGATTGAATCTTCCTAGTTTACTAGCCTTGGTTCATTTCTGCCATATGTGGCACAAATATTAGTTGGCTAATCGCCCTATTCTACAACTTGGTAGTTATCTGCAGGCTACACTTGATACCTATGTCTTGATTTTGAATGTCCCATCTTTTGCATGCATGGAACAAATCAAGCCTGCCATGTTGTAGTATGTCACTATCAATAAATACTGCTTGTTAGAATTTGGTCTGTATTCAAATGTGCTATCATATTAGAAGTAATGATGCATTTATGCTATTATACACGACTCTTGGTTGTTCGTTACCCATTGTTACTTGCTGTAGGTTATCCAATCTAACTTAGCTATTGGTTATCCATGTGACTTGGCTATAGGTTATCTGATGTAATGATGCATTTCTGCTATGATACATAACTTCTATCTAATGCTTTTGTTTTTTTATGGTTATATGTTTTTGTGTCTGTGCACCTGAGCTTGCTAGTTTCTCTAATTCTATGAATATATTATCAAGAGATTTTTATACTTATTTATGAACTATTTTTTCAATCCACAATTTTATCTATGTAATTTTGTAGTATTTGGTGAACATAATTAACCACATTATAATGTTGATAGTGATTAGTTATATCTTTTTATATAGCTCCAACGTATACCATTGAGAAACACACTTGCACTATACTAAATTCATTTATACATAAACTAAATTTCATTTTACCTCCACTCCCCCTCCCCCCACTCTACGTGTGTGTTCGGGTATATTCGAATATCTTTCAAATTATTGGTAGACATTCTTAAAGGGTATCATTTATGAAATATCTTCATAGCTAGTGGTTTCTAGTGTACAATTACGTATATACATAAAAAAAATTCTAGAGTATATTAAATATTTGCAAGGAGCTTGCCACTAAAATCATTAGCATGCCATCTACCTGTTTTATGATGAAATGTATTCTGGATACTCACTACTAGGGAAAAGCTTAGCAGCAGCGCGGGTTTTGCGTGTATCAGTAGCGCGGGTTTTGCGTGTATCAGTAGCGCGGGTGCCCGCACTACTGATATGGCGCCACAGCTAACTTGTAGCAGTAACGCATGTTGACACATGCTACTGCTATACATGGTTAGCTGTAGCGTGCGTTGCAGACAGCACTACTGCTAATTATCTGTAGCGGGTCTTATACCCCGCGCTACTGCTATTACTTTCAAAAATAAAAAAAATCTTGATCTCGTGCGTGTTGTCAATGACAGCAGTGGTTCGATCTAGCGACGGTTGGGGTTGCCGGAGGCATGAACGGAGGACGGCAGACCAGATCCGGCGGTGGTTGTTGGAGAGGGCCCGTTTCTATGGAAGAGCCAGGCCGCGACGTGGGGCTCCTCTTCCCGACCATGCCAGATAGCTCCTGGTCGTCCATTGCGACGACCTGCACGGGCATGGACATGGGAGGGTGAGTCAAACCAGAGGGAGAGAGAGAAAAGGAAAACCGAGAGAGAGAGAGAGAGAGGAAGGTGATGGAGGGAGCAGCGGAGCTAGTCACCGATGGTGAGGTGCTCCGGTGTGATGGCGCGGGGCGGCGGCCTCCTAGACGTCGGTGGAAGACCGGCGAGCTCCTAGACGCTGGTGGTGCGAGGCGGCGGCCTCTTTTGGCGCCATGGAGGAGGAGGGGCGCACGAGCAAGAGGTCCATGTGAGAGCGTATGGAAAGAGAGAGATGAGAGAGTGGCGGAAGAGAGGAGGGATTTGGGGGAGGAGATGAGGATTCGGCCGAGGATATGGGGACTTCACCTACCTCGTATTTAGTAGTAGCGAGGGGTATAAAACCGCGCTACTACTATCAACTTAGTAGTAGCGCGGGTTTATACCCCTCGCTACTACTATGGCATGTCTCGAGGGGGCACGGTAGAGACCGCTTAGTAGTAGCGAGGGTTAAAAACCCGCGCTACTACTATCAACTTAGTAGTAGCGAGGGGTAAAAACCCGCGCTACTAGTAAGTAGTAGTAGCGATGTGTATAAACCCTCGCTACTAGTAAGCGTCTGCCTATAAGCTTTTCCCTAGTAGTGACTATAACAGATTTAGTAATAACTGAAACGAGCATTGCCTATTAAAAAAACGACCGACATACAATAAATCGCTTGGATAAAAAATTACGAGCATGTTTTTAGTATACTACATTGGCATTGGTATTTTTCTAATGCTACCTAAGTGAAAACCAAGGAGTGAAAACCAAGGAGAAGCAAGTAAACAAGCATGCACACGTATACACTTGTACGGGTGATCCATGGCTTCGATGCATTACATGTAACATCAACAATGTTGGACTTCTCCCTTGTCGGTTCATTTATTAGCCATGATCAAAGATGATGGTGGAGATGCAGGTACGGTGAAGGTACTAGCTAGGAGAATCCTTGTGAAAAATACTCAATGCATTCATGGCCATGGGAGTTCAAAACCATCACCTTGATCAACCGCGACGTTTAATTCAGTTCGACAATTCCATAAAATGTTTACTCAACAAGATTGAATCCAGCTGCACTGGAGGAGTCTGAGGCTTATAATTTTTTCGGTGTATCTAAATACAAGATATGTCTAATAACACACTTAGTTAGTCCAGCTCGAGGAAACATGCATGAAACGAATGTGAGGATTTTGTATAGATTTGGGGTGCTAATGCTAGATTAGTGTTGGTTTAATGCCCCCTATTTGAATGTAAAAATGCAACTTGACACTAGGTAGAATCAATCTACCTATGAATAGTAACAGATTTAATTAATCTGATCTTTTCAATTAGATTAGTGTAGGGGAATACAACATGAGTATATGTCCGCTCTTTATCATTATCTACAACATATGCATGCTCTTTACATATTTAGTTGTTTGAAGACAAATGATAGCACACTGAATTTGGTTGTCGATAATCTACATAGACATGAACATGTCAGCTCGCGGAGGATGGCATTGTGTGGAAGCATACGGCAAGTGGATACTATTCGTCGGCCTCCGCTCACAAGGCGCAATTCCTTGGCATGACCTTCTCTGCTTTGGACCAAATGGTTTGGAAGGCTTGGCGTCGCCAAAGGTTAAATTCTTCGCATGATTGGCTATTCAGGATCAAATTTGGTCCGCCGATAGGTTGACCAAGTGGTGATGGATAAATTGTGGGCTTTGCCCCCTTTGTAAGAGAGTGCAAGAGTGCGGCACACACCTCTTTTTGAAGTGTTGTTACACTTTGAGGCTATGGGGTTTGCTAATGGAGAAGCTATGACTCGAGGACTTGGGTGTGGCCTCTTGGCATTTGGAGGGCCCCGCAAAGGATCGATGGGCAAGTCGAACCGGCGCCGACACCACGAAGAGGAAGGCCATGGCTTCTCTTACCAAGCTTGTTTTGTGGACCATATGGAATGAGAGGAATGCAAGGGTATTCCGCAACAAGAGCACGCCACAAACAATTTTGCTCGTCATCATCGTGACCGAGGCAAACCTTTAGATCACCGCCGAAGCAAAAAATTATGATCAATTGTGTTACCAGAATAATAATTCATGTGGTATTTGGGTGGATTGTAACAAACTTATTCTCTCCTTAATTTATAGATAAGGTAAATCTTTTTGCCTCTGTTTCAAAAAAATATATCAAAAGATGGCATTATGCTCGTAATATTACATTAGTAGACGATGGTTGCCGCTCTAGTATAGTGTCAAGAGATGACAACAATAGTGTGTACTACCATACAATTAAGCGTATCTATTCAAAAACCAAGGAACAAAAAGGAGATACTAAAAGATGTCTACACAAAACAAAGCTATTATCATGCTCCTCATTATCTAGAAAGTAGGATGCCTATCTTTGAGACCAACCTAGGATGAATGGCGCCACACTTTTCTAAATGGAAGCGAGTTGAAGAACAAAAAGGAGAGAGTGGTTCAGAGCCTTGATGCATAGCCCTACCTTTTTTTCGACAAAGGGTGGATTTTATTAACTTAAAATGAGCATCAAGAGGATACAACACTATGAGCACACACCCGCCTCAGATAACTACGTTCTATACACCGACATTATGAAAAACACCGACAACTAGCAAAGTCATAATGACCAAAGCTATATGTAGGCGAGAGAAAAAAAAGGCAAAGCGGTCAAATCCGCGATCGACAAACTATAGCAAAAACCGTATCCGCACCAACCATCTCATGACTTCACACAGACTACAAAATTCTTCAACAGCAACGCTTTCAGGAAGAGAGCGACGCTGACGCAACGTTGATGCATGGCCCTACCTAGAGCTTGATAACAATAACAACGTTGCCATCTATCACTCATCACTTCATCAGTTTAATTAATCAGCCGCACTGGTCGAAGAAGATTAATTGATTGTGCAAATGCAGGTACATGCACCCACGAGAAAGTTTTCCTGAAACTCAATAGGAGACAGACAACAGCAACAGCAACAGCAACCAGCTACAGATACTGCTTTATACCAGCAAGACTGAATCCAGCTGCTCAAAGAGGAGGCTGCAGCTGAAACTTTTATCATTCTTCCTTTTTCGCAAAAGACACTAGCAGAATGAGACTTGCATCAACTTTTTCTTGGACGTATATGATGCTAAGCTATGTCCAATAGCATTGTTAGTTAGTTCGGGCACATGGAACAAGCCTTGATTGATCGCATATCTACCCGATTATGGGAGGAGTTTTGTATGGCTAGAATCAGATACTAGATTAGTGTTTGGGGTTGATGAATCCCACCCAGCTGCTAATGTTAAATATGCAGCTAGACACTAGCTAGAATCAATCATTTTACCTTTGCATACTAAACATTCATATTTTCCTAAAAGAACTATTAACAAATTTAGAAAATATTCACCTTTTAAAAAAGTTCATTTATAAAAGAAATCATGTTTTTTAAGACAGAAATTAAATCCTAAAATCCAGAAAAGACCAAAAGAAGTAAAGAATCGTCTAAAACCTTGTAAAACTAAAAAATTGTAGCAAAGCTCGCTCCAGTAGCTTACACTGAAATGCGCCAACCCTCTATTTGAAGCTGACAGCGTAGAATCATGTAAGAGTTCCCAGTTTGACGCTAAGGGCGTCAAATAGGAGGTCCCAAACGGCCGGTCTCCAATGTCGTTGCTGCTTGAAATGATTAGAGTTACTAGATATCCACACATTGTTGCGGGAACGTTTTGCGGTATATTTTAATAATATTTGATTGGATGAAACATGCTTTTAGAGTAACTAGTAAATGCGCACGTGCATTAATTGCACGTAAATATTGAACATTGATATTTAGAAGATATTAATTGCCCGCTAAACATGTTGGGCACTCACCATTGGAGCAATCTAGATCATTGGATTGACCTGGTTTGACGGTTGAGATTACTTGTATCTACTCTCTGGGTCTTTTTATATTGGTATAGATAATACGAAAACTAAAACTAGAAAACATATAATTTATTATTATAGTTATAAATCATCAATTAGATATAAATAACATAATAGAAAGAAAATTCTCATGGCGTTTCCACCCATATCCTTAGCGACTAGGACAAACTCTCATCTCCATACTTCGTAGGTGAGACCGTAGATTCGTCGCCCACTCCAACAACTAGTGGCAGTGAGGGAAATCTCCGTGTCCCTATGTGATAGCCTGGCTTAATAAGGTGATTTCCTTCTTTTTTGGGAGCCTATTCAGAAAGAGTTCAAAAGTTATCCGTGCTCAGCTTGAACCAATTTCAATATGGGGGACTGACTAGGAAGTTGGTCCCAGGTGCGCACAAATGATGACAAATTACGCACTAAAGACGGCTGCAGCTCTCAGGAGGATGGCGAAGTTTCTTCTTTAAGTTTGTTTGCCAGACTTCGACCCTCATTGAGTTCACCGTATGGACGTAGTTGAGAGGAGCTCCGACATAGATTCCTACCCTCACCTTGGGGCGATGAGGTAGGGTTTCTCATCATGTGGTGAGATTTGATGTCAGGTGATTCAGATCTATTCAAGGTTTCAACGACGATGACTGCCGCTCCAGGGCGCTGTTCCTTAGGGGCACGCGCGCGAAGACTTCGTGGCTATCATCGACAAGGTTAAGCTGACTCTGGTAGGGGAGCGACGACGGCGGCCGTCAGCAACTCACTTTGGCACCGGCAGTGCTCGTTTGTGGTCTCAGGATTTCGATGTCATTTTTATTATGTCTGCAGCGCTATGTACTTCCGATGAACTTATATAAAAGGTTTGAACATTTTCACAAACAAAATAGGTGTCTTTTCTATACATGATTGTGTCGATATGAGATTTTTTTTCATGTATAATGCAATGGCGGAGCTATGTGTATAGCTGAGGGGGCTATGGCCCCCCCAGCCCAACACAAATTCCTGAAGGAAATTTTTTTGGGAGGCATAATTAGAACAAAGTATTCTCATTAGTCCCTATTAACATGTATACTTTGCTTCTGGCCTCCCTGACATTGCATTCAAGCTCCGCCACTGGTATAATGCATGGTGAGATGGCATGCTCAGCCCCGTATCTTGGCACGTGCAACCAGAGAGGTTAAATAGGGCCTCCGAATTTCAGGGGCCCCATTATTAGAGATTACTAATGATATTGAAGAAGATTAGGTTGGCATTCAGCTACCGTATGGCTGTACCGCTCTCGAGCAGTTTCAGTGAGTTTTCTTTCTAGTTTTGTTTGGATTTTCCTGTTTACTCTAGTTTTCAGCTTTTTTACTTTTTACTTTTGAGTTTTCAATTTATATTTCACTTCATATTCAGTTTTTATTCATGTTAAGTTTTTTAAATTTCTTCTAGCTTTTCATTTTCTTTTGGTTTTATTGTTTTGCCTTTAACAATATTATTGCACATTTAAAAATTTATCAATACATTGTGAATTTTTTAAATATGCAGTCATCATTTTATGAAATATGGTGAACTTTTTAATATATAGTGAATATTTTATTATGTACGCTAAATAGTTTAAGTGCATACTGAATTTTTAGTATTTCAAGAATATTATACAATACATATTTTTATTTCAAATTGCTTTTAAGTCACTAAATCCAAAAAATTATCTAATAGTTGGTTTTTCATAGGAAACTCAACTGAAAAATGTAAGCAAAAATGTAAGAGCAGTTTCACTGAGTTTTCTTTCCAGTTTTGTTTCGGTTTTTCCGTCTGGTTTTCAGTTTTCTTGCTTATCAATTTATATTACTTTATTATTTTTATTTTTCATATTCGGATTTTATTCCTGTTTATGTTTTAGCTTTTCCTAAATTCATCTTTGTTTTTTTTCCTTTCTTTCAATTTCCTTGCATTTGTAATTTCTCATTTTTTATGATTTTGTTGTGCAATTAAAAATTTATCAATAGACTGTGATTCTTTTAAATACACAATTAACATTTTATAATATATGGTGAACTTTTAAATATATAGTGAATATTTATATTGTACATTGAATATTATTAAACATGCACTGAATATATTTTTAGTATTCATGGTTAATGGTTATTTATTTAAAATATATATTTATATTAATATGTTTGTAAATATTTATATTCTAAAAACGCACAGTTAGTTTTCAAATGAAAATCAACTGATAAAAATGAATATTTTTTGTTTTGTGGGTGGATAAAAATGAATATAGAACGAATAGAACAATAAGACTCCGTGCACCATGGGAGTGTACCATGGATTGCCGCAGTGGGCTGGCAAATTACGCTCAATCTTCTGTGCAGCCTATACTATTTGCGGTCTTTCCAATTTGACGCTTCTACAAGACTCCGTTTTTCATAGTGTTTAGGACAGTTCAAACCTTCTAAAAGTTTCCAGTCCAGTTTATTATTGGTCATGGGAACGTTCTAGAATGGAATTCTAAGTTTTTTTGTTTTATAACTTATTCACAATTTCTTTTTTTTTTTGCGGGGTATAAGGGATTTGTATTACTCAAGAGCCAAGAAGGTCCTCCCTACACAAGCTAGGGATATTGTCCGGGCCGGAGCGGAGCTGCACCACGCACGGTCCTCCGTCCTTCCAAAGTTCGCCAACTCATGGCTTACATTATTCTGCTCTCGAGAAATATGAATAACATGACACTCCCTTTCACTCATAAGATGCTTCACTTCCGAGACCACCATGGCATACTGCGAGCGGTCTTGTCCTGAGGCATTGATCAGTTGCACTGCCTGCAGACTATCGCACTCGACGATAAACGGCAACTCCGTCCATTGGAGGGCCAAAGCTATGCCCTCCATGCACCCAGCCAGCTCGGCATGTAGAGGGTCCGGGCAAGACCATAGCGAGCGACACGCGGAGAAAATAATGGCCCCTTCTTGGTCACGGAGCACCATTCCCGTCCCGGCCCTCCCGTCATCATGGGAAAAGGAGCCGTCGACATTCAGCTTAAATCCGGTTGGCGGGTGGGGACTCCATTTGTGGACTATTCGTGGCACACCTCCCACATGTGATATAGGTTGTTCTGCACCTTCCTGTTGGATGGTCATCTTCCCTTTGTCCCAATCTCCCTGCGGATACTGCTGGATCCCGAGCAGTGAGGTTACGTAGCTCTGCAAAAAGCGACGGGATACCTCCACAGGCTAATATGTTCATGTTTTAGAAATGTTCCTGTTTTTTAACTATCCAGAAATTACAAAAAAATATAATAATTTTTTAAAGATATTCCCAAATGTGAAAAGGCTTTAGAATTCTAAAAAAAATCACAAATTTTGGAAAGTTAAAAAACTTCAAAATGTGTCCAGAGGTTTAGAATTTTTTGATATTTTTTATAAAATATTTATGCATTTTCCAAAAATTCTTAATATTTTTTTTTAAAAACAGCATTTATAAAACATTTATTTAAAAAATCTGTCATGATTTCAAGACTGAAATAAAAATTATTAAAAACCAGGCAAGGCCAAAATAATAAGGAACTGTCTAAAACCTAGTATAACCAAAAAAAACATTTAGCAACGCTCACTCCATCACCTAACACTAAAATGCGTCGACCCAATCATGGTGGCTTGTGAGGGTCAGCCTTCTAGTTGATGCAAAAGGCATATCATCAAATAGGAGGTCCCATTTATTTGACACTAGGTGTGTTAAATAGGTGGTGTCAAACAGCCGACCACCCATGTCATTGTTGTCTGAAATTACTAGTATTACTAGATGATACCCCACACGTTGCGGAGAGTTTTTGTAGTATATTTCGTCGATATTTAATTGTGTGCAACATGAATATTTAAAATAATAAGGTGTTCGCTAAAACTAAAAATACATATAATTTACTGTGATTGATTATTATACTTGAAAATATAAATAGCATAATAGAATGAAATTTCTCATGCGTGTTTGTATGTTGAGGTGAATCTTTTCCTATACATGGTTGCATGTTGAGGTGAGCTTTTTGCCATGTATAATGCATGCTGAGATGACATGCTTCCATGAGAGAAATAGTTAATTAAGGCTAGCTATTTAAATATAGAATAGTACATAAGTTGAGGTTCTGTGACGTTATATGTGCGGCAGTTGCAGTCTTGGGGATACCTGGACGTGTTTGCACAAAGTGATTAGTAGTGGCAGTGAACGCCGTGCAACTCCTATGGTGTAAAATAGTTGTTGAATTGCCCGCGGCGACCTGCTATGAGCTCGCCCAGGTTGGCATTTGGTTACTGCCGCACCTGAGCGGTTTCACTGAGTTTTCTCTCTGAGTTTGTTGGGGTTTTTCCGTTTAGCCTGGTCTTTTTTTTTTTTTGCGATCTCACACACTTGTATTACTCATTCACATTATGAATACAATCTTCAGCAACTATCTCCAAAACTTCAGGAGGACCTGACCTTAACCAAGTCATAGTTCTATTATTAGAACGATCAAAAGACGCTAGCTTATCACTCGCTTTATTCTGTGAACGAGCAATATGAGTAATACAAGCTTGATGAAGGTTTATTAAACCCCTAATCTCATTAACCACCGACGAATAAAGTGAACGATCAACTTCACCGCCTGTGATCATAGAAACTGCAACAGAGGAGTCCATCTCAACGTGAATCGATAATGAAGGTCGTTGAACCGCCGAAGATAGCCCTCCAAGCACGCATATAGTTCGGCCTCCAGTTCGTCTCTGCAGAATTGTAGTGTCCATAAGCGGAGAAGATTATTTTGCCAAACTCATCCCTCAAGATTATGCCAACACCCGCATTATCACATGCCACAAAGGCTCCATCTGTGTTTAGTTTAACCCATCCGTGCTTAGGCTTCTCCCATCCAGGCAGATCTACCATGTGAATATCACTTTGGCCCCTTTCCTCCATTGTATAATATGTCTTCCCTTTCACTGGATCGGCACCACTGTCAATTTTGATGGCCATAAGAGAGGAAAGGTAGCTCTGCAGATATCTTACGGATGCCTCCATCTGCGGTGCCGGTTTAAAGTGCACCACTTCATTGCGAATATACCAAGCTCTCCAGAACACAAGCAGAATCATACACCGTTCCATCTCACTTCTAGGGCTAACAGTTGCAAGAGCCACTCCTTCCCACAGTTGGTAATTGTCTGAAGCCGGGGTAAGCTCCAGATTTTTGCCATACTCAAATAAAGATCTCGTCCTAGTTGACATCTCAAGAACGGATGGAAATTGTCCTCTATATCTACTCCACAGACTGGACAAATACTCGTGGTCTTCAAGCCAATCTTATGCTTATTCTTCCACGTTGGCGACCCATCAGTCGCAACTCTCCAAGCAAAATTTGCCACCGTTGGCGGCACGCCACACTTCCATATGAAATTCCAACAGTTCGTCGCACCGGAAGGCATCGAACTAGAGGACACTGCACTGGATTTGTGCGCCTCGTCGAACGCCAAATGGTACGCGCTTTTCACAGAGAAGACCCCCAACTTATCTGGCCCCCATGCAATGACATCTTCGCTTTGTTCGGGTGAAACTCGATCTTTAAGATCTCAGCCACATCAGCTTGCATGAAATATTGGTTCAGGACTTGAGCTTTCCAGGAGCCGTTCTCATTCAGTAGGTCAGAAACATATCTGATGCGACACACCCCCTGCCTTGTGATTGGTTTATACGAGTAGGGGCGTGGAATCCAGTTATCCCGCCACAACCGGATACTTCTCCCGTTGCCTATTCTCCAAATTAAACCCTTTTTCAAGAGCTCCAAACCATGACTAATGGCCTACCAGGACGATGATGCATTACCAGAAAACACCGTATCTTCCAACTTCCCAGCCGGGTAGTATTTAGCTTTGAGTAAACGAGCACACAAGCTATCCGGCCTTGTGATTAATCTCCATGCCTGACGAGCTAGAAGGGCTTGGTTAAATAGGCAAAAATCTCGGAAACCAATCCCACCTCTTTCCTTTGGCTGCATAAGATGATCCCACCCCTTCCAATGAACTTTCCTCTTCCCCTTCTCTGAGCCCCAATAGAAGTTCCTCACCATTCTTGTTAGATCGTCACACACCGAAAACGGTAGCTTGAAGACACCCATTATATACGTGGGTAAAGCTTGTGCGACCGACTTGATAAGCACCTCTCTACCAGGTTGAGCCAAAAAACCATCTCCCCACTGGACAAGTCTCTTGGTAAGGCTTGTTTGCAAGTTTTGAAATTTACCTTTCGACATTCGTCCTTCCGGCGTGGGAAGACCCAAGTACTTCTCCTCAAAAACCAGACTTGTGATGTTTAGAACGTCTCTTACATGCTCTTGATTCGTAACCGGACACGCCTCGCCAAAAAATATCGAACACTTCTCATAGTTCAAACTTTGTCCCGTGGCCATGCTGTATAGATCCAAGGCTGCTTTTACCTGCTCCGCCTGGTCCCTCGAAGCCTGGAAAAACAGCATGGTATCATCTGCAAAAAGCAAGTGGGATATGCCCGGAGCTCTCCTGCAAATTTTTACTGGAGCAATATCGCCAACTTGCACTTTATTCTTCAGAATAGCTGAAAGTCCATCTGCCACAAATAAGAATAAGAACGGAGAAAGTGGGTCTCCTTGCCGTAGCCCGCGCGACGGTGCAAATGAATCCAGGAGAGTTCCATTCAATTTTACCGAATACCTCACCGATGTGACACACGCCATTATCCATTCAATCCATCGATGGGAGAACCCTAACCTTTGCATCACCTGCTTCAAGAAAGCCCAATCCACTCTATCATAAGCCTTGGAAAAATCCAACTTATACGCACAAAAACTCTTGAAGGATCCTTCTCTTGTTTAATATAATGTAAACATTCAAAGGCAACCAACGCATTGTCTGTAATCATCCTGCCTGGTATAAATGCACTTTGTTCAACCGATATTATATCATCCAACAAGGGTCTTAATCTGTTAACCAGGCATTTGGAGATTATCTTATATGTGACGTTACAAAGACTTATAGGCCTATAGTCCGCCATCTTTGAGGGGTTAGATTTTTTTGGGATAAGCACAATGGAGGTATCATTAGCACCCTCAGGCATGACCCCCGTACTGAAAAAATCCCGGACTGCAGCCATCACACCCTCCTTCACCGTACTCCAGTTCCGTTGGAAGAAACAAGCGGGAAACCCGTCCGGGCCAGGTGCCTTCAACGACCCAATAAAGCGCCAAACCACCACTTAATCCATTACTATCCACCCCACAAAAGCCCTTCAGACCAAATTTAGATCGGAACCGTTTCATCTTCTCTCTCTTTTGCCTTGTTTCACACAAAAAGACCAACATGGGGGAACGCGACTTACACAACGTCGCTAGATCACGAACTGTCCGGGTGTTCCCCCCTCCCCGGCAGTTCCAACTGAGGCAATTCATTGGGCCCGGCGGTCCTCCTCGCCGGAGGCCGCCTGCGTAGATGTGTCCATATCAACTCCCTCGCTCTCCTCCACCCCGGCCTCTCCTTGCTTCCTTCGCTTCACTATGGGGTTCTTACCCGGTGTGTCTTTAGGATCCGACCGGCTTCCCGAACTGATCGACTCCCCGTACTCCAGACGCAGCACCGCATCAGCCACCTTTCCTCCCAAATTTTGCCCGCCCGGATCACGCACATTTGCCACCCCATCATCATCCACTAACCTCTTCCTTGTACGCTCCTCAGCTGATTTCATCATCTTGAACTGCATGATATCCATCCCCACTTGCAGCTCCAAACCTCCCTCTCGTTGCATCTCCACATTGTCTCTCTCCTCCGAAACTTCAGCTCTACCTCCCCTGGGTCCCCCTCCTCTGCCTCCTCTTCTTCCTCCCCGGCCCCCCCTAGCGGGCCAGCGCCTCCTCTACCTCCATCACTCCCTCCACCTCTACCTCCTCGACCACCAGAACCCACGGGTTCACTGACCCAATGCAGCCACTCTCCCCATTCGCACAGTGTAGTATCATGTACACCATCTCCACATTCCTCCACAACATGTCCCATACGCCCACAGAAAAAACAGAAATCTGGGAGTTTTTCATAGAACACCGAATACCTCTTCCTTTCCTTCAAGGTGATATGCACAAACCTTATTAATGGTTTAGTAACATTAACAAACACCCGAACTCTCAAGAAATTTGATGGATTGATCCTTCCTTCATTCACTGTGACTGTAAAGGGAGGTTCTCCCACCTTCTTTGCTACTTTCTCAGCCAATTCCTTCTTCCTCGTCAACCCGTCCGGCAATCCTTTTATTCTTGCCCATAGGGGATACATGTTTAGCTCATATCCTTCAACATCCGAAAAACCATCATATTCAACTAACACCACCGGATCTCTCCTGAACTGCCATGGTCCCCCTTCCATCACACGCTTCCAGTCCCCCAAGCAATGACATTGAGCCAAGAACAAGTTGGGGCCCTTAATGTTGAAAGTCACCCCCTGCGCACAAGCCCACGCGTTCCTCATGGAGTTTAACAGGGAGGCATGGCTAAACGGCCGAAGGGTATGAACCCTAAAAAGCGCCATCCAACGCACGTCCTTGATCAAGTCCTCAAACTCCCCAGAAAGATCCAAATCTTCTTCTTCCTCCCCTTGCAATTTGAGGTTCTCAAACGCGCCCTCTAGATCGTGGCCCTGCTCATACTGATCCCAATCTTCCTCCTCGTCGCCCTTCTCTCACCACCTTCCACGATCGTACTCTCATCCACATCATCTCCCTTCATCATCCCAACGCCCGGACCAAGCCCGGTACCCGCCGCTAGTTCTTCTGCCCTAGCCGCCTCTAGATCTTCAACCCTAGCCGCCCCTACTTCCTGTCTCTCCATCCCACCCCGCACCTCCTGGCCACACGAGTTCTTCATGCAGTCGTCAGAGGCGAGCCTCGACACTTCCTCGATGTCCTTCGCTCGAGCCCCCGTCGTCAGGCGATCATTTCCACGTCAATCTTGGTGTACTTCGGCGCAGCCGCCGAAGGAGGAGTTGGACCCCAGGGAAACCCTAGGGGAAAAAACGTACTCTTTGCTGGCACCGAATTCAGCCATCAGGCCTCCCGTTTAGCCTGGTTTTAGTTGTTTTTCCAATTTATAATTCATTTCTCATTCTCTTTTTCATATTCTTTTTTTTCCTGTTTAAGTGTTTTTCCCTTTCCGCCTTTTCCCCATTTCATAAGAGTTCTGGTTTTCTTTTGGTTTTCTTGCTTTTGCACTTTCTCCATTGTTTATATAATTTCACTGCACAATGAAAAAGTTCTCAATATATGGTGAATACTTTTTAGTATATAGTGAACACTTTCCGATATATGGTGAACTTATTAATATATAGTGAATATATAAGACACATTGATTTTTTTAATATGTGACGAATATCCTTTTAATATATTTTATTTAGCATTTCCTAAATATTTAATTCCTAAAAAACGATCCTACAATTAGTTTTCCAAGGGAAAATCGACTGAAAAAGAAATAAAAGGAAGTCGCTCAAGGGAGTGCACCATGCATTGGCAGAGTGGGCTGGCCAACTAGGCTTTAACCTGTGTGCAGGTCTTACTATTTGACGCCTCTATTTTAGACTTCCCTTATTTGACGCTTCAAACAAGACTCCGTTATTTACAGTTTTTGGCACGGTTAAAACCTTCTAGAAGGTTTTAGACTAATTTATTATCGGTTTTAGGAACCTCCTAGAAGTTAATTTGCAGTATTATTATTATTATTATTATTTTGTTTTGAGTGTTTCTTTCAAAAAAATGTTTACAAGTTTGAAAATTCATGATTTTGAAAACTGTTCACTTTTTAAAACTTTCAGAAATTAGAAAAACTATCGGAGTTTTTAAATAAATATTGGCTATTTTTATTTTTTTGGAATTTGTAAAGCAGTTCCAAAATTTTTGGTAGCAATCACAGTTTTCAAAAAATGTTTGCAGTTTTCAAAAAATGTTCACAATTTGAGAAAATATTCCGTTTTTTCAAAACATATAAAAATTTATAATTCAGCCATCAGGGGAAAAAACGTACTCTTTGCTGGCACCGAATTCAGCCATCAGGCCTCCCGTTTAGCCTGGTTTTAGTTGTTTTTCCAATTTATAATTCATTTCTCATTCTCTTTTTCATATTCTTTTTTATCAAGGTTAAGATTTTATCCACTTTCAGCCATTTCACCAATTCATAAGAGATCTGGTTTTTCTTTTGGTTTTCTTGCTTTTGCACTTTCTCCATTGTTTATATAATTTCACTGCACAATGAAAAAGTTCTCAATATATGGTGAATACTTTTTAGTATATAGTGAACACTTTCCGATATATGGTGAACTTATTAATATATAGTGAATATATAAGACACATTGATTTTTTTAATATGTGACGAATATCCTTTTAATATATTTTATTTAGCATTTCCTAAATATTTAATTCCTAAAAAACGATCCTACAATTAGTTTTCCAAGTGAAAATCGACTGAAAAAGAAATAAAAGGAAGTCGCTCAAGGGAGTGCACCATGCATTGGCAGAGTGGGCTGGCCAACTAGGCTTTAACCTGTGTGTAGGTCTTACTATTTGACGCCTCTATTTTAGACTTCCCTTATTTGACGCTTCAAACAAGACTCCGTTATTTACAGTTTTTGGCACGGTTAAAACCTTCTAGAAGGTTTTAGACTAATTTATTATCGGTTTTAGGAACCTCCTAGAAGTTAATTTGCAGTATTATTATTATTATTATTATTTTGTTTTGAGTGTTTCTTTCAAAAAAATGTTTACAAGTTTGAAAATTCATGATTTTGAAAACTGTTCACTTTTTAAAACTTTCAGAAATTAGAAAAACTATCGGAGTTTTTAAATAAATATTGGCTATTTTTATTTTTTTGGAATTTGTAAAGCAGTTCCAAAATTTTTGGTAGCAATCACAGTTTTCAAAAAATGTTTGCAGTTTTCAAAAAATGTTCACAATTTGAGAAAATATTCCGTTTTTTCAAAACATATAAAAATTTATAATTCAGCCATCAGGGGAAAAAACGTACTCTTTGCTGGCACCGAATTCAGCCATCAGGCCTCCCGTTTAGCCTGGTTTTAGTTGTTTTTCCAATTTATAATTCATTTCTCATTCTCTTTTTCATATTCTTTTTTTTCCTGTTTAAGTGTTTTTCCCCTTTCCGCCTTTTCCCCATTTCATAAGAGTTCTGGTTTTTCTTTTGGTTTTCTTGCTTTTGCACTTTCTCCATTGTTTATATAATTTCACTGCACAATGAAAAAGTTCTCAATATATGGTGAATACTTTTTAGTATATAGTGAACACTTTCCGATATATGGTGAACTTATTAATATATAGTGAATATATAAGACACATTGATTTTTTTAATATGTGACGAATATCCTTTTAATATATTTTATTTAGCATTTCCTAAATATTTAATTCCTAAAAAACGATCCTACAATTAGTTTTCCAAGTGAAAATCGACTGAAAAAGAAATAAAAGGAAGTCGCTCAAGGAGTGCTCCATGCATTGGCAGAGTGGGCTGGCCAACTAGGCTTTAACCTGTGTGTAGGTCTTACTATTTGACGCCTCTATTTTAGACTTCCCTTATTTGACGCTTCAAACAAGACTCCGTTATTTACAGTTTTTGGCACGGTTAAAACCTTCTAGAAGGTTTTAGACTAATTTATTATCGGTTTTAGGAACCTCCTAGAAGTTAATTTGCAGTATTATTATTATTATTATTATTATTTTGTTTTGAGTGTTTCTTTCAAAAAAATGTTTACAAGTTTGAAAATTCATGATTTTGAAAACTGTTCACTTTTTAAAACTTTCAGAAATTAGAAAAACTATCGGAGTTTTTAAATAAATATTGGCTATTTTTATTTTTTGGAATTTGTAAAGCAGTTCCAAAATTTTTGGTAGCAATCACAGTTTTCAAAAATGTTTGCAGTTTTCAAAAAATGTTCACAATTTGAGAAAATATTCCATTTTTTCAAAACATATAAAAATTCTAAAATGTCCACCTTCTTAAGAATGTTCATGAAAAATATTCACGATTTATTTTGATAATTAATAAAATCTCCTAAGGAATAGGAAATATCAAAAAGAAGAAGCATCTAAAACCTAGTAAAACAAAAATATTGTAGCAACACTCGCTTTAGCAGCTTAGACTAAAATGTGTTGGCCCAGTCATCATGGCATATGTGTGTGTCACGATTCTATTTGACGCAAGGAGCGGAGTACCAAATAGCGGAGCTACACAAGATTGGTTTTTTTGGGGGAAGAGAAAATGTCCAATTCTAAGGGGGCAAAAGCTGTATTTTTTCCAATCTGCACAATTTTACCAAACCTGGGGGGCCATGACCCCTGCAGGGTTGCATGTAGCTCCGCCGGTGAAATAGGACGTATCATAACAGAGTTACAAGGTTTTACAAAGAGGGTTAATTTGATTGGTCAATAGGTGAGGAACACGGTCTCAAATGACAGGCAGATGCTGCCAACTAGATTTTTTTTCCCCAGATGAACTAGAAATTAAACATTGGTAACGTGCCAGTACAGTACATCCCGAATATGTATGTCATTTATTTGGTAAGCATTTCTGGGCTTTTGTATTTAAGCTGTATGTATGTATTGACCGTCATACAGTAACACTGACAGTGAGAGACGGAGCACCGTTTCCGGGCGGCCTAACAGCATTATCCGGTTATATGCCGTCTTGACCATCATAACAGTACGTGACACTGACATTTTTCTTTTTCTTTTTGACTAGACGTTATACTGACAGTGACAATGTACTTTGCTTTTCTGCTTGGTCTTGAAGCTGATCCGGTCAAACATTACGATGTGTACTGATGATCATGATCACACACACGCTAAGAAGAAGAAGAAGATGCATATGATTCGACCTCTCATCTTATTGGCTACATAGCACACTTGCACAATCAAAACACACCGGCTTAACGGTCACTCACTCACACTACGTTACATCGATAGAACATCTCTCACATGTCGGCGGCGATGCCCTCGTCGCCGGTGGCGGCGGTCTCGATGTCCTGGACACGCCTGTTTGGGGCGGCGCAGTTGTTCCGGATCTCGCCCTTGGTGCCGGTGAGGAGGTCCATGTTGCTCATCTTGGTCATGGACCGGGCGAACTGCTCGAAGAAGGCGCCCTGGTTGAGGGAGAAGCGGGTGGCCATGCGCTTGGTGGTGGGGTGGTCGATGAGGCCCTGGTCCGACTTGAACAGGCCCTGCCTCGCGATCAGGTCGAAGTAGTACTTGTTGTCGAAGGCGTCCGGGGTGCGGACGTCGAGGTTCTGCGTGAGGGTGCCGGCGGGGTTGTCCCCGGCGCACTTGTTCCGGAGAGAGGTCGCGAACTTGGAGTCGATGGCCGGGTTGGTGTCGAACACCGGCTTGAAGCGGTCCTCGAAGGCCGGGCAGTGGGCGACGCCGAAGGTGTGCGCGCCGGAGAGGGACACCAGGTCGGCCACGTCGAGGCTGCGGTTGCCGAAGGAGGAGACGAGGGTCGGCACGTCGAAGAAGGGCGCCGGCAGGAGGCCGACGAGCGCGGACGACGCCGGGGCGAGCGCGTCGCGGCGGCCGAGGGCGACGTCGAAGCGGGGGCCGCCGGCCTCGACGAGGGAGTCGCGGGTGGCGAGCACGGTGATGTCGGCGCAGGAGACGGTGGGCCCGCAGGCGCGGTGCACGGCGGCGCGGATGCGCTCGATGAGGTCCAGCGCCACGGGGCGGAGGGTCTGGTTGGGGACCTCGTTGAGCTCGCTGCCGGCGCCCTTGAGCAGCACGGACGCGTCGCAGCCCTGCGGGAAGCAGTCGTGGAAGAGGATGCGGATGAGCGCCGGCGCCACGCCCACGTCGCGGCGGAAGGTCTCGGCGACGTGGAACTCCACGATGTGCTCCAGGTCCGGGCACGTCGCGGCGTGGAAGTTGGGCGACAGCTGGCCCTCCGAGGAGTGGACGGCGGCGCAGAGCAAGGCCAGGACGGCGACGGCCGCTGCTGCTCTGGACGCCATCGCCGAGGCAGAGCTTCTAGCTTCTTGCACCTAGCTTAGCTACGTAGGACTGAGGGAGGGAGGGAGGGAGGGGTCGTGTGGCTTGCACAAGATACCCACTAACCCCTTGCTATTTATACACCGAACGGCTAGTCACCTCCGAGCTGGCCGGCTCGATCTAATCCACATTTGATGTTCAAGTCGTAGAGATTATTAACTAGACAAGAGAGGAAGACTAGTCGGAGAAAGAGAGAGACTAATTGCAAATTAAAGAGGAAGATGCAACATGTGCAAGTTGCATGGACAAAGGTCAGGAAAATGAAAATCAACTGGCCGGGTAGGGTAGGGTACCTCAGCGCGTGTCTCTTCCTCGAACTTTCCTCCTGGTTTCCACGTGAACTTTCACCTAACACCACAATGACATGCATGTTGGACATTGTACTATATTATTATAGTATAGTATATATGCAAGGAAAAAAGTGGCATAGATTGCTAGACAGATTCCATGAACCGAGTACGTGCTTGCTAATTTGGTAGGGCGTAATTTTTACGGATCAAGCAAGAGCAACCAACCAGTTGGATCTACTTACGGGACGTGGTATCATTCTGAACGACGCCGAGCTACGGGTTGAGTGATTGATTAGTTAATGGCGGCTAACAAAGCTAAGCTATAGCCTATAGGGGTGGTTGGTTGGGTGTCAAGTGTCGTCTTATCTCTCGGACGATGCATGCAAAGCTACGTACCACTTGCATGACAAATTGAAGCCGCTGAAAGTTCGCCGCCGGGCACGTGCTGCACTGTACCACAACACTACTATATTAGCTACGTACGTACGTACACTGGATCGGGTCAGTCATGGACATGGTATGGACGCGTGCTTTCCTAGCTCCTGCCCAAAGAGTCATTGGCTCTTCGATCGTCGCCCATCCTTCAGCAAATAAATAAATGAACCACTTTGTTCTTCTTTGCGTGCATATGCATGTCCACGAAAGCTACTTGGTCATGTAATTTGGGACCCAATTGGAGGCCCGACAGACCGCATTTCTCTGACCACAGCCACACCCCTCGTATGGCTGTAGATGATGATCCTCGCCATGCGCCGGGGTGTCGCGGAGCTGCAGCTGCCCACCTGGCCCGCCAGCGACGCCGCGGAGACAAGCTTGAGGACTCCACAGTGGGCTTCACCCAGTTGATAGGAGTCGGAATCACTGTCGGCCATGGCGGAGGGGAGTGGATTGGGCGGGGAGAGGAAGGGGATGCAATGGATGAGGAGCCGAGAGCTCAAACGACTGAGGTTTGACAAGGGTTTGCTCGTCCGTCTTCAGTTACTTGTGGGGGCAGGTGTGGGGCGGGGCGGGCCACTGTGGGCTGGTGCAACGTGGCAGGCGCACCAGGGCCTTCCCATATCCTCCCCTGATTTGGATTGGATACGAGGGGTGCCGGTCAGTCCGAGCGTTTGAGGCCGGTACGAGGAGCTCGTCTGGGTCGGGTTTTTTTGACCGGTCAGGGACCGGGCCCGTCCGCCTGAGTGTATAGGGAGGTTTGGGGAGCGCGTATGTAGATACTCTTACAGTTTGTTCTCAAATTTTTGCCAGTTTTGCGAATCAACCTGTGGTTGAGTTGGTTAGGTGGACAGTGGTATCCCCAACCCACCAGGGTTCAAATCCTGGTGCTCGCATTATTCCTGGATTTATTTCAGGATTTCCGGCGATGCGCTTTCAGTGGGAGACGTTCCCGTCAACGACGAGGCGCTTCTGAAGGACTTCAGAATCTCAAAATGATATGCCGGCTCAGTCTCTCGGAGGTGCTCATAGGGGTAGGGTGTGCATATGTGCTTTTATAGGGATGAGTGTATACGCGTGTATGTGAGCGCTTATGTCTATACTGATGCTTAAAAAAAAAATTGCCAACTTTTATTTCATGATGGGAAAATTTCTATCAGGAGCTGGAACTGAAACGCTTGGTACCAAAGGCCCAAACTCATGAGCGAGTGCTCCCAGGTAAGGCCCAAGAAGCAAAACCAAGCCGAATAAGACCCCACGCGTGCGAAACAACTACCATATCATTGGCTTCACAACTTTAATTAGACCAACTCCAACAACTTGTTGCTTAATTTCTTGGTAAATATATTCATGTCATCAATCAGTAATATTGTCCCTTCATCAGGTTTATTGGGCCCCTCGTATTTTGGGCCAAATTTTGGCCATCTACATAACTAACAACTTATGATTTATATGCTACAAGTTTTAGAGTGGCTGGGCTTTTTTAGAACCGTTCGTTGATGTCGATCTAACAGCAGACAAATACGAAGTACTGGGTAGTACTCCGATGAAAGTACGCAAAAGTACTAAAACGAGTGGGGTCAGTACTCGTGACAAGGTGGGGACGCGTTTTAATCTAGGGGCAGTTTAGTCCTAGGAAAATTTGCACGCGCCTCTCGTCGAATGCATAACCGCCGCCATGGTGATTCACATTCCACAATTACTCATCGGCGGCCATCTCCTCCTCTCCTCCAAGTCCACCTCGGTCATCTCCTCCTTCTTGCAGCTGCAACTTCGCTCCACTCAGGCAACCCCCACCCACCCGCACCCCCTCTTACACGGCAGATCGAGTGATGGCGGCGACGAGAACACCGATTGCGGCAGACGCCCGGCGACCAGGTCAAGTTGGCTGTGTTGAGGGAGATCCGTTCTTGGTTTGACAACACAAGGCGATGAACTGACGGCAATGGCCACTCTCAAGAATATGACGAAGAAGGAGAGGGCAAAGCTTTGCCCCGCCCGCACAACCGATTGACAAGATCGAGATCCTCCTCCGGGCGATGGAGCAGGCCAATTCGTCCCAAATGAGTGGACCAGGCGGAGGTGGTGGGCGTTCAGATCGGTGGTAGAGCATCCATCGGATCAGGAACCCACCGTGCACGAGGTGCCGTTGCAGATTGTGCAGCCTCCAACCGAGTCACCGGAGACTCAAGCGCAAGATGAGGAGGAAAGTGGTCGCGACCTCGCTTCCCGCCGTTCTCCACGCTTCCTCGCCGCTCTCCTCGTCAACGGCGGCGGTAGCTATGTTTAGAGTAAGCTTCCCCACTCCTCATCTTCCCTCTGCTCGTGCTTACATCATGGTGATCTTGATCGTAATAGCTCGAGAGGGAATGCTAGATGGCATTTTAATCTCAATGAATTGCATGAATATTTGAGTACATGGATTTGGAGGATGGATTATGATGTATGTGAACCCTAGGCATCATATGAACCCTAGGAAAAATTAGTAATGTTCTAGTGGTAGACACTGAAATATTTCGGTACACACCGGTACGCACTGAAATATTTCAGAACTGCCCTAGGCAAAATTTGTAATGTTGTAGTGGTGGACACTGAAATATTTCGGTACACACCGGTAGGCACTAAAATATTTCGGTACTGCCTTAGGCAAAATTTGTAATGTTGTAGTGGTAGACACTGAAATATTTGGTACACACGGTAGGCACTGAAATATTTCGTTACTACAATTTCAGTACACACCGATGCACACTGAATTATTTCAAGATCTGCAGTTTCGACACACTGAAATATTTCAGTACTGCAAATTCTATACAAAGTTGGCATTTTGTCATTTATGTGTGAATCAATCCATGCATCATATGGCATAACTTTGTACATGAGTTTGGGTCAATTTCATGTCTATTTATTGTTAAAATTATTGTCATGCCATGAAACACAAGACAAGTCAACGACCCAAGCTTGCAAAGATGACATATCAATGTTGCCGATATGCACGCTTTTCACCAAGTCTTGTGTGCGAATTAAAAGCGAGCATTTTTTCTTGATGGTATCCATGGATCTAGAACTCCTATGAATTTGCTCATGTTTGATGTTTTATTCTCCATCATTTGTACTAGCATTACAGGCGATTAGATGCCATGACAAGACCCTGGCATATTAATTTTCTTGCCTCCAACATCACATGTGTGTTTTGTGAAAAACACGGAGTTCACCAGTGGCTGAAGTTGTGAGGCCGGGAGGCTGATGGTGCTGCTCTTGGCTGATCCTTCTTCTTTCAGTTTGTTCGTCATTATTTATCAAGCCGTTGGACCAGGGCTACTTCCTATGTGCTGTTAATGTATTAAGTAGTTCCTTCGAATTTGTAGTATTAGTTAGTTTGAATGTGGAAGTACCTTAATTTTTGGAACGAAATGTTGCTATGTAGGACCAAGGGTTTCATACCTTAATCTTTGGATAATTAATTATGTGAACTGTTAGATGTGGCGCTGTAAAGCGCCTCTACCATTGATACTATAGTTCAACATGTCGGTCCAATTAGAGACCAGCCACTACCATATAGAACAGTTAGCATTTCATACTACAACTGCACGCATACAAAACATCACACGGTGGAAGCACATCCCTAAGCACCTTGCATTGTACAAGGTCTTAGAGACCAGCCTCTACCATATATAACAGTTACCATGTCACACTACAGCATATAAAACATCACACAGTGGAATAATCATAGCTAGTAGAGCATTAGGTACCAGTTAATAATAGTTGCAATCCATCACAAGCAATAGTACCTAGATATGAGTAGATATAGGTACGGTAATACACGACAAGTACTCGCAAACAAGAGCTGACATAACAAGTTCATTTCACATTGATACATGGCCCATCCCAGTTCTAAATGAGGTGGATGGTGATCATCATCCTCAAGTCATGGCGACGGGTGTTCGCAACAGTGAGTAGGATGGCCTGTCCTACCAAGATTCTTGGCACGAAGGAACTTCTTCCACCCTGCCTCGCTCAAGACAGGCGACCGTCCGTGTCCTTTGCATAGGCACACTGTTGGTGATGGAGCCCGTTACGGTAAGGCGTAGTCCAGCAGCCATGCCTTCTTCGCCCGGTCGATGCCACAACTATCAAGTAACCTCTTAGGTAATTTCTGAAAACAGTTGACATGATATATGATCATGTCACGTGCAATTATCAACAAAGCATACACTTCAAGACACATATATCATTGGATTCAACATTGAGCATATATATCATCACATCACTACACTATACGCCAAGCATCAAATTACTACAGTAATTAGGCATATCATTAGATTACTCCGTACACTAAGCATATCATCGCATATTACTACACTACATGCATGTCATAAAATTCTTCACTAAATGAATTCTAAACTTGGCCTCTCATCACAGTACTACAACATGCATATCATATGAAGTACTACACTAACTAAGCATGCATATCATGTAATTACCACACTAAGTAACATACCATGATATGTCGTTTAACATTCGTCCTTGTGAGGCGGGTCACGAATGGCTTCCCTAGGTAGTCTTCACGTAGCGGAAGCATGTCCCAGAGGTTGCCGATTTCCTCGTCGCCCAGGCTGAGTCCTTGGGCATACATGTATTCAACAAGTGGGTTCTCATCATCATCTGAATCAGCACCATCTTCGTCCTCGTGAACTTCATCCTCACTATTCGGAATGAAATTTAGATAGATAACAGAAATCCTGGGCCTATCTCTTCTGAAGGAGAAGCTGATCAATTCACCCCCAGTAAGACGCATGCGGGCGATGAAACGATAACAATCATCTCCTCCTATCTGGGTTATCTTTCGCCCCTTCTCGACCTGCATAGTGTATGGGCCCCCAAGAGCGTCGAAGGTCACGGTGTCTGCGACGAGCTCATTGAATGCCAATCTCACATTGCATGGTACGATTTGTAAGATAAAAACAAATAGCAGACACAATACATTAGTGCAAATAGCGAAAAAAAACAAAAAGAATGTCTTGTCGGAAGGTTCATATAAATTATTACCGCTGCAACAACAAAAGAAGGCTGGAAGTAGATGCCGAACAACGTGGCAGTAGAAAGGCTGGTCCGCACCGTGAGTTGCAGCGTCCACATTGTGCTTCCTCCATTCTACGAACATGTTGAACTCTAAGTTGAATTGTACATAGTACAATACAAAGATCATACATATAATAAATCATAGTGATAACCTATACTGGCAATGGCCAATCAATCTATTTTCTATCATCTATGTAATAAAGCAATGGCAATGACAACGGCAATGCCCGGTTCATCTAAACCTGGGAATAGTTGGGCATCGAAACTTAAACCAGTCCAATCCACGGCACACATCAAAACCAAACCAATCCAGATATTTTCATTTAGAATCTAGACCAAACCGAACTATACATGCGCGTCATCCAACCCAGTCCAAACCGTTTTCAACTTCCAAAGGTTCAAACCGTGGACAAAGCCATATGCGAGGGCACGTCATGAATCTAGATCGAACATGGCGTCAAAGCTCGAGAGAGCCGACGAGCTCTGGCCGGCAACTGCGGCTCTTGGATTTGAAGCAGTAGTAGGTGGTAGTGGCGGCTCAAACTAATTGATTGATTTGGTCTCAAACCATATAAACCAAATCAAGATCCAATCCAAAAACTAAGTTTCAGTCCAAACCAATCGGCTCAGATCCGCCTCCGTAGGGAGACGCATTTGGGGAAGGGAAGAAGAGTGGAGATCTGACGTACTTTGTCAGAAGTTGGCGGCGTGTCACAAGACCGGCAACAAAGAGAGGGTCGTCGGCAGATGGCGGCGGAGGCGCTTGGTCGAGAAGGGAGAAAGAAAGATGTGGCGTGGTCGAGACAGGGAGAAAGAAAAATGTGGTACATGTGGTGGCTCGGTTGTGTGGATGACAAGGGGACCCACTTGTGAGACCGCTAGCAATTGATGGCAAACCGTAGGAGGTGCACAACCGGGTGCACGACCGCCACGTCCCCACGTGGAATCGGGACGGCCGGGTGGGTGTGTCAAGTCAAATCGGCACCCGTGGCTTCTCGGTAACTCCAAGAGGCAGGAGCAGTGCATTTCTTCCCCAAATCGGGTAGAAAACCCTCGTCCTCTCCCGAACCTAACGACCCTCTCTTCCTTCCTCACCACCTCACCACCCTCTCCTCCTTCCTCACCACCCTCCTCCCTTCCTACGCCTCCCTCCTCCTGTCTTCGACCGACGATGAAGTGCGGGCGTGAAGATGCGGCGGACGAGCCGGAGGAAACCATCGGAGCAGCAGCGACGCTGCCGTGGCTGCAGCCGTGGGTGGAGCGGCTGAGTCCGCCAGAAGCGGCGAAGCTGGCGGTGCAGCGACCGTTGTGCCTGCTCCCACCGCCATCGCAGCCGCCGAGGCACCCGCCGGTGAGCACAAGGTCAGGGAAGATCTGGAGGAGGAGGAGATGAGAAGGCGTAAGCGCAAGGTGCATGACGAAATCGAAGAGCTCTTCGAGGAGAACGCCATAAAGGAGTTCGACGTAGATTGCAGGAAGGGCAGCGACTTCGACGAGGATGCCATCGACGAGCTATCTGAGGTAGTACTCTGTTTTTTGCTATGTTTTTTTTATGATATTGGGGTTTTTCTTGTTAACTAGATGAGCATCAATTTCACTTGGGCGTGCTAGTTGTACGTATGTAGGATTGTAGGGATCTAGCATAGATCTTCATGTTGGATGTGGATTTTTAAATCTGATTCACATTCTGATTCCAGCAGATACTCTGGGTTTTTTCATGGCATTGGGGTTTGTCTTGTTAACTAGATGAGCATAAGTTTCACAAGGGATACATTAATGAAAGAAGTGGGGTAATGAACCCAAATACAAGAAAATGTTCATGGCAGGGATGCATTAATGAAAAAAGTGGGTTAAACAATGGATATATGGCAGGATTCTCCATTGGCTTCCCGGACAGTGACTAAATGCTGCAGTTCCTGATTCATTATAGTTTATGTACATGAATTAATTTGCACACATGTTCATAGATGATTAGTTTGCACACATGTTCATAGATGATCCATTTGCAAATTCTATACAGATTTCCATTTTGCAAAGGAAGTGATCGCTCCCTTAATAATTATGGGCTGACATTACATATCCACTGGATACCGAAAAAATCAAAACATCTCATCTACCCAATTTTCCACAGTATTTTATTTAGATGATCACAGCCACATCTCTCATCAATATGAGCAGTGAGACACCCCATAGCTCCTTTACCAATTTCCTTCTGAAAGTTATCAGGGTCTAACAATGTTGGAGAAGCAGTATTGCCGCTGTCAGAAAGAATAATTGTTTCTTCATTCCAGTAGATAGAACAAACGCCCTTGTGTGAAACATGGAGGAGTACAATGAAGACATTTGCTGATTCCAATAAGAATTACACCTGTAACAAGTATCAAATATCATTAAACCAAGCCACTTCATGTAGTCTTTCATGTGTTAGTTATGTACTACTTGTGCACTAATCTATAAATGCAACTATTCCACCGTCCATAATTGTGCATGTCAATTTATTTGGCTCAATTATGTATATGCACATACGCCTTATTTCTAGCAAATAGATAGTTGCCATGTTTCACATGTGTACTTTCAAAACATTGTAATTAAAGTCAATGTACCATAATATATCACCTGAGTTGTTCTATGTGTACTAATTCACTAATTGACAGGAGGAGGATGACGACGCGTGGACTACGGCATGGACAGCGAGTACAGCAAGAGCCGGTACACCCTGAGGCATCTGATTGCTGGGAAGATCAAGTACCGTTTCTTTGGCAAGATTGGGTGCCCTTTCTGTTGCAAGGTGATCGGCGGCGGCATAGATGGCATGATCCAGCATGCCTTCAGCACTGGCAATGGACATGGCAAGAATCGTAGTGCCAGTACTCTGGCTAAACATGCTGCCTACGCACGCTTCCTTGAGATTGTCAAAGTCAATGAGCCGTACAACATGCATTGAAGAAGGGAGAGAAGTGATGTGCTGCTAGAGTGTTGATGCTGCCCAGGACCGCCGTGTCCTCTTATGTTATCTATGTTTCTTTGTTGTTGGAGTCTAAAACTGATGTCCTATGGTGTGTCCGAACCTATGCTTTGGCGGTGGTTGATCTGCCGTTTATGTTAAGAATTTGCTGCTACTCTGGTTTAGTGTTCCTAGTTGTTAATAATATTTTGGTGATGCATGTTTAAGCCTTGTGCAATGCTAGATGCTTAGGGTGGTGCTTAGAAAAATAAACAGGGTTTTTCTGATGCACCGGTGCATATTTGTACAGGAGAGACGCCTAGTTATGCGTCTACCCTGTACAAATAAGCACCTGTGCTTAAGAAAAGCCTGGTTTATTTCTATAAGCAACTCCCCTAAGCACCTTGCATTGTACAAGGCCTTACCAACTCAAGTATCGTACGATGGTCTATGTTATGGTTGCTGTGTTATTCTGCCGTATGGTGATGCATGCTAGGAACTCTAATAATATGACTATGGTAGTTATAGCTTGGCATGACTATGTTTAGTGTATAACTCAGCATGTTCCTGCCATATCTATGAGCAGTTACAACTGAACTATGCATTAATTTTGACAAAATTAAAGCATGCAAATGATTGCCGATTCCACCTATTGCCAAATCAAGCTTTGTACTGATGATGCATTAGATATTGCAATAAGTAGAGGATGCTCATGATTGCCAAAAGTACCTATTTCCACTTTCTGATAAGAACTCAACGTGTATCAAATGATGCTAAAAGTAGAGCATGGGCATGAGAATGTATCAATGCATTAGATATTGCAATAAGTAGAGGATGCTCATGATTGCCAAAAGCACCTATTTCCACTTTATGATAAGTAAAACAAAAAGTGTATCAAATGATGCTAAAAGTAGAGCATGAGCATGAGCATGTATCAATTAATGATCAATTGATGCTACCTATTTGTGTTTGAATGGGCTCAATAAAGCTGGTGCTGGTTTATGCTCTCTGCGTGACCGTGATGGTAACGAAGACACTTGGTTGGCTATGGTCTTGCTGTCAAATTTATGTTTTAGTTCTTTAAGACTCTTTGTTTTTGCTGTTTGCTCGGGATCGACTTGCTTTCTCGGGCGTCCACGTGCTCTCTTCCTTTTGGGGGAGTTGGGTGCACCATTTTCGGGGGAGTTGGGTGCACCGGTATCCTTCTGGGAGTTGGATGTATCAGGTTCGTTCGAACCATCAGGATTGTTGACTAATTGTACATCCTCTTGAAGCATCGAGTAGAACTGCTTGCTGGGCATCGTACACTTCCTTCTGTTTAAGAGAGAGTGCTGCGTTAGTTCTAGTCATGAGACTTGTGAAATAAATGATATATTCTTGATGTAGCGCTAACCGTTATGGGGAACTTATATGATTCGAGACGAAGCGCATTGCAATCTGAATGCAGTAAGGCTGTACATATTTTCCACCTGAAAATATCTATCCTTGCCTATATTGGATAACCGACAATGATGTCAGCATAGCTTTCAAGCTAAACAAAGTACAAATATAAATTAGGCATTCAATTACCTGGTTGAAAATATCGGTCATTTCATCCCCGTTCCATGACAACATGTACTGCAGTGTCCAAACCGCACAGGAAGTCCTGCGATGTTTAGTTAAAGATCAGTAATCTTATTCGTGGTACGCAAATAATAATTTATGAGGCCATGCGTACCCATCGGTCTGTTGTGGTATGTTCTCATAGTGATTTTGGTCCATTCGGCAAAATTGATGTTCTTAGCTGGTGATATCAACCCTTTCTTGACAGCTTCGTCAATGCAGAACTGAATCGAGTCCACCTAGGGTACGACGAAGTTATACATAGGGTTACGGTACTTTGGGAGCTCATGTTCCATGCGGATCAAAAGAGGCAGCAAGAGAACACTTACAAGAGAATCTTCCTTGGTCTTGTCGCAATGATAATTCATGGAGTTCAGAGTCTGAATTTCTTTTTTGTCAAAATTAAACATCATTAGCATCCAATGGTTTTGGTGTACATTCAGTGGGACATGCACCTGCAGTAAAATTCGGGTTGGGTTGAGAACCGAAAGTTGTCGTGTACGTAAACTATGAAAGTGTGGAAAACGTGTACCTTTCGGCGCCTACAAATTTTCCTGCTACACGAGCTAACCATGAGGCTGCACGTCCAACAGGAACCACCCCTTCATTTGTAACAGCTTTTCGGTTTCTTGAGGGATATGATTGAGGTAGTATCATTCTCAATTTGGCTAACGCTAGCATATGCCATAATAACCTGCCAAATTTTCAATCATACAATAATAAGACAGTTGTTGCAGTAATGATGTAGAATAGAGTATAATGGGCTTACATCACCATAAATGTATTTGTCGTCCAAATTTCGCTTCAGATTTTCTGCTGTGAGGGTAATGTCTCCGATTCTAGCTATTTCAACAGGGTCGTATGTTCCACGGATGTAAACGGCTGTCTCTATGTCCTCATGCGTGAACTTGTAATCATTACCAAAGACAGGCTTCATCGGAGTTAATTGTGGTTCCTCATTGTTTTCCGTCACATGTCTTGCACTTGGTGTACTCGAAGTCCCTGTCGTGACTTGGCTAGCCCTAGGAGTTCCTGTCAGGGATGAATTGCACACATTGACTTGATCCTACAATGAACAAAGGTAGTTCATCATTAGTTTGTTACTTTTCGATATTAACATGTTGGGCCATATTGATCACCTGCACGCCTCCTTTCTGTGACACTGATTGTCGGTTCCTTGTAAATTCGTATTTTAAGTCATGTAACAATGCAAACAATAATGAACATGAAGGAACATATTCATAAAAAATACAAAATGCACAGTATGGCATACATGGAGTTCCCTCCTTAAGTCTTTAATTTCGTCCTCGGCCTTCGACAACCTAGGATTAGTGCCAGTTTTAGTCTTCATGTCGATCAAGTCTTCACCTAGAGTCTGGTATTTGACATCAAATCTGTGCTCAATTTCCATTAACTTCCTGCCTACCTTCTTTTCATGATCAGCAATGCGTGCATTCATGACTTCAACTACCATTTCAATCTGTGTAAACAAAATAAAACCCGTTGATAACAATAGCTAAATGAATGAGGTTCCATGACACCTATTTGTGATATTGCAAAAACAAATAGTCTTTGGAGTACACACTTGCTGGCTACTAAATTGTTGTCCTTGTGATGGTGCTCGATATGAATCATGTTGATGCACATGTTCATCTTTTTTCTTGGAAAATTATTAGAATTCTCGGACGATCGTTGAGGAGCACAAATTTCCATGACAGCCTATTTTTAAAATATAATGAACCGTTAGTACCAAATAAAAAATCGGATATAGAAAGTTCAATTGTAGATAGGTACCAGCCCGTTATGAAGACCTCCTTTCTCGTAAGCATCGCTTCTTATAGTAGCCATCATTTCGTCCCATCGTGCGATCAATGGAGGGGGTCTAGAAGCATACATTAATCGGCCATTACGCACGTGCTCCCAGTACCAATACTACACAATAAATTAGTTCATCACCATACAGATATGCAACAGAACAATAATTAAAGGACATTAAGTAGTGATCTAGCACTAACCTGGAGCAGAATTAGATTTCCTTGTAGATTTACGTGATCTCGATTTCTAAACTTGTGAACGGACTTGAAGAAGTGATTAAGTGTGAAACATCCCGATTAAATTTTCAAGATTTTCAAGATCTGTAACAAGGTTGAGATATTTCGAGTCCACATAATGTTGTGCTGTTGGTGCTAGAACAGTACCAATTATGCATGTAATGAACCGTCTCAGGAAATCACCGTCTTGGGCTTTGAAAGCTCGGATCGCCGTTTCAAGGTCAGAAATCAAAATTTGCCCATTGTTTGCATAGGCGGTAAACAATTCTGTGTCGGTTTGATTTTCCAGATGTGTCTCTATATCCTCCCCTTCTATCGGAATGCCAAATATACCTTGCACGTCCTCTTTTGTTATAGGAATTGGCGTTTTACCGATGGTAATGGATTTCGTGTCCATATCTATGCTCTTGGCTAGTCTAACCAACATTATGCGACGTAGAGTCACTTCATGCATCTGGGTTAGTCCGCCAAGACTGGTTTCTGATATGATGTACTTTTTGTGGTCTTCTGACAACAGTTTCATGGTTTTTCCGAACCTTGTCTATGAGCATACTAACTTCATATGACCATGCTTTTCGGCGAGTTCCTGTTACATTCCATTAAATAAAACTGAGTACACATGAATTATGTGTATGAAACGATTGTACACAAACAGTCAATTACTTACCGCATTGGTAGTTTCGGAGATGGGCTTTTCTCCATTATTAAGGTTCGTATCTGAAACTGACATTGCTGCCTCGTATGCAATGATAAAATCAGGCTCAATTAATCTGAATAAAATTGGAAAATGTATAACAAAATTAGCAGAGAATTAATTTTAACAAAATTAACTGGGTCATTTAACATATGATCCACTTATGGTTTAAGCACAGAACCTATTTGGGTGCAAAACCTATGAGGGTTCAACAACTAAAGCATCGGCGGACAACGATTATAAAGAGTTACGATCAGCTAATACCTTATCTCGGAGATGGTGCCACCGAGTAGATGGCGGTTAGTGCGTCAGAAACTATAAGTGCCGGTATAGCGCGGTCGACGGCGCAAAGGAAAAACGGCGCGTTCACGCGAGGAGGAGGCGGCGAGAAGAACACTGACGTCCGAGCCCTCAGATCACGTTGGCGGTGGGCGGCGAGTGGTGGCCGCCGACTCCTGTATTCCGTGGGCGACCGGCGTCTCCGATCTGATCTTGTAGCGGTCGTGGGAGGTGCGGACGGCCCGGGTGGTTAGAATGCGGAGCTGTAATCGCGGGATTTAGGGAGGGGTGGGCCGCGTGAGTTATGTGAGATTTGGATAAATGATATAAAGAAATAAGAAAATCTTGTGAACTCGGTGTGGGGTTTACGGGGTTTAGGGTTTAGGGGTTTAGGGTTATTAGGGTTTAGGGGTTTAGGGTTATCAGGGGTTAGGGTTATCAGGGTTTAGGGTTGAGTGTTTACATGCAAGCCCGGAAATGCGTGTGTCAGAACGACTTGCATGTATATGTAGTAATGATCCCAAAATTTCTTAATGGCATCCCATGACCACATAGAGAATGAATGCATAATGGTTTCCATGTTGGGCAAAATTTTGAATGTTTATACGGTTTAGTGGGGGGGGGGGGTTAGGGTTATCAGGGTTTAGGATTTAAGGGTTTTAGGGTTGACGGAACTATGTTTGTCTTACGGTGGACGTAGCACACACACCGGACATTGATGGAGCGTTGGTCTACAATGGATTCCCTCCGGTACCATCGATCCAGTCCGTTGACTGGCTCGGCCGACAAACTTCGTGCCACATAGAGCATGCATCCATCCACTGGACTGGATCGATGTTTGGTTGGTTTCATACAGGTGAGGAACCCAGCTAGTGCTTTCGGGGTGTTGACATGCTAGGCCGGAAATGCGCGTGTCAGAGATCGTACTTGCGTGTATAATCCCGGAAATCTTTCATGGCATCCCATGAGACCACATAGAGAATGCATGCATAATGGTTTCCATGTGGGGCAAAAATTTGAATGTTTTTACGGTTTAGTGGGAGGGGGGGTTTAGGGTTATCGTGGTTTAGGGTTTAAGGGTTTTAGGGTTGATGGAACTATGTTTGTCTTACGGTGGACGTAGCACACACACCGGAAATTGATGGAGCGTTGGTCTACAATGGATTCCCTCCGGTACCATCGATCCGGTCCGTTGACTGGCTCGGCCGACAAACTGCGTGCCACATGGAGCATGCATCCATCCACTGGACCGGATCGATGTTTGGTTGGTTTCATACAGGTGAGGAACCCAGCTAGTGCTTTTCGGGGTGTTGACATGCTATGCCGGAAATGCGCGTGTCAGAGATCATACTTGCGTGTATAATCCCAAAAATCTTTCATCGCATCCCATGACCACATAGAGAATGCATGCATAATGGTTTCCATGTGGGGCAAAAATCTGAATGTTTTTACGGTTTAGTGGGCGGGGGGGGGGGGGGTTTAGGGTTATCAGGGTTTAGTGTTTGAGGGGGTTAGGGTTGGCGGAACAAAGTTTTTGTTACGGTGGACATAGCACACCGGACATTGATGGAGCGTTGGTCTACAATGGAGTCCCTCCTGTAGCATCGATTTGGTCCGTCGACTGGCTCGGCCGACAAACTTCGTGCCACATAGAGCATGCATGCATCCACTGAACCAGATGAAATGCGCGTGTCAGAGATCGTACTTGCGTGTACATGTACCATCCGTTCCATCCACTGGCTGGGCCGAGAACCTTCGTGCCACATTGTTCACATTGTCCAATTAACACTTTGTATAGATTTTTTTGGTAAAAAATGAAAGAAATAATGCAACTAATCTGAACGTAACGTTTGGCATGTATCAAACCAAGTTGCTACTATTCCTCAAAAAAAAAACCCAGTTAGCCACTAATTGCGCCAAACATATCTCGTAATTACCAACGAAAATAGGTTGACAATTATATCTGGAAATTCTTGGACTGAATTTATTGCTCTTCCTTTTTTAGAGAACAATAAGTTAGAATGGTGGGTGGCGGGTTGGCACGGGCACGGCGATGGCTCGGGCTTGTGTGATATGTGGTTCGACCCGCGGTCAGTGCACATGTTTTGGAAGCCCCGAAAAGATCGCGCTCGTTAAAAAAAACTTGCATCGAGCGCATTACTTCAAAATAACTAATTAACCCTACAATCACGGATATATACCTTCCCATTCTACCGCATATCTACCCTATCCTAACCACCCCCATCTACCTTGTTTCTCCTCACATAGCCATCGCCGGGATCGCGCCATCGCTTCTCAAGCGACCACGCCGACGCCGGATTAAGAAGGTCACTTCCACGGCTTCTCTCATCTTCGATTGCAGTGCTGATTATTTTTTCCATTGATTCGACCAACAAGTAATTTCCGAAGAGATTAGAAAATCCAGCTTTTGCCATAGTTGAGTAGTTCTGGTGTGATTCGAGTACAGGATGTCATGCAAGAGCTTTTTGATTGATAGTTTGTACTAGTTGATCGCATTTAACTGATTATGAATATTTTTTCACGGTCGTATTGTTTGAATTAGGTGGATGAGGGTGTGGATACAGTTTTCATACTATGGGTATATGTGTTGCTGTAGGGACCATGGTCTCGAGGCGATAACAACCGTATGGAGTACGACAAGTCTTTGCATGAAGCGCGTCGGGAGATCGACTTGAAGGTGCAAAAGGATCGCGCTGAGGTAGATAAGAAACTGAAAAAAGAACGTTCATACATGGACAGGATGATAAAGGAGGAGCGTCAGGAGTTTTCCCTTAAGATGGCAAAGATGCGTCTTGAGATTGAAGAAAAGTATAAGAGGGACTGTGAGTACATGGAAAAAAAGTTTTCTTTAGGCTACAAGGAAATGCATCAAACGTTGCAGAAGGACCGGAAGCTTGTGGACAGTATTATACAGACAGAGCGAGTCAAGATGGATGCCTATGTGTTGCAGGCACGTGCGGATATGGACAGTAAGCTGCTACAGGAGCGGTCGGACATGGATTATAAGGCCATGCTGGAGAAGGTCCGCTTGGAAGGACATATGTTAGAAGACCGTGCGATCTCACGGCCACCCCGACAACATGTCTTCAATTATTCTACCCCTGTAAGTATCTCGCACCGATTCTATATATTAAGGACCTACGTATTGTATGATACAAACATCTTCAATTTGTGGCAACCTTATGTCGGCGATTGTATGTAGGCTAAGCATCATGAGACGGCATACCGCCATTCACTCGAGACATTGCGATAGAGTCACCCGTTCAATGCCACATCAGTCCATCCCAACAACATATCGTCAATTCTCCCCTTGTAACTACCTCGCAACGATGCATACCCAAGATATGGTATGACCTTTCAAAACTTGTGTGTAAACCCACTATCGACGTTTCATACGCAGGATAAGAAACCTGTGATGGCAGAGTCCCCTACCACACCACGAAGGATACATTCAACATAATAAGGTGAGAAGGTTTGAGATGGCACAATCCCCAGTCACTCCACATGAAGGATACATTCCACAAAAGCAGGTAACAACGCCGCAATGTTGCTATGCACATAAAAGTTATGTTTGGCCCTTTACTCATTGAATGTATTAACTCTGATGTGAGATACTAGGTGCTAGTCATGGAATTTTTGTTAGTAGGGATGATGAGATGTCACATGTCCCGAGAGCATACTTTGATGAACACCGGCAGAAGTCAGAATTTTTGAACCCATAAAGTGACCTACGATCTCATTATGAGTGAAATGAGAGATAGTTTTGGTTGCAAAATGGGAGCAGAACTGTACTACTTCTTACCCGGTCTGCATGCAAGCTGCGGAAGGAATGTTCTTGATTGCAGGACCAGATGATGTACAAAAATGCTTTCTGATCTGAATGGCAGCAAGACATGTAACCTGTACATTGTGTACAATAGAACTACGGGTTGTTTTCCCGAGGATGACATTGATTCTGAGGTTCAAATTTTACATGTTGCATGCATCTAGTTTATGGCTACGTCTTTTTGAGTTCTTCCTAATACAATTCCTATGGTTTTCTACAGGAAGTGAGAATCCAAGAAATGGAGGGTCTTGCTAGAGAGTTGGCAGAGAAAGACCAAGAACAACTTAAGTTGTATGGTTACATTGATGTTAAAGAGAAAAACATTGAAGCACATGGGTCGTCGCCAAGCCCGACGCAATCTCCAACGACGCAACGCAAGAGGTCACTGGATTTTGGCAGTGCAGAAGACAATATGGAGTAGGCTCAATTGTTTTTCAACCAGTTTAAGCTTCAAACCAGGATTATTTAGTTGCAAACAAACCTTTTGTTTTCTGTTTCACACTATGTTCGCAATTATGGTAGAATTTATTCATGATACAGTTCTTTGAACAACAATGCATGTGTTTTATGATCAATCATACAGTTGTTTCTGAGTTGTTTTTGAGATGGCATTGTGTCTAAAGAAGTTTCCATCTATAAAACTTGGCACGCAGTCGCATCGGAATCGCGTATCACGCGAGAGGCGTGCGTCGCACGGGAGAGCGTCGCACGCGAGCTTGTTTTCGGGTAGAAATCATAACATATTTCGGATAGATAAAGTTCACGTCCGCCACCCGCGCATGCAAACCCACGTCACCACCATTCCCATGCATGCATGCCTCACGCGCAGACAACGAGACGGCCCATCCAAATTAGGCCCATCCGAATTAGGCCCATCCGAATTAGGCCCATCCGAAGTAGGCCATTAGAACCCTCCCCCCACTCCACCTATTCCCCTCGCGCTGTGGCCTCCCTCCCTCCATCGCCAGATCCCCCACTCGTCCCCTCTGTCCGCCGCCCCTGCACGCCGTCGGCGACTCCACCCCCGCCGCCCCCGCGCCCCCCCAACGGGATCGGCCGGATCCATCTCCTCAACCACCGCAGGACAGCGCAGGTACCCCAGTTTCTGTTGACGTCTCAATGGTATCCATGCTGATAATGCTAGGTAGATCGACTGAGTGTAGCAATTTTGCGCCACCAATCCACTTTTCTGGAAAATTCTTGCTAGAAAACCATCTGAAACTTGTGATGCTTGCTTTGTATAATATAGGACTTTTCAAAGTTCTGTTATGATGGCACTATTGGACACATAGTGAGAGCTGTGTTTTGAGTTGTTATACTTTCAGTTACCATCACTGCTTGGGAAAGGACGATTTGGATGCATTCAGGTCTGCAGTTGATAGTGTATCATCATAATGTAGGTGCTGTGTTGTGTGATTCTTCATGCTGAGAACTTCAGCTTTTTCAGTTATAGTGAAAGGCTTCTGTATAAAAAAACTACTAAATGATCACAAAAACTTCTAGACAACATTCTGTACAATCTGACCAAATCTTGAACTAAATGATCACCATAAGTTGAAGGATTTTGCATCACATCACAACCATAAGTGTTCTGCACCAGCATCATAACAATCACATAACTACATAACAAAAGCAAACTTGTTCATCATTACAAAAGCAAACTTGTTCAACATAACAAAAGCTAACTTGTTCAGCATTACAAAAGCAAACTAGTTGAACCACATAACTACAAACTGAGACACATAATACCACAAACAACGCAATATCCCCAGTAGTAGGGGTCATCCCAATGATCCTCCGCCTCTTGCCAGTACTCCAAACCTTCTTTGACGATTTCGATTTTCTTCCATGCCTCTTAGGTGACGTACGCATCTTTCGCTGCGTACTCGATGAGGTTGTTTGGCAGTGGGCTGTCCCCCCATAATTTGTGGTCGAATTCCTGGTTGATCTTCTTCTTCATTTCCTTGTACGATGGGTGGATGAGGCTGGCTACAAACTCAGCCAAAGCCTGCCACCTCTTTCCATTTTTTGGAACTCTCCATTTGCGCTGCATGTCGACGTACTTGTCGGGGTTGATCTCCAAACCAGACAATTTCAGCTTCTCCTTGTCACCTCCAATGGAGAAGCCAACAAAGGTGTCTGACTTCTTCTCCTGCAGGAGCGGGCGGAGTTCCTTGGGCCTGCATCAAATTAATCTGGTGCATCAAATTCATCTACTTCAAAAACTACAGAAACTACTAATTACACATAAAATTCAGAACTAGTATTGCATCTACTCCAGAACTTCAGAACTAGTATTGCATCTACTTCAGAACTTCAGGACTATTGCATCTACTTGAGAAACTTGAAACTTGAACTATTGCATCTACTTGAGAAACTTGAAACTACTAATTAGGCGAAACTTGAACTTGTAACTAGTATTGCATCTACTTCAGAACTTCAGAACTATTGCATCTACTTCAGAAACTTTAGAAACTACAGAAACTACTAATTAGACAGAAACTTCAGAACTTCAAAACTAGTATTCCATCTACTTCAGAACTACAGAACTATTGCGTCTACTTCAGAAACTTCAGAAACTACTAATTAGACAGAAACGCCAGAACTTCATATGTTGGGGAACGTAGTAATTTCAAAAAATTTCCTACGCACACGCAAGATCATGGTGATGCATAGCAACGAGAGGGGAGAGTGTTGTCTACGTACCCTCGTGAGACCAAGGCGGAAGCGATCACAACGTAGAGGAAGTAGTCGTACGTTCTCCTCGCGATCCAACCGATCTCAGCGCCGTTACTCCGGCGCCTCCGAGTTCTTGGCACACGTTCAACTCGGTGACGCTCCTCGGGCTCCGATCCAGCAAAGATCCGGGAGAGAGAGTTCGTCGGCCTGACGGCGTGGTAGCGATCTTGATGTTCTACCGACGCAGGCTTCGCCTAAGCACCGCTTCTGATTTGACCGAGGTGGAATATGGTGGAGGGGGCACCGCACACGGCTAAGGAGCGATCTCAAGGATCAACTTGTGTGTTCAAGGGTGCCCCCTGCCCCGTATATAAAGGAGCAAGGGGAGGCCGGCCCGGCCCTAGGAGGCGCGCCAAGGAGGGGAGTCCTCCTCCTAGTGGGAGTAGGGACTCCCCTTTCCTAGTCCTACTAGGAAGAAGGAAGGGGAAGGAAAGAGAGGAGAGGGAGAGGGAAAGGGGCGCGCCCCCTTGTCAGTCGGACTCCTCATGGGGCGCCACCTCCTGGTGCAGCCCTCTCTCTCCCTCTTGGCCCAATAAGGCCCATTACTTCCCGGGGTTCAGTAACCCTCCGGCACTCTGGTTTTCTCCGAAACTTCCGGAACCTTTCCGTGTCCGAATATAGCCGTCCAATATATCAATCTTTATGTCTCGATCAATTTGAGACTCCTCGTCATGTCCGTGATCACATCCGGGACTCCGAACTCCTGCGGTACATCAAAATACACAAACTCATAATATAACCGTCATCGAAACCTTAAGCGTGCGGACCCTACGGTTCGAGAATAATGTAGACATGACCGAGACACATCTCCGGTCAATAACCAATAGCGGGACCTGGATGCCCATATTGGCTCCTACATATTCTCTGAAGATCTTTATCGGTCAGACCGCATAACAACATACGTTGTTCCCTTTGTCATCGGTATGTTACTTGCCCGAGATTCGATCGTCGGTATCCAATACCTAATTCAATCTCGTTATTGGCAAGTCTCTTTACTCGTTACGTAATGCATCATTCCGTAACTAACTCATTAGCTACATTGCTTGCAAGGCTTATAGTGATGTGCATTACCGAGAGGGCCCAGAGATACCTCTCCGACAATCAGAGTGACAAAACCTAATCTCGAAATCGCCAACCCAACATGTACCTTTGGAGACACCTGTAGTACTCCTTTATAATCACCCGATTACGTTGTGACGTTTGGTAGCACCAAAGTGTTCCTCCGGTGGCAGGAGTTGCATAATCTCATAGTTACAGGAACATGTATAAGTCATGAAGAAAGCAATAGCAACATACTAAGCGATCAAGTGCTATGCTAACGGAATGGGTCATGTCAATCAGATCATTCTCCTAATGATGTGATCCCGTTAATCAAATGACAACTCATGTCTATGGTTAGGAAACATAACCATCTTTGATTAACGAGCTAGTCAAGTAGAGGCATACTAGTGACACTTTGTTTGTCTATATATTCACACATGTATTATGTTTCCGGTTAATACAATTCTAGCATGAATAATAAACATTTATCATGAAATAAGGAAATAAATAATAACTTTATTATTGCCTCTAGGGCATATTTCCTTGATCTCCCACTTGCACTAGAGTCAATAATCTAGATCAAATCACCATGTGATTAACATCGATAGTTCACATCATCATGTGATTAACACCCATAGTTCAGATCGCCATGTGACCAACACCCAAAAGGGTTTACTAGATTCAGTAATCTAGGTCACATCGCTATGTGATTAACACCCAAAGAGTACTAAGGTGTGATCATGTTTTGCTTGTGAGAGAATCTTAGTCAACGGGTCTTTCATATTCAGATCCGTTATGTATTTTGCAATTTTCTATGTCTACAATGCTCTGCGGAGCTACTCTAGCTAATTGCTCCCACTTTCAATATGTATCTAGATCGAGACTTAGAGTCATCCAGATCGGTGTCAAAACTTGCATCGACGTAACCCTTTACGCATTTAACCTTTTGTCACTTCCATAATCGAGAAACATATCCTTATTCCACTAAGGATAATTTTGACCGCTGTCCAGTGATCTACTCCTAAATCACTATTGTACTCTCTTGCCAAACTCAGTGTAGGGTATACAATAAATCTGGTACACAGCATGGCATACTTTATAGAACCTATGGCCAAGGCATAGGGAATGACTTTCATTCTCATTCTATCTTCTGCCGTGGTCGGGTTTTGAGTCTTACTCAATTTCACACCTTGTAACACAGGCAAGAACTCTTTCTTTGACTGTTCCATTTTGAACTACTTCAAAATCTTGTCAAGGTATGTACTCATTGAAAAAAAAAATTTATCAAGCGTCTTGATCTATCTCTATAGATCTTGATGCTCAATATGTAAGCAGCTTCACCGAGGTCTTTCTTTGAAAAACTCCTTTCAAACACTCCGTTATGCTTTGCAGAATAATTCTACATTATTTCCGATCCACAATATGTCATTCACATATACTTATCAGAAATGCTGTAGTGCTCCCACTCACTTTCTAGTAAATACAGGCTTCACCGCAAGTCTGTATAAAACTATATGCTTTGATCAACTTATCAAAGCGTATATTCCAACTCCGAGATGCTTGCACCAGTCCATAGATGGATCATTTGGAGCTTGCATATTTTGTTAACACCTTTAGGATCGACAAAACCTTCTGGTTGCATCATATACAACTCTTCTTTAATAAATCCATTAAAGAATGTAGTTTTGACATCCATTTGCCAGATTTCATAAAATGTGGCAATTGCTAACATGATTCGGACAGACTTTTCAGCATCGATACGAGTGAGAAAATCTCATTGTATTCAACATCTTGAACTTTGTCAAAAACCTTTTCGACAAGTCTAGCTTTGTAGATAGTAACACTACTATCAGTGTCCGTCTTCCTCTTGAAGATCCATTTATTTAACATGGCTTGCTGATCATCGAGCAAGTCAATCAAAGTCCATACTTTGTTCTCTTACATGGATCATATCTCAGATTTTATGGCCTCGAGCCATTTCGCGGAATCTGGGCTCATCATCGCTTCCTCATAGTTCGTAGGTTCATCATGGTCTAGTAACATGACTTCCAGAACATGATTACTACACCACTCTGGTGCGGATCTTACTCTGGAAGACCTACGAGGTTCTGTAGTAACTTGATCTGAAGTTTCATGATCAATATCATTAACTTCCTCACTAATTGGTGTAGGAATCACTGGAACTGATTTCTGTGATGAACTACTTTCCAATCTGGGAGAAGGTACAATTACCTCATCAATTTCTATTTTCCTCCCACTCACTTCTTTCGAGAGAAACTTCTTCTCTAGAAAGGATCCATCTTAGCAACGAAAAACTTGCCTTCGGATCTGTGATAGAAGGTGTACCCAATAGTTACCTTTTGGGTATTCTATGAAGACACTTCTCCGATTTGGGTTCGAGCTTATCAGGTGAAAACTTTTTCACATAAGCATCACAACTCCAAACTTTTAAGAAATGACAGCTTAGGTTCTTTGTTAAACCATAGTACATACGGTGTCGTCTCAACGGATTTAGATGGTGCCCTATTAAGCGTGAATGCAGCTGTCTCTAATGCATAACCCCAAAAGCGATATTGGTAAATCGGTAAGAGACATCATTGATCGCACCATATCAAAATAAAGTACTGATTCTGACGTTCGGACACACCATAACGTTGTGGTGTTCCAGGTGGCGTGAGCTGTGAAACTATTCCACATTGTTTTAATTGAAGACCAAACTCGTAACTCAAATATTCATCTCCATGATTAGATCGCAGAAACTTTATTCTCTTGTTACGATAATTTTCTACTTCACTCTGAAATTCTTTGAACTTTTCAACTATTTCAGACTTATGTTTCATCAAGAAGATATACCCATATCTGCTCAAATCATCTTGTGAAGGTCAGAAAATAACGATACTTGCCACGAGCATCAACACTCATTGGATCGCATACATCGGTATGTATTATTTCCAATAAGTCAGTATCTCGTTCCATTGTTCCGAACAACGGAGTTTCAGTCATCTTGCCCAAAAGGCACGGTTACGCAAGCATCAAATGATTCATAACCAAGTGATTCCAAAATCCCATTAGCATGGAGTTTCTTCATGCGCTTTACACCAATATGACCTAAACGGCAGTGCCACAAATAAGTTGCACTATCATTATTAACTTTGCATCTTTTGGCATCAATATTATGAATATGTGTATCACCACGATCGAGATCCAACAAACTATTTTTATTGGGTGTATGACCATCGAAGGTCTTTATTCATGTAAACAGAACAACAATTTATTCTCTTACTTAAATGAATAACCGTATTGCAATAAACATGATCAAATCATATTTATGCTCAACGAAAACTTAAATAACATTTATTTAGGTTCCACACTAATCCCGAAAGTATAGGGAGTGTGCGATGATGATCATATCAATCTTGGAACTACTTCCAACACTCATCGTCACTTCCCCTTCAACTAGTTTCTGTTCATTCTGCAACTCCGTTTCAAGTTACTACTCTTAGCAACCGAACCGATTATCAAATACCGAGGGGTTGCTACGAACACTAGTAAAATATACATCAATAATTTGTATATCAAATATACCTTTGTTCACTTTGCCATCCTTCTTATCCGCAAAAAAACTTGGGGTAGTTCCGCTTCTAGTGACCAGTTCCATTGCAGCAAAAGCACTTAGTCTCAGTCTTAGGTCCAGACTTGTGCTTCTTCACTCGAGCAGCAACTTGCTTGCCGTTCTTCTTGAAGTTCCCCTTCTTCCCTTTGCCCTTTTCCTTGAGACTAGTGGTCTTGTCAATCATCAACACTTGATGCTCTTTCTCGATTTGTACCTTCGTCGATTTCAACATCACGAAGAGCTCGGGAATCGTTTTCGTCATCCCTTGCATACTATAGTTCGTCACGAAGTTCTAGTAACTTAGTGATGGTGACTAGAGAATTCTGTCAATCACTATCTTATCTGGAAGATTAACTCCCACTTGATTCAAGCGATTGAAGTACCCAGACAATCTGAGAACATGCTCACTAGTTGAGCGATTCTCCTCCATCTTTTAGCTATAGAACTTTGTTGGAGATTTCATATCTCTCAACTCGGGTATTTGCTTGAAATATTCACTTCAATTCCTGGAACATCTCATATGGTCCATGACGTTCAAAACGTCTTTGAAGTCCCGATTCTAAGCCGTTAAGTATGGTGCACTAAACTATCAAGTAGTCATCATATTGAGCTAGCCATAGCGTTCATAACGTGCGCATTTGCTCCTGCAATAGGTCTGTCACCTAGCGGTGCATTAAGGACATAATTCTTATGTGCAGCAATGAGGATAAACCTCAGATCACGGATCCAATCCGCATCATTGCTACTAACATTTTTCAATACAATTTTCTCTAGGAACACATATAAAAACATAGGGAAGTAACAACGCGAGCTATTGATCTACAACATAATTTGCAAAATACTACGGGACTAAGTTCATGATAAATTTAAGTTCAATTAATCATATTACTTAAGGACTCCCACTTAGATAGACATCTCTCTAGTCATCTAAGTGATCACGTGATCCAAATCAACTGAACCATAACCGATCATCACGTGAGATGGAGTAGTTTTCAATGGTGAACATCTTATGTTGATCATATCTACTATATGATTCACGCTCGACCTTCGGTCTCCGTGTTCGAGGCCATATCTGCATATGCTAGGCTCGTCAAGTATAACCTGAGTATTCTGCGTGTGCAAAACTGGCTTGCACCCGTTGTAGATGGACGAGAGCTTATCACACCCGATCATCACGTGGTGTCTCGGCACGACGAACTTTGGCAACGGTGCATACTCAGGGAGAACACTACTTGATAATTTTAGTGAGAGATCATCGTAAAATGCTACCGTCAATCAAAGCAAAATAAGATGCATAAAGGATAAACATCACATGCAATCAATATAAGTGATATGATATGGTCATCATCATCTTGTGCTTGTGATCTCCATCGCCGAAGCACCGTCATGATCACCATCGCCACCGCACGACACCTTGATCTCCATCGTAGCATCGTTGTCGTCTTGCCAACTATTGCTTCTACGACTATCGCTACTGCTTAGTGATAAAGTAAAGCAATTACATGGCTTTGCATTTCATACAATAAGCGACAACCATATGGCTCCTGCCGATTGCGATAACTTCGGTTACAAAACATGATCATCTCATACAATAAAATATAGCATCACGTCTTGACCATATCACATCACAACATGCCCTGCAAAAACAAGTTAGACGTCCTCTACTTTGTTGTTGCAAGTTTTACGTGGCTGCTACGGGCTGAGCAAGAACCGTTCTTCCCTACGCATCAAAACCACAGCGATAGTTTGTCAAGTTGGTGCTGTTTTAACCTTCGCAAGGACCGGGCGTAGCCACACTCGGTTCAACTAAAGTGAGAGAGGCAGACACCCGCCGGTCACCTTTAAGCAACGAGTCCTCGGAGCGGTGAAACCAGTCTCGCGTAAGCGTCTGGCGTAATGTCGGTCCGGCCGCTTCATCTCACAATACCGCTGAACCAAAGTATGACATGCTGGTAAGCGGTATGACTTATATCGCCCACAACTCACTTGTGTTCTACTCGTGCATATGACATCAACGCATAAAACCTGGCTCGGATGCCCTTTGTTGGGGAACGTAGTAATTTCAAAAATATTCCTACGCACACGCAAGATCATGGTGATGCATAGCAACGAGAGGGAGAGTGTTGTCTACGTTCCCTCGTAGACCGAAGCGGTAGCGATCACAACGTAGAGGAAGTAGTCGTACGTTCTCCTCGCGATCCAACCGATCCCAGCGCCGTTACTCCGGCGCCTCCGAGTTCTTGGCACACGTTCAGCTCGGTGACGCTCCTCCGGCTCCGATCCAGCAAAGCTCCGGAGAGAGAGTTCCGTCGGCCTGACGGCGTGGTGGACGATCTTGATGTTCTACCGGCGCAGGGCTTCGCCTAAGCACCGCTACGATTTGACCGAGGTGGAATATGGTGGAGGGGGCACCGCTGCACGGCTAAGGAACGATCTCAAGGATCAACTTGTGTGTTCTAGGGTGCCCCCTGCCCCGTATATAAAGGAGCAAGGGGAGGGCCGGCCGGCCCTAGGAGGCACGCCAGGAGGGAGGAGTCCTCCTCCTAGTGGGAGTGGGACTCCCTTTCCTAGTCCTACTAGGAAGAAGGAAGGGGAAGGAAAGAGAGGAGAGGGAGAGGGAAGGGCCGCGCCCCCCCTTGTCCAGTCGGACTCCTCATGGGGGCGCGCCACCTCCTGGTGCAGCCCTCTCTCTCCCTCTTGGCCCAATAAGGCCCATTACTTCACGGGGGTTCGGTAACCCCTCCGGCACTCCGGTTTTCTCCGGAAACTTCCGGAACCTTTCCGTGTCCGAATATAGCCGTCCAATATATCAATCTTTATGTCTCGATCATTTCGAGACTCCTCGTCATGTCCGTGATCACATCCAGGACTCCGAACTCCTTCGGTACATCAAAATACACAAACTCATAATATAACCGTCCTTGAAACCTTAAGCGTGCGGACCCTACGGTTCGAGAATAATGTAGACATGACCGAGACACATCTCCGGTCAATAACCAATAAGCGGGACCTGGATGCCCATATTGGCTCCTACATATTCTCTGAAGATCTTTATCGGTCAGACCGCATAACAACATCGTTGTTCCCTTTGTCATCGGTATGTTACTTGCCCGAGATTCGATCGTCGGTATCCAATACCTAGTTCAATCTCGTTCTTGGCAAGTCTCTTTACTCGTTACGTAATGCATCATTCCGTAACTAACTCATTAGCTACATTGCTTGCAAGGCTTATAGTGATGTGCATTACCGAGAGGGCCGGAGATACCTCTCCGACAATCGGAGTGACAAAACCTAATCTCGAAATCGCCAACCCAACATGTACCTTTGGAGACACCTGTAGTACTCCTTTATAATCACCCGATTCGTTGTGACGTTTGGTAGCACCCAAAGTGTTCCTCCGTAAGCAGGAGTTGCATAATCTCATAGTTACTGGAACATGTATAAGTCATGAAGAAATCAATAGCAACATACTAAACGATCAAGTGCTATGCTAACGGAATGGGTCATGTCAATCAGATCATTCTCCTAATGATGTGATCCGTTAATCAAATGACAACTCATGTCTATGGTTAGGAAACATAACCATCTTTGATTAACGAGCTAGTCAAGTAGAGGCATACTAGTGACACTTTGTTTGTCTATATATTCACACATGTATTATGTTTCCGGTTAATACAATTCTAGCATGAATAATAAACATTTATCATGAAATAAGGAAATAAATAATAACTTTATTATTGCCTCTAGGGCATATTTCCTTCAGTCTCCCACTTGCACTAGAGTCAATAATCTAGATCAAATCACCATGTGATTAACATCGATAGTTCACATCATCATGTGATTAACACCCATAGTTCAGATCGCCATGTGACCAACACCCAAAAGGGTTTACTAGATTCAGTAATCTAGTTCACATCGCTATGTGATTAACACCCAAAGAGTACTAAGGTGTGATCATGTTTTGCTTGTGAGAGAATCTTAGTCAACGGGTCTTTCATATTCAGATCCGTTATGTATTTTGCAATTTTCTATGTCTACAATGCTGCACGGAGCTACTCTAGCTAATTGCTCCCACTTTCAATATGTATCTAGATCGAGACTTAGAGTCATCCAGATCGGTGTCAAAACTTGCATCGGCGTAACCCTTTACGACGAACCTTTTGTCACTTCCATAATCGAGAAACATATCCTTATTCCACTAAGGATAATTTTGACCGCTGTCCGATGATCTACTCCTAAATCACTATTGTACTCTCTTGCCAAACTCGATTGTAGGGTATACAATAAATCTGGTACACAGCATGGCATACTTTATAGAACCTATGGCCAAGGCATAGGGAATGACTTTCATTCTCATTCTATCTTCTGCCGTGGTCGGGTTTTGAGTCTTACTCAATTTCACACCTTGTAACACAGGCAAGAACTCTTTCTTTGACTGTTCCATTTTGAACTACTTCAAAATCTTGTCAAGGTATGTACTCATTGAAAAAAAAAAACTTATCAAGCGTCTTGATCTATCTCTATAGATCTTGATGCTCAATATGTAAGCAGCTTCACCGAGGTCTTTCTTTGAAAAACTCCTTTCAAACACTCCGTTATGCTTTGCAGAATAATTCTACATTATTTCCGATCCACAATATGTCATTCACATATACTTATCGGAAATCTTGTAGTGCTCCCACTCACTTTCTAGTAAATACAGGCTTCACCGCAAATGCATATAAAACTATATGCTTTGATCAACTTATCAAAGCGTATATTCCAACTCCGAGATGCTTGCACTAGTCCATAGATGGATCGCTGGAGCTTGCATATTTTGTTAACACCTTTAGGATCGACAAAACCTTCTGGTTGCATCATATACAACTCTTCTTTAATAAATCCATTAAAGAATGTAGTTTTGACATCCATTTGCCAGATTTCATAAAATGTGGCAATTGCTAACATGATTCGGACAGACTTTTCAGCATCGATACGAGTGAGAAAATCTCATTGTATTCAACATCTTGAACTTTGTCAAAAACCTTTTCGACAAGTCTAGCTTTGTAGATAGTAACACTACTATCAGTGTCCGTCTTCCTCTTGAAGATCCATTTATTTAACATGGCTTGCTGATCATCGAGCAAGTCAATCAAAGTCCATACTTTGTTCTCTTACATGGATCATATCTCAGATTTTATGGCCTCGAGCCATTTCGCGGAATCTGGGCTCATCATCGCTTCCTCATAGTTCGTAGGTTCATCATGGTCTAGTAACATGACTTCCGAACATGATTACTACACCACTACAGTGCGGATCTTACTACGGAAGACCTCACGAGGTTCTGTAGTAACTTGATCTGAAGTTTCATGATCAATATCATTAACTTCCTCACTAATTGGTGTAGGAATCACTTTGGAACTGATTTCTGTGATGAACTACTTTCCAATCTGGGAGAAGGTACAATTACCTCATCAATTTCTATTTTCCTCCCACTCACTTCTTTCGAGAGAAACTTCTTCTCTAGAAAGGATCCATCTTAGCAACGAAAAACTTGCCTTCGGATCTGTGATAGAAGGTGTACCCAATAGTTACCTTTTGGGTATTCTATGAAGACGCACTTCTCCGATTTGGGTTCGAGCTTATCAGGTGAAAACTTTTTCACATAAGCATCACAACTCCAAACTTTTAAGAAATGGCAGCTTAGGTTTACTGTTAAACCATAGTACATACGGTGTCGTCTCAACGGATTTAGATGGTGCCCTATTAAACGTGAATGCAACTGTCTCTAATGCATAACCCCAAAACGATATTGGTAAATCGGTAAGAGACATCATTGATCGCACCATATCAAAATAAAGTACTGATTCTGACGTTCGGACACACCATAACGTTGTGGTGTTCCAGGTGGCGTGAGCTGTGAAACTATTCCACATTGTTTTAATTGAAGACCAAACTCGTAACTCAAATATTCATATCCATGATTAGATCGCATGAAACTTTATTTTCTTGTTACGATAATTTTCTACTTCACTCTGAAATTCTTTGAACTTTTCAACTATTTCAGACTTATGTTTCATCAAGAAGATATACCCATATCTGCTCAAATCATCTTGTGAAGGTCAGAAAATAACGATACTTGCCACGAGCATCAACACTCATTGGATCGCATACATCGGTATGTATTATTTCCAATAAGTTAGTATCTCGTTCCATTGTTCCGAACAACGGAGTTTCAGTCATCTTGCCCAAAAGGCACGGTTCGCAAGCATCAAATGATTCATAACCAAGTGATTCCAAAATCCCATTAGCATGGAGTTTCTTCATGCGCTTTACACCAATATGACCTAAACGGCAGTGCCACAAATAAGTTGCACTATCATTATTAACTTTGCATCTTTTGGCATCAATATTATGAATATGTGTATCACCACGATCGAGATCCAACAAACTATTTTTATTGGGTGTATGCCCATCGAAGGTCTTTATTCATGTAAACAAAACAACAATTTATTCTCTTACTTAAATGAATAACCGTATTGCAATAAACATGATCAAATCATATTTATGCTCAACGAAAACGCCAAATAACATTTATTTAGGTTCCACACTAATCCCGAAAGTATAGGGAGTGTGCGATGATGATCATATCAATCTTGGAACTACTTCCAACACTCATCGTCACTTCCCTTCAACTAGTTTCTGTTCATTCTGCAACTCCCGTTTCAAGTTACTACTCTTAGCAACTGAACCAGTATCAAATACCGAGGGGTTGCTACGAACACTAGTAAAATATACATCAATAATTTGTATATCAAATATACCTTTGTTCACTTTGCCATCCTTCTTATCCGCAAAAAAACTTGGGGTAGTTCCGCTTCTAGTGACCAGTTCCATTGCAGCAAAAGCACTTAGTCTCAGTCTTAGGTCCAGACTTGGGCTTCTTCACTCGAGCAGCAACTTGCTTGCCGTTCTTCTTGAAGTTCCCCTTCTTCCCTTTGCCCTTTTCCTTGAGACTAGTGGTCTTGTCAATCATCAACACTTGATGCTCTTTCTCGATTTGTACCTTCGTCAATTTCAACATCACGAAGAGCTCGGGAATCGTTTCGTCATCCCTTGCATACTATAGTTCGTCACGAAGTTCTAGTAACTTAGTGATGGTGACTAGAGAATTCTGTCAATCACTATCTTATACGGAAGATTAACTCCCACTTGATTCAAGCGATTGAAGTACCCAGACAATCTGAGAACATGCTCACTAGTTGAGCGATTCTCCTCCATCTTTTAGCTATAGAACTTTGTTGGAGATTTCATATCTCTCAACTCGGGTATTTGCTTGAAATATTAACTTCAATTCCTGGAACATCTCATATGGTCCATGACGTTCAAAACGTCTTTGAAGTCCCGATTCTAAGCCGTTAAGTATGGTGCACTAAACTATCAAGTAGTCATCATATTGAGCTAGCCAAACGTTTATAACGTGCGCATTTGCTCCTGCAATAGGTCATCACCTAGCGGTGCATTAAGGACATAATTCTTACATGCAGCAATGAGGATAAACCTCAGATCACGGATCCAATCCGCATCATTGCTACTAACATTTTTCAATACAATTTTCTCTAGGAACACATATAAAAACATAGGGAAGTAACAACGCGAGCTATTGATCTACAACATAATTTGCAAAATACTACCAGGACTAAGTTCATGATAAATTAAAGTTCAATTAATCATATTACTTAAGAACTCCCACTTAGACAGACATCTCTCTAGTCATCTAAGTGATCACGTGATCCAAATCAACTAAACCATAACCGATCATCACGTGAGATGGAGTAGTTTTCAATGGTGAACATCTTATGTTGATCATATCTACTATATGATTCACGCTCGACCTTTCGGTCTCCGTGTTCCGAGGCCATATCTGCATATGCTAGGCTCGTCAAGTATAACCTGAGTATTCTGCGTGTGCAAAACTGGCTTGCACCCGTTGTAGATGGACGTAGAGCTTATCACACCCGATCATCACGTGGTGTCTCGGCACGCATTTAACTTTGGCAACGGTGCATACTCGGGAGAACACTACTTGATAATTTTAGTGAGAGATCATCTTAAAATGCTACCGTCAATCAAAGCAAAATAAGATGCATAAAGGATAAACATCACATGCAATCAATATAAGTGATATGATATGGTCATCATCATCTTGTGCTTGTGATCTCCATCGCCAAGCACCGTCATGATCACCATCGTCACTGGCGCTACACCTTGATCTCCATCGTATCATCGTTGTCGTCTCTCCATCTATTGCTTCTATGAGTATCGCTACTGCTTAGTGATAAAGTAAAGCTATTACATGGCTTTTGCATTTCTTACAATAAAGCGACAACCATATGGCTCTCGCCATTGCCGATAACTCGGTTACAAAACATGATCATCTCATACAATAAAATATAGCATCACGTCTTGACCATATCACATCACAACATGCCTGCAAAAACAAGTTAGACGTCCTCTACTTTGTTGTTGCAAGTTTTACGTGGCTGCTACGGGCTGAGCAAGAACCGTTCTTACCTACGCATCAAAACCACAGCGATAGTTTGTCAAGTTGGTGATGTTTTAACCTTCGCAAGGACCGGGCGTAGCCAAACTCGGTTCAACTAAAGTGAGAGAGACACACACCCGCCGGTCACCTTAAAGCAAAGACTCCTCGGAGCGGTGAAACCAGTCTCGGCGTAAGCGTCTGGCGTAATGTCGGTCCGGCCGCTTCATCTCACAATACCGCTGAACCAAAGTATGACATGCTGGTAAGCGATGACTTATATCGCCCACAACTCACTTGTGTTCTACTCGTGCATATGACATCAACGCATAAAACCTGGCTCGGATGCCACTGTTGGGGAACGTAGTAATTTCAAAAATATTCCTACGCACACGCAAGATCATGGTGATGCATAGCAACGAGAGGGGAGAGTGTTGTCTACGTACTCAGAGACCAAGCGGAAGCGATCACAACGTAGAGGAAGTAGTCAGACGTTCTCCTCGCGATCCAACCGATCCCAGCGCCGTTATTCGGCGCCCGAGTTCTTGGCACACGCTCAGCTCGGTGACGCTCCTCGGGCTCCGATCCAGCAAAGCTCCGGGAGAGAGAGTTCCACAAGACGACGGCGTGGTGGCGATCTTGATGTTCTACCGACGCAGGCTTCGCCTAAGCACCGCCACGATTTGACCGAGGTGGAATATGGTGGAGGGGGCACCAGACACGGCTAAGGAACGATCTCAAGGATCAACTTGTGTGTTCTAGGGTGCCCCCTGCCCCGTGATATAAAGGAGCAAGGGGAGGGCCGGCCGGCCCTAGGAGGCGCGCCAAGGGGGGGAGTCCTCCTCCTAGTGGGAGTAGGACTCCCTTCCTAGTCCTACTAGGAAGAAGGAAGGGGAAGGAAAGAGAGGAGAGGGAGAGGGAAGGGGCCGCCCCCCCTGTCCAGTCGGACTCCCCATGGGGGGGGCGCCACCTCCTGGTGCAGCCCTCTCTCTCCCCTCTTGGCCCAATAAGGCCCATTACTTCCCCGGGGGGTTCCGGTAACCCCTCCGGCACTCCGGTTTTCTCCGGAAACTTCCGGAACCTTTCCGTGTCCGAATATAGCCGTCCAATATATCAATCTTTATGTCTCGATCATTTCGAGACTCCTCGTCATGTCCGTGATCACCTCCGGGACTCGAACTCCTTCGGTACATCAAAATACACAAACTCATAATATAACCGTCATCGAAACCTTAAGCGTGCGGGACCTACGGTTCGAGAATAATGTAGACATGACCGAGACACATCTCCGGTCAATAACCAATAGCGGGACCTGGATGCCCATATTGGCTCCTACATATTCTGAAGATCTTTATCGGTCAGAGCGCATAACAACATACGTTGTTCCCTTTGTCATCGGTATGTTACTTGCCCGAGATTCGATCGTCGGTATCCAATACCTAGTTCAATCTCAATTCTTGGCAAGTCTCTTTACTCGTTCACGTAATGCATCATTCCGTAACTAACTCATTATCTACATTGCTTGCAAGGCTTATAGTGATGTGCATTACCGAGAGGGCCCAGAGATACCTCTCCGACAATCGGAGTGACAAAACCTAATCTCGAAATACGCCAACCCAACATGTACCTTTGGAGACACCTGTAGTACTCCTTTATAATCACCCGATTACGTTGTGACGTTTGGTAGCACCCAAAGTGTTCCTCCGTAAACGGAGTTGCATAATCTCATAGTTACAGGAACATGTATAAGTCATGAAGAAAGCAATAGCAACATACTAAGCGATCAAGTGCTATGCTAACGGAATGGGTCATGTCAATCAGATCATTCTCCTAATGATGTGATCCCGTTAATCAAATGACAACTCATGTCTATGGTTAGGAAACATAACCATCTTTGATTAACGAGCTAGTCAAGTAGAGGCATACTAGTGACACTTTGTTTGTCTATATATTCACACATGTATTATGTTTCCGGTTAATACAATTCTAGCATGAATAATAAACATTTATCATGAAATAAGGAAATAAATAATAACTTTATTATTGCCTCTAGGGCATATTTCCTTCATCATAAACTTTAGAACTGGATGTTTTTACCATTTGGTTGCCGCGGTGATGTGGTATACCAGGACGAGATCCTCCACGCATAACTGTAGAACTGCAGCCTTTTGCGGAGGTTCATCTTCCCTCGTATACTCGACATCAACGGCGATCGACCGAGAAAGCATGCCGCCGAGCCTCCTCCTGATCTTGCGGATCCTCTTGTCGGCTTGGCCTGCGGATTGCTGGTGCATACGACATCCAGCTTCTCCTTCTTCAGGTGGATATCAACCATGAGCGGCACGGTGTAGTCCTGCTTCTGCGCGGGGACCGGAACATCGTCGTCGACCACCAGCTGCTCCTTGCCAGACGCCTCACCTTGGTGATGCTTGGCAGACGGAGGGGAGTTGCTCCATGATGCCTCCGCCATTCTCTTGGCAGACGGAGGGGAGTTGCTCCACGATTCCTCCGCCATTGCCCTCCTGGCCAGCGATGGTGGAGGCAGAGGGAGGAAGATGGAGAGGCAATGGAATGAGGAGGGAGGCAGAGGGAGGCAGATTGAGCGGCAATGGAATAGGAGGGGAGTTCCCTGCGTCGTGGGGAGTTGCCAGTGGAGGGGAGTCGTGGGGAGTTGCCAGTGGAAGGGAGGCGTGGGGAGTTGCCTCGAAAACTCAAACGTCCTGCCCTTTGGCCCTCGAAAAATCTGGAGGGGAGACGTGGGCCCTTTGGTTTGTCCTGTTTCTGAAACAAAAAAAAAATAACAGCCATATTTTGCTCTCACTGCAACCATATTAAGAGATAAAAAATGGCACCAAAAAGTCACTGCAGCCATCCTAAATGGCACGAAAACAGCACCAAAACAACATCAGCCAAAACAGCAAAAAATGCATCCATCGATCGTTCTTTATTTCTTCTAACATTCCGTGTTCTGTGCAGTGAGATAGACACAACGCTACAAATGCAGGCTGACAACGCCTGCGATTTCATGACCATCGTGACAGACGGCGGCTTCATCCACGCTCGGTCCCATGAGTTGAGTCGAAAGTAGTGATGCTATGTGTAGTTCTGAAACATTGATTGGCTCATGTTGTAATTAAACTTTAATGAATTGTATGTCTCTTTGGTTTGGACAGTCGTTAAACTTAGATGTAATCGATGCTATTTATTACTAGGACCATGAATTGTGCTATTAATGTCTTGCTTTTCTCTTCCGATCCTTTTGTTGCATACTTATTTATTGCTTATGTATTGTCTGTTGTTTGGCTTGTGCATAGAGATGCCGTCGTATGTCGTGTACAAGGGTAAGGTTCCCGGAGTCTATGACGACTGGGAGGAGTTTCGAGACAGGTTCACCATTTCAGCGGTAACAGTTACAAAGGGTACACCACTAGGGCGGAGGCGGAATCTAGATACGCCCGCTATCTAGCGGGAGAGAGGAGGGAGCGTTGGAGGAACCGGATGAAGACCAGTTTCATCGCGATGATGCTCATCGTGATGACCGCAACTCTCTTCTATGTGATGGTAGTTTAGATGATCGATATCGACTTGTAATATGAAGACAAACTCGCTACTCGCGGTCTCGAGACTTGTAATGTTCTATCTTTGTTCGGTCTTTTGAATTCGGAGACTAATATGATGAATTGTATTTGGAGAGCTATCTTCTATTGTATTGGATGAATGTGCTGTTGCTATGTGGTGCTGTCTATATTCTGTCCAATAATATATTTTGTAACCTGTGAAAATATCAGAAATTTGCATTTTTCCAACCACCTCCAAATCACCTAAGTTTTGGCACACATGATCTCTTCCACAAACAAAACTAGGTTTCCAAGTTTTTGTATTTTTTTATATTTTTTTTAAATTATAATGCCCTCTAGACTGACTGGTGAAAACATCGGTCTATGCCTCAAGGGGGCATTGTATAATAATTTTTTTTCAAAATTTTCTTGCATACACATGTTTTGCACATGTGGGTGACCATGTACAAGAAAATTTGGATGATTTGGAGGTGGTGGAAAAATTCACGTTTTTAGAAAAATGGCTTAAGTAATGGTCCCTCCGGAAATGCGGGCATTTTTTCGACCACCTCCAAATCACCTCAGTTTTGGCACACATGATCTCTTCCACAAACAAAACTAGGTTTCCAAGTTTTTGTATTTTTTAATTTTTTCTGAACTTATAATGCCCTCTAAACTGACTGCTGAAAACATCGGTCTATGCCTCATGGGGGCATTGTAAAATAAATTTTTTCAAAATTTTCTTGCATACACATGTTTTGCACATGTGGGTGACCATGTACAAGAAAATTTGGGTGATTTGGAGGTGGTGGGAAAATTCACGTTTTTTCAAAAAATGGCTTAAGTTAGACCAAATGGTCCCTCCGGGAATGCGGGCATTTTTTCGACCACCTCCAAATCACCTCAGTTTTGGCACACATGATCTCTTCCACAAACAAAACTAGGTTTCCAAGTTTTTGTATTTTTTTTTGAATTTATAATGCCCTCTAGACTAACTGCTGAAAACATCGGTCTATGCCTCAAGGGGGCATTGTAAAATAATTTTTTTCAAAATTTTCTTGCATACACATGTTTTGCACATGTGGATGACCATGTACAAGAAAATTTGGGTGATTTGGAGGTGGTGGAAAAATTCACGCTTTTTTAAAAAAAATGGCTTAAGTTAGACCAAATGGTCCCTCCGGGAATGCGGGCATTTTCTCGACCACCTCCAAATCACCTCAGTTTTGGCACACATGATCTCTTCCACAAACAAAACTAGGTTTCCAAGTTTTTGTATTTTTTATATTTTTTTTGAATTTATAATGCCCTCTAGACTGACTGCTGAAAACATCGGTCTATGCCTCAAGGGGGCATTGTAAAATAATTTTTTCAAAATTTTCTTGCATACACATGTTTTGCACATATGGGTGACCATGTACAAGAAAATTTGGGTGATTTGGAGGTGGTGGAAAAATTCACGTTTTTTTAAAAAAATGGCTTAAGTTAGACCAAATGGTCCCTCCGGGAATGCGGGCATTTTTTCGACCACCTTCAAATCACCTCAGTTTTGGCACACATGATCTCTTCCACAAACAAAACTAGGTTTTCAAGTTTTTATATTTTTTTGAATTTATAATGCCCTTTAGACTGACTGCCGAAAACATCGGTCTATGCCTCAAGGGGACCTGCATGCAAGAGTCGGGGACCTGCATATGAATAGTGATTCATCAAGGCCTTAACAACTACTGACACGGCGGCTGCCGCCCGATTTGCATGTAGCGTAGATGAACGTGCATGGAGGTTTTTCAAAGATTTCCAAGCACACCCGAGTGAGCCCCGCTTATTTAAAAAATACGTCAGTCATTATTGCTCTGTAAATGAAGAATATGCATGATGATTATGAATATGCATGACAACCATAGTAAGGGTGAAGAATCATAATGCCCAATTTGTCGAAATACATCATCATTCTTAAAGTTGGACATCACATGATACACACAGAAAGTGGAAACGAAAGATGTCGAACTAATACAGTAACATGGCAGTACAACCGCACTTCACTAAATTACTGTCACGATGAAATAGAATGTAAAGACCACGTCACACAAAGCTGAATGGCACACGACTTTCTCTGGCTCATCGTCGGTTCATGCTGTATGTAGATATCACAGTTCAGCCTCGAGATCCTACACAGAAGAATAGAATAAATCACATGGACATCAATTATGAGTAAAACACATGCAAAAAAATATGAACATATTTCGTACCTCTAGCAATTTAGCGCATTTACGTCGATTGTGACCTGGTTTCTTGCAATAGCCACAGATATTCTGTGATCTTGACTTCTTTGTCTTTGCCTGCAGCCTTTTCTTCGGTGCACCTCGTCCTGGCACATGCACGGGATCCAGAACCTTATCAACTTTCTGCGAGTGCGGCATCAACGGGCCAAACCTAATGCTGTTATGCTGAGCATTAGTTGACTCCTTGCTGTCAGCTAGTTCAAAACTTGATTGCTTGCCATGATGTTGTGCTTGCAAAAGCATCTTTAGACGGTGATAGTCCTCATCAGAGTGGCATGCCTGGAAACTTGCGGCGTGACTACAATTCCGCAACTCGCGGTACCTCTGCAGGCTTAGCGAATAGTCATACATCTGGTTTTTTCTGGTAGGTGCGTATGCACATTTTGCATTCATAGTCCACCTAGTGGGAACGCAACAACCGGGCAGAATTGTTTGTTTTAAAATCCCCAATATGTAAAAAATGTGGGAACATGGTGTGCTTGCGCATTCCAGCTTACGACAAGAACAACTCACCCTGTGCAAAAGACCTCCTTGCTCTTCAATGCGCACTCCAAACTTTTTATCCATTCTTTCCTGCTTGGACACAACATAAGTGGAATCTTCTGATCCATCTAGTATCTCTCTAATCTGACATTTGCTGACAGCATCTATGCTCCATAAGACCATCTTAAAGACCCTAGGTGTGAAAACTGTTGAGGCGTGTTTATCAAGCGGCGAAGCATTTTCCTCTGTAAATGGAATGGACTGCAAGGCTTCGACGTCATGGATAACTTCGTTAATCCGTGGCGACGCAAGGCAACGCTCATAGTGCTCTAGCATTTCAAACAACGACATCTTACCCTCAAGATGCGTATGTAGCACAGAGTTCAAGCTCTCACTCCTTTGATTGCTGCTCAATCCTAGGAAACAACGCCTCAAGATATGGAGCACACCACAACTTTCTCATCCGATACATCTGATGCAGCCAAGACTCCTCACTGGTTACTTTATTCCGTTGTAAGAATTGTATCCATTTTATCTCATGCTCTTCAATGGAAGAAGTATCATAAATGAAAGATCTGAATTCCTCCTTTACGTCGTCATCATGCAGATGGCGTACAATGTTTTGCTGAATGTGCCATATACATAGTCTATGGTTTGAGTTTGGCCAGACCACCCTTATTGCTGTCTGCATTGCAAGGTCCCCATCTGTGATCACAGATATCGGATGCTTCTGTGCCATGCAATCAGAAAAGGTCCGCAACATCCACTCGTATGCCTGGCTTGTTTCATGAGAAATTATACCACAGCCAAATATAACAGTGCTGCGGTGGTGATTCAACCCGACAAAAGGCACGAATGGCAGATCGTATTTGTTGGTTCTGTATGTGCTATCAAAAACAATGACGTCTCCGAAAGCCTCGTAGTCAAGTCGCGATTGACTATCAGCCCAGAACAGTCCCTTCAGATGGCCATGTTCGTCTACCAAGTACTTGAAGAAAAATCCACATCTCGCTCTCGCCTCGCCATCATGTGCATGATCACCGCTTTAGCATCACCGCACTGATTGTCTCCTGCTTATTAGCATGGCAGAAATTGTAGACGCCCTCTTTATGCTTCCAACCTTATCAAATCCACCGTATTGAAAGCACAAAATATCCATAATACGGTATTTACGGATCCCACATTTTTCCATGTCCGCAATGTCCGCTTTCTGCTCATCGCTAATTCGTCTGTGCGAACGCAGCAGACAAGAAAGATCCCGTGGGGCTAGAGGATGGCTGTGCTCATCGATGAAATCCTTGACAAACCACCGACCGGTTTCCTCCTGTCTCGTAATGACCAATTTAGCATTACACCCAACACGAGTTAAACTTCATGGCCTCCTCTTTCTATCTTCCATCTTTCTTTTCATGTGCTTATCTTCAGAAACCCTTGACGACTACACACAATTTTCCTTAAAATTATGTATTTGTTGGATCCATCCCACTCAACGTAGCTTTTCCTCACACTAAAACCTTTTTCAAGAGCATATTTGTTGTAGAATTCATAGCCTTCAGCCTCACTATCAAACATCTTGCTGACAACATTTACATACTCGAACATACTCTCATCACTTGCATACGCCTATGTCTTCCTGCATATGACATGTGAGGAAACCAATCATCAACATCTTTCTGTTTATCAATGTTGCAGGTGTAAAATAGCTCATAGGCAAAGACAAGTGCATGGAAAAGACTTTGCTGGTTTGACATGTGAGGGAAACCAATCATCAACGTCCAACAAGTAGTATCTCATCTTCCTTTAAACTATATTTCATGCGCTTATGCAAACCTAAAGTGATGATGACTTTAATAAACTAAATTAAGTGAACTATGGAACCAGTATCTCATCTTCCTTTAGTATATCTCATCTCAAACGTCAACATCTTACTTAAACAAACATGATGCGATTAGCTCAAGAGAAACTATGCCACGATGAAGCTTTCCATTCGTTGTTCTAGTCAGTACCCGGATCTTGTGGGGTTGAGGTTGTACTGCATGCACGGTGGAGGGGCACAACGTCCAAGAGAACGAGCAGAACGCCAAGCCGAATTCATACCTTAATGATGGTACGCGCTAAGAGATGGGATCGCTCGCCGCCGTCGCCTTCGATTCAGCCGGCGCAGATCCGGCCTTCTTCTTCGGTGACGGCGTGGGGGGCTGGGGACGGAGAAGGACGAGGACGATGAATTTATTCCTCTCACCAGGCAGGTCGAGGACGGAGAAGGTCGAGCGGCGGCGGCATTTAATAGATCGGAGGAGGATTCTGAACTGGATCGAGTAGACATGGATCTGGTCCTCGTGTGATCGGTTCAAGAAAAGATATTTCCCGGACCATTATGCCCTTATCGCAATTAACATATTAAATTTAATCAATTAAAATTCCCCGCAAGATCTGACGGCTAACAAAAATCAGACGTGATCAGACATGTAAGTACTGCTAAGTACTCCGAGTACTAACCCAATCACCGTAAAACAGCTCTTTATATGCTATAGAAAGTACTCCCTCCGTCCGAAAATACTTGTCGGAGGAATGGATATATCTAGACGTAATTTAGTTCTAGATACATCCATTTTCATCCATTTCTCTAACAAGTATTTCCGGACGGAGGGAGTATATCATTGGCTTTCTATTTGAAATGGGATTCTAATCATATAATTTTTGTAACATATAGTTTATATTTTATTATAATTTTTGTGACATATAGTTTATATTTTATTGATTAAGTATGTCACTGCATCAAATTCATGGTTTTTTAAAGTAAATATAAATTTGGAATATATGTATTTTTTTAAATATGTTCAAAAGAAAGAAAACCAGTAGAAAACCGTAGAAAAAAAAAACTAACCTGTAGCCAAACTGGACACTCGCAATGGGCGACCCTATGTTCCATCTCTCGTCAGGCGATGTATAGACGCGCCCGTTGTGAGACCTCAAGTCAGAGAACCTGCTATTATGTGCACATAACAAGCATGCACACACACCCGCGCGATGGTGTGTCAGCCCATTTATTACTGAGTTTTTCAAAAACAAATCAATTGATTTAAAGAATAAAATGTTATAAGCATTTAAAAACTAAATTCTATAATATGAGAAAATAATAATCTTTATGTCTATGTGTATAAATGTTTGTCCTATATGTGGAAAACAAATTCATGCTGATAAAAAATGTTCATCACCTATTTGAAAAATATTTGTCGCATGTTTAGCAGATGTTTTCCTTGTATTTTAGAAATGGTCGTTGCATATTTGAAAAATATTCACCGCCTATTTTAACAGCATGTTCACCATGTACTGTAAAATTGGTCATCGTGTATCAATGAAATGTTCATCTTTTGTTTTAAAAAACTGATCATCATGTATTTCAATTTTTTTATTGTGTATCTGAAAATGGTAATATATTTAAAAAATAATGTATTTCAGGGAATCTAATAGATTTAAAATTTTCAATATCGTGTGAATATATGCTCATATACTGAAAAGAAATTCAAACTATAAAATAATAAATCAAGAAGCAAAAAGAAAAAAAACACAAAGTGCTAAACATACATTAAAGAAAAAGTGAAAATAAAGTTTAAAATAAAAAGTAAAAAGAAGAAAAACGAAATCCTGACCTTGCGTGGCCCGTGAAACAAGAAACCGGAAGATGAAAAAGAAAAAGCAAAAACACAAGAACTAAGATTGCTATTTCTGGGCTTGCAGCTTAGTCAGACATTACGATTTTGGAAACTAAAAGACGACATTACGATGCTACTGAAATCTTACACCGGCATGCAAGAGGAAGCTCGGTCGACCATATGCTAGGAAGCATACGAACTAAGCACACTCATCTTATTGACTAGACAACACATCACACTCACACACAAACACATCGTGCGTGCATCCTACCGTTCACTCACAAGCACTGAATTATTTCATCTCTCACATGTCGGCGGCATGGCCCTAATCATCGCCGTGGGCGGTTTCGATGCTGACAGGCTTGTTGGGGACGGCGCAGTCGTTCCGGATCTCGCCCTGGTTGCCTGTGAGCACATCCATGTTGGTCATCTTGGTCATGGACTTGGCGAACTGCTCGAAGAAGGCGCCCTGGTCGAGGGAGAACCGGGTGGCCAAGGCCTTGGTGGCCGGGTGGTCGATGAGGAACTGGTCTGACTTGAACAGCCCCTGCCTTGCTACCAGGTCCAAGTAAAACTTGTTGTCGAAGGCGTCTGGCGTGCGCACGTCGAGGTTCTGCGTCGCGTTGCCGGTGAAGTCCTTGTCGCACTTGTTCTTAAGCATCGCGGCGAACTTGGGGTCGATGGCCGGGTTCGGCCCGAAGCCCGGCTTAAAGCGGTTCTCGAAGGCCGAGCAGTGCGCGACGCCGAAGGTGTGCGCGCCAGAGAGGGCCACCAGGTCTGTCACGTCGAGGCCACGGTTCTTGAAGGACTGGATGAGCGTGGGCACATCGGAGGAGGGCGCCGGTAGCTTGCTGACCTGGGCGCGCGCCGGGGCGAGCGCGTCGCGGCGGCCGAGGGCCACGTCGAATCGTGGCCCGCCGGCCTTGATGAGCGCTTCGCGGGTGGCGAGCACGGTGATGTCGGCGCAGGACACCTTGTTGTCCTGGCAGGCGGTGTGCACCGCATTGCGGATGCGCTCGATGAGGTCCAGCGCCACACGCCGAAGCGTAAAGTTAGGCCCCGTTGGCTGCTCACCGTTGGCTGCGTTAAGGAGCACCGATGCGTCGCAGCCCTGTAACCACCGTGCAGTAATAATAAGCGTTATTCAATTACAAAGACACACACACACACACACATATAGATAGATACAAACATAGTGACTCCGTTTCAAAATATTTGTCATGGTTTTAGTTTGTACTGTATCTAAACTAAAACTAGGATAATTATTATGGAACGGAGGGAGTGCATATTATTTGGGACGTTGATACGCACCTGCGGGAAGCAGTCATGGAAGAGGATGCGGATGAGGCCGGGCGCCACGCCGACGTTGCCCCGGAAGGTCTCCGCCACATGAGACGCCACGATCTGGTCCAGCTGCGGGCACGTCTTCTTGTAGAAGTCAGGGGACAGACCCCCGGCGGCTGCTGCCGAATGTGCGGCGGAGACCAAGGCCAGGACTACAACAACGGCTGCTGCCGCTCTGGGCGCCATTGCTGAAGTCGAGCTTCCTCTTCCTTGCAGAGCTAGGTAGGTATGAGGGAGGGGACGGCCGTGTGGCTTGCACAAGATACCCACTCACCCCTCGTTATTTATAGACGGCTAATGACCTTCATACTTAGGGGATGGTCGTGTGGCTAGCATAGCTCGATGTGATCCACAGGACAGGGTGAGAGACCCTAAACCCTAAGTACAAAAGGGGAACAACAAGCATGACCAAGGTCAGAAAATCAAGCAGTTCCTTGAACGTTGCTCCTCTTGGTTCCTGACAGCCCGCATATGCTGGTACGTACATGTAAGGAAAAAGTAGACCACACTGCCCGATTGTGATTCCATACATGGAGTGAGTTAATTGCACAGAAGTACCACAATTCGGGCATCACATGCAGATTGATACCACGATTGCTAATTTTTGCGTGTCAGTACCAACATTGGTGTAAGTTTTTGCAATTTAGGCTAAAACGCGTATTTATACGTATTGACGCCCGATCCGACAGGTCGGGCCCACCCGTCAGGTGCCACGCTGGCCAATGGTAGCGTGCCTGCCGACTAGGACGAGCCGGTGCGCTGCAACCTGGTCCGGTCGCACCATTCCCTCCCTCCCTCCTCGCTCGTTTCCTCCGTCGCCGCCGCCCGCGTCATTGCCGACGCCCGCCCGCCCCGCCGACGCCATGGTTTTGGAGGACGAAAGCAGCGACGACCATTCTAGCCTCCCGTACATGCAGTCTTCCTCCACAGACGGTCTCAACGAGGTCAGTAAAGGGTTAGGGTTAGGGTTTCAGATTTGGGATTTCTTCATTTGGTTGATTTCGCAAGGTTTTGATTTGGCCTAGTCAGTCTTTGTGCGAGCTTCTGCAGGTCCCTTTCAGCATTGAAGATCCAGATTACAAAGGGCTTGAGCTGGATGTGATGTCTCCATGTGAGAAGCACGGCATGGCATCTGAGAGGCTTGTTGCCTTTGAAGGAACAGACACAGGAAGGAGGTTTTTAGCATGTGCACAGCCGGTATGGATTGTAGGATTGTAGGCATACTGATTTTTTTCTTACTTGGTCAGTGCCATATTGAACTCTGTTTGCTGGAGTACTCTGCTTGCTGTCAACATTTTGGTTCATAGTGGTTAGAGTAGCCTATTTAGGTCAAGCATGCGTGTATTTTGCTGGAGTACAATGGCATAGTAATTTTTGTTAATAGTGGTAGTACAACAGCTTACAAATGGTTGAACACTCCTTGATATGAACAGTAGAGTAACAAACCTAGTCAGTCAGCTACTCAAGTGGCTGCTCATCTTGATAAATGTAGTGGTCTGATGCTAAATTTAGACACTCTTTTTGGCAACTGCAGTGATTTTGTGTAATTAGTTGTTGTTGTTGTTGTTTTTGCAGGAAGGTAGCAATTGTGGCTTTGTTGAATGGGTTGATCACCAGTGGCCCCCAACAATGCAGAATGCATTGTTGAAGCTATGGGCAATGGTTGAAGATGCCAAAAGTGCTAGGGTGAATGACAATCTTGAAAGTTCTTTCACTATCCACCATCTGACAGAAGAGAAGAACAAGCTGGAGGCCAACTATGACAAGCTAGTCCAAGATGTGCATGAGCTGATGAACTTCCAGGAAGATAAGGTGGTGGATTTCAGACATCTGCAGTCTGCCATTACATATCAGCAGGAGGTAAGAAAAGAACTGATTGATGATATGAAGGCAAAGATGGCAACTGAGATGGCAAAGAAAGATGCAGAGACCCAGCAACTTACTCAGAAGTATGAGCTGCTGCTCAACCTGACAAGAGCTCAAGCAACAGTCATTCAGAACTTGAAGTTGAACAAAATGAAAGAGAAGCAAGTGCTTACTGAAGCTAGTATGAATTTGGAGCTGAAGAATGCAGAACTAACTAAGTGTCAGGAGAAGCTCACCCAAGAGAAGCTAGAGTTGAAGCTTCAGGTTGCTGATCTGCTTAAGGGAAATGAAAAGCATATTGAAGAGAAGTGGCAGTTAGAGTTTCAGAATGAAAGGTTGAAGGAGAAGTTCAGGGGGATTCAGGCCATCTTGGAGAAGTGAAGAAGATGAAAATGAGATTAGTGGCATTGCTTGACCTTTTGGGAATGATGGTTGTGTAATGACCTAGCATGTAGGAACTAATGTTGTGTACTGTATGCTTGTACTAATGGTGAACTATGGTTGTGTATGTATGTAGTCGTTATGCTATTCATCCTTTTGTGAGAAAAGGATGAACTATGCATTTGAAGTGGAACTCCTCTATGTATTGTGAACAATGGTTATGTATTGCTATGTATGGATCCGTTTCTTATTATGTATGGATATGCTGATTATGTAGATGGATATGTTGATGATGGTACATTATGACAATGTTGCAGCAAACCAGACAGTACATTGCAATAAAAGAGGAACAAGACTCACTAAATCTCATTGCATCAGAAGATAACTTCACTGATCCATTACAACTTGATCCATTACAACTTGGCTGCAACTGAACCAACTAACTAACTTAATATCTTGCCTGCAACTAAGCCAAGCACAAATATAGTGAAAAGAAACATCACATTGTGAAATTTGGCCCTAATCCCTGCAATCTCTGCATTCTTCTCTCTGAGTTGAGTTTGCAGAGACAGAAACATGGCCTCCATTGTGCCATCATCTTCACTTGGAGTCAGGATTGGAAATTGATCTTCAGATCTAGCAACAGTTGCACCTTTAAGCCTCCATACTTCATCACGCAGATCCCCAATGAGCTCACTCCAGAATGTGGGCAATGGATCATCATGCCATTGGACAAATCCACAGCCACCGTGCTATTAAGATACACAAGGAAATTTCACCATGCTGGCACATACTATTGCACAGAAGAAAGAGGAAGAAAATTAGGGCAAAAAACAACACTCACCATAGCATCCACACAGCTATAGTACCTCCTACCAGGGTTCTGCCTGCTCCAGGAGATCCATCTTGGCGCCTTCCTCGGAGTTGAGCAGTGGCACATCACTGGAGGCTCGTATGCCATTGGGTTCTCGCGGTAGCGCACCGGCGAGCGCGACTCCTCCCCCCTCCTTCCTGCAGCTCGACGAAATCCGGGAGCGGACCCGGCACTGGATGACCATGACATCTCCGCCGCCGGCCCCAGTCAGCGCCTCTGAGATTTCTCCTTGGCTGCGCTCCAAATGGCCACTGCGTGGATGAACCCTAGTTTCGTTCCCCACTCTGAGATCTGGTGCTGTCACTTTAATAGTACAAGAGGTATCTGTCCCACATGTCAGAATCCCCAAATGTGGTACTGCATGTTATGTGATGCCCCAATATTGGTACTGACATGCAACAGCTAGCAGCATTATTGGTACTGATTTGTCACAAGTAACTGCAAATGTGGTACTGCTTTGAAAATACTGGTAGTTCAGATAACCACCTAAAGTTCAACCACATATCTAGTAGCAAGTTCTACATTAAAATAAGCACCTCAAGTTCAACATTACAAGCATCGAGTTCAACATTACTAAAATAACAACAGTACTCCACCTCAAGCATCAAGTTCAACCAAAATAACACCACAGTATTTCACATTACATGGCTCCTCCTCCTCCCATGCTAGCAGTGAAGTAGGACATCCATCCAGTGTGTGTGCCATCAGTAGGAATGTCAGCATATTGCCTGGGGGCAATGAATGGCATTGGAGCACCTCTTCCAGCTCTTCCTCTGCCTCTGCCAGCTCCTCTTCCAGATGGTGGTGGTGGTGTAGTAGAAGTAGCAGCTCCTCTTCCTCTGCCAGCTCCCCTTCCTCTTCCAGATGGTGGTGTTGTAGTAGTAGTAGCACCAGCTCCTCTGCCAGCTCCCCTTCCTCTTCCAGATGGTGGTGTTGTAGTAGTAGTAGCACCAGCTCCTCTGCCAGCTCCTCTTCTTCCAGATGATGGTGGTGTAGGAGCAGAAGTAGCAGGTCTTGGCTGTCTTGCTGTTGGTGCAGTAGAAGGACCAGCAGCTCTTGGCTGTGAGGTACTTGGAGTAGCCTTGCAAAGAAAAGGAAACAGTTAATAATGCTAGAAAGAAATGTACAAGAAATAAAACATTAGTATATTTCAAGGTGAAAAATTATTACCACATGCTTATTCTTCCTTAAAGCTAGCTTCAGCTTCAACTGTTTAAGACAGTTTGTGTACCTATGCCCTTGGAGACCACAATTGCCACATGTTATGGTCCCCATTCTTGAAGTTTCTTTTAGCTTTGGTACTTCAAATTTGCCCTTGATCCTCTTTTCTTTCCTTCTTCCTCTCTTGATTTTGAATGCAGGTGGTTCTATGTCTGGACCAGGGGTCCTTGTCCAATCATGCTCACCAGGAACAGGAAAGATCATTGGTTCATAAGCTGCAGAATAAAAATCTTTCTTGAAGAATTCTTGACATAATCCTCTGGTTTCCTTTTAGCCTTGTTTATTGCAGAGATGGCATGGTTGCAAGGTATGCCACTAAGGTCCCACTTCCTGCATCCACAAGTCTCAAGTTCCAGGTTGACAGCATGTGTTTGCTGCCCACTTGTAACTTGCCATAAGTTGACCCCTGCCTGTATTGGCTTGCAGTATCTGGCCCTCTCCTTCTCAACCTCTAGCTTCTCACTGTAATGAGGTGTTATCTCCCATCTTGCTTCCTTTACACTCTCTCTCTTCATGTGCCACCTCACCATCTGCTTATCTTTTATCCCATCACACATTGTCCTTATAGGTTTTCTCCTAACATCTAGAATGTACTTGTTGAACACCTCAGACAAGTTGTTCACTACCAAGTCAGTCTTGCAGTTTGTGTCAAATGCATGCCTTGCCCATGTTTTTTTTGGTATTGCAGTAAGCCACTCCCAAGCTTCCTCACTTTCAGCTCTAAGATCATTCATTGCAATATTAAATTTGTGTTCATTGTAGGCATAGCTAGCATTATCCATGCACTTCTTAAGATCTTCACCCCTAAACCCAGCATTTTGGAAATTTGCATATAAATGTCTAAGGCAGAATCTTTGGTTGTAATTTGGAAAAACAGCATTCACTGCATTCAATAACCCCTGGCACAAACAATTTAACAAGTCTAAGCTACAAGCTAAAGAAATATGCACCAATGAAAATCTAAGCTACTGTAAACACTTGTTCAAAACAGAATGAAATATGCAAACACATACCTTTTGTCTATCTGACATTATAGTATAAGCTCCAAACTTGGCCACTTCTCCCCCTAGGCAAATTTTAAGTTGGTGTAGAAACCAACACCAACTAGGTGTCTCCTCTTGACCAACTATGCCAAATGCCAGTGGATATATGTTGTTGTTGCCATCTCTACCAGTGGCAGCAAGTAGTTGAGCACCTGTAGTGAGCTTAATGAAGCATCCATCAACACCTGCATAATCAACATTTCCAAGTGAGATACAATATGGAGTACTCTACAATATGTAAATGGTTCACACAAGGTTCAAGAACTAACCAATGAAAGGCCTACACCCATTGAGAAACCCCTCCCTTGCTCCATTCATGCAAAAGAACATGGCATGGAATCTTGGGCCTGGGTGGGGTATTCTTGCAGTTGGTACTGGAGTAACAGTAGTGACTATTACTCTGCTCCCAGGGTTTGTGTCCATGACAGTCTGAGCATAGTCTTTAAGCCTAGGATATTGCTTCTTGTGATCTCCTAACACAGCTTCAATAGCTATGTTCTTTGCCCTATATGCCATGCACTTGGGCACATCTACACCATATTTTTCATTGCATGCATCAATTATAGTCTGAATACCAGTAGTTATATCAGATCTAAAGAGATGCTCATATTTCTGTGCTAGCCACTTAGCACTAACCCTGGTGGTCTCAGTGGTACTAGGGCAAGTGTGCTCTAGTCTCATCTTCTTAATTACAAAGGTTTTCTCCCCTTTTATAACTGCTGCCACAATTAAGAACTGGCATTTTTTATCTACACACTCAACAATTATCCTCTGATCTGAATTCCTGTGATACCTGAAATTCCTAGCCTGAGTGATGTGCAAATTCAACAAAGCATCTCTGAATTGATGCTGATCCCTAAAACACAACTTCATACACATTTGCTCATGTGGTTGCTCCATTTTCTCATTATACCACTTCCTAGCAGGCCTTTTCTTTGCCCTACTCTTCCTTTTCTTTGGTAGGACAAAAGAGAGTGGCTCAAAACCATCATCATCACTCTCCCTCAACAACCCCTTCTCTTCTTCATCTGATGATGGTCTGAAATCAGGTTCAACCTCTGGTAGCTCACTACAATGTGACCTAGTGGTTGGGCCTCTTCTAACTGGCAGCTTCTGCTTCTTCTTTACAGGTTCAACTATAGTTTCTTCTTCTTGTTCAAAAGTCCTATCTTCCTCTACCTCAAATGGGTCCTCAACTTCAGTGTCACCCTCATAATGCAGCATTTCTTCCTCTTCTGATTGATCATCATCTGATTCTTCCTCTTGTACTTCTAGCTCTCTCTGTCTCTTTCCCTCTTCCACCTCTATATCTTCATCATCAACCATGTAATTAGGGTCACTTCCAATTTGACCATCCTCATCAGAGGCATCACTGTCCTCATAAGCCTCAAATCCTTGATATCCCTCTTCTTCTTCTTCCAAAACTGCTTTCAAATTGTCTGTTGCATTTTTGCTTTCTTGTGTGCCAACACCAGCAGGACCAGCAGGGTGATGTGTGCTACATTGACTCTCAAAAACTACTCCTTCATTATCAACAGCTAAGATAGGAGGCTCACTCAGATCATAAACAACAGGCTCTTGGTACACCACAGTGGACAAGTCTGGCTTTTCAAAATGCTGCCTCTCAAAATCAGTATCAGGGGGTGCACAAGCCCTGACTAGCAAATTAAGCACCAATTTGTCCTGGATCTTCCTCTTTATCATCTTTAATTCTGCATGACTGTCTACCAAATCCAGCCCTTTCTCTCCTAAAGATGGATTTTCAATGTGAAACAAACAATCATATGCATTAAATCCTTGGGTTTCCATCACTGCAACCAAATTAAGATAAGTAATATCCGAACCACACAGCTTCATCTCCAATGGTTCTCTTGCATCAAAATGGATCCTTACTTGCCAAATGTCTTCATCCAAACTACAGAACAAATTAAATTTCATGTATTCATTATAATCACTCTTAATTTGGAGAGCAACAGTACAGTACAACATAATTTAAAGTAACCTGTAAGTCTATTATTTATTAATTGAGCACAATACCAAAATTTGGAGAGCAACAGTACAGTACAGAACAATTTAAAGTAACAGTACCAGACATTACAGAACAATTTGGAGAGCCACAATAATCCCAAATTTTTACTGTCATTGAACTAATTTGAGAGTGCAATACACTATGTTACTAGGTTAGTTTAATTGTCCTATACTAGTCACTTCAATTGGATAAAACCTAATCCCCAACTGGATAAAGCAGAAGATGAACAAACCCTAAAAATGCCCAATTGGATAAATCAGAGGAGGAGTAGGACAAGGGTACTTACAGCACGCCGCCAAGTCCATGCGTCAACTCATGGCTGCTGCTAGGGTTCGCCACCCACTGGTGCGCCAACCGCAACCGCTGCTCCATGGTGAGTAACATCGACTCCTCGTCGTCGGTCGAGTACGCGGAGCTGGAGTCGTCGCCGCCATCCCCGTCGACGCCAGCCGTTCCGCTAGGAGGCCAGAACGGCATCTCACCGCCGCCGTGGACGCCCTCGCCGCCGCCTGGCGGAATCGCCGACGCCATGGACTAGGGTTCGAGCGAGGAGGGGGAGGGGAGGGGAATGGTGCGACCGGACCAGGTTGCAGCGCACCGGCTCGTCCTAGTCAGCGCGCGGGCACGCGCCGATTGGCCAGCGTGGCACCTGACGGGTGGGCCCGAGCTGTCGGATCGGGCGTCAATACGTATAAATACGCGTTTTAGCCTAATTTGCAAAAACTTACACCAATATTGATACTGACACGCAAAAATTAGCAATCATGGTACCAATCTGCATGTGATGCCCGAATTGTGGTACTTTTGTGCAATTAACTCACATGGAGTAGGTGTCCATACAAATTACCGGATCAAGCGTCGGTCGAGTCCATATAGAATCATTTCGAATGGCACGGGTTGTACTTTGTATGGGCATCTCTCGGAGGATGCATGCATGCATGCCTATCTAGCTACGCACCACTTGCAAGACAAAAACCGCTGAAAGCGTGCAACTGCACCACTAGAGTACTAGAGCTATTATACTCTGCGCGCGTGCGTTCCTTGCCCAAGAAAAAGCAGTAATGCTACACGTACGATTGACTTACGGGGTTTTACAGAGAGGGTGCAAGTTTGTGATTGGTCATTATATGAAAAGAGTCTGTAAAATCCTGTATTTGTTTGTACATCTAGCATTTTTTTAAGAAAAAGTGATGGCTCTTCCTCTTGGATTGTCGCCAATCCATCGACAAACAATTAAAGAAACGAGAGAATTACCGGGTGAAAGAAGTTTGCTACACCTACGTAAATTATTGTACGTAAGTACTAGTAACGTAACTTACATACTGACTGACTTGGCCTAATTTGGTTGGAAGAAAGTTTAGGCCCAGGCCCACACCCTGAAAATCAGGGGGCCTGATTAGTTTTTGAAATAAAAGAACGTAAATTTACCTAGGAAGATTAGGTAGGTCTAGCATTATTACCCTGTGGAATGGTGGTGCATGCAAGTATTGAAGCCAACACTCTCCACTGGAGTTAGCCGAGTGAGTCCGTCATGTTTAAAAGTCAAGAAAGTAGCTAGCTTAAGAGTATCTCTAGCAGACCCCGTATAATACCCCGACCTGTAAAATAACCGTCAAAATACGGGTCAGGGCGTAAAAATCTGCCCGATCAGACCCTGTGTCGGGCGCCGAACTGTAAAAGATTTTGTGGGGCGCGGCAAAAGTTCGTCCTCAACCTTTAGATTCACGGGGTGGGAGGTCCACCCAAGCTCGGCCCATATCCGCAGCTAGATTTGGCGCGAGGGAAATTTCCGCGCGGCCGTTCCCGCTTCCCACCCCCTTCGCCGCCATTGCCCCGCCTCCGCGCGCTCCGATCCACCTTCCCCGGCCATTCTTCGCCGTCATGGAAGCCTCCCAACCGCCCCTGTCACTGTGAATGTCGCGCACGCGCAATCCCCTCCGGCAGATCTCGTCGTCGGCCATGTCGCCTCCGCCGTCGCTCAAGGCAGCACCGCGCCTGCTCACAAGCGGCAAGGCAACGTCGTCGTGCAGGGCGGAAATCGGCTGGCCCCGCCGGGAAGGCACACGCGCCCGGCGCCGCCGCCGCTGCGCGATCTGTCCGGCCGCTGTCGGAGAAGTTGGCTAAGGTTTCGGGCGTCAAGCGCAAGAAGGTTCCGACAAAAAGGACGGCGACTTCAACCTCTCCCTCCGCCCCAGCAATCTATACCCCGACGATGCCGTTCAATGGCGCTACCTCTACCGCAAGCAAGGTGTTCGACGAAATGGCCGGAAGGTATGCTTCTTCGATTTCTTCTATTTGCTTTGCTTTTCGCCATTGCGGTAGCTCATGACTCGATGGCACGCGTTGTAGCGGGGGTTCGAACAATGCCACTGCAGAGTTCGTCAGCTTGTTGGACACCAACACTGTCAACATTGATCAAGCCTCGATCGCTGATTTTGATTACAATGAAATGGATGGTGGCGTGGAGGATCACGGTGCTGAAGATGAAGTGGAGGAGATAGATGAGGGGCTTTATGAGCAATCGCAAACAAAAAAAAGCACGAGATCGAAGACCAAATCTTGATCAAGGCATGGAGTGCGGTGTCTCTTGATGCGTGCACTGGGACATCTCAAACCGCCAAGAGATATTGTCAAAGGATCGAAGATCAATACTTCCGCATGATGGAAAAGTAGATTTTTTTTCAAAACTATAACTTTTTGTGCAGCAAATTCGGAAACTATAGCACTAAACGCGAAAAAATCAAAACTATGACCCCATCGGCCTCGCGCTGGCCGAAGAGGTTGTTTTCGGCCCGGGTTTGGCCGAAAAGGACTTCTCGTCCAGGCTTTGACCGAAGTAGGGCTCGGCTGGGCCGAAGAGGTGGTGTTGGTGGCGGGCAGGCCGAAAATCGTAGCTTCGGCCCACGCGAGGCCGAAGTGGGCTCTTTTCGGCCAGCGGGCGGCCGAAGAGCTCTTCGGCCAAGAGTTGACCGAAGAGTTCGGGATAAGGCTCGCCAGGCCGTCTCCTTCCTCTGGCTGCTCGCACTCTGTTTCCTCCTCTCTCTCTCGTTCTTCTCTGTAACCTCACAAGCCCGCGCCGATCTCCACCACTTTGCACCCATTTTCACATCCAAGACACAGAATAGATAGATCATACCATTCTCCAACAGCCTACGGTGTTTTTTGGGTATGGGATAGTTTTTTCTGCATTTGGAGGGAGGAGCCATGGTGGGGTGGAGAAGGTGTGGTTGGGAAGGAGGTGGTGGTGAGGAGGAGCAGCTGCTGTGGACGAGGAGGTGCGGCTTGGGGGGTGACCGGAGTTGAGCCTCCGGTCGTCGAGGAGGCGGCGCTGCCATTGTCCTGTGGTGCAAGTACTCCGCGAGGTGGCCGGTGCCGCTGAGTGAAAGAGAGGAGCAAGAAGCTAGGGACACACGCTTCGAAGGTATAACCATGCCATCACAAATTTTCTCTGAATTGTATATTTTAATTAGTTTAGATAAGTCATATTGTGAAGTGCAGTGTTAATATATTTGTGGAGGCATTTTAGTGCATAGTTAGTGTAACGGGTAATATTAGTCTTTGTTGTGATTAATGAGAGGATGACAATGTCCGACGGTGAAAATGTCTGAATCAAGAAATCTGACTGTTTACTACGGCTGGTAATGTTCGATATAATGAGTTGGGGGTTGATCTTAGCGAGTTTAAAAATGGCGTCATGACACTAGCTGACCCAGACAGACCGGACATTAGACAGTTGAAGTACTGGTTGACAACTAGTTTGATGCGGATCCTGAAGTATGTTCTGTCAGTATTCATGCATTGTGGACCAAATCTTGTAAAAATGTCAAGTGGGAGTTGATGCCGATAGATAGGAGCCAGCATTGGTTGTCCCTGTTACAACGCCGCCGAGACTGAAGAATCCACCCATATGCACTTGTGCAACTTGTGCCGAAGGAGGAGAATACCGTACAACTCCACAGGGGGTATGAACCCGGCCAAGGCAGTGAAGTGGCTAACGAGATTGTTTTATCCGGGTCACAGCCACAAGATGTGGATGCTAGCCAACCCGAGAAAGAGTCAGACTACGTGCCACACAATGTTTGTGGTCCTGATACTGGGCAGAGTAGCGGTCGATAATATTAGCTGGTTACGGTTTTCTTGATGGGGATGAGGAAGGGATGAAATGCAGAGGGTGATGGAGGAAGAGGATGAGGATGGATTGGTGGAGGAACTGGATTCTGAAAATTCTGAGGATGAAGTTGAGGTACCGATTCCTTCTGCATGGGAGCAGGACATATCCACCGGCCTTACGGTGAACGATGGCCATGAGACTCCATTACCTTCTTCCACCTTTCATGCAACCTAAGAAGTTCTTGACGTACCTCCTCATAGGTCCTTTCAGGCCACCCAGACCTACGTAATTGGTGAGCCAACTCATTCATTATGGTGTCACTACCGGTGAGTTCGTCCCATGGAACTATCCTATTGTCCATCCTGAAATCGGTAACTAGACTCAGAAGAGTGCTGCTCATCCCAGGGTGAAAACTACGATCGAATGGATAATGGGACATCTCGACTACACTTCACCGGAATGGTTATCCACCTTCGCCTGAAGGGGGTTTTATAGATACAGAGGAGAAAATGGCGGGAAAGAATAACTGCGGTATGGCGGGAAAGGGTTGGCGGGGAAATAAGGCGGGAAGGGATTGGCGGGAAACGGGTGGCGGGAACATATGGCGGGAAGGGGTTGGCGGGAAACGGGTGGCGGGAACATATGGCGGGAAGGGGTTGGCGGGAAACGGGTGGCGGGAACATATGGCGGGAAGGGGTGGCGGGAACATTTCAGCATGAGCCATGCAACTTCGGCCTAGATGAGACCGAAGTAGTACTTTTCGGCCTAGACTTGACCAAAAAGTCTATTTCGGCCTACAGTTGACCAAAATGTAACTTTTCGGCCAGGTGCCCCACTCTTCGGCCAAGTGATGGCCGAAAACCCTACTTCGGCCTAACTGTGGCCGAAAACTTCTACTTCGGCCAAAAGATGGCCGAAAACTACTACTTCGGCCAGAAGATGGCCGACGGGCTACTAGTTTTGGTTTTTTTGCATTACGTCCTATAGTTTCCGAAAATGCTATAAAATATATCACAGTTTTGAAAAAAAATCGGAAAAGTATCCCAATAGGACTGCACGAACCTTTCGGTCACTCCAAGGTCGTTGGGACGTGATCAAGCCGATTTGTAGCCGTTGGGCTGCTTGCCTGGAACAAGTTCGCAATGCACCTCCAAGTGGAACCATGGAATCCGACTATGTGAGTTTCTTTTCACGTCCCAAGTTGTGCAAATCATTTGTAGCACTTGAAGTGATTGCATCATTTCACATTGTTTTCATTGTGTAGGATAAAATTGCCCGACAAAGATACAAAGACATGGAAGCTTTCAAAGGCAATTTTTTTAAACTAGAGCATTGTTGGGAATTGCTAAAAGAGTGTGACAAGTGGAAGTTGATCGAGAAAGAATCTCCACCAAAGAAAGGTGCACTTACGAACATGGATGATGATGATGTTGATGATGGCCCACGAAACTTGAACAAGCCTGATGGAGACAAGAAGACAAAATAGAAGATCAAGAGGCAACACGAGGCATCCAGCTTGCAGGACAAGATAGATTCCATGCTGCAATCAAATGAGTTGATGTTGGCGAAGACATTGTAGGCAAAGAAAGAGTTGGTCGAGAAGAAGGCACTAGAGAAGCAAGAGAAGTGGCAATTGCTCAAGGACGAGGGGTTGCGCAAGGCGGCCATTGAAGAGAGAAGGGTCTTTGCCGATGAGACCAAAGCCATGGCCAAGCTTCTAGCCGAGGAGAACAAGATCATGACATTGAGCCGCGATGACATGGACGACACCATCAAAGAATGTCATGATATGGCAAGGAGAGACATCTTGAAGAGAAGAATGATAGCTGCGGCCAGTTGTTGTTTTGGTGCCGGTGATGTTTCCCCATCAGGAGTTGGAACCAGTGCCGCGATGCTTTCAGTGAGCCGGGCGATGCTTTCGGTGCCGGAGTTGGAAAAAGCGGCGGTGATGGACTCAGAGGCGGCGATGTCATCGATGGCGGTGGCGCGGAGTGCTGATCATGACGACGGGTGAAAAGCGGCCAAGATGATGTTGACCGTGGTTGTCGCTTTTGCTGAAGTCCTATTGCGTTTGTAGTTCAAAATTATGCTTTTATTTGCGCGTGAACTGTGTTTTATTCTTAGAATTTGAACTTAGTTTTCGGAATCGCTGTCAAATTTGCTAATTTGGTGTTTTCTGTTTTCGAAGAATATGTTGTGTTACGGGTCAGCTACACGGGGTCTGCTCGGCCGCAGCCCGCGTCGACCCGCAAAGACGTTTTTCCGCAAACTGTAACGAGTTTTGCGGGTCGACTGTATACAGGGTCTGCTAGAGATGCTTTAGCTCGTGTGTCCGACGCATGTGGATCTCAGCTCAAGTAGTGGCTAAGTGAGTTAGTCGTGTGTGTGCATGTATCCACTATACTAGGCCGTGCGGTTAGTGGCGTGAGTATGGAGTTACTGGTAGGGCTTACCTAGCTATTTATATCTACTCCCTCTGTTCTTAAATATAAGACATTTCAGAGATTTCACTATAGACTATATATAGATATATATAGACATACTTTAGAGTGTAGATTTTACTCATTTTGCTTCACATATAGTCTATAGTTGAATATCTAAAAGTTCTTATATTTAGGAACGGAGGGAGTAGTATGCATCAGACTTGTAATCAAGTTAAGGGAGAGAAAGAAAAGGCCGTTGGCTGTGTGAATTGAACAAGTCCCCAAAGCTGTGTCTCTTTGTGCTTGTGAGAGTGTTGTGGGAGACCACCAGAGAGCTAGGTACCTGGGTGAGTTGAGAGAGTTAGCTCCAACAACCTGTTCTTCCCATGGCCCATGCATGTGACTTGATACTCAAACTCTGAAAGCTAGTACCATTCCAGTCGACTTACTGTCAGCCAGCCCAGAGCTGGCCCAGAACAACACGCGAGTAGTGGTGTATTGTAGTGTCGGTTGCTAGGCAAGGAAGGCCCAGGAGGCAAAATCTTCCTCGCACAGAGCATCTCCAATGATACTCTCCAAGGAAGGCCCAGGACTACTGGTCATGGAATTATGAAAAAACAGTAAAATTCAGTGGTTGTTCAGCGTATAGAATGATTGTCGACACAAGAAAAAAACGGAGAGAGGATTGGCTTGATCAGAGGCCGGCATCCTCGAACAATTCAGCTAATGAGAGGACAAAGATGTGGAAAACTCAAGTACCGGCTAAATTAAGGGTTTTTCTTTAGCGACTCGCACAGCAATACCTGCGGACGGAGGGCGTGCAGATGAAGAGGAAGATGGCAACCACAAGTGCTATGTGTGGTGTTCAAGATTCATGGACCCCCGCCGCCGCAAAAAAGAAGAAGATTCATGGAGCCATAGATCACGACCTTCTGCATGAGACGATAGCATGAGGAAGTGAGCTGCCCTTTGCGCGGAAGCATATACCTCCAGGGCTCACGGCAGTCGGATGAGCGGGCTGCCGGACATGGGAAAGACAATGGAGATCAACCGCGGCCACCCATCGACCAGTCAAGGGTATCCGTGTCGTGGGAATCGATATCCGCCGGCATCACCCATATACTAGATTTACCTTAGTCCGGTGAAGTTTTTAGTTACAAAATGTCCAAAATGTAACGAGTTTCGTCTGGTTTATACGAAATCCATCGTGTTTGCACGAATTTTATCCGGTTAGTTCAAACAATGGTTGAAATGTATGCGGACAGCGTTGTATGGCCGGCTCCCGCATCAGTGTCCGCAGATTGGCCCCCTCTGTCTGTAGACAGATGGCGCCGGAGCAAATTTGCGGGTCAGCATTGAAGATGCCCTAAAAGCTTAAATCTAGGGTTTGTTCCCTGGTGTGCTGAGACCTGAGCATACACCCACCCAACAAAATATGTTAGTTACCAACCTCAATATTTTTGGAGTGATCATCTGCATATTTTGTGTTCATGTCTAGAACAAAAAGGAGAATCTATTATATGCGCAATTGAAAAGAAAATACAAAAAAAATGTTTTTAGCATAAGTAACAGTACTTGTGTTCTATGCATGAATCTGCAAACGCATAAAATACACGAACATGTATATGTGCAATTCTTAACTCTATTCCTTTTGAAACATGGTTTTCCAGCCGAGCGCACGTGATCCCGGATGCAAGTCTCGAATATATGAATTTATCTACTCCCTCTGTTCCCAATATTTGATGTCTAGTTTTGTACCAAATCAAACTTCTTTCAGTTTTATCTAGGGTTTCATTGCCTCTCGCAGGCGCTGCCGCCGGTCCGCCGCCTCATTTCCTATGGTCCTTGGACCATGAAGCCGCGGTGGATTTTGGCCCTTGCCGGCAGGAGGGCTCCGTTTTTAGGTTTTTTTTTGGAGTTTTGTTAGGGTTTGTGCCATGCTTAGAAAGACGAGGCGGTGACAACTTCTTAAAGATGTAATAAGGTTCTCCTTGGCTAGGCCCCATCCCGGTGATGCTTGTAGCGTCATCGTAGGGCATGTGTAAGTGTGTCTCCGGTAGATCTCATGTGATCGGGTCGGCGTTTGTCTTCAGTGGATTCTCTTGGATTATCTTCGTTCGTCTATGTTTGTGTGTATGTAGATTGGATTCATCCGATTATGCTTCTCTTCTTTGGCGTCGATTGCTTTTCTGGTGCGCTGTGTTGGGGAACGTTGCAGAAAATTAAAATTTTTCCTATGGTTTCACCAAGATCTATCTATGAGTTCATCTAGCAACGAGTCAAGGGAATGAGTTTGCATCTACATACCACTTTGTAGATCGCGAGCGGAAGCGTTCAATGGAACGGGGATGATGGAGTTGTACTCGCCGTGATTCAGATCACCGATGACCTAGTGCCGAACGGACGGCACCTCCGCGTTCAACACACGTACGGGACGGGAGACGTCTCCTCCTTCTTGATCCAGCAAGGGGGAAGGAGAGGTTGATGATGATAGCTCCAGCAGCAGCACAACGGCGTGGTGGTGGTGGAGCAGCAGCACTCCGGCAGGGCTTCGCCAAGCAGCTGCGGGAGGAGGACGAGGTGTAGCAGGGGGAGGGAGGCGCCAGAACTTCAGGGTGCGGCTGCCCCCTCCCCCCTCCCTTTATATAGGCCCCAGGCGCGCCGCCCTTGGGGATCCCATCTCCCAAGGGGCGGCGGCCAAGGGGAGGAGTCCCCCAAGGCAAGTGGGCGCCCCCCGCTAGGGTTTCAACCCTAGGCGCGGGAGTGGGCCAAGGCGCACCAGCCCACTATGGGCTGGTTCCCCTCTCCACTTCAGCCCATGGGGCCCTCCGGGATGGGTGGCCCCACCTGGTGGACCCCCGAGACCCTTCCGGTGGTCCCGGTACAATACCGGGTGACCCCGAAACTTTCCCGATGGCCGAAATACCACTTCCTATATATAATTCTTTACCTCCGGACCATTTCGAAACTCCTCGTGACGTCCGGGATCTCATCCGGACTCGAACAACATTTGGTATACTGCATACTCATATTCATACAACCCTAAGCGTCACCGAACCTTAAGTGTGTAGACCCTCACGGGTTCGGGAGACACGTGAACATGACCGAGGCGGCTCTCGGGCAATAACCAACAGCGGGATCTGGATACCCATGTTGGCTCCCACATGCTCCTCGATGATCTCATCGGATGAACCACGATGTCGAGGATTCAAACAATCCCGTATACAATTCCCTTTGTCAATCGGTATGTTACTTGCCCGAGATTCGATCGTCGGTATCCCAATACCTCGTTCAATCTCGTTACCGCAAGTCACTTTACTCATGCCGTAATGCATGATCCCGTGACGGCACACTTGGTCACTTTGAGCTCATTATGATGATGCACTACCGAAAGTGGGCCCAGTGATACCTCTCCATAATACGGAGTGACAAATCCCGATCTCGATCCATGTCAACCCAATGGACACTTTCGGAGATACCTGTAGTGTACCTTTATAGTCACCCAGTTACGTTGTGACGTTTGATACACCCAAAGCACTCTTACGGTATCCGGGAGTTACACGATCTCATGGTCTAAGGAAGAGATACTTGACATTGAAAAAGCTCTAGCAAAACGAACTACACGATCTTGTGCTATGCTTAGGATTGGGTCTTGTCCATCACATCATTCTCCTAATGATGTGATCCCGTTATCAATGACATCCAATGTCCATAGTCAGGAAACCGTGACTATCATTGACCAACGAGCTAGTCAACTAGAGGCTTACTAGGGACATGTTGTGGTCTATGTATTCACACCGTGTATTACGATTTCCGGATAATACAATTATAGCATGAATAAAAGACAATTATCATGAACAAGGAAATATAATAATAATCCTTTTATTATTGCCTCTAGGGCATATTTTCAACAGTCTCCCACTTGCACTAGAGTCAATAATCTAGTTACATTGTGATGAATCGAACACCCATAGAGTTACGGTGTTGATCATGTTTTGCCCGCGGAAGAGGTTTAGTCAATCAGCGGATCTGCGACATTCAGATCCGTATGCACTTTGCAAATTTCTGTGTCTCCATCTTGAACATTTTCACGGATGGAATTGAAGCGACGCTTGATGTGCCTGGTCTTCTTGTGAAACCTGGGCTCCTTGGCAAGTGCAATAGCTCCAGTGTTGTCACAGAAGAGTTTGATCGGCCCCGACGCATTGGGTATGACTCCTAGGTCGGTGATGAACTCCTTCACCCAAATTGCTTCATGGGCTGCCTCCGAGGCTGCCATGTACTCCGCTTCACATGTAGATCCCGCCACGACGCTCTGCTTGCAGCTGCACCAGCGCTTGCTCCACCATTCAACATATACACATATCCGGTTTGTGACTTAGAGTCATCCAGATCTGTCGAAGCTAAGCGTCGACGTAACCCTTCTGACGAGCTCTTCGTCCCCTCCATAAACGAGAAACATGTCCTTTGTCCTTTTCAGGTACTTCAGGATATTCTTGACCGCTGTCCAGTGTTCCTTGCCGGGATTACTTTGGTACCTTCCTACCAAACTTACGGCAAGGTTTGCATCAGGTCTGGTACACAGCATGGCATACATAATAGATCCTATGGCTGAGGCATAGGGGATGACGCTCATCTCTTCTTTATCTTTTGCCGTGGTCGGGCATTGAGCTGAGCTCAATCTCACACCTTGCAGTACAGGCAAGAACCCTTTCTTGAACTGATCCATTTTGAACTTCTTCAAAATCTTATCAAGGTATGTGCTTTGTGAAAGACCTATGAGGCGTCTCGATCTATCTCTATAGATCTTGATGCCTAATATATAAGCAGCTTCTCCAAGGTCCTTTATTGAAAAACTTTTATTCAAGTAGGCCTTAATGCTGTCCAAGAGTTCTATATCATTTCCCAATAAAAGTATGTCATCTACATATAATATGAGAAATGCTACAGAGCTCCCACTCACTTTCTTGTAAACGCATGCTTCTCCATAAGTCTGCATAAACCCAAACGCTTTGATCATCTCATCAAAGCGAATGTTCCAACTAAGAGATGCTTGCACCATCCCATAAATGGATCGCTGGAGCTTGCATACTTTGTTAGCATTCTTAGGATCGACAAAACCTTCCGGCTGCATCATATACAGCTCTTCCTTAAGATAACCGTTAAGGAACGCTGTTTTGACGTCCATCTGCCATATCTCATAATCATGGTATGCGACAATTGCTAACATGATTCGGACGGACTTAAGCTTCGCTACGGGAGAAAAAGTCTCATTGTAGTCAATCCCTTGAACTTGCCGATAACCTTTAGCGACAAGTCGAGCTTTATAGATGGTGACATTACCATCCGCGTCCGTCTTCTTCTTAAAGATCCATTTGTTTTCTATCGCTCGCCGATCATCGGGCAAGTCTGTCAAAGTCCATACTTTGTTTTCATACATGGATCCTATCTCGGATTGCATGGCTTCAAGCCATTTGTTGGAATCTGGGACCGCCATCGCTTCTTCATAGTTCTAAGGTTCACCGTTGTCTAACAACATGATTTCCAGGACAGGGTTGCCGTACCACTCTGGTGCGAAACGTGTCCTTGTGGACCTACGAAGTTCAGTAGCAACTTGATCCGAAGTACTTTGATCATCATCATTATTTTCCTCTTCAGTTGGTGTAGGCATCACAGGAACATTTTTCTGAGCTGCACTACTATCCCGTTCAAGAGGTAGTACTTCATCGAGTTCTACTTTCCTCCCACTTACTTCTTTCGAGAGAAACTCTTTTCCAAGAAAGGATCCGTTCTTGGCAACAAAGATCTTGCCCTCGGATCTTAAGTAGAAGGTATACCCAATGGTTTCCTTAGGGTATCCTATGAAGACGCATTTTTCCGACTTGGGTTCAAGCTTTTCAGGTTGAAGTTTCAGGTAGAAACGACAGCTTAGGTTTCTTCCCAAACCATAATTCATACTGTGTCGTCTCAACGGATTTAGACGGTGCCCTATTTAAAGTGAATGTGGCTGTCTCTAGAGCGTATCCCCAAAATGATAGCGGTAAATCGGTAAGAGACATCATAGATCGTACCATATCCAATAGAGTGCGATTCTGACGTTCGGACACACCGTTACGCTTGAGGTGTTCGGTGGCGTGAGTTGTGAAACGATTCCACATTTCCTTAAGTGTGTACCAAATTCGTGACTTAAATATTCTCCTCCACGATCTGATCGTAAGAACTTTATTTTTCGGTCACGTTGATTCTCTACCTCATTCTGAAATTCTTTGAACTTTTCAAAGGTCTCAGACTTGTGTTTCAGCAAGTAGACATACCCATATTTACTTAAGTCGTCTGTGAGAGTGAGAACATAACGATATCCTCCGCGAGCCTCAACGCTCATTGGACCGCACACATCGGTATGTATGATTTCCAATAAGTTGGATGCTCGCTCCATTGTTCCGGAGAATGGAGTCTTGGTCATTTTGCCCATAAGGCATGGTTCGCATGTGTCAAATGATTCATAATCGAGAGACTCCAAAAGTCCATCAACATGGAGCTTCTTCATGCGCCTGACACCAATGTGACCAAGGCGGCGATTACCACAAGTATGTGGGACTATCGTTATCAACTTTACATCTTTTGGTATTCACACTATGAACATGTGTAATATTACGCTCGAGATTCATTAAGAATAAACCATTGACCATCGGAGCATGACCATAAAACATATCTCTCATATAAATAGAACAACCATTATTCTCGGATTTAAATGAGTAGCAATCTCGTATCAAACGAGATCCAGATACAATGTTCATGCTCAAACTTGGCACCAAATAACAATTATTAAGGTTTATAACTAATCCCGTAGGTAAATGTAGAGGTAGCGTGCGACGGCGATCACATCGACCTTGGAACCATTCCCGGCAGCGCGCCGTCACCTCGCCCTTCGCCAGGTCTCCGCTTATTCCGCAGCTCCCGCTGCGAGTTACAAATATGAGCAACGGCACTGGTATCAAATACCCAGGGAGTTACTACAGTCTTGGTAAGGTACACATCAATTACATGTATATCAAATATACCTTTAGTGTTGCCGGCCTTCTTGTCCGCTAAGTATTTGGGGCAGTTCCGCTTCGATGACCCTTCCCTTTGCAATAAAAAGCACTCTGTCTCAGGCTTGGGTCCATTCTTTGACTTCTTCCGGCAACTTACTTACGGGCGCGGCAACCTCCTTGCCGTCCTTCTTGAAGTTCTTCTTGCCCTTGCCCTTCTTGAACTTAGTGGTTTTATTGACCATCAACACTTGATGTTCTTTCTTGATTTCAACCTCTGGACTTCAGCATTGAGAATACTTCGGGAATGGTCTTCACCATCCCCTGCATATTGTAGTTCATCACAAAGCTCTTGTAGCTTGGTGGGAGCGACTGAAGGATTCTGTCAATGACCGCCTCGTCCGGGAGGTTTATGTCCAGCTGGGACAGGCGGTTGTGCAACCCAGACATTTTGAGTATGTGCTCACTGACAGAACTGTTTTCCTCCATTTTACAACTATAGAACTTGTCGGAGACTTCATATCTCTCGACCCGGGCATGAGCTTGGAAAACTAGTTTCAGCTCCTCGAACATCTCATATGCTCCGTGTTGCTCAAAACGCTTTTGGAGCCCCGGTTCTAAGCTGTAAAGCATGCCGCCGAACGAGGGAGTAATCATCAACGAGACTGCCAAGCATTCATAATGTCTTGGTTCTCTGGGGACAGGTGCATCACCTAGCGGTCCTTCTAGGACATATTGTTTCCTGGCAGCTATGAGGATGATCCTCAGGTTCCGGACCCAGTCCGTATAGTTGCTGCCATCATCTTTCAGCTTGGTTTTCTCTAGGAACACGTTGAAGTTCATGTTGACATGAGCGTTGGCCATTTGATCTACAAGACATATTTGCAAAGGTTTTAGACTAAGTTCATGATAATTAAGTTCATCTAATTAAAATTATTTTAATGAACTCCCACTCAGATTAGACATCCCTCTAGTCATCTAAGTGTTACACGATCCGAGTCGACTAGGCCGTGTCCGATCATCACGTGAGACGGACTAGTCTTCATCGGTGAACATCTCCATGTTGATCGTATCTTCCATACGACTCGTGTTCGACCTTTTCGGTCTCCGTGTTCGAGGCCATGTCTGTACATGCTAGGCTCGTCAAGTTAACCCTAAGTGTTTTGCATGTGTAAAACTGTCTTACACCCGTTGTATGTGAACGTAAGGATCTATCACACCCGATCATCACGTGGTGCTTCGAAACGACGAACTTTAGCAATGGCGCACAGTTAGGGGAGAACACTTCTTGAAATTGTTGTAAGGGATCATCTTATTTACTACCGTCGTTCTAAGTAAACAAGATGCATAAACATAATAAACATCACATGCAATTATATAGTAGTGACATGATATGGCCAATATCATATAGCTCCATTGATCTCCATCTTGAGGCTCCATGATCATCTTGTCACCGGCATGACACCATGATCTCCATCATCATGATCTCCATCATTGTGTCTTCATGAAGTTGTCATGCCAACTACTACTTCTACTTCTATGGCTAACGCGTTTAGCAATAAAGTAAAGTAATTTACATGGCGTTCTTCAATGACACGCAGGTCATACAAAAATAAAGACAACTCCTATGGCTCCTGCCGGTTGTCATACTCATCGACATGCAAGTCGTGATTCCTATTACAAGAACATGATTTCATACATCACAATATGTCATTCATCATTCATCACAACTTCTGGCCATCTCACATCACATGACAATTGCTGCAAAAACAAGTTAGGCGTCCTCTAATTGTTGTTGCATCTTTTACGTGGCTGCAATTGGGTTCTAGCAAGAACATTTTCTTACCTACGAATAACCACAACGTGATTTTGTCAACTTCTATTTACCCTTCATAAGGACCCTTTTCATCGAATCCGCTCCAACTAAAGTGGGAGAGACAGACACCCGCCAGCCACCTTTATGCAACTAGTGCATGTCAGTCGGTGGAACCGGTCTCACGTAAGCGTACGTGTAAGGTTGGTCTGGGCCGCTTCATCCCACAATACCGCTGAAGCAAGATAAGACTAGTAGAGGCAATCAAGTTGACAAGATCTACGCCCACAACAAAATTGTGTTCTACTCGTGCAATAGAGAACTACGTTTAGACCTAGCTCATGATGCCACTGTTAGGGAACGTTGCAGAAAATTAAAATTTTTCCTACGGTTTCACCAAGATCTATCTATGAGTTCATCTAGCAACGAGTCAAGGGAATGAGTTTGCATCTACATACCACTTTGTAGATCGCGAGCGGAAGCGTTCAATGGAACGGGGATGATGGAGTCGTACTCGCCGTGATTCAGATCACCGATGACCTAGTCCCGAACGGACGACACCTCCGCGTTCAACACACGTACGGGACGGGAGACGTCTCCTCCTTCTTGATCCAGCAAGGGGGAAGGATAGGTTGATGATGATAGCTCCAGCAGCAGCTGTGGCGTGGTGGTGGTGGAGCAGCAGCACTCGGCGAGGCTTCGCCAAGCTGCGGGAGGAGGACGAGGTGTAGCGAGGGAGGCGCCAGAACTTCAGTGGTGCGGCTGCCCCTCCCCCTCCCTTTATATAGGCCCCAGGCGTCGGCCCTGGGGATCCCATCTCCCAAGGGGTGGTGGCCAAGGGAGGAGTCCCCCAAGGCAAGTGGGCGCCCCCCCCCTAGGGTTTCAACCCTAGGCGCAGGGAGTGGGCTAAGCGCACCAGCCCACTATGGGCTGGTTCCCTCCCACTTCAGCCCATGGGGCCCTCCGGGATGGGTGGCCCCACCCGGTGGACCCCGGGACCCTTACAGTGGTCGGTACAATACCGGTGACCCCAAAACTTTCCCGATGGCGAAATACCACTTCCTATATATAATTCTTTACCTCCGGACCATTCCGAAACTCCTCGTGACGTCCGGGATCTCATCCGGGACTCGAACAACATTCGGTATACTGCATACTCATATTCATAGAACCCTACGTCACCGAACCTTAAGTGTGTAGACCCTACGGGTTCGGGAGACACGTAGACATGACCGAGACGGCTCTCGGGCAATAACCAACAGCGGGATCTGGATACCCATGTTGGCTCCCACATGCTCCTCGATGATCTCATCGGATGAACCACGATGTCGAGGATTCAAACAATCCCGTATACAATTCCCTTTGTCAATCGGTATGTTACTTGCCCGAGATTCGATCGTCGGTATCCCAATACCTCGTTCAATCTCGTTACCGGCAAGTCACTTTACTCGTACCGTAATGCATGATCCCATGACCAGACACTTGGTCACTTTGAGCTCATTATGATGATGCACTACCGAGTGGGCCCAATGATACCTCTCCGTAATACGGAGTGACAAATCCCAGTCTCGATCCGTGTCAACCCAACAGACACTTTCTGAGATACCTGTAGTGTACCTTTATAGTCACCCAATTACGTTGTGACGTTTGATACACCCAAAGCACTCTTACGGTATCCGGGAGTTACACGATCTCATGGTCTAAGGAAGAGATACTTGACATTGGAAAAGCTCTAGCAAAACGAACTACACGATCTTGTGCTATGCTTAGGATTGGGTCTTGTCCATCACATCATTCTCCTAATGATGTGATCCCGTTGTCAATGACATCCAATGTCCATAGTCAGGAAACCGTGACTATCTGTTGACCAACGAGCTAGTCAACTAGAGGCTTACTAGGGACATGTTGTGGTCTATGTATTCACATGTGTATTACGATTTCCGGATAATACAATTATAGCATGAATAAAAGACAATTATCATGAACAAGGAAATATAATAATAATCCTTTTATTATTGCCTCTAGGGCATATTTCCAATACGCTGGTCCTATGGGGCCTTAACATGATGACTTCCCGACTATTTACTACAATAATGTTTGCCAGGCTCTGATAACGGAGGGGCGATGACGGCGCCTTCAGCTTGCTCCAGTGCTTGTAGTTATCGCTGGGTGGTCTACGGACCTGGTTGTAATTTTTACTTTTGGTGTTCTTTGTACTACCTTTTTTGGTACTTCTTTGTACTACCTTGACAATTGATGAATATAACAAAAGTTTCTCGAAAAAAATCTTCTTAAATTTGACCAAGTCTGGAGAAAAATATACCAACATCTACAACATCACGTTAATTCCATTAGGTTCATCACAAAGTATGGTGTTCCTGGATCATGCAGATGGTTAGATCGGGGAACACGGCGATTAACATCAATGGAGAGGTTGGGCCATTCTTTCAGGCTTCCAGAGGTGTAAAGCAGGGGGATGCTGTCTCCCCCTTGCTTTTCAACCTCGCTGTGGATGCCGTTGCAGGCATCCTAGATAAGGCCCAATTGGCCGGCCACCTTAAGGGTGTGGTTAGTCATCTCATCCCGGGAGGAGGTGTCACCCACTTGCAGTATGCGGATGAAACCATGATCATGGTGGAAGGCTCGAATATGGACATTGTCAACCTTAAATTCCTCTTGCTCTGCTTTGAGGAAATGTCTGGTCTTAAGATCAATTTTGACAAGAGTGAGGTGGTGGTCCTAGGCTACTCGGAGCTTGAGCAGCAGAGGATTGCGGACAACCTCAACTTTAGGCTGGCATCTTTCCCCATATCATACTTGGGGATGCCCCTGTCGGAGTCCAGGATCTTGGTGAGTGGGTTGGATCCGCTTGTGGGATGAGTAGCGTCCTGTGTGGAGCCCTGGTGCGGGAGGTTCACTTCTAAAGGAAGTAAAACAGTCCTGATTAGCTCTGACCTCGCTAGCCTCCACATGTATATGATGGGGATGTACATCTTGCCCGAAGGTGTGCATAGCTCCTTTGACAAGGAGCTGGCTCGGTTCTTCTGGCAGGCGGTGGATGGTCGCCCTAAATACCATATGGTGAAATGGGCGGACATCTGCTTGCCCAAGGATCGGGGTGTGGTCTAGGCATCCCGGCGTCTTGACGCATGAACGTGGCCCTCATGTTGAGGTGGGTTTGGAGGATCATGCGGGGCGATGGTGGTCTGTGGCTACAACTGATTGAGTCCAAGTACCTGCAGGGTCAGCCCCTCTTGACGTGTTCGCACTCGGCTGGGTCACAGTTCTGGAAAGATACCCAGGCCATCAAGGAAGAGATTAAGCTGGGTGTGCGGTTCTCGGTTGGCAATGGATCTGGTACTCAGTTATGGTTGGACCCTTGGATTGATGGGGAGCCGCTCCGGACTCGGTTCCCGAGGCTCTTTGCGATTTGTGATGACTCGAATGTGTTAGTTTCTGCGGCCGGTTTGGAGGAGGGATGGAACATTACATTTCGTCGCTCCTTCGGTCCGGAGGAGGTGCAGGAATGGGCAAGCTTGAGGGAAATAGTCCCTCGACCTGTGTCCCAGGCCCATGACACCATATCTTGTAGTCTTTCTCCGTCCGGAGAATTCTCCGTTAGCTCGGCCTATCAGGCGCTTTGCCGGCTGCCGGTTCTCCAACGGTTATCCCAACCGTGGAAGGCGCCGTTGCCCCTTAAAATCAAGATCTTTGTGTGGCAGCTCCTGCGTGATCACCTTCCTTCGGGGACCGAGGTGCTTAAACTCCATGGTCTGGGCAATGGCCTTTGCCCTCTTTGCCTCGTACCCGAGACTGGTACTCATATTTTTTTTCTTGCGTAGCAGCTCAGGCACTTTGGTGTTTTGTTCGTGAGGCCCTCATGCCGGAGTGGGAGGACCGCGATCTTGCAGAGTTCCTGCAGGTCCGGGCAACCCAGGTTCGCCGTAAGCGCCGACTGTTTTGGCTCATCTTCGCGGCTATGTCGTGGACCCTTTGGACTACTCGCAATAAGATGATGATTGAGCGGATTTTCCCGCGGCGTGCTTCTGACTCGATGTTCAAATTTCTTGCCTTCCTGCAGCACTGGCATCCGCTCGCTAGGCCAAGGGATCGTGACCGACTTGAGCTCTCACTTGACGCATTGCTTGCTTCTGCGCGCCGGCTCTCCATCCGTTTGTCTACTACTTAGCTTGCCCCAGGTGGCTTTTTTATGTTTGTTCTTCCTTTTTTGGGCGCGATTGTGCTGTGGCCCCAGCAGTCTTATTTTCAGGTTGAGCTTGGTACTTGGTTGTATGGATTTATGCTTTATTTATAAAGCGGGGTGAAAGCCTGTTTCGAGGAGGTATATCTTCACACTATATATATATTTCATATTGTGGATAGTATTAGAAAAAAAACATAAAATTTGCCGAACTTAAGGTAGTTTGACTTAGGTTTTTTTACCCGGTTAAACGCTCCTCCGATCTTTGGGGTCGAGAGAAAAATCGAGACGGGAATAAAAATTGCAGAAGCTAAAAAAAAAAACAACAACGACGCCATTGGATGTGAATCGTGCGGTCTAGATCAATTCCTTGTTGGAATTAAGCACGACATGATCCTGTAGAGCAGACGCCCCATGGCAATCAACCAGCAGGGCCGGGAATATCAATTCTTGGACGCGAGATCGGCGACATACGAAGACTGCCGCAGCGGCGAGTTTGTGCAGCGCGTCTCTTCCTTCCTAATCTACCCGTTTGTGCGGGTTCGGTTCCTCCCGTCCTGCCTCCCCCTACCACAGGCTCCGTCCTCGGGGGAGATCCTCAGCCTAGCTACTCCGATGGACAAACCAAACAACCAAGAAGGCTCTATAATAAACAACAGCAATAATCCTTCGGGCTTGTTGCATCTACCCACTGTAAGGATCCACGTACCTCATCGACACCGGCCCTAGTCCCTTATATCACAACTTTAACAAGAAGCTCGACTATTGAATTGAAATATAACCACTACTTGACTAACTATTTATAGGATGTTCTACACTGCATATTGTCACGGCTATCACTCAAACAAGTTGTGAGGATGAGCGTGCTTTCTCGTCAGTGGAGACGGCTACACTACAACAAGAACCCCCCTTCAGCAACGCATCGATGTGTTGTCGTATGTCCATATATGCGTTGCTCAAGTCTACACCAACGGATTAATATGTGTTGCCGTAGGTGGCGTTGCTAGGGTCTACAACAACATATATACATGCGTTGGTAAACGACATGTAGAAGCGTTGTAAGGTAGCAACATATAGAGTTGTAGCCTAACAACACATCATATGCGTTGGTGACTACCCTGCACAATGGTGCAGCATGTCATGGCAACGACTAGAGAATTCTCTACATGGCATGAATAATTGATGATATTTTATATATTGACATCCAGAATTACAAGGTCAATATATCTAGTGTATAGGAGCCACAATACGATAAACTGGAAGGCCTCATATATTAAATCAACTATGTTGGATTACAAAGAACACGATCCAGAGATTGCAAGATGTGAAACTATCAAGTATTAGTCAAATTCTAGACCTTGCAATCAACTATAATGTTTCAAACATCGTCCTGAAAATGACATTCTAATCATCCAGTTGTAGCACCATTCTCATCCTTGCAATCAGCATCCAAGCCATGCATTATCCATTTTATCTTGACAATCTACAAAACCAAAGAAACAAGATGAGTAACTTATTGTAGATAAAATCAAGTTAATAGATCAGCAAAGTGTAAAGAGGAGCAACATAGAGAGGTTGAAGGTCATGACATTAGTAGCTTTGTATGCAGAAAAGGAGAGTAATAGCCTACATCTGACAAACACTTTTGATCCTTGTTTTCTTATGAAAAAATCTACTATATGTCATCAATTGTGTTAACGTAGACCTTAAGGCAAACATACTCTATAAGAAATAAGGTACTTCCCTTAAATAAACATGTGCTAACACACAACACATCGTTTGGTTTCAAAGGAAGATCTACTGTTCTCTAGAAAATATAAATAGATGCAAGGTTTCAACAACTCAAAAATACTGTATGACTGTATGTTCAAAGAAAATGATTCACACATGGCCAAATTTGAATGTGCCTGAATTACGTATCGAGATACACGCTCACAATGTGATTTACCAAGACATATATTTATATACTGGAAATTCTGTGAACAAGTTAAAAAGGAACAATATAGGCATCAAGTACACTCTACTACATGCAGTTATACAATTGTCATGTGACTAGTGCAATTCTATCATGAATCATGTACTTGTTATGTTTTGGGAGTGGATTGTGATTTGATTTCTCCTGGGCACTCCTTAATCATTATTATTGCTCCGTTGAATTCTTCCTACCTACTCAATGGTTACTAGCAAATGGTACATGCTTTCGCATGTGAGAATGTATTGCTAACTGATAATATGCCCTGTGCTCAGCAATTAATATACATGATCCTTAGTTACTAAAAAAACTCATTCCAAACACAAGGATAGAAGAAAGTTGTATGTACAGTAAGCCGCATCCTAATTCCATAGAACAAGCAATTACTGTGAAAAATTTGAGAGGAGCCCAATCCTATCGCATTATCTCCTACGCCCAGCTTTATTTTTCTAAATAAAGTTACAAAGATCCAACCCCTATGTATTAAGTTCAACTTCTATATGTCAAGCCACTGCTTTCCTTCCAAGCCATAGAAGATCCGGCTACTTGTTGACTAAAACGTAGCATGTGGCTGCACTGCTCAGGGAGCCCATTTGGCAGAGGCACAACGTGAGGATTGTTCTGGAAGATAGTGGAAAAGACGGAAAAGGCATCGGCTACTGTAGACTATGAATGCAGGCGTTCGCAACCGTCAGATTGACATAATTAACGGCTGTGATTGTATGTTATGAGGAGGAGTTTGAAGATTCAAAACTGGTACACTATATAGGAGTATAGAAATTTTAGTACAACAGTAGAAAGGCAAATTTTAGTACAACAATGCAAAAATTAGTAACAGGATAATTTAGTAAAACAGGGTAAATTTCTAGTACAAAATTGATAGAGTAAACTTTAGTACAAGAAGTCTTAACTATCTTCACAAAATGAGATATTAGCGTCTGTAAGCTACAGGACCCTTAGCAACCCTCTATTCAAAGATGTTCTACATTCACAAATCACAATAGTGCAATATGGTTTACTACGCTAAGTAGGGTGTATTACCTTGAGCATATTGATGTTTATATCAACTCCTAATCTGAGAAATTGGCCAATGAAGGATATAAATATTTCATGATCTCGTGAAGAATCAGATTCTGATTGAAGGAAGTTCGGAGCCTACAACATATAGAACCACGAGTTTTGATTTAGTAATTCGAGCAAAGTGAAACCTTATAGGGTTCGACTCAAGCACTAAAGTTCTTATTGAAGCAAGTCAAGAAACAGCAAAATGTGTTACAGTCATAGTATACCCTAGTTCCTACACCAAGTAACTTCACCATCTTAAATCCTAGGGGAACACATAACCTTATAACCTAAGAAATCAGTACCATAGTTTTCTCTGACAGGGTTGGCACTGTGTGAGGGCGGCTCGAGCAGGCTGGTGGCTCCACAGCGTGTGGGCATGGAAAGAAGAGCTGCGATGTTTCTCAGCGCAGTTAATTAATCGTGCAGTGCTACCACGATACCATTCTGCAAGCACCACAATGAAAAGGTCAGACCAAAACTTCATGCTGAACTCAGCACGCGGATCAACCATTGAAATGAGTCAGCTATTAGTTAATTAAGGAAGACAATGTTTTGGTAACTCACAACCATGCTGCAGCCTCACGTGCATGTTCATCGACACAACAGATTGAACTGCTACTAGGATGAGAATGCAATCCAACAAACACACACCTGTTGACTGAAGCAATGTCAGTTTCAGAACCTGTAAGGGAAGATGAAAATAAGGATTACATATACAATAAAGAGGAATATTAGGACATATGTACGCATGTGAGACTTATTCCTACAGTATTACACGACATGTGACAATAAAATTGGTACAGATTCATCCACACAAATAGCAGCAAGAACAAACTATTGAGATAAAAAAAGGACACAAGCACTCTTTCAGAATTAACACATACGGACTCAGCCACACATTCAGAATTAAAATACCTAGAATTGTGAAGTGAAATTTTGAGCCTCCTGCAAGGTCACTGACTGTGATGGGATGGGCTGTTATCCATCCGTGATGTACGACACCACAACGGCTAAAACTAGGTAGCGTAGACCACGCTTGTGATTTCCGGCAAAGAATCGACCATGGAACGATGCTATGTCACCACAAGGAACCAGATCTACAGACGGTACGAGCAGAGGAGAGAAATGCCTTACTAAATCGTCAGTGTCCAAGGCGAGGTCTCTAGAGGCGAGCAGCACCATCGAGCCCGAGCTGGCACCGGCGCATACGGAGATGCGGGGTAGAGGGCCTACGCGGGAGTTGCACCGGCGGCCCGTGGCGGCTAGGGTTGCTGCAGGGGCATGTGCGGCAGCACGGAGGAAGTCACGGCGGTGAAGCATCAGAGGAGAGGACTGCACGGCAGCCGGGCTTGTGAGCGACGTCGCGGGAGAGCGCCTCACCTAGCAGAAATTGGTGGCGACGGGAAGCTTCATGGTCATGGAGCTCGGGTGAGAGGGGAATCATGAGGGAGGGGAGATGGGGGATAAGAAAAAAGTGCTGGATGGGGGGTACGCTCGTACAGGGAGTTAGATTTTTCCTTAGGAGAGAGAGGAGGTTAGCGCAAAGTAGGGGTGGGTGGGATAAGTTGGGGAGGTGGGAGATTAAAACGAACAACACATATTATCATTTCGTTGGTGGGCATGCGTTGCTATAGGTGGGTTTTTGTTGTAGTGCTAGGGATATGCCACCCGGACCTAGTGTTCAACGGATACAACTTCGTCCTCGCCAAAACAACCTGGTATAAAAACACGGACTCCATGGCCACGGAATTCGTTACAGGAGTGGATAACGTGTTGCGCCTACTGTGGTCTCCTTCCACCGCGACAACTACTACGGTGGATAGGTTTGTCGTCAAATTTGGTCTTGACAAGCGTCATACACAACACATTGATAGATGGATCGAGTTTTCGACCGCGTCGATGGCCAAGCACATTGGTATTGATCTCGTTGGAGGAAACACCTCTGAAGGTGGCAAATATGTTGTTCCTCTGTGCAAACTCAGTGGCCCAGATGGTTCCCGTGTCATGTCTCTTTATATGGCTAATGTCTGCCTAAAGCCGCCCCCTAGCTTCCGTGGCATTGCAAACCTTAAGAAACTCAGCCTACATTACGTGTCCATCAACGCAGGCGATCTCCAATGTCTATTGCTAGGCTGTGCTCTTCTCGAGAGTTTAAGCTTGGAGCGCTGCCCCTTGTCAAGTCTTAGCATATATCATGAGCTGAGGCAGTTGCAGTACCTAAGCGTGCGCAGGTGTGCAGTGGGAACGATACAGTTGCAAGCTCCGAACCTTACCAAATTCGAGTTTGTTGATTGTCTAACAAATTGCGCTTGATGAATCTTTCAAGTTGTCAGAAGCAACCTTTGTGCTCAGGAGCAAATCGTTCACTTGGTGTTGTGATGCTATGGACTACATCTTGACGGAGCTTCCAACTGTTCTTCCTCATGTGCATAAACTCTCTCTGCATTTTGTTGTTTTTCAGAAGGTTTGCTCTACACCTTATTTCATTTTTATGTTTCGATCAAGGTATCTGCATTCAGCTGCATGTTGAGCTGTTGACTTGCCACGTTGTTCCAACCCATGTTAATTTATTTCTTGGGATGTGCATTATTTCTGTTACAGGTGCATCGATTCAGTAAAAGCAACACCATTTTCTCAATCTGCGGCATCTGAACTTGAACATTAGCATCATGTCCAGTCCAGAGGATACTAGCTGGGTGACAAGGTTTGTATACCTATTGGAATTAGCGCCTCTATTACAAGAATTGGAACTCCACGTTAGTGATTCAACTGTAAGTTCTTCAACCCTTGATCATGGAAATTTTTCTTTTTGACCTCCTCAATCGAACAAAACAACGAATGGTTGGATATACATATGCAGATAAAGTGTGATAGATTTCGCGTCCTTTTTGCGAGGATAGTGACGGCTGTTCCAGGGCCTCGACATCGTCACCTCGGGAGTGTTCACATTACTGGCTTTTGGGATTTGGTGGGGATAGCCGAGCTAGCGCTTTACATCCTTGAGAATGCTATTGTGCTAGAGCATATGATAGTAGATCCAGTGATATGGATGAACAAAATAGATCTATATGACGGTCAATTATATTCAATCAGCAAGGCCAACAGTAACTGCCAGGAGCTTGTTCAACCTAAGCGCCAAGGAGAGGCTGCTGCAGCACAAGAAGTTTGTGGAAAAACACCTTAATAGAGACGAGTTTTGTCACATCCTAACCATTTTATGAATATCAATGCTCCGATACGTGATCGATCAATGTGGTAAAATTTGACCTGCAGCTTCTTCCTTCCCCAAGTAAGCTCTCTGAAGATGATTTAAGGATCAGTCTGAAGAGACATGTACATGCTGAATGGTTTGAAACAAGTAGTGTGTTCGCTCTCAGAAATTAAGCTGTGTCGATACCCCATGTCCAACGCTCCTTTTGCTTAGAAGGTTGCTTTCTTTAGCATGTTAGTCAGTGTTAGTGAACCAGATGTAGTGATGCAATGTTATTCACCAATGGTGGAGCTATGTTGGGGTCGAGGGGCCGTTGCCCCCACCCCCCCAGCCTTTGATCAATTCCCGAAGAAAAATTATTTTGGGAGGCTTAGATTAGACTTTAAATTATTTAGGGAGTTGCAAGCCCCGAACGTTAACACATTTCACTTTGTTGATTGTCTGACGCAAATTGCGCTCGTTGAATCTATCAAGTTGTCAGAAGTAATGCTTGTGCTCAAGAGCAAATCGTCCACCTAGGATTATGATGCTACAGAGTACATCTTGACGGAGCTTCCAACTGTTCTTCCTCATGTGCATAAACTCTCTCTGCATTTCTTTGTTTTTCAGAAGATTTGCTCTCCTCCTTATTTCATTTTATGTTTCCAACAAGATATCTGCATTCAGGTGCATGTTGACCTGTTGACTCGCTACCTTGATCCATCTCATGTTAATTTATTTCTTGGGGTTCTGCATTATTTCTGTTATAGGTGCATCGATTCAGTAAAGCCAACACCACTTTTCGCAATCTGAAGCATCTGAACCTGAACATTAGCATCATGTCCAGTCCAGAGGATACTAGCTGGGTGACGAGGTTTGTATACCTGTTTGAATTAGCGCCTCTATTACAAGAATTGGAAGTCCATGTTAGTGATTCAAGTGTAAGTTCTTCAACCTTGATCATGGATTTTTTTTCTTTTTCATTTTGACCTCCTCAATCGAACGAAATCACGAATGGTTGGATATACATATGCAGATAAAGTGTGATAGATTTCATATCCCTTCTGCAAGGATAGTGGCGGCTGTTCCAGGGCCTCAACATCGTCACCTCAGGAGAGTTCACATTACTGGCTTTTGGGATTTGGTGGGGATAGCCGAGCTAGCGCTTTACATCCTTGAGAATGCTATTGTGCTCGAGCATATGATACTAGATCCAGTGATATGGATGAACAAAACAGATCTATATGACGGTCAATTATATTCAATCAACAAGGCCAACAGTAACTTCCAGGAGCTTGTTCGACCTAAGCTTGCCAAGGAGGGGTTGCTGCAGCACAAGAAGTTTGCAGAAAAACACCTTAATAGAGACGAGTTTCGTCACATCATAACCATTTTATGAATATCAATGCTCCGATACATGACGGATCAATGTGGTAAAATTTGACCTGGAGCTTCTTCCTTCCCCAAGTAAGCTCTCTGAAGATGATTTAAGGATCAGTCTGGAGAGACATGTACATGCTGAATGGTTAGAGACAAGTAATGTGTCTGCTCTCAGAAATTCAGCTGTGTCGACACCCCATGTCCAACGCGCCTTGCATCCCCCCTCGCGCCAAATTCTGCGAGTTTGGACAAAATACCGGCTCCTTTTGCTTAGAAGGTTGCTTGCTTTAGCATGTTAGTGAACCGGATGCAGTGATGCAATGTTATTCACCAATGGGGGAGCTAGGTTGGGGCCAGGGGGCGCGGCCCCCCCCCCCCCCCCCATCAATTCCCGAATAAAAATTATTTAGGGAGGATTAGATTGACTTTCTTTTATCACCCCCCCCCCCCCAAACACTAAAGAGTTTTGTTTCGACCCCCCCCCCCTCTCCACCACTGTTATTTACTCTTGATTTACAATATCAGGTTCAGATAAACATTTACAAAAATATACTTATATGCCATTCCATGAGATGCCTGCCATGCATGCTTCTAAAACTAACTAAACAACTCCTACCAGCCTCCCGCTGCTCCTCCTCCTGCTGCAGGCTGCTACATATTGTTCCACAATCTCTATCTCTACTCCTATAAAAATCTTAGTTGTTGGTGATGGTGTGTCTGCCATCTATGATTTTGAACCGTCGGATTTCCATCGAACGCATGCAAAGACAAGGCATGACATTTTTGCAAAAACACGCCCGCCACTCCGGCCAAAATTTTGCAGAACTCCTTTCCCGTCCAACCCCATCCCTTCTGGTCCAACTCTGTATCCATCGACACCTAGAACCTTCTCGGCCGCCGTCCCTTCCCGCCGACCACCTGAGCGCCGATGTCCCCTCCATCTGGCCACAACCCCCTTCTCACCGCCTCCTACAATACCTCCGTTCTTCTGCACTTCCGGCCCCACGTCACCCCGAGCTCAAGCACAGGAAGCTGCCGAACCTATGCGTGAGATACTTGATTTTTTTGGCCTTCGTTTACGAGGATGGCAAGCTCCCTGATCTGCTAGAAGTCGTCTGGATCCCAGTGTAAGTTCATCCGGCAGCTATCTAGAGTTTGTCCATAGGTCGCCACCGCCACCGCCACCGCACGCAAGGTGCTTGACACCTAGCCTGGCCGCCATGTACGAGGATACACATCTCATGGATCGAGTGGGGGTGGCCCCAAATCCGAGCGTCCATTTGCTGCCCCGAGCTAGTCTACATGCCGCTACTACTGCTCTGATTAGGAGCCACCCATGTGGTCGGATCAACAACCCAGTCGTCAACCGCCCTCCTGGTATTGTCTTAATGCAAGTAAATTTGCGTGTTCTTGCTGAGCTCAGATATAGCAGTCCATTTTTTGCTCAAATGTAGCAGTTCATTTTTCGCTCTGAATATGTGTACATAGATCAGTATTGTTCTCTGAATTTTGTGTGTACGGAGCAGCAACCACGAAAACAGTGGATAATGTGCAATTAGCAGTTTATTATGCCCTAAAAAACAATATATTTTTGTTCCAAATATGATACTCCGTCCGTTCCAAAATAGATGACTCAGCTTTGTACTAACTTTATACCGAGTCATCTATTTTGGAACGGAGAAATATTTGTTTGTCCTCTTCCATACCAGACATGACGTAAGTCCATTTGTTTGTGCAAGTGCCAGTTAGCTCAAATGTTTAATTATTATATGGTTCAAAATTTGGATCTGCCAATTCTTTACTAACTCGTAAGAAATACATACAATTTATTGGACTACTTGCATCCAGAACTCTAGCTACATAAAGCTTTTTTTGATGGTCATGGGCTGTGCATTGTGGTTATTACTCGGTTCATGGATCATGGAGTGTGACAATTTGTGATTTTTTTTATCAAAGTGTTTATTCAAGCTATTTATTGTTAAGTTTCAAAAATTAGCAAGTATTCAGTGATGTTATGTTACATTTGTTATTTGAAAGTCCAGGAGTATTTTAGACACTGTGGCTTATCTAGAGCTTAAGTAGGCAGATGGCTTATGCACACGCCTAAGCCGGTCAAAACCCACCCTAAACATTCTAGCCTGAATATCCTCCTAAGAATATCTCCACCTATTTGCAGTTGCAGAAATTGGAATACTAAGATAGCACAGAACTAATAAAAGATTTTTGTTACACATAAAGTATAAAACCGGAAGTTGCGGGTGTGCCACGTCATTGTATGGTTCTATAAAATGTATGGCAAGTCTCATTTGAAATGTACATCTCGATCTCTTACTGTGCATTCCATATAAAGTGTATTGCAAGTGTTGTCCATTCTTTGTTACCTTTACTAAGTGTATTGCAAGTGTTGTATGTCCCCTCAGCATAGGATAGAGCGAGCAATGAGAAAGTCAGTTTGGGAGCACAACAATTCTTCTTGCAAGCTGAAGAGGGAGAAGAAAACGGTTTGGATTGTGCTCATTGTGTACCGATCAACAATATAACATTACTTTGATCAATTTCTCGTACATATTTTGGTGTTCCTCAACACGCAGGCTTTTGGCTATAAAACAATGTCCCCCTTGATATTTTATGACCCCGTAGCGTAGCACGGGCATCTTACTAGTTAGGGTAATAATTAGGAAACAAGGATAGGCCAAGGTGAGGTTCCATTGCACTTTTTAAAAACAAAAGTTTGTTCTTTCAGTCTGCAACACTGCCAAGAAGGCATAGTCGCCGTGGATTTTTGTTCTTGTAACTAACTTGTTGATTGTGACAGAGATGATATATTGGTACTTGCTTTCTTCCCTTTGTAGTCTGGAATGTCAAACCGTGAACGTTCTCTTTTCTTTTGATTTTTCCTCCTGTTAATGACGAGTGGTGCTCTGGCCGACCAACCACATTCCCCAGACCGACCAAGCCCAGTATCTCTTACTCAGAGTTGGCCATCCTCCTTCCGTTTCTAAAAAAATCACGCACCTCCTTCCTCAAAAGATAAAACCAATGAGCAGGAAACACGATACTCACTCATCAAAAGTAAATGCGGGAAAATAGTAAAATAAAATAAGAAACCCTTGTAAGTTTTTGGCACCGAGATGTTTGACTGTACTAGGAGGGTGCAATTTTTTGCGGTGAAATGACATTCGAGGAGCTCTTGAAAGAGAAACAGGTCACCGAAATACTTTTTTTTTTCAAAGTTGATCTGATTTTATTTTTTTGTATAGAGCTCCTCAAAGTTGAGCCGATTTTTCCCTCACTCTGTTTTTTCTTCTGCTGCCCCCCATCTCTGCTCCCCAGCGCCCGGCCAGCCCGGGCACTTGCCCGGGCTCGCTGGCCACGGGACAGCGTACACACCTGATAAACAATGGGGCAAAATCTGCTATGCATCCTCGTTTACCCAGGCAGAACAGAAGTGTGCGTATACGTCATAAACAACAGGCTCCTTATTTTTCCTTTTGAGCAAAACACAACAATGGGCTCCTGCCAAGCGTTGTCATGGGCTAATTAACTAGGCCTACCAAGTACAGTCCATGTAATGTTCGTCAGTCATGGGCTGAGATTCCCTTCTTCCAAAACGAGCAGTCACAACCCAGTTTAGCACGACGCCACCACTTCGGATGTTCGTTTCTACCCCTAAAAAAAGGCTGAAACGTGGAGACGAACCGGTGGCGAGAGAATCCGGAGGCCGCCCTAGGCGCACGGCCGGCGGCGGGTGGACCGGATCCATCTCTGCGAATGGGGTGGAGCGGATCCATCTCTGTGAATGACTTTCTCGTCTTTCTCGTGATTAGGTAAGATTTCAAACTAATTTGAAGATTCATAGATTAGGGCAAAATTTTGAGTTTAGGCGGTGGGGCACATTTGCCTCGTGCTTTTCTTAAGCATATATGTCCGTCTCTTTTCTTACACAAACTCTCTATTTTGAATATTTTCACAAATCACAACACTTAATTTATGTGCCTTCTAGGATATTTGGATGGTAATTTTGATAGACATACTTGTACAAGTAACATGGTAAGTTTAGTTCTACACATGGCCTTGTTTTATGACTTATGTTGTCACATGGCAATATCTGGTAGCTCCTAGGACGGTTTGGCGAGAGCCTTCTTCAGGACACTTGGCAAAGAGCGACATATGACGTGGCCTGGGCAGTCTTTTGCCGAAAGCTGTTTGTCAATTTTCATCGAGGGGGTATTCAGCAAACCTACAAACTTTTTCCAAAGGCAGCACTCGGCAAACGTCAAGGACACGTTGACTCCAATGGAACCATCTTCACCTTGTATCGTGTGGCTTTGCCAAAGATGGCACTTGGCAAACATCGAGGACGTGTTGCTCTTCAGTTGCCCTTTCTTTGCCTAGTATGGTACGGAAGATACTCGGCAAACACAACATATAAGCGCCGTATCTGTCGACTAGCCCTTAGCCTACTTTACCTTGTTTGGTTCGGCGGTGGATTTCCAAAAGCAGCTATGAAAAATCTATTGTGGAAAAACAACTATGGAAAATCTGATGTGAAAAAGATGTAGGCCATTTGGCAAACCAGCTAATACAGCTTTTTCAGATTTTGGCCCGCAGCGGAATTAGATTTTGGAAAACACGTCCTGGGCTGCTTCCGCTTTTGGTTCAGATTTTGACAGCGGATTTCTGAAATCGGATTCTGCTGGGTTCGCCCTTTGGTTCAGATTCTGCTGCGCGACAGCGGAATCCGTCGATAAAAGCTAAACCAAACATGGCCTTATTTTAGCGAGTAGCTCATGTTGACCCTTAGTAAAGTCTTTGTCTAGTATTTGAGGGAAGGAAATCGACGAAGCTCTCTTTGCTAAAAGGGGGTATTCCAAGTAGGGTTTGTCGAGTGTCGCACTAGGCAAACTAGTTGCTGAGCTAATATCGGCCTTCACCGAGTACTTTGGTACTTGGCAAAGAACCGGCTTCTAGTAGTGTATAAAACTGAATATTGATATCTCATATACTAGCTCACATTAAAATTACATTACCATGACTACTATGTTCATATTTTCACTTAATTATTATTGTGTATTTGTGTTTCTGAAGTTTGGGGCAATTTTATATGTTGTATATCAGAATACTCGATATTGATTTTCAAATTAGACACTAAGGCTCAAGCTTGCCCGGGCTTCAAAAGATTTCTGGCTCCGCCAATGATTCTCAACAGTCAAGGACTGCAATCAGAGCTTCTTTCTTTCTCTCCCCTCCCCTAATAATCATACTGGCGGTTTAATGGAGTGGTAATAAGGATCTCATTCATGATGTTAAACAAACCAGATACAATGATGCAATGCTAATTCTCCACGATTTACATTCTCATCTTGAGATGACATCTACATCCATTTAGGAAACATATCTTATGCCACTCCATGAGATGCCAGCCATTCTCATGTTACAAACTGATATGATACTTCTACTGCATGCGGTTCTGCAAACAGGAAAGGGAACTAGGCATAAGCCAAGGTGAGTAAATCATTTTTACACAGCTGCTGGAAAACAGTAAACAATCAATGTTTGCTGAAAAAATTGCTTATTTGTCATTAGCCAGGACCACTGTCGCTGAGATTAATTTTGTGCCTACCTACGACGAAGAGGTCGTGTGGCCTGCTCAAGCTACCCACTAATTAAGCCCTAACAATTTTGTAAGAGGTTGGATAACTCCAAGCTGGCTAGCTAGCTCGATCTGATCCACAAGACCAGTTGTAAAGAATATAACAAAGAAAAGTGCATAGCAGCTGGTTAGGTACGAAGACATATATAAATTGAGTACATTGCTCGATTGATTCCGTTCCATTGGGTACATGTTAATATGGTCGGACATAGTTTACTAATCAAGTTGTGGTATCCAAGTTGGATATACGTACATGCTTGACGAATCTGGAATCATTTTGGATGACACCCTAACGGTTGAGTACCTGCAGGCCCAGCCCGGATGGGGGGCAGGGGGGGCGGCCGCCCCCGGCCCCCGAAATCCAGGGGCCCCCACCCAGATGTGGTACGCTAAGGTGGCTGGCTAGCGAAGCAATAGGTGGTTAATTAGTTGGTGAAACATACTAAAATAGTTTTTAAATAGCGGCTATGGCTCTTAGCGATGGACCTCTCTACATGCTATAGCGCCATCACTAAAATTTTACTTTCTGTGTAGGACCAAAGTCTCTTAACGCAATGCTATAGCACGAAACTGCTCAACAAACAACGCTATAGTTGTGTATCAATCGATGGATTCTTTCTCTAGGTTGGTAGCTAAGTAGTTGAGTAGAAGATGATGGAATTTTACCTTTCATCCACAACACTATGCTTTCTCACCATATATGTATTACATGGTTGCTTATGCTTGAAATAGCAAGTTTTGGTAGCATCTATAGGCTTATGTTGTGCTGACCATCATCCATCATCACTGGCACGGACAAGGCAGCAGTTCTCGGAGCTTATCTGGTTATGCTGCATTTGATCACCACGTATATGATTGACCAACAATTACTATGGTTTTTTTGCAGGAAAATTTTTTACTATGTTCTTCACAAAAAGGAAGTTATTGCTATGTTATTACAAGATCTAAATTATAAACAACTATATTGATATGTAATTAGTCTTGAATATGAATCTAAGACATCAATTTTATGTCGCATAAATTGCATACTGATAGAGTAATTATAAGCCAAACATTTAGCTTAACAAAACTAAATGTGCTCCAAGACGAAGAATGGAGGCAGTGTGATGTACTGATGGTGATCGTACACCGGTAACCAAATGGAACCTCCTTACGGTAGGAAGCATATACTCCTACTCTTGGTCTGCTGACCACTCACTCATTTTATTACAACACGTACGACAACTGCACGAAACGACTAGCACAAGGACACCATCTCTCCATGGCTACACACACATGGAACCGCACACACACGTGAGCTAGCATCGACAACTAACCAATCTCTCACATGGCGGCGGTGTGGCCCTCGCCGTTGGCGGTCTCGATGCCCTCGACGCGCCTGTTGGGGACGGCGCAGTTCTGCCGGATCTCGCCCTGGGTGCCAGTGAGCAAGTCCATGTTGCTCATCTTCACCATGGACTTGGCGAACTGACTGAAGAAGGAGGACTGGATGAGCGCGAACCGTGCAGCCAAGAGCGTCGTGTCCGGGTGGTCGATGAGGCCCTGGTCCGACTTGAACAGGCCCTGCCTCACGATCAGGTCGAGGTAGTACTTGTTGTCGAACACGTCCGGCGTGCGCACGTCGAGGGTCTGGTTGACGGTGCCCTGGGGCACGTCCTTGGCGCACTTGGCCCGCAGCCTCCTGGCGAATAACGGGTCGATGAGCGGGTTGAAGTCCACGTTCGGAGTGAAGCGGTCGGAGAAGGAGGGGCAGTGGGCGACGCCGAAGGTGTGCGCGCCGGAGAGGGCGACGAGGTCCGCCACGTCGAGGCTCCGGTTGCCGAAGGAGGAGATGAGGGTCGGCACGTCGAAGGAGGGCGCCGGCAGGGTGTCCACGAGGTCCTGCGACGCCGGGGCGAGCGCGTCGCGTCGGCCGAAGGCGACGTCGAAGTGGGGCCCGCCAGCCTGCATCCACCACGTACCCGCATATGCTTAGTCAATTAATCGGTTGTGCTGATAACTCTCTGGGAGTGGACGCTAAGAATAATTGTCCGACTGACCTAAACAAAACATTTTGGTTCGAAGTGTAGTGTAGGTGTACCTGCACGAGGGCGTCACGGGTGGCGAGGACGGTGATGTCGGCGCAGGAGACGGTCGGGCCGCAGGCGCGGTGGACGGCGGCGCGGATGCGCTCGATGAGGTCAAGAGCAACGGGGCGGAGCGTCTGGTTGGGCACCGCATTCAGCTCGCTGTTGTTCCCAGTGAGGAGCACCGAGGCGTCGCAGCCCTGCGGGAAGCAGTCGTGGAAGAGGATGCGGATGAGGGCCGGGGCGACGCCGACGTCGCGGCGGAAGGTCTCGGCCACGAGCGATCCCGCGATGTCCTCCAGCTCCGGGCACGACGCCGCGTGGAAGCCCCGCGAAAGCCCCTCGGCGGCCGCCGACGAGTGTGCGGCGCAGATCAAGGCTGCAAGGACGAGGACGGCCGCTGCTGCTCTGGACGCCATGGCTGCCGCCCTGCAGATGTAGCTGGGCTTTCTGCACGATGGTCGTGTGGCTTGCTCAAGCTATGGACACTAAACCCTTGTTACTTATACACGGCTAACCACCCCAAAGCTGAGAGTAGGTACGTAGCTTAGCTCGATATTATCAGAGACTGTACAAAGTGGAAAACATGTGCATTTGCTAATTACTCGCATTGACTGATGACTAGTCAAGGTGAGGGGAGAACGGTCGGTGAGAATGCTCGATGCTGCTTGTAAACTAATGCCTAGAAACTTCCTGGAACTTTCCCTATGCCTTGCACCCAACAACCCTTCACTGCACAGTGGCATACTATATGTTAACTCAATTTGTGCATTGCTGGATATGACATAAAATTTCGGATCAAGATGTGACATCCAAGTTGGATATACATAAGGGGTCTGGATTCATTTAGAACGACGTACGCCGAGCTAGGTACGACCTATACCGGATCGGATCAGTCTGGGTCATGGATCGATGTGTGTGTTCCCACACTAAGGTCTAGCTCTTTTCTTTCACACACCCTTTTTTTTTCTCGAACCATGCAGGAGATCTAGCCGCAAATAAAAAAATACTAATAAAAAAACCATGAAGGAGAGCTGCATGTACAATTGTGTATTCATCAGAGAAGACGCAACCAAGCCAAAGCAGCACGACCAAAAGAAAAAACTATCCAGTCATGTCGGTCGGACTTACCACGGGGGTGGGTGGGGGTTACCGGTGGTGGCTGTCAAGCGAGATCGAATGTTTCCTCCGCCCACCTATATCTTTTGTGGTGGTAATTTTTAGATTTTGTCGCTAGAGGATGTAGAGTACATTGCTATTGTTGTAGCACACGACAATTATTTCGTTTTCTATGTTTATTTATAAATAATCTAACTGCTGCGGTCACGATGGATTTTTTAGGTCAGTACATCCTCTCATTTGTCCTCTTCCTCTTGTATATTTACTCCTCGTCTCTACTTCAAACTTTATGCGTGGCTAGCTAAGCCAACGCCGAGGGCAGTTGCCGATAGTTTGAAAAACCAGATCAGTAACCAAATCGGTAAGGTAGTCGGTTTAGGTTTTCACCTTCACAAGTCCACTTTCTAGTTTTTTAGTCATAAAATATATTTATCGGGGGTATTACATTTTCTATGACTGTTGGTTATTGGGCCGCACTCTTAGCTATGGCATGTTTTCCTAGCGATCTGTGATCGAATCATCCCGAACACGCACGTATTTTCGCGACTGGACTGGTTCAACATTTTCTGTTTTACCTACCAATTTTCATAAAAACCGCTCGGTTCAACCGGCCCACTTTGGTTTGATAGTGGAAAGGTCCCGAGAGCTTAAGAAACCAACATTGTCCTTGCTTCCGGGTTTTGGTTTGATCAGCAGTCCCGTCCAGTTCTAATAACCATGCTCGCCGGTTCTGGCGAACCTACAGGCCAATATGTCTCTTTTATTTTTCTATCAAGATATCTACATTTATGTGCATCTTGAGTATTTGACTTGCCATCTCGAGCCATCTCATACTGGTTTATTTATTGGAGTTGTGCATTATATCTTTTCCAGGTGCAATTTTCTTTAGTACTAGAACCCATGGCACATTCTTGGATCGGCATTTGAACTTGAACATTAATTACCATCATATACAATCCCGAGGATACTATCTGGGTGACTGGGTTGGTTTACCTCTTGTAGTTAGCGCCTCTCTTAGGCTACTCATAGTGGGGAGTATCATATACTAGTATCATGCATATGATACTTGTATATGATACTTGTATATGATACTACCTTGATAGTGCATATTATTATAAAGTTCTATCATATATGACCATATGTATTGCCATACATGACACAAAGTAGCATAGCATTTAACATGATACGGTATCTTACCTATGTTACTTTAACCCTCCCTCTCTTATTTAATTGTTTGCCACGTAAGCATATTTGCTAGTCCAAGTGCATGTTACCGGTTATGCTACCCCCACTATGGCCAGCCTTAGAAGAACTAGAACTACATGAAAGTGATGCCTTCGTCGATCATGGTAATTGCACCTGTTTGCATATGAATGTGTATATTTATAGAGAAAAGTATACTTTTCGTCCCTCAACTCTCGGTGAAGTCAAGATTTCGTCTCTCAACTTCAAAACCGGACAACTTGCACCCCCAACTACTGAAAACGGACAAGGTTCATCCCTGGTCTCGGTTTTGACCGGTTTTGGTGCTGACTCACCCCAGTTTTGACCGGTGCATACTCAAATTCTTGTAAATTTTTTATATCCGTGAACTTTTTGACATTCACATACACTTCCAAATCCGCGTAGTTTTTCCAAGGGCGCATATTTTTTTTCCAAAATAAACATACCTTTTTCAAATCAGTGAACAGTTTTGAAATTTGTGTACTTTTTTCAAATCCGTGATTTTTTTAACATTTGCATACTTTTTTCAAATCTGCTTATTTTGCGTAAAAAAATCAAAATCTATGTACTTTTTTCCGGTTCGCATAATTTTTTCAAATTCATGAACTCTTCCAAAAAAATGTACGCGAATATGAAAAAGTACGTCAATTTTAAGAAGTACATGAATTTGAAAAAAAAACTACATGAACTTTTAAAAAAGTACGCAGATTTGAATAAGTATGTGAACTTGGAAAAAGTACGCAGATTAGAATAAGTATGTGAACTTGGAAAAAAGTACGCGGATTTGAAAAAAGTAAACAAAATTTTAAAAAGTTCAAGTATTTGAAAAATTACCCGACTTTGAAAACATTAAGCGGACTTGGAAAAAATATGCGAATTTGAGTTGGCACAGTCAAAACCGGGGTGGGACAGCAACAAAACCTGTCAAAACCGTGACCTGGGATGAATCTTGTCCGGTTTTTGAAGTTAAGGGTGCAAGTTATTCGGCTTTGGAGTTGAGGGACCAAATCTAGACTCTGCCAAGAATTAAGGGACGAAATGTATACTTTTCTCATATTTATATTAATGAATAGTTGGATATACTTGTGCAAATAGATTGTGATAGATTTGGCCGTCCTGCAAGGATAATGACAGCTGTTCCAGGGCCTCGGCAGTCATCGCAGGAGCGTCTACATTATTTGATCTTGTGATATGGCCATATGGGGATAGACGAGCTGGTCCTCTATATTTCTTTTGAGTTTGTGCAATTCCGAGATGTCCTCTAGACTCGGGCACGACGCGCCACACGGAACCCCGCGATATCCCCCGATTGCCACCGCCGAGAGAGACGATTGTGCAACGGAGACCAAGGGCAGGGCGTGCCCTGCAGCTGTAGCTGAATATTTTTGCACCTAGTACGGACGGGGCAGTCGTGAGCTCTGCTCAAGCTGCCCGCTAAACACCTATTGTGATATCATCCAGAAGACAAGTCGCGGAGACCAAGCAAAAGTTGAACAACATGCGCTTCTTGCACTTTAACTAATGATGTTTGTTAACTAATGCCTCATCACATCCTAGAATTTTCTTCCAAGTTTCTATATGCACAATGCCTTGCTTGTCTCTCGGGGAGGATGATGTATGTGCTGCTGATGTATATACCACATTTGTTTTGTAGGAGATGTATCTCCCACTTGCATGAACCGGTGAAAGTTCCTAGCTAGTCTAGACCGTAGGCGTACCCTGGAGCGAGTAGTACTAGTGAACAGTCATGGATGCCGGGATATGTGTGCGTTCCTACACTAAAAAGTCAATGGTTAGGGCCGTCGTGTTCTTTTCAAATACACCCATAAAGAACACAGGTCTCGGCTCATTGTTTTATTTTCGTGGAGAATTGCTAAGTGGCCGGTACAGGCGTAAAGATATACACCTATGGAGTATTTAATTACAACGAATCCAACCGTGGCCTAGCTCTTTTTCTTAATTTTGCTGCAATGGCTTTTAGTTGTTGTCGCTAGAAGACGTGGCCGCTATTGTTGCAACTTGCAATGCACGATAACTCCCCTTATTTTTATTTTGTCAAAAAAATAATAATCTCGTGGTCACGACAGATTTTCTAGTCAGGACGACATCTTATCCTCTTGGTCTTATCAGTTAACTCCCTATGCTGCTAAGATTTCTGCACCGTGTCCACTTTGCATGTTTGCTTTTTTTTTTTGAATAAAAAGGTAGATCATTTTCTACCTTATGCATTCAAAACGGGTAGGGAACCCGAATGACCAGAGTCATTTACATGAAAGCGATGTTAACGCCGCACACATTGTGCAGCAGGCCATCACCAGACCTATAAAAGGATACAAAGCAGAAGGGTTGGGAAGGAGAGACGGCTAAGTTGGATCAAGTGCATTTGCCCAGGGGGAAAAAAATATCCGTCCTGTGGTTTAGCGCGCAGGCTCCATAGCTTGAGTAGCTCAGTAACCTTGTTGCATAGTTGCCTCTCATTCCAAAAGGATCCATGAAAGACCTGATCATTCCGGGCGCTCCAAAGGGCGACTGCGCATGCTGTGAACAAAATGTGCCACTTATTGCCGTGTCGAGCCCATGACTGTTGCGAGCACAGGAGCTCGCTTGCTTCGATGGATGACGCGGCAAGGTCTTGCATCCCTAGCTTGGACCAGAGGGACTGCGCCAGCTTGCAATGTAACAGGATGTGGTGCATTGTCTCTGCGGCCGGGCATAGATCACACCCGTTGTGCGCAACGACTTTGTCCCAATGCTTCTTAAGCATGTTGTCGCGAGTGTTGTGTCTGTCTTGAAGGGCAATCCATAGGAAAACACGGTGCCTGTGTGGTATGATCTTGTCCCAAATATATTTGGCTGTCGGACAAGTCTTCCCTCTGAAAGTGAACAGCTGGTAGAAGTAAGATGTGGTGACAGACTTGTGCCTTAGAAGGGGCTCCCTCACATCTGGCATACCTGCATGTGGTTGAATATTATGCAGTAGCTCGAGCAGGTTGTGAAGCTCCTGGGTTGCTATGGAAGAGAGGTTTGGATGTAGCTGAATGCTCCATTGTCCATCTCTAAACTGGGAAGCCACTGTGCAAAACTTGGATGTGGAGAAGGAGAAAAGAGCCGGGAAACATGCCATGAGCCGACCACGTTCGAGCCAATGGTCATGCCAGAAAGCAGTGCCCTGTCCGTCCCCGACCTTGCATTTGGTAGCCTCGGAAACCGTGCGCAAGGTGGACTTGAAGCCTCTCCAAATGGCCGTGTCCCGGCTTTGTGGAGACCAGGAGAGTTCCTTGTGACAGTATGCGTGTGCAAACCAGCTGAAGCACGGCACGTCGCGTTGTTGTAATATCCTTGCCATGAACTTGCAAACGAGGGCCCTGTTGTGTGCTGCAATGTCTCTTACCCCCAGACCTCCATGTTCCTTTGGCAAAATGATCACGTCCCAGGCGACTAGGCAATGCCCTCCGCTGGCTTGGTTTTTCCCTTGCCATAAGAAGCCCCTTAGGATTTGCTCGACCTTGTCTAGCGATTGCTGTGGCCATAGGAAACAACTCATGAAGTAGCTGGGGATCGCTGCCAACACTGCGTTGATCAAGGTGAGGCGGCCCCCCCAAGACAGAAAGGTTGCGAGCCATCCAGACAGACGCTTGTCTACTTTGTGAATTACTGGCAACAACAGTCCATGCGTGATCTTGTTGAGAGAGAGGGGTAATCCCAAGTACGTGCATGGGAAAGCCGAGACCTGACATTGTAGAATATGTGCTATACTTTGGCAAGTCAGATCGTCTAGGCAAACTGGCATGATAGTGCTTTTATGATAGTTGATCCTGAGTCCGGTGAAATCGCTGAAAGCTTGTAGAATCCGTTTGATAACCCGTGCCTGTTGGATATCTCCTTGCATTAGGATCAGCGTGTCGTCTGCATACTACAGGAGCGGGAAGGGGCCATCGCCCCCAAGAGGATGGTTGAGGTTTCCCGCTTGGTGTTCCTTTTGGCAGAGCTGTTGCAAAATGTCGGCTGCCAGGATGAAGAGGTAGGGAGAGAGGGCGTCCCCTTGCCTTAGACCACTTTTTAACATGATCTTCTCTCCGGCAGATCCATTGATAACTATCCTGGACGAACTAGTTGATAGGATGTCATGTATCCATCTGACCCATCTGCTCCCAAAACCTCTGGCTGTGAGGATGAGCTTCAGAGCATCCCAGCTAACGCTGTCAAAAGCTTTCTGAAAATCTAACTTGAGCACTAACATTGACTTTTTTCTCTTTTTTGCCTGCTGAACCAGCTCTGCTGCCAAAGCGAAATTCTCAGCTATGCATCTTCCAGGCAGGAAACCAGATTGTAGAGGGTGTATGAGGCTTGGGATTATCCGTTGAAGCCGGACTGCTAAAACCTTCGTTGTAAGCTTAGGTATACTATGGACCAGAGCAATGGGCCTGAAATCCCGGATATCTGTTGGGTTGTCTTTCTTTGGAAGCAGCACAATGTTGGCAGTGTTGATGCCGCTCAGATTACCACAATGGTCATGGAAAGCTTGGAAAAAACGCATTAAGTCCTCCTTTAGCAGCCCAGAAAAGCTCTTGTAGAACTCATTGGTGAAGCCGTCGGGCCCTGGGCTCTTATTATTCGGAGCTCTCTGTATCACTGTTGCTATTTCAGCCCAGGTGAACGGCACTTCCAAGGAGCTTAGATCAGCCTGGTCGTATAAGCTTCCGGGGTCCAGAGTGGGCAACGACTCCGAAGTTGTGCCGAAGATGCCGGTGAAGAAAAGTGTAGCAATTTGAAGTTTGTCTTGATCCGTAAAACTCTGTATCATCCCTAACTAGCAGCTTGATCCTGTTTTGGCAATGCTGGCAGTTGGCAGCAGCGTGGAAAAACTTGGTGTTCTCATCCCCCAAAGTGCAGCCTCTTATTTTAGCTCTTCTTCTCCAAAAGCTGCTTTGCCACATAATAATTTACTGGGCTTTTGAGTTGGCATGGTTTCTCAGAGAGGCCTCCAACATGGATAACTGCCTGCGTTCTTCCACGGAGTCAAGGTATTGAACCACATGGTTGCAGTTGGCTAGAGTCTCTTGCATGGGTGACTACTTGCGTTCCCAGGCTCTGATCGCAGCTCTAGTCCTCCTCAACTTGCAGTTAAACAAAGTGGTGGCTGACGAGATCTGCCTGGTTCCTCTCTCCCAACTCTGTGATACCAGATTCCGGACCTCCGGAATGAGCAGCGATGGTTCTCGAAGCGGAAGAAAGAGCTCTTAAGTGCTGCCCTTGAGAAATCCACACCGATGAGCACATGGTCTGAAGTTGTGGCAGTAAGGGCACCGGTGGAGGTGTTGAGGAATCCCAGATTCCAATCAGCGTTGACAAGCACCCTATCCAGCTTTACCAGTGTAGGCTCCGATCTCTTGTTGGACTAGGTAAATCTCCTGTTGGCAACTTCAATGTCGTCGAGAGCGTGGTCTCTGATCCATGTGTTGAACCTGTCCATCAAAGCCCAATTCTTCTTGCCTTGCGACTTCTCGTGCTCAAACCTGTACATGTTGTAATCTCCGATAATGATCCAGGGCCCTGTTACTTGGCCTGCTGCATGACTCATCACTGCAAAGAACTCATCTCGCTCGGCGTCGTCGCACGGGGCATACACCGTGGACAGGACGAAGCCGTCGTTGTTGCTCCGGGACTGAAGCCAGCAGTTATAATGAACACTGTGCTTGAAAATCTCCGAGCCTGAGACGACATTGTCATCCTGTGCCAAGATCAAACCTCCAACAGACTGTTGGCCGGCATGTGTACAAAGGACCTTTGAGCTGCCGGGAGGAAGGAGGCTGCCTTGAACGAGTCCACAACCTGCAATTTAGTCTCCTGTAGGCAAACAACACTCGGTCGACAAGCAAACAATGCATCTTTGACCAACGAGCATTTGTCAGAGTCTCCAAGCCCTCTAACATTCCAATTAGCAATCCGCATGAAAGAGAGGGGAACACTTAGATAAAGGAGGGGTAGTCATGGCAAAGGGTGTGAGCAGATGAAAAGCTAGATTAATAATCGAAAGTTGCTCAGATGAGCTTACAAACCTTTGAAAGCAAAGGATAGTGGAAAGCAAACATGCAGCATAATGCAGATACATAGTCCAGCAGGACCAGACACTAGGTGGATGAACTACGATACAATGCACAAGCAGAAGAAGAAAGCCGTTAGGGGAGGCTCGAACTAGCATGCATTTGGCCGAAACATCTTTCCTTATCCCCATGGTAAACCTATACTTGCTCTGACCCGGTCGACTCTGAAGAACCAGGGGCAGCACCTGACGCGTCTGAGGAGGATGAGCTTGCATCCGTGCAGACGGCCTCGAAGTTCAGGTCGCAACAGCGTGCGAGCAGCTTGGCCTTGCCCCTGGTCAGGGGCCTTGGGGTGCCCTGGAGAGGTAACTCGACGATGGAGGCCGCCTTGACGGCCTTGCACCTCTTCCGTCCCGAGGAACGGCGGTTGCTGCCCTCTCCGGCAGCCTGGTTGGCAGAGGCCTTGCGCTTGGAGGCGCGCTCAATGGGGTCGGCCGGACCCGTCATCTGTTGCCGAATGCGCGGGCTCCGGCGGAGGGAGGCAGTGTGGCCGCATGGGGCCGGATCTGTTGCCTCCACCGTGCCTCGCGCCGCTGCAGCCACATCATGGCCGTGAGGCGCCGGCTCCGCATCCTCCTCCGCGCCCTACGCCGCTGCCGCCGCGGGCGCGGCCGGCTGAGGTGGCACCGGAGGCCCATCCGGAGCTGGGAGGGCGATGTTATTGGTCGCAGCCGGGGGATCAAGGAGTTGCAGGGTGGGTGGGTGGCTCTGCTGGTCGGCGGCAGAGGGTGGGATGTGAGAATCTGGCAGATTGCGAAGCGGTAGCAACCTCCAGAGGCAGGATTTCGCAGGCCCCGTGCTGCATATCCGTGCACGCGATAGGCGAGAGGAAGCCCACGAGCAACAAGCCGACGAACGGGCCGGGCACGGGACGTACAGGCCTCGTACAGATTGGCACAGCCACCATCACTGATGGGCTGGGCTCGAATTTGTGGCAAAGCTGTCAAGCACAGGAAGCGGCTCTCGTCCATGGCGAAAGCGAAGGCCCAACGTTAGGAATCAGCGAGCTTGGCACGAAAGCTTTGGGTGGATGCTGCGGTCGATAGCAGGTAGCAGCGGAAGAGTGCGGGAACAGAAATCTCCTGAGATGGTTTTAGGCCATAGCTTAAAAAGGATAGATCTGCAGGTGTGGTGCTCGATTTTGCCAAGGGTGAGATCGAAGCAAAGGAAGTGGTTGTGGCTCATGTTGGAAGGGCCGACCACAACGATGCCAGAGGCCGTGCGATTGTTGCTCAGCTTGACAGAGAAGGTGAAGCTTAGGGTGTCCGCGTCAAAGGCGGCCTCTACATGTGGCCGCCCGACCTCGGTGCCGAGGAGGACAGGCTTGAGGCAGAGCCGGTCCTCGTCCTCGTGAGCTACCTCGGCAATGGTGGGGATGGCGAACGTGTCTACCTTCCGGATCCTAGGCTTAGCAGAGAGCTTGATCATTGCAAGGGTATCGCCAAACGTGGCAAAGTGGGGGTATTGGAAGGCGCGGAAGGCCCGGTCAGCCATGGATTCATTGGATGCCCTTGGTAGCGTGGGTTGGCATGACCACGCCTGATCCCATGGGCCGGACCGTGGTCGCAGTTGTCGGGGGGGGGGGGGGGGGGGGAGTTGTTGGGGGGGGGGGGTGGGGCGGAGTGCGAGCCCAGCGTGCGTGCCACGTCCCACTTCGTTAATGACGACGTCGGCATAGATGCCGGCGCCGTTGATGCGGTGGAAGGCGAGGTGGTGTGGGATGTGTTGGAGGGCTTCGACTTTGACGAGGACAAGGATGCTGGAGAAGTCATTCCCGTGGAGACAAGCATGGCTCACCCCCAGCAGGCTAGCAAAGCCGGCCACGCTGGATGAGACCTGGCGATCCCACAACTCGAGTGGCATCTTTTCAAGGGATAGGCTAACTATGTGACGGAAGGAGAAAGTAAAGGAATTATCACCCGCATTGTGCGGCATGATGTCCACCCTACGAGTATCAGTCATCGGGGCTGGCTCATGCGACCACTTGCTCTTCCTCGCGAAGAAAGAGTACAAACACAGTGCCAGTGGCGCACCCGGCGAACCGGATATCTGTGATGTTTAGTCGATCCGCGAAGAGGCGTTTAAGCCATGGGAGGAAGCCGGGCATGGGAGGGGTGATTTTGACGAGGCAAACTAGGGCATTTTGATCAGGGAGGAGGGGGTAGTGCACGTCCAGGGAAGTGGGGCGGCCTCGGACCACGGGCTCCATGGAGGTGGTGGGTGCGGGCTCGGGGGGAAGCAGGGCAAGAGAGCTGGAAGGAGTGGGGCGGGTTGGAGAGCTTGGAGCAGCGGTAGGCATGGTGGCCGTATAAAAAGGGGGGGAGGGGGCAGCGCGCGAAGACGTTGAGCCGCGTCGGGAGTGGCATTGGGAAGCCACATGGCCCACACGTCTGCAGAGCCAGCAAACGATGGGGTCTCTACAATCCTTGCGCCGGTGCCTGTAGGCTAGGCATCGAAAGCATCTAAGATGCAAATCTTTAGGCTTTGCAGCCCTCTCTCCTGTGGTGGAGGCGATGCGTTGCGCAGGCGTCGCGTGATTCCCAGGTGCCGGGGTGGACAGGAGGGCCTGCAAGTAGGAATTATGGCGCAGGACAGGCGTGCTATTAAGTTGGGGTTCACGATAAACGGCAGTAACGTCCTGGTAAGCCGGAGGACCCATCACATCGCATCTGTCGAGCGGGCGATCGGATTGGGCGTCATGCGCGGAAGCCAGCGGGTGAAGAGGGTCTAAGGCATTGGCATGATTGCTGCTGCATGGGGCATGCAGCCTTGGGGTCTCACCCTCAACAGATCGCAGGAAATCTGGGCTCGAGAGATCACGCACACTGCACGAGGGATTAGAGGGACGTTGCATCGTGCTAGGGTGAGGTCCTAGCAACGATGACAAGCGGGAGTGCGCGGTGAACGGTCGTGGCGTAGAGCGTGCCGCTACGTTGGCACGCTTCTCTTTGCTCAGAGAGACTGAGACGTGTAACGGCCCCCAAGACCAACATCTCTTACGTGTGATCCCCCATGCAACGCCTGCATAGGCAACTTCAAATTCAAAATGGCCAACGGTCAACGGCCGGACTCGGAAACCCGCCGGTTCCCCCCAAACCAGTGGGAGAGCGTTTTGGCGAAGAAATCCGGCGAGCAGAAAAGCCCGTCGACGAGAACAGCGGCGCGCAGCACGGCGGCGCTTCTGGCACCGGCGACAACTTGGACAGTGCCACAACGGTATCGCTCGAGCATGCGGTCCTCAAACCTCGCCCCGTCGTTGTCAGGCATCCGCCTGGTCCTTTCAAAGTCGCTTTCCGGCGAGCTCATGGTTTACCCAAGAACGAACGATGTCTAAGCATCAGCATGCACGTAAGAGACCCAAAAACCCCCAAGAGCGAGTGGAAGTGGAACTAGTTGGTTAGGGAGCGATCATAAACCCAGGGAGAAGAAAGCTATCATGCATCAAAGGTGGAGCAAAAGGGACTGGACAACTATGGTGGAGTATTAGCAGAAGGGCTTGGAGAACAACTGACGCAGCAAGTTACGGCAAAGAGCAAACTTGCTGGCCACACCGGCGTGCCACCAACCTGGAGAGCTAGGGGGAGCAGGGGCCTGTGGACAACGATAGCGGCTAGCTGGAACACGCCGTAGTGGCAGCGGACGAAGGAGCAGCGATCGCCGGGGCGAAGCTCCGGCTGCAATCGCTGCACCGCGGCGAGGCACACCAATGGGGGGGGGGTGTCCGTCGCAGTCGGGGTGACGTACGACGGGTGGGTGGACGCCGATCCCAAGGGGAAGGCGGCGTGGGATGGTGGCCGCCGGCGCCGGAGTGGCGGTCGCGGGGTGTGCTCTCGTTCCTCTCCGCTGTCTCCCCTCAACCTGTCCAGAGCAATCTCATGCGTCTGCTCTCATCACTTCGTCCTTCCCTGTACACGCACGCCCCTCCTCCTCCGCCGCCCACATCGAGGTAACTGACTGGTCTTGCATGTTTGCTTTGACTTCTTTGGCCGCTATTGGCCCCTTGTGTCAGACGGCTTCAACTTTTTGATGAATGTTTGGGTCACACAACAACCCATCAAACCACATACTCCCTCCGTCCGGAAATACTTGTCATCAAAATAAATAAATAAGGGTGTATCTAGATGTATTTCAGTTCTAGATATATCCGTTTTTGTCTATTTTAATGATAAATATTTTCGGACGGAGGGAGTACTTAATTTCGGCTAAAAATTGATGAGACCATCCGCAAAAAAAAGATTTTTTTGAGGGATAAAAAAAAGATTGATGAGATGCAGCCGCGCATGTAAGGAGTCCCATCTATAGGTCCACCCAGGCTGCCTGACATAACAACACAAGCCCGCGAAAGCTGAGTTGTCTCATAGAGATAATAGACTCACTAACCGTATCCTGAAAACCCTAAATAGAAGAATGGCACGGCGAAGACATGCGCTACCTTCTGGTACCACTTCATGTTGGTTTAAATGTGTGCCTCCTCAGGACATCCATGATCAGCAGTGTTAGTGAAGCTGCATTTCCACTCTATGGTGTATCTCTTGTCTGACCGCCTGCTTTTATCATATCCATATGCCGTTGCACATACTTGAAACGGCAAGTTTGGGTAGCATTTGTGGGCTTATGTTGGCTTTATTGACCATTGTACAATGACACTGATAGCACTTAGGGTGATAGTGACAAGGTAACATTTCTGATATTATAGGTGAACCAAATTTTACTATGTATAATGAGAACACTAGTATCCAAATGGGAACAACCTCCCGTGCATGGTAGGAGAATCACTCACTCATCTTATTACAACACCACAAATCCACAATATTATACTCCCTCCGGTCCTTTTCACTCTGCACATTGGATTTGCCGAAAGTCAAGCTTTGCTAAGTTTGACCAAATTTATATTGGAAATTATTAGCATCTATAATATCTAATAAATATAATATGAGAATATATTCCAAGATGGATCTACTGATATTGGTGTTGTTATGTGAATGTTAATAATTTTTTATATAAACTTGGTCAAAGTTGGATGAGATTGACTGCAGACAAACTTAATATGCAGAGTAAAAAGGACCGGAGGGAGTACAAAAGCACTAGCACCATGACACGACGCAGCAGGCACGCACACGCTTCAACAAGCATCGGCGACTAACCAATCTCTCACATTGGCCCCATGTCAGTGGTTTTTTGTGCAAAGATTTTTACTCTCACTGCCAAGTGTCACTATGAAGAAGAAGAACGTAAAAATGGGTCCCATGCCTGTTTTTTTTGCAAAGTTTTTTACTCCCCCTGTCAAGTGGCCCTACGAGGAAGAAAAATATAAACAATGGATCCCGTGCCTGTGATTTTCTGCAAACTTTTTTACTCTCACTGCCAAGTGGCCCTACTAGGAAAAACAACGCAAAAATTTGGGCAGCAGCTTCAAGGGCCCCAACTCGAAAGTTTGGCAAAACCAGGTTCCTACTGACGCGGCTCATTGAAGGCTTAAATAAATTTATTCCATTCCTAATAAAGTTTGAAATAAAATTTTGTTTAAATTTTATGGACTACTTCCCCTATTCCCAAAGGGCAGCGATCTGCGCCGGCGCACCGGCCCAACAGTTGGGCCGGTCGAGGCCCAGCCGTCCGATGCGGTTTGCATGGACCGTTAGATCTGCGCGCATACACGGACTGAAGCAACCGTTGCAGCAAAAAAGAACAGTTTTGTTGCGACCGTGTACGAACAGCCACAGCAAGGAAAACAGGGGAGCTGGATCCCCCCGCGACTGCCCGTCCCCGATCCGCGGCGGCGGCGGCTAGATCCGCCTGTTATTCGTTCCCCGCGGCCGAATCACGTCGACGAGGGGCTCCCCCACCTATCAAGCCGCCTTGGGATTGCTTCAATCATGTCTTATATACGTCATGACCTCCTTGCCGCCATGGATTTGGGCTCGAGCTCCGTTACGGCCGGTCGAGGTTGCAGCTCACCGCGAGCCCGTAGCAGCTCGCCGACGACTGGTTGCAGCATCCGCCCCTGCCCCCTGTGCTGGATCTCGCCGCCAGAATTCACGGAAACCCGTGCTGGGTCGCAGATCAGCCGTGATGGATGTAGCAAAACATTATGCCGGTTGTAGCAAAAAACGATGCTAGTTGTAGCAAAACCGCGACGCCGGCTGTGTGTTGTAGCAAAATGTGACGCTAGTTGTAGCAAAATGCAATTCCAGTTGTAGCAAAAATCTATGCCGGTTGAAGCATGTAGCAAAACTGCAGCATTTTATCATCTTCTTCCACCTCCAACCGTCGCTGGTTGAAGCTTTCTTATTTTCATAGTGTCTAGTTGTAGCTTTCTCTCTCAATGATTGAAGCTTTTTCCAACAACCGTTGAAGCTTTTTTACCAAAAGTTGTAGCTATTTTCTTTTTAGCAGCACTTGGTCAAGGCTTTTTGCGTCGTTTCGGTTGAAGCTTTTTTAATAGAAGGATGTAGCATTTCATGTCAACGGTTGTAGCTTTCCGGCGATGGTGCTGACCGCTTGTAGCTTTCTCTACATCCGGTTGAAGCTTTTCATCTAGGGGATGAAGCTTTTTTTTAAACGGTTGCAACATGAGGGGGTGCGACGATTCTGCAGAAGCCTCCGGTGTCGACCATCGCCGTCCGGCCTGCCGGGCGGCGGCGAAAGCACGAGACGATGTGGGAGTTGCAACCGCCGGGATGGGGATTGGTCAACGGGCTGCATCCAATGGCGAAACGGGCTGTAAAGCATGGCGGGTGAGATCTACATCCATGGACGCGCGGTGGATTCGACCTTCCATGGCCGACGGCGAGATGTGGGCGCCGGCGCTGCAGGAGATGAGGATGGAGGCGAGATCCGCGGAGCTGCGAGACAGGAATGAGGCGAGATTCGCGAGATCCAGGCGCCACGTGGTTGCTTTCGCGACTGGGTCATGACGTCTTGTAGCGTGGACTGGACCGGCCGAAGCTTCGGCCGGTGCCCCGGCTCCAAACGTTTCCCATTCCCAAATATAAGTCTATTTAGAGATTCCCACAAGCGACTACATACGGAGCAAAATGAATGAATCTACACTTTAAAATATGTCTACATACATTCATATGTTGTAGTCCATTTAAAATGTCTAAAAAGACTTATATTTAGGAACGGATGGAGTATTAAACATGAGATTTCCCGTATTCCTCAGTAACTGGGTTTTCCCCGGCACCTTTGGTAATAAAACGGAAATGAGAAAAGAAAACCTTGACGCTAGCAAAGCCTTCAGTGGCCGCGTCAGTCTTAGCCAGGGCTCGCAATGATACTCTTGAAGTTTTTGTTGCTAGCTGATGTGTACTCCCTCCGTCCTGAAAAACATGTCGCAATGGTATTTTTATGGAAAAGTCCTTCAGGTTTATCCGACCGAACCCGCGGTCCAATCATCTTCTCCGCTAGCTCGCTCAGTTCCACTAGCTCCCCCGCAACACCGGCAACCTCGCGTAGCTCAAGCACACCGCGCCGCCGCGCAGCTCCACCGCAACCCCGCGCGGATCAACCTCTACCCCGTGCAGCTCCACCGCTCCCCCACGCAGCTCCCCCGCTCCCCTTTCCCACATCCCTAAATTTCCAAGCTTTCCCCCATCCCCTTCCGGAAAATCGGCGCTTGCTGCCCGTCGATTCTCCACTACCACCACCAATCCCGGCCACCGTCGAGAGGGGAGAGCAGGAGGAGGAAAAGGTCACTGGCGCCGGCAAGATAGGGGAGAGAAGGAGGAGACAAAGGGACCAGACGAGTGGCAGCGGGTGGTGGCGATGCACGGCACGGTCACTGGAGAGGCGTCTGTGGCGGAGCTCGTCGGCGTCGCGTATGCCAGGGCGTCGAAGCCGACCAACGCGTCCGCCGCCTCGTCTCCTGGAGCGGGCGGCCACAACTACAAGGGCGCCTCCGCGTCCGTCGTGCTGGCCTGCCTGGCTGGCGGCAACAGCTGGCACCAGGACGACGACGGCGGTGAAATTGAGGAATTGCAGGAGGTCAGCAGTCCACATCCCTCCTCTGTTGGTGAAGCATCATGGAGTAATCCTGTTAATTTATCTGCTGCTGTTTGTGGTCCAACTCCTGTTAATTTTACTTCAGAAAGAATTCCAATCCATATGCTGCTATTTGTTGTGTGTACATACTGTTAATTGATCTCCAGATTATGGAGCTGTAAGGAATATCGTGGACTAATCCTGTTAATTAATCATGTGTGATTGTCTCCGTGAGTAGTCCTGTTAATTGTCCCTGTGTACTGTCTAATTGTTCATGCAACATCATGGATTTTTATGACCTGAACTTATCATGTTGAATAAAATTAATGGAGAAGGGATTCATTCTTCTTCAGACCTTGTTTGTTTCTTTCTGCTTGAATGCATGATGTACAGTACAAGTTCATGAACAAGGGACCTTTTTTTTTGCAATTGCAAACTCTGAATTCTCAAGTCTGGAAGTGTTTACAAATTCAGAGAGTTCACATGACTACTGGTCAAATAATTCAGTGTAAATCCAGCCTGAAATTAGTAGAGCTCTTGGTGATATACAAATTCAGTGTAAATAGAAATCTGCGACATGATTACTGATCATGTATGCAAGATGTTGCTACTGGATGAGCACAATAACTACTCAGTAGATTTTGATTAAAAGTTTGACACCTGATCATGTATGCAAGATGTTTCTACTGGATGCATGGATGCATGACTGGGACATGACTACTCGGTAGATTATGTACTCCAAGTAGACAAGATCATCTATGTTAGACCAAATTGTGAGATTCAAATAAATTCAAATTAATCCAAAGGCCTTGACTAAATTATTCAGATTAATTTAAACAATTCAAATAAATCTAAATAAATCCAAATAATTCCAAATACATATATTCTTTGGATTGATGATCAAAGTTCAAAGAATTAGCCTGGATGCACATTGATGATCCCAGAGAATGAGCCGTTCAAATCAGCTAGGCTTTGAACTTTGATGATTTTTTTAGTTCAAAGCACTTTGAGTACTCCACAAATTTCAGTAAACTTTCCTACACTGGACACTGTAAACTTTCAGTACACAAAATTCAGTTATCTTTTCAGTAGGAAAACTTATGTAACAAATCTCAGAAGCTTGCATTTTCCTACTCTTGTTGGCAATAGTCATTATCAGTTTACTGTCCATTTTAGCCTAGCCTTCAGTTATCTTTTCACCCATTTTTCTGTCCATTCAGTTATATTTTCAATAGGAAAATCTCTGTAACAAATTACAATTTACTGTCATTATCAGTTTACTGTCCATTTTTGTTTTGATTTCAAAAAGTTGCCCATTAGTCACATTTTTGTCCATTGGCTATCATATTGTAGTAGTGAAAATGGGTGCAGTTCCTTGCCTCAAGTGGAGCATCGACATAACTTGACAGTATATGGGTGTTTCCTAATTTTAATCTTGTTTTCTCGTTCTAATTTCAAATACAGATCAGACTGTATTGTGCATATCTACATCTTGGAAAACATGTTCTAGTTTAGTTTCTAAAATTTACAGTATTGGTCATCCTAACTGAAACATGTTATGATGTTCAGTTTGCTCATGTTTTAAAACATCATAAAATCGTTGTACCTGAAGAGCAGAGGCGCCGGGAAAGTTTGATCTTTGATCTGATGTAAAAAAAGTTTGATCTTTGATCTTGCTACACATACTACTGATATCGATCAATTGCTGCTACAGAAGATACTGCTCCTACAGATACTACTGCTACAGATGATAGTCCTCTGTGTTGATCAATTGATCTGCGGCTGATACTCTGCTTAACTGATCTCTTGATCTGCAGGTGAGAAGTAGAGGATCTACTGCTGGGCGAGCAGTGAGGTGCTGGGCGTGGAGGAGGAGAAGCCTCTGGGCTTGGAGGAGGAGCGGTGCCTAGTCGTGGAGAGAAGGTGCTGGGCATGGAGGAGTAGAACAGGCGACCGGAGCTTAGGCGTGGGCGGGGGAAGTCCGAGGACCGTCGATTTGGTGGGCGTCGGCGGGGATGGGCGGCGGAAATTACCAGTGACCATCGCTCAAGTGGGCAGCAGGGAGCTCGGCTGACAGCTCGAGCGGGGAGCAGCAGCCTGAGCTGGCGGAACAGGATAAGCAGGAGGATGAGCTTGAGGTCCAGCGCTCTGGAGCTTGAGGAGGATGAGATCCACGGATCTTGGTGGCGGGAGCTTGAGGACCACGAGATCCATCGGATCTTGGTGGTGCAGGTCTGCTTGGCAGCGTGAGGGGATCGCGGCGGGAGTGGATTCTGGCGGCTTAGGTCTGGGCGGCGGAGGAGCTGGTACCGAGGCGGCGGAGGAGCTGGCCCTGGGCGGCGAGGCGATTTAATCGGTCGACGACGGCCTTGGCCCGATGCACGGGAGCTAGATCGGGCGGAGGAAGACAGAAGGACTTGTTTGTAAAAGATTCAAAGATACAAAGGGTTTTTGTGCAAAATTTACATTACACTATGCTTGCGACATGTTTTTCGGGACGGAGGGAGTATGATATTTCAGCTGCAACGCACGGCATTCTTTGTAGATTTTTTTTCTGAAAATGAATTAAGTATTGTGACCGCTACAGATTTTCTAGCTAGCACGTCTTATCGTCCTCTTCCGCACCTCACCCCTCAGGCCATGGACGATCAGCGTGTTGCTGGCCGTCCGATTTCTGCTAAGATCGATTTGTAACGTCCGTCTGTATCACGGAAGCAGAACTTCCACTCTCGTGTGGCACGCCAATTTTCTTTGAGTTTGTCTATACCACATCTAGATGTGAGATAATATCTCACATCTAACATGACATCACCCCCTGTTTGTGGCCCTCACGTTGCTTTTTTTTTGAGACAATCCTCACATTGCTAACTACGTTTGCTTCCTTCCGACTGTGTCGTTGCCTTTGCCGTCGGTTGTCTCGTTGTTTGTCCAGCCCAGAACGACGCTGCTACACCTAGCCCCATTCCAGATGTGTTGACACAGTCCTTGTCATTGTTGCTGGGCCATGTAACTGTTGTTGGGCCTCCAGGGTTATATTTGTTTGGTTTTTTTTTTGTTCAAAAAAAAGCTGCATCGACAGATCTAGGCATCACAAAGAAAAAGTTTGCTTGTATCCTTTTCTAGTTGTTGGTCACGTTATTCCTCCCCCTGCTTTTCTTTCTTTCTTTCTTGTCCTTGTCCATGTGTGCCACACGATCTAGAGAAGCAATTGCTTGATTTGCTCAGTCCTGGGCTGGCCCTTCTCCAGGTTTTGGAATGATGCATGGAACGGATGAAGTTTGTATATGTGTGCATATACAAGAAACAAAACAGATAGTGAGACCTGTGCTCTCAGTGCATGCATGCATAGCTAGCTAGCTTTCATGTACCTCACGGTTCAGCAGAAAATTACGAAACATTCTATATACCGATGTGACAAATGGATGGATGATAGTGTTTGGACAATCGTATATGATAGACATGAATTATATAAAAGGAAATAAAAAATTATGAATAACACTTCAGTACAGCATGCAAGTTCAGTAGGACAATCATACCAAAGTTCAGTACATCATACATGTTTCAGTTGGACATCGCGGCTCCGCAGCAAAACATATATATGCAACAGGTTCAGAAAAAAAGGCTAATTCTGCTAGCTAGCTTATATACACCAGAAAAACACGTGTACCACAAAAAAAATAGAATGAAAACTTCTCTAAAACTTAGAAGGTAATACATTACTGTTCTACTTGAAAAAGAAAAGAAGTATCGACACAACATCAAACAAGGCCTCCAACTTGATGTATCCATCCCGGGAAAATGAAGGCTGCATCTCAACTACAAAACTACACCCCCGAGTTGCGAGTCGAGGGTGGACTTGCAAATAGGGCAACTACAAAACTATATCCCCGAGTTGCGAGTACATGATTGACTTGCAACTAGGGCGATTACAAACTACATCCCACAAGTTGCAAGTCGGGGGTGGACTTGCAACTGGGGTGAAAACCAAAACAACACCCCCAAGTTGCGAGTCTAGGGTGGAGTTGCAACTGGGGCGATTACAAACTACATCCCTCGAGTTGCGAGTCGGTGGTGGACTTGTAATGGCTGGTGATTACAAACTACAGCCCTCGAGTTGCGAGGCGGCGGTGGACTGGCAACTGGGGCAATTAGAAAACTACAACCCAGAGTTGCGATTACATGATTGACTTGCAACTTGAAAACAAATAACACCCCTCCTCTGAGTTGCGAGTCGAGGATGAACTTGCAACTGATCCAACAGAAACCCCTAGTTGCAGGTAGAGGGTCTAATTGCAACTACCATGAAACAAGAATAAAAGTCAACACCCCTCGAGTTACGAGTCGAGGGTGGACTTGCAACTAGGGCAAGTACAAAACTACATCCCCGAATTGCGAGTACATCGTTGACTTGCAACCGGGGCAATACAAAACTACATCCCTCAAGTTGCAAGTCAGAGTGAACTTGCAACTAGGCGTTAACCAAAACAAACCCCCGAGTTGCGAGTCGAGGTTGGACTTGCAACCGGGCCGATGAAACCCCTAGTTCCGTGTTGATGGTCTAATTGTAACTACCATGAAACAAAAACAAAAGACAACACTCCTCGAGTTTCAAGTCGAGGGTGGACTTGCAATTAGGGCAACTATAAATACTACACCCCGAGTTGCGAGTCGAGGGTGTACTTGCAACTGGGCCGACAGAAACACCTAGTTGTAGATCGAGGGTCTAATTGCAAGTACCATGAAACAAAAACAAAAGACAACACCCCTCGAGTTGCAAATCGAGGGTGGACTTGCAACTAGGGCAACTATAAAAACTACACCCCCCGAGTTGCGAGTAGAGGGTGGACTTGCAACTGGGCCGACAAAAATGCCTAGTTGCAGGTCTAATTGCAACTACCATGAAACAAGGAGAAAAAGACAACACCCCTCGAGTTGCGAGTCCATGGTGGACTTGCAACTAGGGCAACTACAAAACTACATCCCCGACTTGCGAGTACATCGTTGACTTGCAACTGGGGCAATACAAAAATACATCCCTCGAGTTGCAAGTCGGAGTGGACTTGCAACTGGGGTAATAACCAAAACAACAACCCCCGAGTTGCGAGTCGAGGGTGGACTTGCAACTGGGTCTACAGAAACCCCTAGTTCCAGGTTGATGGTCTAACTTCAACTACCATGAAACAAAAAGAAAAGACAACACTCCTCGGGTTGCGAGTTGAGGGTGGACTTGCAACTAGGGCAACTATAAAACTACACCCCCGGGTTGCGAGTCGAGGGTGGAATTACAACTGGGCCGACAGAAACACATAGTTGCAGATCGAGGGTCTAACTGCAACAACGATGAAACAAAAACAAAAGACAACACCCCTCGAGTTGCAAGTCGAGGGTAGACTTGCAACTAGGGAAACTATAAAAACTACACCCCCTGAGTTGCGAGTTGAGGATGGACTTGCAACTGGGCCGACAGAAATCCCTAGTTGTAGGTCGAGGGCCTAATTGCAACTACCATGAAACAAGAATAAACTGGACAAAAAAGGGTCGTGAGAATGGTCCATGAAAAAGCAAAACATGCCGAACAAAAAATGAGCCTAAAAAAGAGTGCGTCTGACATGAACGACCTGATAAACTAGACATCGGGAAGACTTGGCCTAAAAATAACGCAGCGAAATGGGCTGCCAGCACGCCGTGATAAATGTGTCGACAAATAGTGAAGGCAAACTGGCCAACAAAAAGATGTGCGACAAAACAAATAGTCGCCAGGGAGGCGAAGGATCGAGCGCTTGAATGAAAATTACAAACACTAAATTGAATGGTGGCAAACTTAGATGAGACAACATTTCGTATGAAAAAATATATATATGAATTTAGAAGGTGTTTTTTATAAAAATATTCACAAATTTGAAAAAAATAAGACAAAATGAAAAATAAATAAATAAAATACAAACTGACACAAAAAGAAAAATGAAAAAAGAGAAACAGATAGAAATAATAGTGAAAAGAAAGAAATCTAAAAAGAAAAGAAAAAGTTGGTAACGAAGGAAAGAGAATAGAAGATGGAAGAGAGTGACAATAGAGAGTTAGAGAAAATCGATCAGCGCTCTTAGTTTACACGGCTTGGCCGATAGACTTACAAATCTCACAAGCCAACAAAAAAGAATAAAAAACAAAAAACAAGCCGGGCCCATCCTCAGAACGGCTACATAACAGGTTGACAGGCAAAACAAACGAGAACAATTCAAAACAATGACCGAGATGAAGCACACTACAGAACGATGTGAATCGAGTTGCATGAGATTTACATCATCAACAGATCAAACAGGCCAACAACTTAGATGTGAGGTAAGCATCTCACATCTAACACAAAAATTTATTTTGTTTTTATTTATTTAAAACAAAGACTGATGCAAGTCCAGATGAGATGGAGAGAGTGGAGAATGCAAAAGATTGCAAATACGTTGTGTATTCCCATCTATTCCCTACAAGTCCTGTAGCAGCACATTAGATAGATAATGCAAAAGATAAAAGCAGGCCCAAGCCCAAAGGCAAGGAGAGCAGGCCACACAACAAGACAACGAAGGAACAAAGCTACGTACGCGGGAGACGAAGGATCGATGCCGCAACGCAACCAACGATGCGAATCAGAGCGCACGAAAAAACAAACAACAAAAAAGATCTAAAAAAGATCTAATGGTAATGGACTTAGATGTGAGATAGCTATTTCACATCTAGATGTGAAATAGCAAACCTGATTTTCTTTATCATATCTATATACGCCGTTGCTTACTTGCAATGGTAAGTTTGGTACGTAGCATTCGTTTGTGGCCTTTTGCTTCATTCACCATCATGGAGTTACAGGGTGACAGTGACTGAGGTAGCATCTCTGGACTTGTAGCCCAACCAGATTTCACAATGGATGCTGATCACACTGTTATCCAAATGGAAACAACCTCCTATGCTTGGAAGCATATACTCCGGGCATGATGTCGCTGATCACTCACTCATTTTATTACAACATCACAATTACACAGAACCACCAGCCCGATGACGTGATCGTAGCACACACGCGATCGCACGCTTCAGCAAGCACGGCGACTAACCAATCTCTTACATGGCGGCGACACGGCCCTCATCGCTGGCGGTCTCGATGCCCTCGACACGGCTGTTGGGGACAGCGCAGTTGAACCGGATCTCGCCCTGGCTGCCGGTGAGCAAGTCCATGTTGCTCATCTTCACCATGGACTTGGCGAACTGCTCGAAGAACGCTCCCTGGTTGAGCGAGAACCGCGTCGCCATGCGCGTGGTGTCCGGGTGGACGATGAGACCCTGGTCCGACTTGAACAGACCCTGCTTGGCGATGAGATCAAAGTAGTACTTGTTGTCGAACACGTCCGGCGTACGCACATCGAGAGTCTGATTGACGGTGCCCGCAGGCACGTCCTTGGCGCACTTGGCCTTTAGCTTGGCGGCGAAATTGGGGTCGATTGCCGGGTTGGTGTCGACGTCCGGCGTGAAGCGGTCGGAGAAGGAGGAGCAGTGGGCGATGCCGAAGGAGTGCGCGCCAGAGAGGGACACCAGGTCCGCCTTGTCGAGGTTCCGGTCGCCGAAGGACTTGAGGAGCTCCGGCACGGTGAAGGAGGGCGCCGGTAGGGTGAAGACGAGGTCCTCCGACGCTGGGGCCAGCGCGTCACGTCGGCCCAGAGCCACGTCGAAGTGGGGCCCGCCAGCCTACATCCACCACGTAGACGTATGTGTTAACCGTCAGTAAATCTCTATGTCGACGTACGCCAGGAAATAAGCATCCAATCTGAGCACTCAGATTTGGATTGATGGTCGTGCGTGCTGCATGGCAGGCACGAAGGTCTAGGGTTCGTAGCGTACCAGCACGAGGGAGTCGCGGGTAGCAAGGACGGTGAGGTCGGCGCAGGAGACGGTTCGGCCGCAGGCGCGGTGCACGGCGGCGCGGATGCTCTCGATGAGGTTGAGCGCCACCGGCCGGAGCGTCAGGTTGGGCCCCATCGCCTGCTCGCTGTTGTTCCCGGTCAGGAGCACGGACGCATCGCAGCCCTGCAACAACAGTAAATACAGCAAGTAACAAGCGTCATAACTTTTTTTGGAGGATAGTAACAAGTGTCATACATACATACATACATATATACATACATACATATGTTCACTGGGTCACCTACGCATATATTCCCTTCGTCCGAAAATACTTGTCTTCATAATGAATGTATCTGGATGTATTTTAGTTTTAGATACATCCATTTGTATCCATTTCTACGACAAGTATTTCTGAACGGAGGTAGTACATACGTAAATTGTATACTTGTGCCGTATACGTACCTGCGGGAAGCAGTCGTGGAAGAGGATGCGGATGAGGGCGGGGGCGACGCCGACATCTTTCTGGAAGGCATCGGCGACGTGGTACTTGACGATGTGTTCCAGGTCCGGGCACGACACCGCGTGGAAGTCCGGCGAGAGCCCCGCCGCCGCCGAATGGACGGCGGCGCAGGCCAAGGCCACGACGACGAGGGCCGCTGCTGCTCTGGACGCCATCTTTCTCACTCCGCAGCAGATGGATGGAGGGAGCTATCGTGTGGCTTCCTCAAGCAAAGCGCTCCAAGGTATTTATAATCGGCCGGTCCACGGTCAAATGTGTCCCATGCAATTTGCTAGCCACATAGCTCGATCTGATCCACAATTCCACACAGATCGACAAGTCGCAGCCAGAGATTACTTATTCACATGTGGAAGTTGCATGGCTTGAACCTAGAAGTCAGAATAGCTGATTAAGACCTACCGTTGTGATAAAAGAGTTTGATAATGCATGCATCGATGGTGTCACCTTCGTGGGGCTTTCGTGCACACGCATTTGCACCTAACCAACGGCGACATGTTGCCAAACTAGCATACATGTGTATGCAATTAAGGGCGGGCGACATGTGGCTCTATTGTTTTCTCTGTGATGAAGCCGACTGATTGGCTGCTCGATTGATTCCTTGGATGGAGAAACCAGAAGATTGGTAGTATTAATTCACCTGTTAATCAGTACGGTCGGGCATAGTTTACTGATCAAGATCACGTAGGATATTATCAAGAATGGAGACCTGGATATGCTTAACGGATTCTGGAATAGTTTCGGATGACATCTAGGAGTTGAGTGACAGCTTGATGTCGGATTAATTAGCTAGGGGTGGTTAGATGGGATCGACCGATGGAGTGTGGTCTCATCTCCCGGAGGAATAATTTTGAATGGCACCTGCAAGATCGACATGCTAGAAATCCGCTGAAAATTCTTAGCTAGGTCGACCACGTGATGCACTGCACCTACACTGTATTACCCCTAAAAAAAACCAACCTAAACTTGGCGTACGTTTCGTACGCTAAATAACCAGTCAACTAGACTCATGGATGCGCGCGTTCCTACACAAGAAGTCAAAGCCTATAGCTCGTCCCTGCGCGCATGCATGTGACTTGATCCACTCAAAATTGTTCGACGACTGTGAAATTCCAGTACGCTTCCGGTTAATTACCGTTATGTAATTCCGGGAAAAAAATTCCCTTATGTAAGTGGAGTGGATCTGAGTAGCATCGCCAAAAAAAAAAACTACCTATGCTTTTGAAATAGTTAATTTCACTTTCTACCTTAAGTTTTAGGATTTGTGATAGGATTTACCACATTTAAGATATTTTCCTCTTTTTAGTTTTTTCTTCATGAATACGCATGATTGCATATCATTTCATTGATAGATAGAAAAGGGAATGTTGTTACATGGGTGCGCGCAGCTCTTGTTACCGTACATACGAATGGCAGCCACATGAGTGCGGATGAGCAGAGGGGGAGGTTGCTTAGCCTCGAGCTAACAAAGTCAAGTTACATGCAATATTCTCAAATCCAAATATGACGACTATGTGTTGGCTAATATGGAGTTTGCCTTTTGGCGACTATGTGTTTTCATGTTCCCTCGGCAGCCTCCATTTTCATATGGAGCGCTTTATATGCGATATGGAAATTGTCAATATGACGACTCTACTAGAGTTGTGAGCTAGACCTCTAGATCTTTAGTGAGACAGTGAACCCCCACCGGCTCTTCTCAAATCCAAAGCTCAATTTAAACCTGGCAAAGTTCACACTAATCTCTCTAATTACTTGCGAGGTGCGTGCTAGTACTTGTGATCTCTCATAGTCTGGGGATCCTAGAGCATGACAATTTGTTGAGGATCACTTAATTTCCAGATGAACTTGTGTCATCAGGCCTCACTCCATCCTCTTTCAGGCGGACCCCATCTCATGTAGCTAAGAGCAACTCTAGCAGATTTGTCACATCTACGATCATCATCCTCCATATGGAGCTCAAACTAGACATACCATACGCATGTTTCAACACGATAATTTTATAGGAATGACATTGCTACCTAGACACTACCTAATCTACTCGGTGGCCGGCGCCGTCTAGTCGCCGCCATCGTCGTCTTCCTCCATGTATGCGCCAATGACTTCTTCATCCTCTAAGGGACGAGAGATCCTCAAAGTAGGCGTACGGGTTGGGCTGACGAGCGGCAGCAACAGGCCGCGGCTGCTCCTCCTCATCGGTAAGTGTCGGGCCGTACTCATGGATGATGCACGCCGAGCTTCATGTGCGGTGAGCTGGAGCACGACGTGGATCGGGTCCTCAGGCTCCGGCTCCGGTTCAGGAATTAAGAGATCAAGGTTAAATTCAGACTTTCTCTACAAATTCATGGTTTTTCAGTCTTTTCTCATTTAACAAATGCCTGCACCGTGGGATCTTAGTACGGTTCCGGTTAAATTACTGTCACGTTCGTTGGGTGGATCTGAGTTGCATAACCACGACGTATGATTTCGAAAAAAGACGAGTAAATCTATCTTATACTGAATAACAGAGGCTACATTAGCTAGCGAGCTCTTATTAAGACATTAATCTCGCTAACATCGGTGATCTCAAGCGGAGGCGGCGAGCCCCTCGTCGCTGGTGGTCGTGACGATGCTCTGTCCGTTGCGCACGAAGCAGCTGTTGCGGCGGATCTCGCCGACGTTTCCTTGGGGACCCTGGAGATTCCCGAGCTTGGTCATGGAGGCGGCGAACTGGCCGAAGAACCACCAGTGGTTCCCGGCGAAGCCGTTGACCACCCATTCGGTGCGCCAGTCGGCAGTGAGCTTCTGGTCGGAGGTGAAGACCCCCTTGCCCTGTTGCAGGTTGGTGAAGTACTTGATGTCGAACACGTCCGGGGTGGTGACGTCGAGGTCCTGCAGCCGGTTGAAGTCGGTGGAGCAGTTGGAGGCGAGGCTTCGGACGAAGTCGGAGTCCTCGGAGAAGCGGTTGGAGAAGGAGCTGCAGTGGCCCTTCCCGATGGTGTGGCCGCCCGAGAGCGCGACGAGGTCGACGTTGTCGAGGTTGCGCGTCTGGAAGACGTCGATGAGCATGGCGGCGTTGGAGCTGGCCTGGGGGAGATCGAAGACGGCCGAGCTCGGGGCCGGCGCGAGGCTGTCGAGCCTGCCGAGCGGCACATCGTAGCCTTGACCCCCAGAGAAGGCGACGGCGTCTCTGGTGGCGAGGGCGGTGATGTCTGCGCAGGAGACGACTGGCCCGCAGGCGGCGTGAACCATGGCGCGGATGGACTCGATGAGCTGCAGCGCCCGTGGCTGCAGCGTCAGGTTCGGCGCCAGCTGCAGCTCGCTGCCGTCTCCTGTTAGAAGGACCGACGCATCACAGCCCTGTATAACCACGAATAAGATGATGCTCTCTGCACATTCACATGGTCTCAAATTTTGTTGACCATTAATCGACATATACGAGTGCATTTTACGCTTATATGTTAATAAAAACATGAATTTGTTGTGATGAATCTTATGATACTATTATCATCTTTACCAGACTATAGTATCCGTTAGATCGCACTTTACCAGTTTAATATGAGATCTATTCGGAAAAAAAATGAGATCTAGATAGCTGGATTAAATTACCTGAGGGAAGCAGTCGTGGAAGAAGATGCGGAGGAGGCCGGCGGCGAGCGCGATCTCGCTCTGGAGAGCGGTATGCACGGCGGAGCGCACCATGTCCTGTAGCTGCGGGCAGGAGTCGGCGTGGAAGTCGAAGGCGAGCCCGTCGGCGGGGGAGACGGGAGGAATACGGTTGCCAACGTGGTCCGTGGGCATGGAGATGAACGACCGCGTGGACAAGGCTGCAGGGCACAGCACCGCGGCCACGAGGACCAGCATCGCTGCTGTCCTGCTAGTTGCCATTGATCCTAGCTAGCTACCTCGATCAGCCGCTCAGTGCCTTAAGCTGCAGTGTATACTAGTGCTACTTTGGTGCTAGCTGCGAGTGAGCGTGGCTTCCTCACTTCAAGGAGATGCCCTTATTTATACAGGGACTAGATGTGATCGATGTATCGAACGTTTGACATCAAAGTCGTCACAGCAATTAAGATGGAGTAGAGATCCAAAACGAGATCGAGTAGTAGGTGGCAAGCTACACAACGATCCAAGTGCACATGCTTGATCACGTACGTGGTGATGCAGATTGCAGAGGTCATGTGCGTACTTGTGCCGACCAAGCTCACGGATCCTGTGGTTATGCTCGTGGCATGTCGGCGAACAGTACGCCAAGGCCAGTGGTTATATGCAGAGATCTAAAACTCAGGCAAGTGATAAGCTATGAAATGTAGACGTGTGGCAAATGATACTTATTTGGTAGAGATTGCTGCTAGCAAGTTGTGTTTCCAAGCAAATGTTAGAACGTGTTATGTTACGAGCAACGATTCGACGAACCGTGAAAGCGTGAACTACGAATAAGTACTACGAGTGGAGGTAGGAAGGAAGATAAAATGTTCAGTGGCCCAGGATTGGATCGTCCTTTTGGAACGAGGAATTGGATGGTGGTTCGGGTGTTGACCCGGGAGAGACCGGGTGTGGAGCTTAACCCGACAGCGCTAACCCTCAAACGAGACCCTAGGGGCTCCAAGTAGTATCCCACTTTGTCCCGCGTAACTCATCAATTAGCTCAGAATATGCTCATCACTTATCTGAAAATAACACTACAACTTGTAAAACAAAATGATGTAACGCGATGATGATGTAAAATATGTCATTTTGTAACCTAAAAGGTAATTTACGTCACATATATAGACTAGAAGGATGATATCTCAAGAAAACACTAGAAGGTACATCTTTTTGACAAAGTGGAGTTCTCTCACATCCTCACCCTTTTGCGTAACAATTGCTAGGGGCTGGGGATAATTGTTTCATTCATCTCATATGTGTATGATTGCAATAATAAAGACCAGTGCTTTTCTACCTACATCTTACATGCACATGAAGGCTACGTGTATTTTTGGCATAAAAAAGGGGCTCTACATATAATTGTGGAATAAAGTGAATCATCTTTCCATGCATGAGAAGAATGCAAATCAACACATAATAAACAAGCAGCACCACACTTACCTCATCACAGTACAATCTACCCCGTTCGGCACTAGCACACTAGCTACAGAAGGATTAGTCATCCGTGGTTCCTGCATGGATACGTACATACTCCCTCCATCCCATAATATAAGAACGTCTTTTACATTAGTGTAGTGCAAAACGCTCTTATATTACGGGGCGGAGGGAGTACAATATATTTATGCCAATAAAAAAATGTTTCTACAGTTTTTGAGTACTCAAGTAAATTAGGAGTGGAAATAAAAACTACAGTAGCTCACTGCTTAATAAGAAAAACAATGGCAGACACCATACATATGGTTGATGAGGCCACAAGTGCAACGCCCGTGAACATCATGTTTGGCGCACACCACCGCTCTTGATGACCAAGTTCCGTTACCGAGGTGATATTGTTCAAGACATCTATAACGTGTAGGATCCCTGCGTACAATGGTGTCACCCGTAATGGTAGGAACAACCTTAAAACCGACACCCAGACTCCTTCTGATGACACTTTCGCTCCTTGCAATATCAATAAGGAGAGCATTGCCCCCGATGCTTTTCAACGGGACAACTCTTCCGAGGACGAGATCCGCTACGTTGTACACTACCATGCGCTTGGAGTGCTCGCTGCTGGAACCGACGAGCAATATCTCCAAGTCACATTCTATCAGTTCAAAAGGAGTGCGGATCTTGCCCTTTGGACATATGGCGATCACCTTGGGTGGCTGAAACGAAGTCGAGCTGAATCCAGACGTCCTTTCATGGCGAGGTGGGTCGATCCGAAAAATCTGTAGTTCATCGATGCTCGATAACGTGGGCTTCTGCAACATGTAAAATTCGCCTTGAGATGATGGTATGATGCTGTTATCCGGGGAGAAGGTCCAGGCCGAGAAACTCCATTGCTTGTCGTTGGTGGTAGAGAATACCACGCGCGACAGATCTAGAAGCACGATCATGAGCATGGGAACTCTGTCAGCACGAACGCTCAAGGAGGCAGTCATGTTGCCTGGCCACAAGTAAGGACGCTCCATGCGTGAACTCCAGTGGATTGATCCCAAGCTCATCGTGACATACGTGATTGGCGGGAACTTGGCAACGGTCCCCGTGAAGGGGTGAAGCAGGCATAGATCATCGCCGCTTTCATTATCGTGTTGCCGGTGCCGCTGCAGGAGGAGGAGGCCGTCGACTGGGCAGAGGATGCGATGGTCGTCAAGAAGAGGGAGGCGGGGGCGGACGAACGCTCCGGTGTCGAGGTTGAGGAAACGCATCCGGCCATCTTCAAGGTGGAGGTCGTGGCCCTCGGGCAGCATCGTCCACCGGCGCGGGTGGAAGCGCGGGATGGCGATGCCATTTGCGTGCGGGCATGGTGTGCTGGACTGCACGTGCGTGCACACGGAGCGGAAGCGGACGTAGCCGCGCAGGTCGTCGCCCGCGAGCACCAGCCAGCCGATGAGCTCGACCAAGTCAGCGGGCATGGACGCCAGCGGAAACACGTTGTCGGCGCCCGGGGTGGAGGCGGCCGCATCGGTCGCCAGAGGGCCCCTGCATTTCGCCGCCGTGGGCATCGACCGATCTGATCTTTTGAGATATTTTTGGCTACCCTAGCCGCCAGCGTATGCGACTCGGCGACGAAGTATTCTGGAAGGGAGCTGCGATGCGTGTTTGTGCATGGGCTCGTCGGGCTAGCATCTGGCCCATCTCCCCATTTGTCTCTGTCACGTGCGTGCGTGTACCCAGCAACAAACTAGAGGTTACGGCGGATTCTAAAAATAAATAAATAAAACAGGAGGTTAGGGCATCTCCATCTCAAACCGGATACCAGTCTGGGTACACGGATGTGGAAGCTGGCCATCCAAAGATATGTGCATACATTTCAAACCAAATTAAATACTAGACAAATTATATCAAAAATTTCATTAATGTTCGGACTTTGTTTACATAAAACGGCCGATGTATCGACCGCTTAACTAAGAACAAGAAAAACCCCTAGGAGGCCAACTTTTAGCGGGCGACGATCTCGTACGCTTAGCCGTCTTGCCTGGCCACACCAATGTCGCTTTTTGTGCCATCACCGTCCATCCAGTGAAGGAAGGGCGCACGACTGCCGCGACAGCCTTTTTCGGCTGCCACTTGGCGCTCATGGCAGAACCGGTTAGTTTCGTCCTGCACGGTGCGGAGGGCTGCCGCGACCAATGCCGACGACGCTCGTGGCTCCCTGGCGGCGGCTTTGCCCTTGCCGGCATTGGTGGAGGTATCGCTGAGCGACAGTTCCTCGCCAATCTTGTCGAGCTCCCTGTCGAGGCGGCGACGCCGCATGATCGTCTCCGCGATGCTGACGGACCTGTCGATAACCCAGGCTGCGGCCAGGTCTGGGTCATTGCGGACCCAATCCGACGCCTCGTACGACTTGATGAACACGGAGAGACGGCCAAATTGCGCAGTTCCTACCGTGTCACCTGCCTCACCGCGGTGCTTGTAGAGTGGCCGCAGTCTACGTGAGCATACTGTGTTGGAATTGGCGGCATTACCTTGTTGTGCCATATGATATGATATTGCATATTTGCCACCGGCTAAGCTTTTTGTCAAAAGGAGAATAAGCACCAACCTCTGTATTGAGCGATGCACACAACCATGCCGCCAGCAGAGCTGATCAGTCCTAGAACAGAAAATTGAGTGCGGCGGAACAATTTGCAAGACATGAGCAAAACCAGGATGGAACTCCTTCAATTTCTAAACATGAAAAAACGGAAAGTAAGTCAATTATATCTTTATATTTTTGAAAGATCATGAAGAGTATGACTTTAAGGGTAAGAAAACAAAGTACACACATCTGGACCAAACAAACCGAGAAAAAAAGGGATGATTCTTTTTTGTGATAAACTAAAAGTTACATCAAGGTTATTTGAAGTCGTCATCTCTTGCTTCATCTTTTCTAATCTTTTGAATCCAACGTTCCAACATGCTTCATCTTTTCCCATCTTTTGAATCCAACGTTCCAACATGACGTTTGGAAAAAGGAATATCAAGCCTAGACAAACTAGACAAATGTTGAACGTTTTCAAAAGCTACATGGCCTGCTGAACACAATAGTTGATAGCTTAATATCATTGCTTGCAAAACACAAGTGCAAACGCGCGCACCCATCGTAAGAGCATCTCCAATAGTTTATATAGAATACATCACCAAAAAGTGCTAGATGTAAAGTTTACATCACCGAAAAATGAGTTTTACATCACAAATAAACACCAACTCCAACAGATAATGTAACATACATCAGCCGCACGGGCGCTACTACAACATGCGATGTAAAATGGCCGCGCGGCAACAACGCTAGAGCCGCACAAGTTTAAATAAAAATCATCCCAAATTAATACATAAAACAATACAACAATTTCATCAATCCACCACATCAATGGACAGCCGGGTCGGGGTGGACTGATAGATAGCGGCAGTGGCGTTTCCGGGGCGAAATCGCCGGAAGCGGTAAGCAGGCGGGTGGGCATGCGGGCAGCGGGAAATTTCCAAATGACAATTTGGTGTTCGCGCGGCTGCCGGCTGTTTTACATCACGTGCGGTCAAGTGATGTATATTTGCATCACTTGGTGATGTATCTTATATCTGATGTAAATTTGGAGTAATATTTATACATCTACATCATTTGTTGGAGGGGCGTTTTTTAGTCTAAGTGATGTAAAAAGCTGTAATTTATACATCTACATCATCTATTGGAGATGTTGTTATGCAATTGTGGAACGCTGGCCCACCGTCGTAAACATATAGACAGAGCAAAAAACAGGTGGCTTTTCTTTCTTAAGTTTGTCTATTTATGATCTATTGATGGTATAACAAGATCAAATTTTGGCTGGAAGAGGAGTAGACATTGCCCCAAGGGGGAACACGGGCTCGAGAAGACACTGACTTCCTGAGTTTTGGATCTGATGCCATGGGGTCGAGTATCCAGTGACCTACAGATACGCCGACATCGCTCCCAGGCACGACACTGAAAGGTAGAGGATGATTGACCGCGGAGAAGAGAGGAATTTAGCATCAACTTAGCTTGTGGTTGTTGCGATGCAATGCGCCTATTCATTCATGATTAACAGAGATGTATTACTACACGTGATTATCTCATCTGATTTGTTCTACAACTCAAATATGGATCTGCAACTTAATTAAGAGAAATTAGGAGGCCAAAAGAAAAGTGGCTAATCCACCACAAGGCCAGAACAAATTTCAAAATGAGAAATTAAGTTGACTCATGTTGCTTTCGAATGAGCGAGGACAACATTCAAGCCAAAGCAGAGGATCTGGTTTCAGATTTGCAGACCTCATAACAACAAACACCCAAAATGAGGTTTTTATTTTTTATTTTTACACCGATCATTAGGATAGTTTTCCTTATTATTAATGAAAATATGCAGGCTTTGTAAGATGTTATGGCAGGTGCACCTGGAGTTGCATTGTGGCCAACGATGGAACACCCACAGCAATGTCACCCCTCATCTCGGTTTCACTCAGACACCAAACATGTGGCTAAACTTGGTAGCAAGAGGAACGGATATGATGGCAGCACCCAGCGCAACGCCAATTATACGGTGCGAGATGGAGAATGTAGCGCTCAGCTGTGGCTTCTTCAGAGGAAGATGGGGAGACAATGGGCGGTTTGCAACAGGAGCTGACAGGGGACGACTTGCGTGTAGGGATTGGCTTCCAGATGGAGTCATCTTCGGTCGCAGAGCTCCTAAGGGAGAAGATGCGTAGCTCTTTGCTTGCCCAATGCTTGAGGAGTATCTAAGGCCATCCATCTTGTTGAAAGATGAGTTTGAGGCACCTGAAAGACAAAGGCAACAAATGTAACCAGGTATCATTATTAGTTGATCGATATACAGGTGTAGCTATTATCGGGCGACAGGTGTAAAGTATTTGGTTAATCAAAACTTTAATCGTATCAAAGTATTCTCATGTGATTCAGATGCTTTAAATCATGACTAGCTAACCAATTAGCAAAGACATCAAGGTTCAGTGTAATCTCTGTTTTGTCCAGTGAGGGAGAGAGTTGCAGTTAAATATCTGAGAAATAAGCTACAGATCGAAGGATCACTTGTTCCTTTAGGTTAATATATAATCTGGCACTATATAAAGAGGCCTATTTTAGTTCAAGAACCATCATTTTTACTAGTGAGTCATGCCGGGATTAGGATTTACAGTCAAACAAGAACACTAAAAAAAAGTCAGTTCTAGGTTGTACACATGAGGACCCTGTAAGCGCCTCAGTTTGGGAGAGAGAATCTTGTTAGAAGTTATAAACTGCAGATTCCTATAGAGCAGAATAGCAAGATTGATGGAAGACAATGCCGATACTAGTATAATACTCCCTCGGCCCGTAATATAAGAGCCGGAGGGAGTACCATTTACTCATAGAAATTGCATGATTGATGTTAACTACTAAAAAGATGGATGTTCTTTATTAAACAACACACTGGACTACGAGACTCATATGCGGATAGAAATGAGATATAGAAGCAATCTCTTAACACACCAAATAAACCTCCCTATCTATCTAACATTCTTTCCAGCCTGAACCTCAGCTGTTAGTCCTTCACAACCTGCAGAATAAGAATGCACTTAAAAGGTGCATGTGTGCGCGACCCAGTACCACCTATAGAATTAACATGTGACGTGACTGTTTGATATGTCGAAACTAGTTCAGATTTCAGAAGTACGAATAAGATAGGAGTGCTTACCACGGAGAGCAAATGGAGCGCCGTTCAGGGATGCAAAGCGAGTGTTGCTGTGATACTTGTCCATTCCTGGAGAATGAAGAACAAATTAATACCATTACATATTCACATTAGCAATCTATAAGAAGCACCGCCACCGATACAGCGACACGGATAGGGCTACGGCGATTTGTTGTGACGTGAGATGGATACGGCAATAAAGAAACTGTCACAAGACAAAGAAGAGTTTTGAGATGTGAGATTGGATCAAAATACTGCCCCCAAATTGTTGCCTCCATGCCTATCTTCGGGTCATCAATGATTATGATTTATGAATTTCCAGCACCCACCCAGCGGCCAGCAGCACGCAGGCAGCAAACATCGCACGGGAGGACCGGAGGAGAGCACAATTGGGCAAGGAATTACCTTGATCTGCCGCGGGCGGCGGGCGGCGGGCGGCGGGCGGCGGCACGGAGACGGCGATTCCAGGCGGCAGCGAGCGACTCCAGGCGGCGGCGAGCCGGTGACGGCGGGATCACGGTACTGGAATAACTTGCGTTGCGCCAGGGTTAGCATCGTGATGGGTCTTGCTGGGCTGGGCCATCTCATCCCGTGGCCCCTGCGTACTCGCACATTTTTTATCTTCTTTTTCTTTTCTTTTATATCGAGAAAAGGAACATTGTTTTGGTGGGTAATAGGATATTTTTAGGATATAATAGGGGTTTTATTCCTTTGCCTAAAAAAAGGAGTTATATTCCTTTCCATAGAAAACTAGGAGTTTTATTCCATTATGATAGTGTTACAATCAAGAGGCAAAAAAGATGATCGATATAAAGGGGTCCTTTATGTAGCCACACATCAGTGTTACAGTTAGTACGACACGAGTATATTTTTTAACAATCACCGGGAGGAGAGCATCCTCATCTGAATATATTACTCAAAAGGGCCGGAGCCGGGCATGAGAGTTACGTTAGAGGTTACACGACTATATAATGCAAATTGATCTGCTACCCTTTTCTGAACACGACCAAGCTTTTGTGGAATGAACTTTTGACCTTCAAGTAGTGTGTGGATCTCCGCCTGCAGAGAATAATTACAGTTAAATAAGAACTTGTATGCTGCAAACATAAAACTCCCATCATGTCATCGAAGAATCATGCCCGTCGCTGGCGTCCCATACCGAGCGAAGAAATAACCGCATAAAAGGAATACTTTGAGGATAATAAGATTTATTTTTTTGCCATACAAAACTTTCATTGCTCAAACGGAGTCATTACAATAGTGTTGACAGAGAAAAGTCAACCCTATCAGAGGCACAACGTAGCCACACCGTTCGTGATCATCATGGTGTGTTCGTGGGAGGAGCTAGCATGCCTTTTTTTTCATCCGTGACTGATCTGAAACATGTAGAGTTGTTGGCGTGCCGTCAAGTGGTGTGAAACCGGTACTGGCGAATGAGGGACTGGATAGATCACGGTACGGACCTCTAATCGAGTAAATCAAGGAGCTCCTTTTCTCGCTGGATGACTACATGATAACTTGGGCTAGAAGGTGCGCGAACCATGCGGCGTATAATCTAGCTAAGGATGGCTACCATAATAAATTGTGCAAGACTTGGTTTTTAATTTCTCCACTTTGTATTTGTGACATTATTGCGACATAAGCCATTTAGGTACTAAAAAGGCAGCGACGTTTCTCCTAAATAAAGGCAGCAGGCGCCCCATTTGGGCGAGTGCACCACTAGCCCTATACTAGGAAAAGTCTTATAGGTGGGGTCATTTTAGTGACGGGCAATGTCTGAGATCCGTCACTGCTATTTTGGCAAAGTACAGCGGTGGGTGAAAAACGTCGTGTGCCACTGCTAAACGAGCAACTGTAGTAGGCGCTAGTAGCCATCTGCTACTCTTAAGTTTTACAACATTCGCCATGGGACAAAATCAGGGTAGAGGAGCCCGCCACTGGGTTGTATGGTACTAGGTACAAAAATTGCAAACCATAGTTTACAAATTTCCAAAAGTTTACAGTGACGGGCGAGACACGCGCCCGCCATACATATAGTAAGTAAGATGTTTGAAAAAATATATTTATTAAATCCAGAAAAGTCTATTTTACTGCCACGAGGTGATGTAATAATAAAGACCAGTACATTCTTTCCTACACCTTTGCATGTACCAGGAAGACTACACGCACAATAGTCAAATGATGTAGTGATAAAGTATCTTTATTATCAAAAGAAAGCAAATCTACGCAAAACAAGTAGCATCACACCAGCTTGTCTAGTCCTGCAAACGTATACGTAGGTAGTAATTGACCTCAACAGTTCAGTACTGTAAGTAAATTGTGACTGGAAAACCTACTAGGTCATCAAAGCAATGACAGGCTCCGTAGATATGGTGGATGAGGCTACAAGTACACCGTCCATAACCACTGTATATGGCGCACATCATACCTGTTGGCGACCAAGTGCCGGTACCAATGTGATATTTCTCAAGATATTTTGCACATGTGGGCACCTGACGTACAATGGTGTCACCTGCAATGGTTGGCATTGCCTTTGAACTGACACATAAATTCCTTCCGATACCACTCCCGCTGCTTCTAAGACCAACCAGGAGAGCATTGCCCCCGATGCTTGTTAGATGAACAACTCTTCCTTGGATAAGGTCCGCAATTCTGTAGACTACCATGCGTTTGTAGAACATGTAGTCGCAAGAACCGACGAGTAGGATCTCTGAGTCACATTCTACTAATTCGGAAAGGCCGTTGATCATGCCCGTCGGACATACGGCAATCACCTTTGGTGCCGGAAACAAAGACGGACTGAATCCTGAGTTCTTCTGGGGCCAAGGTGGGTCGATCTGTAAAATCTGTACTTCAACGCTGGGAGTGGGCTTTGGTTGCAACATGTAAAGTTTTCCTTGTGATGATATAGTGCTCTGATTTGGGGAGAAGCTCCAGCTTGACATTCTCCATTGCTTGTCCTTGGTGGTAGCAAAGAGTAGGCGTGGCATATCTTCAAGCACGACGGTGATCATAGCGACTCCTTCGGTATTAATGTTCAAGGAGGCGGTCACGCTGCCCGGCAATAAGTAAGTACATCCGTTGTGAGAATTGAAGTGGGTTGATCCTGTGCCCAGCACCGTGTGAGACGTGATTGGCGGGAACTTCTCGACGTCTCCCGTGAAGGGGTGGAGGAGGCATATAGGGTCGTCTTGCTCGCCATGTTGCCGCTGCATGAGGAGGAGGCCGTCGACTGAGCAGAGGACGCAGTGGTCCTCGAGAAGAGCGATTCGAGGATGGACGAATACTCCAGTGCTGAGGTTGAGGAAACCTTTCCTTGCATCGCCAAGGTGGAGTCCGTGGCCGTCTGGCAGCATCATCCACCCACGCGGATGAAAGCGCGAGTCGGTGATGCCATGGCCGCGTGGGCATACGGTGCTGGACCGCCAGTGCGTGCACACTGCACGGAAGCGGATGTAGTCGACCAGGTCTCCGGCCAGCACCCGCCAGCCGATGAGCTCAACCAAATCCGCCGGCAAGGACGTCAGGCGAGACAGGTCGTCATCTGAGCAGGTGGCGGAGGAGGCCGTGACCGGCGCAGGAGGGAGCTCGCAGTTCGCCGCCGGCGAGAACATGGATAGACCGATCCCGATCGGGTTTTTTCTTGCCCTAGCCACGGGGCCCCTCGGCAAGGGATTCTTAAGCAGATCGCCCGGCGGTGAACTATTCGGGATGGGCCCTGAGATGCTAGTGTTGGGCCTAAGCTAACACCCAGCCAATCTTTCTCTAGTACGTGCGTGTGATTGCTGAATAAAAAAGATTAATTCTTCATCCTCTTTGGTGTTTTTGTGTGAATGTGTGATTGATGTGCACGTTTTTTTCCCGCAAAAAAAAAGACGTTCACGTTTTTTACACAATGAAATAATAGACGGTGTTTTTTTCTAAAGATAATCATCTGTACATAAATACTAGGAGTACTAGCTAGTAATACGCAGAGGTATTTCCTGCAGCAACAAGAAAAAAATCAATAATGCAAACATGTTTTTATCACCAACTAGCAAGCATGCCCGTGCGTTGCAACGGGAAAGAAAGACGCTTGTCCCTAGCATGATAAGCACAACGTTCGTGCTTCACTATCGAGAAAGCACCAATTGTCATGAATCAAGGTTGCCTCGGTTAGGTAATTGTGTCGCGGGACACTCGATGGCAAAAACGGTGGTCAATTGACGGCAAGGTTCTCCAGGATGATGGTTCAAGACAGGAGACACGTCGCACTGACGTGTGACCAAATCGGCGGGATCAAGACCACGATGGCAGCGTGATGCGTGCCGCACATGTCATCGATTGTGGCGTCTCGATTCCCACGACCTCCCCTCCACCCTCTGCTTCCCAATCTTGTCATCCTCGTCGTCATCTTCCTGATCATGGCCTCCAGTAGCCCCATCTCCCGCTCCTTCCTCTGGAGTTCCAGCCCTTGGCGCAGCACGCCCGCAAGCATGGTCCGCAACGTACATATAGGAAGGAGGTTTGAAGAAAGGAATAGAGTACATGATGGAGGTTTTCGAAGCATAAATGAATTCCACCTATGGTGAGACGGTCTAAGCTCCCTCCCTTTCTGCAGGATCCTTGGTTGGATGTGTTGGTTCGTGAGTCCTCACAACCATGATTTGTATCCCTCTATGCATGCTATTTCTTTTTTCTGAGGGCATGTAACGAATGTACCAAACGAAACAAAAACCACAGGACGCCGGTAACGAACAGACGAAACGGAATAAAAAGGACGTACCAAAGCAAAACGATGACTAAAAAAATGGAGAAACAATCGTCCACCGTACACATGAAAATCATAACTAATCTTTTTTCTAACTGTATTAGAAAGACATCTCTACCTAATATTAAAGACTAATGTTTGATTTGAATAGACCGGTTATACATGTTTATGTGCACATATTACTTGTAATATGGTAGAGATGAAAAAAATATTGTTGGAATTGGGCAGATGATGATGCGTGGAGCATGGTGGCCGATTGATCTTCCGACCGCTGACGGCATGCATGGCAGCCGTGGTTGTGCTCGTCCAACGCAGATGTGTATGAGTTTTTTTTTGCTTTGACCGCGAGCATATGCGCACATGTTTTTTAGTTGGAGCTCATTTGTTTAGCCTTAGTTTTTTTGCATGTTTTTTTAAGTTTTTTTTAAGGTTGGTTTTTAAGCTTTAGCTGAGGCTGATTGATTACACTATACATGCACGTCTAGATGCGTCCGTGTTTTTTTCTAACTGAGGGGAAGATACAAAATATAGTCAAGTGCGCGTTAATTAAACACCAGGGCTTCATTAGTCCATTGGCTAGCATTCTAAGCTTTATAGCGTGAGCTTTTTTTTTTACGGAAACGAATTAGGGACCAACGAAAAAATGTTTGACAGACGAAAAAGCCAGTGGGTCCCATCGTAAACGAAATTTTGTGGAGAAACAATCTGTCCTTTAGTATTATTAGGTAGAGATAAAGTCAAGACAGTAATAAAAGCACCTGGTCGATCTCAGAAGGTGTATGGATATGTGAGCTAAGTGGCCGATTTCCTCTTTTCGCGCATGGATGCTCATTTTAGTAGTTTGTTTCTTCATCTGTTTTGAATCCGACAGACTGAAATAAAACCGACCATACACACATGTCCCATATGAGAGAGAGAGAGAGGGAGAGAGAGAGAAGTTGTGCCATAAATAAGTGTGGTGAAGCTTTTTCTTCTTTTTTCCTCGGCGACTAAGGCAAACTTTCTCCTACAAGCTTTGCCGGCGAGATTGTGGATTCACCTCCTCTCTGCTTGCGCTCCGGCTATTAGTTTATGTTAGAGTTTTTTAGTCCTCGCAGGTGCGGTGCTCGAACGGATGGGGGTGCTTCCTCTTCGAGTTTTTCTTCAGGGCTTCAATTTTCTTCGAATTCGTCTATCTGGATGTAGTCGACGGAGCCCTGGTGTAGATTTCAGCTGTTTCATTTGGGCAGCAAGATTAGGGTTCAATGACAATGATTGCGGCTCCGGGGCGCTAGTCCTTAGAAGCATGTGTACAAAGACTTTTCGGTTGTCATCAATAAGGTCAAACCGGCTCCGGTAGAGGAACGCCGACAGTAGCGTGTCGACAACTTGTTCTGGCGGCGGTAATGGCCATTCGGTAGCATAGAGACTTTGACGTAACTTTTTTTTATCTTTAAGGTGTTTTGTGCTTCTAATAAATTTTTATAATAGATCTTGATCTTCTTCCAGAAAAGAAAAGGAAGTGAGAGACCATAAGGAAACCATACGCCACAAAAGGAGTCCTACTAGCACCGGACCTGATGTGGGAAGAAGGATCTGCGGTGCACTGGCGAGGGTGAGGCAAAACATTTAGCGCGTGGGCAGCCTGTTAATTAGTCCACATCGATGCATGTAGAGTATCCCACTGTTGTTCACTAGTGTGATGAAGAGGAAGCTTCAGGTTGACGATGAGGAATGGGAGGTTCTTCAGGAATCAAACATTTACCCCAACGCAAACTTTGCGCCGGTTTACAAACGATCTTGTCAACTAGCACACTGATGGGAGTATAGTCTACCAGTTTATCCACATACCCCTAATACACCATTGATACGATTTTGTTCTAGTTGCATACACATCGCCGATCTTATGCGTTGTATTGCTAATGCTTGTAGCTCTTTGATGTCTTTGCTCATTGTTGAACACTCGGCAGCTGATCTCATATTCTTCAACCAATGAAAAGTTGTTCCGTCAATATTTTGTGTTCCAAAAGGTGTCACGGCCTGGTCCATTACCACCATTCGATAGTTCCATGATGGTTTAACCAGCAGCTAGACTCCAAATTTGAAGTTTCTCGGCGCATGAATGCCATTGTCATGCTCCTTCAAGTTGGGACCTTAATGGCCACAAACATTGCAAAGTTTGCGGAGACGTTCATACTGAACATGACAGTTTTCTTAGCTTTCCTCCGCAACATATAAAGACCATCCTCGTCAAAGGTAAGCATATCAATCTTCACATGACCTCTATAAAAATTGCAGTGCAAATGCTACTTTTACAAATTCCTGTGACAAGAAGGCGCATTCATACAAAAAGGGGGATGTTCGGCCAGAGGATATTCCTCCATGGTTCATAACTGCTATCATGTCCATGATTTTTTTTCTTTTCTTTTGAGGATCATCACATGTGCACAGACACGAAACCTCCACCGTTTCATCAAAATTTGGTCCCTATTGGCGAGGGTTGAGTTTTTCAAGTTGAGAAAAGAAACAAATCAGAGGTGGTCTTTGTGAAAAAAAAGTGGTCGTGGTCTTATTAGACAAACTCATATTCTTTAACTATTTTGATGAGATTCCAAACGGCCTCCAACTCTGATAGACTGTAAGTACTAGAAATAGTAAATTCCATGTGATAAAGAAGGTAGAGCTAGCCTGCTATATCTTATTACATGGATATTAACAGTCGTCTTCAACATACTTATGGAGTATGTGATCTACTGATCTCTTCTTATTTGAGAAAAGAAGATCCCAGAAGCAAGGAGAACTCAGGTAGGCAGCAAACGCCGCCTAGCTTGGATGTACGATGAGACTAGCATCACTGTTGGCAGATGCGCCTGATGTTCCCTTGGGGTCCCTAGAGCATCCCCATCTTGCTCATCGAACTGCAGAACTGGTTCCACAACCACCATTCATTGTCCGCAAAATCATTTACGTACCCTCGGGTGGTCATGTTGAGGAGGGGCTGCACGCCGGAGGTGAGCAAGCCCTTCCCCTCTTTGACATTGATGTAGAACTTGTTGTCGAACCTGACCGGGGTGGTCACATCGAGGTCCTGACAACGGGGCGCGTCGGCGGTGCAGTTATCTTGTAGCTTACGGACAAAGTCATGAGAGTTGGAGTTGGGTAAATGGTTGCTGAAGGTGGCGCAACAAGCTTTCCCAATGGTGTGCACACCAGAGAGCACCACGAGGTCTTTCTTGTTGAGGCTGCGGCTACTGAAGGCAGCTAAGCTGGTCAATGCTGAAGGTAGGGGCGGTAGCTCCTCGATGAACCTCAGCGGTGCGGGCTTGAAGCTGTTGAGCCTACCGAGTCGCACGTGGTAGGTTTAGCCACCTGACTGCAAGTTGCATGAAAACCTGTAATTTAGCGTGTGGATAGGGAAAAAACCCGTTCTCCCGGTTCAATTTTTTCGTCCGGTTTTTACGTGAAAAAAAGTTCGTCAAAACCAATCAACATGGAATCTTGTTTTGAAGATCTCGACGTGAGGAATCCAATGGTGAAACCGGTTCGAGATTTGGACGCACGGTTTAAGAGATAGAACGTTTTGAATAAACTAGTCAATCTGTACGTGCAATGCACGTTAATTTGAAAGTATATTAAGTGCATGCGGATATTAAGTAGGATATTATTTGCTTGTTATTATGTGATTAGCGCTATATTTGGCATGAAATTAACTACACTCTAAACATATTGAGTGCTCGACATTGAAGCAGTCTAGATCGTTGGATTGACATGATTTGATGTCTGAGACTAATTGGATCTGCTCCTTTGGGTCTTTTTATATTGATATAGATATAGATATAGATATAGATATATATGAATCTATGAAAAAAGGGTAAACTCCCGGGTTGCGACGAGTGGCGCATATGCAACGCGCCACTTATCGCAACCTGAAAAGGTTGGAGTGATCTTTGCAATGGGTATTCCTTAATTAGTTATTTCGAGAATATACAGATAGGAATAACCAGCCAATAATGAATTTTGTCAAGAGCAAACAGCACAAATATAACGAGCATCTGTGCTCGTGCTTAGAAGAGCATTTTCGATTGCTTCATTCCTTCATGCACCATTGCACGATGTAATACAATACCCCCTCTGTTTCCAAATATAAGTTTTTCTAGAGGTTTCAACAAATGAATACATACGAAGTAAAAAAAAGTGAATCTATACTCTAAAATATGTCTATATACATTTGTATGTTGTAGTCCATTTGAAATGTCTAAAAGGACTTATATTTAGAAACCGAGGGAGTAATAAAGATCGGTACATTCTTTCCTACACCTTTGCATGTATAGAAAGACTAGACGCACAATTGTCAAATGATGTAACAATAATCAAGTGTCTTCACATGAAAAGAAAGAAAATCTATGCAAAACAAGTAGCATCACCCTTGGTGTTCTAGTCCTGCATACGGATACATAGGTACTCCCTCCGTCCGAAAAAACTTGTCCCTCAAATGGATGTATCTAGCACCAAGTTAGTGCTAGATACATCCACTTGAGGGACAAGTTTGGGACAAGCTTTTTCGGACGGAGGGAGTAGTAATTAAGTTCAACAGTTCATCGATCTAAGTAAATTAGGAGTGAAGACCTAGCTCATCACTCAATAAAACAATGACAGGCTCCGTAGATATGGTCGATGAGACTACAAGTACACCACCCAGAAGCACTATATATGTCACATATCATATCTCTTAGCGACCAAGTGTCGCTACCAATGTGATATTGTCCAAGATATATTTCATGTATGGGATCATGGCATACAATCATGTCACCTGCAAGGGTTGGCATAGCCTTCAAACTCACACTCAGATTCCTTCCGATAACACTCCCACTCCTTCTGACACCAACCAAGAGAGCCTTGTCCCCAATGCTTGTTAGAGGAGTAACTCTTCCTTGGATAAGGTCTGCTATTTTGTAGACTGCCATGCGCTTGGATAAGACGTAATCGCTGGAATCCACAAGTAGTATCTCCGAGTCGCATTCTACTAATTCAAAAAGGGCGTTGAACATGCCCGTGGGGCATATGGCAATCACCTTTGGTGCCGGAAACGAAGACGAACTGGATCCGTAAATCTTCTCGGGCCGAGGTGGGTCGATCTGTAAAATCTGTAGTTCGACGCTAGACGTGGTGGGCTTGGGTTGTACCATGTAAATTTTTCCTTGTGATGATATGGTGCTCCCGTTTGGGGAGAAGCTCGAGGCTGATAATCTCCAGCGCTTGTCCTTGGTGGTGGCAAAGAGCACGCGTGAAACATCTAGAAGCACGACCATGATCATAACGACCCCTTCAGCGTTAACGGTCAAGGAGGCGGTCACCCTGCCTGGCAACAAGTAAGCAGATCCATTGTTGTGAAAATTCAAGCGGGCCGTTGATCCAAACAAGCGCGCCATGGTGCGATACGTGATTGGCGGGAACATTGCGGTGTCTCCCGTGAAGGGGTGAAGGAGGCATATAGGGTCTTCGTCTTGGTCGCCGTGTTGCCGCTGCATGAGGAGGAGGCCTTCGACCGAGCAGAGGAAGCAGTGGTCGTCCAGAAGAGGAAGTCGAGGACGCACAAATACTCCGGTGTCGAGGTTGAGGAAACGTTTCCTGCCGTCTTCAAGGTGGAGCCTGTGGCCGTCCGGCAGCATCATCCACCGGCGCGGATGAAAGCGCGAGTCGGTGATGCCATGGCCACGCGGGTGGATAGTGCTGGACCAGGAGTGGGCGCACACTACACGGAAGCGGACGTAGTCGAGCAGGTCTCCGGCGGCCAGCACCCGCCAGCCGATGAGCTCAACCAAATCCGCCGCCATGGACGCCAGGGGAGACATGTCGCGGGAGCAGGTGGCGGAGGAAGCCGTGACGGGCGCGGGAGGGCGCTCACAGTTCGCCGCCGGTGAATACATCGATCGATCGATCGATCCCAGATCGCAGATTGACCTAGGGTTTTTCTTGCGCTAGCGTAACACGGGACCGATGGGATAGGATTTTTAAGCAGAATCGCTCGGTGGCGAACTATTCGGGATGGACGTTGATATGCTAATGTTGGGCCTAATATATCATATCCACTCCCTGGTGGGGCTAACATCAAGCCCATCTTTTTGTAGTACATGCGTGTGATTGTTGAATAGAAGAGAAAAGTCTTTATCCTATTTGGTATTCTTGTGTGAGCGTGTGATTGCTGTGCAAGGGCTGTTTTTCTTGAATACCCGTGCACGGGCTGTTAACACACCGAAATAATAATATTGGTATTTGGATCCTCCAAAAAAGAAAATAAATAAATAATATATGGTGTTTTTTCCCTGAAATAATCATATGTAAATCACTTCAACATGTGTCTCCCGTAGCAACAAAGAAAAAGGCAAAAACACAACGGAGTTTTTTTCACCTATAAAGCTAGGGTTTCTCTGCCTCTCGCTGGCGTCACCGCCGGTCCGCCTTGCCTCCGGTGGCCTCAGGGCCATGGGAGCAGAGTGGATCCCGGCCCTTGCCGGTGGGAGGGCTCCATTTTTGTATCTTTTTTTGAGTTTTGTTAGGGTTTGTGTCATGTTTAAAAAGGCAATACGACGGCGGCTCTCTGAAGACGGAATAAGGTTCTTCCTGCCTAGTACCCGTTCCGGTGGTGTGTCTAACACCATCGGTGGGCGTGAGAAGATGTGTCTCCAGCGAATCTATCTTTAGTGGATTTGCTTGGATTTGATTGTCATTCATCTACGTTCGAGTGTCTTCAGATTGGGTCTTTCTAATCTACACTACTCTTCATCTGCAGTGGTTGTTGTTCTGTTGCGTTGGTCCTATGGGGCCTTAGCACGACAACATCCTGACTGTCTACTACAACATGTTTTGTCCGGCTTCGACGAGGGAGGGCGATGATAGCGGTGCGCCTTCGGCTCGTTTCAGTGCTTGTAGTCGTCGTTAGATGGTCTACAGATCTGGATGTATTTTTTTAATTATTTCTAGTGTTCATTCTACTGTCATGATTGAAGATTAGATCGGAAGATAGTTTCCTTCTACTCCCCACAAGCGACTCTAGCAACTAGGGTTCCCATCCCTCTTGCCGCTGCCGGCGCTGACCTTCCTCGCTTCTTGTGGCCTTAGGGTCATGAAGGTGAGGTGGATCCTGACCCTTGGCTCCCTGAAGATGGGATAAGGTTATCTTCGCCTAGCCCTCATCCTGGCGGTGTGTCTAGCAGGGCGTGTGGAGGTTTGTCTCTGGCTGTTCTTGTGGGATTTGGTCGGTGTTTGTCTTTAGTGGATCTGTATGGATTCGGTATTCGTTCATCTATGTCGTGTATTTATAGGTTGGATTCTTCCAATTTACTCTTATCTTCATCAAGAATGCTTGTTGCTCTGGTACGCTGGTCCTTTTAGGTCTTAGTATGATGACTTCCCAACTATCTACTACCATTATCATTGTGTAGTCAAGTGACTACACATGATTTTGTCTAGTCGAAGGCCCCTGCTGCCGTACGCATACGTACATCGCCGGCAGTTCTGGAACAAGCCACTTGCGTCATCTGCTTTGCGTGATATTTGGCCGGCCCATATAGCAATGAAAGTTCAAACTAACCGATTCTAAAAAAAAGAGGTCCTAATTAACTTCCCCGATCGGTAGATCCTAAAATCCCGTGATTGTTCCTTGAACTTCTCTCCTATTCACCATCCATAATAAACACCGTGAGCATGCCAGCCTTTGATGCTCGGCAATACTGCAGCTCCGGCAACCAGTGAGCACACCAGGCCCTTCCCTTTTTATTCCGTTTTTACTTGTATGGTCTATATAATCTTTTTTCTCTTCCAATTTTCTTCTCTTATGAAATTCAGATCTTGTTTCTCTGAGAAAAGTTTGTTTTGTGTGAGGTTTTAAGTTGTTCCTGCTTAATTTGGCTACAACTTTTTTCATTTGTAAAGCTTGACATCACTAGGTTTTGATCCTGGCACCGTCGCTGTCGCTAGGTGGTCTATGGATATATATGTAATTTTTGTTAGTTCTAGTGTTCTTTGCACTGTCATGATGTTTGATGAATAGATCAAAAGTTTTCCCGTTATAAAAAATAAAATCTCAAGACAATAATAAAAGCACCTGATCGATCTCAGAAGGTTTATGAATATGTGAGCTAAGTGACCGTGTTCCTTTTTGTCGCATGGATGGTGATTTTAGTTAAAAAAAATCTCCTCCCATACACCTGAAAGGAGAATACTACTCCATTCGTTTCAAAAAGTTTGTTTCTTAAATGGATGTATCTAGCACCAAGTTAGTGCTACATACATTCATTTGAGAAACAAGGTTGGGACAATCTTTTCCGGACAGAAGGAGTACTAGCATAGGAGCTGATGCCGGGAGAAGGATCCGCAGTGCACGACTCGATCTGGCAAGGGTGAGGCAAAGCACATAACGGGTGGTTATCCTTTTATCTGTTAACTCGTCCGCATCGATGCCTTTGGAGCATCTCGCTGTTGCTCCCTACTGTGACGAAGAGGACTGCAAGGTTCTTCACGAATCCATCATCTACCCCATGGTTTGACTCACGAGGCTTTCGTCAATAAATTTTGTGCCGAAAAGGTGTCACGACCTGGCCCTCTACCACCACAGTGACGGTTGCAGGCTGATTTGTCCAGGAGCCAGACTCCAAATTTGAAGTTTGTCGGCTCACTAATCCCATTGTCGTGTACCTTCAAGTTGTGGCCTCAAGGCCACAAACATACTAGTAGCAAAAATGGGAAGACGTTCATACGGAACATGAAAGACGTTCATAAAGACTTTTTCCCCCGCAAAAAAAAAGAAAGACGTTCATAAAGACTATCCTTGTCAAAGGTTTACGTATATGATCTTCATACGACCTGTATAGAAATTGCAGTGCAAATGCTACTTCTACAAATTCCTGTGACAAAAAGGCACATTCATCAAAGATGAGATATTCCAGACCAAAGGACCTGCATACTTTCTCCATTCTTTAAAGAGTGTATTTTCAAATTTGTTGAAAAGTCAAACTATCTCAAAGTTTGACCGAGTTTGAGCAAAACTGTATCAATATTTGTGGAACCAAATAGGAGCATGATGAAAATATATTTTATCATGAATTTAATGCTATTAATTTGAAAGTACTGGCCAGACTTTCACTCGGAGCAGCAGAACCTCACTCCAACACACTTGGTTGACGCCAACCAGCACCTCAAACGCTCGAACCTCCACTGACCCGCACATCCCCTGCACAACAACCGCACCATTGTTGTACACGGACCACCTCGCCGCGAACCAACAACACCAGCAGCGAACCAGATCTGACCACCTACCAGACCCATCACCCCTCCAGCGCAGGGCAGGCATTGATGGATCTGACCACCTACCAGACCCATCACCCCTCCAGCCACAGAACACCGGTAGCCGGAAGCGCCATCGCCGAAAGCAGCAACAGGAACTAGGAGGACGACCAGAGGAGCCACCCACCGGGGCGTAGGCGCGTAGCAGTTCGTCGGCAGCCGAGCAGGACGAGGGCGCGACCTCCCTCCGCCATTGATGCACGTCTCCGCGCCGGGAAACGCCCCACCGCCACCGTCCACGACGTCGGCTTAGCCCGGCCGCATCCTCCGGCAGCACTGAGGGGAAGGGGGGGAGAAGAGGGTGCGCCGGCCGGCGACTAGGTTCCCCGAGTCGCGTGGGAGCGACGCGGGGGCCGGGCTATAGCGTCCCGCACCTCCTATAAAAAGCTTGCAATATACTCCCTTCGTCCCATAATGTAAGATGTTTTTTGACACTACACTAGAGTCAAAAAACGTCTTACATTATGGAACGGAGGGAGTAGAACAGAATCGACAAGCTCGTATTCACAAAACTATTTTGATAATAAGATTCCCAACTCTGATACAGTTTGTAAGTACTAGAAGTAGTAAATTTCGTGTGATAATGGGGTAGAGCCAACCTGCTATTTCTTATTACAAGGAGATTAACAGTCGTCTTCAATATAGTTACTATTATATGTGATCTAATACAGTCGTCTTCAACATAGTTACTATGTGATCTCTTATCTAACATTCTTAAGAAGTTGCTCCCCACTTCTACCTATTCTCTCACCATGCATAATGTCCACATCAGCTTTATGCCACATCATCAATCAGTTTTGCAAATCAGCCAATCAATCTTATTACACCGTCCACATCATCTTCATGCTCATGCGTCTGCCTCAGCAAACGTCACTGCTTAATCTTTTATTTTTAACAACGTTTCAGCTGCTTATATACACGAAAGAAGAAGAAACGTTGGAGCCCCCCACCATTGCAGCCCCGTCTCCTCAATTCCCTGCAAGGCCCACCAACTAATTTCATGTCTCTTAATTGTAGGCAACAGATCCTCTTCGTCTACATCTTACCCACCAAAAACCGATGGAAGAGTAAACAGATAGACCTGATCCTCCTTTTAAGCAACCAATCTCATCATAGCTACCGCCCCTGCCAGAATTTATTCCGATGACGCAACCATGCCCCCGGCATCGGTGGACATGTTTGATAGCTGCCGTGAGTTCATGGCGTCAACCAAGGGCACTGTCGAGGCGCTCCTCCGTGCCGCATTCGGCTGCCACCGCAGGTTCGGCAAGCGCGAGGTCGAGGCCCTCGACTCCTCGATGTTGCAGAAGTCTCCTCTTTTCTTGCTAGCTCATCTGGGTAGATCAACCTCGGCAGGTAATGTGTATACATTGAGATGACCCCATTCGATCTTGGTGGATCAATCAACTATATGAATCCGTTAATTATCTTCATCATCCTCCTCTTGGTATTTTGATTAATTTGTTGATCTTCATCCTCCACCTAATTGTTCCATGGTTCCATATTAATCTACTTCAATCTTGCTACTTTAGACCTTAGACCGAGTTTATCTCACATTATTTGTTTATTATATTTTCACATTTATTCTGTAGTTTCATTCATAGACGTTCATACTCTTTGCCATCCCAACTTCCCAAGGATCTTCCCCTCAAAAAGAAAAAAAACTTCCCAAGGATCCATCATCCATGTCTATTGGTTCCCACATGCATAATTTGTTTCTAATTTTTTGACATGCCTTCTGTAGTTATGTTCGTACATGAATGAACTTTCATATTATTTACCGTCCCAACTTCCCAAAGTATACATGTTTATTAGTTAGTTGATTGGATTGCTGTCAAATTCTGCTGCCTATCTCATGTCTTATATCAGAACAAGATGGTTATGGTATAAGGAGGGTTGGAATTTCATAATTTAGTATGGACCATATTGAATAAGGAAAAAGGATCACATTAGATTGTCGAGCAATTATCAGACATTGCATATTGTTTTCCCTATGAGACATCATTGATATATAATTCATGTTTAAAAGTTTCCTTCCAGTTGTTCAATCACATATTAACTGATCATCGCGTCTTAGTTTGACCAGGAACCCATCGAGGATCTTGATGGACTGGTTATGAACCAAACTATGAACAGTCCATTCTCTAGGTGCTTCCATTATATCCCCCAATGATTGTTTTTATTTCAAAATTTTCAAGCCAACCTGAAGCAATGATTGCATGTTAGTGCTATATCCGTGTGTGGTGGTGAACACTAAATTTATTCACTATTTCGAATGTAAAAATAAATCCAAATCGGATCTTCAATTTCATTTTTAATTTGTATTTTGTGTGCTTTTCTTTGAAGTTGCATATAGAAGCCAGAAAGTCCCGCCGCAACGCGCGGGGCATCATCTAGTCTGAATAAAAAAACGATCCCATCTGAAGGAAGCAGAACGCAGGCAGCAAACACCTCCTAGGTTGGACGTACGATGAGACTAGTAGCACTGCTGGCGGATGCGGCCGACGGTTCCTTGAGGTCCCTGGAGCATCCCCATCTTGCTCATGGAGCTGCCGAACTGGTTCCAGAACCACCACTCGTTGTCGGCGAAGTCGTTCACGTACCCTCGGGTGGTCTCGTTGAGGAGGAGCTGCACGTCGGATGTAAGAACCCCCTTCCCCTGCTTGAGGTTGATGTAGTACTTGTTGTCGAACTTTTCCGGGGTGGTAACATCGAGGTCCTGACGCCGGTTCACGTCGGCGGTGCAGTTATCTTGTAGCCTTCGGACAAAGTCATCAGAGTCGGAGTTGGGGAAACGGTCGCTGAAGGTGGCGCAATGAGCTTTCCCGATGGTATGTGCCCCAGAGAGCACCACAAGGTCTTTCTCGTCGAGGCTGCGGCTTTTGAAGGCAGCTATAAGCTGGCCAATGCTGAAGGTGTGGGGCGGCAGCTCCTCGACGAACCTCAGTGGCGCGGGCTCGAAGCTGTCGAGCCTACCGAGTGGCACATGGTAGGGTTTGCCACCTGACTGCAAGTTGCATGAAAGCATATTTATATTTTCACCCGCAAAAAAAAGAAAGCATATGATTTAGCATGTGGATAGGGAAAACAATTTATCTTACATATTTAGTAGCAACACTTAAGGAAGTTTAACAACATGCTCTGTATTTTTTTTCTTCCAAAAGTGACATACCGCTACAACGGCGTCGTGAGTGGCAAGGGCCATGATGTCGGCGCAGGAGATGGTGAGCCCACAGGCTTCGTGCACCTTGGCGCGGATGTCTTCCATGAGGAACGCCACTTTTCGCCTGATATCTAGAGAGAGGTTCGGCGGGGCGGCATTCTCATCTCACTCCATGGAGTTCCCAACAGAAGAATCGACGCATCGCATCCCTGTACACATACGTACATTTATGTGTATGTACAGAACACAATTTTGTGTAAAATAATTAGTAAGCTAGTTAGGGTTACCAGCACGTTTAGTTCGTGACTAACATTACCACAACTAATCTTGAGCGAAGTGTGCTAAAGAAATGTGTGATGTACAAATTGGTCAGCAGCACAAGTGCGGCAAGAGTTGAATCATATATATGGATATGTGGCCAAGAAAACGTGGCAAGCCACAAGTGTAACAGTGAACTAAACCCATAAAGTTAGACTAGAGATGTTGTTAGGCTACGAATCAAACATGTTATACATACTTAATTACCCGGGGAAGCTCCACTAAAATTTTTTTACCTGCGGGAAGCAGTCGTGGAAGAACATGCGGAGGAGGTCAGCAGCGATGGTGATATCTCCCTATAGGGCTTCTACCACGGCAGTGCGCACGATGCCCCGCAGATCGGGGCACAACACGTCGTGGTAGTCCGCAGTGAGACCGTCGGCTATGGTCACTAGTGGACGTGTACTATGGTACTGGCCATCGGTGGTCATGGAGATAAGCTGATCCGGCTGCCTGGAGGACAAAGCTGCAGCTGGGAAGAGGAGCGCGGCAAGGACAAGTCCCATCATGGCCACCATTGCTCTACTGCAAACCATCGATCCTTCCTAGCTCAACTACTAGTACTGGAGTGCTATCTGGGAGTGTGTATTCCTTACGCCCAGGATGGTGTTATTTATAACTCAACAAATAGCTTCAGGGTTGGAGATTGAGAAAGGGTAGGTGGACCGATAATTGAGGGAGAGGTTGAAAAGACCGAAATGCCCTGGCTTAGATTTAATTTCTATCAGCGGTTAGTAGCGCACTCATTTCATTAATTAAGATCGTGACAAGATCATCTAAAAAAATTCACAAGATCGTGATAGGATCAGGATAGATACGAATATGGAACATCTTCCTTTCTCTTCTACATTTTGTGTTCCAGATGCAATTGCCTAGCTTTGGATCTAGCATTTAGTATTAATATACTGTATATATGAATTTTTTTTAACATAGTACAGACGCTCAAACATACAGACATACACTCATCCCTATGAACGCACACACACACCCTACTTTTATAAGCACCTCCGAGAGATTGAGCCGGCACATCCTCTTGAGATTGACGAAGTCGCCACGATGCCTTCGTATTCACCGGGATCGTCTCTTCCCAGTGGAAGCAAATAGCCAAAAGGCCTGAAATAAATTCAGAAAAATCCAAGCACCAATGGCAAGTCTAAGACTTGAACTCTGATGGGTTGGGGATAGCACTGTCCTGCGAAACATCTAACCAAACGTTGTGTACACATGTTCGCTATGTTTAGGAATTTAAGGCTTACTTGATCATATCCTTTAGTGGAACCGTTCTCTTCTCACTTCTTTCTTCGAAGGCGCCTTCTTTCCTAACCCGGGATTGTAGTTTATTCCCCTCGTTTCCGTTTCACGATGATTCCCTTCCCCCCTCAGATGCCAATGGTTCCACTCATAAAATTGGTAGGTCGAAAGTATAGAGGTTTGCAGTAAGAAATAGATTTCGCCTGGTGACCCAAATTTATCAATGTACTAGACATGTTGTACAAACAATTCTCTCTACCACAATGAAAGAAAATATCTTCTGTGCAATAACACATCGATCAATAATGGAGTAAGATAAATAAAAATACCAAATTACCCTAGAGTTTTACTCCATATAGTAGCGCATGTCCTACAGTTATTGCATTACTTAGATGGTGACAATATAAGCATATTTTTGCATTCCAAAAATACCAAAAATAAACCAAGAGTTTTAATTGATTTTGCATTACTTGGAAAATAGAGAGCATCTTCCTAGCTCTATCAGTTTCATGACCGACATGGAATTTGCTAGGTCTCGAACAAACTTGGAGTGCTAATCTAAAATACATGTATGAATTGTTAACAGATGGATCAACAATGGATCCATTTGTTAAGCTATGGCACATTCAGAGGTCAGGTGTTGCTCATCATACTTTGTATCAGCTTGATGCTACATTTTAAGTCAATAAAAATGCCTTTTATCGAGAAGCTATGGCACATGCATCCTTGAGTCAAGAGGTAATTAAGTCACGGCGCATGCATTTGATGATTTGATCCTGGTCTAAAACTCGATCTATCATCTAAGTTGGTTAGTATACCTGCATATGTTCCTAGTTTACACTGCGTGTTGAAGCGTCTGTGTTAGTATGAGCTCACGATTTAGTTATTCTCAGCTAGCTAGCTCTATAGCTGGTTTGGCCACTGCCGAGATTGGCAAAGTTTGGATCTAGCAAGCTCGTTTGGGCTGATGATGTCCTGAAAACACACCAATCCCTAATGAGATTATATATTCTTTTATGTTCGTGAGCCGAAGATAATGATGATGAATAAAAGAAGTTTTCTCTTCCAGTTTCGCGCTCTTGTCTTGCGTGAGCGCGTGGTTGGCACGTATGAATTTTTATCACATGGATTGATGGAGTCAAGCCACACACGGCGTGCATGCCTGGATGCCTCGTGATTAAGTTAATCTAGGATTCCTTAACTCTACATGTGGCTTGTCGACTATGTGTCAACCAAAAACCAGGCAAGGTACGTACACCTGCTACCTAGCTAAGGAATCATATCTGCCAAACAAATGAGTTAATGCCCACTTCTCTACAGATGTCTTGATGTTCGTGAAGGTGATGAGGTGGTGGGGGGACGTGTTACAGATCCACATTTGAGTCTGTGCCGATCTCAAAGATTTTCCCTGCTTAATCGGCAATAAGCTCTAGCAACCTACCTTGCTCAATCAGCAAAAGGCTCTAGCAACATATGGACTTGTCCCCCGCAAAAAGAAAACATATGGACTTGTAGACTTGTGTTGGTTTTGATCAAGTTTGTATGTGCATATGTGAAAGCGAATATGAACTCAACAATTCTGATGTGAGTTCTCCACGCCAACTATCCAATCCAAGTCAGTAGCTTGCTCTATACCATAGTATTGAGCGTCTGAGTGAGTGCGTGTGCCTTCATCACATCTCCAGTGGGTGGTGTTATTTGCTGATCCTTATCCGGGCTGCAGAGAGGGTGAGCACATGAATCCATAATGGAGAGGAGCAAAAAATATTGAAATACCATTAGTATAGTAGGACACTCATTATACCATATTATATTGACATACTACTATGAGGGTGGATAAAAATAACTATTCTTCATGTCCTAGTTTTGTGTTCCAAAGACGATTGACCAAGTTTGGATCTAGCTACTGGTTTCGAGACCTTTACATGTAATATTGAGTGTTAATTAACACATGTATTGATGATGGATCGAGGTCACAATTAAGCCACGGCATTCATTTCTCACATACAGGATATGGTGTCATATTTATAAAGAGGAAACCTTAATTATACACTGATTAAGCCTGGAGATCATGTGGATCGATAATGGACAAAAGAAAATATATTGAGGTACCCTAGAGTATTAGCATTCAAAAAGAGCACTCAGTATATTAAGATCTTGAGAAGATTAGGATGGATTAAATAAAAATATCATTATGTCTTGGTTTGTGTTTCACATGTGACTATTTGTGCGTTGGATCTAGCAGGAGAACTTTGATCTACTACAATGCATTGTTTACATATGGATCGATAATGGATAGAAGGGAAATTCATTAAAGCTACCGTTTGCATGCTCAGCGATCTCGATCTAACGTGATGATCCAGAAAAATGCATTGTATTTAGTAACTAAAAATACTAGTAATATGAGTCAAGGATTAAAAACTTATCGATTAGATTCCATAACATATGTCTACATGTGGTTTTGGTTGGATACCAATCTGTATCGTGGGATCAAGTTACAACATTAGAGTCTATGTTTGGTTGGTTCATTAGCATTTAGTAAGGTACTCTTGCGGTAGTTCTGGCCAAATTCCTTTGGAGTTGTGTCAGGGAGAGCTTCAGGAAACTCTAGAGTAGTTCATGGTTTACACAACCTAAACCGTAGAATTGCTTGCAAGGCATTTGGGGCACTTTCTTGAGCACTATGGATTTGTCGTTATGAGCTTGCGATTGAAGGTGTTATTCTGAATCATCCTATTGATCTATTTTCCTTTAGATCTGGTTGGCTTTGGGAAAAAGGAAATGACAGGCGACATTGAGCATGGTGCTGGGCAAGATTAGAGCTATGCACTGCATCAACATAAATGAAGCTTACTACGCACCGCGATAGTCTTGATTTTGCTTTGCCCCTAGAAATTTTCTCCTAATTTGAGCCTCTTGCTAGTTAATTTGCACCTGTTTGAACTTTGTGCTGTTACGTATTTGTAGCTTTATTAATTTAAAGTCGCGCACCCTCCTAGGGACACAGAGAACCCTAGCTATCGCTTATAAGGCTCTCTCTGCTGTCCCTTGTGCTTCATCGCTCCCGAAGGGTCTGCCAACAAATTCCGTGCTGACTACAGGAATGTGACGGCGGCGTTGTTCCTTTCATGTATGCGGTCGAAGGATGTTGCGTGGAGGCCCGTGCTGGCTGACACGCGGCTCGTGCGGGATGTTGTGGCTGCGATGCAAAGGTTGCAGTGTAGATGCCCGTGTTGGCTGACTGGTGGCTCGTGCGGGCCATTGTGGCTTTTCCTGGGTGGATGGCTGCTGGAACTAGGTCCCCACCCCTAGCGGCAGCGGGGGATGGAAATCTTTCCCATCTTCGGCGGCTACGGTGGAAAGCATGTGGCTTGACGGCCAGGAGGTGGTGTGGCAGCGGGGAGGTTCGATTTGTGATGGGGAGGGGGGGGGGGGGGTGGTGTGCGGCCCATCTCGCCGGCATGGTACTCTGGACCATTGCACCAGAATCTTGGGGTAGCACATATAGGGGCCCATGCAGCGTCAGCGGTGTTGCTCCGGATATGCAATGGATGGACAACGGCTTGAGGCAAATGGCACGGATGTGCAGTGGCGGTAGTGGATTTTTGGCCGGGTTAGAAATCTCTGGTTTGGAAATTACAGTTTTAGGGTGCATATCCAAACATATATATTTTTTTCCGATGCGGCTAGGAATAGTTTTGGTATCACTATCTTCTGATAAAGGAACAACAGAATCATCGAAAGCTTGACGACCAAAACGAAAAGATCCAAACGTGTTGCGTAGTTTTTTTAATTAATTATTACTCAAAAAAACCGAAGTGAGTCCATAGGGAAACATACATTTATTGAAATTGAGACATAAAAGCTAGAGGATGATTCTAGCTAAGCTAGCTTGCTCTTATTTCAGGCACGCATGGAAGGCCGTTAACGAGATATGATGGGATCTCAAGCTGATGCCGCGAGGTCAGCAGTAGGCCCGTTCGGGCCATGCAAGTTGGCCCAGAAGCAGCTGTACTTGCGGATCTCGCCATTCTTTCCGAACTCACTTGGCATATGCGCCATCTTCCTCATGGAGGTGCCGAACTGGGAAAAGAACCACCCTTGGTCCTGCGCAAACCCGTCGACCAGCCAGCTGGTGCTGGCGTCGCGTGTGAGGGCCATGTCGGAGTTGAGGACCCCCTTCCCCTCCTTCAGGTTGTTGTAGTACACGTTGTCGAACTTCTCAGGGGTGGTCACGTCCAGGTCCTGCAGATGGTTAGGGTTTCTGGCGCAGGTGCCTTGGAGCCAACGAACAAAGTCAGCATTTTCTCCAAAGCGGTTCTTGAAGCTGCCGCAGCTTGACCTCCCGATCGTGTGCGCACCGGAGAGAGCCACGACGTCGATGATGTCGAAACCGCGACTCTGGAAGGATTCGATGAGCTGGGTGGCGTTGAAGTCGAGGCCCGGCAGCTGCTCAACCTTCTCTCTTGGAGCGGGCGTGCGGCTATCCAGTAGACCGAGCGGCACCTCGTAGCCTAGCACCTCGAAATGCATCACGGCCTCGCGGGTGGCGAGGTTCATGATGTCCGTGCAGGAGACAGTGGGCCCGCAGGCGTCTTGAACCTTGACGCGAATATATAATACCTAAATAGTTCATCCCCACTACAATATTTCTCTTGACATGCAGCCCATCCACATCATCATTGTGCCACATCAGCAGCTTTAAACTTGCATGTGTGTGCGTTTTACCAGGGTACCGAACCGATCGAAAACCACATCCAGCTTTCGTGTTCGTCTCTCCGTTTATTGGATCAACTATATATGAATGCAGTCGGATGTCTAACGCTTGGGCTATATACGAAGCCCTATATTAAGTGCACGTGGGCTGTGTAGCCCATGGGTGTTTGCTGCCGCACATGGGGTTCAAGTGTCAACTGCGAGCACTAGATCGCTCATCGTCATCTTCTCCGCTGTGACTCATCGACGCCGCTATCTCTTCCGCTGCCGCGGCCGAATCTCTCCCAGGCGCAAATGCACATGAAACAACGACGTTCATTGCCCTCATTGCTTCGCCCTCCGTTACCGAAAGTAAAAACAACGGTGCGGCCACCGCCTTCGCATCTACTCCCTCGGTTCGAAATTACTTGTCTCGGAAATGGATGTATCTAGCATTAAAATACGTCTAGATACATCCATTTCTGCGACAAGTAATTCCGAACGGAGGGAGTACAAATCTGTCTGTGCACCATCGCTGGTCTGCCTCTGTTTCGATGCCGCTCTGGGCGCGGGTCGGGACGCGGCCCCGTTGCTGAGCATCCACATCTTCAAGGCAGACATGTCATTGTGCACGTCGTTGCTCTGATGTCTTTCTAATTGTGGGAATACATGACGGGCCGCTGTTTCGTTGCCGGACAGCAAAATCCCAGATCGTCGAAGAGGAGCGCACCCGCTGAGGCCTCCTCACGTCTTTGCTATGCTCCCGCGGCCAGGGCGAGGAGAGGCGGGGAATCCGACTCAATCAGCAGACAGGACTTCCAAAGGGATTCCACTTTCAGGACTAGCACATTATAGCTTAACAGGTGAGCACCTCCGCGCTTACATTCGAATACTTCTGTGTGGTAGGTCGTTCCGATTCCGCCTACATCTATTCATCGGCTCCACACTGTTCCGACACTCTCGGGTCCAGGCTATAAGGTCCATGTTCTCCTCCCACATCCACATGGACTTCATGAAGATGCTCTTTCACTTGGACATAAGGTAGCAGATGTCATTTTAGATTATATATACAATGTAATTTTGATTTATTTTTTGCCATTTGTCTCACACAAGTGTTTGATTGCTAATATATGTGTCTGAATTTCCCATGCCTTTGCAGCAACGTAGATGCTCTTTCGCTTGGACATAAGGCAACATATATCATTTTAGCTTATACAATATGATTTTGATTTGTTTTTCTTACACAAGTGCTTGATTAATTATCTCTCTCTCTCTCTGATTTTCTCATGCCTTCTCAGCAATATTGTTGAAGCATGCTAAATTATTATTACGCACATGTATGTTGTGATCTTTTATCTATGCTATTTTTTCCTTTGTCCCTTCATGCCTTGCAAAATGCACCCTATTCTTTCTTCGATGCTTTTTCTTACACTTATTTATTTCTAGCAGAATGTGGCAAAGATTTCAGTAGATATGTTGTTTTGATGCTTATCCGAAAGAATAGGCTCTAGAAGCTCAGGTCGGTGCTTTGAATTTTAAAGAAGTATTTCCTGTTTGAATGTGATATAATGTTCACATCTTATTTCGATTTATTATTACTTTCAGAACTAAATGCAAGATTGGTTTTCGTCCACGCAGCAAGAGCGAAAATTTTCCAAGCAGTTCCATGCAATTAACATTGATGGCCACCGATTCATTTATTTATTTCTGAGACCCCATAACTGAATTGAGACTTTTTCCTATTGATTCTGTTGGAGATTCTCTCTGTAATTTAAGTGCTCAATGTAGATGTAGTTGCTTGATGCTTTAGGATACATCATGCTTCACAAGTGAAACACGCTTCACTTAGTTTTACTTAGTTTTATTATAATACTTCCATATTGTAATATACATTATTGTTGTCATTAAGTCAGTTTCATGTTGTTTGAAATACGAAGTTGCAAACTTAAAGACCATCATTTTGTGGTTAATGCAGTTCCTAATTAATTGTTGTGGTTAGCTATATCAATTCCAACATTTCTAACCAAAGGTTTTTTCTAATAGATAACAGAAAATTTACACATCGATTAGAATGATTTTTCATATATATGGAGTGATAGGGATCAAGACAAATTGTAACACCAAGCCACATATCACGAGTATTTGAACAATTTTTTTATCTGCATTCTTAATATTGTTTCCTTTGTATATATGAGACATATATGGCATTCTTTTTGCACCTGCAGCAATCCACGAGGCACCTAGAATATTTTTTTCTTTATATTTCGATGTTGCTCAATATCCTATAATTGTTGTCTCTAATCTATGAATATGTATTTACGCATTTTGTCCCGCAGCAACGCGCGGGGTATCATCTAGTGCTCTCAATGAGATACACTGCGTTCCTTCTGATTCCATTGTTCTGAGGCATGTTCAGCTCGCTCCAGAACTTGTCAAACAGTAGAAGCGACGCATCACAGCCCTGTATACATAGTATTTGTGGTTACATATCCATAAATCCGTGGATCCGACCATCAAAGTTGGCTGAGATTTTATTATGTCTATATAAATACACTCTCAAAATGTCTCAAAAAAATACACTCTGAAAAGTGAAACTTGTACTTTTCACCAGACTCGACTGATATAAATCGACTTGGACATAAAGGAGTTCTAGTTATCTTAGGATTCGCAAAATCATATGTCTGGACATAACCACGATCCTCCTGAAATCAACCCTTTTTTCACCTTAGGGACAAAAGGCCCCCCAATTCAATCGCTTGAAACTGATAATACAACCCGCATCCTGTCCAGCTTAACCGCACAACACTCCATGCTACGGGGCACTTAACATCTCTCAAGGCCAACAAGGTAACAAGTAATAAAAGGTAGCTAGGGTTGCATACCTGTGGGAAGCAGTCGTGGAACATGACGCGGAGGAGGCCGGCGACAACACCGATATCCTCCTGGATTGCTTCCTCCACCGCGTCATGCACCATCTGCCGCAGGTTCGGACATGACTCGTCGCGGAAGTCATAGGACGGGCGGTTGGCGTTGGGCATAGAGATCAACGACGGCGCCGCCGTGGACAAGGCCGCCGGGGACAACACTGCGGCGACCAGGCCTACCATGGCCAACATTGCTGCCCTGCTGTGCTTCATTGATCCTGATCCCATTCCTATCCTACCTTAGTGAGGTTGAGCTAGCTATCTTGTTCTACTGCCTGTGTAGTGTGACTGTGAGCGGGAGTGTGCCTTCCTCACGTCCAAGAGTTGTTTATTTATAGCACAAGCACGTAGCTTATGCCGATCAAGGCTAGCTGGTGAACATAATGGATCATCACTTATCAATAAAAAAAATATGGTGATAGGGGCGAAAAGATTCACGTGCCCCCACTAGCAGAAAAGGGGGCAATGGCCCAGGCCGGGTCAGCCCACTAGTCCCGGTTCTGCCACAAACCGGGACCAATGGAGGTATTTGTCCCGGTTCGTGATCCCAGGGGACCGGCCGGGGCCTCGTGGGTATTGGTCCCGGTTCGTCTGGCCCTATTGGTCCCGGTTGGTGGGATGAACCGGGACGAATGGCCCCGCTCCTGGACCACAACCATTGGTCCCGGTTGGTGGCTTGAACCGGGACCAAAGGGTCCCCTTTAGTCCCGGTTCATGCCACCAACCGGGACCAATGAGGTGCCTATATATACCCCTTCACAGGAGAGCAGAGCGAGCATACTGCTCTGTTTTTTCTGACCGCCGAGGGGGAGAGGGCTTGGTGGTGCTCTAGCTCACCTCCTATGCACACAAGGTGTTCGATGGAATGCCCGAGCCACACTACTTAAGCTTTCTCCTTTTCAAGCTCAACCTCCAAGCTCCATTTTCCTCAATATTTGTCTAGGTTTAGCGGTCCGTCACGCCCCGTCCCCGTCTTCACCGTCGTCGATCACCCCGCCGATCTCATCGCCGGCACCACTGTGGTGAGCCTCTTGTTCTTATCTTCTTTCTGAAAGGAAAAATATTCTTACTTGTATGTTTAGATAGATACTTGTATTATTTTCTTACTTTTATTATTGCATCTTATATAGTGCGATGGTTTTGGTATCCGCCCCCGTTGGCCCTCGTCCTGTCTATAATTCGGATGTGGTATATATTATGTTTTCATAACTATTGGTTCATTTATTGTTTATGAAAATTATGCCTGTAAGTGCATCTAATGCCACCCCTAATTGGTTTTGGAGTATTGACGACAAATGTGGTTGAGGGACTAATACGTTTGTGAGAATTGCAGGATAACGCAGGTAGTGTCCCCCATTGATTCTGTTTACCTATCGGAGATGACCCCTAAAAATGTATGAAGACATTGACGACAATGGTGGTATGCGAAGATATTCATATTGAAGTCTATGACATGAGAAGACATTGAGTGAAGACTATGGATCGCGAAGACTGTGTCGTTTCGTTGTTTCCTTTTCTTCTTTGTTGAGTCATAGGAACCACCGTACTGTTAAGTGGGGTCTAAGTGATCAAAGTCAGAATGACTGAAGTGATGCTCAACCCAAATCCTATGTCTTCGAGCGAAGACAATGAGAGCAAAACTTATCCAGAGCTGGATGAGTCACCTTTGCTTGTAGCCCAAGTAAAGTTGCCGTGTGTGTTTGAAATCTGACCGTTGGAACACGCGTCAGTTCCTTAGTGACCTGTGGTCATTTCGGACATATCAGGTCGGGTTGCCTAGTGGCTATAAATAGCCCACCCCCTACACCATAAATTGGTGGCTGCTCAGAGTTAGTGCACAGCTTTTGTCGTTTGAGAGCATCCCACCTCGAAGCCTTTGAGAGAGAGAAATCCTTGTGAGGACAAAGCCCAAACACCCAGAGCCAAATAGTGTTAGGCATCACTAAAGTCTTTCTGTCTGTGTGACCTGAAGACTTATTACACTTGAGGACTGTGAATCCTCCAAATTGGTTAGGGCGTCGCCCGAGCATCCAAGAGTCATTGTGGATTGCCGGTGAACGCGATCTGTGAAGGTTGGAAGTCTACCTTGAAGACTTACCAGAGTGATTGGGCGAGGACTGTGTCCTTAGCTCAAGGGGAATAAGGTGAAGACGAGGTCTACCGAGTTGAATCTCAGCCTCCCTAACCAGATGTACAGTTGTCACAAAGAATCGAACTGGTCCAACAAATCCTGTGTCTTCAACAAGTGACTGGTTCTATCTTCTCCTTCTCCTTACTTAGAGCTTGTCTTTGTGATGTCATTGCCTACTTGTCATACCTGTTTGACTTCATTGCTTGACTACTTTTGTTGATTGGCTTCTCACTACCTTCCATCTTGATCCTTACTACCTAGTTGCTATTAGTCTTGTATTTTCACATTATTACATACTTGACTATGGTTTGCTTATTGTAGTTTATCTTCCGTTGCATATGAATTAGGTCATTTCTATTGTTTGTCTTCGAAACATCCATGTTTTGAAGACTTTCATAAAAATTGCCTATTCACCCCCCTCTAGTCGATAACTAGCACTTTCAATTGGTATCAGAGCGAGGTACTCCCTTGTTCTGTGTGATTTGGTTTAACCACCTGGAGTTTAGCTATGTCGACTGCAGGGATAATCAAAGTCTCCGCGGCTTGCCCCGTGTTCGATGGAACTGACTATCCCTACTGGAAGAATAAGATGCACATGCATCTTGAAGCCATTGATGTCGACCTCTGGTATGTCGTCAAGAACGGCGTTCCCAAATCTGGTGAAGGTGTCACCCCTGCTGATGTCAAGAAGTTCATTCAACTGGACTCTACTGCAAAGAACATCATCTATGGTCATCTGACCAAAGGACAGTATGGCCGTGTGAGTACTCTGGAAACGTCGAAGCTAGTCTGGGACTGGCTATCCAAGGTCAACGAAGGCGTCTCAACCCAGAGAGATCAAAGGATCAGTGTTCTTCGCAACCTCTTCAACCGCTTCAAGAGAAACGACAATGAAAATGTCCAGCTCACGTTTGATCGCCTCACTGACATCACAAATGAGCTTCATGCTCTCGGCGCCACTGAGATCACCAAGCATGAAATCGTCAAGACACAAAAGAGATCACTTGACAGCTCTTTTGACACCCTTGCCCTCATGATACAAGAACATACGACTTCAAGACACTCGATCCGTCGATATACTTGAGAGGCTCAACAGACATGAGTTCCAAATTTTCTCGAGAAAAGAGACATCTATGGTCCCAACTATGGCCGAACTCGCACTTTGAAGGCAAAAGTTGTTTCCTCATCTGAAGAAGAATCTGACTACGGTTCTGATGATCCTGAAGACATTGGAAAGGAATTTGCTATGCTTATGAAGAAGTTCCAGAAGTTCACTAGGAAGAAAGGCTTCAGAAAGTCTTCACGATCCAGCTCAAGAAATGATGAAGCTTCCACTCATGACAACAAGAAGAGAACATGTCACAAGTGCAAGAAAACTGGACACTACATCTCTGAGTGTCCACAGTGGGACAATGAGAAGAAGAAGAAGAAGAAGAGCAAGGAATATGTTTCTGATGACAAGAAGAAGAAGAAATCTTCAAAGTCTTCTTCCAAGTCCTCATCAAAATCTTCATCTCATAAGAAGAGCTCATCTGGCAAGGCTCGTGCTTTTGTTGGCAAGGAAATGGATTCAGAGGAGGAGTCTTCTTCTGAGGAGGTGGAGGTGGAGTCTGAAGAGGAGTCCGACCCTGGCGTTGCAAGTCTATCTTTAGCTACAACCTATGTTGCCAAGTCCATCTTCAACACTGAAGACAATGACTGCCTCACCAACGCTGAAGCTGATGACAAGGACGACCCTGCTCCCACTTACTGCTTCATGGCACGTGGCGCCAAGGTAAAATCACGTGATGCTTACTTTCAAACATCAAGTGAAGATGACTCTGATTGTGAATCCAAACCCAGCTACAAAACACTTGCTAAAATTGCAACCGAACAACAAAGAGCTATGGAACATACTCAAAAACTGTTAGACAAAAGCGATGCCTGTTGGACGCGGAAATGACACGTTCACAGTCCTTAGTTGAAGACATTAAAAATCTTCATGCTAAGTACCAAGAACTTGAAAGTCGTCATGAAACGCTCTCAACTACTCATGAAAAGCTCTCCTATGATTATCTTCAAAGGAAGCAAGAGCTTGAGAAATTGAGAGCAGCTCATGAAGATCTTCAAAAGAGAATGAGTCACTTCAAGGCCAATGATCGGGCCTGGCCAGGATGGATTTGAGCCACCATGTCTAAAATGTCTTGAGCGTGATATTGCTACCTCTGTTCTTTGAAAGTTCAACTGCTGCTATCTTGTTGCATTGTCTTCAACTACTAATGTGGTAACTAACCCCTCTGCGGAGGATACCACTGCTATTGCTGATGAAAATGCTAGGTTGAAGACATTGTTTGAAACAGGGATGTATAAAAGTCTGAAAGGGCATCAGACACTTTGTGATGTCCTCAAAAAGTAGATTCTGAACCGGAACTCTAGGAAAGAGGGTGTTGGGTTCGAGAGGAAAAAGAATGTCGATGGTTCCTACTGGAAGCCTGAGCAGTATCCCAAAACCACATGGGTTGCTGCAAAGGGACCTTCAGTGGATCCATAAACCTTATCTGGCTTTACCTGTGCTAACCCTATTATCATTGATGAATCATTTGATGCAAACTATAAGCTGTTCAAGAATCAGAATGGTGAAGTGTTTGCCAGGTATATTGGTACTAACCGCAGGAATGGACCACCTATGAAGAAGATCTGGGTTCCCAAAAGCTGTCTTGAGAATCTTCCAGTGAATGTCATCATGACACCACCTGGGAAGAAGACAAACCCCAGACCTAAGGCGTCATACGGTCCAAAGGCTTCATATAGACAGAGGACTCACCTGAGTCACCCTAACGCCAATGTTTTGCAGGGAAACCGTACTCAAATTTATGAATATGAGCGTGTGTCTTCAAACCGCTATGTTCATAGAACTAAGAACTTCTCTACTTATTCATATGAGTATCATTCACCTCCTGCAAGCTATTTGCTAGGGCTCCAAAGCCGAAGTTCTCAGATGCTGCACTTAGACTCATTGCTTCTAACCCACCCCTGAAGATGTGGGTGGTTAAGAAGAATTAACTCTCTTATGCAGGAAAGGGTCTCCAGCCGAAAATCAAAGGCGTCTGATGCTATTGCTGGGGACCTAAAACATCTTGTAGGGCACAAGATCAAATGCCCAAATGGTCTCACTATGTATTTTGTTCCCGAACTGTTTGCCATTCATCCTATCAGTCCTAATCTTGATTTAAGCTTCAATAATCCACTTGCCCGACAAATGTTTATGCTTCACAATGCTCTTGGTGAAGCCTATCCCTAACTGCATCAGAGGGTATGACACCTCATGCTTCGAATGGATTATGGACGGTGGATGCACTAATCATATGATCGGTGATCGAAGTCTTCCGATGGACTCAACCTTACGTCCATCGGACAAGAGTCACATCACATTCTTGACATTGGTAAAAGCAAGGTATTGGGTCTAGGTAGAGTTGCAATCTCAAAGGATCAACACATGGATAAAGTGATGCTTGTTGAATCCCTTGGTTTCAACTTGATGTCCTGCCTCAATGCTTTGTGACTTGAACATGATTGTGATATTCGGAAAATATCGTTGCCTTGTACTAATGGAATCGACAAGTCTCTAGTCTTTGAAGGGTATAGGAAAGATGATCTATACATGGTAGATTTCTCAGCAGGTCCACGACTTGTCAGATGTCTTCTTGCAAAAGCTTGAATGCTAGCTCGCATCGGAGGCTGGGGCATCTTGGCATGAGGAACTTACACACACTCGCCAAGAAGAAGCATGTCATAGGCATCGAAGGTGTCAAGTTCAAGAAGGATCATTTGTGTGGTGCCTGCGAAGCTGGAAAGATGTCTAGGGCAAAGCACCCCTCAAAGACAATCATGACGACATCTCAACCTTCGAGCTGTTACACATGGATTTGTTTGGCCCTACTCACTACTCTACCCTCACAACAACTGCTTGTCTCTATGGCTTCGTCATTGTTGATGACTACTCAAGATACACATGGGTGCACATAATTCTCTACAAGATCAAGTGCAAGATGTCTTCAGACGCTTCGCCAATCGAGCAATGAACAATTATGGCGTCAAGATCAAGCATATCGGAAGTGACAACGACAATCAATTCAAGAACACCGGACTTGATCTTTATCTGGATACCATGGGAATCACTCATGAGTTCTACGCTCCGTACACACTTCAGCAAAAGCGGCATCGTGGAGCGCAAGAACAGTAACCCTCATTGAGATGGCTCGAACAATGCTCGACGAGTACAAGACACCAAGAAAGTTCTGGCCTGAAGCTATTGATACAAAGATGTCACGTCATCAACCGTGTTTACATCCATAAGCTTCTGAACAAAACATCCTATGAGCTCCTTACTGGCAAGAAGCCAAAAGTCAGTTACTTCAGAGTATTTGGGGCTAAGTGCTGGATCAAGGATCCCCATCACAAGTCAAAATTTGAACCCAAAGCTTACGAAGGCTTCATGCTTGGTTACGGAAAGGACTCGCACTCCTACAGAGTCTTCAACCTTTATCTCTACAAAATCGTCGAAACTGTGGACGTGCGATTTGATGAAACCAATGGTTCACAAAGAGAGTTCCTACCAAGTACACTAGACGAAGCTCCGCCCAACGAATCTATCAAGCTGATGGGAACTGGTGAAATCATGCCTTGTGAAGCACAGCCTGAAGAGGAACTCATCATTTCTGCAACTAACCAACCAGAAGACCATGCTCAGCCTGAAGACAATCCTCCCAATGATGACAATGATCAGCAAGAGCAAAGTCTTCGTCCAGTTCATCCTCGAGTTGCAAATGAAGTACAGATTCAGAAGATAATCGATAGCATCAATGCACCTGGTCCGCTTACTCGCTCAAGAGCAACACAGCTAGCAAATTTCTGTGGGCACTTTTCTTTTGTGTCAATATCGTAACCCAAGAAAGTTCTTTGAAGCCTTTATGGAACCAGAATGGATTCAAGCTATGCAAGAAGAACTTCAACAGTTCAAGCTGAACAATGTTTGGGAACTTGTCAAGCGCCCTGACCCTCGCAAGCATAACATTATTGGCACCAAATGGATATATCGAAACAAGCGAGATGAGCATGGTCAAGTCGCCGTAAACAAAGCACGCCTTGTGGCTCAAGGATATACTCAAGTTGAAGGAATTGACTTGATGAAACATTTGCTCCTGTAGCTAGGCTTGAAGCTATTCACATACTACTAGCCTATGCTAACCACCACAACATCTTGCTATATCAAATGGATGTGAAGAGTACATTTCTCAACGGCAAGATTGAAGAAGAAGTATATGTCGCTCAACCACCTGGCTCTGAAGATCCAAAACATCCTGATATGGTGTACAAGCTAAATAAAGCAATTGTATGGCCTCAAACAAGCTCCTCGCTACCGGTATGATACGATCAAAGACTTCCTGAAGAGCAAAGGCTTCAAACCTGGATCCCTTGATCCCACACTGTTCACGAAGACATATGATGGTGAACTGTTTGTATGCCAACTATATGTGGATGACATTATCTTCGGCTGCACCAACCAGAAGTATAGTGATGAATTTGGATACATGATGCAAGAACAATATCAGATGTCCATGATGGGAGAGCTCAAGTTCTTCCTTGGTCTTCAAATTCGTCAGAAAAGGAATGGCATCTTTATATATCAAGAAAAATACCTCCGTGATTGTCTCAAGTAGTTTCGAATGCAAGATTGCAAAGGTTACACGACGCCAATGCCAGCCAAACACCATCTGGGTCCCGACGACAATGGTAAAGAGTTCGATCAAAAGGTATACCACTTCATGATTGGTTCCTTACTTTACCTATGTGCATTTAGGTCAGATATTATGCTTAGTGTTTGCATGTGTGCTCGATTCCAAGTGGCACCAAAGGAATCGCATCACTTAGCTGTGAAGCGAATTCTTCGATATTTGGCTCACACCCCAACACTTGGATTATGATATCCAAAGGGCTCAAAATTTTATTTGGTTGGATTTTCGGATGCTGATTATCTTTGGTGACAAGGTGGATCGCAAGTCTACATCGTGCACATGTCACTTTCTCGGGACGATCACTTGTCTGTTGGTCTTCAAAGAAGCGTAACTGTATCACTCTCAACTGCTGAATCTGAATACATTGCTGCTGGATCTTTCTGTGCTCAGCTTCTCTGGATGAAGCAAACTCTCAAGGACTATGGCATCAATCTGAAACAAGTACCTCTCTTCTGCGACAACGAAAGCGCCGTCAAGATTGCCAACAATCCAGTCCAGCACTCGAAGACAAAGCACATTAAAATTCGTCATCATTTTCTCAGGGATCATGTCATGAAGAAAGATATTGACATCATTCACGTCAACACTGAAGAGCAATTGGCAGATATCTTCACAAAGCCCTTGGATGAGAAAAGGTTTTGCAAGTTACGGTGTGAGCTAAATATCTTGGAATACTCAAATGTCCTGTGATCAAGCACACATCTAACACTTATGCATGTTGATGACTTAGATGTGCAACACACGAAGTAAAGTATATCTTCAATCAATGAAGACTTACATTCTGAGTGTGAATACATTAACGTGGAATTTGACTTCGGAGCGCCACGATAATTGTGCGCCGATGTCCTGGTCTAATACTTCCTATACGGTGGGTAACGCCACCACCAAATTTCTTTGTTTGAAGTGTTTCACTCATGGCGTTATTTCTGCATTATCTTCGCATTTGATTTGTCTTCAACTTCAACCTATCTTCATGATTTTCTTCACTATGTTGATTTGGTTGCTGTGATATATATATATATATAGATATATATATATATATATATATATATATATATATATATATATATATATATATATATATATTGTTCTGTCCTCTACAACATTCACTTATAGCTATGTCTTCCAAGTTGAATCTTTTGAACTAAGTGAATGTGATCGGACCCTAATCTCTCTATGCTTTCTATCTCAAACTCTATCTGTCCAAATCATATGCATTCTATTGAAACTGTCGAATGTCTTCTCTGCGTCCTTGTCAGCAGAAGACACAGAGACAAACTTTAAGTCTGTTTTAAATGATTCATCCTTGTTGTTGAAATCCGGAGAAGGGAACGACCATCCGACAAACTTTGGCGGGCGTGGGAACGATGGGACAACTCAGAGTATGTTGCATGCTTGCCACGTGCCCCTCAGATGTGAACCGCCAGGCACCTGCGAATTATGCGTTGTGCCGCACACCTTCTTATAAATACATGTCCCCTGCGGTAAAGAAGACCTTCTTCCACCTCTCCACCTCGTCAAAACCATAGCGCCACCGCTAGCTCTCGACGACGCGACTTCTCCGACTTCTCCGACGCCGTCCTCACGCCGGCCGCGAACATCGTCCTCCCCCCCGCCGGCGTAGGTGTCCTCCGTCACCAAGTTAGGGCACGGTGGATTGAACTGCTCGGCCTTCTTTTCTTCCAGTCTAGCAGTTCTTCGAGTGGTAAATATACTCTATTTTTACCATCTTTTTGATCCTCAAAGATTCATCCTTCTTACCAAAATTGGTTTCTGCCTATACAATGTTAGATCTATTCTGTCTGCATCTCGTACTGCCTAGTATATTCACTTAAGCTTCACAACTAGTTAGATTCCTCACTTGTACTTATTCACGGATTCGTACAAATCTGGAACCAACTCTCAGCGTATAAGTGAATGTCTTCGCATCATGGGGTCAATGTCTTCAAACCGATTTATCTTCAAAATCTTCTGAGAATGCATATGACCTCTTCCCCTTCCCTTGCATCTCTAATGCTGTCACAGATACATGTCCGTGGGAGAATCCCTTGGTTCTCATAGTCTACATTCGTTTGCAGAATTCTTACAGCATCAAATTAACTCTCCCGAAGCCAGTTCCTGTTTGTCCAGCAAACGCAAGCCTTTGAAGCCACTGAACATATTGAAGCCATTCAGTTTGAAGTTCATGGCTGCAGAAAAATCAGTTAGGAAGGGCGGCAGACAGCGTCGTGGGGAACCTCAAAAGATCTGCCTGATGACCTCGCAGAGCTTTACAAGACAGATCCCGAAGAGAATTACAATCAGCGCAAGACGCGAATCCAATGGATTCGTCGATATTGGGATGAACAATGGTTCAAGTACAATTTTGTGACCCAGGAATACGCAGAGAAGAATGCTATCAGAAGCCCTTGGGGTGATATTCTCTTTCGAGGCCTTCCACCCAAGAACATGGCTGAAGCTATTGAACAGGGTTTCTTTCCTTGTATGGTCCGTGGACCTCAGCCTAAGAATGCCGACCCGACGTCATTTCTCTGGTGTCGTGACGATAATCTCTTCAAGCGCAACTTCCAGCACGCAAAGGCTTCGGCCAAGGAAAAAAAGAAGTCATTGGGATTAGACTTCAACCCTGGTCCCTCTGCTCCCCGTGCTGACGGCTCACGTGATGCTGAACCCAATGTCATCGGCCCCTTCTCAAACCTTGATGGCCTCATCACTTACATCTTGGTCCAAGGTGCCAAAGTAGATCATTCTGATATCGATGCTGACTCTGATGAAGTCCCAGCTCCTGCTCCTGCTCCAAAGCCGCAGAAGCAAAAGAAAGTCAAGGCTTCAAAGTCAGCTACTCCTCCAAAAGCTTCACGTGTGAAGCCACTGGCTACTGCACCTCCTGAAGGCAGTGCACAGTCTGAAGATCAATCATGTATCTCCAAGAGGACGGAGAAGAAAAAGAAAATTGTCAAGAATACTGATCTGACACTGACTCCTTCTGCCATTTTGCACGAAGAGCACGTTGATCTGTCCAGCGATGAAGATCTTGCAGATGATGCACTTGAGCAACTGATCAAGAGCAAGGAAGAAGCAGAAATTTTCAACAATTTGCCTCTCTTTGATGTGGCAATCATCCATCACTTCATTGATGAGTGGTTTGACACCCCAAACATCAGCTTTGAAGATCTGCAACTTCCTATTGGCCTCAGCGTCTCCTTCAATGGAGCCATTGCATCTGAGCTAGCTCTTGCTCAGCACATTGTTCAACTGAAGCATAAGATTGACTATGAGAAGGCTCAGTTCAAGAAGCATATGGCTGCACTCAGCGTGCAAGATGTCAAAAACTTCAAGGTCATGCTGCACGACCTCAAAGATGCCTTTTTAAAGAAGCACGAAGAAGCCAGAGGCTCTTGTGAGCGCATGAAGAGTCTGGCTGACAAGTGTGTGCTAGCCTACAATGAGGCTGAGAAGCGCAAGGCTCTTGGCCGTCCTGGCATTGACCCCAGAATGGCTGCTAAGAAAAAGAAGTCTTCAACTGACCAAGCTGCACCTTCAAGGCAGGAAGAACCCCGCATAGTCTTCCCAAGCAGCATGACTGGCTCGAAGCCAAAAGTCAGGTCAACCGCTTCTGAACAGAAGAAGACGAGGGCTGCTGAGGCTGAAGCCAGAAAAAGGAAACATCCTGAAGCCTCTGATGCTGCTCCCTCCAAGAAGAAGCTCAAGACCAAGAAGAATCGGGCTGCTCCCACAGAGCCCCTTGTTGTTGAACCCATCTCAGTGGTTCGTCCTACATCTGCAACCCAAGAACTACGCATGACTATTCATGAGCCTGCTTCCACAGAGGCTCCTGAAGCTGAAGAGATTCCAGCAGTTGATCCCATCACTGCTGAAGACGTTGGTCACTGTCGGTGTCAAAACCGACGGATCTCGGGTAGGGATTCCCGAACTATGCGTCTAGGCGGATGGTAACAGGAGACAAGGGACACAATGTTTTTACCCAGGTTCAGGCCCTCTCGATGGAGGTAATACCCTACTCCTGCTTGATTAATATTGATGATATGGGTAGTACAAGAGTAGATCTACCACGAGATAAAGGAGGCTAAACCCTAGAAGCTAGCCTATGGTATGATTGTTGTTCGTCCTACGGACTAAAACCCTCCGGTTTATATAGACACCGGATAGGTTAGGGTTACACATAGTCGGTTACAATGGTAGGAGATCTACATATCCGTATCGCCAAGCTTGCCTTCCACGCCAAGGAAAGTCCCATCCGGACATGGGACGAAGTCTTCAATCTTATATCTTCATAGTCTTGGAGTCCGGCCGTGATGATAGTTCGCTATCCGGACACCCCTAGTCCAGACTCCTCGGTAGCCTCGAACCAGGCTTCAATGACGATGAGTCCGGTAGCATATTGTCTTCGGCATTGCAAGGCGGGTTCCTCCTCCGAATACTTCATAGAAGGTTTTGAACACCAGGATAGTGTCCGGCTCTGCAAAACAAGTTCCACATACCACCGTAGAGAGAATAACTTTTGCACAGATCCGCTGACGTGCTCCGCAGCGTGACATCACACCACGGCCAGACCTTTATATGAAACGTTTTTTACCGTTCCACCTTAGCGCGTTTAGCGAGGCGGTTTCCTTGGCACGTCTTATCAAAGCATAGATCGTGTCCCCTTATTCCGGGATTCCCATCAATACGGACGTGGGTAACCCAACCGTGCCCGTTGGCACGCCCCCTCTATCAAAGGTGAGTCCTAATCGACCACGGGGTGGGCTCTTGGTATTCAACCTCTTTATAATGAGACCAAGGCCCTCTTCTTTTTACACCCTCCATCGAGTTCGCCTCGCGCTTCGAGTTCTAACACCCAAAACTTCAGATTTAGGCGCTTCGGACCTTCGACGATGTCCGGCTCCGACCAACACGGCCGATGGATGTCTTCCTCTGCCACAGAAGAAGATGTGTTAAAGCTGCGAGATGCCAGGTATTTAACCGACGAGATCTCGCATAGGCTACCTGCTCCAGGGCAGGTCATTCCCACTCCTGAGCCCGGCGAGAACGTGGTGTTCGTGTCTCACTTCCTTCGGGATTTAGGCTTCCCGACGGATCCCTTTGTGCGGGGGCTCATGTTTTATTATGGGCTGGATTTCCATGACTTGAATCCGGAGTCCATCCTCCATATCTCGTCATTCATTGTCGTATGTGAGGCCTTCCTCCATATTACCCCCACTTTGGATTGTGGCTCAAGACCTTCAAGGTGGAGCCAAAGATGATCGAGGGCAACAAGCAGAGCGGAGGGGCGGTCATAAGCAAATGCACTGATGCTCTGTGGCCCGAGGGCTCTTTTCAAGAGGAGCTTGGTTTGTGGCAATGGGAGTGGTTTTACATCACCGCTCCCCGGGGCACCAAATGGGTGACGCTCCCTGCTTTCCGCTCAGGTCCACCACAGCGGCTGGCGTCATGGGCCAATAAGGGGCTCAACTGGGGGTCGCCAAGGGACGTTCCTTTGCTGCAGGGCCGTATTCGAGACCTCCAAGAGAGGGAGATCAATCTGATTGCAGTGGCACATGTTATGTTGATCCGGCGCCTTCAGCCCTGCAAACGTCGCCCCCTCCGCCTGTGGGAATTCAATCCGGAAGGACCACGAGCTCTCCAAAATTTTATGGGCACGACGCCCGTGGAGATGTATAAACTGTTCTTCGGATCACAAGAGAAGTGTCCGGACCTGACTGAGGACGCAGGACTAAGCTGTAATCGCCCAGATACTCAAGTAAGTAGTCCTGTAACCGGACAAGCTGTTCATTCATTTATCATATATATATGCCCTTCAAAGGAGTCGTTTCTTTGAACAGGAGTGGATAACTAAGGCAAAGTTAATAAGGTGTCCGGCTCCCCTCCCGGAGACCACACCGGATCCCATGCTGACCAAGATGTTGAAGGTCGCGCCTTTTGAAGAAGGCGAAGGGGGGAGCGAGGAAGCAACCGCCTCTACGAAGGAGGCTATCAAGGAAGGAGGGATTAAAAGTCCCACCCTTCAAGGAGAGGAGAGGACCGCTTCAGAAGATCCGGAGGTCAAGGCCTCAAAGAGGGGAAAGGAATCTTCATCAGAGAGTTCGGCGCTGGGAAGTAACACAGCCGCACTATTCTCCCAAGGGGATCAGCCCTCCAGCGAGCCGTAAGTAAAAAGAAGGGGTCTAATAAATAAGGAATATCCCTGCATTTGTTTATGAAGATAACCGAAATTGTACCTTGTAGTTCGGACCTCAGCCCTTCTCAGCAGAGCTCGTCTTCGGGGGATCTTCTTCCGGAGATGATGGATAGCGAACGCCTCCACCTGTCGCACCCTCATGCTGGCGGACGACCCCGAGGTGTCGCTGAAGGGTTCCCCAAGTCCGGGCGGGCTGGAAGGTCCGGCGCCAGTGGTGTGCGGTCGGAGGAGTGAAGGATCTGCTCGGGCGAAGCGGTTATCTCAGAAGATCACCGTGCTCTAATGGGTGCGGTGATTGAAAGAATTGCATCCGCCGAGAGCGGATTGCATGAAGCCGTCAGAAGCTTACTGACGGGGTTCGAGGTACGCAAAAATGATGTACCTTCTAACAGTTATGCATATAGAATGCGCCCTGTATAGATAGTAGCCCCGAGACTCGGTATGTTGTCAAAATTGACAGCGTGCGAGGATCAAAATCTTAGTTATAACATATCGCCGCTCCTAAACCGGTGGCGGGGTGGCCAGCCGGACTGATGAATATGCCGAACTAAAGCGGCAACTTGACGAGGCGGATGCGGACATCGCGCTGGTCAATAAACGGTTTGACGAGTCACAAGGTATGCGACTTCTACGCGGACACCTAGTAAGGGAGCTTGACGCCCATGTCTTACTATTTGTATGCTAAATGCAGATGGTGCCGCTGCTGTGGAAGAGCTACGGGCGGAACTCGCCCGAGCGAAAGAGCAAGCCAGAAATAGTAATGCGGCCGCTTTAAGGGCGGCCGAAGAGCTAAAAGCCGAACGGGCTGCTCACTGCCGAAGCAAGGAGGAAATGGCCGAAATGGCCAGAAAGTTGAAGAATACTACCGATCGCTGCGAGGTTCTTGAAAAAGAACGTCAAGCGGAGCAAGAGGGCCTAAAAAAGGCCGCCGCCGAATCCAAGGATGCCCGTTCGGCTTTGAGAGCTGCCAAGGAGGAGCTGAGTCAGGCCGAGGCGATTGCGGCTGGAAAACCCTTTCTGCTGCGGAGGAAATACACGGATCCAAAGTATGCTCAATTGGACAAGTTGTGGAGTTCGGAGGATGATTATCTGGACTTAGCGGCCAGCGCTGCGGACGCGATTGAGCACTTCCGAGGCGGAAGGGGCCGCGAAGGGAAGAGCTATATTGGTCGCAATTCCATAGTCCGGAGCGTCTTCTTCCGTTGACCGATCGGTTGGCGAATGGGCCGAGCTGAATCGACTATCCGGACTTGCCATGAAGCATGTCATGACTCATTTGTGGCGGGCGGACCCGAGCCAAGAGTTATTTTGGTTTAGTGCAGCAGTTCCTTGGTGCGGTATCGCCAGACGACGCAATGAAGCGGTCGGCATGCATTGAGGGAGCGGATGGCTCTGGCCCGTGTCAAGACATACTGGGCAGATATGAAGGCCACCGACGTTGCATCCCGAGATTCGGACAGAAGCCGAGTACCTGCCGAGCACTACTTTGAGGAAGTCCTGCAGGGCGCTCGTTTAATAGAGACGCAGTGCTCGAAGGATATTATGTTTAAATGAAATGTATGATTTGTGAAAACAATGTTTCGATATAATATAAGAGCTTTTTATACTTGTGCGTTCAAGTAGTAAACTACTCCCTGTGCGGCCGTTTATGTATATGTATATATAACCTGAAAGATGGCAGTCCTTGGCTTCAGCCCCCACGCACATAGTGCGAGGGTGTTTGCAAAGAAGGCGCTTTTTCACACTTAATCCAACATCTTGGTCCTGTTAAGGAGGTGGTAGCGTAGCAAACTAGGCAACCGGACTATAATGCTTTATCGCTTTCACTTAGCCATAGGAGTTCGAGGGTGGGGCTACTATATATCCCCTGGGGGCACCGCACTCTCCCGAATTTGGGGTGCGTGTGTGCCTGACCGAAAACCGGTCCTTCGTTAATGCAGAGGAATTCTAAACATTCCGATGAGTCATCGAGTGGTTGACCAGTCTCTCGCTATATCATGACAGTCAGTTTTCGGCTTTCTCTACTGAGGTGCTCGCCCGGCCGAACCGGGGCACAATCGCAGTAGTTCTCCTGGTGCCGCGTTAGCCGATAAAACGGAACGTAAGGCAGCAAAACACAAGAGCCGGGCAAACCCAACATTTGACCAAAGACATGATTCGGAGCTGATGCATATAAGGCCTAACTCGAGACGCCGAATACTCCCTAAGGTATTCGGTCTTTATAAAAACGAGCAGAATAATGCCCTAAGCCCCCGTGTCCGTGCACGCAAAAAAATTCGGGTGCGGCCAATGCCAAAACGCCAGCCTCCTCCTCGGTTATAGTAAGAAACCGGGGGATGTTTATCAACAAGAGACAGTAAAAAAGGTTTACGCAGGGTCTTAATCTGAAAAGAATCCTTGCAACGGGTCCCTACTGCACGTCTGCGCTTGTGTCTCCAAGCAGCCGTATCCTGGACGGGTGTAGCACGTTGTTCATCTGTAAAAGAGAGGAACTTAGTTTAAAAGAAAAAGGATCGTGCGAAAGATGTACTTTAAATACACAAAGTGCGATTCTAAGAAGTGAATAAAATTGAGCTTTATTGTCTCTTGTGATACATGCATGCAGCCCCTTGTATGGGGTAATGCCGCTAGTAAACGCCGGACTCGTCTAGCCGTGTCCGGGGTTTGAATGACCACTTCAGGTTCTTTGACTAGCGGAGCCGAATAGGTGTGGGGCTGTCAAGGCAGTCTCACGTTCCTCCGGGCTCAAATAACACGTAATACTCCCTTTTAATGAGATGATGCCTCGTGGAACGGGCATTTTAAGTGTGAGAGATGCATAATGCGGTATTGCGTTAAAGCGGGCGAAAGCTTCGCGTCCCAATAGTGCTTGATGGCTACTTTTAAACGGGGCGACATGGAAGATTAACTTTTCGCGATGGAAGTTGTCGGATGAACCGAAAACAACTTCTAGCAGTAGCGAGCCTGTACAATGGGCATATGGGCCTGGCGTTACCCCTTTAAAGGAGGTGTTGCTATGGCGAATTTTGGTTGGGTCTATCCCCATCCTGCGGATTGTGTCCTGATATATCAGGTTTATGTCACTGCCACCATCCATGAGGACTTGTGTAAATTGGAATCCGTCGATTATGGGATCCAATATCAAGGCGGTCCATCCTGCGTTCCGGATACTTTCGAAATAGTCCTGATGGTCGAAGGTGATTGGTTTTGACAACCAGTGTGCGGCGCGCATTCTAGTGGGCGCCGCTCTGTTTTTCCCTTTGATCACGTGAAGTGAGTTAACTGTTTTAACCTCTTGTGGGAAATTCTTTTGTTTTCCTAGGCTCTGCTTGTGGTGCTCGTCATCATCTTCACTTGGTGTGTCGAGCCCCTTGTGTTCGGTGTTGAGTCTGCCGGACTGTTTGAAGACCCAACAATTTCTGTGGGTATGGTTTGCAGGCCTCTCGGGAGTACTGTGGATTTGACATATCTTGTCCAAAATTTTGTTTAAGTTGGATAGCTCATCGCTATTGTCCTTAAGGGGCAGTTTTTTATTGTTCTGCCGTGAGCTTTTGAATCCGGCGTTGACTGCCGCGCTCTTTGGACCGTTCCTTTTAATCCGGCGCTGGTCCTTGTTGCGTTGTGGTTTCCCGTTTCCATCTCTGACTTTGGATGTACTTGGGTCGCTGGTGCTGCGTCTTGCTAGCCAGCTATCCTCTCCCGCGCAAAAGCGGGTCATGAGGCTTGTTAATGTGGCCATTGTTCTTGGCTTCTCTTGGCCGAGGTGTCTGGCGAGCCATTCGTCTCGGACGTTGTGTTTGAAAGCTGCTAAGGCTTCGGCGTCCGGACAGTCGACTATTTGGTTCTTTTTAGTAAGGAACTTGTTCCAGAATTTCTGGGCTGACTCTCCGGGCTGTTGAGTTATGTGACTTAGATCGTCAGATCCGTGAGGGCGGACATAGGTCCCCTGAAAATTTGCCCAAACGCATCCTCGAGCTCTCCCCAGCTTCCAATGGCATTTTCGGGAGGCTTTTAAGCCAATGCCGAGCTGGCCCTTTGAGTTTGAGGGTAAGTATTTTATGGCGTGGAGATCATCTCCTCTAGCCATGTGTATGTGGAGGATGTAATCCTCAATCCGCATCTGTGGTCTGTTGTTCCGTCGTATGCCTCTATGTTTACGGGTTTGAATCACTGGAAATTCATGATCCAGCACCTCATCGGTGAAACATAGGGGATGTGCGGCGCCCCTGTATTTGGGTGTGCCGTGATGTTCGGATATTGGGCGTGTTGCATTGCTTTGAAGGGCTTGCTTTCTCGGCCCATAGACGGACCTAACTGGGCCATCCTTTTGATGTGAGTCCTTATGCGGATCGCATATCGGCTTGTGTGCGGCGTCATTTGCCGCTCTCTTTTTGCTGTGGGGTCGTCCATCCGACCGGGTGGCCTTCTTACTTTTTGATTGTGGTGGCTCTAAGGCCTCCTCGTCAAATTCGGGCAGTAGCTTTCTTTTTGGGTAGCTCTTTGTTCGGCGACTGTCGCCGTATTTGTCTGCGGTGTTGAATACTTTGCTCCATCTGATCTTGAGTGCATCTTCCGCTGCTTTGAGCTTCCGCTTCTACTTTTTCATGCTACGCTCAGTGGCGACGAGCCTTTTCTGGAGGTTATTTTGCTCCAACAATTTGTCCGGCGTGAGGTCGTCCGGACTGTTGTCTTCGCCGGGGACGGGTTGTTTATCCAAGTTGTTTTGTTCGGACGACTGCTCGATAGTGTGTTCGTCGTCCACCGGTTTGCCCTGCTCTATGGCTGGGTTTCTATTGAGGCGGGACTTGGTTCGGCGTTTACGTTGCCGTTTTGAAAGCTTTTCGAGGGATTTATCCTTCGTAGCGTCCCGTTGTTCCTCGTCTTCATTTCCTTTAGGTGTATCCACCATGTATACATCATGGGATGAGGTGGTTGTCCAGCATTCTATTGGCGCTGGTTCATGGATATCTCCTACATCGTCGTCCATACCGTCGATGTCTTCGGAGTCGAAATCGAGCACGTCGTGTAAGCTTTCGACAATGGCTACGAAGTGGGTGGTGGGTGGGCGTTGAATTTCTTCGTCGTCCGCATCCCAACCTTCCTGACCGTAGTCCGGCCATGGCTCTCCGGATAAAGAGAGAGACTTTAGTGAATTCTGGATGTCGCCAAAGGGCGAGTGTTGAAAGATGTCCGCGACAGTGAACTCCATGACCGGCGCCCGATCGGATCCGATTGGCCGGGGCGCGGAGGGTTCGGAGTCCAGAGAGGAGTCCGGCACCCTGGAGTCAACGTCTTCGCAAAGGACGGGGATGGAGTTCGGCTCAATCGCCGTAGAGATTGTAGCCCCCGAGGCGGTGTCCAACCACTCGTCCTCGATCGGGGAATCCGCCCGGATTAAGGGTCGGAGCGGATCTGGTGCGGCCTGTGGCAATCGCTCGCTGCGCAGAGCTAGATCATGCCCATCGAGACAAAGGCGGCACGCTTAGCTGCGGCTCGAATCCGTTGAAGATCAAGTCTCCGCGGATATCGGCCGTATAGTTCAAGTTCCAAATCTGACTGATGGCTGTGGCGCAGCTTTCGATCTGCTTCCAGATGGCTGCGAATTGGCCTGCAGTGCAAAGCCGCCGAATACGAAGATCTGTCTGGGGAGAAAAGTCTCACCCTGGACCGCGTCGTTGTTGATGATCGAAGGAGCCATCGGGCCTATCGGTGACGACAGAGGAACTCACAATGAAAGCACCAATGTCGGTGTCAAAACCGCGAATCTCGTAGGGGGTCCCGAATCGTGCGTCTAGGCGGATGGTAACAGGAGACAAGGGACACAATGTTTTTACCCAGGTTCGGGCCCTCTTGATGGAGGTAATACCCTACTCCTACTTGATTAATATTGATGATATGGGTAGTACAAGAGTAGATCTACCACGAGATCAAGGAGGCTAAACCCTAGAAGCTAGCCTATGGTATGATTGTTGTTCGTCCCACGGACTAAAACCCTCCGGTTTATATAGACACCGGATAGGTTAGGGTTACACAGAGTCGGTTACAATGGTAGGAGATCTACATATCCATATCGCCAAGCTTGCCTTCCACGCCAAGGAAAGTCCCATCCGGACACGTGACGAAGTCTTCAATCTTGTATCTTCATAGTCTTGGAGTCCGGCCGTGATGATAGTTCGGCTATCCGGACACCCCCTAGTCCAGGACTCCCTCAGTCACCATGACAATGTTGAAGATGATGAAGTTCTTCCTCAAATTGAATACAATGTGGTATCATCGCCTGTTCATACGAACAACGAAATCATCAGCATTGGTCGTCCTCTGACGCCAATTGCTCAGGATGCTTCATGGGCTGATCGCCCGCAACAACAAGACTCCCCCAGTACTCCCCAACAACAAGTCACTCCCCAACAACAACAACAAGAAGAAGAAGAGGAAGACTTTGAGGCCCAGGCAACCCCATCTCCAAAGGTGTCGCCAGAATTTCGCAGGCTTCGCAAAGGTCAAAGGCCTCAAGTGCCTCTCTCGAGCATTCCAGAAGGAGAAGTGCACCACCCACCTGTTGCACGTCAAGTGTTTTCAGAAGCCACTCCAACTGTGAATGTCTCCGAGTCTGTAGCCAAAGCGGCTGAAGACAATCCGGCTGCATCAGCCGAAGACACCCAAGAAGAAGAAGAACGTGTCCCTACACCCCCGTTATTGAAGAAGTTATTCCTGATATCAACGTGCAAAGCGTTCACCCTCCAGCTCCTCAAGTGGAGGTTGAAAACATTGCGCTGCCACCTCCAACACCAATGAAGCCAATGACACAGTCATGGCTGAAGCAAATGTGGAGCCTGCACCAAATGTGCTCGAAGCCCATGAGGCAACTGCTCTGAAACATCTGAGCAGCACTGAAGCCTCGATTGTTGCCACTGCTCAGCCCGCCACCAAGGCCCTACACAATTGAGCAAGCATACAACTATGGTCAGCTAAGCACAGTAAGATGGCCCGTTCTGGTCCCTCCGCCTCATGCCTCTGGTCCTCAGTTCAACTATCATATTGCGCATAGGCCTCAGGTCCAGAAGCCAAAGCCACGTCTGCCAAGGTTTCCAGGCACTGCCACCTCTACAGGGTCTTTCAATGCAAATGGCTTCAAAGCCCACAACACTTTCTTTGACAGAGCAAAGAACCCCTACACAAGGCCAAGGATATCATCTGAACGTTTCTGGAGATATCAGCAACGAAGCTATTACTCCTGCGTTCTGTATGATCAAGGGCGCATTTTCCCTCATATGCGCCTCGACACTGAAGCCATTGCCGGACTGCCGTGCTTAGAAGAAGCACTTGACTGCTTTCGAGATGCAGGTCTGCTCGGCTTCGTAACAGACAAAGAACACTGGAATGAAGAACTTTTGCTTCAATTCTATGCTACCCTCCACATCCGCGGCTACTACAGAGATACGAAGACATGGGTTCTCGAGTGGATGACAGGAAATGTTCATCATGAAGCCAAAGCTCTTGACGTCATTGAGCTCACAGGCCTACCCACTCCGGAGAGCTGTTTGAACCTGGTTGTCAACTCCACCGCGATGCAATCGAGAGCATCTTCCATAAGCGAGCCCAACATGAGTCGATGTTGAGAATGATGAAGCCTACGCCACATGACGCTGAATACCCTCAGAATTCTTTGTTGATGACCTTGAGTATCTGCCTCGTACAATATATCACATCATCAGGCGTACTCTATGGCCAATCAAAGGGCATTCATCATCTGCAAAACTTGAAGGAGCCATGAAGACATTGGTCTTTTACATCCTCAATGGCATCAGCTTCAATACGCAATACTTCTTCATCCGTCAATTGACTGCGTCTGGATCAGATCTTTTTGGTCTGAAATTTTATGCTCCATGGGTCATGCGCCTCATCAAGATGCACTCTGCTATCAACTATCAGCCTTCTGCTCGCAATCATCTGATCTTTCTACCAGAGGTTGATATGTCCGTTGAAGCCATATACCCTGAGCCTGCCAAAACGCCACTTTGTCTTCAGAATGCAGATCACCATAGCTTCTCTCAACCCATGGAAGGCGTCCAAGCAGTATCTCGTGTCTATCCTCTGGCTGGGAACACACGTCTGCCTCACCGTGCGCGGACTGAAGCTACTGAGAGCACAATTGGCCAAAGGCCTCGGAAGCGCTCTCGCGTCCTCAATGATCGAGAACTTCTTGTCGCACTGCATCAGAAACAAGATAAGCATGACTCCTGGCTCAAGCGACAAATGCAAAGCCTCTTGGTGGACGTCAATCGCATTCGAAATCTTGCCACCAAGAATGCTTTTGTCACTCATGAGACCTGCCGGCGATCATGGAAGAGTTTGACCCTGCTTTCGATCTTTGAAGCGAGATCTTCAAGACGATGGCTTCACTGAACGCTTCAAGTTTTACTCCACTCCTCCACGGAATGCAGTCCTACGACGAACTCCATCACTTGAAGACTCTGACTATTCTTCCTCTGCGGCAACTGTCAATGCCAGAGTGATCGATGATGAAGCCGATGCAACTTCACCGCCTACTTCGCACGACGATCGACATCGCACCAAGTTCGTCTGCACCGCCAACCAACAACGACAACCCTGCTGCATCATCTACTTCTGAATAAGACGAGTAGATGCTCTATGTCTTCAAACCTTTTTGGTCCTTACTGACAAAAGGGGGAGAAGCATATGAGTTTGATAGTCTTCAAGCGGGTTCATAAGGGCGGTTGCATAAATATTTTGCCTAGTGTTTACAACTCTCACTCTTGATACATTTGGTTCTTTGAGTTGTAACACTTAAACTCGATGGTCGTTTGCTACTTATTTGCTTTACTCTGGTGCGATGATAAATTCCGCATGTGCGATGATAACTGCCGCACTTAGATCATTCTGCAGACGTCCATTTTTCATTATGCATGTCATTCTCTTAGTTATATCATTTCATGCATGATGAATTATCTTCATAAGTTGAAGAGGATCTCCACAAGTACAACCTGCCATGTGCATTTGCATTCCAAAAGCAAACTACTTATATGCACATCTTCGTGGGGAGCCTTTGCCACTTATGAAGACAATTCTATCCTTTACAATTTCACATACTTTATCCCCGTTGAAAACTTCAACCAGTTTGTCATCAATCACCAAAAAGGGGGAGATTGCAAGTGCATCTAGTGCCACCCCTAGTTGGTTTTGGAGTATTGACGACAAATGTGGTTGAGGGACTAATGCGTCTGTGAGAATTGCAGGATAACGCAGGTAATGTCCCCCATTGATTCGGTTTACCTATCGGAGATGACCCCTAAAAATGTATGAAGACATTGACGACAATGGTGGTATGTGAAGATATTCATATTGAAGTCTATGACATGAGAAGACATTGAGTGAAGACTATGGAGCGTGAAGACTGTGTCGTTTCGTTGTTTCCTTTTCTTCTTTGTTGAGTCATAGGAACCACCGTACTGTTAAGTGGGGTCCAAGTGATCAAAGTCGTAATGATCAAGTGATGCTCAACCCAAATCCTATGTCTTCGAAATAAGACAATGAGAGTAAAACTTATCCAGAGCTGGATGAGTCAGCTTTGCTTGTAGCCCAAGTAAAGTTGTCGTGTGTGTTTGAAATCTGACCGTTGGAACACGCGTCGGTTCCTTAGTGACCTGGGTCATTTAGGACATATCAGGTCGTGTTGCCTATTGGCTTTAAATAGCCAACCCCCTACCCCATTTATTGGTGGCTGCTCAGAGTTAGTGCACGGCTTTTGTCGTTTGAGAGCATCCCACCTCGAAGCCTTTGAGAGAGAGAAATCCTTGCGAGGACAAAGCCCAAACACCCAGAGCCAAATAGTGTTAGGCATCACTGAAGTCTTTCTGTCTTTGTGACCTGAAGACTTATTACACTTGAGGACTGTGAATCCTCCAGCCGGTTAGGCGTCGCGTTCTGAGCATCCAAGAGTCATTGTGGATTGCCGGTGAACGCATTCTGTGAAGGTTCGGAAGTCTACCTTGAAGACTTACCAGAGTGATTGGGCGAGGACTGTGTGTCCTTAGCTCAAGGGGAATAAGGTGAAGACGAGGTCTTCTGAGTTGAATCTCAGCCTCCCTAACCAGATGTACAGTTGTCACAACAACTGGAACTGGTCCAACAAATCATGTTTCTTCAACAAGTGACTGGTTCTATCTTCTCCTTCTCCTTACTTAGAGCTTGTCTTTGTGAAGTCATTGCTTACTTGTCATACCTGTTTGACTTCATTGCTTGACTACTTTTGTTGATTGGCTTCTCACTATCTTCCATCTTGATCCTTACTACCTAGCTGCTATTAGTCTTGTATTTTCACGTTATTACATACTTTACTATGGTTTGCTTGTTGTAGTTTATCTTCCGCTGCATATGAATTAGGTCATTTCTATTGTTTGTCTTTGAAACATCCATGTTTTGAAGACTTTCATAAAAATCGCCTATTCACCCCCCTCTAGTCGATAACTAGCACTTTCAATGTTGACCAACGTGACATAGATTTTATTTATCTAGGAGGTTGTTGAACCAGAAATTCCAACCGACCCTATTGTCGAGAGGTTAAATTTAGTTGAAGAAGAAAACAATTTCTTGAAGGAAAAAATAAAAAAACTTGAGGAGAAGAAGATGATATTGGAGTTGCATGTTGCGGATGTCGTCGATGATCACAAGATCAAGATGGATGCAATGCGCTTGAAGTTAGAAAGATTAGAAAATATGCCATTCATACCGAGGCTTGGTATCATTATGCCATTGGATCAGTTGTTACCTTGGTTACGATTATGATCGCATTTGTTTTCGCATTGAAATGTTTTACATAGTTTCAATGGATGGTTTAATTAATTTAGATGCTCTGCAGAGCTTTATGTTGTTAGATGAGAACTATGTATGTACTTTGGTTTTATGTGATGATGAACTTCTATTAATTTGGTCACTTAATTATCTATTCATGATGTTCTGTAATGATTTTTAACACACTTAATTATATATAATACACGCAGATGAACTGCAATGGATGTACGGTGATGCAGACACACCTCCGAGTACATTAAGGGCGTGCATGATTTTCTCAAGTGGCTGAGGAAAACAAGCATAATGGTTTTATGTGTTGTCCATGCCCTATATGTGGGAATACGAAGTCTTACTCTGACCGGAAAATCCTTCACACCCACCTACTTTACAAGGGTTTCATGCCACACTATAATGTTTGGACGAGGCACGAAGAAATAGGGGTTATGATGGAAGACGGCGAAGAAAAAGAGTACAATGACAACTATGTGCCCCCTGTATACGGTGATGCTACTGAACATCAAGAGGAACTAGAAGATGTGCACGATGATGCTGCAACGGGCGAAGCTGCTAAAGATCAAGAGGAACCAGACGATGTGCATGATGATGCTGCAACGGGCGAAAGGCGAAGCTGCTGAAGATCAAGAGGAACCAGACGATGTGCCCGATGATGATGATCTTTGCCAGGTCATTGTCGATGCAAGGACGCAATGCGAAAGTCAAAAGGAGAAGCCGAAGTTTGATCGCATGTTAGAGGATCACAAAAAAGGGTTGTACCCCAATTGCAAAGATGGCAACACAAAGCTCGGTACCGTACTAGAATTGCTGCAGTGGAAGGCAGAGAATGTTGTGCTTGATAAAGGATTTGAGAAGCTACTGAAAATATTGAAGAAGAAGCTTCCAAAGGATAATGAATTACCCGACAGTACATACGCAGCAAAGAAGGTCGTATGCCCTCTAGGATTGGAGGTGCAGAAGATACATGCATGCCCTAATGACGGCATCCACTACCGCGGTGCATATAAGGATCTGAATGCATGCCCGGTATGCGGTGCATTGCGGTATAAGATCAGACGAGATGACCTCAGTGATGTTGACGTGAGCCTCCCAGAAGAGGGTTCTGCGAAGGTGATGTGGTATGCTCCTATAATACCACGGTTGAAACGTCTGCTCGTAAACGGAGAGCATGCCAAGTTGATGCGATGGCACAAAGGAGGACCGTAAGAAAGACGGGAAGTTGAGAGCACCCGCTGACGGGTCGCAGTGGAGAAAAATCGAGAGAAAGTACTGGGGTGAGTTTGCAAAGGACCCAAGGAACGTATGGTTTGCTTTAAGCGCCGATGGCATTAATCCTTTCGGGGAGCAGAGCAGCAATGACAGCACCTGGACCGTGACTCTATGTATGTATAACCTTCCTCCTTGGATGTGCATGAAGCTGAAGTTCATTATGATGCCAGTTCTCATCCAAGGCCCTAAGCAACCCGGCAACGACATTGATGTGTACCTAAGGCCATTAGTTGAAGACCTTTTACAGCAGTGGAATGGAAACGGTGTACGTACGTGGGATGAGCACAAAAAGGAGGAATTTGACCTAAAGGCGTTGCTGTTCGTGACCATCAACGATTGGCCCGCTCTCAGTAACCTTTCAGGACAGAAAACAAGGGATACCATGCATGCACGCACTGTTTACTTAACACCGATAGTATATACCTGGGAAGCTGCAGGAAGAATGTGTACCTGGGCCATCGTTGATTTCTTCCGACAATCATCAATGTAGAAAGAAAGGCAAGCATTTCAAAGGTGAGGCAGATCACCGGAAGAAGCCCGCCATGCGTACCGGTGATCACATACTTGCTATGGTCAATGATTTACACTTAATCTTTGGAAAGGGTCCCGGTGGACTAGCTGTTCCGAATGACGCTGAGGGACACGCACCCATGTGGAAGAAGAAATCTATATTTTGGGACCTACCCTACTGGAAAGACCTAGAGGTCCGCTCTTCGATCGACGTGATGCACGTGACGAAGAACCTTTGCATGAACCTGCTAGGCTTCTTGGGCGTGTATGGGAAGACAAAAGGTACACCTGAGGCACGGGAGGACCTGCAACGCTTACGAAAAAAGAGGGCATGCCTCCAAGCAGTATGAAGGTCATGCCAGCTACGCTCTTACGAAGAAGAGAAAGAAATCTCCTTTGAATGCCTGCTCGGTATGAAGGTCCCGACTGGCTTCTCGTCGAATATAAAGGGAATAATAAATATGCGGAGAAAAGTTCCAGAACCTAAAGTCTCATGACTGCCACGTGATTATGACGAATCGCTTCCGGTTGCATTGAGGGGCTTCTACCAAAAACGTCGATTAGCCATTGTGAAGCTATGTGCATTCCTCAATGCAATATCTCGGAAGGTGATCGATCCTGAAATCGTACCAACGCTTAAGGAGTGATGTGGCGCAATGTCTTGTTAGTTTCGAGCTGGTGTTCCCACCATCCTTCTTCAATATCATGACGCTGGCCCTAGTTCATCTAGTCGACGAGATTGTTATTCCGGGGCCCGTATTTCTACACAATATGTTCCCCTTTGAGAGGTTCATGGGAGTCCTAAAGAAATATGTCCGTAACCGCGCTAGGCCAGAAGGAAGCATCTCCATGGGCCATCAAACAGAGGATGTCATCGGGTTTTGTGTTGACTTCATTCCTGGCCTTAAGAAGATAGGTATCCCTAAATCGCGGTATGAGGGGAGACTGACCGAAAAGGCACGCTTGAAGGGACTCAATAATATGCAGGGACGGATATTCTTGGTCTCAAGCACACTACACAGCTTCTACGTAACTCTACCTTGGTGACCCGTATGTCGATGAACACAAGAACAGTCTGCGCTCCAAACACCAAGCAAAGGCGATTTAATCGGATTACATGCGAACACATCAGGACTTTCAGCAGTTGGTTGGAAACACGTCTCGGAGGTGACAGCACTGTTTGTGATGAGCTGTACTTGTTGTCGAGGGACCATCTTCGATCTGTAATGATTTGGAAAGGATACGAGATAAATGGGAATACATTTTACACGATTAACCAAGATCAAAAGAGCACCAACCAAAACAGCGGTGTCCGCTTTGATGCAGCAACCGAGAGGGGAAAGGACACATATTATGGTTACATAGTGGACATATGGAAACTTGACTACGGAGTAGATTTTAAGGTCCCTTTGTTTAAGTGCAAATGGTTCAATCTGTCAGGAGGCGGGGTACAGGTAGACCCACAGTACGGAATGACAACAGTGGATCTGAAAAATCTTCGGTACACCGATTTAACTGTTCGTCCTAGCCAATGATGTGGCACAGGTTATCTATGTGAAGGACATGTCTACCGCATCGAGAAAAAGAAAAGATAAAGAAGCGAATACATCATACGATGAGCCAAAGCGCCACATAGTTCTTTCAGGAAAAAGGGACATCCTGGGAGTGGAGGGCAAGACAGACATGTCGGAAGAGTATGAAAAGTTTCATGAAATTCCTCCGTTCAAAGTCAAGGCTGGCCCAACCATCCTGATAAACGATGAAGATTATCCATGGTTACGGCGCAATAAGCAAATGATACAAGCGAAGAAAAAGTGAAGACTTTCTCCCGCAACTATTATGATGATACCATGCCAACTTTGTAACAGACGAGTATGATACCATTGTCCGTTTTGTACATGCACATGCTATGCCAACTTTTTCAGAGTTCATTTGAAAACTATGAATTTAGGTCGAATTTTCTCTATAGGTGCATCTATGTTCATTAGTCCCTGGCCCATGCGGCTCGCCCCTGGCCCATGACCATTAGTCCCGGTTTGTGCCACAAACCGGGACTAAAGGGTTGGTCCTCGTTGCGCTCAGAGTTTAGTCCCACCTCGCGAACCGAAGGGCGCTCACACCAGTTTATAAGCCCGTCCCTCCCTGCCTTGTTGAGCTCCTCTCAAAGTGAAAATAGATGCCCCTATACAGGGAATTTGACCTAAATTCATAGTGAATTTCTCTGAAATTCATAGAAATTGATTATGAATTTAGGTCGAATTTTCTCTATAGGTGCATCTATGTTCATTTTTTTAGTAAAGTTAATCACAAACTTGTGATTCACACAAATTTCAAAGAATTCAAATTTTAACTATTCAAATTTTAAAAAACTAATGGCACAAACACTAAGTTTATAATTTTTCTAAAACTAATGGCACTAACTGAAAGTTTATAATTTTGCTGACCTAAAAGCAAAAAGAATTGAAAAATAAAGCAAAAAACCAAAAGAAAATAAATAATGCAGAAAACAAAACAAAAAAACTGGAAAAAAGTAAAAATAGCAACAATAAGTATTTTGTTGTAAGTAGAAACAAAATAAAATAAATAAAGCAACAAAGAAAACGAAAAAAGTGTTTTCAAATTTGAAAACTAATGGCACTAACAGAAAGTTTATAATTTTTCTAAAACTAAAAGCAAAAAGAATTAACAAATAAAGCAAAAACAACAAAAAATAAATAATGCAGAAAACAAAACAAAAAAACTGGAAAAAAATAAAAATAGCAACAATAAGTATTTTGTTGTAAGTAGAAACAAAATAAAATAAATAAAGCAACAAAGAAAACAATAAATGTTTTAAAATTTGAAAACTAATGGCACTAACAGAAAGTTTATAATTTTTCTAAAACTAAAAGCAAAAAGACTTAAAAAATAAAGCAAAAAACAACAAAAAATAAATAATGCAGAAAACAAAACAAAAAAACTGGAAAAAAAATAAAAATACTGCCGCCTACTGGGCCCCCACGGCCTGACTACGACTAGAAACCCTACATGGGCCAGGATTCAGGCCTGCAGGAGGCCAAGTAGGCCCACAGGCACATAGTGACAGATTAGGCCCGAAAGCCTGCAGTTGAGAGGAGCTCGAGAGGGTGGGCGCAGCAGCACTTATAAACCACTCTCGAGCCCTCTCAACTAGCGAGGTGGGACTAAACTTTTGGGCGCGGGGCAGCACAAGGCCTTTGGTCCCGGTTGGTGGCACCAACCGGGACTAAAGGGGGCAATTGGTCCCAGTTCGTGCCCCCTTTAGTCCCGGTTGGTGCCACCAACCGGGACCAAAGGCCGCCGCTTCCCGCCCTTTGGGCTGCTGAAAAGAGGCCTTTGGTCCCGGTTCGTGGCACCAACCGGGACCAATGCATCCTTTAGTCCCGGTTCGTGCTACGAACCGGGACCAAAGGCTTTGCTATATAAGCAAAGACTTAAGAAATTTTCACATTTCCCTCGCAGTTGCCCCCGACGACGCTGAGCACATCGACGCCGCCAGGCTGCCCCGACACCGCCACGCCACGCTGCCGCCTCGCCTCGCCTCGACACTCACCGGTGGCGTGCCGCCCCTACCCCGACGCAAGCCGCCCCTGCCCCGACGTGTCGCCACCTCTGTGAGCACCGCGCGCGCATCTGCCGCCCCCGCCGCCGCCGTGCAATTTTTTTTATTATACATGCTATTTTTACATGTTTTTACATTTTCATATATATATATCTATATATATATACATATATATATATATATATATATATATATGTATGTATGTATTTTTAGATATATGTATTTTTTATGTATGTTCATATATGTATGTATGTATTTTTACATGTTTTTGTATGTATGTATGTATTTTTTACATGTTTTTTGTATGTATGTATGTATTTTTTCAATTGTAATGATGTTTTAAAAATACATATGTGCAAAGTTAGATTTTTAATTAGAAAAGTTTTATCTATATATGTTCTCTGATTTAGTACATTTTAGGTTAGTTTTATATATTTAGGGTAAAACAGGATAAAAAAAGAAGAGGAAGAAGAAAAGAAGAGGAAGAAGAAAAAAAAAAGCTCCTCTATTCTTTCTTCTCCTCTTTTTTTTTCTTCTTCTTCCTCTTTTTTTTATCGGGAACGAGGGTCGTCGAGGGTCGCCGAGCGGTAGAGGAAACCCTAATTAAATAGCAAGTATCGTCGGTGTGAGATACATGTGGCCGTCGGTGTCGGACAATACATCCACGTCCCACAAGTGACGCGGGCGACGAAGCCCACCACACATGTGGGACATATAAGTAGTTTCGTCGTTGTTGTTGTCGATATACCCCTCCCGATAGCTTCATGTATTTTAAGAAGGAAAAACAAGCATATTATTTTCCCATGTATGTATGTAAATGCGTTGTGGATATACCCTCCCGATAGCTTCAACACGTTTGGGGGTCGATATTACCCCTCCTTGAAGCGTTCTCGAGGCCACCCCTAACCCTTGAAGCGTTGTCGAGGCCACCGGAAACCCTAGAGAAGCAGCGTCGAGGCCACTAATTAATATGATTCCTTATTGTGATTACCTAGCTAGTTCTACGTTTGACACTAATATATCCATACCTGTCATGTTTGAATAATAATTGCCATGTTGTAACCATTTGTAGAAACTATGGACAACCCCCGAGATGAAGCACAAGAAGCGTTGTTGAGGGACATAATCGCAGAAGGAAGTGATGTCGTCTGCTCGTTGATGTTTCTCAACGACACCGATGGTCTGGAAGGAGAGGGTGAAGAAGCAGCTGGCTATGATTATTGATGGCTCCGATGACCCAATGCCGGTGCAAGAAGGAGTAGACCATGAGGACGGCTCCGGTGACCGAACCGAGTCTCGCCAGGTATATATATTAGTTAAGCCTGTGCTGACTAGCTAATTGACGCATTCATTGTTCTGGTATGTACACATATTAATTAACTGTCGTATTTCTTCTTTTTTCTAGCCCTCCGGGTCGAGCACAACTTCGGTAAAGAGACGAGGCCCAAAGAAAAAGTTGCGCTCGGATGAAAGGTTTGAGATCACAGCAATCGGCGTATGACGGCCAACTGATTGAACCTATCCGGACAAAGAAGGCATTTGTTGCTCAAAGGCGGGGTTACGTTAGGGACAAGATCCTGATTAGCATCCAGCAATGTTATAAGCCTAAGAACGAAGACCCTGAGGTGTCTTATGTCAATGATATGCAGAAAAATGATCTTTGGACTGAGCTGAAATCAAATTCCACCCTACCGCCAGAGGATGATCCGGAGAAGCCAGTTGAGCAATTAATCAAGTCTTTTGCTCTTAAGAAGATGGCAGACCTATTCAGGAATTGGAAGAAAGACCTGAATAAGTTTGTCGATAAAAAAGAGATCCCAGAATTCAAGGGAAAATATGAGAAGATCAGAGATGACTGGCCCGCATTTGTGGCCCACAAGACATCGGAAAAGAGTAAAAAGATGTCGGCGACAAACAAGAAAAATGCTGCGAAGAAGAAGCTTCACCATCGCACGAGGTCAGGTGGCTACCTCATAGCCCGGCCTAAGTGGGCCAAGGCTGAGAATGATCTACTTGATAAAGGGATCGAACCAGAGACAATGAACTGGCCAGACCGTTGCCGGACACTTGGTTCTTCGGGGCTGGCGGAACCTTGGACCCTGTATCAGGGAAGTGCATATGGACGGACGATCAATTGGACATACCAGTCAAGAGGCTTCAGCAATATATCGAAGCAGCGCAGCAAGGGACGTTCTTTCCAGATAGAGAGAACGGCGAGCTCACAATGGCCCTCGGGAATCCTGAGCACCCTGGACGGACACGACGCACGCCAGGCTCCGTTTCGTGGAAGGCTGGGTTTCCGGACGCAGGCGGTTACAAATGCCAGGAGAGGAGGAAGAAAGTGCAGCAGACCAAACTGCAGGCGCTGCATGCAAGGGTACAAGCGATAGAGGAATGAGAAGCAGATCGCAGCAAACGACCTCATGAAGCTTCCCCCGAAGCTACCCCGCCATCTCAACGGAGAAGTAATGTGGCTTCCACGGAGCTGCTTCAGCCGGAGCATGCCTTGACCGCTCCTGCCAGCTATCCCATGGATGCTATCACGGAGGCTGAAAATTGCCACCTTATGGCGCAATGGATGAATTTGAAGGTCAAGGCGGCTGTTGGCTCTGTTTATCCTACTAAATCCGGCGCAACTTTTCACTGCCGGCCGATTCCAGAAGTATATGCTAGGGTGATGGTGGATGAAATAACAGAGGGATTTGAGGACCTCCAGCTTGACCACCCTACCGGTCAAGGGGAGACTCGACTGGGTTCTGCTCTGAAGACTCCATGCCTACGGCGGAAGGATCTCATCAACCTTCCGAACAGGACGCCTCCGCCTCCTCCTCCTCCTCCGGCGAGTCAGGGCACTCCGCCTCATCCACCGCCTCCTCCTCCGGCGAGTGACGATCAGGGCACTCGGCCGGCTCCTTCTCCGGCGCGTGGCGGCACTCCGCCTCCTTCTCCGCCTGCGCCGGCGCGCCCGAGCAGCCAACCTCCTCCTTCTCCGCCTTGTCAGCAAGGGCGGAAGAGACCCGCTGCCGCTCCGGCTGCTCCGGCGCGTCGTAGTCCTTCTCCTCCGCCTCATAAGCAAGGAAAGAAGACATCCGCTCCGTCTGCTCTGCCGGCGTCTAGCAGTACAACCAAAGTCGGGAGGACAAACAGATTCGGTCCTTCTCTGAAGACTCCAGAGAAGTTACCATATGAGATGACCCCGGAGGAGAACGCGAAGATCGCGCAAACCGAAGTGAAGGACTGGTTTCAAGGGTTGAAAGCACATAGACATCCACCTCCGGAGGAGAAGGTTGATCCGGTGAAAGCGAAGCGCACTCTGGCTGCCCTGACAAAACCACCCAAGTCTCCGCCGAATGGCAACTATGAGCGCATTATTGGAAAGGCATTTGCCGAAGCGGAGAGGTCGGGAAGTACTGTCAGTGATCAAAGGATGAAAGAATGGCGAGCTGGGAAACAAATTGCCCAGCTCGGCGAACAAGCGAAGCAATCGTGCCCCCCGCTCAAGGTGCCTGCTAGCGACATCGTCGATCCGAGGATGGTGCCCGGTTATAGCAATCCTGGAGATTACCTGCCCGACGATGTACATTATGATTTCTTGGAGGTGCAGATACAAAGATACGAGTACGGGAAACCTCTCGTCAAAGATGAAAGATCTCTATCAACGATGATGTGAAGATTGCATGATTGGTACATGAAAACCTGCAGAGAGTCTGAGGGGAGGAGTACTTTGTATGTGAGAGTTAAAAAGGAGCATGACCTCGTTGGAATTGAACTGTTGCCTATTCTATTTGAGGAGTTCTATCAGTTTTTCAATCAATTGGCCCTCGATAAAGCAACGGTCACCTACTACTTCTGTCATTAAGTCTCTCTATATAACTCAGCTCTTTCATTGCATGTATTTATAATTATCCTCACTATATTATGCAGATTGAAGATCGCCGAATTGAAGAAAAGACAAGTGGGTGATATTGGGTTCATTAACACATATCTCATAGATGCAACTGAGGTTAAATATCATGCCGAAAATACCGAGGCCAACTTGCTACAATCGTTGGTAATAAATGAACACAAAGATATAATACTCTTTCCTTACAACTTCAGGTGAGTGTTACTGTCTTGTGGCATATTCGGTTTCCCTTATTTGTCCAGGTTATAGTAATGTAATATTGATGAGTTATGCATGCGTGCAGCTACCACTATATTCTCCTAGATATTAAGCTTGAGCAGGGAGTAGTAACTGTCTTAGACTCCAAACGAAAAAATCCGGAGGAGTATGCGGACATGACTGAAATGCTCGAGAAGTAAGTTAAATCGATCATTATCCACCATATCAGCAACTTTGTTCATTTCTGATATCAAGTAATTGTTTTCTTTGTATGGCAGGGTTTGGAGAAAATTCACCAAAAAAGCTCCGGGACTGCCGAAGAAGCTGCAATTTAGACACCCGAAAGTAAGTACTACAGTAGCATATTCCACGCATCTCCTAGTGATTCAAGCGCTAGTTTCATCAATACCATTTAGCATGCTTGCTAATTATCAGTTTGATTGACCTTTATTTCTTGTAAAGTGATTGTGGCAGGAACAAGAGAATGATTTCTGTGGATACTACATTTGCGAGTCCATCCGCCACACGAGCTGTGAGCGGGGCTACTCTGACAAACAATATGAAGTGCGTAAATAACAATATTCACAATTTTATTTTATTACCATCATTTGTGTTGAGTTTCATTCATTCATATATATATATATGTATTGACCCCCTTCTTAAAATTAGATGTTTCGGATGCGGGATGAACTCCTAGCACCAGATCGCATGCGAGCAATTCAAGAGGAATTAGCGGCATTCTTTCTTGACCACGTGATCGCTGAAGACGGAGAACACTATGTGGACCACGCGTCCGTATGTTAGGAGATTATATTTGTAAAAGATAATTATTGTATATATGTAGCCGGTAGTGTCGGATAGATATACGAGAACTTGTTGTTCGACTAATCTCTCGGAGAAGGAGAGGTGGTCGATATCACTTCTCTCTGTATGCATATATGTTCATGACGATCTTCTGTTTCCTTCGTAGCGTGTCTAGCTAGTCCTCTCTATACGTATGTATAGTAGGTAGCGTCGACCAAGCACGGACAAAAGAGATGACATTTCTTTCTATTAATTAGCTAGTTAACACAATATATGAAACACCTAAATTAAACCCCCAAAAACCCCAAGAGGGGGGGGGGGGGCTGCCTTATTCTGGGCATTATGGCTTACTAGAAATGATGTGGTTTTTAATAATAAATGTGTTTCTTTAGCTAAATAAGTTGTGTGCAGAATATTGCCTCTTTTTTTGAGGCCTGTTTTTACTCTGGGCATTATGGCTTACTAGAAATGATGTGGTTTTTAATAATAAATGTGTTTCTTTAGCTAAATAAGTTGTGTGCAGAATATCGCCTCTCTTTTTAAGGCCTGTTTTTACTCTGTTCAAGCTGGGATTTTTTTTGGCCCATTTGTCTACTGGGACGTGTTTTTTTTTTTTTTGTGTAACTAGAACTTTCATCGTGACAAGGGGGTTCGCTGGGGCTTCTTTTCTATCGGACAAAATCACGCGATCCGCTCCCCCATGGAGCGCGAACAAATTGTTCGCTCGGACAGGCTCCATGATCTGACGCTAGGTCCGTACACTGCCCTTCTCAACGCTGCCATGATGCTACCTTAGCTTGTGATGTGCACTGTGGGTAGCTTGTGGGTGAGGGTGTGGCTTCCTCACATCCAAGATGCTGCCATTTCATAACGGAGGCAGCTGGCTCTAACCAGAGCTGGAGGAATTAACTGGAGTTGTTGAAGTAATTAAAGTTCATTGACCCAGGGAGCAAAGATATTGATAATGGATCGAGCACGCTGACAGTAATTAACTTCGAGGATCGATCCAGGAGGTCAGGGTTCAAATTAGCAAATTAATAGGTTCTAGAGAGAGAGAGAGAGAGCACATGGTTCAGTGACGGAGCTAGTTATTGTGAGAAAACGAGGGAGAGTGGATTAAAAACTATCAATTTCTCTCTTCCCGTTTCGTTGGCACTTAGATATACAAGCTTGCCAAACAATGCTCTCGTTGCATACAACTGCAATGTGCTGCTGATTACGAATTTATGGAGAGAAATGCAAGGATTTCCAAAGGCATAAATGGGAAAAACACAGCAATAGCTAGCGTATTATAATACTGCTTTTGACAACGCAAGAATCCATAATATAAGTTATGTGTTTGCATTGCACGAGAGGGTAAAACCCCAAACAAAAATAGAAAGATTTGAGTACATGTTATTATGGAGATTAAAGACCAATGCGATCGAGCTAATGACAGAAAACAATAGTGCTTGGCATTGCACAATAGGGTGCTTTCAGTTTGTTTGTCGATAAGAAGTGTAAAAAGATCACCGACACGAAGAAGTGGTTTGATCTACCGTTATTTCGCAATTATAAGGGTGATTTGAATTTTTGTCTGTCAGTTTCTAACTCTAACAACTCACATCACCATTACTTTTCATGACACAAAGGATAATGAAAGCTAAAGTAAGGAAATTAAGATAGTTGATGAACTGAAACGATACAGGGGGCCTGCCTAGTGGCTCTATGCTACGTGGTCATATGCTATTTGCAATCAAGCAAAACATAAGCTATGTAGCAAGCTCTTATTACACGCAATCAAGCAGTCGACGGCGCTAAAGATATGGTCGATCTGATCTATCAAGCAAAGGCCGCAAAAACCTCAGTGGCGACAAACTCTCCATTCCCATTGCGCCTGAAGCAATTGTTGCGGATCTCGCCTATGTTTCCTCCTGGCAAATGCGCGAGCTTCCTCATGGAGGTGCTGAACTGGCTAAAGAACCACCCCTGGTTCCCGGCGAAGTTGTTGATCCAATTCTTGGTCTCGCCGTCGTGGGTGAGCGCCATGTCGGAGTTGAGCACTCCTCTGCCGACCTGGAGGTTGTTGTAGTACCTGTTGTCGAACGTGTTGGGGGTGGTCACGTCGAGGTCCTGCAAGTGGCCAGGGTTTCTGGCGCAGACTTGCTGGAGCATGCGGACGAAGTCGGCGTTCTCCCCGGCGCGGTTCCTGAAGCTGCCGCAGCTCGCCTTGCCGACGGTGTGCGCACCAGAGAGCGCGACAAGATCCATCTTGTCAAAACCGCGGTCGGCGAAGGTTCTCACGAGCTGCTGGACGTTGAAGTCGGTCCCGGGCAGGATCCCGACTTGTTGGGCCGTAGCGGGCGTGAGGCTGTCCCGCCGGCCGAGCGGCACATCATAGCCTGGCAGCCTGGATTGCATGACGGCCTCCTTGGTGGCGAGGTTGGTGATGTCGGCGCATGACACGGTGGGCCCACATGCACGGTGCACGGTTGCACGGATGCTCTCGATGAGGTCGAGCACACTCCTCCTAAGCCCACCGTTTTGAGGCATGTTCCGCTCACCGTTGTCTAGCAGGATGGACGCGTCACAGCCCTACACGATCACGATGCACGAAATAAGTTCAGCCACTAGCTACTGGTGACACTTTTCAAATCAATAAGTGTATGTATAGTAGTACTAATGTTAAATGTAGTATTTCCTCTATTTCTTTATACAAGGCCACTATCAAAATAATACATTTTGTGCCTATACAAGGCCATCAACAATACCTGAGGGAAACAGTCGTGGAAGAAGAGGCGGAGGAGGCCAGGGACGACACCGGCATCCCTCGCGATCGCTCCCTGCACGGCGTCGCGCACCATGTTCTGCAGGTTGCTGCAGGACAGAGCGTGGAAGTCGTAGGACAGGCCGTCGGGAAGGGGCACGTCGGTGGTCATGGAGATCAACGACGGCTGTGAAAGGGCTGAAGTGGCAGCGAGGCCCATCATGGTCAACACCATCGCTGCCCTGCTCAACGCCGCCATGATGCTACCTTAGTTAGCTTGTGCTGTGCACTGTGAGCAGGCTTGTGAGTTTGTGAGTGGGAGTGTGGCATCCTCACGTCCAAGGTGCTGCCATTTTATAAGCGAAGTAGCCGGGTCTACTTAACCAGAGTTGAGATAATTAACCGGAGTTAGTTGGAATAATGGATGGAGCATGCGCGCGCAGTAACTGGGAAGCTACGGCATATGTAAGTACTCGTGCATCACGTGCATGGTTGCATGCATGTAGACTTTTGGAAATACATAATATAACCCACTCTCCAACTTTGCAGGTAGCCAGTACAGATGAGGATTATATATAGCACTAGATCGAGCACCGACGGTAGCTGGCTAGCTGCATCGATCCTGCTAATTAAGTTCAGTTAAGCAAACAACTCCGAGACGATTACACGTGCTCACTCTGGTCATGGCGCCTTGACCAAACAAGCTACAAAACCATCTGTGGGAAATATGAGCAATTTACCGACTGATTTTATTAACAGAAATAGTAGATAAAACATGACTAAAATAGCAAATATAAAGCAAGTCATGCAATCTGACAGAGAGAAGGTAAACATCGTCTGCATATATAAACTTGAGGTAAACACATCTAGAACAGTCACTAGATGAAGTTGCTTATACGACATAGAACCTAACATACGTAGGACAGAAACTAGAGCCAAGAACTCTAGCAGGACTTCTAACAGAAAGGAGAAGAACACGTACGGCACAGCAGCAGCAGAAGCACTGGACTTGGGGTCGGTGTCCTCGCCTGCCATGTCGTCGAGGAGGTCGTGGACGTCGGGGAAGAAGTCGTCGTCGGGGAAGTAGTCGTCGGCGACCGGATCGTCCGTGATGAATCAGCCAGTAGTCGCGCAGAGCGCTCCCCAAAAACCTTATCACCCTTCTCCCGTACAGGACTCAAAGAGTGCGGTTTCGGAGGCCTACTGTCCCGACCTGCGGTGCACGCCGCAAGCCGGGATGGAGAAGATCGTAGCAGCAGCGCAGTGCTCAGGAACCGGTGGCGAGAGGAAGAAGTAGTTCTGGTGCGTCTCTCTGAGAGGAGCGACCTCCCTTTTATAGGCGCAAGAGAAGGAGGCGAGAGGGCAGCGCCGGGAGCTGAAGGGACCGAGGGAGATGAAACGAACAGACAGCAGCCGAAGGGTGCAACGCTCAGATTTAATCTCCACTACAGCAAAACTTTCCATCTCCCGAGTGACCTTTCGTATACCCGTAGTGCGTGGCAAAAATTTAGACATCGGCTCGGCTCATTCCCGCAACCCGCGGCGCGTCGTGACGAGGCGTGGCGTGGCGTGGCGTGGCGAGGCGGGGGGC